>OV816025.1:173138372-175538372 GCA_929113105.1 Agrypnus murinus
TTAATTATACTTTCAAAGCATTTGGAAATACTGGAAGTTTCTAAAGATAAGTTAAAAAAGTAAGTTGAAATAGGATTGATACAGTGAGCTATTTGTTTCACTAATTTTTGCGATGTTTCACCCAGTCCACTTGCCTTATGTATATTTAAATTTGTAAATATATTTTCTACATCGTATTTGTTAATTTATAGTAAAACAAATGTCTTTGGTAAAATTTGTTGTTCAAAAATATTCAATATGATATTCAAAAAGTACTTGCATTACACATTTGAAAGCACTTTTGTTCACTTACAAAGCAATTTTAAAATATTACTATTCTTAAATAAAACAAAATTGTTGGGATTAAATCTCTTATTTTTCACAAAAGTACAACGTTTTACAGAGTACAAACTTTTATAATAAAAATTATAAAATTCTTCATTTTCTTCTAACATTTTATAATAATCTTTTAAACATAATAAATAAAGCTGCAGATCAGTTTTTTCATTACATAAAAAAAGAACTAATTTCAGTACACAACATATAAAATAGGTTAGAAACTACATCAAGCGTTAGTAAAGGGAAAAAATAATTTTCTTCCCTTATGAAAAGACAATCGACATTTAATTTGTATAGATGACAACTATTTTGCAAATTTGAACACCAATTGAAAATATTAAGATAAACGGTAAAGAAATGAGCTACTCAAGTGTTTAGAAATATTTCATAAATTTGTACATGTTTTTTCTTTTATTGTTTAATAGTTTACACATTTCATTCAATACCTTTAGAAAATGAAAATGTAAGACAGATAGTTCAATTAGGAAAATGAAAAAAGGAATAAATCATGTATATTTAATGCAAACAATTGTTGAATTGATGAGGTAGTCTAAAATAAAACAAAAACAAGAAGTGAAATAAATAAAGATTATTAAAAGTTTCACAGTTTTATTAAAATACAACCTGACAATATTGTTTCGACAGCTATGCTGTCATTATCAAAGGTAATATTACCTTTGATAATGACAGCATAGCTGTCGAAACAATATTGTCAGGTTGTATTTTAATAAAACTGTGAAACTTTTAATAATCTTTATTTATTTCATGATTATGGAGTTCCACAAAATAAGGCTGGAAACAATAAACAAAAAAAAAAAAACAAGAAGTACCTAATTTAATTGAATCAACATAAAGACAACTATAAAATAATTTCAGTTCTTAATTATAGAAAATTATTTTTTTTTGTTTCATTGAACAAAAAGAAGAAAGAATAAGTAAATAAATACCTGGTATTACGATGGTTTATAAGAGCAGAAACATTTTAAAAAGAATCATGACCTAATGCCTCAGTCTAGTTTTAATGAACCCGTGGAATGTTATTCAAATAATTGGTATGATAGATATCGATATAATGGAAAATAAAAGAATTAATTTAAAATAATATCTGTTTGGCTGCAAATAGGCAAGTGTTTTGTTCTCAAATTGTAAACTAGGCGTGCCAATGATTTCATATTGTAAAAGTTGATTTTACAACCAACAAAGCATATTAAAGTTTGATACATAAAAACAATTTATTGACGAGGCCATGACCCACATTAAGACATTTGCTTTTATCAGTATGATTGAAATATTTTGATTATAATTTACATTTTTAATCACAATCATTGTCCGTTTCATTATAAATTGAAAAAAAATATATATAGGATGTATCTAGTGTGATTTAGGTTGTCCCTACAAAGTACCGACAAACTTCAGTGGTAGACTACTATGCCAAAAATAAGAACAATCAAAAACACCTACATACCAAAATTTTACCTTACAGAGATTCGCTCTATAAGCATGTCACTTAAGATTAGTTTCCCAACAGTATCTCAAATATGGTATGGGATGATTTGCGCTTTTTCGTAAAAATGATTTCAGCAAATTCTTTTAATATAATGTAAAAATATAAAATGTTTCCCATCAATTCTCAATACATTAATAGAATTTATGTATTATATTCATGCATCGAAGATTCCTTGCCGATTGTGTAGTTAAACACAATTTGGTGTAGTTGTGCATATAAAATTACAAAGAGCGATCTATTACTGATTATAGTTTTCTAGTCATGACCGCACGGGATCAGGCACTCAAGTACACAATCAACAATGTCACGCTTGGGTCTGCTTATAACAAATGTAGGGGTGATCGACGACTATTTATTAATAGCTTACAAAACCATTTATAATAGTGAAATTGAAATTTCTGACTGTATATTATTAAACAAATAACTACTTGTCACCAACAGGAGAGATGTAAAGTAAAGCTCCTTTATAAGGCTTTATCTCCGTAAGGCTGCATTTTGGTATATGGTCGTGCTTGGTTATCTTCTTGTTTTTAGGTCAGGAATTCACCATTAAAGTTTGTCAATGTTTTCTAGGGATGTAAATAATTTACATATTCTGAGTTTATTTGTTGTAACCTGACTGATACTGCTGATGGTAGAAAAAATGTTGTGTGCACCTCATGCTGCATCTTTGTTATCTCCATAGGCTTTTTGGGCTATTAAGCAAGGTACCTTGGTGGGAGATACCTTACCCACTGGCTATAGACAGGCAGGCGAGGTAAACATACCACTTAGTTCCTCGGTACATAAATTCACTGCAAACTACTCACATAGGTCTGTATTCTTTGTAACCTTGAACCCGAGAATATTGATTCTCAACTCAATGCAGTTTGCTGTTCTGCAGTGGAAGAATTTGCTTTATAAGTCCACAAGTTCCTTTTTAACTTTTGTATTTAAGTGATATTTTTGTTTAAGAATTTATGATTATTTTTTTGCATTAATTACTTTATCTTTCCAGTATTGTGTTCATATTCAAGTACCTTTTTACCTCTTCTATTAATTTTTAAGTTGTTTTTTTTTCACAGTTTATGATTTTTTATGTTACTTACTTAATCTACCACATCAATGTACATGTATTCAAAAATAACTTATTATAATTCTGCAGTTTACTGTACTTTGCAATGAAGTATTTGCTATTGCTATATATATAAAAGGGTGCAAAACTCAGTAAATGCAATTTTAAATTGGCTTGACTATTTACCGCTAGCAACATGTTTAACCATTATAAGTTGTACTATAGTACAACCAAAAAATGAAGGCAATAAACCGGAGTGAATCTAGCAGCCGCAGACTAGCAGTCGGAGTTGATGATTGTGAAGGAGCCTTGCTCCCAAATTGTCAAATTTAAAAAGTTTTTCACCACTCCAATTATTAATAAAATTATTAAACTACAATTAATATAGTTATTTACATTACAAGCTGCGTAAGTTTACTTTTTGGTGCAAGGTGTTTTTGATTGACCGAGGCGAAGTGTAAGCATAGCCGAGGTTAGTTAAAAACACCAAGCACCTGAAAGGGCTTTCGCAGCGTGTAATGTATTAAACTTTTCATTCTCCCCTTGACATTTATTAACCACTGTAAATAAATAAATAAAATGATGATTCAGTGATTATAATAAAAGAATGTTTGTATATACAACAGTATTGTTACCAAGGTAATGTTGACAACAGCCACCTTATACAATTATATTTAAAAAAAGAATTGACAGTTTTACTTCGTTGTCCAGGGACCGAAAGTTTTTCATACCTTGCAGCCACCTCGCATGTTTTACTTACGTTTTCGGTTGCCTAATCAAGATAGAAAGTTACACTTTCGTAAAGGGGAGAATGAAAAATATATTAATTGAAGTTGTGAAAAATCTTTTAAGCAGCAACTAATGTTGTGCACACTTTTGCTACAAACTGTCTAAATTTGACAAATTGGGAGCAATCATTTCGTTCACAATCAACTCCGACTGCTAGATTCACTCCGGTTTATTTTCTTCATTTTTTGGTTGTACTATAGTGACATATGTATAAACATCTACTTTAAAACCAAGGTCCGTCAAAGTGACATTTTGGCTTAAAAGGTTGTCTAGAACGAATTGAACGAAATTTTCCCTATTCAGATTTCGAGTTGGCTTGTGACGTCATCTTGATATACGTTAACCATATCCTGATTTGCAAAAATTCTCAAAACTACGTCACAAAAACAAAACAATTTCGTCAAGTATTGAATGTATAGGGATCGAGACAACCTTTTAACCAAAATGTCACTTTGACAGACCTTGCTTTAAAACAGCACTCTAAAATAACTTCCAGAAGGGACCCTTTCAGTATTTACGAAAAACACTTTTCTACCCTTCTGAAGGGTAGAAAAGTGTTTTTCGTAAATACTGAAAAATGTCATGTGAAGCAGTTACTAAGTTTATGTAAGTTCAGATAACTGAGAATATAATTTTCCACAAATATGTCTTATGAAAGCTTATGATTCCCTTTATAAGTTGTAGAAGTTTTAATTTTTTAGAATATAAGTTTACATGAGCTGCTACGGTTCTTTCACTAGTTTAAAATGGTATTTTACTTTGAAACTCTATTTTCTTGCAAGTTGAGAAAGAAGTTTATTTAACTTCAGTAGAGATATGACTAAGATATCCAAAATCTATATCTTATCTGATGCGGATCAGAATGAATATAAACTGGTCAAACACAGATCGGCTATATTTGACTATCCAAAAGTTAACTGATTATCCAAATAGTATTAAAAAATGTTTAATTTCTTGAAACTATCCATATATCCGACGTCTATGCAATCGTTCAAAAGTTGTATTATATTATTATATGAAAAATATTGAAAAAATATAGTTTGAGTATTTGAAAGTTGAAATTAAATTTGTACAGTATATGATACAGAATTGATCTACAATGAGATATATTAAATATTCGTTAATAATTTACCTACCTATCCATCAGCTACAATACGAATATTAATTATCATTTGTAAGAACAATAAATTGTTAATACTAGTTTGTCAAATGAAGATTAAATTTGGATGATCAATAAAATTGAACAATAGATAAGACATTGGATATAATTTGATTATCGGATAAAACTCGAACGTCGGATAAATTTCAAATATAAATTGGAGTCTGATAAATCTCCAATAATGGATAAAAGCGGGATAGCAGATAAATCTCAGATTTCGATATTAAGATATGGTTCGGATATGATTTCGGATTGTCAGCATAGATTCAGACACAAATTTTTCCCTAAGAATACATAGCGGTTACTATGTTTCTGGATATCCAATCCAGTAAAATCTTACATTACAATTGACACACAAAACGTTTAATTAGTGTTGAGAGGTCGGAGGGATGTTTTGCCACCATGATACCTTACCTATACTGCGATTTTGATATTGACAGTTAAACTGATATAACAGTAACCATCATTGTAACAGTTTTATTGTATAATGTGTATTATATTTATATTTTGTAGTATTGTTGGTAGCGTATAACTTAAAAACAGTAAGTTTACTCAGCCCCAAGTCTTATGATAATTCTGGATGTTAAATAGTGGGAATTCCGTAGTGAAGTGTTCCTAAATTTTGTGCTTGTGCCGATTTACAGTATAAAATGTGTTATTAGAATTAAAAATGGCACTTTGTTTGATGAGCAATTATGTTTACCTTTTGCAAGACTGCAAAAAATTGGCAAAATAGAGCCAGTTTTAATCTGAATAACATATACAGTTTTTTCTTCTAGGTTTAGAAATACTTTTAAGCCTAGTATTAAAAGTGTAGCCTAGTAACACATACATTTTTATATTAAGAACAAGAATGTCCACTTTGATAACAGTACTAAAACCAACTTTTAAGCTGGTTTGAGTAAAAAAAATATTTGTTCTCAGTCATCAACAGGTTCACTAAGTCAGATTCAAGTTTATATGATTTAACTAGTTGAGATAGGTAGGCTATGATGAAATAATCAACACAGCAAGAAATCTGTTAACATATTTTAATAAAAGATTAAGAGGAAATATGTGTTAACTCATGTTTATCATTAAAAGGCGACACAAACTGACAAGATTGTGTTAAAACATTCAAATATTACATACTGTATTAGAGTAGTCGCCAAATGATTTTCTTATCAATATCTAAAGATACAAACTGTTTCTAATTACCTTTTCATGTTTGTTAGTACATTACATGATAAGACAACTTCATGTGGCAACCACCTTGAGTACCTACCTCAAATTATTAGTTTTAATCAACTTTATTCACTTTAAATACTCAAACAATGTGAACATAGTCTAAAATAAAATGGCAATTTGTCATAATATTCAGACGTCTCCCAATTTTATTAAAAAATCTCAATTTAAATCATCTCCATAATAATTCACAGAGGAACACTAAGTTTCTTTTGTATTTTTTAAAATTCTCATAAAATAAGTTGTCTTTCATTAACAGCACTTTTCAAATAATAAAATCAAATTACCTACTCATAACTTTACTTCAGTTCCTATCTATAAATATAAATTAATTTCTTTTCGATAATATTAAATATGATCAGTAATTAAAACAAAAGGGTAACTTAGTAACAAAAAATGAAAAACCAAAAACTTGAAAAAAAAACGAAAATCCCTACTCTGCTACTTTCAGTTTCTCTAAATCCGATACTACCTGAACTTCAGGTATGGTAACTTGACTCAAATTGACATCCTTGTTGTTCTCTGCAATAATGCTCTCCAATGATTTAGCTTTCTTCAATTGCGCAATTTCATCAGGAATTGATTCTTGCACCGTCTCTTCTAACATTCCCTTTATCAGACCAAGTGCTTCATTCACATCATTATTTTCAGATCGTGTACGTTGTCTTTCCTCACGCTTAGAAACACTATAAGGCTTATAACGGACGTGTGGAGTAGTGGGCCTTAATTGAAACCCAATGGATACATTACTCACGTAGCGTGTATTAATTAACATGTTGTAAATTGGTTTGTGTTGAAGTTCTTTCAGGTACTCTTGTCGGGAGTTCGTATACGAAGCTAACATTCCTAATTCATGAAGGGCACTGTCTAATTCGTTCAGACGAGGGGCAGTACGTAACTGTAAGAACGCAAAAAGGTTTTGTTGATATTTAAATTTTTTTTAAGTAGAATTAGGTTAAATGATGTAAAAAATTAAACTTAACCTAACAAAGTTTAAATTTGCCAATTAAAGTAATTAGTGAAATTAAAATTTTCCTAACTTACCTCGAATTCTACATCATCACATTGCATTTTGCTTGTATTTTGTACTAAATTTATTTATAATAATAAATAACAGATAAATGTTTACATTCGCCGTCCTTCCAGCTGGATTAATACGAAAACATTCGATTAGTTTCGATTCAAGAGCGGAATAATACAACAAGATAGAAATAGAGTTATGCGAGATTCATCTATAAGACGGAGATGAACTAAATGTCAAGTCTGTTTTACATGAAAAAAGAAATAAGAGAAAGTTCAGCAGCCAAGTTTACAATAGAGAATTAACAGATTGTTTATTTGCCTTGAACAACCTTTAGAACCTTATTACTGGCATTACTTTGAAATTGTTATGCAATTCTTAAAAACTATGTGATAATCATTATGAGAGATGATACGAATCTTTAAACAAAAACAAACCTCTTTTATTGGTTTATAATTTAATATTACACTCGTTAATTGAAATTTTACATTTGGGGACAAGGGCAATATTGTTAATAACTAGATTTAAATCCGTCCTTCGGACGAAAGCGACTTCAGTTAAGCAAGTACTATAAGTGAAACATGATTAAAAAATGATAGAATTTTTTAAAGTGAGCAAGGATTTTTAAAATAGGTACTAAATAGATTAAACTTTTTTTTGTAACTTATCGTTATCTAAATATCTACCACCCAATATCGAACTTTTACTTCAGAGCTAATCTTAAGTAGTTTGTATTCGATTTTCGATTTGCCACAAAATACATAATGGCGCAATTAGACTGATGCAAGATACAGCACTAGACGGCATGTAGCATGCTACATGTCGCCTATACACGGTGTCTCATTAAGAAATAGCCAGACTTTGCAAGAGGTTTGATAACCATTAAAGAAAAATTCCTATATACTATTCTTTTCATATTTCTATACTTTTGGAGAAAAACAGCATCGAAGTTCAGCCTAATGTTTTCAAATTTAATAGTAAGAATGCACATAACACATATTTTGAATTTCAAGGAGATAAACAATACTACTTGTTTTCTAGAATGTGCAAGCTAGCATCATAAAGTAATAACCCGTCTTTATTTTGGCCAAGTGTTTCGTGGAATAAAAACAAATAAACAAAGCATGTTGAGAAATGACCTCTCATTTGAAATTATGTTTCAAAAACGGTATTTTTGTTTTGTCATTTTTGATTTGTAAGACAATTTCAAATTCTTTTAATAGGCATATTAACCCCTATATGTAATACAAATCTGCAGGATTGTGAATAAAAAATATAGTACATGTAATAGTGACACATACAGGGTGTCATGAGATAGAAGGCATTTATTTTAAGGGGTGATAGAAGACATCAAAAGGAACAAAAAAAGTCGTAATATTTTTTTTCTATGTTAATAGGCTTTCGAGTAATTTAGAAAAAACCATTGCCATAACTGGCAACCTTGCTTAAGTATAATAGCATTCTGCAACTGAAGGTCTTGAACTTGTTTTAGAATTAAGATCGGTTAGTCTAAACAAACGTACGATGATAGCCGTTGTTTTGCTGAAAAAGCTAAATGAAGCACGTTTTATAGCTTTTTATTACAAAAGGTATTTAAAAACATTAAATAAGAAATCTAGGTCAGGGTATGATCAACATCTGTGTAAATATGAGTTCAGATCAGATTACAAGCAGCACTTTTCTCTGGTGTTCATTTGAAACAAATAATAACGCCAGCGGCGGCGTTATACGGATGAATACTTACTCCCAAATAACTGGTTAATTAAAAATGCAATTGTTTTAAGTGTCATAGTGCAATGAAGCCATTTAAAGAAACGTTTGTAATTGCGTATTAAAGAACAGGGGAATACAGAAATCAATTTAACGAAAACAATACCGCATCTGATTATGAAATTTGTTAATTAACATGTATTAAGTTATGGGAATTTTTAGAGCAATATTCAGTAAGCGCAGTTAATAGTTTCCAATTAAGAATTTAGGTAATATTTTTAAGTCGGCATTTATAAACGAGATTACCATCCCTTAAGAAATAACAGTACTTATAACGTTTTACAATAATTGCCAATATTTCATTCGTAAATAATCTCCATTTTACTAAAAGGTTTCAATCATGCTGTTTGTTATGAGTTATGATGCTTGTTATGTAAACATTACTCATAAGCAATAACAACTCATAGTTTACTAATCACCTAACCTATGGATTTCTTTCTGATAAGTACATATAATAAATAGGACCTCATTAGCAATATCAGTCAGTCATTAATAAACCATCGACGCCGAAACTCTGTTAGTCATCTTAGTTATAGTGTTTAAAATTATAAGTATTAAAAAGTATAATAACAGTTGTAGTGTTTGTAATAAAAATTATTAAATTTAAAAAAACTCTGTTTCAATAACCTGAAACATAACTGGCGCAGTCGGTAGCGGATGTTTTTTGCACAAAAATCGGCAGAAAACACAACTACATCAAAAGGTAAAAACCAGGAAGGAAAGACTAGGAAATTCTGAAACTCCGATGACAACATCGCCAAAGGTTCCAAAAATCCCGGCTTCCATCCTCCAAGTAAAACCAACGTTTCCAAAGGACAGCATCGCCCAAGGAAATCGACGGAATGCAAATCCGAGCTTTACTGTAAGAAATTTTATATTGCATTTACCGTTCTTGTTTTATGAATACGTTTTTACGATACCAATATATATAAAAAATAATAATAATAATAATCTACAGGATAGATAGTGTAACTTCGAGTGTAACTTTCAAAAAATTTTAAATCAAAGTAAACTTAACTTGTGTTAACATTGTTATTACTAATTGATAATAATTAATCATTAACGATCATTCTGTATTCAAAAATAATTTTATGATAGATATCAAAGACTTATTAGAAGAAATAAATAGATTAAGTTAGAAGAAGAGAGTAGTTCAAATCCGCAAGAAACAATGACTCAACAAAATTTTCATTTTGAATTTTTAAAAATCGTTCCAGAATTTGATGGACAAACTCACAAACTTTCAGAGTTTATTAGGGCTTCAGAAATCTTAGTTAATCAATGTTTAAATGGGAATCAAAATCAATTTTTGCACAGTTTGATTCTTTCAGCTATCAGAACAAAACTTACTGATAGGGTTGCTATAGCTATTACTTTCCAAGGTTTTTACAACATATGAAATGTACATATTGCAATATGATGGTGAATAAAAAATATTACATGGTCTCTTACAGCATTACTCCAGGGTAAAACATCAATAAATTAAAATGTGTATTCAAATTGAAAACCGATAATAATGGTAACATAACTCGCTACAAAGCGCGTCTTCTAGCAAGAGGGTGTGATCAAACAAGAGGTGTTAATTATCAAGAAACATATTCTCCTGTAGTAAGATATTCATCAATTTGATATTTATTCTCACTTGCTGCAGAAAATGATTTGGTGATTACGCAGATGGATGCGATAACAGCATTTTTGCAAGGAGATCTGGATGATGAAATTTATATGGCATAACCTGAAATGTTTAGTGATGGAAGTGGTCGTGTATGTAAATTGAATAAACCAATCTATGATTTAAAACAGGCCAGTCGCCAGTGAAATAAGAAACTGCACGATGTTTTGGTAAAAGCAGATTTTGAACATTCACGAGTTGATTCTTGTTATTGATCTTCATATTAGTGAAAGGTCAATGATCTTTTTTATAGTATATGTAGATGATCTGATATTTTCAAATGGTCAGAAAATTTAAAAACTACATTGTTCAGTCATCGTTGTTGAGTCATTTCCAAATGAAAGATTTAGGATTAGCTAAAAGCTGTCTTGGATTTCATATTACGTACACAGAGAGAAATACTTCATAAGAGCTTTGCACAATATTGTTCAAAACGGTGTTGGAGAAATTTATGTTATAATTGTAGAATCGTATTGTCCAGCGTTGTGTAGGTTTTCGTTACTAAATGGTCTAACAGGAACTTACGACAATTATTTAACACAGTCAGATTTAGTTCTGCATTCTTTGGAACAATGTTGTAGAGGATAAGCTAGCATATTATGTTGAAGTATAATTGTAAAAAATGTTTAGAAAAATACAATATTTTGTTTGAATGAAATCATAATCCAGTGTTCAAACTGCTTGCTACTAATTATTGTTTGTTTGTTTGTTTTTGGGTGAGGAATTGGGATGGCGGAGCATTCTTCGTACCTCATGGCACCGATTGCTATGATCATTTGGCCGACCCTACTAGAATTTAGCCGAATCTGGGGGAATTCCACCCCCAGTAGGGATCTTTATCGTGCCAAACATCGCATTGACACGGGACCTACAGTTTTACTTCCTATCCGAAAAGAAGGCATGTTTTAAATTTTTCTCCGCTATGAAAAATTACCAGCTCGGCCGGGGATCGAACCTGCGATCTTTGGATTATGAAGCAAACATGCAAACCACTAATCCACCGAGACTGGCTACTAATTATTGTGTTTCGCACTTGTAATTGTCGCTCACGGCCTACTAAATTCATATAAGCTTTGCTTATATACGGCCGTCTTATTTCCAGTTTTTTCATTGTTGAAAATTATTACAAATTCGTACGTTAAATGGCGCCCACTGGTGGTAATTTTACAACAAAGATATTTAAAGTCAGAGCTCAGTCGCTAATTTTTAGGTTATACTTTATGTCAGTTGTGTCAAACTAACTCCGATTGAAGAGATTTAACACACTTTAAGGAAGTACTTCACTTTCAGAATACATATATTTACTCAGACATTAACAGTAGGTAGTAACAAGAAACTTCTTAACAACGATCAGATGTTGTTAAATTATGCATTAAGAAAACACTTATGGCTACATTAAAACTAAAAAACATAGGTACTTCAACAACCACTTCACAAGTACACGTATTTTTTATACTATTGACTTGATTTTACAACGATTGTCATGTTATTATTATCAATAGGTAGTTAGTTCAGAAAAGTTCCCTACTCCATCTTCTTTCTGAAACACTTTCTCAGCTTTACTACAAAACCTGTTAAGACATGATAATAAAATCGTTATTTACTTATCGTTATCTATCCTATACCTACCCTTCAAAATTTTAAAATTCTTTCTCTGCATGTCATCGCTTTTGGTTTATGATATGCGATATCAAAAATTCTATATAAAGCTAACGCCTTAGGAGACAAATCTTGTCAGTCTCTTTTTACTGAAACGAGTGGCCTTAGATTCAAGTAGATTTCATCAGCTCTTATGTTTAAAAATATTTATTTTCAGTAATGCCTTTCACAGTGAGATTTCTTCATTCCATGGTTATACTTCTAATCGTAGCTTCAGTTCATAGGTCGTGCATTAACATTAGGTGTCTACATCATCTGCTGTGGTAATTCAAGTGCTACAAATCCCAAAAGAGCATTCGTAATTTGTGAAATATTACACTGTACTTATATTGTGGCTATTATGTAGTTATTAAGGTGTTTCGAGTCTAAAAGATCAGTCAATTAGTAATGTTATATAAAATCTAGTAAAACTTACTAAAAAAAGTAAAATTTTCTTATATATAGGATATTTTGCTTTCCAAATTCCTACTGCAACATACTTGTGTCTTATTTATGTACATTATATTTAAATAGTTTGTACAAATGTCAATAAATTAATATTGCACAATAGCAAATGACAATTATTGGTATGAACTATAACCTTAAAATTAACGACTGCAGTCTGAATACAAACCATCTTCGTTTGAAAATTATCGGCAGTGGGCGCCACTTAACGTACCGATCTGTAATTTTTGGATTCTAATTGCAACAATGAAAAAACTGGAAATGAGACGGCCGTATATAAACGAAGCTTATATGAATCTAGTAGGCCGTGTTGTCGCTATTAATGTAAATTCGAGATTTATATATAAACAGGCGACAGCAAAAGGAATTTCCAGTGTTATACCTGTATATACTATACATTGTATAGTTATATACATATTAGTTACATATATTTTAATATATGTAAAAATATATATTTTATTTGTGATACCTAACCTTCTGTATAGAATATTTGTGCCAGAGTATTGCACAATTTGTACAGGGTGGAAATAAATGATTTTCATCAAGTTACCATTGCATTCCCCATGTAAAAGCACGACGTGCCGCTCTACGAAAATAGAGAAGGCAGTACCATAACCTCAAAATATACAAATTCTATGAATTGTTTGACAGATTGATTTCATTTATTGACAGAACTAATTTAGTACTAAATCAAAAAGAGTAGAACGGTACAGAAAAATTTACATGTGAAAAAACTCCAAAGGGAACTTGATGAAAATCATTTATTTCCACGCTGTATAAATGTGAACAAGTAATTGTGTTAAATACTATTAAGCAATTGTGGCACAACTAGCGCAACAATTGTACAATTTTGTATAAAATTGTATGCAACAACATTACACATTCTGTTTTAATAAGTAACACAATTTGTTATGGAAACTTATAGACAACTATTCATTTGATTCTACAAAATTACTATTGACTTCCACAAAATGTTCTGAGTTTATACACATCCTTACAAAAAATTAAAAACATTATATAAAAAATCTTGACAAACCAAATGACACAATCTTGTTTTATAATTCTACACAAATTGTCCCTGTCACTTTTTTAAGACCAATTTGTTTTACAATACCACACAATTGTTGATGAAATTTAAATACATTTTTCTCTGTGTACGATAAAGAAAGAAGTGTGATCAGTTTAGATTAAAAAAAATATGTAAAACATATTTTGAGTAAGTTTAGCATGTCAGAATGCAAAATCAGCTCCAACTCCCATTGATCCATGTGTAAATTTGTCAAAAAGTATGTTTCCTAAAGATGACGGAGAACAAGAAGGCATGGTGAACATTCCATACAAAGAAGCAGTTGGAAGTCTTTTATACTTGGCACAAGTAACAAGACCTGCTATAGTTTATGCTGTAAATAATGAAAGTCGTTTTAATAATAATCCAGGTTAAATTCACTGGAAAGCAGTGAAACGTATTTTTCGTTATCTGAAGGGTACGATGGATGCAAAGCTTGAATTTAAACGAGAGCGTTCAAGCAAATTGGAATGTTTTACAGATGCCGATTGGGCAAGTGAACCCAATAGAAGGTGTTCTTGTACATGTTATGTATTTATTCGTAATGGGGTAGCTATTTCTTGGAAGAATCAGTATCACCACACAGTGACACTTTCTTCATGTGATGCTGAGTATATGAATGTTTCTGCACCTACTCAGGAAGCTATGTGGTTGAAACAAAGTTTTGGAAGAATGATGAAGGTACAGTAATATACAGTGATAGTCAAAGTGCGATTTGTTAAATTAATCTCCTTTTATAATATTTTCAATGTAATAGAATATTAAGTACGTGTATACAGTTAGTGTATTTTCGAGCGAGACCTTGTTTACGTCCGATCTTATCTCAGCACGTGGGAGCCTTCAAATCCTTTTTGAACGTCTGAAAGCCATGATACCACATATAATAAAAAATATAATATAAAAGGAATTGAAACTCAACTAAACTTCAGAAAGTATGGACCATCCAGAAAGTAAACATCATTCAAGCTACTATGAAAGGGAAGTGATAAGAACGAGGTATAAGTAATTACAGTGGCCACACACTTTTTTAATGCTCGATAGAGAAGACATCAAGTGTGGTTAAAGTGTAGATTCTTGCAAATTGTAAATACCCAATTTGGCGAAATGTTTTGACAGATTTATATTTTATTATAATAAAGATACTTCCAATAATTTTGGTCCCATATATTTAATAATATAAGCCAGAAAAAGCTAGTTGTTAAATAGCTATACACTCACTGGGGCATTAATAGTTCGGATGCTAGAAATTCGTGACTAACATTACTTAATTAAAATTAAGATATAACTATTTAGTAAATTACATTATAGGCAATAACCCAACTAAATCGTTTCAGATAATTTTTCTATTTAGTAGTGTTTCTCATGCATCGGAAGTGATATGAAGAAAATATTGAAAAGTAATGGTTTATGGTTAGTTAACATAACTGAGAACAGTGGAAAGTTATTTTCCATTCAGTTTTGAGATTTATAAAGATCATAAGCTTATTTCCTAATTGAAAACAAAAATATCATTTAAGGTCCATGTTTTTGAGCAGTTAATGACTTATATAGACGTATAATATTTTCGTAAAGTAAGAAAAATACTACAAATTGTGGTCCATTTCTTATAAGCAGTGGAGTGAAGCCTTTCCATAACGCTAACACTCCTTCCTTTGAGACAATTTTTACCCAGGCATCTATCATCCCACTATATTCACCTTTTCCATTTATAATTACCATGTTCTGGATTCTAAAATGTTACAAACGTATGAAAACTTAACCATGTTTGTATTTGAAAGTATACCTTATTTTAGCTATATCAGCAGGAAGCACACAGCATGTTGCGACGAAGGCCGAAACTATACTACTGATTAAATGGCAATAAGTATCGTCTCCCGTTATATCTGAAAATACAAAATAGTCACAACTTATTTACAAAAATAATCTTTTAAGTGACGTACTATTCTTAATTAAGGTTTCTTTAGTTTGAGCGTAACTGACAAGCTGAGATATATTTATAATTGTTGCCCTTATTGCTGTAGGAATAAATCCACGGAACAATGCAAGGAAACCTTCTTCTCTCGCTATTCTTGTTATAGCATCAATGACATGTTTATAATTTCGCCGTTTATCAGGTAGAGCCACACCATCAGCTGCCATTCTTGTTAGGGCAACATCTGCTGGTAAACCAGCTGTGCCACCTACGGTACCAGAAACTATACCAATTAATGATTTCATTAGAAGATTTGCATGTCTTCCATCTCTAAAAGTCAACTAACATATTATTAGATCTTACAATAGGCGTGAATACTTGAATGAATTTACTGGGTAGTATAATCTAGAAGCGATTGAAAAGTGCCCAATCGTACTCCTGTATAGGTAGCTTGTCGAAGAATACTTGCTGACAACCCAGAATAAAAACCAAGAATTCCTTCTTTTTTAAATATATGTTTAGCCAATTGTATAAAGGTTAAGCGCGGACCTTTTTCTCCTTTTCCAAGTACTTGCATACGCGTTTTGAGTAAGTCTAATGGAAAGCATACTGTTGCGGATCCTATTCTATATAAGAACAATTTTAATTATACCTATCAGATTAATATTAAGCAACCAGAAAATAAATAGTTATTCGAAACACAGTGATAGTACAAGTTATAAAATAATAAAAGTAAATCCTATAAGAAACTTATCACGTACCCTGCAAATGATGCAAACAAGAATTTTGTATAAATAGGGAGCCCTTTTACATCTGCCATTAATAAACTTTTAATTTTGAGAAAACCAAATTTTGCTTTTTGATATTTTTAGTAATTTCTTTATATGTCAACTATAAATTGTCATTGTATAAAATATTGAACATGTAAAATGTAATTAGACTGTTGAGCAGGCTATGTAAATCTAGCATTCTTTAAAATTACTATTCTTTTTTGTCTCAAAATTGAGTTATTATCGCAAAGAAAACGCTGCTCTATAATTGGTTTTCACAAAGATAAATTGAAGTCCAGTAAATTTCGTTTATATGAAGGATTAATAGTAGTCTTATTGTAGTCTACCAACGCGTACATTGGCAGCAGATGTTTTCGAAATACCTACATAAATTAAATAATTTGAATAATTTTATATTGGCTATACTGGCAGCGGTGGCGAACCTATGACCCGCGGGTCAGACACTGACCCACGAAGGCTTTTTTTATATTTTTTATATCATAAAAGAGAGAACAATCTAAATATATACAGGGTGTATATTAATTGAAGGGTATTGGCTGAATGGTAATTAGGTGGAATATAGTAGAGCAAATTTTCCTGATAAAGTTTGTTCTTCAAACGAATAGTTTTCAAAAAAATCAATTTTAAAGTTTTATTAAATTTCGAGTCCGGCCCTGTAACATTAACCTGCCTTAATTTGTACAAATTTAATTTAAAAATGTGATACCCTTTTAGATATACCTGCCTATTAAAAATTGTTGTTGTCAATCACATGTAAAACAGATGTTGCAAAGAAACATGGCATTTATTTTTTACACCTAACGTTAATTAGTAACTACATATTGTTATGTTGGTTTTATTGTGATTTTATAACATATGGATTATTTTGAACATACATACTCACATAATCAATTTCCCTTTTACCGCATTTATCTACAAAAAATATTTTATTTAAGTCAATTGCTCAACTTTACTCAACAATAATTTGGTGTAGTTAGTTCTTCCACAAGTGGTGTCATATTTCCAACAATTTCAAGGTAGATTAAAAATGTAAGAACACATTTAAGGAACTTTTATACAAATCCAGGCGGCAATCATTTCTGAAAACTGGTAATTCGATAAACAGATCACGACACACTTCAAAGGGATGCGATACTTTCCCTTCTGCGAATTCTTAATAAACATTTTGTTAAATATTTAAAATACAACTAAAATTCTTTTCAATGCGGTTAGTCTTTCATATAATTCATGTAAAACTGTAAAAGCCTATTTGCAAAGTGAAACAAGGACTGTTTGAACATATTTTTAATTTTCGTTTTAAAAGTATAAAAAATATGGTAAGTATTTCAATTAACCTTCTGTATTACAATCAATTTGTGTTTGTCACGTATTATTTATTGTTAAGAAAATAAAATAAAGGTTTATGCATTTAGTGAAAGCTGGAGTGTTTTTACATCTGAATGAATTAATTATTGCATCATATGTGCTGTTTTAATCGTTAGAAATTATTGTATTTTACCATTAGCATACTATTATTTTTAAACTAAACACTCTTGTAACAACAACAACAACAAACAAGTTTTTAGTAGTTTAGTTGCAGCTATGCAAATGAATAATTTCGGGATAAGGACATGTCATGTTTTCAATATTTCGTTTTACAGCAATTTTAACTGTTAACTGATTTTGATAAACTACCGATTTACTTATTGTTTCTAACGATGTCCGAGATTAAATACAATTCAAATTCATTATCATTAATGACGATTTGCAACCTAATACCGAAATGTAGTAGTTGTAATAATAACAAAAAGAACCCTATTTATTAGGTGCGGTCATTGATATATGACACATTTATATATTTAGTATTACCTATAAACAGTTTAAATAGTAAACATCTTTTTGCTTGAAATAAACTAAATTAATGATCAGCATAGAGATAACAGCTTCACCAGACCCAGGGCCATCTTCAGTTTGCTTAATTTCTCGGGTGCCCAACAATTTTGAGTGAAAATTCATTTTTGAGATAGTGCGGAGTTTTATTCATTTTTGCCTTCTTTCTTTATTCATATGTTACCCATTAAGCCAAAACCTAGTATATGTAATACACGCTGTATATACCGATGGGGCCAAAATTATATATATTGCGGTGTATTTAACTAATAAAAATTGCGTCACGTTCGGGGCAAGCATAAAATATATGCAATGATCTGTAAAAGTAAAATAAAATATGTCCACCGTTCCAAATATAAACATAAATTATATACGGTGGATTGAAATGAGAATACACCACAGATATTTTTCTTTATTCCACTCAGCTAGCTCAGGTTTACTCAGTAAAGAATAAATTATTTGAATTACGAGACTCTTATTAATTCTTATGCCTGGAAAGGAAGAAAAACTTATGTTGTAAACACTAAAGCTCCTGCAAGCTGGACAACCACTGCTAAACTCTGAATTCAAAAGAAGAGAACACTGGATGCTTGTATTTTCATCAATTAAACACATATTTGGTACACACATGACCAACACATGACAAACACAGACCAACACAAATCAAAATTTATTTATAAATAAAACTGTTTATCAAATAAAAATAAATTTTAATTAAAAAAATTTAGTTGTTTTATTTAATTGAAATCAAATAAATTCTCAAAAGAACCTAGTAAACTAAACCAAATAAGTTTACATTATTAAGGATGAACTTTATAAGTTACTTATTATTAATGAGATTAACAAAAACCATTTATTATGAACAATCTGGTATGTTATAAAATAGTTGATATTTATAGCTGATTTTCTGTTTTTAAAATATCGATACAAGATCGATATCAAAAATAAATTCTACCAGAATTTGTTTAAATAATCACGTTCACTTTATATAATTGTTGCACAATAATTAAATCTTCTTTTAATTCTTGAAATTGTTCAGGTAACATTTTAATTAAATTCAAACTTTATTTATACATGACATTTACGTCAAACACATATGGTTGAAGTATCTAACCTCAAATTAAATTACAGATTTTATCCGGAGTCGGGCATAGGTTTTGCCTTGAACGTTTTGTCGACTGATTTTGTTACAATTTGCTCCAGCTTATATACTTTATGCCAGAACAAAAACCGACGATGACATATTTTCAAAACAAAGGCACATCAAGTAAGCTTGGTGACGTCACTAATCCCGCACAGCTGTTCTTGATCATCACTAATCTTAAATCTTTGATTACAGGATTGTAGCCCTTAAAACAAGGATCAGAAAAGTATAATACATCTCATGTCCAAAAATGTATCGTAACGAAGGTATACAAGAAAAACGATTGACAATATACAAATCTCGTTACGATATAAATACATATAAAATTCAACAAATCAAGGTTCATCCTTTACAAACTAGTTACAGAAATACACAATTCAAGTAACACAAATAAATTCTCCATAGGAGCATCTTTACAATTTACTACAAACATAAATTTTTACAGTACGAACTACAATGAATAAACCAATTAATACATATGCAAGTTCCAGCTTAAATATTAATTCAAAATTAATCAATTTATGATCAAAATGTCCAGCATACAGTACTCCAAGCACTTACATCAAAACAATGGTGAGGAAAAATAGGATAAGAGTCAATAAGAGTCACAATGATACGAAACGACACGATTGAAACCTTCAGTAATTGAGATGGTCAGAAATTTTATAACCAAATTCAAAAATTAATTGTATTATATAAGTCATTGACCTAATTAATCTATTTTCAGTTAATTAACAACGTGAAACTGAGCTGGTCTCCTGGAATATAGAAAAATTTATTTAACGTTGAATATCGTAAACTCTAAAATTGAATAAGGAAATTACTTCTTCCTTGCTAGTGGGAAAACCATCCCAAAGTGTAACTTGGGTTGCATAAACATATTTATGATCAAGCAATCTAATTAAATGATATCCTTTTTCTAAAAATGTGATCTATTTATTATGCATAAGAAATCTAGGTTATGTTTGCATGAAATTTTTATTCTTAATTTTTTTATTTAAATATTAATGAACCTAAATGTGGTCCTATATTAATTATGCCTATAAGATAGCATGTCTCTCTTTTAATTTAAATCTGATATATGAAAGGTCTGTTTTAACGTTTCCGTTCCGTCGTTAAAAAATTTTCAATACGGTGATTTGATATCACCGCAATATAATAGTATGAAAGAAAGAGATACATATAATGTATCTAATATTGTACTAAGTGGATCCTGTATGTTTTGAAAATTTTAATGTCAGGATAATTTTTTTTGCTTCACTTGTAAAAATAAAACTTTTAAAACAGAAAGGAAACGTAAACCTTTTTAGAGGATTTTAAAAGTGAAAACCAAAGAAAAGGTCAACTGACAAATTCCCCGCCCCCTTCCAAGTACACCTCTGACTTAGTGCTATAGTACTAAAAAAGTTTAGGTATATTATCCGTCCAACTAAAGATGAACGCTGGTCATCGATGCTCTCTGTGTAGTATAAGATTAAAAAATTCCTAGTCAAATCAGCACCCATAATTTGACAATTATTGATTTTTACCGTGTTTACGAAAATGTCGTAGCAGGTGATTTTTTGGGGTTAGGGATAAGGAATTTTGGACGTTTGTAACCTTCTTTTAGATTTTAACATAGATATTTGTTGTTTTGGAAAGTTTTAAAACATTTTTAGTAGGAAACTAAGAATTAGATTTTCGCGAATACCTACCTATTAGTACTGTACGTTCTTTAGTTTTACAGAACTACCAAGTACTAAAAAACAAGAAATCACTTTTACTTATATTTAAGAAATTAACTCATTTATAACCTTTGTAATAGTGTAATGTACCTTCAATATGGAGAAATATATTCTTTTCGAATACAGTTTTACATTTAACAAAACTCTGCTATTTAATATTTTAATCAACTTAAATGCTATTAAAGCACTTTAATTACAATAGAATTAACACTATTTTTGCTTATCCATCTCTTCTCTTGTATATTTATTATACATTACTACATAAAAAGCAGCGTCTATCTGTCTGTCGTTCTGTATGCTCGCTTTTTCCGAAACTATACAAAACATAAAGACTAAAATCAAAAAATATCAAACGTCTTACTTTCACTATATACAGTTTCTCTGGCGACCATTTTAGAAGAACTTGCTAGGTCTGCAGTTTTCAACTTCTTGCGTTGTCTTTTTTTACCAGGACTAGATAAAACTCGCTGGTTTCTACTACGGGTCCTTTTAACATTTGAAACACAAATTTTTAAAGCCTCAGCTGCTCGCTGCAATAAACAATTATAGTACAATATGATCATAAATAATAATTAACGTTTCTTACCTCTTGTACACAAAATAAAGGAAGTAAATTTCCACGATTTCCTTTTTCCCTCTCGAACTAGTTTAGTAAATTCAGGAATAACTGATGAGACTGCGAATGCAGTGTCTTCCCTTATACTGACATAATATTAATATGTATTATATTAGGTAAAATTGCGATTTTCTGCCAGTTCTGAGAACTGTTGTTTATTATTATTGAAATACTATAACACTCACGAAAAACATGTAAATAAGAAATAACTTCAGCAAATGTCACCTGTGCCAATCAAATCTACAGTCTACAGGTATCAGAGATACCTGTGTCATGTTTTACAATAAAGTCACATGTCCATAACCGCATACAGCATTGCCTATACTTTTGGCATTTTCTTTCAGAAATCTGTGAAATACCTTAAAAAATCCCTAAAATTGATCAACTTTATCTGTAGTGACGACATTAATTTTTTCCTCGATAAATAATTATGCCAATAAATGTAGTTATTTTTGCTGTTTTGTGGCAATATGTTAATTTGATCTAGGAATTTATTTGTAAGGTTGGCCACTCCGTATTCTACACTCTACAGAGCTAGTCAAATCAACTTCCAACGACCCAGAAAAGTGCTAATGTAATGCTATCTTCGTCATACTCGTAGATAATGAGAGTAAAGCTAAACAATACGCTTTCTGTGATAATTTCTTGCAAAGATGACGCAGCGCTCATCTTTCGTTGGACGGATAGTATCTTAGCTATCCTGAATAAAAGAGTGCCGTACATCGCTTATTTTGACATCATCGCATGACGTTGTTGAGGTTCTACGTCTTTATTTTGTGTTTTTCAAATAATTAGGCAGTCAATATTTAATATTTCCATTGAAAACAATAAGATATTACATTTTGAGCATTTATTATATGTATTTCAATAATTAAAGCTTTATTCTGCAATTGTTTTATTTAAATTTTATGTATTTTATCCCAAAATTTGTCGTTAGTGAGGTCAATGAATTTTTATTGGCTATTTTTTTGAAGGGCTGCCAACAATTTCTAACTCTGATCTCACTGTATGTAATCTGTAGTGTATGTGACGTGTATTATATGTAATATGATCAATCTTACCGCTAAAATGTTTTCTATTAAGCTATTGCTGTGATTCCAGCACTCATAATTAATATGTCATTTAGGTTGCTTATATATTTAGGGGTTTGGACTTAACTGGAACAAATCTGAATTGAATGAATTAATTTGTTATTTAATAGGTAAAGAATACACTCTACATCACTTGATAATAATAAGAAGTAGATCTTAAACGGATTTTTCACTTAAAACTGAAAAATTATTTTGATAAGTTACGATTTGCATATCGTTAGGTCGTTGGACTTGGTTTTTCATAATTGAAGCCATTGTAAGGTGTAGTTTCACGTGGAAATTATAAAAGGCATAGATGGAAAGGTGTATGCAAGCAATCACCACAATACTCACAGTTTTTGTTGTTGAATTTCAAGTAAATACCATTCTTAATTAGATTCTAGAGCACCTTTAGCAATAGATTTTTCAAGTGGGCAGCTCTATATAGAGAAGGTTTAGCCTGTTGAAGCCTAAAATTTGTATCGTTTTAACCTGATCTGTTAATATCGTAAAATTTTGTTAATATTTAAAGTTTTGGTGCCAAAATTGATGTAAATATTGTGTGATAGGGTATTAGGATTCATTTAATAATTAAAAAAAGGAAGTAATAAGGTGTGAAAATGTTATTATCTTAATTTTGTAAAAGCCATGTTTGTCAGGAAATTCAAGATGGTTGCTATTGAATCCTGGAGTTAAATTTGCTTTTTGTTAGACATGCAATATACCAAAATATAGGGAAAATCATCCTCCTTCCGATTATGTAATTTGTTTAAACATTTAATTTAATTTTTCAACCATATTTTTGGTTATGTAGATCTTGTTAGGTTAGATGTTCAATTGTTTTTAGTTACTTACCAAATTTTGTTAGTGGAAAACTGACGTTTGTCATTTGTTTTTGAAAAAATATAAAAGCAGATCGAAAATCTGGTTACTAGCTTGTTGATTTTCTTGTAAAGCAGAAGCCATGTCAGATCACGCAATAACATTTTGAGGTTATGTGTGACAGATTTTACGTCAATGAAATGTCAAAAAAGTGAGGTTATGACAAATATCATCGAAATTTAATTTTTTTTAAAGTGTTTAACAATGATAATAACAATGCACAATTAAAGTGATTTAAATAAAAAGGAAAGTGGAAGTGGTTATTTGGTTTTTGGACTATTTATTTATAAGAAGAAAATTCTTTGGAAAACGTATTGTAACTTTATTTCTGGATGGAAGGAAATTAAAACTGGATGTAATAAAAATTGTTGGAAAATAGACAATTGATTTATGTACTCACGTATTGGAGGTAAATTGTTCAATATTTAATAGTTGTAATAAATTACAAAAGAAGATCCACAAGAACAATTATATGGAAATACGTGTTCACCAACGCAACAAGTAAGCAGGTAAATTTACTGACTATTACAGAGAACTACCAAATAATATAGTGTGCAAGAATTCCCAAGAGTGGCGCAAAATTTCTGAATTAAAAAAATCTATTTTCAAACTTCAACTTTATTTTTTTTGTTTTATTTCTTCCTTAAATTATAATTTAAGATCGTGGGATTGATCAAATAAGAATTGAGCAGGACAAATAGAATTAGACTGTCTCTTGATTCTTATTTTGTTAAATCCAATTGGCACCAATAATTAATTGAATCCATTTTATGTAATAAGATTTTTTTTTATTTTCGTCTCTCTTTTCATTCTTTTTATGTGTTTATTAATAAAATATTTTAAATGTTAAAAAGGAGATTCATTTGTGTATTTTTCTTGTTTTGTGTCAATTAACAGAATTTCACAGGTATAAGTTGAACAATATTTTATTATTTTGTCAAAGAGCAACCCGCCTGACATTTGGTCTTGCAATTTTCCTGAGCTTGTCTTTGGATTTTAAAATCATAGCCGCAGCAAATTTTCTTTTCATCACAAAGGTAAGTGGTGTTTGTTTTTGTATAACTTTTCAGTTTGCCTTGCTACGATTAAACATAAGTGATAGTGGTCTTTAAATTTAAATACATTTATGATCAAGTGTTGTAAAGTGTATACTAGTACAGCGCTTATCACGATAAAATTTTATTGTCGCACGAATGCGATGCTTATTAACCAATAAAATATCATAGCACTATGTAAATCTATCTGTCTCAGTTACTCCTCCTAATTTTGAGACAAGGAATAGCCTTCTTGTGTAATTATAACCCAATAATATTATAACTCAGAGCAGAACTCAGAACAATGTTCATTAAAAGCCAAGTCATTATACATATAGTGGAGTGTCCTTAGATTTTGACTTTGGAAAAATTCCCGGCAAAAAACTCAACGATATTCTCTTCTTAAACAAATCCGAATTAAAGTAAAAAAAGTTTATATCTGTAAATAATGAGCCTTTTTTTATTTAACAAAAGAACTGAGAAATTAAGGTTTTTTGGAAATAGATTTTTAATTTAACATCTGTTAAAAATTAATGTCATCAATCGAAAAAGCAGGAAATTTCATACAAAAAATTTATCTAAAATTTTTAATGAGTTACAATTTTTTAAAATCTCACCAGTTCGTCAGTGACCTAGAGCGACGCGGTTAGAGTCACTACATCTAGTCACCTAGGCCGCGCTGGTCGATCAGAGTGCCACAAAACGCCGCCATATTGGGGCAGAGAAGGGTGATTTTTAATAATGGACAAATTAAAACCACGTTTTACGTGTATGACATATTAGAGGTTTGATCTCTCAGAATAGGAAAAACCTTTTAAAGTAAACGTGGATTTGATTAAATGCAATCAGATACAAATAATGAACAATTTTGTGCGTCTTTTGCCCCAATATGGCGGCGTTTTGCGGTACTCTGATAGACTAGCTCGACCTAGGTGACTAGATGTAGTGACTATAAATCAGAATACCGCAAAACGCCGCCATATTGGAGCAAAAGATGCATGAGATTGTTCATTATTTGTATCTGATTGCATTTAATCAAATCCACGTTTACTTTAAAAGTTTTTTCTTATTCTGAAAGATCAAACCTCTAATATGTCAAATACATAAAACATGGTTTTAATCTGTCCATTATTAAAAATTACCCTTCTCTGCCCCAATATGGCGGCGTGTTGCGGTACTCTGATCTACCAGCGCGGCCTAGGTGACTAGATGTAGTGACGCGCGGTAAGTGCGGGGCGCGCCCTCAGGACAATCACGTTCTTAGTATTCTTCTAACTAAAAAAACAATGGTTTCGGATGCTTGAATGATGATTGATTTTGAAATATTGCATAAGTAACTGTAAAAAGCACGCAGACTATAACTCCAAAGAACTGTGAAAAACTTTGAATGATAGGTACAATGATCCTTACGTTTACATATCGTTTTGCACTTATTAACTCTATACATTTCTAATGTGTGTAAAATATTCATAATTTTTTGATAAATAAGTATTTTTTGTCTAGACGACGTTTCTAACTGGGGAAATTTCAAAAAACACCAAGATAACACCAGCATTAAAAAATTACGAAAAGTTTCTTCAGTAATTTAGAACGTCATATAATAGTTTAAAACAGATGTCCCTTGCACCTGCCCTGCGGCGTGGTGTACGATTTTATCGCTTTGGTTTGAAAATTTGTTGTTTTCGCGTATTAACATTAGATTTATGAGGGATGGTAGTTGTATCAATTCTTCGTTTAAACATATGTTAAAATATGTATAAAAGAATTGCGCAATAAAAATGATTAAAACCGCAACACCAAATCTAGAGCGCATGCTATAGTAAAAACGTGCGCGTAGAATACACACTGTAGTGGCACCGAAAATATTTATAGAGGGTCTCAAAATTGATGGGCTTGGGAGCTCTCGAGCTCTAAATCCGCCACTGATTAAGGTGTAATTTCGTTTATGCCAAAGCCGCATGCAGCAATCGCGAGTAACTGACGCGGAACGTGTTGCATTGACACGACACGTTAAATGGAAAACAATAGTTTGGTTTGTGCGTTCACTGCAATGCATCTCATGCGATCGCTGCGCTGTACGATTCGTTCCAACACCGTATATTTGCAACGAACACGTGCGATTTCAATTGTGCGAGTTCAATTCAACGCAAAATGCGTGTCCAAATGGCTTCATTTGGACACGCAAATATAAAAAATAATTTTTTGTACTTTGCGTTCACAATGGGCTGATTACGACACCGAAAACGATTTCATGACAGAGACTATTATAACATTTTTGGGGACTATTTGTTTTGTAAGATTGGTAACATTTGTTTTAATATACTATATGTTTCACTTGCATCTTAGTTGTTGTTTATACATGTGATACAAACTATATAAACAAGTCCATAACAACCAGTGAATTATAAGCGGGCATTATAGTTTATAACGCCCGTTCAGCGTTTACTTTGCAATCGGAGCCGGCCTTAGGTTCAATAGCAATTTGAATCATTAGGCGAGAAACTATGTTTGCGTAAACGTTGTGTGAGTGTGCAACGTAATTTCGGTGTAGTACGTGATCCACAAATTCTTTTGTGTCGACTTCTGCAGAGCTTTCTTAGATAAAATTAACTTATTCTTTAGATGACATGTGCTATTAGGAATTTTTTTGTTTTCATGTTGGTAACAACCAACAGCTTGCGATGCTGGAAACAGTCGCTTTAGAAGTTCTCATTTAATCAAATCGGCATTTGTTCAATGTCAATGCTCAATGCCAAAGTTCAATTTTTATTGAGAAAGGGCATAAAAATATAACAACATAAGAATATAACCTAAAATAATTTCAAACATCTTTTCGCATGAACTGTACGAGGCCGAAGAAAAACAAACCAAAATATACAAAATTCCTTTCTTTATTTTTCTAATGTCTATTTTAAAATGTTATTTTCTTATTTAATCAACTGCACATCTGTTCAATCTTAATTGATAAAAAACGTAACAATGCACATAAATACATTGCATATGATATTGTGACTTGGTTCGCTTCAAAGAAGGCTATGAATTTAATGTTAAATTGGATTTCTCATGTTTAATCAAGTATTTTTGCTTTTAGCGGTGTATTTTTTATGCAACTGAAGTAAATTTTCATATATTATATAAAAAACTGTAAATAAGGTTCCATTTCTGAGAAATTGTGGAGTAAAACCTTTCCATAGAGAAATAAATCCTTCTTTTGTGACAATTTTAAAGCTTGCGTCTAGCATGCTATTATATTCTGGTTTTCCATTTATAATTCTCATATCCTGCATTCTGAAATTTTGTACATTCAAAGCGTTCAAATTTATTGTTTCTTACAATATAGGTATACCTTGTTTTGGTTATATCTACCGGAAGTATTACTATCGCGGCAATGAGACCAGAATACATACCGCTAGCTGTATGGCAATATATGCTGTCATTTGTTATATCTGCAATAAAAAAAATCATTAAATGGGTACTATTGCGATGCGCCAATAAATATAGATGGCGTTGTACAACATAAAAATGTCTTTGATATGCGATAGTTGATGAGGTTGTTTGTCACTGTACTGGTGATTATACATATTGTAACACAGCTACCGCAGAATTTCTTTCAACTTGTCGCAAGAGTGCAAATCAATCTTTAGCGCGTTCCATATCGGTGGCTATTAGCATACCAAATAGTAGTGTACATTTAGCATACCAAGTTCGAAACAGCTCAAACAACTCTAAGTAGATCTTTATCTTGTACTGTGCAACATCTGAATTAGTTCGTATAGTTTTTTTACTTTAAAATAACGTCAAAATGATGATTTAAGATGTACGAGCTCGGACTCATATTAATTCGTCTACTCTTCGTCAGTCACCCTACAATATTTATTCTCAGATTTTCTTCTGGTGTAGAAAGTGACTCTTTCTTGTTGTCAGAAGTGAAGTACCTACTGCATCTGCATCTACACCATGCTACGTTGCATAAAAATATATCAAGGGATTTCCTTACGCTGCTTCTTGCAAGGTTTTTGGGTACTTTTGTCAATATTGAGACAGTGTAAGGAAACTTCCCTACAAAATTTCATGAAAATTGGCATAGAGTAGGTACAGGAGTAATACTTCACACTAGCAACAAGAAACGGCTACTTTGTAGACCAGAAGAAGAATCTCGGGGTAAATATGTCCGTATTTATGTAAAAAACATGTTCGTTGATTTAAAATATGAAAAATAAATACATGACAAAAAAATATAAGCAAATAAATATATTTTGCAATATAGAATAGTTTTTAACCTAACATCACGTTTTAGAATAACAGATACAATCATTTAATGTATAAATTATAAGATACCTATGTACATTATACCATATATTTTGTGGAAATTCTTTTTTTTATATTTTGTCTCCAGCAATCTTTATCTGGAATTTTTCTTGTGTTCTTTCAGGTGGATGTTTCCTATTGCTATAGTGAAGTATTACTCCTGCACCTACTCTATGCCAAGTTTCATGGAATTCTGCAGGGAAGTTTCCTCACACCGCTTCTTCGCGTCTCGAGATCGACAAAAGTACCCAAAAACCTTGCAATAAGTGGTGTAAGAAAAACCTCTGATAGAATTTTATGAAACGTCGCGTGGTGTAGATGCAGTACTACACTTCTGGAACTTTTAACAAAAAATGAAAGTATATCAATTTATATGCGTCGGGGCTCTTATAAAACAAAACAAGTAAATTTTGTTAAAATTAACAATGGAACAAATATTAAACTGTAGTTACATACTGGCAACATGTGGCGCTTTTAGCGGTTTTACTGTTATTAAGAAATGAAATAATCATTGATTGCTCGATTTTTGTATGGATTGTTTCTAATATCTTCTCGTGCAGACGTGGGCGAGGAAACCGATTTACACTTCTGTATGATGCAGTAGCGGTGGGTGCATACGTCAAACCCGGGGCACTCGCAGTGCAACACATAATGATATACTGCTTTAATGTGTGCGTACGAGCATGATAGCGATATACCAGTTTGTCGTATGCCCAGAGTTTTACGTAGCACCCACCGCCACTGGTATGATGGGTTGTTTACCCACTTATTTTTATCGCAATTTGGCAATGTCGCTATTTTTCCGTTTATGACGTCATTCTAAAGTTAGAAAACAAATAACACATGTATGCATTATAAAATATCACAACAGAACTGAAATTATTCTTCGAGTCCTTCCTAGTATTTAAATTTAACAGTCTGCATTAGACCTGGTAAGAAGAAATAAGAAAAATTTTCCTTATTCCTGATCTTTATCAATGATTTACCTGCTACCATACATCCTGCTCGAACTGTGCTCTTTGCGGATGACACAACTGTTGCGTGTTCTGATAATATATTAGCCGCATCTAATACATGTTGTAGGTAGGCACAGTCACAGTATATATAACATACAGTAATGTGACTGTCGCAAATAATTTATATCCACCACACTACATGCTGGCGCGAGTCGGCGGCATGCAGACAGCAGTTCTGTTTCAAACACGCAACAGAACGTATCAAAATTACCAGAGCCGGCGTGCAGTATTAGTGCCAGTAAACAATGCATAGTGTTAGTCGTTGTGCCGCCAAAGGCTGTAAAAATACCTCGGAAAGAACTACAATTAGTTTTTTCAGGTTTCCGATTTCAGATTATTTTTTCCTACATACTATTATTTTTTAATAAATACGCTCGTAAAAACAATGCCGTATTTAAGAATTCACTTTTGTACATATTTACCAATTGCTTAAAATTGAATTACTAACACGTAATAGAACAAATAAGCGATTACGAAATCTTGCATAATAAAATTTTTTCTGCTGATTTATTAAAAGTACAACAATCTAGGTCAACGCCTTATCAACAGGTGTGAACTACAGAGTCTTTTGTTACTCTCAACTGTTAAAAAAGTCAAAGCGTGCGTTAGGATTGCACTTTTTAGCATTTCGTTTGTCATTGTGTCTTTAATTTAATATGAATGAAAATAAATTTTATTATTATTAATTATTATTATTAATTATTATTATTATAGTGTAAATTGATTTCATCTCCCCTATTTTGTACGTATGTGATTTCGGTGACCTAGATTCTCCATCTGTTTGTTGAACAGGTATTCAAGTTGTATACAGCTATGCATTTGTTCGTAATTATTTCTAAATAAAATGAAATGACTATTGCAGCGCAAGAATATGGTTAATGGCTTGAAAGAATAATGTAACTTTAGTTGGTAATTAACGACGTAACAAGAAACAACTCTTCTAACTTAGTTTAATAAATGTTTTAAATATCTAAATTGATTATCGTTTTATTTATTAGATTCTATAAGTAAAACAACTTCAATCAAATGGTTCACTACACATAATTCTACTTCATATTTTACTATACTATTATATAACAAGAGATTTTGTTTACATATTTGTTCGAGACATTTTATTGAATGCGGCTCTGCGTTTTATTTACCGGCGATGCCGGCCGATAAACGCGGTCCACTACTTCGTTTATGGGCGTGATATTCGAAGGTGGATTAATAAAATGAATGGTGTAGCATGCAAGTGAAGCTACTGATTGTTATATATACTGTGGGTCAGTCGACAGCATTTGACTGGTTTAATAGTAATCGCCTAAAGATCAATCAGGATAAAACTGTCGACATGGTTTTCACCTTAAGAAACCACGATATAAGTGATACAGCTCAATCTACAAAATTTTTAGGGTTATACATAGATTGTAAGCTGCATTGGAATGATCATTGTACATATCTAACTGATGTTTTGAATAGAGCGATTTACCTAATTCGTAATCTGGTGAATTCTGTATCCATCCCCACAATAAAGACTACTTATTTTGCTCTTTTTCATTCGCATGTTAACTATGGCCTATTAATATGGGGACATTCTTCATCTAGTCATATGATATTTTCTTTACAACTCGTGTAGCACGCATTATTGGAGGGATAGGTTACAGAGATGACTGTAAACAAGTATTCATAAGTTTAAGGATATTAACTGTTCCATGTATGTATATTTTATCTTGTGTTTTGTATGTCAAAAATAATTTAAGCGAATATGTTAAACATGCCGATTTACATAATCACGAAACACGTTATAAAAATAATATTTTTCCAAATTATAGCAGATTAAACAAATCTTTAACAGGTGATAGATTTCATGCTATTAGATTCTATAATATATTGCCAGAAAAATTAAAATATCTGGATACAAAAACATTTAAAATGAAAATTAAACATCTTCTATCACAAAAAGCATATTTTAGCTGGGACGAATATCTAACAAATATTGTATCTGATTGTGATGGTTTTTAGTTTTAATCACATTTTTGTGTTTGGAATACTTTGACATGTGCAAAAAATTTTATAAATTTATAAGCATAAATAAATAATTATTATTATTATTATAGGAAGTAAAACTGTAGGTCACGTGTCAATGTGATGTTTGGCACGTTAAAAATCCCTACTGGGGGTGGAATTCCCCCAGATACGGCTAAATTCTAGTAGGGTCGGCCAAATGATCATAACATAACAATCGGTGCCATGAGGTACGAAAGATGCTCAGCCATCCTGATTCTTCACCCAAAAACAAACAAACAAACTAAAACCTACGGCGCGAAATTCAAACCGTTCCTTATTTACTTTGGATGACACTGTACTTAACAACTCATTTAGCAAGGTCTACCTCGCTCTGGTTATAACAAATGAAATAATCGCTTTGAAACCATACTCGACTAGCTCATTTCAACTCTACGGTCTACAAGTCGTAGTCCTACCCTCCAAACTGACATGACGATTCAGTTGGAACTGAGCCTGCATGTTCTGTTTTTCTCTTTTTTGTATTACTTTCAATTTTAAAATTATCCAAAGTTGATGCCAAGTGATTTCACAATTTTAATACTGCATTAACTTTGTATTAGAAGTCCTTCGTTGATTATCCGTTTATTTATTATAGTATTTATCAACCTCCGCTCAAGTAACTGGTTGAATTCTGATGGATAATCATCCGCGTATTGGACACGTATTTCGGGTTTATTTGACATCAGCCTAAGATCAATAAATACGCAGGAGATCCGTGAATGATTGCTGCACAAGTTCCCTCAGCATTCGATCGTCCGCATCAGAACGCAATCAGTATTTAATTTATATTGGAAATAGAAGCATGGGATACCAGATGGACGTTTACCCAGGAAAGCCTTTGATAAAGGTGAATGTATAACAACTCGCGATTCAAATCTGATTATTCGTCTGATACAAATCTGTATTATATTTTTTAAATAGTCCGTGGACATAAGTTGCACCCAGCCACGTTGACTTGGTTGCCTACTCTACGATTATTAAAAACACACTTTGTATTTTAAATTCTTAATTTCACGATTTCAGAAAAAACGTAATGTACACCTCAGCTCTAAAGTTGATTTTTTTATCACTCATATTGTACATAAACTTCAAATCCAATAGCTTTATTTTCACCAAAACGCCGCCAATGGCCGGTTTCACAAAGCTTGATTAAACTCTGATTAACTTAATTGTGATTAAATTTGAAATCTAGAGATATAATTGGATAAAATTCAAACTCTGTTAAATCTCAGCAATGAAATTTCTGAATTTCGAATTTAATGTCAATTAAGTTAATCAGAACTTAATCAAGCTTTGTGAAACCGGCCACTAGTGTTATATCTAGCCCTAATAGCATACGGATTACTACAATAGCACAGCAAGCGGGTTGAAATACAGCGTACAATAACAAAATAAGCGTGCGGTAGGGTGAAAGAGTGCGGGGAAGGCAAGCGGGGTGTCTGTTGATTACCGGAAGACAGGGTAGATCTTCGGTTAGCGGTAAATAGGGTGAAGATAGGACGAGACTCCCAGCCACACGCAGTGTTAGGTCTGAGGGGGACAAGGAAAATAAAGGGATGAGACCCCCAGGCACACGCACAGTTAGGTTTGGGAAAATGGGGATGTAAAAGAATGAGACTCCCAGGCACACGCACAGTGAGGTCTCGGGAGAAAAGAGACGTAACAGGATGACACTCCCAGGTACACGCACAGTGAAGTATCGGAAGGGTAAAGCAGTACGGTCTACAGTAAAAGAGTGGAAGCCGGATAAGATTCGGGGGAAATGGAATCGGAGCTATGGTCAAGAGGTCTTGTTCTTAGATTCCAGGCAGACGACTTGATTCGCTTGGCTGCTTGCTGGTCCTGTTGGTGGATCTGGTTGTAGTTAAGTTCCAGGAATGAACTGACTAAAACAGCTAGCGTACTCTATTTTTTAGGTATTCGCGGAACATGGGGGAAAAGGTAGGAGTAAAACGGAGCGGCGTACGCAGAATAAAGGAGAAGGGACGCGTACGTTTGCTTGAGTCGGCGGCTTATCCGAGTGGCTATAGATTGCAATGGATGATAAACTTTTACAAATAATAATTAAAAATAAAATAACTTCGTTACACTACCGTAGTTAACTGTCAATATACATACAATAAAAATGGATGGAAAACATGTGGTACGAGGTCTGGCTATTAAATAACGAGACTGCGGGCACAGAAGACGTCCTAGAACGTCCTAGGGCAGGGGGGAATGCATCGTTGGATAGCTGGAAGTGTCTACTATGCCAGTACGAAAACACGTTTTTGTCGCTGTAGTAGTATTTTTTCTATAGAGGTTAGAAACAAACGTGGTTTTTTCTCGTACCGATAAAAATGTGTGACAAAAAACACGAGCAACGGATCAATGTAAAATTTCTCGTTAAATTACAAAAAAAAAACTCCGACTGAGCGCTATAAGTTGTTGAAAGAGGTCTATGGTGAGAATTCTCTATCTCGTGCGCGTGTTTTCGAATGGTATAAACGGTTTTCTACAGGCTGAGAGAGCACCGAAGATGACAAACGTCCAGGTCGACCTGTCTTTGTTTCAACTCTGCAAACAGTGACCAAAATCAATGAAATTGTGCGCGGAGAACGTCGTATGAGCATTCGGATGATTGCTGAAACTGTAAACGCCGATAAAGAAACTGTCAAAAAAATTTTACATGACGAGTTGAACATGAAGAAAGTTTGTGCGCAGTTGGTCCCAAAAAATCTGACCCCTGAACAAAAGCTCGTCCGTCATCAGATCTGCTCAGATTTTCTTGAGAGGTTAGATGAAGAGCCTGAATTGATGGAAAACATCATCACTTGCGATGAAACATGGATATTCCAATATGATGTTGAAACTAAGCAGCAATCCATGCACTGGAAGACTCCTGCATCGCCAAGAATGAAAAAAAGCAAGGATGTCGAAATCAAATTTTAAAGCCATGCTAATCGTTTTTTTCGACATCAACGGCATCGTGATGACTGAATGGGTGCCACATAGTCCAGGCGACAGGGAAATTGGTATATGGGAAAAGTTACAAGACTTGATAACAGCAATTTTTTCTACATTCAAGTTTTCGTATTAATCGGAGGCTGCGAAGTGTCCGCCATCTTGGAAAAAGAGGTTAAAGTGTTTTTTATTTATCTCGTTAACCGTAGGTCTGAGGAAAAAAGTAATTCATAACGTTTTTGTCGGAAACTCGATTCTCTACAACTTCCTCAATTCACTTCTTAAGAAATGTTTGTAATAAAAAGTTATAAACAAATAACCGTAAAAATTTAGGGGTTGCAAATCTTTGGGGTGAAATAACCATTTCATTTTTGATCGTACGAGCAAAATTGCTCTTACCTTTCTTGTAGAATATCTAAAAACGAACAATTTAGTGCACTCACTTTTTTGGTTCCGTTCTTTGGTATAGTGGAAGGCAGCGCCGAATGGAGGTAAGTCGAAAACGAGGCATTAAGCGCGTATAACGTTCTTCCTATTGGTAAGTTATTTATCTCCATATCCATACGTCTGAGTAAAAAATTTGTTACCACCATTTTTGTCGGCAATACGATTCTCTACAACTTCTCGAATACACTTCTTTGAGAAATGTTTGTAATAAAAAAGTTATAAACAAATAACCGTAAAAATGTAGGGGATGAAAATCTTTGGGATGAAGTAACTATTTCATTTTTGGTCGTACGAGAGAAATTGCTCTTACCTTTCTTGTAGGCAATTTAAAAACGAACAATTTAGTGTACTCACTTTTTTGGTTCCGTTTTTTGGTATAGTGGAAGGCAGCGGTCAAATGGAGGTAAGTCTGGTAAGTTATTTATCTCCTTAATCGTACGTCTGAGTAAGAAACTTGTCAGCACAACTTTTGTTGGCAATACGATTCTCTACAACTTCCATACTACACTTTTTTGTACCGTGTAAGTAGTTACAAAGCTATTAAAAATAAACTGGTAAGATATAGGGTGGTGGTGATTTGTATTGAACGTATGGGATGAAATAAGTATTTCATTTTTGTTGCACGGAAAAAATTATTCTTACCTTTCTTGTACACAATGTAAAGACGGGAATTTTGATATATTTACTTCTTTATCACGTTCTTTGATATAGTGGAAGGCAGGAGTTGAAAGTTTACCCATGGCATATAATACCGAATTTGTTGAACATATGCATTCTATACGCAATTAAACAATGATTCGATAATAATTACATAGAATATATTAGTAGGTGTACTTCTCTAGCGATTCAAATTCTGGTCGATGGGTGGGAGAATGGCCCTGTGCCTTTAATCACTCGAGGCGAACTGCACAGGCGCATAAAAGTCGTAGAATACAGCATGACTGCCATCCACTCAGGTCAGTCCCATGGGTCAGTCGGTTTTGTCTAGCCTAGTCGAAAGCCGTTAAGATGAGCGTCTGTTTCGTGTGCAAAACTTCTTTACGTGAAAGTGAAGTTTGCGTTGTGAAGGAGAGAGGAGTAAAATGTTTGCTCCAAAGAAGCATTGAAAGATGAGATGAGGAGCACGAAGAATTTCTAAGAGAAGCATTGACCTGAGTGGATGGCAGTCATTCTGTATTCTACGACTTTCGTGCGCCTGTGCAGTTCGCCTCGAGTAGTTAAAGGCACCGGGCCATTCTCGCACCGTCGACCAAACTTTGAATCGCTAGAGAAGTACATCTACTAATACATTTTTATTTATTTATATATTTATTTGATAATAATTAATTATACATTGTGCCAGACAATGAAGCTAATAAAAGCTTGTGCTTGTTCTAGAGCACAATTTCACTACAAGGTCAAGTCCAATAAATATAAATACTTCAAAATAGGGTACATTCTATGTAATTATTATTGAATCATTGTTTAATTGCGTATAGAATGCATATGTTCAACAAATTCGGTATTATATGCCATGGGTAAACTTTCAACTCCTGCCTTCCAGTATACCAAAGAACGTGATAAAGAAGTAAGTATATCAAAATTCCCGTCTTTACATTGTGTACAAGAAACGTAAGAATAATTTTTCCGTGCGACAAAAAATGAAATACTTATTTCATCCCATACGTTCAATACAAATGACCACCCCCCCTATATCTTAGCAGTTTATTTTTAATAACTTTGTAACTACTTACATGGTACAAAAAAGTGTAGTATGAAAGTTGTAGAGAGTCGTATTGCCAACAAAAGTTGTGCTGACAACTTTCTTACTCAGACGTACGGTTAAGGAGATAACTTACCAGTAGGAAAAACGTTATACGGCTTACTTGCTTCGTTTTCGACTTACCTCCATTTGACCTCTGCCTTCCACTATACCAAAAAACGGAACTAAAAAAGTGAGTACACTAAATTGTTCGTTTTTAAATTGTCTACAAGAAAGGTAAGAACAATTTCTCTCGTACGACCAAAAATGAAATAGTTATTTCATCCCAAAGATTTTCAACCCCTAAATCTTTACGGTTATTTGTTTATAACGTCTTATTACAAACATTTCTCAAAGAAGTGTATTGAGGAAGTTGTAGAGAATCGTATTGTCGACAAAAATGATGGTAACAAATGTTTTACTCAGATGTGTGGTTAAGGAGATAAATAACTTACCAGTAGGAAGAACGTTATACGCGCTTACTGCCTCGTTTTCGACTTACCTCCATTCTGCCGCTACGGATGAAGCTGTCAGATTAAGTATTCGTGAGAATTCTCGAAGGTAACTCATACCGATCTGAGGGAGCCCTGGTATATGAGACCGGTGTGGGCAGATTCGAATCTCGCCTGGGATAAGGTCATTTATGTTCACCAAGGAACCCGCTGCTTGACCGAGGTCATTTATGGTCACCAAGGAACCCGCTACATGACCGAGGTCATGTATGGTCACCAACGGAACCCGCTGCTTGACCGAGGTCATTTATGGTCACCAAAGGAACCCGCTGTTTGACTGAATCCTAAGTGAGGAGAATCGAAGTGAGGTTTATCCCGGGCAGATGGGAAACTGCCGGCCGCCAGGTAAATGTGCTTAGGAGCTATCCCGACCACCCTACAATCCAGACTGCAGCCGGGTACAGTGATTGGGAGAAGCTCTGAAAGCCATTACATTTAAGGAGAGTTGAAGCGAATACATAGCCTCTCACTATCAAGACAACTTCACCAAATACGGGTACACACCGGGAGTCTATCACGTGTAGACTTAAACGAAGCTCTGTCGAGGGCCCACCAAGCCTATAATTGGTAGATCGGGGTGGCAAAACCATTAAAAAACCAAGCCCGCCACAATTGAGGTTGGATTCGATCGGGCAGTGGTCCCACTTAATAACAGCGTTAAGCTGGGGAATAGTCCTATTGCTGGACGAGGTACTTCGGTACCGGCGGGTGAGCAACGTGTTAAGTCAATTGCTCCGGCACTATGCCTGCGATAGCTAGTAGAGGGTGGATAGGCAACCTCGCTCCGACCAGTGAGCTGATCTGGTAGCAATTGCTGTACTGCCGGTTATGCAACTTGCGCGCTGATTGAGCGTATCCCAATCACTTCCTTCTGGAAGGGAACGTGGGGGGTATGTTCACACGGGTACCCCACGTAAAACAATCATGACATTCAATGTTATCAAGTCTTGTGACTTTTTTTACCCTGTCGCATGGACTAACAGGGTCAAACTGTAAACCAAACTTACTATTTGAAAGTTTTGGCAACACTGCGAGAGCGAGTTCGTAAGAAACGGCCAGAGTTGTGGAAAAACAAGTCGTGGATCTTGCACCAGGACAACGCACCTGCCCATAACGCGCTGTCTGTGAAGCGTTATTTAGCCGCTAGAGGCACTCCAGTGCTCGAACACGCGCCGTACTCGCCTGATTTAGCACCCTGTGATTTTTTCCTGTTTCCGAAAATCAAGTCTGCCTTAAAAGGAACTCGGTTCGAGTCAATCGAAGTGGTGAAGCGAAAATCGGCGGAGCTCCTAAATGCTCTTACAAAAGAAGACTTCCAGCATTGCTTTGACCAATGGAAAAAACGAATTGAACGGTGTGTGGCGAGGGGAGGGGAGTACATTGAAGGGGAGCATTCGATTGTAGAATAATTTTTAAAATAAAATTCGTTTTCATAAGCAGTCTCGTTATTTAATAGCCAGACCTCGTATATTGCATTTAGCAAATTATCCGCCAAAACTCAACTATTCACTTTATACTGAAACTTTTTTCAAAAGGGTTATTTATGCTTTCGGTTTTACTTGTAGATAGTGATAGAAGAAACAACGTTTTATGATTATACTGAAACATATGTCTATACTATATAGTACTAATATTATATTGAAAAATATAATAAACAGAAAGACGCTCAATAGATCATATGAAAATGAACAGAAGTTCCGTGTCGAATTGTTTGCGACGCATTGTTATCCGTCAGAATTTAACCGTTTACTTCATAGTCATGACATAATCATATATAATATAACAAGTAGTCTAATTTTTTCCGACAAAATTTGTCATTTCAGATATGAGTAGCTTTCGCAACGAAAACTACACGAGTCGACGCAGGAGACGAGTGTAATTTTCCAAAAGCAAAAGCTACGAATGTCTTAAACGATAAATTTTGCAAGAAAAAATTAGACCACGAGTTGAATTCGGCTTGACAATCCATCGAGCAAATTTTTATTTAGCGTGTGTAGTTAATATTAATTTAATTTATCCAACACCTCTATATAAATACCATGTTTACTATGGTCATTTTAAATAAGGAAAGTGATTGTTTACTCTTATGTTACATTATAACCTACGTTGCCCCTAGCAACGTGGGTTATTTTTAAAAAACTCACTCCTTCAAAGATAACAACCAATCACCAGCTTACGTTACTTAATATTATTAAAATCCAGTCATCGTGCTAGAGTATTACCGTCAAAACTACAGACTAACTATACATTGCAAATTCGATGTTTAAACTTAAATAAAGAGGTGTTGGATAAAATTTTGTATGGCACGCGTGAGTTAAAGATATTATCCACTCAGAAAAATTAACCCTCTCGGGCCTGCCGGCCCTCGAGGGTAAGTTTTTCGTTCGTGGATAATATCTTACTTAACTCACTTGTACCATAAATAACTAATAAATTTGACATTTCATTTTGACATAAATTTTTTCACTAAGAAAAAACCACTAGTGGCTTTTTCACTATAAAACTAATTTCATTGGTCCCAATTTGAAAAATTCTGTAATTTGATTGGTTAAAATTTTTCGAGTTGGATTGTCAATGATATAATGATATATTACCAGCAGATTTTACAAATGTAAGAATATCCTGCCACAAATTAACATCTTACCCGGGTATTTTCCAAAACTAAAAAAAGGACACATTCCCTAGAAAATTCGAACGAATGGCATCCCTAGCTTTATGTAAGAATCGTGGATCTGACGGTGATCCACATGATCTGTGATAAAATCCGGTGATAAAATTTCAGAGGCGACGTTGGGAATTCACTTTGACGTCTGATGGCTGATATGAGAATTCTTCGCTTTCTGCATAAGAATCGAATTATTTTTTATTTCTCGAATAAAATAAGACAAGTAAAGTTGCAAATAGAGACAAATTACAGGCGAATCCACTTAGATCAATTTATTGCGGTTAAACCATTTCTCTTAGAAATATGTACATCCATAAAAGAAGTGGACGCTGCGGCAAACAGAACTATTCTGCACTATTTTATGCTTTATAAGACTATTCATACAAGTAATAGTATAGAAATAGAATGAATAACAGTAAGTTAAGTAGTTTTTAGATACCTGATTTAAAGAAAAATAGAAAGATAGTTTTTTTCCGTTTGACTATTGGCAAATCTATCTATTTATATATTTGACCAAAGAAATATTTTACCTTGTGCATATTATACCTACTATATTTCATTAAGACGGACTTAGCGTGGGTGTAACCAATTATTTGGCAAACATTTATAACAGCAGCTCTAATAACTGTAGGACTAAATCCACGGAACAGCTCCCGAATACCTTCTTCTTTAATCATTCTTGCAAAGGCATCAAACACATTTTTATAATCTCGCCTTGAACCAGGGGGAGCTGCCATTCTGGTTTGAGCAACATCGCTTGGCAAACCAGCTATACCACCTGCCGCACCAGTAACTGCCCCATAAATACATTTATTAAAAACGTTTAAAGTTTTTCCCTCCCTAAAATCAAATAAAAGATGTAAATCACCATTACAAAAATGAGTTTTGATAGTTGTTTGCTGCTTATAACCGTATTACTTACTCAGAGAAATAATCTAAAAGTACTTGAAAAGAACCCATGCGTATTCCAGTGTAAGATATTTGTCTAACAATACCTGCTGAAAGACCAGAATAGAATCCAATATATCCTTCAGTTTTGAGAATTCGACTTGCCAATTGATAAGTTGTTATATGGGCATCTCTTGTTCCCTTTCCAATTATCTGCATTTGAGTTTTTAATAAATCAAGTGGAAAACTTATCATCGCAGCCCCAACTCTAAATCAAAATCATATTAATTTATCACAACCAGTAAACCTTAAAGCTACCGACAATAACTTGACATGAGCAATCGCTATCAATACTTTAGGTTATGATTATTGTCTATAACAAACTATGGTTAAAGAAAAGTGTCGTTTATAAAAGGAATTTATATACCCTGAGAGGGCCGGTAACATAAACTTTACATGAATTGGAAGGTCTTTGGTGTCTACCATTTTTATCAGACTTGAGAAAACATCAGATTTTGAAGAATGTTAAGATAAAAAAATGTAAAATCAAGCGCCCCAGTAAAAATGCCAAATGTTTAGATAAAACAAATTTACAATATGTCAAATATATTAATAGGATAATAATTTATACAGCATACAAATTTATTTTATATATTTAGAAGAATGGTCAAAATTGGTATAAATGGCTTTGGAAGAATCGGTAGGACAATTCTCAAATGCTGTATCGAAAAAGGACTAGAGGTAAGAAGTTAGACATAATGTGACGCGCATTATAAAAATGCAGCTGTGCCTGTTTAAATCCAGAAATGCAGTGTTACTCCTGCCTCGCAGGTTGTGGCAATCAACGATCCATTTATAAATGCTAGTTATATGGCTTATCTTTTCAAAAATGATTCAACCTATGGTAAATATCCAGGAGAAATACAGGTTTTAGGAAGCTGTCTTATGGTAAATGGTGAGTGCTTTTATCAAGACTGTATTGATAAAAATATTTACTAAAGCTATGGCTTAGGGAACAGAATAGAAACATGTGCTGAAAAGGACCCTAAAAAAATTCCATGGGGAAAGTTCTGCGCTGAATACGTTGTTGAAGCCACTGGAGTTTTTACAAATTGTGATAAAGCTTCTGTAAAACCTTTATTGCTGTTATTATTGTTATAGTTATGATATACTTTTTTTTCTAGTTGCATTTAGAAGGAGGTGCAAAAAGGGTAATAATAACAGCACCATCTGCAGATGCCCCTATGTTTGTGATGGGAGTAAATCACGACTGTTATGATACTGATATGCAAATAGTGTCTGCATCAAGCTGTACAACTAATTGTCTTGCTCCATTAGTTAAAGTAATTCATGATAATTTTGAAATTGTGGAAGGAATGATGACTACAGTGCATGCAGTTACTCCAACACAAAAACCCTTGGATAGTCCATCGGGTAAGCGTTGGAGAGATGGTAGAGCTGCTTTTCAAAATATCATTCCCAGTTCAACGGGAGCTGCAAAATCTATTGGAAAGATTATTCCTGAATTGGATGGAAAACTCACTGGCATGGCTATGAGGGTTCCTGTGCCTTGTGGTTCTGTTATTGATTTAACACTCAAGTAAGTGTTATTTAATTTCCTTATTTGATTATTCTTTTATTCTTTAATTAATTATGTTATTAAAACAACGCACTTCCATGTTTTTAGGTTAGGAAAGGAAGCTCCGTATGAATTAATAAAAAATAGAATAAAGCAAGCTTCAAGTACTTATCTCAAAGGCATAATTGGTTATAGCGAAGAAGATCTTGTATCATCGGATATTATAGGTGATTCAAGATCCTGCATATTCGATGCTAAAGCTGGAATTCCTTTGACTAAATGCTTTGTAAAGTTAATAGCTTGGTATGATAATGAATACGGATATGCCAATAGAGTAGCCGATTTAATGAAATACATGTCATCCAGAGAAAGTTGCTAAAAGTAACTTTTATTTCCTAATAAGAAAGTCCTCAAAGAGTGTCCATTCCATAAACTATTGTAAACCCATTTTGTATTTGTAATTTACATACATTTGTATGTATCATACATTCTGATTATACACGTTTTCTATATATACCATACTGCGTTTAATCAAAATAACACTTCTCACTTACATAACCATAAAATAGTTATTTGTTTATCAAGGGCATTACGATGATGATAATGGCCGGAGGGTGATTGGTCCAGTCCGAGGAATAGTGGCGCACACAAGATTTTATCTTTCAGGAAAATATGTACGAGTAGAATGAGCTTTATATATTTACAAGTGCGCTTGTATTTAGTTAATGCGTAAGATTATAGTAATCTGGACGTCGGAACATAACGTCGATTGCAAAATTAACGATTATCCAGCCTGGAACTCCAGGTGCTTCTCCTTGGGTAAGTCGCATTGCACTGTGAATTGGACGCCGCGAGAGCAACTTTGCGATGGACCAGTAGTTTGAGTCACTTCGGTGACTTAGAATCTATAGGTATGACCGATCCCAGGAAGGCTACTCCATGGGATCACTTTATAAGAAGTGTTGATGCGAATATAGACCCTCTCACACCTAATATAACCCCACTTCCCAGTTGGTATTGACCGGGTCTCTACTTTTAGGTACAGTCGGACGGGGTTCTGTCGGGGCTCACCAAGTCTTAATATGGTAGGTCTGGGTGGCTAGATACAGTTTCCAAGTACCAGCCACACTTGAGGTTGAACTCGTCCGGGGAGGGAAAGTCCGCATGCTGGATTTGGGGTGATGGGACTCCCTCGAAGACGGACACCGACGAGTTAGCAATAGATGCGGCACTAGCCTGGAGAGCTAGTAGAGGGCGGATCGGCAACCTCGCTCCTACAAGGGAGTGTGGAGGTAGTCCTTATAAATGCAACTGACGCGCTAATTGAATGCAACTCAATTTATAGCCCTCTAAGAGGCCGTTGTCATAAGCTAACGCAGGTGGGCCTCGTTAAGGCCGAGTTGTACCAATTACCGTGCTATTAAAGATCTAGTGAACGCTAGTTCATCGGTAAACGTAGTTCAGAAGTAAAAACGTTGTACCAATGGCATTTTAGTTCAGTTCAGTAGATCTTGGTTTAATAAAAAGTTTAGTTCTGCTATTAGTGAGATTTGGTTTCTGATCGTTTCCACCATGCAATTTGTATTGTTATTTTTAACATACTTATCTAAAGAATATATTTTCGTTTTGGTTTTGGCGCGTAGAAGGTTTTCAAAACGATTTTTACATCTTATAATAACATATATAATAGTATATTATATACCCAGAGACTAAAGTGCATCTTTTAATCCCGAATGTGAGTTTAAACATATGAGGGATTAAAAGGCACTTTAGTCCAGTGGTATATATGCTATTTCTTGCACGTCCTAAAGGACTAAAGGACAAAAATGAATCTGGATTATAGAACTTCAAGTTCTGCCGCATTTACGGAAGAGGAAGTCGGAAGAATTTTGAGCTTATATGACGAAAATACTCCTGATGGATTGCAGAAACTCTTTTACCATATTGCAGCACACGAGATGGACTGGCGTGGTGGTGAAGGAGCGGCTTGTTTGACCACATACTTGAAAGAAGAATTTGACAATACAGGTCAACCGACTGGGAGAATCGAGTATAATCCCATCAATTCAAAAACAGCGCAAGGAGGATCTGCAAAACTCACTGACTCAAAATGGATAGTTACTAATAAAGGAAATAAATCTTTGTGTCCAGTTAGGTGAGTGTACGAAATTTCATTTATTGTACATAAAGTAATGTATTTTTTTTACAGATTGTACAAGAAACTCCTTCAACAAAGAGGAAAAAACATTTCTACTGAGAGGTTTTTCCTTACCACAAATAAGAATTGGAAGCCAGGCACCAATTTACCTTAGTTTATCAATTGTCCCATAGGAAAAAATACAATGTCAAAATGGACCAAAACAGCTGCGGAACAAATTGGTATTGACATAAAGAAAACTAAAATTACTAACCACAGCCACAGAACTACAAATATATCACACCTAGCAAAGTCAGGAATCCAGGATCAGGTATTAATCAAAATGACTGGTCATTCAAGTACGTCCTCGGTTAAACCGTATTTGAAACTTGATTCAGAACACCACAAGAAAATCGTAGAAAATCTTCGATGTGTGGAAAATCGCTGCAACATAACTTTTGAAAATACCCAACAAATTAGTGAACAACAATCAAACAAAATATATATAATAATTGTACATTTCATATTAATAATTACTAAATAAATGAATTTTTAATTTTGTTAATATACTTTCGTATCGCATCTCCTGAAATTTCTCCATAGCCCTAGGGAGATTATTTCGGAAATTCGGGGTTATGATTCGTCAGTTTAAATCATGTGACATATGAGGGCAATTCTCAGGATAATAAACGTATAACGTATTTTCTGCACGTCCTATATATAAGGCTCTACTTTAGTCGCCCAAAAGAGGGAGTAAAGTAGCAGTTTTACTCCCTGTGGGATTAAAGTGTTTCCATGACAACAAGTAGTAAACAACAAAAAAAAGAAATAGCGGTACATGTTAGCATTTATTTTTTTTTATTTAACGCCTACACTACGGGGGAACCAACATCTAAGGTCATCTGTCCCCCATCTAACATGCAACACGAATACACATCCATAGTTGAGGTGGCGGAATTTTCCAATTAGAAAAATCCCGCCGCCCCAAGTGGGATTCGAACCCACGACCCTTGGAACACGAGTGATGCATTGACACCACTCGTCCACCGCCGGCTCGTTAGGATTTATTATCCTAAAACTATGTGATTTTGGCGTTTGCAGATTTCAATTGTCCGAATGACATGTAACGAAATCTTCGGAAAAAGTTTTCGAAATTTTGAATTTTTGCGATTAAGGACGCGCAAAAAATAGCGTATATAGCACTGGACTCACATTCGGGATTAAAAGATACACTTTAGTACCTGGGTATATAATATACTATTATTTCCAACTTGAAATAGATTTTCCATTATTTACAACTTTTGTAAAGTATAACACATACAAGATAGTATTGGTAATGCTTTCAATGGCTTTTACTAAAACTATTCGGTACGTGTCCATGAAGTCCTCTTCTTCATCAGTAAATAGTAAATTCATACAGTAGCATGTCTATTATATAAAATCCAATGATAAAATCATGTTACAGAAGCCGCCAAACCAGATCCGCCTCTTTCCTATTTTTAAAATTTTAAGGTTAGGTTTGAACTGCCTTACACTGCTTGAACTGGCTTGATTTGCCCTTGAACTATATACAACGACCGTTCTAGTGGAACTACATATTAAAATCTCTCTGAACTGTGTTGGTACAATGCATGAGGTATTTGTAATCTCAGTTCACACTTGAACTGCCTTTGAACTATTATGATACAACAGGCCCTAATAGACGGAGAGCCAGCGACAAAAATAGTTGTAGTGCCATTGTACTGTCTTAACATAGGTAAACTGTAATTGGAAGTTCTGCCACATATCAGTGGTGGAGAGAGTAGCGGGAGAGAGTGAAAGGGTTAAACAGTATTAATACAAAAACGTGATATAAGTAAAGCTGATTTTTGGTGTGATGACGATAAATAATATTTTATGTAATATATTACAATGGCAGAGAGTTTGGTAAGTGGAGGGATGGGGACAGACAGCGAGGAAGGTTGAGAAAATATGTGGCCTATTACGTCATATCAGTTTGTACTTACTAGTAAACATATCCAATGAGAGACACTCAAAATGCGTCATATTCTATATCATTTGAAAGGTAATTTTAAGTACTTTCCAACGATATATGATTCATCGGCAGACATTGACTATGAAAAGGTCAAAGGCCAAAAGTATAGTAAAATTTTATTAAAATTAAGCAAATAACGAAAAAAATTAATAAGAAGCTAAACATTGGCATAGATGTTTGCGAATACATATTCTTTAAGAAATTGATAACTCCCAAGTTGAATAAGGCGTGTCTGAGACGCCATCTTGGAAGAAATGGCGGTTTAAATGAACTAGTCGGCAACATCTATACCATTTTCAGCTTCTTATTAATCTTGTCCGTTATTTTTTTTATTTAAACCGCCATCTTGAAAAAGATGGCGGCTCGAGCACGCCTTATTCAACTTGGGACTCATCCATTTCATAACAGTAACTATTCGCCAACATCTATACCAATTTACAGCTTCCTATTAATTTTTTCCGTTATTTTCCATTTAAACCGCCATATTTTCCAAGATGACGGACTGATAACACCTTCTTCGACTCGGGACTCGATTTCTTAAACAGTATATTTACGGAATGTTTTTTAATTACTTTTACTACGATAAATTAATCATTGCAGCAATTCATTTAAATTGCCGCCGCTCTTTGTCGTTGCGTCTGCCAAGGTGTTTGAAATTTTGTCTGCCTTTGTGAATACAGAATTATAATGACATTTTGAAAATTTTAACAGTTGTCCCAATCTTAATGATATGGCGTAATAGGCCACATATTTTCTCGTCCTTCCTCGCTGTCTGTTCCCATCCCCCCCACGAACCAAACTGTCTGCCATTGTAATATATTACGTAAAATATTATTTACCGTCATCACACCAAAAATCAGCTTTACTTATATCACGTTTTTGTATTAATATTTTTTTAACCCTTTCACTCTCTCCCGCTACTCTCTCTACCACTGATATGTGGCAGAACTTCCGATTAAAGTTTACCTTTGTTATGACAGTACAACGCATCAAAGATTTTCTTAATGAAATGACGTAACTATTTTTGTCGCTGGCTCTTAGACTACAAATAAAACTTATTTAATATTTCATATCTCGAATATTCTGATTTAAATATATTTAATCCCCCTTCCCCATATTTTATATTTTCAGCTGTTATTTCCATTCATGCCAGGGCTTTTGTTGTTTTTCATTTCCTTTACTACTTTCTCTAGTTCTTCTATAGTGGTCGGATTTCTTTCTTCTTCATCATTTTCTGTCGTTTCTGTTATTGTAATATCTTCAGTGGCGTGCGGTGAGAATTTACGCTAGGGAAGCAACCACGATTTAAATTTTAATACACCTAGGTACAATAAAAAACAGTGGTATAATTATTAAGTTTAAAAGTCTTTTAAGGAAGAATTTTTACACTTCGGTAGTATTCTTTTACTCTATAATGATTAATCGGATTGGTAATTTTCTAGTACATCTCGTTCTTTTGAATACTGATTAACTCCCACCTAGTAAGATATTTTTAGCATGATTGGTAATCCCCTTACCCTTTTGAATCGTAGAAATTCTGTGATTGACATGATTGAAGCATAAAAGGTGCTGTAACGAAACTTGTAACTATTGCCAACGTTCTTTTGTGACAAAGCATTTTCAAATTTTTATGATTGTTTAGATTTAATCACAATGTGCGAAAGAATACGTCTTTTATACTTATGGAATTTGTTGACTATTATTCTTTATTTAAAAAAAAAGTACTACTACTCGTATTTATTTAAAATGCAACTCGATTTTCCGGTCGTTTTTAGCAAAATACGGTGCAGGTTTTAATCTTTGTTGTTAAATTTAAAAGTTCTAGTTTTGATCTGCCTTTCTCAATAATTTCCTCCGAAACTGTATGAAGGAAATTTTTTATCAAATAATAATAATACTTTACAAATTGAACGGTACTCGAACCTTCCACCGAAGCAGCTGAATTTGCAGTCATGACGATAAAGCAAGTTTAAATGTTCCATACAGAACAAACTAAATATAATTATTTGTCTTTCAAAAAAATTCCAACCTATATAAATTGAAATAATAAAATGTTCCAAAATACAGTCTCATTCGCAGATTTACATTGCTTAAGTAACATTTAACAAACACGAAAAATCGAATAACGAAATTATAATAAACATCTGATCACGGAGTACGCTAATAAGAATAACTCGACCTTATACGATGTTAACTGTAGCCCACAACGAACCCGCGACTCGCCCGCTACCGAAAGCAAGACGTGCAGGAACCAATGAAATCCGTGCTTATATGCAGTGTAACTAACACATTTGAATCGGCATTACCTTTCCGCGCAAGTTTAATGAGCCTAATTTAAAATAGTACTCTAAATAATTATACTTCTTGCTGTACGGAATTGATATTGAGTTTTTAAGTTGATTAAACATTACAAATTTAAATAAACGATAACCATAATTTTATAAAACTATTTTTGTTAGCATTGTTTTTTAATTTTAATAAATTCTTAAGGGAAGCATTGCTTCCCTTGCTTCCATGGACCGCACGCCACTGAATATCTTCCTCATCTTTTTCTTTTGTTTCTTCCTCTTTATTGGTTTCAGGATTTCTTTGAAATACTTCTTCGGTATTTTTAGCTGTTCTTTTTTCTCTCCTACTAATACCTACTCTATCTTCTCTGCCTTTATAGTAGGTGAACGTCGGTTGTAGCTCTCCTTTTTCTTTTCTTAAGGTTTTGTAGGCCTTTCTTAACTCCTTATCTGTCATGATGTTTTCTATAGTCTTTAGTTTCATCTCACTATTCAGCCCTTTTGCATAACTACACATTTGTTTTGTCTTCCCTTTTTGTTCTACGTAAGCTAATCTATTTTCTTCCTTTTTTGTCTGTAACATTTCTATCCTTAGCTCTTCTCTTCCCTTTTCTATTTCCTCTATGCATTCCTTGCCCATCCAGTCTTTTCATTTTTCTTGCTTAACTGTAAGGATGTTTTTCATCGGTGCTTCTTTTATAAACATTTCGAGGCTTTTGCATTTTTCTTCTACTGAATCTGTTTGTTCCCATTTTAATCCTCCGGCTTTGATGTAAATAGCTCTTTTATAATTTCTTGCCACTTCTTCATTCTGTAGTTCATCCATTTTATATCTTTTACCTACAAATTTTTGTTTTTTGTATCTATGTTTCATCTCTTTTTTATTTTAACTCCTACCAAATAATAATATGAGTAGGACCTTACGTTGTATATTAGGTTATATCTTATCCTCATCCTCTAGTTGATTTACGTAACCACCTCCCGGGCTTATCCACGTACCTTTATAGTATATGTCCTTTCTTTTGAAATAAGTACTCATTATTTTCATTTCATATTGTGCTACAAATTAAATTAGTCTAACCCCATTGCCATTTGATTTCTTATGTTTACTTTGCACTCCTGTCGCATTTTTATAAATTATTTCGTTCTCCACCTGTGCGTTGAGGTCCCCCATGATTATTTTGATCTCTCGATTTGGTAGCCTCTACTACTGGTAGCGCATGCTGTGTCCCACTTTACGCTGAAAATTACGTTAATTCTTTAAATAAACTGATTAATTCATGTTAAAATTAAGGTTATAAACAGATATTAGTTTCATTCAAGGTCCCTTCTAGTTTTAATCGTTACTCCGTACTAGAGGTCTAGAGGAAACTATCTGAGTAACAAAAATTTGTGAAAAACTTACCTGAACGTCTTAAATTGTAGAAAAACCAAGGCAATCCTTCTTTGCTGCTTCCACCCATCGGTGGGATGCATTAATTAAACATACTGGAGTATCAATCAAAAGATTAGTTACAACACGTTGGAGTGCTCATTATGCTGCAACCACGCCAGTGAAAAAAAAACTTAACGAGATTGTAGCTGCAATTGAATCTCTTAGTGCATCACATGAAATCTTAGACACAAGAGGAGCAGCTTAATGTTTTTTACTAGCAATCTGCAATTTCACTTTTCTTTGCTACCTATATTTTTTGTAATATTATCCGTAATTGCAAACTAGGTCGAAATCAATTGCAGATATGTTATCCACTTTTGAATCTATTTAATTGAAGAATCTCATATCATCCACTGCAGAAAAATTAGAAGAGTCCATTAAAAGATCGACTTCGCTTTATGGCAGAATATGTGCAAATGAACTATTAGAATAGAAACACCAAGGTTAACAAGACATCTAAAATCAGCAGATATCAACCTAAAAAAAGTTAAAGATTGATCATCTCTACAAATTTCATTACTGAGTGGGAGTAGAATCTCTTATAAAACTTTTTTCTTAGTTTAAAATTATTTCTCACAATTTGTGTTTTTGTTGCATCGTGTAATAGAAACTTCTCCAAACTAAAACCTATAAAGTCTTTTTTGCCTTCAACAATAATGAGTCAATCAAGACTTTCTGATTTGATGTTATCAATTGAAAATGATGTCACATCACAACTATTGATTTTGAGGAAGTTGAGAAGATAAGTATGCAGCCTTAAAATCTTGAAAAACGTTCAACATCACAAACATTGTGTAAATATATTTTCAATTTTAATAAAAACATTTATAGACTTTTATAATATAAATTGTTATATTCAATTGAATTGGAGGAGGGGGGGTAGGTGACATCATTAATACCTGACACATTAATAGTGCCCCGAGTGACACCAAATCTAGCTACGCCACTGGGTACACTAGTTTGTATAGGAAAGCTATAGTAACACATACAGTGCTATTATTTACCATGCAATATATGTATGTAATAAAATGTATCATAGAACGTGCTGTATAGTTGGTTGCCTATGTGTGCATAATGGACTCGATCATTTTCAAGCGCAACATAGGCAAATGCAGAAGCGTCCCTATGGTCGGTCAGCCGGGCGTATGCCCGGGGTCCCGGGAGCTAGTGGGTCCCCGCAACGAGCTACTTTATTTTAATCAACAATTTTTTATTTACTGAGGGCCCCACACGATATTCGTGCCCGGAGCCTCAAAATGCGAAGGGCGGCGTTGGACAAATGCACATATTGCAATTTAATTTAATAGCGCTGTATAATCTACACGATAAAGGATATAGACATTTCTCTAATATTAATAGGTACCTGTTATAGTCTGCATTTCTAATCTGAAGCATTAATGATAAATGATACAATAAGTATCAAATTTTCATGTTACCACACTAAAACTACATATTAAACATAAAATGTATAGAAAATATGAAAAAGTTTGATAAAATATGTAAGACTCAAGATTAGTAGTAGTTTTGATTGTCGAACTTCTGAAAAATAATCTTAAATATGTATTGCTTTGCATCTGTGTTGGACGGGTTGCCTAGCATTGCTAATATTTATTAACAGTAAATTAAAGTTTAAAAAAATGTGATACATACATAACAAATACATATACATTATTTTATGTATAGCGCACATTAATTTAAAAAGTATTTATTTATACTTTATACGAGCCCTGTCGCACCTGAATTGGACCACTGAATGTTTCTGATATTAATAATTATCACCTATCGATATAGTAATTAAACGATTATGTTTTTGATTGTGCATGATATTATCAACAAATAAATCACTTTAATTTCGAGATGAAATATAAGAAGTCAACCACTAATTAAAAACAAAATTTATTATTTAGTTACTTAGTCCAATTCATGTGAGACAGGGCTCGTAAGTATAACATTTGATTAATAATAGAATTCTTGACTTTATATAACAAACATACCTAAATTTAAATCCCAGTTATTTTTTGCCGACCCATAAAGTCAGAATCTATTTTTATAAAACCTCAAAAACAATATTTTTATATCTTAAAGTGACTATAGGAAGTTAGAAATTTAAAAATGACCTAAATATGTATGTTAATTTTAGAAAAAAAAAGATTATTTAAAATAATCACAACTTTTAAGCGATCTAAATATTTTAAATGAGATTCAGTACCTACATCACAGTATAATGAAAATAATAGGGATAACACTAAAAAGAAAATAAATCTCATTAATACTTTTTATTTAACTTTTTCTTTTTATAAATATTTTGTTATATAAGTTTTATTTAACTATGGCGTATTATAAGCATGTATGTATAGATTATTCTATTTTTTATGTTGTATATAAATGATAATGGTCGATAGGATAACACTTATCATTGAGATATAATTTAAATGGTTTATTTATATGAAATTAGCGAGAGGCAGACACAATTACTTTTATTAAAAGTCATTTAGTTGTATGTATATATTAAAAATAATAGGACATGATATATATCTTACAATATTACTCATTCTTCAACAATTTATATGAATTATTAATCTTTTTAAATCGATAACATTTAAAATTTTTAATTTTTTAAATTTATTTGATTGTAAACTTGTAAAAGTATAAACAATGTTCTAATATTAGAGAATATTAATTCTAAGTTATTTTACATGGCAAAAGATGTGATTAAACTGTTTTGCGTTAATTCTACAATCAATGAGAAAAAGTAAATAAAATTGTTTAAGATGTAAAAAATTTGTCATGTGTAAAATTTCTATCTTACCCACTAATTAATTGGACAATAATTTAATTTTAAAATTAATCTTTATAGTTATCTACTAAGTTGACTATGTACACATCAGGAACCTATTATCATTTTATAAAATTTTATTATTATGATCATAAAGATTTAAACTTAACAATAAAAGCAACAAAGCGTCATAACTTTTACTAAATATAGACAATACTAAGCATTAAATCACAATTATACTAATTAGAATTAGAAAAATTACAATTTATTTGAATTGAATTGCTTACAGCATTTCGAGTTACAAAATATATGTCAATTTTCGGTCTTTAGTCTTTTCACAGAAGCAACTGTTTATTATGGATATAAATTTTAATTTACAAATTCAATAAAAGTTGATACCGATGTGAAAAAACTGTTGGGCAGTGAAATATTGGGAATTTTGGAAGAAAAGCTAAAAAATTCAATCTTTTACCCTCCTCATAAAAGCAAAAATTTAACAAAAATGCTTCTTTTTCTTATTTTAACGCTATTAAACTAAGGAATACAATTTGATTGAAGTTTTATGTAAGATCATTATTTCTAGTTACTGCTCCTTTTTCTACATAAAATAAACTGTTTATGATAATTTTTATATTGGTTTTTTGATAAGAAATAATAAGTGATTGAATTTTTAATTAAATTGTAAAAAGTTAAGGAACAGTTAGTCAAATACACATTTTTAAAAACTAATGTCATAACAATTACAATATTACAAAGTACTATACGCCTACAAAACAGAGAATACTTCTCAAAATGTAATAATGTAATAAATACTAAAAGTCTACTTTTACATTTCCAACTGGAACTGCTCATAATCTTCGGCAGCACCATTTTGTTTAATGTGATTAGTATTATGATTGTTGTGATTATGAATATTTTTGTGATGGCGGAGATTATTTCTGTTTGCTGGTTTTCCAGATTTCGGTGAAGAACCCTTTAAGAGTTCATCAGGGATATCCCATGTTGGTGGTGTCTTGGAGATTGGAGAATTGCGAAGATTCATTAAGAAAGACCTCTCGTACACTATTTTAGTTCCTGCAAACAAAATTTATCCTTTAAGAATACTAATTTAAATGATAAACACATTCAAAGCATTGTATCCTTGTTATTAAAATAAGACCTCGTCAACTTTTCAATAATTTTCCGGGTCACCAAAAAAGTTTCAATTTCTATATTAAGAGTTGCCATGCAAATATTTATAAAGTGATAAAAGCCTTAAGTACATATTGTGTATATGGCGTGACAATAAGAAACAAAAATAAAATAAGAATAAGAAAATATTTAATACCGCAGAATCTTATCTAATCTTTATATATTGCGCATTAATTCTCGTTCTCTTTCTATAAACAAAACAGAAAAATCGTGTGATGATTCAAATTCACCAGATGAGCGGGGTATGAGATTATTATTATTATTATATGTCTGATATTAACCGCGGTTTTAAATTCAAGGACAATTATATATTCGGCGCGTGTCAGTCCTGTTTTTGTTGACTTCTTTAATGAAAACATTATTATAGCAGCTTTTTGCATAATTGTTGTGTCATGGTGTAATGAACCCAGATTTTTTATTTTGTAAAAATTTGAATTTCGATTTGGATTGATGGGTATAAAAGTGAAATAAACCAGTTTAATAATAATGGAATATGTCTAAATGTAACGATATAGTATAGTAATAAAAGTACTGGATGTATCAATACTTAAAATATCACTCTTATTAAAGAGTCGAATAAAATGTGGCTTTTTGTATGTCTGACACATGTACAGTGTGGAAGAGGTTACTATGCGTTAATTTTAAGGGGTCATAGAGGACATCAAAAGGAACAAAACAGTCAGAATGTTTTTTGAAAAATTAAAAATTTGAAGAAATTACAGTTTCCAACTTTATTCTTTTTTTTCTGAAAAAGTGATACATCGTAGAACAAAGATGTACAATAATTTTTTGTTCCTTTTGATGTGTTCTATCACCCCTTAAAATTAACGCATAGTAACCCATTCCACTCGTATAGTCTTCATAAGATAATAACGACGTAAGTGTTGATACAGGTTTTTCAATTTGAAAAAGTCATTTACGTATTCAATAAAAATATTTTCCTAGTTTTGAATTATCACCATACCGTAAAAAATGTATCTATACCTCTCATAGATTCTTCAATCGTGTATTTTATTAGAATGTATATTAAGGGCGGCTTCGGGAATATTCTAATGGGGAGGAGGCATTAATTGAAATATTTTTTTGTTAACACATTTATCAACTAATTGTTACAATGTTAATAACTTGTTAAATTTCTTATAGATAATTTAAAAAATACGAAATAATACTGAATGATAATGAAATTACTTTTCATGTATATTTTATATTTAATAAATTAAAATATACAAAATTAAAAGAAAACTCTTTAAAATTATTTTTCAAGATGAAAGGCTATAATCCCTTGAATTCAGTCTTGTTCTGTATGTACTTCAAAGCTTTTGACATAAATACATGTTCAAAAATCCAATTAAAAAAATTAGAAGAAATATTTTGTCAAAAATGGTTTATGTTGGTACTAGATAAGTATTTCAGATACAGATACAAATATTTCCCAATAATGTTGATAACGCTATCCTTAATTTATCTAATTTTCTTATCTCCTGATTATGAAAAAAAGAAGACTAATAAAATAATAATTCTTAATTAACTACTTGGTGTAGTGTGGCAATCTTCATGGTTTATGCATAGCGAATTCGTTCACCTAAATCATTAATTAATAAACAGCCTTGTATTTTAATCATCTTTCTATTATGCAGCCAAAGATCTTTTTTCTTCTATTGAAAACCAAAAAGAGAAATTATTACATAATCGTATCATTCTTTTATATTAAATTATGTATAAAGATTTTCAGATCATAAATGCATTACTTAGATACATGATCACAATTTTGTCCAAAAAATAAAAAAAAATAATTACCTCCAGGAGTGGTCGAATAAAGTGTACCACCAGGCGTTGACGAGTAAGAGCCAGGAATATCAGAAGGATCAGAAATAAGAATTCTCCTAGGAATGGCTTTGCATTCAGTAATTCTGGTCATTGGGGATGCCATTGTATTTTCAAGTTTTCAGCAAAATTTTAATCACAGAAGTTCCACAAGAAGGGAAAATAAAAATTGTTATATAATAACAAATAAATAAATAACTTCCTTTGAAAAATCAAAGAATTAAATTGTATATCACAGTAAAATGATGCGAAATTACAATTCACAGAATTATAAATAACAATTATTAACACTTCTGTTAATACCGTTCGCTGTAATTCCGAACACCTAACAAACTCCCATGTAGTGAGAACACTGATTAGCAAAACGTTTGGCTCTTCAAAATATACTCATTTGCGACGTAAATATTTCCCCCCTTTCGCGTTTTTCCCCTCCGGAAATCTCCTACTAGCGCCGCTACTATACGTGGAGACGCTTTGAATTTCAGATCATCGACGCCGAGGTTTGAGTTTTCATGATGCTGTACACGTAGGACGCGAAGCGCCGCCGCCGTGTTCTTGGCTCTCGTAGCGCGGTCATTGTTTACATGTTGGTTTTGAATTGTAAATGAGATTTTTTTTCCTGTTATAGTCGAGCGCGTGTTGTTTTTGAGCAATTTCACAAATGGCAATAATTCTTCTGTTTGTTTATAAGGTGTATGGCGTTTTGATATTAATTGCACATTGTTATAAATAATTGCTTTACATAGGTTTACAATTTTGTTACACAGGTGGTTGTTGTTCTTGAATTTGAATCACTATAAAATAGTTTCACATACTATTGATCTTGTAAATATTTAATATACCTAGTTATTCTTTAACGTGGAACGTAAAAAAAGAAGGAACTACAAATGGGATTATTAATGATAATCGTAGTGTTTACAATAACAGTAAAATGTTGTTTACTAACACAACTTGACATTTTTCAACATGGAAATTTTAAAAACATTCCGGTGGACTTGTATGAGAGCACGTTCTCCGTTTTATTTTGGTGGAGGTGCGTGTGTGTCCTTAATTACTAACCACTTCAACATTAAATCAAGTTACAAAGGTTAAGATCGGAAAACAGCAGAATCGATTAATTGGAATTTCTAATATTTGCTTTATTTTGAAATGCCCTATCTTAATGTATTTCTATTTACGTTCGAACTTAATGCGATCATTCGTCTCGTGACGTTTATACTTATTGCACAGTTTTGAACAGACTAATTTGAAAAGTTATGCAATATGTATTGATAAGGGTCGATAGGAAGAGTCTGGATCACTGACATTTAATCTGGTTTTTATCCAAAATCGTCTAATAAGCAAATTCTTGACATAAACCCATAAAATTAATTTTCTAATCAGCATATAATATTAATAATATTGTTAATAAACAGTGAAGACTTTCATAACCATGTTAATCAGCCACGGATTTGGTCTCTTTGACGCCGTGGACTACCTTAATTTTGCCACCCTTGTAGATCTTATTGTTTATCAAAAATAGAAATATTTTTAATTCTATCACGTACAAAATTTAAATCACTAGCGAAAATTAAAATATCCGTCAAAATGTTTGATTATTTAAAACATGATTTTGCGAATTTTTGTATTTAATTAATTATATTATTTTTGTAAAACATGAGTTAAACGCTGATGTGGAAATCAAAAAATATTTGAAAAATAAGATTTTTAATTTAAATATTTGTATTTAATCATTAGAAATCTTCTTTGGAAATGATAAAAACCCTAATAGTACACTCAGAAAAACATTAGTTAGATCAATTAAATTTTAATCAATTCAGCTAAATATTTAGTTAAATTAAATAAAATTTAGTTTGCCCAACTAAATGCTTTTCTCAGTATACAGATTATTCGATAAACAGTTTCTAAATAATAAAAAAAACAAAATATTGCAACTAAATATAGTATTTCAATTCGGACAATTTGCCCAAGCCTCTCATAAAGTACCTCCTTGGGTCATATTCCATTTAGCTCATATATTATAAGTCTTACCTTACCTTACCTGCATGAAATAATTATATATTATACGTTACTCTATAGTCTATACTTTTAAATAACAGTAATCTTTTTCAGTTATATGCATTCAAGTACTAACTAATAATGATTATTTAATTAATAATTATGATATATTATATAATTTTCTATCTTTAATAATTTATTACTAGAAGTCCTTTTGAAAAAATAACACTAATTTAGTATAAACATTAGATATTTGTAACGGAGATTGTAATAACATTTGTCTAGAATTTATAAAGTTTAATGCGATTAAGTAAAATGAAATGCAACCAGCTTTAATAGTCATCAACCTGATTTATAATTTAAACCAATTTAAAGTTGCATTAAATTCTTATGAGAGTATTATCAATTTATCTGAAAATGGCCTCAAACTGATAAAAGACTTTAGAAATTTTGCATTTTTAGAAAATTAATTAGAATCATACTACCCAAGTAAAATATATGTAGTACAACTATGATAAAGATGATCTATAAATGATTATTATTTTAGTACATTTCACTTAAATATTAGTTAAAGTTGCTATAAATATATGACAATTTGTTAGGTTAGGAAACTGAAAATGCGTGATTACATAATAGTATTAGCAATGTTATTTCAACTATTCAATGAAACATACGTTAATAACTCTAGTGTACATATTGTGATGTTATTATAATTTTATTAATTCTTTTTTTAATTGTTATTGGTTAGTTTTATATTTAAAAGAATACCTTTTGATCTCAGGGTCGCACAAATTGTGTGTGTGTGTGTGTGTGTGTGTGTGTGTGTATTAAATAATATTTAGAATGCAAATTCATAGAGAAAAATTTATCATCGACTCTGCTGGGACACGAACCCAGGACCCTCCACTGTCTAGGTGGTATCTCTACCAACTGAGCTACAGAGTACGACTACCAGCATAGCGAGAAATTTTCCATATGAATTAGATGTTTAAGCAGACATACAAATTTTTCAATTTTTCTCTATGAATTTGCATTCTAAATATTATTTAATGTAAAATCATTATTCAACTTAACAAAAATAATTTCAACTAAAATTTATATATATATATATATATATATATATATATATATATATATATATATATATATATATATATATATATATATATATATATATATATATATATATATATATATATATATATATATATATATATATATATATATATATATATATATATATATATATATATATATATATATATATATATATATTAGTTGAAATTAATTTTTGTTAAGTTGAATAATGATTTTACATTAAATAATATTTAGAATGCAAATTCATACAGAAAAATTTATCATCGACTCTGCTGGGACTCGAACCCAGGACCCTCCACTGTCTAGGTGGTATCTCTACCAACTGAGCTACAGAGTACGACTACCAGCATAGCGAGAAATTTTCCATATGAATTAGATGTTTAAGCAGACATACAAAGTAACTAGATATTTTTTTGAATATTATTAATGAAGATCAGCAAGTCGCATGACAACAACATCAATATTCAAAGTATCTAGATTATTTTTAATCATTCCGAAAGGAAATTAATTATATATAAATTTTAGTTGAAATTAATTTTTGTTAAGTTGAATAATGATTTTACATTAAATAATATTTAGAATGCAAATTCATATAGAAAAATTTATCATCGACTCTGCTGGGACTCGAACCCAGGACCCTCCACTGTCTAGGTGGTATCTCTACCAACTGAGCTACAGAGTACGACTACCAGCATAGCGAGAAATTTTCCATATGAATTAGATGTTTAAGCAGACATACAAAGTAACTAGATATTTTTTTGAATATTATTAATGAAGATCAGCAAGTCGCATGACAACAACATCAATATTCAAAGTATCTAGATTATTTTTAATCATTCCGAAAGGAAATTAATTATATATATATTTTAGTTGAAATTAATTTTTGTTAAGTTGAATAATGATTTTACATTAAATAATATTTCGAATGCAAATTCATATAGAAAAATTTATCATCGACTCTGCTGGGACTCGAACCCAGGACCCTCCACTGTCTAGGTGGTATCTCTACCAACTGAGCTACAGAGTACGACTACCAGCATAGCGAGAAATTTTCCATATGAATTAGATGTTTAAGCAGACATACAAAGTAACTAGATATTTTTTTGAATATTATTAATGAAGATCAGCAAGTCGCATGACAACAACATCAATATTCAAAGTATCTAGATTATTTTTAATCATTCCGAAAGGAAATTAATTATATATAAATTTTAGTTGAAATTAATTTTTGTTAAGTTGAATAATGATTTTACATTAAATAATATTTAGAATGCAAATTCATATAGAAAAATTTATCATCGACTCTGCTGGGACTCGAACCCAGAACCCTCCACTGTCTAGGTGGTATCTCTACCAACTGAGCTACAGAGTACGACTACCAGCATACTTTGAATATTGATGTTGTTGTCATGCGACTTGCTGATCTTCATTAATAATCATGAAATAAATAAAGATTATTAAAAGTTTCACAGTTTTATTAAAATATACCTGACAATATTGTTTCGACAGCTATGCTGTCATTATCAAAGGTAATATAATTATCAAAGGTAATATGGTTCAGTTTTTTATCCAAAAAACTGAACCAGATTATTAACACGATAGGTTACAAATCGAAATACTCTGTTAGAAATTCATTAGAATTAGTAGATAAGCTGCAAAACATACATCTTCCACCACATTCAAAACTTGTTAGTTTTGATATTTGCAACATGTTCTCCAGAATACCCCCACAAGAATGTATTCCTCTATTAGATAGTTTCTTGATCAATAGTAATATAGAATTAGTTAAAAGGTTAGAGTTAATTCAATTATTTGACCTTTGTATAAGTCAAAATTATTTCACTTTTAATAACATAATTTATTTACAAAAGGATGGTTTACCTATGGGTAATTCTCTAAGTCCTCTATTAGCTAACATATTTATGGACAAGTTTGAAGATCGAATATTTGAATTAAACCTCTCTAAACACATTATCTTCTGGTTTCGTTATGTTGATGACATTTTAGCTTGTTTTGACAGTTCTTTTGAGGTTATCAATGAATTTTTAATTCTTATAAACAATATCCATCCTAATATAAAATTTACACTAGAAACAGAACAAAACAGGGCTATAAACTTTCTAGACTTAAATATCAAGATTAACGCAGACAATCTTTTTGAATTTTCCATATACAGAAAACCAACACAAACAGATATAACAATACCAAATGAATCTTGTCACCACAATACACATAAAATAGCAGCATACAGATCATTAGTACACAGAGCTTTAACTATTCCACTAACAAAATCAGATTTTAGCAAAGAGATATCAACCATTAAACAACTAGCACATGCAAATCATTATAATCCGAACATGATTGACACTTTAATTAAACAAAAAGATTATAGGTTAGCTATCAAAAGAATATATCCCATTGACAATCAAACAGAAGACACAAATTACATATCTATACCATATTTTGGCAAAATATCAGAAAAAATTGCACATATACTAAGAAAAACCAACAATTATAAAATAACATTTAAAACCAACACTAACACTTTTTCATTTTTATTTAATGCTAAAGACAGAACACATGATATCATGAAATCGGGCATTTACCGTTTAAATTGTTCTTTTTGTAGTTCGGTATATATTGGACAAACACTTCGAAATTTTGACCTAAGATATAAAGAACACGTACGTCATTACAAAAATAAACATCCTGAAAAATCGAATTACGCCAAACACCTTTTAGAACAAAATCACACAATGACTCCTCAAAATAATATTAAATTCCTACATTTTTGTAATAACAAACGCAAATTAGACATTTTAGAAGCCTTTGAGATATACAAACACAAACTCAGGGTACCTTTAATGAATGAACAACTTGAGCTCAGTAATTCTCCGTTACTGGAAGTATTAGATGTTTAATTATGATTTTTATTATTAATTTTTATTATTATTATTATTTTATCTAGTTACCTATTTTGTATCTACCTTAGCGACGTGTTTGTTTATAATTATATTACCTTTGATAATGACAGCATAGCTGTCGAAACAATATTGTCAGGTATATTTTAATAAAACTGTGAAACTTTTAATAATCTTTATTTATTTCATGATTATGGAGTTCCACAAAATAAGGCTGGAAACAATAAACAAGTTCATTAATAATATTCAAAAAAATATCTAGTTACTTTGTATGTCTGCTTAAACATCTAATTCATATGGAAAATTTCTCGCTATGCTGGTAGTCGTACTCTGTAGCTCAGTTGGTAGAGATACCACCTAGACAGTGGAGGGTCCTGGGTTCGAGTCCCAGCAGAGTCGATGATAAATTTTTCTATATGAATTTCAGAATTTGCATTCTAAATATTATTTAATGTAAAATCATTATTCAACTTAACAAAAATTAATTTCAACTAAAATATATATATAATTAATTTCCTTTCGGAATGATTAAAAATAATCTAGATACTTTGAATATTGATGTTGTTGTCATGCGACTTGCTGATCTTCATTAATAATATTCAAAAAAAATATCTAGTTACTTTGTATGTCTGCTTAAACATCTAATTCATATGGAAAATTTCTCGCTATGCTGGTAGTCGTACTCTGTAGCTCAGTTGGTAGAGATACCACCTAGACAGTGGAGGGTCCTGGGTTCGAGTCCCAGCAGAGTCGATGATAAATTTTTCTATATGAATTTGCATTCTAAATATTATTTAATATATATATATATATATATATATATATATATATATATATATATATATATATATATATATATATTTAACCTTGGGTTCTTTTATTAAATGATCCAAAAACTTTACCTATTTGTGGTTATTAAATTTTATTAAATAAAGTGGGGTTAGTGACAACCATTGACACATATACCCGCAATGTCATACATGACAGTTCCCAAATTAAACTATAAGATCAAGTAAGCATAACATAAAACAAATATTTGTTCAATCTCTTTATTTACCACTCTTTTGTTTAGGATGTTAAAAGAAAGAAATCTTACCCTGTCAACTTACAGTTATTCCTTCCTTTAGTTAAATCTGCAATGTATGATTTTCCAAGTAGGTTAACTGATAGACCACTCCCTTTTATACCTTCTATAACTGCACTTTCACAGCACATACGCTTCTTACACTTTTCAATCTTCCTCCTCTGCACTCTATGATGATGGACCACCAAACCTTCCAACTCTTCAATCTTTCCCTGCTGGATAGGCAACTCTATACTTCTTTCATATAAGCCACCCGTTACTATCTTCTTTGACAGGACTATTATTACGGCCACACTTCTTCAGCACCTCCGGTAAGTAACTTATGTAAATCTTGGAAATGGCCTCTCACCCTATTGGTACTCCTCTGATACATGAACTGCTGCTGACTACTATTCTTCCATACCTCAGTAAGTATTGATGATGATTTTCTTAAATTGTCTCACCCTTATGGTTCTTTACTTATTCCTGAACCACTTAAAAATACTGTTCTTCCACTCTTCTGTATATATTTCTTTATTACTTCTTATTTGTGTTAACTTTTTCCCCCTTTTATGTTTTATTCTAAATTTTCTTCTATTTTCTCCTTTTCAGTAGTATTTTAATAATTTTTATTTCTTCCTTCAATTCTTACACTTAACTCTCTTTTTTCAATAAAACACTAGACTTTCATTTAATATTTATTAACTTATAATCCTTTTTTAAGAGCTTTTTACAACTACAATCATCTTTTTTCCCAAAACAAAAACTTATTATTTAATCTCTCTGAGAAACCTCTATTTCATTTATTTTATTTGTTATATTTATTTTCCCTAGAAATATCACCTTTCTATGATCATTCTTACTGCCCTTTCAATAACAATGCATATTTCTATAGTTATGAAAAACTAATTTCTTTATTTAAAATTTCAATTTTGCATTATTATTGAAGGTGCAGTTTTGATTTTCATATGATCCTTTAATATCCTTAACTAATATACAAAATTTTCTTTTTCAGGTTGACCTTTGACTAAGATCTCCTTCCTTCTACCATCCTAATTTGTATTTAATATTGTAAACTGTTATACTTTAATAAAGATATGCTAAAATATTCTCAATATTCGAAAGTACGTTTATTTTTTATTGGGTAAACTTATACCGCGAGTTCGGCCACGCAATGACTAGACGGACCAACGCGCACGGCTTCCGCCCGCTAATAAGTTCGAATCTCATTTATTAATTATGCTAGTTATCTTATTATTTCTTAAAATAAATTGTGATGAAAGTGTATTAAATCTCAATTATTATCTGACGGCACTTGCACAAAATACGAATTTAAGGCATTAGAATGAAAGGTCGATAATAAATGTAAAGACAAATAGTATTATTCGCATTTTGTGCAAATGCTGTAGTTATAACTGAGCTCTAGCTTTGTCTGTATATTTATTTGTAATTTTTAACTGAATGTACACAGGGTGTTTCAAAAATAACGAACAATATCGTAGAGGGTTAAAGAACGTCCAAGATAGAATCTAAAACTGAAGAAAAAAACTATAGAAAATTTTCTTTAATTTTTGAAACAATGTTTGCTATACTTTTTGCTGTTTTGCAAAACACTGTGAAGTGATATGAGCAGAGTTGAGAAGAAATTCGGAGAAGTCGATTTAAAAACACGAATATTGGTGTAGGTCAAGTCTTTATAAAAACCATGACATATCACCGTAATAAGCATTTTTGTTGTAAACTGCATAGTTTCAAACGCTTGATAATAATTCATCAAACTGATTTATTATTCTTATTATTTTTATTATCAAGAGCTTATTCGAAGGTGCTTTCTGTTTTGAATAAACTGGATTAATGGTAAAAATTGCTCTTATTTAATAAATCGTCATTTAATTTAATATGAATTTTACCTAATTTTAACAATCTTTATAAAAAGTGTTCAAAATGTCCCCCCATTAGACCGCAAACAAGCTTCTAAACGTCTACCGAAGTTTTGTCGAGCACGTTGAAGGCAATCGGTCCAACAAACAAATTAAGAATCTGGGTCAAATAAATCACGAGGGTGGAGATGCAAAATGCATCGCTAATTACGCGGCGATGACAATGACGCTCGACTCCAGTAATTTAACTGATAAGAAAAATAGCAGGTAAGATTGAATAATTTAGTAACGTGAGTAGAGCCCCTTTATAAATAAGGCGAGTAGCAAAATCAGTAATGAAAATAAACATCTGTTGCCCCTATCCAGTCATATCGCACGGCGGCGTCATTGACATTTTTAATAGCTTAGATAAGATCAGAGTGTTGTTTGCAATCTGATCTTATTTTATGTGTTAACCACACTCTAAAAAATTACCGGTGAATTATACCCTAAAAAATGGAGGCAACTATGTTGCCACCATTTTTTGGGGTAAATTTACTTCCAAGTGTAATTTTCATAGGAAGTGGGAAATTTCAATATTAGGTCAATATTAGGTAAAGTTATAACTTTACGCAGGTGTTTTAATGTTAAAATGTAAGATTGCATTGAGATCGTAATTTTAATCTGTAAATTTATTTAAAAAGGAAACATGACAATGCAAATTTAACCTAATATTGAAATTTCCCACTTCCTATGAAAATTACACTTTGAAGTAAATTTACCCCAAAAAATGGAGGTAACATAGTTGCCTCCACTTTTTAGGGTAAATTGAAGGGGAATATTTTAGAGTGCAGATGGTGATTACGTGGTGACCTAGATTTTTCATTTGTTTGTTGAATGTAATTTTCTTATAAAGCCATATATAGTCCAACGCTTTTTATGTGGTATACACAAATAAAAATTGCCTTGAATTTATTTAAAAATAAACAAACTGCAACATGAGCAAAAAGGACATGTGTTTTATTTACGAATTTCTTCTAGATAAACAATCTCATTCGGATATTCTGCGATATAGACAAAATTGTGCTGTATTTACAAGTTATTTTTGTTGAAAAGTTCAACAAACTACAGCCTCAGCATTATGCGACATAAGTAAAATGTGGAGCAGAACGTACAGGACCGGACTCAAAACTTGAACCTTAAATAACTTGGAAAGCAGATATTTTAGAAAAAAAGTTATAGGAAAAATTGTCTCTACATATCATCAACGATCTCGTATTCACGTATTGTTTGTTATATTTGGGACAGCCTGTATAAATAGAAATAGTTAAAACAAATTACGAACACAAACAAAAACAAAAGAAATTGCTGTAATAATAAAACAACAGAAAATAGAATAAAATAATAATCTTGAGGGCGGGAGTTCGGTATCAGTCGAAAACTAGGGAAAGGCCGCAATGGAAGTCGATGGGTGCCTTCAGATTACCAACTATCCCAAAGGGTCAAGATATATTGAGGCTTATGAGAATGAGAACTTTAATGAGTTTAGAAAATTTATTTGCGTTATCTGACCTAATAGTAGATTAGGTTGGAGGTTAGGTCAGGTCAGATTAGGTCAATCTAACTTAGGCTCCAAAAATGTATTTAAATCTGCTCGCTAAAGAAAATGAGTTATTTCTAGGTAAGACTTTCAAAAATCGCAAGACATAAATAGTGACGTTAATTAATTAATTTCAATACTTAGTCCAGTCAAACTAAACATTTGAAATGGAAAATGGAAGTACATTGGATTTTTTCTTTCTAGCATGTAGAGGGGATCTAGAAAAGCTTAACTTGAGGTTTTCGACCTCAAATTCATATGAGCTTTTTTCCGCCGTTTTGAAAAGAAGGGACTAAGTGTTGTTTTGAAATTATCTCTGTAACCGTAGGTCCGACAAAAAATTTGAATTTTTGTCGGCAATACGATTGTCTACAACTTTTATTTCAAACTTTTTCGCGTAATATAAAAAATGAAAAAGTTGCGACGGAAAAAGAGGTGGTTGAGGTGGTGGAAATTGTTGCTTAATTTTGTAGATGGTATAACTATTTCATTATTAGTGGAGCAAAAAAATATTCATTCGTTTTTTGTAGAGCATTTCATGACGAACATTAGTAGATAGGCTAGGACAGTTCTAGCACAAAATCCCATGTTATTTCTTATGGAGGTTCAAAACGCCGAAAACGTGACAAATGATAGTGCGCCGACTCGCGACTCGAGGTCATCCGCGGTTCATCCAGACACGCGGCAGTAATTTCATATTACCTTTTTAATAATTATCTGTTATATTAATAATAATAATAAAACATTTAATATTTATTAAAATCCCTAAAAATTAATTCCCCTTCTCTTAGTCTCATATAAAATTATTGGATTTTAATAAATATTAAATGTTTTATTATTATTATTAATATAACAGATAATTATTAAAAAGGTAATATGAAATTACTGCCGCGTGTCTGGATGAACCGCGGAAAATCCCATGTTATTTCTTATGGAGGTTCGTTTTGCATTTCAAGGTCATCCGCGGCCCCAGACTCGCGCTCGCGAGTAAGATCTTCCGCGATCCAACCAAGCGCGCGGCAACGTTGCTAACTTCACACTGTTACATGACATGAGTCGACTTAGTAACTATGGAATTTTATTGATAAAAGTAATTACCTAATAAATTATTATTATTATTGGTAGAACATTTTATTAATAACGAATTAAAAAAATCCTGAGAACATTCGAACATAATCCCACTTTAATGTACCTTAACAGTCAACAGGTAGAAGGACCCGCATTTTTCCCATATATTACCATTAAAACGTAACATTTAACAAAATTTCGAATAAAATTAATCACTCCGTTTCTCTATGTACTTCTTATTAAAATACTAATAATAGACTTACCCCCCAGGTAGGAATATTTTTATAAACACTATTAAATTAATTCAGAAAACTGCATATTTTAGACACCGATTAAAACATCACTCAAGCCACTATAAGATAATTTCTATCACATATGTAACTGCAGTTATACGTAAATAATTTAACCAATGAAGCGCACGTATTCTGTATAACACACACAATGTTTAATTCCCCATTAAAAATAGCTTAAATTTAACCAACTGAAACTATTCAGGACCCAGATCAAATGCAAACACCAACGATCTCGGATACCTGCTGCAAACTAAATATAATGCAATATTACTCACCCCCTTTATATACGATAAGAAATATTCGAGCTCAGACAGGCCAGATCCTGTATCAACACGCACCATCGTGTCTGTATACACCCAAACGTAAAGGTTAACTCATTATAGTTTACAAACAATTAAATATGATGCAGGTAAGAACGCGGGACCCTATTTCAATAAAAGATAAAGATCTTACCCTTTACAATAAGTTTCTCCTTTTTAAAATCGATAATAAATAACACGAATTCAACCTTATAATGACATCCAGTCTGTTTATATATGTGCAGATCGGATAACCTGATAACTGAGATCTTCTTAAAATGTATTACGACATAAATTAAAACAGCCCTTTTGTATATGCCATCATCAAATATTTAAATCCGTCTTGAAATTATAAAATGTATCACTGTTTTTAAAAAGGAGAACTATTGCAATGGATCTTACCCACTGCAAGATTGCATGAGCGCATATCTATTCAATTTAATTAACACCTCATTGCATATTAACAAAATCACCAATAAAATTAATTCCCCTCTCTTATGAATGATCCCTTGACGAATATACCTGTATGTTTTTGAAAGAGCTAGGGATAAATTGAAATTCCACCACAGTTAAATTATAATCATGTTAGTACTAAAAATAACTTAATGTGAATTCCGGGCCTTTGTTCATATTTACAAGATATCTCATATGCAAGAATTATGGAATATTATAATACTTTAATTACATATAATAATTTAAGATAATTAATTCGGCATTAAAATTTCACTTGGTATTGTTATGTCTGTTTGTGTTGGTGAATATTTCACCATTTACAACATAATCATGAAAAAGTGGTTGGTGTATTTTTGCATACGAAACAATGGAACATTTATTTACGTTTAAATTTAGGCGATTAGCTTTACACCAATCACATAGAAAGTTAATGTTAGACTGCAAATATAAGCAATCATTGATATCTCGTACTTGATGATTAGCTACTGACCACGGCCTATTTGATAAGTTAACTAATTCCCAATAGTTTTCTCTCTCTAGTAATTAAGCCTTATCCACAATTAGTTTGTAACAGCTGATACACCATCCATCTTGAGATTTAATAACCTTACATTTAAAAGATTCAACATTTAAAAGTATACAAAAGCAGAATCTATTAGTCATTTCATTTAAATCTACAGCATAATAAACAGTTTCCGCATAGCATTTTAATATATGAACTGAACTGATTTATGTATCGTATTATTTAAATTCCACCTTATTACATCCAGTAACTCGGTAATTTTTCCTAGCTTATAGCTGTTTTCTCGGCGGTACGTGTAAACGGGATATAGAACGAAATTCTAACTCTAGATTTCAGTCTCAGTGCAGCAACTGAACGAGTAACACTTATCTCTCTTCACATCCATATTTAACCTTTATAATAAAAACATGTCTTTCGCCAGCGAACTTGTTGAAGAGTTAAGGAGACTTGTCTACAACTCACAGATAAATGATGATAGTAATGCTATCCTCAGAGCCTTAAAACAATGTACCATAACAATAAGAAAACTTAATAAGGCACTAGATTCAGCGTCATCATTGGGAGCGAAGAACCATCTATTAGCCTGCTTGGCTCAAGCGAAATCTTATCGAGAAACAGTCAAAGCCTTAAAAACTGTAGGCGAGGGATATAACCAGCGAAAAGAGACAGCCTGTAGCCGAGTCAAATGGTCAGACATGAAATCAGCATTTAAGGGACGTATGCGAACTGCTGCAATAACTAACATCAGGCATATTGATCCGAAGACTTTCATGGAAGACTGTTTAGTCATTTTTCAGAGACGTATGCTGAATGCGTTGAAGAAGGATGCGGCGTTAAAGGTGAACACGGCTTTAACAGGCATGTTTGAAGTCAAAAAAGGGGATACTATTATGGAAGAAATAAAATATATAAACACTAAAAATGTAGCCATATACCGATATAGTAATTTAGCCCAATGGTTCAAGATCAATATTCAAGATCCTATCCTTAAGGATCTCGAAGAGTTTCAAGTAAGTATAGACATTGTAGAAAGTTAGAAATAAACTAACACACATATATTTCTTTATCTAGCAAAAAGATAGCGGATGGACGCTTAAATCAATCATTAACCTCCAGCTCAATATCAATAAGTATACCCAACAGCTCGTCTCATCCTATTAAATCTGAAGCTCAACATAAATCACATAATACAGCGAGTGTACTTGAGGTCCTCTACAAGCGTCCGAAGAAATTGACGAAGATACAAAACTTGTTTAAAAGTGTTTAAAATGTATATAATTTAGATAATTGTTCTCATATTTATCCTGTATTAATAAAACTCAACAAATGTTTTATTGTCTTTTATTTTATTTTTATGTTTTATTCTGTAAGTTACTACAAGTCTACGAGTAATCAACTTATGCATTGCATTCGATGACCTAGTGACGGGGAGATAGGAGTAGGTACAATCGGTTTATGTTATGCTCCTTCGTAGTCTTAACAGAGTAATTATACTATGCAGGGGTAAGCACTATCTTTTTCCTTGAGGTTATGTTTTAGTTCGAGTTTAAGCTTAAATAACTTTACTATTGACGGCATAGACCCTTTATTTTCATATAGTAGCGACAACGATCGATCTCGCCGCTAGCTCAAAAGCATCAGAACGATGTTGACAACATTGACGATGACTATCTCAGTAGCCGGCATAGAAGCTTCTGCAGGTCTCGGAAAACTCCTGCTGCTGCTGCCTCTGGTAATGCTATGAAATAAAAACGTATCAAGATGATGGAGGAACTCAAAAGGATCATCTACCAGAACGTTTACTGTGAGAGGTAAAGAAATAAGAAACATATATAGAATGTATGTCGTTTATTTTATCATCAGTGTTAAAATATCATGTTACATATAATTAGCAGTACAACAAGATCATTTTACATAGTACAAATTAAATATTTACTTATTCTATGATTTTTCTCGTTTTAAGCTCTGTGATGACTGAAATTATTTCGTTGTCGTTTTCGAGATTGCTGCTATGAGCTTTCTTTGCGGCGTACAACAATTGTAGTCGATCCACTAGTTGATCAGGCGTACTCTGATGTATCCAATTAGGTTTCATCATCTTGTTTAACTTTTTGGGAAGACTAACCTCAAAGTCTGTAATTCTGTATAAATTTGGTCTGATTACATTTTCGTATTTCCAATGTTTAACGCTTATTAGTCGACCGTTGCGCCTATAGTCTTTCTTATGAGCATTAGTAAGTGAGATTATTTTCATATAGTTGTCGATATCTTCCTCTGTTGGACTAGGAGAGCTTATTCGTTTAAGCGTTAGTAAATTAAACAGGCCGGATGTTCCATTGAAAAGGTTGTTTTTAATTAAAATATCTTTTCCCTGAAACTGTACTCGCGAACAACCAAATCGCCACTCATCGATGTCGTTATATAGAGCGTACCTAGTTTTGTCTACGTTTTTGTTTTTTCCGCTAACTAATAATGCTCTATAATGGTTAGAGAATTCGTGATAATCTTTTAAGCTAGAATCGCATTCTTCTTCTTCATCATCAGCAGATGTAGCGAGAGATGATTGTTCAAGCTCTGGTGAGAGATTGATAGCAACGGTCTCCGATCGCGGTATAACACGATTATCATGAGGTTCTGCTTTATCACAGTGAAAGTAGGCTAATTTCTTACGGATAGCATTACGAGCGTTTATTACTTCATCATCATCATCGAGCCTTATTTCTTTATTTATGTCACAAGGTTCATTGGTATGCATACGTTTCAGATTCATGTCTTTAAATATTTCATTATTTCTAGGTGACGACTTATTATCAACAACTATGGTATTATGAACTGTGTTCAAATGACTTCTATAGTTATCAAGGCGTGTAAAATACTTTAAACAAATAGAACACTGAACTTTATACCCCTGGTGTATCTTCAAATGGCGAGCAAACCCTGAGCGTAAAACACTCATACAACATACGTCACACTTGCGTCGCTAATTCATATCGACTAATAATTGATCATGAACTCCTATTTATATTACATGTTCTTCAGGTCACTCTTAATTAACCCTAGCACTACGTCTATCATCACCCGGTCAATCTTCCTTTATCATCACTAATTAACCCTGGCTAGCCGTCCTTAAGCATGAATTCACCCTTGGCACGGGTCAATGCTTCGATAAATACCTGAGAAACCCAGGTTATGAGTAATAATAATAATAATAATAATGTTTATGCGTCTGTTTCTCTAATCTACTAACTTTATCAATAGATCTCTTCGGTAGAGCTATGGAGAGCATGACGTCATCAGATGACAGTTACAAGCATTCAGGGATACATAGTTTAGAACCAGTGCATGATTCTCGTACACGAGAATTTGCAGACATTCAGGGTAGACATAATAGCGCCACATACAAATTTCTTTTTATACTCCAAATACCATCAGTATGAGATTCTTGTAATCAAAGATGGCTGCCAACAAATCACAGCGTAGTAGGCGTGATCCAAGATAGGTTAGGTTAGAACACGTGATGTTTCATTTACTAGCACGTCTAAGGGGGAAGGGTGAAGCGACTAGTATGACTAAGGGTGAAGAGACTAGCATGACTAAGGGTGAAGGGTGACGAGACTAGCATGGCTAAGGGTGAAGGGAGAAGGGTGACTATATATAAAAGGTAGATCGTTATCAGCGAGAGAGTACACGAATAAAGCCGAATCTTTCCGATGGCGAACATCCTAGGTTACAGAGCTGGTAAGTAGTCATCCTATGAGAGAGAAAGAGTTTCCGCTTAGTGAAAGGAGGATCCAATCCCAGAGTTAGCGCTAAATCTATGGAATTCCAAGATGGCTCCTTCAAATGACAAATTCAAAATGACACATGCAAAATTGTCAGATTTAATAGGTTAGGTTAGAACACGTGATGTTTTATTTAAATTATACATGAGACTAGCATGACTAAGGGTGAAGAGACTAGCATGACTAAGGCTGAAGGATGACGAGACTAGCATGGCTAAGGGCGAAGGGAGGTTACTATATAAAAGGTAGATCGTCATCAGCGAGAGAGAGTACACGAATAAAGCCGAAGATTTCCGACGGCAAACATCCTAAGCTACAGAGCCGGTAAGTAGTCATACTATGAGAGAGAGAAAGAGTTTCAGCTTAGTAAAAGGATCCAACCCCAGAGTTAGCGCTAAAATTTAAAGCTGTCAATTTTGCTATAATTTAAATAAAACATCACGTGTTCTAACCTAACCTATTAAATCTGACAATTTTGCATGTGTCATTTTGAATTTGTCATTTGAAGGAGCCATCTTGGAATTCCATAGATTTAGCGCTAACTCTGGGATTGGATCCTCCTTTCACTAAGCGGAAACTCTTTCTCTCTCATAGGATGACTACTTACCAGCTCTGTAACCTAGGATGTTCGCCATCGGAAAGATTCGGCTTTATTCGTGTACTCTCTCGCTGATAACGATCTACCTTTTATATATAGTCACCCTTCTCCCTTCACCCTTAGCCATGCTAGTCTCGTCACCCTTCACCCTTAGTCATGCTAGTCTCTTCACCCTTAGTCATACTAGTCGCTTCACCCTTCCCCCTTAGACGTGCTAGTAAATGAAACATCACGTGTTCTAACCTAACCTATCTTGGATCACGCCTACTACGCTGTGATTTGTTGGCAGCCATCTTTGATTACAAGAATCTCATACTGATGGTATTTGGAGTATAAAAAGAAATTTGTATGTGGCGCTATTATGTCTACCCTGAATGTCTGCAAATTCTCGTGTACGAGAATCATGCACTGGTTCTAAACTATGTATCCCTGAATGCTTGTAACTGTCATCTGATGACGTCATGCTCTCCATAGCTCTACCGAAGAGATCTATTGATAAAGTTAGTAGATTAGAGAAACAGACGCATAAACATTATTATTATTATTATTATTACTCATAACCTGGGTTTCTCAGGTATTTATCGAAGCATTGACCCGTGCCAAGGGTGAATTCATGCTTAAGGACGGCTAGCCAGGGTTAATTAGTGATGATAAAGGAAGATTGACCGGGTGATGATAGACGTAGTGCTAGGGTTAATTAAGAGTGACCTGAAGAACATGTAATATAAATAGGAGTTCATGATCAATTATTAGTCGATATGAACCAGCGACGCAAGTGTGACGTATGTTGTATGAGTGTTTTACGCTCAGGGTTTGCTCGCCATTTGAAGATACACCAGGGGTATAAAGTTCAGTGTTCTATTTGTTTAAAGTATTTTACACGCCTTGATAACTATAGAAGTCATTTGAACACAGTTCATAATACCATAGTTGTTGATAATAAGTCGTCACCTAGAAATAATGAAATATTTAAAGACATGAATCTGAAACGTATGCATACCAATGAACCTTGTGACATAAATAAAGAAATAAGGCTCGATGATGATGATGAAGTAATAAACGCTCGTAATGCTATCCGTAAGAAATTAGCCTACTTTCACTGTGATAAAGCAGAACCTCATGATAATCGTGTTATACCGCGATCGGAGACCGTTGCTATCAATCTCTCACCAGAGCTTGAACAATCATCTCTCGCTACATCTGCTGATGATGAAGAAGAAGAATGCGATTCTAGCTTAAAAGATTATCACGAATTCTCTAACCATTATAGAGCATTATTAGTTAGCGGAAAAAACAAAAACGTAGACAAAACTAGGTACGCTCTATATAACGACATCGATGAGTGGCGATTTGGTTGTTCGCGAGTACAGTTTCAGGGAAAAGATATTTTAATTAAAAACAACCTTTTCAATGGAACATCCGGCCTGTTTAATTTACTAACGCTTAAACGAATAAGCTCTCCTAGTCCAACAGAGGAAGATATCGACAACTATATGAAAATAATCTCACTTACTAATGCTCATAAGAAAGACTATAGGCGCAACGGTCGACTAATAAGCGTTAAACATTGGAAATACGAAAATGTAATCAGACCAAATTTATACAGAATTACAGACTTTGAGGTTAGTCTTCCCAAAAAGTTAAACAAGATGATGAAACCTAATTGGATACATCAGAGTACGCCTGATCAACTAGTGGATCGACTACAATTGTTGTACGCCGCAAAGAAAGCTCATAGCAGCAATCTCGAAAACGACAACGAAATAATTTCAGTCATCACAGAGCTTAAAACGAGAAAAATCATAGAATAAGTAAATATTTAATTTGTACTATGTAAAATGATCTTGTTGTACTGCTAATTATATGTAACATGATATTTTAACACTGATGATAAAATAAACGACATACATTCTATATATGTTTCTTATTTCTTTACCTCTCACAGTAAACGTTCTGGTAGATGATCCTTTTGAGTTCCTCCATCATCTTGATACGTTTTTATTTCATAGCATTACCAGAGGCAGCAGCAGCAGGAGTTTTCCGAGACCTGCAGAAGCTTCTATGCCGGCTACTGAGATAGTCATCGTCAATGTTGTCAACATCGTTCTGATGCTTTTGAGCTAGCGGCGAGATCGATCGTTGTCGCTACTATATGAAAATAAAGGGTCTATGCCGTCAATAGTAAAGTTATTTAAGCTTAAACTCGAACTAAAACATAACCTCAAGGAAAAAGATAGTGCTTACCCCTGCATAGTATAATTACTCTGTTAAGACTACGAGGGAGCATAACATAAACCGATTGTACCTACTCCTATCTCCCCGTCACTAGGTCATCGAATGCAATGCATAAGTTGATTACTCGTAGACTTGTAGTAACTTACAGAATAAAACATAAAAATAAAATAAAAGACAATAAAACATTTGTTGAGTTTTATTAATACAGGATAAATATGAGAACAATTATCTAAATTATATACATTTTAAACACTTTTAAACAAGTTTTGTATCTTCGTCAATTTCTTCGGACGCTTGTAGAGGACCTCAAGTACACTCGCTGTATTATGTGATTTATGTTGAGCTTCAGATTTAATAGGATGAGACGAGCTGTTGGGTATACTTATTGATATTGAGCTGGAGGTTAATGATTGATTTAAGCGTCCATCCGCTATCTTTTTGCTAGATAAAGAAATATATGTGTGTTAGTTTATTTCTAACTTTCTACAATGTCTATACTTACTTGAAACTCTTCGAGATCCTTAAGGATAGGATCTTGAATATTGATCTTGAACCATTGGGCTAAATTACTATATCGGTATATGGCTACATTTTTAGTGTTTATATATTTTATTTCTTCCATAATAGTATCCCCTTTTTTGACTTCAAACATGCCTGTTAAAGCCGTGTTCACCTTTAACGCCGCATCCTTCTTCAACGCATTCAGCATACGTCTCTGAAAAATGACTAAACAGTCTTCCATGAAAGTCTTCGGATCAATATGCCTGATGTTAGTTATTGCAGCAGTTCGCATACGTCCCTTAAATGCTGATTTCATGTCTGACCATTTGACTCGGCTACAGGCTGTCTCTTTTCGCTGGTTATATCCCTCGCCTACAGTTTTTAAGGCTTTGACTGTCTCTCGATAAGATTTCGCTTGAGCCAAGCAGGCTAATAGATGGTTCTTCGCTCCCAATGATGACGCTGAATCTAGTGCCTTATTAAGTTTTCTTATTGTTATGGTACATTGTTTTAAGGCTCTGAGGATAGCATTACTATCATCATTTATCTGTGAGTCGTAGACAAGTCTCCTTAACTCTTCAACAAGTTCGCTGGCGAAAGACATGTTTTTATTATAAAGGTTAAATATGGATGTGAAGAGAGATAAGTGTTACTCGTTCAGTTGCTGCACTGAGACTGAAATCTAGAGTTAGAATTTCGTTCTATATCCCGTTTACACGTACCGCTGAGAAAACAGCTAAAAGCTAGGAAAAATTACCGAGTTACTGGATGTAATAAGGTGGAATTTAAATAATACGATACATAAATCAGTTCAGTTCATATATTAAAATGCTATGCGGAAACTGTTTATTATGCTGTAGATTTAAATGAAATGACTAATAGATTCTGCTTTTGTATACTTTTAAATGTTGAATCTTTTAAATGTAAGGTTATTAAATCTCAAGATGGATGGTGTATCAGCTGTTACAAACTAATTGTGGATAAGGCTTAATTACTAGAGAGAGAAAACTATTGGGAATTAGTTAACTTATCAAATAGGCCGTGGTCAGTAGCTAATCATCAAGTACGAGATATCAATGATTGCTTATATTTGCAGTCTAACATTAACTTTCTATGTGATTGGTGTAAAGCTAATCGCCTAAATTTAAACGTAAATAAATGTTCCATTGTTTCGTATGCAAAAATACACCAACCACTTTTTCATGATTATGTTGTAAATGGTGAAATATTCACCAACACAAACAGACATAACAATACCAAGTGAAATTTTAATGCCGAATTAATTATCTTAAATTATTATATGTAATTAAAGTATTATAATATTCCATAATTCTTGCATATGAGATATCTTGTAAATATGAACAAAGGCCCGGAATTCACATTAAGTTATTTTTAGTACTAACATGATTATAATTTAACTGTGGTGGAATTTCAATTTATCCCTAGCTCTTTCAAAAACATACAGGTATATTCGTCAAGGGATCATTCATAAGAGAGGGGAATTAATTTTATTGGTGATTTTGTTAATATGCAATGAGGTGTGAATTAAATTGAATAGATATGCGCTCATGCAATCTTGCAGTGGGTAAGATCCATTGCAATAGTTCTCCTTTTTAAAAACAGTGATACATTTTATAATTTCAAGACGGATTTAAATATTTGATGATGGCATATACAAAAGGGCTGTTTTAATTTATGTCGTAATACATTTTAAGAAGATCTCAGTTATCAGGTTATCCGATCTGCACATATATAAACAGACTGGATGTCATTATAAGGTTGAATTCGTGTTATTTATTATCGATTTTAAAAAGGAGAAACTTATTGTAAAGGGTAAGATCTTTATCTTTTATTGAAATAGGGTCCCGCGTTCTTACCTGCATCATATTTAATTGTTTGTAAACTATAATGAGTTAACCTTTACGTTTGGGTGTATACAGACACGATGGTGCGTGTTGATACAGGATCTGGCCTGTCTGAGCTCGAATATTTCTTATCGTATATAAAGGGGGTGAGTAATATTGCATTATATTTAGTTTGCAGCAGGTATCCGAGATCGTTGGTGTTTGCATTTGATCTGGGTCCTGAATAGTTTCAGTTGGTTAAATTTAAGCTATTTTTAATGGGGAATTAAACATTGTGTGTGTTATACAGAATACGTGCGCTTCATTGGTTAAATTATTTACGTATAACTGCAGTTACATATGTGATAGAAATTATCTTATAGTGGCTTGAGTGATGTTTTAATCGGTGTCTAAAATATGCAGTTTTCTGAATTAATTTAATAGTGTTTATAAAAATATTCCTACCTGGGGGGTAAGTCTATTATTAGTATTTTAATAAGAAGTACATAGAGAAACGGAGTGATTAATTTTATTCGAAATTTTGTTAAATGTTACGTTTTAATGGTAATATATGGGAAAAATGCGGGTCCTTCTACCTGTTGACTGTTAAGGTACATTAAAGTGGGATTATGTTCGAATGTTCTCAGGATTTTTTTAATTCGTTATTAATAAAATGTTCTACCAATAATAATAATAATTTATTAGGTAATTACTTTTATCAATAAAATTCCATAGTTACTAAGTCGACTCATGTCATGTAACAGTGTGAAGTTAGCAACGTTGCCGCGCGCTTGGTTGGATCGCGGAAGATCTTACTCGCGAGCGCGAGTCTGGGGCCGCGGATGACCTTGAAATGCAAAACGAACCTCCATAAGAAATAACATGGGATTTTCCGCGGTTCATCCAGACACGCGGCAGTAATTTCATATTACCTTTTTAATAATTATCTGTTATATTAATAATAATAATAAAACATTTAATATTTATTAAAATCCAATAATTTTATATGAGACTAAGAGAAGGGGAATTAATTTTTAGGGATTTTAATAAATATTAAATGTTTTATTATTATTATTAATATAACAGATAATTATTAAAAAGGTAATATGAAATTACTGCCGCGTGTCTGGATGAACCGCGGATGACCTCGAGTCGCGAGTCGGCGCACTATCATTTGTCACGTTTTCGGCGTTTTGAACCTCCATAAGAAATAACATGGGATTTTGTGCTAGAACTGTCCTAGCCTATCTACTAACATTTTTTCCTAATGACTTTTTTTATTTCGTTTATTGGTATAGGTCAAGTCAACTCTCGAAGGGAGGTTAGTGTACGTGAACTACTTGGAACGCGTCGCCTATCACATCCGAGGGCAAGGTGAAAAGTTCTCGGCCTGACACAGAGATGGTGCTGCAATCGGCAAACAATTATGTTTCCTGCTTGGGTGCATGTGTCATTAGTTCGTATGACTAGTTTCAACTTGTTCGCTCAAGTAGTTTGTTTACACGAATTTTTTTAGTAGACATCTTGCGTGTTTTTTGTTAAAATGAATAAACTTGAATATCGTGCGGTTATAAAATTCTTCGTTTTGGATGGATTAACCCCTAAGGAAATGCATCCGAAGTTGACAAAAGTTTACAGGGACTCTGCTCCTTCCATGTCAACTGTTAAAAAGTGGGCAGCTCAATTTAAACGTGGTCGCACATCTCTCGAAGATGACCCACGTGAAGGACAGCCAAAATCCGCAACCACACCGGAAACCATCGAAAAAGTGATGATATCGCGTTGGACGATAGGCGAGTGAAGGTGAGTGAGATAGCTGAGGCTGTGGGGATATCGGAAGAAACGGTGCGAAACATCTTGCACGAAGAATTAGGGATGCGAAAGCTCTGTGCAAGATGAGTGCCGCATTTGCTGAATGCCGATCAAAAGCAAATGCGCAAACGATGTTCGCAGCAATCTTTGGACCGATTCAACAGGGATCCGACCGATTTTGTGCGGCGATTTGTCACCATGGATGAGACATGGATCCACCACTACACGCCAGAAACGAAACAGCAGTCCAAGCAGTAGGTGGAAGCCTGTGGTTCAGCGCCAAAGAAAGCGAAGTCGATCACATCTGCCGGAAAGGTCATGGCCAGCGTGTTTTGGGATGCGAAAGGGATCTTGTTAATTGTTAATTAATTATCTTTCAAAAGGCAGAACAATTACAGGCGAATATTACTCCAACCTTCTTGACCAGCTGGATGCCAAAATTCGCGAGAAGAGGCCTGGCTTGAAGAAGAAAAAAATCATCTTTCACCAGGACAACGCACCTGCACACAAGGGTGCGTTGGCGATGGGAAAACTGCGGGATTTGGGGTATGATTTGCTCGGCCATCCCCCCTATTCTCCTGATTTGGCACCCTCAGACTTCCATCTGTTCCCAAACTTAAAGAAATGTGTTTCTGGAAAGCGCTTTGCATCCAATGAAGAAGTTGAGAGGGCCGTAGATGAATATTTTCACAACCTTCCAGACTCTCACTTCCGGGAAGGAATACTGATGTTGGAGAGGCACTGGATCAAGTGTATTGAACTCAAGGGAGATTATGTAGAAAAATAAAATCATTTTTTAACTGAAAGTCGCAGTCTTTCATTGTCAGGCCGAGAACTTTTCACCTTGCCCTCGTAGTGTGCATTAAATTTTATTTGTATTTTGTATATGTCGCAAGCAGATAGTCAAATTCGGCAAATTACTATCTGCCTAGTCATTTACTAAGTGAGAGTACTTAGAAGTTGATGCTCCTCGCAAAGAAACCTGCTTATTTGTAGGAACATCTTGAATACTTATTTATTAACTGCCTGTTTTAAAATAACGTCATTTAGGCAAGGGCAAAGATTTTCCTAAAGTGCTCATGTAAAAAAGAATTTTCTACAAAGAAATGTGCATGTTATTACCTTATTTGCCGACAGCACATTAAGCCATTTACTAACTGCCTGTTCTAAACAACGGCATTTAGTAAAAGGAGGAGATTTATTTTCGTTTTACTACCTACCCGTCACTTAGTAAATGACTAGGCAGATAGTAATTTGCCGAATTTGCTTATCTGCCTGCGACATATACAGTGAGGATTTTATTTCACTGAACATCAGCACTATTAACGCTATGTTCAATTTTAAAAGATCCATCTCAACGCATTGTAAGCAATTACAACATATCCAGTCAACCTCTGATAAAACAACTGCCATTAATAAAATTAAAAAGTGTCAAAACTGATTTATTTCAGTCGCACACTTGCCTCACACTGTTATTGCAATTGAACCAGCGTACAATGGCAATTTTTTCATCTCGTAAACACATGCTGCAAACCACAAGTGCAAAAACCTTGAAATAAATCAGTTGTGACACTTTTAATGACATTAACCTGGACATTAATGGCAACCGTTTTCAGAGGTTGCTTAGATGTTGTAGATAATTGCTTGCAATGCGTTGACATGGATCTCTTAAAATTAAACATAGGGTTAATAGTGCTTATGTTCAGTGAAATAAAATCCTCACTGTATAAAATACAAATGAAATTTAATGCACAATATGTGATAGTAGGCGACGCGTTCCAAGCAGTTCACGTACACTAACCTCCCTTCGAGCATTGACTTGACCTATACCAAGGAATGGAAAATAGTCATTAGGAAAAAATGTCCGACATGAAATGCTCTATAAAAAACGACTGAATAACTTTTTTGCTCCACTAATAATGAAATAGTTATACCATCTACAAAATTAAGCAACAATTTCCAGCACCTCAATTTTCAATGTTTTTCCCTCGCAACTTTCTCATTTTTTATATTACGCGAAAAAGTTTCAAATAAAAGTTGTAGACAATCGTATTGCCGACAAAAATGCTTTATTCAAATTTTTTTGTTGGACCTACGGTTACAGAGATAATTTCAGAACAACATCATCTCTTATTTTCAAATTGGTGGAAAAAGCTCATATGAATTTGAGGTCGAAAACTTCAAGTTAAGCTTTTCTAGACCCCCTCTACATGCTCGAAAGAAAAAATCTCATGTACTTCCATTTTCCAAGTTAAGTCCGTTTTTCGTACAGTTTGACTGGACTAACTATCAGTGGCGTGCGGTGAGAATTTAGGCTAGGGAAGCAACCACGATTTTAATTATAATAAACCTAGGTACAGGCGCGGATTAACGGGGAGGGAATAATCCCCCCCCAATTTAGAAATAAGTTTAAATAGAATAGAAACAAATAATGTTTGTTTAATTATTATTTATTAAAACAATTATTTTTCCAAAGACTTCCCCCTCAAAATACTTCTCTGGATCCGCCCCTGCTAGGTACAATAAAAAAACAGTGTTATAATTATTAAGCTTAAAAGTTTTTCAAATAAGCACTTTTACACTTTATACTTATGGAATTGGTTGACTATCATTCTTTATTTAAAAAAAACTACTACTACGTATCAATTTTCCGGTGTTAGCAAAATACTGGTACAGGTTTTAATCTTTGTTGTTAAATTTCAAAGATCTGGTTTTGATCTGGCTTTCTTAATAATTTGTAATTTCTCTCCAAAACTGTATGCGAAAAATTCCTTATTAATAATTTACAAACTGAACAAAAAATCGTCCCGATTCGGCTATATCGAAGGTACTCGAACCTTCCACCGAAGCAGTTGAATTTGCAGTCGTGACGATAATGGAATTTTAAATTTGCACACAGGCAAACTAAATAGAACTACTTGTCTTTAAAAAAATCCAACTCCTACAGTCTCATTCGCAGATTTACATTACTTAAGTAACACTAAATCGAACAAATAACCAAATTATAATAAATAAACATTTTGGAACGAAGCACAATAAAAATAACGACCAAACAATGTTAACAGCATCCGTCTACTATAACACCCCACGCTCGCTGATTCACTCCAAGGTTAAGAGAAGAGCATTTGTAAGCAGTGCTTATATGAAGTGTATGTATCACATTTGAATCGGTATTACCTTTCCGTGCAAGTTTAATGAGCCTAATTTAAAATAGTACTCTAAATAATTATACTTTTTGCTGTACAAAGTTGATATTGAGCTTTAATTTGATAAATATTTCAATTTAAATAAACGATAACCATAATTTTACAAAAGTATTTTTGTTAGCATTGTTTTTATTTTTAATAAATTCTCAAGGCAAGCATTGCTTCCATGGACCGCACGCCACTGCTAACTATCAATTACATCATATAGAGCTGATGATGATGCTTCGACCACAAATACAATTATGGGAGTTGTCAAAATTTGTCTATAAACAACATCCAAAAGCAAAAACAGTCGCGACGCGATATAAAAACGTTGTTTTTACACCTTTGTTTGCCCAAGCACTCACTTCTATTGCACCCCATGCTTTCATTTATATTATCTCATTTTTATGCATTCATCTTATGGTAGAAAAAGATTATTTGCATCAAAAACAAGGATTTAATAGGTTCGCTAGGAAGAGGAAGAAAGACACTAACACTTAAGACTTTAGATTAAGACTTAAAAAGAAATCAGCATATTGCTTAAAAAGATGGCTTATTAGTGTGTAGTGTGAAGAAGTGATTCAAACAAAGAAAAGTTATTCACAGGATAATTTATTCCTTCTTTGGGCATATTGAGACGATTTTTTTGTTATCAACAGTAGGTATTGGGCCACCTGGCCCAGACATTTTTGCGGGGATGCAGTCGTCGTTAAGTACGGAATCTGCATTACCGACATTCTGTATTACCGGCATTTGGTTCGTCACTCGGCTAAATGGCAACGCTGTTGCTAGGGGAAAACAGATGGCGCCAGTGTCGTTTTTGTACCGACATTCTGTATTATCGGCATTTGGTTCGTCACTCGGCTAAATGGTGTTAGTGTTTCTAGGGGAAAACAAAGGGCGCCAGTGTCGTTTTACGTGATTTTTGTACCGACATTCTGTATTATCGGCATTTGGTTCGTCACTTGGCTAAATGGTGTTAGTGTTTCTAGGAGAAAACAGATGGAACCAGTGTCGTTTTTGTACCGACATTCTGTATTATCGGCATTTGGTTCGTCACATGGCTAAATGGTAGCGTCGTTGCTAGGGGAAAACAGAGGGCGTCGGTGTCGTCTGACGTCGTTATTCTCGAAGTACGGAATCTGTATTACAGGTATATGGTTCGGCGCTCGGCTAAATGGTGTTGCTGGGAAAAATCCCCAGAGGACACTGTTAATAGAGGGTGTCATGCAAAGGGGTCTGTATTACCGGTAGCCTGTGTACTACTACTAGGGGGCGCGGCCTCATGAAGAAATCTGTATTATCCTACGTACTGATGCTATTAGAGGTCGCATTAAAGAATCTCCTCTCTCACTCTCTCCTATTAGAGGTCGCATTAAAGAGCCTTCACTCTCACTCTCTCCTATTAGAGGTCGCATTAAAGAGCCTTATCTCTCACTCTCTCACTCTCTCTCCTATTAGAGGAAGCCTTAAAGAGCCTTCTCTCTCTCTCACTCTCTCGCTCTCACGCTCACTCTCTCTCTCTCCTTCATCCTAATGCTAGTAAATGAAACAGTATTGGCTAGAGGTGACCGTTACGTCTACTGGGATTGGTTCGGACGGCTTTGTTATTTTATACGTGAAAATAAAAAATGATAAATGTTTTACTGTTTTTATTATTTTTCGTAAAGTTACACAATATTACTAATATTCTATTGTAAATCAGCTTAAACTAGGTGATTATAGTTTTACAGTGTTTAACTAGAATATTTATTTAGCTAGGATAATAATAATAATACACGTATAGAACGTTAATCTTTTTTTTTATTCTACGACAATCTTTTTCAAAATTATTGAACAATTTAACAACTAACTAAGACGGTGTTGTACTTATTGACGCTACATTACTACTACTATTACTTAAGAGTTAAAATATGGTACTATACAAATATTTCACTTAAAGGTTTACGTATATGTAACAACTGTATCTTATTTCTCATACATGTATACTCGTTACTTAAGTAGACAGCGTAACAATTTGATATAAAGAGGTACATAGAATGATACTTATAGAACATTAATCTTTTTTTTTTTGTTATTCTATGACACTCTTCTCAACAATTGAACAATTTAACAACTAACTATTACTCCTACATAAGTAGTGGAACAATTATATACATTAATAATGATAATTATCTTTAAAATATTATCCTTCAGACGTTGTTGTACTTATTGAAGTTACATTACTACTACTACTATTACTTAAGAGTTAAAATATGGTACTATACAAATATTTTACTTAAAGGTTTTCGTATAGGTAACAACTGTATCCTACTTCTCATACATGTATGTATACTCATTACTTAAGTATACAGGGTAACAATTTGATATAATGAAGTACATAGAATAATACGTATAGAAATTATACATGCTCATTTCAAAACTAGATTGCAGTAAAATTTGCCAGACAAAATCAGCAAAATGTAACAGTTGCTTACTTTGTTTCTTTTAACATGTGTTGTTATTGATCAGACTTCACTAAAAATGGTTATGTATTAATTGTAAATGCTAATAAGGTGGTCTAAGGTGGCCTGATAGGTTTCAGACAGCCGCTGTTTCCTGAAGGTTTGTTCAATAGTTGTAACAAGTCAATTTTTCTACGTAAGCTCGGTTTTATAGTCAGTTCATTCTACAGGAATAAACTTGTATGCGTGGAGACCCAAATACAGTTGTTCTTAACACCTGCTAAAAGAAAATGACAAATGCAAAAAAAAATGACAGACGTGTAATTGACAGTATAACTACATTGAGAACAATTACCTAAATTACACATTTGATACACTTTTAAACATGTTTATGTTTTTGTCTCCATGGTCGTTTTTCAGATGGCCCTTGTAGGCATCAAGGCTTGAAAAAGACTTTGGACATCTAGTACAGTATATTTTGCTTGCTGCATGAACGGTCTTCATATGTCTCTCATGGATGTCAGGACGCGTAAAAGACTTAGTGCATTTAGTGCATGGGATTTTATATCCTTCATGACTTGATTTGCAATGGTTTTCATAGCAGTCAACACGCGAAAAAGACTTGGGGCATTTAGTACACTGAAATTTGGGTCCTTGGTGAATCTGCATGTGACGTGTGAAATTGGAGCGTCGAATGATCAGGCCACATATATCACACAAATGTTGTTTCATCGTGGTTGATGAACTGGAATAGGAACTCTGACCGCTGCTTCACTGTAAATAGACACAAATTAGCATACAAAAACCTTTAGAAATTTAGATGTATACCCAAATTTAAAATCACAATCCCCAGACGAATTAGACGAATCAAAATTCAAAAATTCTGACTAGGAAGGAGGTCTTCCCTTATAATTACATTAACGACTGGACGACGAAACTTGACGAGACATAATTACCGGTCAAATCCAAATTCTACGATAGTTTAACAGATGAATGCTATACACAACCCGCCTCTTTCGGTTGTCAAAATTTAGGCGAGTACAACGATTTATATTTGAAAACAGATGTATTACTTCTAGCCTACGTTTTGACCATTGGCTTAGACCCAGCGCATTACTACACCCTACCCGGATACACTTGGGATTGAATTACCTCATTCTTGCTTCTCTCTCATATTAGTTATAGCTATCACTTTTTCATACCATGGTACAGCTGGGTGAGAATAGTAATAATACACACACATATAGAACATTACTCTTTTTATTCTATGACAATCTTTCTCAAAATTTGTATTGAACAACAACAAAACAACAATAATTAAATAACTAAACAACTATCTGTTCTCGGATAACCATGATAGAACATCTTTTATTCTATGAGAATCTTTCTCACTTTCTTACGTCGGCAGTAGTACCTGATGTTTGGCTTGGTTTACGGTTCGATAAAACACAGCATATACCAGCTCAAGATGACCGTGAGATGTTATTATAAATTTAAAGAGAGCGACATATTTTTTTTTTTTCAAATTCTATTCTTTCTATAAAACAATCGGCTATTGGAGATATAAATCACTCTAAAATATTATTATTAAAAATTAATTGCTTGCTATAATTGCTTGTATAATTCTGAAGGGTATTCTACCCAAAACTCTGCAGAGTCACCTCTTCTAAAAAAATATTTAAATTATCAATCGCTTCATGAAATCCATAGAGAATTATGCAATCTTATTAAATAAGTCTAGAAACAGATTTATACCAGAACGTTTACTGAGGCAGTGAGAGGTTGAGAAATAAGAAGATTTTATAGAATGTATTTCGTTTATTTTATCATCTTATCAAAAATATTACATATAAATACTATTACAATACGGCTATATTACATAGTACAAATTAAATATTTACTTATTCTATGATTTTTCTCGCTTTAAGCTCTGTGATGACTGAAATTATTTCGTTGTCGTTTTCGAGACTGTTGCTATGAGCTTTCTTTGCGGCATACAACAATTGTAGTCGATCCACTAGTTGATCAGGCGTACTCTGATGTATCCAATTCGGTTTCATCATCTTGTTTAACTTTTTGGGAAGACTAACCTCAAAGTCTGTAATTCTGTATAAATTTGGTCTGATTACATTTTCGTATTTCCAATGTTTAACGCTTATTAGTCGACCGTTGCGCCTATAGTCTTTCTTATGAGCATTAGTAAGTGAGATTATTTTCATATAGTTGTCGATATCTTCCTCTGTTGGACTAGGAGGGCTTATTCGTTTAAGCGTTAGTAAAGTAATCAGGCCGGGTGTTCCATTGAAAAGTTTGTTTTTGATTAAAATATCTTTCCCCTGAAACTGTACTCGTGAACAAGCAAATCTCCACTCGTCGATGTCATTATATAGACCGTACCTAGTTTTATCTACGTTTTTGTTTTCTCCGCTAGCTAATAATGTCCTATAATAGTTAGAGAATTCCTGATAAATCCTTAAGTCGGAATCGCATTCTTCTTCTTCTTCTTCTTCTTCCTCATCATTATCATCATCTTCAACAGATGTAACTGAAGACGCTTGTTCAAGTTTCGGTGAGAGATAAACGGTCCCCGGACGAGATTCAGTTTTATCACTGTGAAAGTAGGCTAATTTATTACGTATAGCATTACGAGCGTTTATTATTTCATGATCATCATCGAGCCTTATTTCTTTATTTGTGTCACAGGGTTCATTGGTATGCATACGTTTCAGACCCGCATCTTTAATTATTACATCATTTCTAGGCTTTGTCTTATTATCATTATTATTATTCGCACCTATGGCGGTAGAATGGATTGTTTTCAAGTGCCTTTTATAACTACTATTACGTGAAAAAGATTTGAAACATTTAGTACATGGGACTTTGTGTCCGCGGTGTATATTCATATGGCTTGCATACCCGGAGCGTCGAATGTTCAGACCGCATACATCACACAAGCGTCGTTCCATAACGTCTAATGAATGATCAGGAATAAAGTTCCTGTTTATATAGTCTAGTTACATATACATACACGCGCAATTTCAAACAGATACACGCACAGACGTACATAATAAAGCATAAACACGCGCAATTTCAAACAGGTACACGTACAGACGTACATAATAAAGCATAAACACGCGCAATTTCAAACCGATACACGTACAGACGTACATAATAAAGCATAAATACGCACAATTTCAAACAGATACACGTACAGACGTACATAATAAAGCATAAACACGCGCAATTTCAAACAGATACACGCACGGACGTACATAATAAAGCATAAACACGCGCAATTTCAAACAGATACACGCACAGACGTACATAATAAAGCATAAACACGCTCAATTTCAAACAGATACACGCACAGACGTACATAATAAAGCATAAACACGCGCAATTTCAAACAGATACACGTACAGACGTACATAATAAAGCATAAACACGCGCAATTTCAAACAGATACACGTACAGACGTACATAATAAAGCATAAATACGCGCAATTTCAAACAGATACACGTACAGACGTACATAATAAAGCATAAACACGCGCAATTTCAAACAGATACACGCACAGACGTACATAATAAAGCATAAACACGCGCAATTTCAAACAGATACACGCACAGACGTACATAATAAAGCATAAACACGCTCAATTTCAAACAGATACACGCACAGACGTACATAATAAAGCATAAACACGCGCAATTTCAAACAGATACATGTACAGACGTACATAATAAAGCATAAACACGCGCAATTTCAAACAGATACACGCACAGACGTACATAATAAAGCATGAACATGCGCAATTTCAAACAGATACACGTACAGACGTACATAATAAAGCATAAACACGCGCAATTTCAAACAGATACACGTACAGACGTACATAATAAAGCATAAACACGCGCAATTTCAAACAGATACACGCACAGACGTACATAATAAAGCATAAACACGCTCAATTTCAAACAGATACACGCACAGACGTACATAATAAAGCATAAACACGCGCAATTTCAAACAGATACATGTACAGACGTACATAATAAAGCATAAACACGCGCAATTTCAAACAGATACACGCACAGACGTACATAATAAAGCATGAACACGCGCAATTTAAAACAGATACACGTACAGACGTACATAATAAAGCATAAACACGCGCAATTTCAAACAGATACACGTACAGACGTACATAATAAAGCATAAACACGCGCAATTTCAAACAGATACACGTACAGACGTACATAATAAAGCATAAACACGCGCAATTTCAAACAGATACACGCACAGACGTACATAATAAAGCATGAACACGCGCAATTTCAAACAGATACACGTACAGACGTACATAATAAAGCATAAACACGCGCAATTTCAAACAGATACACGTACAGACGTACATAATAAAGCATAAACACGCGCAATTTCAAACAGATACACGTACAGACGTACATAATAAAGCATAAACACGCGCAATTTCAAACAGATACACGTACAGACGTACATAATAAAGCATAAACACGCGCAATTTCAAACAGGAGGTCAAGAAGAGAGAGAGAGATGTGATCATAGAGGAAATAAAAGTACATGAATACGAGAAATGAGGCCATTTATCAGGATAACTATATACCCCAATGGTTCGTAACGCCGTTAGAGGAATGCCAAGAAAAATTTTTCGAATATAATAACAAAAGTATCATTGTTACATCTATAATAAACTAACGCGCGCGTATACTTTTTACAGCAAAAAGCAAAGCAGTTGGACGCTAAAAACAATAATCAATCTCCAAGTAAACATCAACAAGTTTACCCAGTAGCACGGCTCTTCATATATCGATCTACCCAAGCAGAAAACATTCAAAATTCCGATCAAAACTGCTTCATGTGGATCATTCTAACGCTAACTACACCGGTCCTCTTCCGCATATCAAGTTCTACAGCAATGATACCGTGAAACCAAAAGCTCGTAAAGAATTCCTAAAGTGGTACGAGGTAAAACAGGTACACGATTTTCCCATGGCTCAGACAGGTAAAAAGTGAAATGGAGATTCAGCAGGTTCTGGCAAATAAGCGAACAGTTAAGAAGGCAAAGGGTGTTAAAAACACATAGTGAAAAACACTATCACATTCGACGACTATGCTAACTGATTAAATGAAGGCAAGGAAACATCTATGCAACAAAAAATGTTCAGATCCAATAAACAGCAGGTTTCAAACATCTCTCAGATTAAAATCGCACTAAGCCATCACGACGATAAGTGTTATATCATCCCAAGTTCGTACGACACTCTACCGTAGGGTAGTATCACTTACCTGCCAGTAGTTGTACAAAATAATACTTAAGATTAGATATAAGTTAATGTTAAGTTTTTCATATTACAAAAATAAGAGAAAAATCCTACCGTATGGTTGACTAAAGTTGATGATTTAGGCAGGTACTAACACAAACACATACACACAGAGTTTTTATTTTACAATCACTAAACGTAATGAAGCTCTTGAACTGTAGTCGAGCATCTATATAGCAGGTATTGCTATGAGTTTGGGTTTTTATAGCCAAACAGTGAACGAGACCCCTGGTGGACGCGTTACCAAACTACAAGATCTTGCGCAATATCCCATAGGGTTATCAATGGTGTTGCGCAGCATACCTCTGATGGTTATCACCAGAGAGTTGGGTAAAATCAAGTTCCCGCGAGATCACCTCAAAGGGTGTTAAAAACACATAGTGAAAAACACTATCACATTCGACGACTATGCTAACTGATTAAATGAAGGCAAGGAAACATCTATGCAACAAAAAATGTTCAGATCCAATAAACAACAGGTTTCAAACATCTCTCAGATTAAAATCGCACTAAGCCATCACGACGATAAGCGTTATATCATCCCAAGTTCGTACGACACTCTACCGTAGGGTACTATCACTTACCTGCCAGTAGTTGTACAAAATAATACTTAAGATTAGATATAAGTTAATGTTAAGTTTTTCATATTACAAAAATAAGAGAAAAATCCTACCGTATGGTTGACTAAAGTTGATGATTTAGGCAGGTACTAACACAAACACATACACACACAGAGTTTTTTTTACAATCACTAAACGTAATGAAGCTCTTGAACTGTAGTCGAGCATCTATATAGCAGGTATTGCTATGAGTTTGGGTTTTTATAGCCAAACAGTGAACGAGACCCCTGGTGGACGCGTTACCAAACTACAAGATCTTGCGCAATATCCCATAGGGTTATCAAAGGTGTTGCGCAGCATACCTCTGATGGTTATCACCAGAGAGTTGGGTAAAATCAAGTTCCCATGAGAACACCTGCCTATTAATTTACTGATGTTTAAAATGTAGATCTCAACATAGATAATTTTTATTCCCCTGCCCAGGGTCAATAGTTTATATTTATTAAGAGCTGTTCTTAGTTTATGAGGGAAAATTGTCATGTCTATAAATTCTAATACAATAGAACACTCGATTACGTAAATAAGCTATATGTATAACTGGCCTTTTTAAAGCTGATTAGCAGATAACAACTGTGAAAACAAAATACCTTTCTGACAATTTTGTTACTCTTGTCTAACGACTGTCTGTAAGATAGAAATCTTTAAAACGATGCTCTCAAATGTTTATTGCATAGAAGGGGCGATAATTCTCAAACTCTTTGACAGAGCACATAAAAAGAGATACCACCCCCTGATAAAAAATGTTAAAAACTCAAAGTGTCGAAATTGACTGCAATGAAAATTAAACCTTTAAAATAATGGCTGGATTTTACCCAGATATTACTATGGTTATCACAGAGTACCTATATAATAATAGGACACTGTAAAGTTTACTTTATGCAATCGTGATACATATACGTGACAATAATTCCATTTGTATTAAATAAAGGTTACATTCGATATCGCCTCTTGCTAACATTCAAAAAGTATGTAGTAACTGTCGTCGAATAGTTTTAGTATATCTTAACTTGGTAGTGTCGTTAACATTTTCGCAATATTTATGAGTGTAACATAATGTAAATAGCTTAAGACACCAGACCCATGCATATCTGTAATTAATATTACGTTCTTCAGGGGCTTGTAAAATTCTAATGTGTACACCTTTGCCGTTATTTATTATTATTACTTGTATCAAATTTCAGATCTATATATAATCCCCACACTGACAGTTTAATTTATTAAAAAACCAAATTTCATAATTACCAGCCTTCTAGTAAATAGTTTCAAATATGAAATGAAAGAAGTTTTATTGAGAAGGTTTTTCACCACCTATTTTCACTGTAAAAAGGGAGAGAATGGATACTAATTAAAAAAAAAAGACAGATAGCGATTTTAATGTATTTATTAGGATTTCAAATATCATTCAAAACTAATTGATATATATCCTGAAAAACAAAAAGTAAAGTTACATATATTTACACCGTCATATATAGATTGATAAACATACATAAACTACCCAGCCCTCACGCTGGTCAAGTCTCACGTACAGTCTAGCCGCTATTGCGAAGTCCCCGACGTCTATATGACCCGAGGCCGTAAATAATTCGAAAACAAGACTATCAATTAATAAATTATCAAGCAAAATTCGACAGCGTCATACAAATTTACAATACAAAACTGTATCTTAGCATATTATTATAATAAACCTACGTTGTTATTTAATTGGCGAAAAATTTGTGAACGAAAAATATTTTAACGCTCAAGTATGATAGGATCGGGAAAGCTAATTTAAACTACTAGAGAATTAAAACAAAGTTTATGAACGAATGAAAAATTAAATTCTTTTAAGCGAGCGAGATTTCCCCGAAATGCATACGGTGAACAAAATGGTGTTTGTATAGCCGATGTTATGTTTTATGACCCTAGTCAACTGTACAATAGGCTAGAGTACTCGTTTCAACTTTGAACAATCGACATAAAAATAAGGGTTCGGCAGATAGATAATAAATTTCTACGTATTGTGCTTTTCCCACGTCTATCGAACAGAGAATGCAGTGGTGATATTATATTATTTTTATTAGACCTTAAGATTAGGGTTGTCTTCCTAACAGTAGGTAATAAATTTCTGGAAAAGATTTACCTCAAGATGTCTTGACGGACTAGTTCCTATTGTGTTGTATTGGACTTGTTACTTTTAAGGTATACCTTTGAGAATTTTCGATGATGACCAATTTTAAGCAATCTGTACAACCAAATGAAAAAGAATTTAATAAAAAATATTGATTCTATAAATGTAGTCGAAAAGCCGGGTAGGAAGAACGAAAAATTTGATTCGCTCGCTTAAAAGAATTTAATTTTTCATTCGTTCATAAACTTTGTTTTAATTCTCTAGTAGTTTAAATTAGCTTTCCCGATCCTATCATACTTGAGCGTTAAAATATTTTTCGTTCACAAATTTTTCGTCATTTAAATAACAACGTAGGTTTATTATAACGTGTGATTCAAAACAACTTTCATCAAAGTTAGCCTAGAAAAAATTCACGTACGTCGTTGTCGAATTTTGTACCTAACCTCAAACCTGTCACCTAAAAGTCAAAATGATATCTGTGGGGCCTGGGGCCTGTGGGGCATAGGTACAAAGCGTTAATTGCCATTAGTGTCATCGGAGGATTTTAGCGTTTTTAAAGTGATTTTGCAATTCTAAAACAATGACGACAATGATGTGTAATTAATAAAACAAGAGCCGGCAGAGTGTGTAACCGAGGGTATTCAAAAAAAATCACGTTGTCTTCTTCTCCCCACGGTTTCCACATCCTACAACACAACAAAAAGCAAGCATTTTCAAAAGTACTTGTTACAAAAATTGCTAAAATACGTCATAAAAGGCTCTAAACTCAACAGCTGTGGAGCATGTTGTCCTTTAAGTGACATTTCGCTGGAGTGCCATATTCAACATGAAAAAAAAATCTTTTAAACTAAATAATTTAGAAATAATTCATAGTCCATTCTTTTCTTTAAAAAACTGCAACTTTATTAAACAAGATGTGTAATGTGACCACCGCCGACGTCTCTACAAAGTCTAATTCTTCTTTTAAGACCCTCCGAAATATTGCTCAACATCCACGGATCATCATTCACTTCTTCAATTTTGTTGAGAATTCTTTGCCGAAGGTCATTCATGTCACCAACGGGTGTGGTAAAAATTGAATTTTTAATGTGTGGCCACAAGAAGTAGTCGCAAGGGGCCAAATCGCATGATCTTGGAGGCCATATAATTGGTGTTCTTAAACTTATAATGCGGTCTTCGAAAAACTCCGCAACAAAATTCAAATTTGCTTGCGTGGTGTGGATTCGGGCCCCATCTTGCTGAAAATACCCTTCTAATAGTTCCTCATCCGTTAATTGGTTTATAAATGGTGTCAGAATTTCTAATCTATATCTTTCTGCATTCAATGTTCCTAAAATAACCCAAAAAACAACTTTCAGTGGATAAGAAATCAAAATTAAGTTAGCATGAACCTGCAAAAAATATGGGACCTATTATGCGCGTTTTGCTGATGGCTGCCCACACTCCTATTTTCTGCGGATGTAAGGGTGCTTCGATAAAATAATGCGGATTTTCCGAACTCCACATTCGCATATTCTGGGAGTTGGTATACCCAGATAGATAGAACCAACACTCGTCAGTGAAAAATGTTTTTTCCAGTGCTTCATTGTTATCGCCGAGGTTGTTCAGGAACCATTGACAAAACTCCTGTCTTTGGGGCAAGTCGTTCGGGAGAAGTTCATGGCAAGCTTGTATTCGGTAGGGGTGTAGATGTAAGTCTTGTTTCAGGATGCGTTGACACGTACCATATGAGAGATTCATCTGCTGGTGCAAATGTCGAATTGACAAGTGGGGCTGCTCCTCCATCAGTCCTCTCACAGCTTCAATGTTGTCTGCATTCCGTACTCTTGGTCTTCCTGTACATGACTTACGGCCTACGCTTCCTGTTTCGCGATATAAATTCGCAATATGACGAAGAGCTCGACTGAACGTGTCATAGTGAACGGCCACATTTGGAAAAGTTTCCACAAAATCTTCAAAAGCATTTCTAATGGAGTAAACCCATTCACCATTGATTTTGTTACCGTTTCGGAAGTACATCTCTAACATGCATCGTTTTTGATAGTCAGTGAATACCATGGCTTATAAATACACAACTTGAAAGTTTTGCCAGATTTGTTTGACATCAAAATGACGTTAATAATTTTAAATGAACCGAATCAATTTTGCACATAACTTAGTGTCTATCTCTCTCTTCCTTGGCTATCTTTGATGAAAGTTGTTTTGGATCACACGTTAATAATATGCTAAGATACAGTTTTGTATTGCAAATTTGTATGACGCTGTCGAATTTTGCTTGATAATTTATTAATTGATAGTCTTGTTTTCGAATTATTAGTTTGCATGAAGAAGTTAATAGATTTCCTTTAAATTTATTTGCACACTCTAGACAGGCGGAAGGATTTGTTTCTTTATCATTATATTAGCATTAAAAATTTTCTGTCATATTGTATGAAATTGGTTGATTTCATAAATTATAAATAAACTGCAGGGTAGGGAGAACGAAAAACTTGATTCGCTCGCTATGAATAATTCTTCGAAGAATTGAATTTTTTATTCGTTCCGGAATTTTATTATTTAATTTTATTTTATAATTTAATTCTCTTATAGGTCAATTAAATATCATTCGCTAACGAATCATATTTTTTGAGAATTAAAAATAACGCAAAGTGTAAAGAATTAAATATGTAGTTTTATTAATATACAGAGACTACAATTCTTCATCTAACGTGATCTCTTTTAAAATATTGTTATTTAAATTTATTAACAATAGGTTATTTATCATTTCTTTCGACAGTTTCGACCTGTGTTTGGTTAATATTAGTCGAAAAAAGTCAGTACAGTGTGTAATAAAATAAAACAAACATTTATCTATAGCATTAAATAAAAATGGTACAGAAACAAACAGTACATAATCAATTAAAATTTCTTGATGATGCAATCAAATAATTCGAAAACATGAGTATCAATTTATAAATTAGCAAACAAAATTCGTCAGCATCATGCCAATTTGCAATACAAAACTGCATCTTAGCGTAAATATTATAATAAACCTGCGTTGTTATTTAAATCGCGAATGATTTATACGGAAGGTTCTTTAATGCGACCTCTAATAGGAGAGAGTGAGAGAGGAGATTCTTTAATGCGACCTCTAATAGCATCAGTACGTAGGATAATACAGATTTCTTCATGAGGCCGCGCCCCCTAGTAGTAGTACACAGGCTACCGGTAATACAGACCCCTTTGCATGACACCCTCTATTAACAGTGTCCTCTGGGGATTTTTCCCAGCAACACCATTTAGCCGAGCGCCGAACCATATACCTGTAATACAGATTCCGTACTTCGAGAATAACGACGTCAGACGACACCGACGCCCTCTGTTTTCCCCTAGCAACGACGCTACCATTTAGCCATGTGACGAACCAAATGCCGATAATACAGAATGTCGGTACAAAAACGACACTGGTTCCATCTGTTTTCTCCTAGAAACACTAACACCATTTAGCCAAGTGACGAACCAAATGCCGATAATACAGAATGTCGGTACAAAAATCACGTAAAACGACACTGGCGCCCTTTGTTTTCCCCTAGAAACACTAACACCATTTAGCCGAGTGACGAACCAAATGCCGATAATACAGAATGTCGGTACAAAAACGACACTGGCGCCATCTGTTTTCCCCTAGCAACAGCGTTGCCATTTAGCCGAGTGACGAACCAAATGCCGGTAATACAGAATGTCGGTAATGCAGATTCCGTACTTAACGACGACTGCATCCCCGCAAAAATGTCTGGGCCAGGTGGCCCAATACCTACTATCAACTCAGAATAAAAAGTAAACTAATATGATTGTACTATATCGAAAGTGAGTTTCTATATGTGCCTATATCTGTATTACTATTTGTCTACTTTTCACATCCTATAAGTAATAACTGCTAGCTCGATTTGAAACCAACAATTAATGGCGGCGAAGGAAAATAGTTTTATACATAGGAGATTGAAGTGATAAACACCTTTCTGAGAACTTAAAGCAAATTTAAATTAATGGCACAACTGTGAGGCGAGTTAAAGGGATATTTGCATTCATCGTACTTTTCACCTCCTTTCAGGTTAACTATGAGCGCTAATCTTTGTTTCCTAGATAACTACCACAATTAACTATTAACAACTCACAAACATCTTATATGTCAATATCTCACATCATATTGGTGGCAAAATGGGGTCACGATCATAATATGGATGGTATAACGGAGAACTCTCTACTTTCTTACATTTAATTAAAATAATTGCTCCGGCTTAATAAAATTGTTGTGAAAAGTCTAACTCTCCACAAATTGATACTCTCAGGCGGGTCGCTTCAATAGGACATTAAATGATTATATAAATCTAGGAACACAGTAATATACAACAAACATAAAGCAATTTTTCATCAATACAATACAAATCTATTTAATAAATTTAACAAAGAACAAAATAAAGAAATAAAAAGAAAATTTAAACTTGAATACTAAAACTCCTTTTAATAATTATCCCAAAATAGTTTAATTCTCTTTATTTGGGGATTAATACTTTTACATCAACATATTCCTCGCTATTATTAACTATAACTACTGTTAAAAAAAACTCGCATTTAAAAATATTTAAATCTTTGGCGTCACCAGCTTGCCAACTGTATTGTAATACATTTCCTCGTATCTGCTCTCTGCTTTTATTTGGTTGAACAATAAATTTAAGAAAGTATGTCATTTACCTCTTTCAAATATTTCCATATAAATGGCTTTATTAAGTTGAATTCCAATCCAATTATTTGCCTAATCGTGATAAGTAAATTACTTGTTATCATCAGAGAAGAAAATTTGATAATTGTATCTATATTATTATATTTAAAAAAAATCCACAGCAAAATAAACTGTCACCTGTTATATTAAAAGGAAAACTTGGATTTACTATACTTCCTTAAAACTTTGATCATTTTGACGTATATATCATAATAATAACCTCAAAATATGCTGACATATGCTTTGTTTACATTGTTTTATTAAAAACATAAACTTAAAACTATTCTATTGCTCTTCAATCAAACTGCACTTCTCTAAAGATATAAATTGAAAACAAATTGTTGGGCGGGTTTTTCTACTTTTCTGGTAAACTATTGCATTCTACACTTATTTTTCATTAAAACAAAAGAGCACTGACATTTGATTTATTTCATACCAAATCATTGTTTACCTCCACCAAAATTATTTAACCAAGAGCTGTAAAATTTTTGAAATAGAAGACACATTTGCAAATGAATAATCTCGTTAACATGGAAACACATTTTTTTCTTATTAAAAGCTCAGGTAAGGTAGTGAGTACTTATATACCTCCCTATTACACCACACTTTGTCTGTTTTTGGTTAATAATACAAAAATCTTACATTAACTTTGGCTTAAACTTTATTTAAATGCAATATTAAATGATTGTCCCTCACATCGTTAATAAGCAAGGAAAATTAACCAAATTAGGCTATTAAAAACAAAATGAGGCTGACAAATAGCGACAAAAAAAACGACTCATACACATATTATTTTTCTTTTTGCCAGTCTATTGCCTCCTCCCTGGGTGCGCCACTGCACCGAACCAATTCTAATTTAAACTGCTTGTTTTCGTTTTATTTTTATTAATTGTTTACTGATCCATTGTTTATTATTTTCGTAAATTGATAATATTCAATAAACATACTATATTTTGCTTCCTTACCAACTCGAGTCAAGTGGGACGTGATAATTATAAAATATTTGTAACGGGATCTAGTTAAGGCCAAGGCATTAATGAATGAACAGAAAAACACATTAAAATACTAAAGATTTTGGAATTTCTAAAACTGTAAAGACATATGCAGATATATAAAAAACAGTTTTTTTTAACAATTTAATAATATTTTAGGTAGAATAAAATAAACTAGTTGGACGTAAAACAGAAAATATCAATGCTACCGATGACTGACTTCTTAAGTGCAATTTCTATGCCGCTTTGCTTGCAGAAACACAACATGAAAAAACCAAAAGCTAAACATATTCGAGATTAATTTTGAAAAGTATATTTATTTGTTTTTTATATTGAGTAAATGGACGAGATAAAGAAGAATATAGATACATCAGAAATACTAATACCGATCTTATAAAACAGTAATTGTAAATTACTCTTAATGGATATAAGTCAATACAACAGTGGAAGTAAAAATATTTGCGCATGCAAAAAGTAATGCATATACGAAAGAGTATATTGTATTACAAGTGCAGAGAAGTGCCAATTTCTCACGAGCGTGAAGAGTCGAATGCCGGCATCACACGAGTGTAAAATTGGCGGTTTTGCATGCGTTACATACTATACTTTATCTACGACAATAAAAAAAGTAATAAACCTCCAAAAGCTAAGAAAAATATTTAACCTAGAATTTATACCAGCATACATATTTTTTACGTGAAATCTCTGGTAATAAATTAAGAGATGTAATGTGAGCAGCTTCCACGATGTTTGGAGGTGTACAAGTGTACTATTTGGTACTTATAGCTAAATAATCATACGTATGTACTCATTTTCAAAAAGTAATTTTATAAACAATCGCAATTCAATTGTCAAGGTTATTAACCCCTTTGCCGCGAAATGTAAACATATTCTGGCAGGTATTGTGATGACAAGGAAGGTAACTTTAAGTGTACCCATCGCGCTTGCACTTGTGAATTATGTAGCAAATTATAAAAGTTTTCACTATTTTATTGTAATTTAGCAATAATAATGAATAATATTATACTAACAAGTATATTATAATAATGTAAAAAATTAATCAATTTAACGTCAATTGAAAAACAATTTTTAATAACTTTATATATATACTGCCGTGCTTAGCAAGAAAGCAGTATCTGCACAAACTGCTATCTAAAAATATACTTTGTGCAATTGTAATGAATGCTAATAAAAGATATGGTATATTTCTTAAGTTGCTGTCGTGGAGATACTGTATGAGGTCTGAATTAGCAAACAGGCGGTCCAGGGTTCGATGCCCCACCGAAGCGATCATTTTTCTAGATGGAGTTGCATTCAAAATATAATTTAAAATATAATGTAAAACACTAATTAAACAAAATCTAAAATATAGAACTTTATATTTCAAATAATTAACTACTGATCGTGGGAAATCATTTTCCACGTTCATTAACGTTCAGTTTAGAGGTTGTGAGCAATGAGTCATTTTCACGGTGACTACATTGTGCTAAATTAACATATGAAGACAGCAGGGTGAAAGAGGAAAATGTCACAGACCTATGTAAATATATATTTAGAAAATACTCTCATATTGTAGCTGAATGGTGTAAGTTCTATCGTAAAGAATTCCAGTTCCAAGTCAATAAAAAGAACATAGCAATAATTTAAAATTTATGTATAACCATTACGAGTACATATTCTGATGTTTGTAACAGTAAAGCGTGTTTTACAAAAACAATCAGTTCTGAGTGATGCTTCCCGCTCTTCCGCTGCGATTTTCATATAGTATTTATACTAGATGCATTTTTGTGGAACATTCTTCTGAGCTATATAAATAAAATCAAGTGACATAGGTTAATATGATCTATAAAAATATGTATACTATTTGATACAGGAATGCTACAACTAACTTTAATATCCATTAAAAATGTAAATTCCAGTAGACATGAAAACATAGTGTAGGTTGATATATTGATCATCCTTTTGTCTAGTCCTAGTCTACGGTGGAAGGAAATATATCTAAAAAATGATAAATTATGATAAATCACAGCAGCTTAATTATGTTTTAAAGTTTGATAAAAGTATGATATTTGTAATTATGCTAAGATAACTTGCAATTTTGTTGTGATATCAGTTGCATGTATGATTTTGATTATTAGTTTCGCTTGTTAGATTATTTTGGGAAATTGCTATTCTTCACTTAGCTATCAAATGTAATATTCACGTTATTACTGTGTTGGTAAACAATGGATAAAAGATAAAGCAGAGTCGTTTCCCATTTATATCTAGTAGATTTAAATATTCATCATCAGCATAATTAAAGCTTATTTACGGAGAAGGAAAACCAGTCAACAAATCTAATGGTATTATAACTACGTGACGTCGCCGTACTTAATACAATTAAACTTCAAAATGCAGCTTTCATTAAACATGGTTTAGGGTTTTTTGACACAACACAACACAAATGTGGGTTGTTCCTAGAAGTCGACTACAGCTGCACGATGGGCCTGCATAATAATAATCGCCCCTCCCTCCCGCTCAAGCTTCATAGCTTCTGGGGCCTGGTTTCCAGGTTATGAAAAAAGAAATGTCTCGCAATCACCATATTGGCACAAGAAATAACAAAATATAAAACTGTACTGAGATTTCTATCTCATAACTGTGAACTGAACCCTATTCGACTTATAAGGACGTCGAAGTTATTGTCGAACCGTTTATTGTAAATGTGAACAATTCCCAAAGTAGCATATCTGAAGTAACATACAGTGAATAAGTTTTTACGCTATAACGTAAGTTAGTTTTTAACATTGCATACAAAGTTATAAATTACCTCGTTGCAATTTAAAGAATCTTCTTAATCGTACTCATTTCATAATGACAAAACTCACAAAACTTTCTAATGACGGTTCATAACAAAAATTATTGGTAATTTACTATTCATAAACGAAACTAAATCATTTAACCCATAATTAACTCCTTATTTCAATAACTTAATAAATAATTTTGAAAAATCTGCGTATGAGTCAATGATAATCGCATGGCTTTTTATATACATATTTATATTTACAAATATTAAGTATAGTTTTCAGGACCACAACTACCAGTAGACATCAATGCATAAGACACATTTAAAACATCGACAGAACCACAAAATACTATTGCAAAATGGGCCCCAAAAATGTTATAAAACAAAACTTGAAAAGTTTCCGTAAGTTGCACATTTATGTGCTTAGACACAAGGTCCAACTCCGGCCTTTTGTTACACAAATTTGCGTCTTCGTAAACGAATTATAGTTATGGATCATTTCAAAAACACATTAATTATTTTTTAGTAAAACGCAACTGAAATGAATGACGACGATATTCCTAAAATTAAGATGAACAATAAACATTATTGCAAAAAGTTATGCAGGATGTAAAACCACAGCTAATTTATTTTTCTACGTCTATTTTCCGCTTATTTTTATCAAATGCATAGAGAATCTTAGACAAAGTAATTGTTGTAATTAGGACGACTTGATATATAAAGCGACAAAACATGTTTTCTTGTAAGGGTTAAAAATACTTGACAACTAGTACGTATGTAAATAATCATTTCCTTTAAATTTAGCCTGGTTACGATAGCAATTTTTTCTAGCAATTTTTTTTCGGTTACTTTAGCAATTTTTTTAGCAATTTCTTTACGATAGCACTTTCGTTAGCAATTTTTTGCACTTTCTCTTAAATCTAATTTAAAGAAAATTGTGCATCGATGATCCTTGTGCAAGGATCTTGAGGACACATCTACAGATGGTCCTTAATGGTTAAAATCGTTTGTTCTATCGTCATTCTTTTACAAATCGTATAATACCTATAAAATATGGAAAAGTACCAATCAGCAAGATTAATTTAAATGAAGAATTGAGCTTGTGCATCGATGATCCTTGTGCAAGGATCTTGAGAACTCATCTACAGATGAGCCTTAATGGTCAAAATCGTTTGTTCTATCGTCATTCTTTTACAAATCGTATAATACCTATAAAATATGGAAAAGTGCCAATCAGCAAGCTTAATTTAAATGAGAAATTGAGCTTGTGCATCAATAATCCTTGCGTAAGGACCTTGAGAACCCATCTCCAGATGAGCCTTAATGGCTAAAATCGTTTGTTCTATCGTCATTTTTTACAAAGCGTATACATATAATATATGGAAAAACACCAATAAGAAAGCTTAATTTAAATAACAACTAGAGCTTGTGCATCGATGATTTTTGTGCAATAACCTTGAGAACGCATCTCCAGATGAGCCTTAATGGTCAAAATCGTTTGTTCTATCGTCATTTTTTACAAATCGTGTAATGCCTATAAAATATGGAAAACCGTCAATCAGCAAGTTTAATTTAAATGTGAAATTGAGCTTGTGCATCGATGATCCTTGTGCAAGGACCTTCAGAACCCATCTCCAGATGAGCCTTAATGGTCAAAATCGTTTGTTCTATCGTCATTTTTTACAAATCGTATACATATAATATATGGAAAAATACCAATAAGAAAGCTTAATTTAAATAACAACTAGAGCTTGTGCATCGATGACTTTTGTGCAATAACCTTGAGAACGCATCTCCAGATGAGCCTTAATGGTCAAAATCGTTTGTTCTATCGTCATTTTTTACAAATCGTATACATATAATATATGGAAAAATACCAATAAGAAAGCTTAATTTAAATAACAACTAGAGCTTGTGCATCGATGATTTTTGTGCAATAACCTTGAGAACGCATCTCCAGATGAGCCTTAATGGTCAAAATCGTTTGTTCTATCGTCATTTTTTACAAATCGTGTAATGCCTATAAAATATGGAAAAGTGCCAATCAGCAAGTTTAATTTAAATGTGAAATTGAGCTTGTGCATCGATGATCCTTGTGCAAGGGCCTTCACAACCCATCTCCAGATGAGCCTTAATGGTCAAAATCGTTTGTTCTATCGTCATTTTTTACAAATCGTATACATATAATATATGGAAAAATACCAATAAGAAAGCTTAATTTAAATAACAACTAGAGCTTGTGCATCGATGATTTTTGTGCAATAACCTTGAGAACGCATCTCCAGATGAGCCTTAATGGTCAAAATCGTTTGTTATATCGTCATTTTTTACAAATCGTGTAATGCCTATAAAATATGGAAAAGTGCCAATCAGCAAGTTTAATTTAAATGTGAAATTGAGCTTGTGCATCGATGATCCTTGTGCAAGGGCCTTCACAACCCATCTCCAGATGAGCCTTAATGGTCAAAATCGTTTGTTCTATCGTCATTTTTTACAAATCGTATACATATAATATATGGAAAAATACCAATAAGAAAGCTTAATTTAAATAACAACTAGAGCTTGTGCAACGATGATTTTTGTGCAATAACCTTGAGAACGCATCTCCAGATGAGCCTTAATGGTCAAAATCGTTTGTTCTATCGTCATTTTTTACAAATCGTGTAATGCCTATAAAATATGGAAAAGTGCCAATCAGCAAATTTAATTTAAATGTGAAATTGAGCTTGTGCATCGATGATCCTTGTGCAAGGGCCTTCACAACCCATCTCCAGATGAGCCTTAATGGTCAAAATCGTTTGTTCTATCGTCATTTTTTACAAATCGTATACATATAATATATGGAAAAATACCAATAAGAAAGCTTAACTTAAATAACAACTAGAGCTTGTGCATCGATGATTTTTGTGCAATAACCTTGAGAACGCATCTCCAGATGAGCTTTAATGGTCAAAATCGTTTGTTCTATCGTCATTTTTTACAAATTGTGTAATGCCTATAAAATATGGAAAAGTGCCAATCAGCAAGTTTAATTTAAATGTGAAATTGAGCTTGTGCATCGATGATCCTTGTGCAAGGACCTTCACAACCCATCTCCACATGAGCCTTAATGGTCAAAATCGTTTGTTCTATCGTCATTTTTTACAAATCGTATACATATAATATATGGAAAAATACCAATAAGAAAGCTTAATTTAAATAACAACTAGAGCTTGTGCATCGATGATTTTTGTGCAATAACCTTGAGAACGCATCTCCAGATGAGCCTTAATGGTCAAAATCGTTTGTTCTATCGTCATTTTTTACAAATCGTGTAATGCCTATAAAATATGGAAAAGTGCCAATAAGCAAGTTTAATTTAAATGTGAAATTGAGCTTGTGCATCGATGATCATTGTGCAAGGGCCTTCACAACCCATCTCCAGATTAGCGTTAATGGTCAAAATCGTTTGTTCTATCGTCATTTTTTACAAATCGTATACATATAATATATGGAAAAATACCAATAAGAAAGCTTAATTTAAATAACAACTAGAGCTTGCGCATCGATGATTTTCGTGCAATAACCTTGAGAACGCATCTCCAGATGAGCCTTAATGGTCAAAATCGTTTGTTCTATCGTCATTCTTTTACAAATCGTATAATACCTATAAAATATGGAAAAGTGCCAATCAGCAAGCTTAATTTAAATGAGAAATTGAGCTTGTGCATCAATAATCCTTGCGTAAGGACCTTGAGAACCCATCTCCAGATGAGCCTTAATGGCTAAAATCGTTTGTTCTATCGTCATTTTTTACAAAGCGTATACATATAGTATATGGAAAAATACCAATAAGAAAGCTTAATTTAAATAACAACTAGAGCTTGTGCATCGATGATTTTTGTGCAATAACCTTGAGAACGCATCTCCAGAAGAGCCTTAATGGTCAAAATCGTTTGTTCTATCGTCATTTTTTACAAATCGTGTAATGCCAATAAAATTTGGAAAAGTGCCAATCAGCAAGTTTAATTTAAATGTGAAATTGAGCTTGTGCATCGATGATCCTTGTGCAAGGGCCTTCACAACCCATCTCCAGATGAGCCTTAATGGTCAAAATCGTTTTTTCTATCGTCATTTTTTACAAATCGTATACATATAATATATGGAAAAATACCAATAAGAAAGCTTAATTTAAATAACAACTAGAGCTTGTGCATCGATGATTTTTGTGCAATAACCTTGAGAACGCATCTCCAGATGAGCCTTAATGGTCAAAATCGTTTGTTCTATCGTCATTTTTTACAAATCGTGTAATGCCTATAAAATATGGAAAAAAGTGCCAATCAGCAAGTTTAATTTAAATGTGAAATTGAGCTTGTGCATCGATGATCCTTGTGTAAGGGCCTTCACAACCCATCTCCAGATGAGCCTTAATGGTCAAAATCGTTTGTTCTATCGTCATTTTTTACAAATCGTATACATATAATATATGGAAAAATACCAATAAGAAAGCTTAATTTAAATAACAACTAGAGCTTGTGCAACGATGATTTTTGTGCAATAACCTTGAGAACGCATCTCCAGATGAGCCTTAATGGTCAAAATCGTTTGTTCTATCGTCATCTTTTACAAATCGTGTAATGCCTATAAAATATGGAAAAGTGCCAATCAGCAAGTTTAATTTAAATGTGAAATTGAGCTTGTGCAACGATGATCATTGTGCAAGGGCCTTCACAACCCATCTCCAGATGAGCCTTAATGGTCAAAATCGTTTGTTCTATCGTCATTCTTTTACAAATCGTATAATACCTATAAAATATGGAAAAGTGCCAATCAGCAAGCTTAATTTAAATGAGAAATTGAGCTTGTGCATCAATAATCCTTGCGTAAGGACCTTGAGAACCCATCTCCAGATGAGCCTTAATGGCTAAAATCGTTTGTTCTATCGTCATTTTTTACAAAGCGTATACATATAATATATGGAAAAATACCAATAAGAAAGCTTAATTTAAATAACAACTAGAGCTTGTGCATCGATGATTTTTGTGCAATAACCTTGAGAACGCATCTCCAGATGAGCCTTAATGGTCAAAATCGTTTGTTCTATCGTCATTTTTTACAAATCGTGTAATGCCTATAAAATATGGAAAAGTGCCAATCAGCAAGTTTAATTTAAATGTGAAATTGAGCTTGTGCATCGATGATCCTTGTGCAAGGGCCTTCACAACCCATCTCCAGATGAGCCTTAATGGTCAAAATCGTTTGTTCTATCGTCATTTTTTACAAATCGTATACATATAATATATGGAACAATACCAATAAGAAAGCTTAATTTAAATAACAACTAGAGCTTGTGCATCGATGATTTTTGTGCAATAACCTTGAGAACGCATCTCCAGATGAGCCTTAATGGTCAAAATCGTTTGTTCTATCGTCATTCTTTTACAAATCGTATAATACCTATAAAATATGGAAAAGTGCCAATCAGCAAGCTTAATTTAAATGAGAAATTGAGCTTGTGCATCAATAATCCTTACGTAAGGACCTTGAGAACCCATCTCCAGATGAGCCTTAATGGCTAAAATCGTTTGTTCTATCGTCATTTTTTACAAATCGTATACATATAATATATGGAAAAATACCAATAAGAAAGCTTAATTTAAATAACAACTAGAGCTTGTGCATCGATGATTTTTGTGCAATAACCTTGAGAACGCATCTCCAGATGAGCCTTAATGGTCAAAATCGTTTGTTCTATCGTCATTTTTTACAAATCGTGTAATGCCTATAAAATATGGAAAACCGTCAATCAGCAAGTTTAATTTAAATGTGAAATTGAGCTTGTGCATCGATGATCCTTGTGCAAGGACCTTCAGAACCCATCTCCAGATGAGCCTTAATGGTCAAAATCGTTTGTTCTATCGTCATTTTTTACAAATCGTATACATATAATATATGGAACAATACCAATAAGAAAGCTTAATTTAAATAACAACTAGAGCTTGTGCATCGATGATTTTTGTGCAATAACCTTGAGAACGCATCTCCAGATGAGCCTTAATGGTCAAAATCGTTTGTTCTATCGTCATTTTTTACAAATCGTGTAATGCCTATAAAATATGGAAAACCGTCAATCAGCAAGTTTAATTTAAATGTGAAATTGAGCTTGTGCATCGATGATCCTTGTGCAAGGACCTTCAGAACCCATCTCCAGATGAGCCTTAATGGTCAAAATCGTTTGTTCTATCGTCATTTTTTACAAATCGTATACATATAATATATGGAAAAATACCAATAAGAAAGCTTAATTTAAATAACAACTAGAGCTTGTGCATCGATGATTTTTGTGCAATAACCTTGAGAACGCATCTCCAGATGAGCCTTAATGGTCAAAATCGTTTGTTCTATCGTAATTTTTTACAAATCGTGTAATGCCTATAAAATATGGAAAACCGTCAATCAGCATGTTTAATTTAAATGTGAAATTGAGCTTGTGCATCGATGATCCTTGTGCAAGGACCTTCAGAACCCATCTCCAGATGAGCCTTAATGGTCAAAATCGTTTGTTCTATCGTCATTTTTTACAAATCGTATACATATAATATATGGAAAAATACCAATAAGAAACCTTAATTTAAACAACAACTAGAGCTTGTGCATCGATGATTTTTGTGCAATAATCTTAAGAACGCATCTCCAGATGAGCCTTAATGGTCAGAATCGTTTGTTCTATCGTCATTTTTTACAAATCGTGTAATGCCTATAACATATGGAAAAGCGCCAATCAGCAAGTTTAATTTAAATGAGAAATTGAGCTTGTGCATCGATGATCCTTGTGCAAGGACCTTGAGAACCCATCTCCAGATGAGCCATAATGTTCAAAATCGTTGGTCTCTTGTCATCCTTTTACATATCGTAAAATACATGTAAAATATGGAAAAGCGCCAATCTGCAAGTTTAATTTAAATGAGGAATTGAGCTTGTGCATCGATTATCCTTGTGCAAGCACCTTGAGAAACATATATGGGAATAAGTAATTCAATAAGAAACCGAAAATGTTTGAAAATGATTTGGTGTAGAAGAAACAAAGAAAGTAAGCATTTTTCTATTAATTTTACATTAATTTTACTAAAACAACTATGATTTATTTATATTCACTACTGGTATGTGTGTACTTTATAGTATAGGGTTAGGGAGTTATTGTTAACCGTTAACCATATAAACTCGATAAAATGAAGAAAAGTTTTACAAATTTTTTTGAAAAACAGATTCGCCAAATCAAATCGCAGGAATTTCCAATTCTTACCAATTTCTGTGTTTGACAAGTTAACTTGAAAACGGCAGAAATATTGAAAAATAGTTAAAAATAGATATTTTTTACTTAGGTTTTCAAGTAGAGCTCTACTGAACTAAATGCTTTTGTAATTGTGATATTCTTCGAGTTTTATGATGTAAGCTTCCATGTTTTATACAACTAGGTACAACTTTCATCTTAGTATTGTCTAGCTCATTTGATGGAGAGTATTCTACTGTGCTACGAACAATGTCAAAATAGAGGCATTTAATATTTATTTATTTATTTAATATTTATTTATTTAATATCACCCAAACAAAACGGGCAATGCCCAATTACATTGTCGGGGAATCCCGAGATTTTAAATTAAAATACATTAAATTCAATTACATATAGTTCAAACATAAGAGAAAAACAAAAACATCTAAAGCTTAAATAATAATTATAAACAACAAAGCAATAACATACTGTTTCAGTATATTAAGACGAAACCTACAGTTATTACCTATCCAAGTGCATTTAGTCAGAAGAATAATAATCTAAACAGTGATCGTTTAAACGCTACGGGGGAAGAATCAAACAAATCAATATCTATTTCATAGCTAACAGCATTAAAAGATGTCGCCATTCTTATTAGTGAAGAGTGTAGTCTTAAATTAGTTCGATGATGTGGAACGTACAAGATACCTCGTGGCCGTGATCGATGCGCTGGTACGTACAAACGCACCAAAGGCAACAACTTGGGACAATCTATTCTGTTATTTATGAGCTTATGTACAAAGCAGATGTCCCCCACTTCCCTTCTTATATACAGTTTAGCAATGTTAAATTCCGACCTAATATCTTGATATTCGTCATAATCGGGATACTGTCCATGCTTTTTGTAATGCAAATATTTTAAAAATTTGTTTTGAACCGTTTCAATCTTATGTTTTAGAGTAACTAATCCTGGGTTCCAGACTACCGACGCAAATTCTAATTTTGATCTAACTAACGAATTGTCTAATAATTGTATTGTCTTAGTGTTGCTAAAATCTTTTGTAGATCTAATGATGAAACTGAAAATAGTTGTATTATGTCGGTAAATTCTTTAGGAACCCAAGTCTTTGCAGCCCTTTCGTTTTGATATGATTGATGTGGGCTTTAGAATCCAGTTTATAATCAAACAGAACACCCAAATCATTAATGGTAGTTTCTTCGCTTAATAAGGAATTACATAATTTATAGTCAAATTTGATATGCTTTAATGTACGATAAAATTTTATACACTTGCATTTATCTACATTTAGAATCATTGCATTTATTTAATCTATTGATGCCGTTTTTAATTTTTCTTTACAGTCTTCGATAGTGTTTACTATGCCAAATAATATAAGGTCATCGGCAAAAAGCAAAAAATGCAATAAGTGAAACAAGTGCCAATATCGTTTACCTAACAGTTAAAAAAAGGGGTTGCTCAAAGATCATCGATGCACAAGCTCTAGTTGTTATTTAAATTAAACTTGCTCATTGGTACTTTTCCATATTTTACATATATTATACGTTTTGTAAAAAACGACGATAGAACAAGCGATTTTGACCATTACGGCTCATCTGGAGATGGTTTCTTAAGGTTATTGATCAAAGATCATCGATGCACAAGCTCTAGTTGTTATTTAAATTAAACTTGCTGATTGATACTTTTCCATATTTTATATGTATTATACGATTTGTAAAAGAATGACGATAGAACAAACGATTTTGACCATTAAGGCTCAGCTGGAGGTGGATTCTCAAGGTCATTGCACAAGGATCATCGATGCACAAGCTCTAGTTGTTATTTAAATTAAGGTTTCTTATTGGTATTTATCCATATATTATACGTATACGATTTGTAAAAAATGCCGATAGAACAAACGATTTTGACCATTAAGGCTCATCTGGAGATGGGTTCTGAAGGTCCTTGCACAAAGATCATCGATGCACAAGCTTAATTTCTCATTTAAATTAAACTTGCTGATTGACGGTTTTCCATATTTTATAGGCATTACACGATTTGTAAAAAATGGCGATAGAACAAACGATTTTGACCATTAAGACTCATCTGGAGATGGGTTCTGAAGGTCCTTGCACAAGGATCATCGATGCACAAGCTCAATTTCTCATTTAAATTAAACTTGCTGATTGACGGTTTTCCATATTTTATAGGCATTAAACGATTTGTAAAAAATGACGATAGAAAAAACGATTTTGACCACTAAGGCTCATCTGGAGATGGGTTCTGAAGGTCCTTGCACAAGGATCATCGATGCACAAGCTCAATTTCTCATTTAAATTAAACTTGCTGATTGACGGTTTTCCATATTTTATAGGCATTACACGATTTGTAAAAAATGACGATAGAACAAACGATTTTGACCATTAAGGCTCATCTGGAGATGGGTTCTGAAGGTCCTTGCACAAGGATCATCGATGCACAAGCTCCATTTCTCATTTAAATTAAACTTGCTGATTGACGGTTTTCCATATTTTATAGGCATTAAACGATTTGTAAAAAATGACGATAGAAAAAACGATTTTGACCACTAAGGCTCATCTGGAGATGGGTTCTGAAGGTCCTTGCACAAGGATCATCGATGCACAAGCTCAATTTCTCATTTAAATTAAACTTGCTGATTGACGGTTTTCCATATTTTATAGGCATTACACGATTTGTAAAAACTGACGATAGAACAAACGATTTTGACCATTAAGGCTCATCTGGAGATGGGTTCTGAAGGTCCTTGCACAAGGATCATCGATGCACAAGCTCAATTTCTCATTTAAATTAAACTTGCTGATTGGCGCTACACGATTTGTAAAAAATGACGATAGAACAAACGATTTTGACCATTAAGGCTCATCTGGAGATGGGTTCTGAAGGTCCTTGCACAAGGATCATCGATGCACAAGCTCAATTTCTCATTTAAATTAAACTTGCTGATTGACGGTTTTCCATATTTTATAGGCATTAAACGATTTGTAAAAAATGACGATAGAAAAAACGATTTTGACCACTAAGGCTCATCTGGAGATGGGTTCTGAAGGTCCTTGCACAAGGATCATCGATGCACAAGCTCAATTTCTCATTTAAATTAAACTTGCTGATTGACGGTTTTCCATATTTTATAGGCATTACACGATTTGTAAAAACTGACGATAGAACAAACGATTTTGACCATTAAGGCTCATCTGGAGATGGGTTCTGAAGATCCTTGCACAAGGATCATCGATGCACAAGCTCAATTTCTCATTTAAATTAAACTTGCTGATTGGCACTACACGATTTGTAAAAAATGACGATAGAACAAACGATTCTGACCATTAAGGCTCATGTGGAGATGCGTTCTCAAGATTATTGCACAAAAATCATCGATGCACAAGCTCTAGTTGTTATTTAAATTAAGGTTTCTTATTGGTATTTTTCCATATATTATATGTATACGATTTGTAAAAAATGACGATAGAACAAACGATTTTGACCATTAAGGCTCATCTGGAGATGGGTTTTGAAGGTCCTTGCACAAGGATCATCGATGCACAAGCTCAATTTCTCATTTAAATTAAACTTGCTGATTGACGGTTTTCCATATTTTATAGGCATTACACGATTTGTAAAAAATGACGATAGAACAAACGATTTTGACCATTAAGGCTCATCTGGAGATGCGTTCTCAACGTTATTGCACAAAAATCATCGATGCACAAGCTCTAGTTGTTATTTAAATTAAGCTTTCTTATTGGTATTTTTCCATATATTATATGTATACGATTTGTAAAAAATGACGATAGAACAAACGATTTTGACCATTAAGGCTCATCTGGAGATGGGTTGTGAAGGCCCTTGCACAAGGATCATCGATGCACAAGCTCAATTTCACATTTAAATTAAACTTGCTGATTGGCACTTTTCCATATTTTATAGGCATTACACGATTTGTAAAAAATGACGATAGAACAAACGATTTTGACCATTAAGGCTCATCTGGAGATGCGTTCTCAAGGTTATTGCACAAAAATCATCGATGCACAAGCTCTAGTTGTTATTTAAATTAAGCTTTCTTATTGGTGTTTTTCCATATATTATATGTATACGCTTTGTAAAAAATGACGATAGAACAAACGATTTTAGCCATTAAGGCTCATCTGGAGATGGGTTCTCAAGGTCCTTACGCAAGGATTATTGATGCACAAGCTCAATTTCTCATTTAAATTAAGCTTGCTGATTGGCACTTTTCCATATTTTATAGGTATTATACGATTTGTAAAAGAATGACGATAGAACAAACGATTTTGACCATTAAGGCTCATCTGTAGATGAGTTCTCAAGATTCTTGCACAAGGATCATCGATGCACAAGCTCAATTTTTCATTTAAATTAATCTTGCTGATTGGTACTTTTCCATATTTTATAGGTATTATACGATTTGTAAAAGAATGACGATAGAACAAACGATTTTAACCATTAAGGACCATCTGTAGATGTGTCCTCAAGATCCTTGCACAAGGATCATCGATGCACAATTTTCTTTAAATTAGATTTAAGAGAAAGTGCAAAAAATTGCTAACAAAATTGCTATCGTAAAGAAATTGCTAAAAAAATTGCTAAAGTAATCGAAAAAAAATTGCTAGAAAAAATTGCTATCGTAACCAGGCTTTTAAATTTCACTAACAGGAAATTGTTGTAACTAAAGCATCAATAAACTAACATCATTCGATATTTCCTCAGCATTAAATCGTGTTATTTGTTAAGTTTGTATTCTATTTTAGATTTACAATTTATATTAATTAAGTTCCGTATTGTTCTAAATTTATAAACATGTAAAGGAAACATTATTGTTTCCAGTTCATTAATCGTCAAGCTTTTTATTTTAACTAATTTTGTTTAATTTCATATCTTTAATTAAATACAAAAATAACTGTTTTCTCATTTCCTTCTTGATATGTGATAATGAAAATTAGGTTAACGCTTTTGATATACATAATGTCAAGGTGTATATACCGCAGTAGTTAAGGATATTTAATTTTAGAATGCAATTATCATTAAAAAAGGTCCTTATTAGAACACAAACATTTATGTGAGACGCAATTAAAAGCAATAGCGAAAAAAAATAATTTAATTAATTAATTTCTAGTTTACATATTACTTTCATGCAATTTAATATAAAGTATAATATAAACGAAATTTATACCTTTAATTTTTTTATTGTAATTGCAAATAAGCTCATGCAGTATAGAAAAGAAGATTTATATAAGAATTGTCTATAGATACACCTTGAAACATAGCATGGAACTAACGAGTGATTATAAACCCTCGACATCTCAGTTGCTGTGAAAAATTATTGTCCTGGGGTAATAAAACACATACGACTTAAGTAAGTCGTATGTGTTTTATTACCCCAGGACAATAATTTTTTGAACGTCAAATATATTACAATAATTGTCAATGTCAGTATAGAGTGCTAGCATACCATGGGTAAGTTCGGCATTCAGATCTATTTAACTCGAAGAGCTCGATTTCCATAGTATCCATTATTGCAAATAATTGTAACATTGACAATAGAGCTTTTGGAGCAAACAGAGTTACAATGCCGAACTTACCCCATATAAAATACCTACGTTCTATTTTTCACAGCAACCGAGATGTCGACAGTTTATAATCACACGTTAGATGTTGTATACGAAGGTCCATAGATGTAAAGCAAGCTTAGAATTATAGGTCGTCTCATTATACAAGATTTTCTTGCCTACTGACATTTCTTGGCGAAGCCACCGTGATTGTCGTTTGACATTATTCCTGTCTTTTTATACTTCAGGTACCGTTTATACAGGGTTGCGATTATGTATGGAACCGGGTTCGTTCTGCTAAAACGGTTTGAGCTAGAATCCTGAAACTTTAAAGAGACTTAGGACTCAATAAAAACTACTTATTAAAATTTAAAAAAAAATTTTTGATCCATAAGTTTTCAAAATGCAAAGCCAACTTGATTTTTTTTTAAATGGGAACATGGGTTAAATGGGACATCGTTTAAAAGGTTATTTTTTCCGAATTGAATGGTATAATAGGTTTGATGATTTGTTTGACAGAATTTCAGAAAAAAAAATAAAAATGAAAAATGAAAAAAAACGATGTCCCATTTAACCCATGTTCCCATTAAAAAAAAATCAAGTTGGCTTTGCATTTTGAAAACTTATGGATCAAAAATTTTTTTTTAAATTTTAATAAGTAGTTTTTATTGAGTCCTAAGTCTCTTTAAAGTTTCAGGATTCTAGCTCAAACCGTTTTAGCAGAACGAACCCGGTTCCATACATAATCGCAACCCTGTATAGTTAATTTTAAAATCCAAGCTGATAAATATATTAGCTATCACATAAAATTTTTAAAAAATCACCCCAAGTTGACAAAATATTTAGTTCTATGTTAAAATAAAATATACGCCATTGACAACTTGTAACGAGTGTAGATCCATTAATGTTATAACCAAGGTTATAACAAATAATGCATCATTAAAATTAAACCTATACCATTCCCTATATGTAGATATCATCAAACATACTTCTATAATAATTTGGGTGTATATGCCATTAGGATAGGCCCCATGTTCGTGCAACAATAATTGCTATAATATGGGGGGGGGGGTGTAAAGGTTAAAGGAACTATTATGAGTGTATAAAAATAAAAATAAAACTGATCGACTTACACTCTAAAAAATTCCCCTTCAATTTACCCTAAAAAATGGAGGCAACTATGTTACCTCCATTTTTTGGGGTAAATTTACTTCAAAGTGTAATTTTCATAGGAAGTGGGAAATTTCAATATTAGGTTAAATTTGCATTTTCATGTTTCCTTTTTAAATAAATTTACAGATTAAAATTACGATCTCAATGCAATCTTACATTTTAACATTAAAACACCTGCGTAAAGTTATAACTTTACCTAATATTGACCTAATATTGAGATTTCCCACTTCCTATGAAAATTACACTTGGAAGTAAATTTACCCCAAAAAATGGAGGTAACTTAGTTGCCTCCATTTTTTTGGGTATAATTCACCGGTAATTTTTTAGAGTGCATATGACCATACAGACTATATAGCAACAGACTTCTGTAAAAGCACACTGATTATATATATATATATATATCAAAATATAAACACCTACCTTTACCATAAAAGAAAATGCTCCGGCTAAAATAACTGCTGTGAAGCTTGAATCTTACCACAACTCAGACTCATAGGCGGGTCGCTTTAATATAGGACACTAAATACTTATGGATCTAAGAAATATAATTAAAGTACACAAAAAAATTTAAAAAACTTATTTAAAATTAAAATGACAAAATTTATTTAACAAAGAACAGAAAATAAATCAACTAATAATTAAAATAGAACAATAAAAAATTAAAATTGAAACCCTGAATAAAATAAAAATCAATCCTAAGATAGTTTAATGCCTTTTACCATTAAATCTAAATTTAAATTAAATGATAATAATAAAACAATTAAAAACCAACTGCTTTCTTGAGATAAGGTAAGTCCCTTCAATGAACTATTTTATAAATTCCTTCCAGTATCCAATTTATAACGAAGGTTAACATTCTCATAAACTAAAAAAAATTTCTTCTTGAAAAAGAAAATTATTTCACTTATAAAATTCACAGTACTGAATATTGATTTAATTAAAAGTAATTATTATTAAAACACACAGTCAAATTCAAAGAACTTCGACAATTATTAATCACTTTATAATCTAATATAACCTAACATAATGACGTTTGGGATTGTTTACATTTTTCAAATCACAACATAACCTTCAAATTTTAAAATTTTGCTGTGAACACAAGTGCAGTGTTTGAAATGTTGAAATTAACAGAGTTTTTTTCACCAAAACAGCTGCTGTTTCTATAACCTTTGGAAAACAAAACACTGCTATGGTGATTTTTCTAGTTAGAAACAAGACAATTTAGAACTAAATACTACATAAACACATATTTGTTTATAACTACTAATTAATGTTTAAACAAATTCAATAGATAGATAGAGAAAAAATTCTCTTTTTAATGATATACAATACTTGTACTATATCATAAAATAATAAGTCGACTAGAACTTGTCGACCAAATCAACTTTCACATACAAATATCAAATACTTAAAATTAAATTATTTGCTCAAAACTACCTAGTTACATCTTCATATGTTAACAAAATCCGACCTTACAGCCTATTGAACATTATTCACATATTCTTAGATATGCCAACTATGAAATAATAGCTAAATTACATTATTTTAGATTGCTATGGCAAAAACGCAGAAATCTTTATTTTATTTTAAAGATATCTTCTATAAAAAAATAATCCAGATATTTACTTCTATGTCAAAGTTGTGACCAAGGAACTGCTTGACAACAACTCATTGAAATATCTTAGCCACGAGCTAAATACTCTTACTACAGAGGAAGTTTTTAACGATTTCACCAAATCGTTAACTTGAAACATATATAATTCGTTAAAGCAGATATTGCAGCTTGCTAAAGCTTGTTTTATTTCTTTTTGAAATTTTGAAACATATATATTTTTTAAATTAAATATGCAGGTAAGGTAGCAAGGCATTTACACACATCATCACAACTATGTAGTACCTTGTCTGTTTTAGGTCATATATGCCTTGACATGGCTTCAAATTCATCTTTTTGTACAAAAATAAGTAACGACACTTCATTGTTAGCTGAACTACGACAATTTAACAAGATAGTAAGAAAAATCGTTCTAAACTTTATCCTTTTACTGCCTAGTGTAGTTCAAAGTGCATATTTAGTAATTTAAAACATTTTCTTGGCTTTATACAAAAAAAAATATTTAAATACTTTTCCCTTTCAGATTATGCAATCCATCAAACGTGTTTGTAAATAGGGTTAGCCTAATTTCCAATGCATGCATGCATAATATCATGACAATACCTATAATTCCGTAATGTTTTAGTGCTAAGAACATAGTGTACTAATCTGTATCTAACAATTGTTTTGAAAAGTATTTTATTTTTCCGCTTTTAATAATAATTAACAAAATTTATCATAACATTGATTTAGCTCAATTTTAAATTTACCGCCATTTTCATGCCCATTCAATTGTGGAAATGTATGATACGACCTACATTTCTAAGCTTGCTTAGACATTTACGGACCTTGTAGTATACTAACTGCATATGCAGCGCCGCTGGATTTTGGATTTTGAAGCTCCAGGCACAAATATGGAGTGGGGTCCCCCAGTAAATAAAAAAATGAATATGTAAATAAAATTGTTTATTGTTTCGAGCCTTATATGGGGAAACTTCATAATCAGGAAATAAAGAAAACAGATTGGTAATAGTTTCACAAGTTTTAGTGACTCCCCAGAATAATATTAAATTACTACATTTTTGTAATTCCAAAAGCAAATTAGATATTCTAGAAGTTTTTGAGATATACAAACACAAACTCAGGGTACCCTGAATGAATGAACAGATTGAGATGAACATTGATAAAACCCAACTGATCAATTCTGTATGGCATTGGACTTCCCAAATATATATGCTACCACGGCACAGTGGTCCCGCAATAGGTCAAAACCTAAAAATATTTTAGTTCAATTCCCGATTATTTGTTACCATCTAATTACTAACTAATTAGCATAGTACATCGGAGTGTAAATAGTTCCCGGATAATTAAACATTAACACTTTTATTTTGACCACGAAAGTACTTGCATCCAACCCTACATAATTAGTGTTATTAGTAAGTAATTGCGTGAACTTATCTTTGTTAACTATTTGGTGGTAATTTGGTGCTTGTGCATACTTTGTACAGTGGAAGTTCAAAGAACAGCTATGTTCTTTTACATTTAATTGATTCTGATTGTTTTCTTTGTGGAAATATTTGAAATTATCGCCCTACTAAGAAATAGGTAATTTTTGTTAAAATCTTCTTAAGTGTAGGATTTGTGTAGTCTTTTAAGTATGTTCCCCCACTCTCCCCTTGTTGGGGGTTTCTTTATTTTAAAACTCAACACCTTTAAATTATAAAACAACAACAATCTCTTGTTGAAATTTGCTTGATGCCATTTATTAGGCCGTTATAGTTTCCTAGACGCACACCTACGACCTCTATACGATTTTGCTACCATTTATTGTTTAGAGAATATGTAATATATGTGGAAGTTAGTTTTTTTTATGAAATAGCCTTTTGCTATACTATTCAATGTCAAAAACGCGTAATTACCGTTCTATTCTTAGAATTATTTCAATAATAATTTTTTTTAACTTTTAATTAACTTTTTATGCTATTTTAAATCTGTTTCATTTTGTTTTAACTGTGTAAAATGCAATAATGATTAGCGAATTAATTTCATTAATTTCAGTTGTCTTTAAATTCACTGAAATCACATTTAGATAAATAAATAGTTTACTTCCATAACTTAGCCTTAAATATATTATATGATAGTTATGACCGCCTTACAATGAGCGTGGGACCACAGTGCACTGATCAAATTTCCAATATTTATTCTCCTCAACAAGCATAGGATTAAAGAAGATTCAAACATATTCTCCAATTCACCTAGTACCTCTTCTTTAATTCCTACGGACTACATGAATAAATACACTCACGTTTATCAATGTCAACTATCATGCCAACCAAACACTAACACTAGCTAAAGCTTTTAGATTAATTTAGCAGTTATTTTTAATTCTGAAAGTTACAAAAAGTAAATTGTAACGCAAGCATCACTTGTCTTGTTCACGAAGAAATTGTTGCTGTTCCTTGGTTTTGTTCATAATCCTAATTTTTTATTCCTTTCGTTCTAGTAAGAATTACAGACCGCCTCCCAAGTGATTCCTACACCACCAAGTATATTTTATGAAATATAATATAAATACAAAGATTAGTTAAAGTTTCACAAGTTTTATTAATATCTTAACCTGACAATACACTTTATGTCATTATCAAAGGTAGATAAGATTGATAAACAAACACGTTGCTAAGGATAAATACATACAGAAAATAGGTAACTAGATACAATACATACAAAAACTAAATATCTAACACTTCTAATATGCAAACTGCAATATCTGCTTTAACGAATTAGAAAAAAAACAAATCATACATAAAAACCCACAACCACCAAAACTATATGGACTGATTAAAACACATAAACACAACATGCCTATACGACCAGTAGTATCATATATCAACGCACCTAATCACACCTTGTCCAAGAAACTTTAGCATATTATTAACATCATAGGATACAAATCGAAATTCTCTGTCATAAATTCATTAGAATTAGTAGAAAAACTACAAAACATACATCTTCCAGCAGATTCAAAACTTGTAAGCTTTGACATTTGTAACATGTTTTCAAAGATTCCACCACAAGACTGTATTCCTTTGATAGATAATTTCCTAGTTAATAGTAATGTAGAATTAGTAAAAAGATTGGAGTTAATTCAATTATTTGATCTTTGTATAAGTCAAAATTATTTCACTTTTAATAATATAATTTATTTACAAAAAGATGGTTTACCTATGGGTAATTCTCTGAGTCCTCTATTCGCTAACATATTTATGGATAATTACGAAGATCAGATATTTGAATTAGATCTTTCTAAACACATTATTTTTTGGTTTCGTTATGCTGATGACATTTTAGGTTGTTTTGACAGTTTCTTTGAGGTTATCAATGAATTTTTAATTCTTATTAACAGTCTTCACCCAAACATCACGTTTACACTAGAAACAGAACAATATAAAACTATTAATTTTTTGGATTTAACTATTACAATCAATACAAACAATGAATTTGATTTTTCCATATACAGAAAACCCACAAGCACAGACGTCACTATTCCTAACGGTTCATGTCATCATAAAATGCATAAACTAGCAGCTTATAGATCTTTAGTACATCGAGATTTAACTACTCCAATGAAACGATCACATTTTGATAAAGAAATTTCAATAATCAAACAATTAGCACATGCAAACCATTGTAACCATAACATGATTGACACTTTAATTCAACAAAAAGATTATAGGTTAGTTATCAAAAGAATATTGCCAATTGACACTCAAATACAAGACACAAACTACATATCAATAGCATACTTTGGCAAGATATCAGAACAAATTGCAACTATAATAAGAAAAACCACCAGTTACAAAATAACCTATAAAACTAACACCAACACTTTTTCATTTTTATTCAATGCTAAAGACAAAACACAAGATATCATGAAATCCGGCATTTACCGTTTGAATTGTTCTTTTTGTAACTCGGTTTATATTGGACAAACACTTAGAAATTTCGACATAAGATACAAAGAACACGTACGCTCTTATAGACTTAAACATCCAGAAAAATCGAATTATGCCAAACACATTTTGGAACAGAACCACCCAATGACCATTTTTGACCACCATTTTTGCAACAACAAACACAAATTAGACATTTTAGAAGCTTTTGAAATATACAGACATAAACGCACAGTACCTTTAATGAATGAATGAACAAACTGAGCTTAGTAATTCTCCTTTATTAGAAGTGTTAGATATTTATTTTTTGTATGTATTGTATCTAGTTACCTATTTTCTGTATGTATTTATCCTTAGCAACGTGTTTGTTTATCAATCTTATCTACCTTTGATAATGACGTAAAGTGTCGAAACAATATTGTCAGGTTAAGATATTAATAAAACTTGTGAAACTTTAACTAATCTTTGTATTTATATTATATTTCATGATTATGGAGTTCCACAAAGTAAGGCTGGAGACAGTAAAAGTATATTTTAATTAAATTAAGTTTTGCAACATTACTTTGCCATCAGTAACACAATAAAACACATTGCTTTGCTATCAGCAGTTGATGCCTCCATTCCTTGCTATCATTCCTTTCAGTTCCTTGATTAGCTTACTTACTAGCATCAGTTTTCATTGCCTTAACATTTAAGGAATTTCTTAAAAAGCTGTAACCCATCCTCCAGTTTTGTAGCTAGCATGTATTCTATATCCGTATGCAAGGACAGTAAGTAATACATTCTATTTTTTCTTAGGGAATACATTAAATGCCCTTCTAAGTTATTCTTTTTGATTTATGTTCAGCCTATTTTTACGAGGAGTGTTATGTAATGATCTTGCTATATAAATAAACATTACATACATAACTCCCATCAGGAAGGCATTGAATCATAGGAATTATTGATGCCATAGCAACAATAATAAACAGACAGAAAATAAATACAGATTTCATGAATCCACACGCTTTTTATTATTCAAGAATATTATTACAAGAATATAATCTTAAATAGTGTAACTAAAAGGTAAACTAACACCTAGTACACTGTAGTACAAGGGAATGAGTCCAGGTGAGTAAGTTCAAGCAAACGAGTCTAATTGACTGAGTTCAAGGAAATGAGTTCATATGAGTGAGTCCAAGAGAGTGAGTTCAGGTGAGTGAGTCCATGAGAATGAGCCAAGTGCGTGAGTTCAGGTGACTGAGTCCAAAAGAATGAGTCCAAATGACTGAGTTTAAGTCAGTGAGTCCAAACGACTGAGTGAGTCCAAGAGAGTTAGTCCAAGTGAGTGAGTTTAAGTGAGTGAATCCAGGTGTGTGTGAGCACAATAGCGTGAGCCCAAGGGAGAGAGTTCAAGAGAACGAATCCAATTGACTGAGTTCAAGTAAATGAGCCCAGATGAGTAGGTGTAAATGAGTGAGTTCAATGAATGTAAGAATCGGCAATTCTCCGTTATTTTATTATATTTAATTTTTATTATTTCTATCTTTTTATCTAGTTATCTATTTTTTGTATTTACCTTAGCGAGTGTTTCTTTATATTTTTATTACCCTTGATAAGACAGCTTAGCTGTCGAACAATTGTCAGGTATATTATAATAGACTTGTGAAACTATTACCAATCTGTTTTTTTATTTTAAAATAAATAAAATCTTTAATGTTTAATACAAGAAAGCAGTGTTGCTAGATGAACCGGGCAAACGGGATTTTTCGACTACCCCCATCACTAGTTTTAGTCCAGCCAGCGTAGGGGGACTATTTGATTACAAACTTCTAACCGTTTGCCAGTTTATGTAAACGTTCAAACGGCAAGACGTTTGGAAATTTGGTCCGCTTCAATTTTAAATGCAATATCTATGTACATATCGAAAACAATATCAATAGTGTTGAATAAAAAGATACATAATTCGGAACATGTTTACTGCTACGTTTTAAATAAATCTGAATAAATAGTGTTTTAGCCATCGCTTTAAATACATAAATTTGTAATATTTGCAAAGATAACCTCAAAACTTGAGTCAAAGTCATTGACTGCGTTAATTTATTTTCATCAGAACAAACGAAATATTGGTACCGACTAAAGGAAACGTTGTCAATTTTTCACTAATATAGAAGCGTATAATTTATTTATATTCTAGAGAGATTTCTTTATTTTTTAGTGTTTACATAGTAATATTATTTTATTTTTAGTAATAAAAAATTGAATGAAATTTCTGATTAGAAGAATTGTTTTTTCGTAATCTTTTCACGTTTTTATGTTTAGACTAGACATTCTAAAGTTAATCTCTGACTTTACAAAGATTAATAATTAATTAAAAATATATATATATATAAACAATAACTAAACTGCTTTCACATGCATTCTAATAAAACTAGTATTTTCAAATTCAATATATTAAGAATAGCGTGTAATATGTGGTAACGCTATCCAGCATAATGGCATTAGACGTTTCGTGAGGTTAAAATGTGTCAAATGTGTTTATATGTACTTAGTATAAAATAAATGTTACCAACCTTACAAAAGGAATAGTTTCCAAAGACAATTTAATAATAGCCTCTATTATTAAATGGTTTTCAGTATCGCAATAAGCTACAATGTAATACATATTGTAGCATTCGTTCCTTTGGAACACTCCTCCCTTCTCTCGTCCTGTCCCAAACAACTCGTGCTACTATAGACCGTCTTATACAACTCGTATAATAATATACTAATACTATATTAGTTAATCTAATTACATTATTATAATTCATTTTTTATCAGTGGCTATTTATTGCACACCTTATAACGCATTTTTTCGAAAAGGAAGTCAGTATTCAGAATACGTGGATAGCACAGCGGAATTGAGATCGCGGGTGTGGATGCAAATGCAGGTTTCATAGAAGTATGTTTACTTAACACTTATCTTGAAAAAACAAACGCTATTATCTAATAGTTTAATGCTACTAATAACTCTAAATAGAATATCGATTAATACATGCTGACTCATAGGGGCGAACTTACCAAAAAAAGGTTTATCGAAGTAATTTCAAATAACAATAAACAAACGCAGAGAGGTTAATTAACAATTTAATAACAAAAGCAATGATTCAATTTTATAAAAAGATATTATGCAGAAAATTAAAATTTAAAAATTGATTACAAAAGTTAAACTATAAAAAAGTGATGTGATAGTTAAATAATATATTACAAGATTAGGAATTACGAATCTTTTGGTTTCTATGTGATAGATTTTATATACAATTTTACGATTTATACAACACCCTTTTATTGAAGTGCAAATATTGTATTTGAAATGAATGGTTTAGTTTGTAGTTTTTTACGATAATAAATTTGTTTAATACACATTACCGTTATCAGATCATAAACAATATCTAGTGTTTAATGATGATTTATTCCATGATGGTTTGAGTTTTACTGAAAAAGATTACTTAAAGCCGAATACTTTTTATGTTTTTTAAATTAAATTCAAAGCCGCCCACACTATTAAAATTTGCCCTTTAATCTAATTTAACTTACCTTATTAGAAAATCAAATGTTCTCTAAGAATATATATGTTTGTATATTAAAGGTATTAGACCTTGAATTTATTTTAAGATAAACAGTCTAATTTTTAGTATTATGCAGCATAGAGAAAATCGTGCTTTATTAACAAATTATTTCAGCAAAGTTCAACAATGTACAATCCTCAGCATTGACAGGAAAATGTCTATCAGAACGTGCTGAATCTGACTCAAAATTTGAACTTTACATAACTTGGAAAGTAATCATTTAAGAAAAAAAAAGGTAGAAGAAAATGTATTCTACACATCAGCAACTATCTCGTAGTCAAGTACTATTATTTTTAAAACGCCCTGTATAATCCAAATTAATGAATGCAGCGAACAACTTTTTTTTGTATAAGCGCATTGGTACATTTCACCACATGCAGTTATAAGAAATGAGTGAAATCTCAGAATGACTAAATTAACTCAGCCGATTCAAATACGACAGACCAGTCAGGCACAAAAGAAGCTACGCTGCTGAGGCACAAAAGAAGCTACGCTGCTGCGGCGCTGAAGCACTCAGCAAAAATGTCGTCATTGCTCACCTGAATGCCGTCACTGCCTGAATTATTGTCTTAATTGCCATACTTATTACTTACCTTGCTCAATGCCGTAGTGCCTAATTCATTCCGTCATCAATGCCGAAAATTTGAACACCACTGCCTACAGTGACACACCTCTCGTATATATAGTAAATTATCTTCATTTTTTTGCCTTCAATCTCTTTGTTTTTACTGAGATGGCCAATGTGATAACCAACAAGACACATTAATAAAAGTAGGAATTCCATTAACACAAATCAATATCTGTTATGAAATAAAACTAAAATGCGTAATTAAAGTTTTACAAGTTTATTTTTTTATACCTGTCAGATATATAAAAATAAACTTGAGAATAGTTAATTAAGAAATATATAAATACAATAATTTAAATTGAATAAATTCATTAATAAAATATAAAAATAAATTTCTGCAATCTTAATTAACAAGTTTAATTTTATATGGAGTTTCGCCAAGTCAGACTAGAAACAATTGAATCTCTGTTGTAGTTGTTTTTTGTCACGGTACATTTCAGTACAATAGGTAATAAAAATTACAACTCACCTAATATTTTTTAACAGATCAAAAAATAGCACTTGTTATTTAAAGAGACCTCAACAAGAAGATCGTACTCAGATTTTATACACATAACTTATACACGGCGATGCGTCACTTAAAAAATTGTGGTATCTTTTGTTTTATTAGAAGATTCCTAGGCTTAAACTCCTAGACATACCTCATAATAGTTATTAGTTTATAGAAGTTTATTTTCTTTTTTTTTTTTTTTATTTGATATGGATTTTGGTGCTTCAACAGCAATGGTTATTAGCACCTGTATGAAAAGTTTACATTGATTATATAGTTAAAGATATTATGGTAAATTAAATATTAAGTATGGTAAGTGTGATAAGTAGGTAAGTATACAAAGTAATATTTTTGATTTAAGTTATAATTTAAGTGCGGGTTTTAGATTTTTGTAATAAGTTTGGTTAGTTGTAGGTAGTTCAAGATCCGGTTTTGATTGAATATGTCTGGATTGAGAGCCTCTTGTAGGGTATTGGGAAGTTGGAGATTCTTCCGTTGAGTAGCATATTGCGGACAGATAATTAAGAGGTGCTGTATCGTAAGTGGTGTGGCACAACGAGGGCAGTTTGGTGTTGGACTTTTGAGGAAGAGATGACCGTGTGTGATGTTGGTATGTCCAATTCGGAGGCGGGTAAGTAATATTTGTTGATGACGAGTAAAGCAGTGTATGTGTTTCCATGGATGCACAGTGGGTTTGATGGATTTGAGTTGACTGTTTGATTGGGTCCATAGGGTTTGCCAATGTTGTAGAATGATATGCTGTAGTTTTTTTTTGTGCATCGTGATATACCATTTTATTTATAACCGTGGATGGATTGTGAAAGGCTTCTTTTGCTAATCGGTCGACCTCTTCATTTTTGGAAATGCCGACATGTGATGGAATCCATATGAAGGTGATGGTCTTATTTTGTAGGTAAAGCTGCTGTAGGAGATGATGGATATCTTGAAGCAGGACATTGTCAGGATATAGTTGCTGAATTGATTGAAGTGCACTGTATGAGTCTGTTAGTATGACTATGTTGCTGTTTAAGCTCTGTTGCAAATACATCAGTGCTTGATGAATGGCTGTTAACTCAGCTGTGTAGATCGATGTAAAATCTGGGAGTTGTATCTTCTCCTGTCCATTTTGCGTTAATACGGCACACGTGGCTTGGTGTTCCATTTTGCTTCCATCTGTATAAATTTCTTCTGGGCCATCAAAGGTGGTGATGAGTTTCCGAAGCTCGATTTTAAGTAGAATCGGCGGCGTGGTGTGTTTGTTGAATTTGAGGAGCGTGGTATTTATTTTGTAGGGAGGTAGAATCCAAGGAACATTTCGGTGTGGTGATGGTCGGTAAAGGTTTGGGAGCTTAGCGTGAAGTTGTTGTTGGATCTGGGAGAGGCGAATATGGAAGGGTTTGTTAATGCGTGGACGATTGTGATATTCAATATGCTGATCTTGGAATACAATGTTTTTATGTGATGGATGTTCAGGATGCGTTAGGATTTTAATAGCGTAATTTGTTGTGAGAATGATTCGGCGAATGGTGAGTGATGGTGTGCTAGCTTCAATTTGTAGACTGTCCACTGGGGATGTTCGTAGAGCACCAAGCGCTAGTCGTAAAGCAGCATTTTGCACTGGATCTAGGGTATGGAGTATTGCGGGAGTGGCTGCTGCATAGATGGGAGCTCCGTAGTCTAATTTGGAACGAATAAAAACCCTGTATAGTCTAAGCAGTAACGTTTGGTCAACTCCCCATTGACGGTTAGACATGACTTTAAGGATGTTAAAGGATTTAAAAGTATTGATTTTGAGTTCTTTTATATGTCGTCTCCAAGTTAATTTCTGGTCAAGGTACATGCCAAGAAATTTGACAGAATCCTGATATGCTATAGCTTTATTATTGAGCTTTAGTACCGGGTTAATAGGTTCTCTGTAAGTTCTGGTAAAATGCATAGCGTGTGTTTTTTCTGGTGAAAAGGTAAAGCCGGTTTGGTTTGACCAATCCTCTAAAATGGTTATTGCACGTTGTAGGTGCTGTTGTAATAACGTGAGATCTCTACTGCTAGTGTAAATGGCAACATCGTCCGCATATAAGGCAATTTTAATGTGTTGCGGAAGTTTGTCCCCAATGGTATTTATAGCTAATAAAAACAGGGTTGAACTTATAGGTGATCCTTGAGGTATGCCGTTGTTCATAGATTTTTTGGATGAGTAGGTATCACCTATCTTGACGCAAAATCTTCTATCATTTAGGAAATTATATATAAAGGAAGTGATATTTCCAGTGATGCTCCAACTTAGAAGTTGTTTGATTATTAGGTGTTTCCAGGTTTTATCATAAGCACTTTGTATATCAAAAAAAATTGCTATAAGATGTTCATGGTTTGCAAAGGCTTCGTAGGCTGCTGATTCTAGATTAAGAAGGTGGTCAAGAGTTGAACGATTTTTTCGGAAACCGGCTTGATGAGGATTTAAAAGGTGTTGCGTCTCAAGGTACCACATTAATCGTGAATTTATAATTTTTTCTAATAATTTACAGGCACAACAGGATAAGGAAATGGGACGATAACTAGTTGGTCGGGTAGGATCTTTATCAGATTTTAGGAAGGGTAATATTGTAACGGATCTCCATAACGTTGGGAAGACTTGGTCTGACCAAATGCGATTGTAGAGTTTTAATAGATGTGCTTTTGCTGATAGAGGGAGGTTTTTAAGCATAATGTAAGAGATTCCATCCGGTCCTGGTGTTGAATTGCCGGCTGATTTTAGTGCATGATTTAGTTCTTCCATAGTGATGGGTTGGTTAAGCGGATGGCGTGAGTCAGTAGGTAATTGTAAAGCGGTATTTTCAACAGATCGTTTTAATTCTTCGAAGGTTGGATTATGATAGTCTTCATTGTATTTATTTTCCAATGTTTGTGCTATTATCTCGGCGATATGGTGAGGGTCAGTAACTGGTTCGTTGTTGATGTCATAAACTAATGGTATGGAAACATTTTTAGGCAAGCCTTTAAAACTGTTGATTTTATTCCAAAATTGTCTGTTTGTAGTGTTACTATTGACTGATTGTATAAATTTAGCCCAAGATGTCTTTTTACTTTCGCGTATGATACGCCTGGCTTTGGCTCTCAGCAGCTTAAATGTAATGAGATCTTGAAGTGTTCTAGTTTTTTTATAACGATTGTATGCTTGGTGATGGGCATGTATGGCTTTTCTGCAGTGGGGAGTCCACCATGGGACTGGATAACGTTGGATGTTGGGGGTTGTCTTGGGGATGGAGCATTGTGCTGCTTCTAACATAATATTATTAAACAATTGGATTTCTGAGTCTATATCTTGATTTTCGGAATTTGAGGTTAGGTGTTGGATAATATGTGTTTGATACTTGGCCCAATCAGCTAATTCGAATTTCCATTTTTGTTGTAGTTTGACGGTTGATGGTGGAGAGGGAGAGTGAATGGTGATTTTGATAGGATAGTGGTCACTATCATGTAATTGGGGAAGGGGGGACCAGGTTAACGTAGGGGCTAGCGACGGAGTTGATAAGGCCAGATCTATACTGGAGAATGTTTGGTTAGCTACGTTAAAGTGTGTAGGTGCTCCAGTATTGGTAAGACAAAGATCATTGTCTATTATAAACTTTTCAATGATGCGTCCTCTTGTATCGAGTTTTTGCGAACCCCATATAGGATTATGAGCGTTAAAATCGCCGACTATAATCAAAGGTTTTGGAAGTTGTAGAAATAGATTTTCTAAGTCGTTTACAGTAACAGCGGCGTCTGGTGGTAAGTAAATATTACAGATGGTGAGTCTAGCGGGAGTGTGTAATTGTACTGCTACTGCTTCTAAATTCGTTTGTAGTGATAATCTTTCTGAGTGTAATGTGGCTGTTATAAATGTTGCAACTCCTCCGCTCGCTATATTTTGTATTGGTCTTGGTGTGTGATAACATTTATATCCTTTTAATTGTATTCTATGCTCAACTTTGGTAAGCGTTTCTTGGAGGCAAATTATGTGTGGTTGGTGAGTACGTATTAGCAATTGTAGGTACTGTAGGTGGGTATAATAGCTATTAATGTTCCACTGCAGAATTTCCATAAGTTGATTTAAGATGAATAAAGGTCCTGGGATAATTCATCGTCAGTCGTAGTTGGGGTGGCGTGTATTGCATAATGTGGATCCAAGAGTTTGTTAAGTTTAGTAATTGTTCTTGTAACTTTCATTTTGAAATACCTGGATTGTAGGTATGGGTGTAGGTTAACCATATGAGTTTTGACGTCAGAGATTCTGTCTGTAAATAATCGAATAGTGTTGATTGGATCACTGGAGAATACTGCTTCAGCCACGCATTTCGCAATATCTAGATCTTTAATTGTCGGTGTTATCTTTAAGTTACGGATTTCAGTTATGAGTTCCTCTTTTTCCAGTTTAATTTCTTTTGTGCTCGTTTTTTTCTTTTTTGGAGTTTTACCTTGGGATTCTAATTGACTAGACACAGAGATAGCTTCTGCTGTTCTTTTAGCTAATGGTGATGAGCTGTTTTGTAGTTGGGTCATCTTCGTCTCTTCTTTTTGTGTATTGGGAGGTAGATCTGGGGTAACTTGCTGTGTTATATCAGTTGGTTTCACTGATATAATTCTATCATCCAGGGATGTGTTCGTAGTAAATGTATCGCGGTTGTTTATTTGTGATGATTTATCTGAATTTATGAATGTGAGTAGATTTTGATTACTAGTATCTTTGTTTTGGTTTAATTGTGTATTTTCCGTTTCAGGTTCACCAGAGTTGGAAGGTAAAGTATTAATTGATGTTCCATTCCTGTGTTGACGGTCGCAGTTTGGTGATGCGTGTCCAGCTTGTTGGCAAACAGGGCACAAGGAATCTTCCAAATGCAAGAAGATTCTATAATTATCTCCTTCATAGGTGACTAATATCGAATCCGGTATATTATAATTATCTTGGCTAATATAAATTTGTCTTTTAAAACTACAAATATGTTGGTACTCTGGATTAGCCGAGTTGATATGTAAATAAACTAAGTTGGATACTGGAGTGTTGCCTAATTCTTTAATTTTATTTATTATAATATCATGTGGAATTACCGGACACACTCTGGTGATTAGTAACCTTTTTGCTGGAGTTACATATCTTCGAGCATGTAGAACCTGATTTTGAATTATAATTTCGTTATGAGTAGCCATAAACTGATCAACGAGATTTTTCGATTTTAAAAATATGCATATACGATGATTAGACATCGGGCTGGCGAATATTACATTTAATGGACCAATCTTATCTCCTACGGCCTTGCAATAGGCGAGGATTGGTGTATTTTCAATGTATTCGTATAATATTCCTTGATTAAAGTGCGGTCTGTTGGGCTGGTGATTTTTGCTAATATTGTGTATTTTTGTTGAAAGGGAAACTTGGGGCGTTGTATTAGGAGAGGAGAAGTTCTGAGTAATGGATGCGTAAGTTGAAAGTGATTTAAGATTTGAAGTAGTTGGATGAGCTCTAGATGTCTGTATTTGAGATAGTAAAGAGAAATTGGTTGGTAGGCTCAAAAAAGGTGTATGTTCCTGGATAGTTGTTGGGTGGGTAGAAGGTAGATGGGGGTTTATTATAGGTGAGTTTGAGTATTCATTTTTGGAGGAAACTAAATCATTTAAATTTATCATTTTTACAGGTTGTTATTTTAGTAATTTAAAATGAGATTTATTTTTAAATGTTAGGAAAGTAGATGGCACTATAACCACCCGCGAGGGGTGGTTATCTGTTTTGTTTATAATTTATAGGTTATAAAAATTGAATTTGTAAATTATAAATTTTAGCACTTACTAAAATGTTGGGAATAAGATAACAGAAAAATTCTGTTCCCGCACATACACACTTTTGATTAATAGCAGTCTTGGTATTATTTCAATGCAATTACACTGAATATTTAACAAGGAGTAGGTTTAAACAAATGTTTATTTTCTTATATTGTTAAAAATAAGTTTTTAGAGGTAAAACATAACACTATGATCCTACATGAGTTTTCATGCAATAATCCCGTATCAATTCTGGTGACGTAGCCCCCTCCCCCCTAGTTACTTCTAAGCGTATATATAATTATTAATTACATTTTGTAATTTTGTGATACCCCATATGTGGTATTTAAAATTAGTATTTTTTTAAATATGGAGGACCGAATGTGATAACTTTTCACAAAAATAATACTTAAACTTTCTAATCTAATGACTATTTTCGTGAAAGTTATTACATTCGGTCCTCCATATTTCAAAAAATACTAAATTTAAATACCACATATGAGGTATTGCTGAACTCAGAGAAAAATACACTTTTCATTTCTAGCAAAAGAATAAGGGGGTACCGTTTAAAAAAAAGTCGATGACGTCATAGGCCCCACAGTAGTAAAGTAAAAAGTTAAAATTGACGTCCATAAAATCCGCAGGAAAACAATAAAATTGACGTGTCCGAGCTTTTTTTCCAAACAGTGATAATACAAAAAATATGAATTTTATTCCTTACTTTATTTACACACTGTATTATGAAATATTATTAACAACTTAGAACACAGTTATATGCATGAAGTTGCATAAGACGTTCGATAAAAAATAATACAGTGCAATAAAAACCACCACCAATTTATTAAATACCCTATTTTTTTGCACCACGCAAAGGTTTATTAGCAAACAAACACATCATACAATTTATTACGCGTTGAACGTTGATGTAATTCCAGCGTTGACTGCCGTAACCAACATTTATATTTTCACAATAAACCGTTTAAAAGCAAAGTTTTATAAAAAGAAAAGAAAGTTTTCGAGAGTTCTCACGCTTCAACACACGTTTTACTAATTTTACTTGTAAAGTTAAACTTTGATGAGCTATGTAATATTTATATAATCTATAATATATCATAAATTAGAAACATTTTTTGGAAATGTACGTTAAATATTTTGAAATTATGGAGATTTAAATGTACATTGTTTATTCCAAAGGAAACATTTAGTGAATTTATTTCTAATGATGCTAAATTTTACGTTCAGTTTTATTTGTATATGAGATGTTTATTATATACTTTTAAATATTAATTTTTTTAATGTCATAGAAACATTTAATACATATTGTCATGATATTTGACATATCAATAAGGAATTCGCCCATACTATAATTTTAAATGAGTATTTTAAGAAATTTATTTTGAATTTAAAACGACATTTTCTTTTATTATAATATTGTTTGGGAAAACTTTTTTAGTCGTATTTTGTTTTTTGGATGTATTTAAATAAAAATATCTTGATAATAAATTTATATTTATGATCATTTCTAAAATAATTAATTTCTTCTTCAGAATAAAAACATTTAATAACATACCTGTAAAAGAATTTTTTGTTTATAATAATAATATAGGATGGTGAGAGAATTAAATCTGTTATACTTACATGATAATAATTTTGTTAAAACATAAACCAATTCTTTAGTAAAAGTGGTGGAACTTACACACCATTTTTTATGTTGAACTACATTTTGATATTTCTTTTTTTTAATATTTAATAGGATTTATAATTAATATGAATGAAGAGTGATATTTTTATTAAGTCTTTTTAAAAGACTTTATAAAAATATCTACCTTGGTAGTGTAATGTCTAGAGTGCTGAACTTTCACCCAAGCGGCCCGCGGTCGATTCCCGGTGCCGGCAGATCTGGTTAAGGTTTTCTGCAGTTTTCCTTAGCTGTGACACAAATGTGGGATTTGCGCTGTTCCATCTGTAAGTCGGCTGCAGCCGCACTTAGGGGCTACGTAATAATAATAATCGCCCCCTCCCTCCCGCACAAGCTTATAGCTTCTGGGGCCTGGTTTCCAGGCTATGGGTTGTAGCAATTATTATTATTATTATACCATACTTTGGCAAGATATCAGAACAAATTGGAACTATAATGCGAAAAACCATCAGTTACAAATAACCTATAAAACTAACACTAACACTTTTTCATTTTTATTCAATGCTAAAGACAAAACACAAGATATCATGAAATCCGGCATTTACCGTTTGAATTGTTCTTTTTGTAACTCGGTTTATATTGGACAAACACTTAGAAAGGAGGAGGGTCGATTTAGTGCGATTTTTGCCCCAAATTATTTTTGGATGAAAAAATCAGAAAACATTTTTTTAATGTCTACTAACAATAATAAGTCGATTTTACCCTAAACGGACGATCCCCCACTCCCCTAGCCCCCCCCTCAATCCTGAATATGCCATCACTTGCTAACCGCGTTCTTGGGGAGATATATCGCTTTCAAACTTATACTAACTCCCTTTTAACTGTATCCACTCTCATTTAACAATTTTTTCTTTTTTACCGCCCCTAGAGGGGCGGAGAGGGTGGTTTTACTATTTATTCGTTTGCGGGAAATATAAATGCAAAATATCTAAGCTTGCTCACCAGACTTGACCAGGGTATCCTGGGGTTTTTGGGGTCGCTGATTCCGAACTCGAAGTCCGTTAACCTGTATCACATTAAGTTTAAGGTCATTTGAAGGTCAAATTGAAAAAAGATGACAAAGAAATCCAGAAAAATAGATAAATACGTTTTGGGCGTCTTAGAATTCGTTTTCAGGCTTTCTTGAATCGCTCACTATCAATTAGAGGTCATTTCAAGGTCAAATCAATATTATGCTAGAGTGAAGCTGAAGAAAATGCCGTGTAATGAATTTGAATCACTTTATGTATAGGTTTTTGAGGTAAATGAATCAGGGGTTCAGCTAGAGGTAGTTTCAAGGCTAACCTAACATCTCAAGGTAGCTGAAGCCAACTCAGGAGATCTTTTCATTTCTTATGATCATCTAGAGGTTTTTTATGGGCTGGGTTCATTGAGAACGAAATGCTTTTGATATTGCGAGCAAAACAAAATGTGTGTTCACGTTTAAATAGCAACAATGAACCATTTTACCTTAAACACATCATCGTCACCTTTTCCTAGTCTCTCCCTTTAACCTCTAAAATAAAAAAGATGGCACCACTCACTTACTGCATTTTATTTCACTAACAATAATAAGTTGAAAACAACCTGAATGGACCATCCTCTCCTCTTATTTCCCCCTCCACATCCTCAAATACAGAAAATGCAAGTGGAGTGATTCGGAGCTGAGAGTCTTCTACACATTCAGGGATATATTACTTGTTTTAAAAAATGTATACTGTTAATCTCTTCTCATTTATTATTTCCCATAAAACGGCTGAAAGGAAAATTGGGAAGAACGGGAACGAAGGATGGGAGCTTTTACAGTTTTATCCTTGAGCATTGTAACTAATCAAATATCACATTATATGTACATTATATTGTAACGTTCTTTTTAAAATAATAACAAAAGTGCTGTTTAAATCGTCTATTAATAATTAATATTTATTTACAAACACTAATGAATACACTATAAATTAACGCTATGATTATAAACCACTAAAACTATTATGAATTTCTAATACAACATTTATCTTTACATTTACTATTTATTTCGTGATACCCATTTAACTACTCGCTGTTGACTGACTCTCTTTTATCCGCGTAGTCGATTATATACCCCCATGTAAATGTTCTAGAAGTCGCTCGATCATACCGGTATATATCGAATACACTAGAAGGTCCAGTTTATTGCGCTGCGGCTCTAGAATGTTCTACAACCCATTGACGGCCGGACCAGCAGGACGAGGCCTTGCACTCGTTACACTGCCCCCCTCTTCAAGACTGTTCTGTCCCACAACAAGTTTTATTCCCTGGTTTCTGTAGAAAGGGTTGTGACGATATCGACAGTCTTCACCTCGACTACACGTTCCATTACGGTAGAAGTAACAGTCTACACTCTTCGTTGGCCTTAATGCGGGCTGTGGGTGAAAACTGCAGACGAAGATCTTGACGTCCGTACCTCTAAAGGTAACTTCCAGCATGTTTCTAACGATTCTCCAATCCAGCTGGTCCCGCCCACAGCCGAGTTTAGGAACTGCCAATTTGTTAATACCCCTGGTAAGCAACTCGATCCTCAAATTCCATAATGCCCTCCACAAGTCGGCGTAACTCGGTTTCTGGTAGTAAAACTGCTTGGTTACCAAGTAGTAAATGGATCGGTCATGATCAGGCAAGCGTAAGGATTTACCAACAGAGGGATTTTGTTCTCGAAGTTCATTCAGCCGTCCAAATTTATTTCTAAACACTACTGCGATCCCCCTGGACATACGGAGATCCTCGGAGACATAGTGGGCAATGGAATAATCACCAGGGACCCGGAAGAGATCTTGTTGCATCTCAGTCGTGACTCCGAATCGCGCTTTTCTAGTTCCAGAAAACGCAGCCATAAATTCTCTAAATGTTGGCTGATCATCTTCAGGCCTTACGGTATTGATAGCCACCATAGGGCGCCAGACGATTGTAGTGTACCACCTTTGGTTTCCCTCTCGGCAATTTCTGGACGCGATAGATTAGATCATTTATTCGTTTCTTCACCTGGTATGGGCCCTCCCAATTTCGCTGTAACTTTGGCGAGTAGCCCCGACGTCTTTGCGGGTTGTATAACCAAACCAGCTGTCCAGGTTGAAATCCTCCTTCTTTGGCTCTCACATCGTACAAAGTCTTCATTCGGTCACTCGAGATTCGGCTATTGTTTCGGGTTCGGTCGTGAATATCCTCCAACTTCTTCTTTAAGTTGATGACATAATCATTCTCGGCTACCTCCTGCTCTATAGGTGGAGACCCAAATTCCGGATCACACGGTAACCGTAACTCGCGTCCAAACATCGCAGACGCTGGTGACTGACCGGTTGTTTCGTGGACCGATGCACGATAAGCCATTAGGAACAAATGCAGGTATTGGTCCCAGTCTCGTTGATGATCGGAGACGACCTTGGCCAAATATTTGCCCATTGTCCGATTCATGCGTTCTACCATTCCATCGGACTGCGGATGTAACGGTGTGGTCCGAGTCTTGCGAATGCCCAACAATCGACAGACTTCTCCAAAGAGTACAGACTCAAAATTGCGGCCTTGATCCGAATGCAGGTCCATTGGCACTCCGAAGCGACTGAAAAACTCTTTGACTAGTACGTCAGCAACAGTCGCGGCTTCCTGGTTTGGTAGGGCATATGCTTCTGGCCATTTGGTAAAATAGTCCATTGCTACTAAGATGTATTTATTCCCATCGTCGGTTTCGGGAAATGGTCCGGCAATATCTATAGCTATTCTTTCCAGGGGACTACCCACATTGTACTGCCTCATAGGTGCTCTTCGTTTCCCCAAGGGTCCGTTACCAGTGGCACATAGTTCGCATTTACGGCACCACTCTTTCACGTCTTCTTTACAATTGACCCAAAAAAACGCTCTCTAACTTTCTCCAAAATCTTCTTCACGCCGAAGTGTCCTCCTGAGGCACCGTCATGGAGATGTCGCAATACTGTAGCCACTCGGCTTCTTGGAACCACGAACTGAGACCTAATGGTGGTGCCATCTTCACTCTCCAGTACTCGCTTCAGGAGATCGTCTTCCACCTTCAAGGACCCCCATTGGGCCCAATATGCTTTGAGCGTTCTGTTGAAAGGGCTGACGGCCTCCCAGGCAGGCCTTTCTCCCACGCGCTTCCATTCCAGTACCATTTTTAGTTAGGGATCAGCCTCCTGCTGTCGTTGCAATTCTTCCGGCAACCAATTGTCGTTGACGATGGTAGTCCTTAATACTTGGCCAACCCTCTCTTCCAAACGAGAGCAATGACGGCAATCCGTTGGACAGGGTCTTCTTGAAAGAGCATCGGCATTTCGATGGCTAGTGCCCGCTCGATGTTCGGTGTCAAAGTCGTATCCTTGTAATCCTTCGATCCACCTTGCGACCTAGCCTTCAGGATTACGGAATTGTAGAAGCCATTTCAACGCTGCATTGTCCGTCCTCAATAAAAACTTCCGTCCGTACAAGTACTCGTAGAAGTGCTCAACGGACTTCACGACGGCCAATAGTTCTTTTCTGGTCACACAATAATTCCTTTCGGCTTTCGACAAAACCTTACTAAAATAGCCCATGACTTTTTCTTGTCCATCCTGTATTTGAGAAAGTACACCCCCAATGGCCAGATTACTTGCATCTGTGTCAAGTATGAATTTCCCTTCTGTCCGTGGATAGCTCAATATTGGTGCTGTTGTCAGAGCACGCTTCAACTGTTGGAAAGCTGTTTCACACTCTCCCCTCCAAACATACTCGCGCCCATCTTCAGTTAACCTTGTCAGGGGCTTCGCTATTTTGGCAAACCCAGGAACGAAACGCCTGTAGTAGGTACATAACCCAAGAAAACTACGAACTTGGTGTTTATCTCTCGGTGTTGGCCACTCTTGAACTGCACGAACCTTATCGGGGTCGGCTGCCACTCCATTTTGTGATACGACGTGCCCGAGATATTTCACTTCTTTTCTGAATATGTGGCTCTTTTTCGGACTCAGTTTCAGATTGGCTCCACGTAATCTTCGGAACACTTCCTCTAGATTTTTCAAATGTTCGTTGAATGACTTTCCGACTACAATCACATCATCTAGGTATACCAGGCAGGTCTTCCACGACAGCCCTCTCAGGATGGTCTCCATTAGACGCTCAAAGGTGGCCGGAGCGTTACATAGACCGAAAGGCATAATTGTAAACTGCCATAGTCCGGAACCAATAGTGAACGCGGTCTTCTCCCGGTCTTCAGGTTCCATTTCAACTTGCCAATAACCACTCTTCAAGTCCAAAATCGAAAACCATCATGAACCAGACAGGGTATCTAACGTGTCGTCGATGCGTGGTAAGGGATAGCTGTCTTTCTTGGTCACGTTATTGAGCTGCCGATAGTCCACACAAAATCTCGTTGACCCGTCCTTCTTACTGACCAGGACCACCGGTGATGCCCATGGACTGTTGGATGGCTCGATGACCCCTTGTTCTTCCATATCGGTAATAATCTTTTCGGCTTCTGCTTGCCTTGCTAGAGGTAGACGCCTCGGCTGCTGACGGACAGGCATAGAGTTGCCTGTATTGATTTTATGTTTTACTATATTTGTTCGTCCCTTCTGGCTATCGTCAAGAGCGAAGATATCTTGGTATCGGTGAACCAAACACTGTACCTCTTTCACTTCCGTTTTGTTAAGGTCTTCGCACGAACTAGTGACCATACCCACTAACTTTCCACCATGGTCTTTTGGCGCTGGTTTTGGAACATCGGCCATACACCTGGCTACTCGGAATACTGGCACACACTGTCCCACAAGGGTACTCTTCTTCAATGTCACCGGATCCACATTAACGTTCATCAGCCTCACCGGTACTGTCTTTCCAACCTTGATCAGCGCTTTTCCCACCAGTATGCCACTATGGATCTTCTTATCACAAACAGGCTCCATCATTCGCACACATCCTACCCGAAGATCTCCTTTCATACCTGCCTCGATAACCATCTCGCTTTGACCCGGCAATATCACATCTTCTGTCAGCAAAACTCTTACGACAGGATCTTCTCGTGGGTGCAACGGAAGTTCTTCGTTACCAACCTTCAAAACACCCTCCTTCAAGTCCAATGTAAAACCAAATTTTCTCAGGAGGTCCATTCCCAAGATGAATTCGTCAATGATGTTGGCTACCAGCACCTCATGATCACGTTCTTGACTTCCAATGCCAATCTTCATCTTCACCACTCCGCGTGTTGGTATCACTTCACCTGTTGCTGTACGGAGTTGAGTAGTTGTCTGTAACAGCTTCATACTTGTTCGTAGAACATTAGGGCGTATGATGGATTTTGTCGCCCCCGTATCAATAAGTAGTGGAACAGTTCGATTAGCAATTTTTCCATCTACGAACAAACTACTGGTACTATTCTTTGATGTTACGGCATGAATGGTGATCTTCGGGGCATCTCTACTCAAGGTCAACGTTCGCCCCCTCTCGTCGACCTTCTTTAGTTTTCCAACTGCTGAACTTGTTTTGGTTTAGGGCAACGACGTCGTATGTGACCTTGTTCGCCGCAATTCCAACAACGAGGCCCTCGAACTTCTTGATTCTTCTTACGGTTCTCTTCCTTCTGAAGAACTCTCATTAATAATTCTTCTAGGCGATCTTTGGAACTGGAACCTTCCTCTTCTTCCGCAACGGTTCGAACACGCCCATGACCTCGGAACGCTTGTTTTGCAGCTTCAAATTCTAAGGCGTGAGCAAGCGCATCATGAGTTGCTCTTGGTCGTGCCAGCCTCAATGATTGTTGTGTTTCCCCGTCTCTTAACCCATCAATGAAGGTCTGCACAACGAGCTGTCCCAGAAATGAATCGGGTGCCGTAGGGTACGCCAATCGGACAAGCCGCGCAACATCGGCTTCAAACTCCTGCAGGCTTTCTCCATTCTTCTGGATACGATTCTTCACTTGCGCGTGATACACTTGTTGAAGATGCGCTTCTCCATATCTCATCTCCAATCTAGACACTAAAAATTGATAATCATTTTCCTGTCCTGCTGGGATTGTTTGCAGGACGTTCAACGCGTCTCCACGCAAAGCCACAGTTAAAGAAACGGCCTTTTCCTTGCCTGTCCATCCGTTGGCCCCAGCGGCCGCCTCAAATTGTTTGTAGTAGGTGGACCAAGGTATCTTTCCATCGAACGTGGGTGGTTTTACTTTTATCCCTACGGCAGGACCCTTTTCTTCTTTAATTTGCTTCTTTACTTCATTAAACTCAAAAGTTGAGGGAAACCGTAGTTGCCTCATTCTATCTTCCAACATATCGGTTATGTCGTCTTTCTTAGCTGTTGATGGTAATTGCATTTGGGCTATCTTCTCTTCTACCATCTTTATTACCCTATCTTGTTCCGCCAATCTACCTTCCAATAGTCCTAACGCGCTGGCATTCTCCAAAAATTCTTCGAAAACTTTATCTTCCAACGCTTTGACATTTTCCAACAATTCTCCTTTAAGCCTTCTAGAACTGTCTTCGGATTTCCTGGAATTCTCCAGTATTTCTTCCTTTAGCATTCTAACATTTTCTTCGGCCTTTTCTAGTAATTCTGCAAACCTTCTAGAATTCTCTTCGGACTTTTCCAGTAATTCTTCTTTAAGCATTCTAACATTTTCTTCGGACTTTCTAGAATTCTCTTCCATTTTACTTAATAACAAATTAGTATCAATTGCGGGTCCAGGTATTTCGAAGAGGAAACTTTCAGGGTCTTCTTGCTGTTCCAAAAGCCATTCTCTTAGCCGATTTATTAACAAGTTTTTAAGGCCCGTTGTGTCTAAATCTCGTTCTTCAAGTTCGTGTTTTAAGTCTATTACTTTGAGATCTTTTAACAATTTCATCACCATTTTAAATGTTTGTTGAAATTATTTTTGACACTAAAAATTTATTCTCACAGCACTTTATTTAATTATTACGCGATTTTATTTATTTTAAAACTCCACACCTGACAACACTGTAACGTTATTTTTAAAATAATAACAAAAGTGCTGTTTAAATCGTCTATTAATAATTAATATTTATTTACAAACACTAATGAATACACTATAAATTAACGCTATGATTATAAACCACTAAAACTATTATGAATTTCTAATACAACATTTATCTTTACATTTACTATTTACTTCGTGATACCCATTTAACTACTCGCTGTTGACTGACTCTCTTTTATCCGCGTAGTCGATTATATACCCCCATGTAAATGTTCTAGAAGTCGCTCGATCATACCGGTATATATCGAATACACTAGAAGGTCGAGTTTATTGCGCTGCGGCTCTAGAATGTTCTACAACCCATTGACGGCCGGACCAGCAGGACGAGGCCTTGCACTCGTTATAATATGTAGTTTTACGTTAGTATGATGTAAAAGTTACCCTAGGTATAATGATCTACACTTTGCGTTACCCAGGAACAACGAAATGCACGTGGTAGATCAATGCTCCCTTTGGGGTGCTTTTTTAACGTGAGTCCCCTTGCTTCTCGCTGGAATGCTTGCCTAACGTGAGTCGTCTTGCTTCTCACTGGGGTGCTTGTTTAACGTGAGTCCCCTTGCCTCTCACATATAAACAGTTTAATGTTTTTATTGCATTTCTTCTTCTTCTTCTTCCTCTTCTTCTGCCCCAGATGCTTCATCTGATACTTCAAAGTCATGAAGGTTCAACTAATATATCACATCTGGTGGGCCTTGAGACCCCTGATTTAAATCAACGATTCCAGATGCCCATCTACTGTATGAAAATAGAAAGCGTTTTTAGCTCAATCTTGAGATGTTAAGTTTACCTTGATATCTCTAGCTGGTCCCCTGATTCAGCTACCTCAAAAACCTATACATAAAGTGATTCAAATTCATTACACGGCATTTTCTTCAGCTTCACTCTAGCATAATTTTGATTTGACCTTTGAAATGACCTTTAATTGACAGCGAGCGATTCCAGAAAGGCTGAAATCGAATTCAGAGACGCCAAAAACGTATTTATCTATTTTTCTGGATTTCTTTGTCATCTTTTTTTAATTTGACTTTCTAATGACCTTAAACTTGATGTGATACAGGTTAACGGAATTCGGTTTCGGAATCAGCGACCCCAAAAATCCCAGGATACCCTGATCAAGTCTGGTGAGCAAGCTTGGATATTTTGCATTTATACTTCCCGCAAACGAATAAATAGTAAAACCACCCTCTCCGCCCCTCTAGGGGGGGAAGGGGAAAAATGATAAATGAGAGCGGATACAGTTAAAAGGGAGTTAGTATAAGTTTGAAAGTGATATATCCCCCCAAGAACGCTGTTAGCAAGTGATGGCATATTCAGGATTGAGGGGAACTAGGGGGGGGGGATCGCCCGTTTAGGGTAAAATCGACTTATTATTGTTAGTAGACATTAAAAAAGTTTTCTAATTTTTTCATCCAAAAATAATTTGGGGCAAAAACCGCACCAAATCGACCCTCCTCCTTTCGACATAAGATACAAAGAACACGTACGCTCTTATAGACTTAAACATCCAGAAAAATCGAATTATGCCAAACACATTTTGGAACAGAACCACCCAATGACACCTCAAAACAACATTAAATTCTTACATTTTTGCAACATGAAACACAAATTAGACATTTTAGAAGCTTTTGAAATATACAAACATAAACGCACAGTACCTTTAATAAATGAACAAACTGAGCTCAGTAATTCTCCTTTATTAGAAGTGTTAGTTATTTAGTTTTTTGTATGTATTGTATCTAGTTACCTATTTCTGTATGTATTTACCCTTAGCAACGTGTTTGTTTATCAATCTTATCTACCTTCGATAATGACATAAAGTGTCGAAACAATATTGTCAGGTTAAGATACTAATAAAACTTGTGAAATTTTGAATTAATCTTTTAATTTGATTATATTTCATAATTATGGAGTTTCACAAAGTAAGGCTGGAGACAGTAAACGTTAAATAACCTGTTTAAATAAACAGGTTTGCAGTTGGTTGACGAATTTATACCAATTTTCAGTCTTATCAATTGATAATTTAGTTAAGGCGGGTATTATCACTTGGTTTATGCGCTCAACTTGACCGTTTCCTCTTGGGATACCTGTCGTTATTGACACATGTTCGATGTTTCTTTTTGTGCAATATTCCTGTAAATCATTGGACATAAACGCAGATCCACTGTCTGACAATTCTACGAGGAATGCCAAAAATAAAACTTTGGCTCTCTAACTTTTGTATGGTTTCTTGTGTTGTGGTAGTCTTTGTTGCATATAACCAGATAAATTTGCTAAATGCATCAACAACTGTTAAAACATATTTAAATCCTTTATTAGTTGAAGATAATGGCCATAAATGGTCAATGTGGTAAGTATCTAACGGATTTTCACTTATATCAATTGCATGCAAGTATCCTTCTTGCTTTCCTATTTTTCTTTCTGATAATATACAAGGTATGCAACTTGTTATAACGTTCTTAGTCTTCTCTTTTAGATGTAGAATCCAGTATTCACGTAGTATTAACTCAGATGATATTAACAGCCTTGGTAGTGTAATGTCTAGCGTACTGGACTTTCACCCAAGCGACCCGAGATCGATTCCGGTTAAGGTTTTCTGCAGTTTTCCTTAGCTGTGACACAAATGTGGGATATGCCCTGTTCCATCTGGAAGTTGGCTGCAGCCGCACTTAGGGCCTACGTAATAATAATAATCGCCCCCTCTCTCCGGCACAAGCTTATAGGTTCTGGGGCCTAGTTTCCAGGTTATGGGTTGTAGCAATTATTATTATTATATTAATATTATTAGTCTTGGTTATACCAAAATGTCCATGCTCGTGGGCCATTTTGATGATTTTATGTTGCATCTTTCTGGGAACAACTAGCAGTATGCGACCTTCATTTTGTTTGTATAGAATACCTTGCTCGGTTATGAAATTCTCATAAGTCGTTATCTTCAATATGTCTAGAATAGCTTTAATTTCTTCATCACCACGCTGCAGACTTTTATTCGATTTGTAACGTCATCCTGTATTAACAATGATATCGGACTTCTACTTAACGCGTCGGCGTGTTTCATTCTTTAACCTTTTCTATGGTTCTATTTTATAGCTAAATTCTTTTAACAACATAACCCATCTTGCAACCCGTGGTATTGTGTCGTTTTTCTTCATCGTCATCTCAAATGCTGAATAATCGGTTACTATTTTAAAATCGATGCCAAGCAAATACACACGAAATTTTTTAATTGCCTCTATTATTGCTAAAACCTGTAATTCATAACTTGAATACTTCTGTTCGGCTGGAGTTGTTTTTTTACTGGAGTAGTAAATTGGATGTAATTGTCCATCTCCGTCTTTTCCTGCAGCAATATTGTGCTCTACCCGTACTTACTACCATCCGTATGTAGCTCTGTTCTACGTTCAGGACAATAGATCTGTAATACTGATGGTTTCTCGGCTAAACGTTTTTTTAATATTTCCAATGATTTCTTCTGCTCTAGGCCAAATACAAAGGTTGTATTTTTCTTTAATAGGTCGCTCAATGGTCTTGCGATCTGCGCATAATATTTAATGAATTTTCTGAAATAACTTGTTAGTCCCAAAGTTAGTTGTTTTAGTGTTGTCGTCTCTGGATACTTCAGAACTGCTTTTGTTTTTGCTTGAGAAGGAAAAATCTTATTATCTTCTATCCCGTATCCTAACTATTCGATTTTCGATTGTAAAAATTGACATTTCTTCCACTTACCATATTCAGCTGCACGATTTAAAACGGTTTTTAATTTACTTAACCCTTCTTCTTGATTCGCTGACGGTATAATATCATCCATGTAAAGTTGAACTATACCTTGATAAATCAAATCTTGAAAGATATTGTTAATAAATCTCTGAAATGAAGCAGGTGAATTACAGAGTTCAAATGGTGTTTTAAGAAATTCGAACTGTCCGCTCGGGGTAACAAATGAAGTATATTTTACACTGTCTTCAGCCATTGGAACATGGAAAAATCCGTTCTCGAAATCAAGGGTGGAGAATATATTTGGTTTCTGCAGTTTGATCCTCTATCAAAGGTAAATGGGTAACGATCTTTGATCATTTTCTTGTTTATTCTGCGGTAATCTATGGAGATTCTAGTGTCTCCATTTTTATTTTTTACTAACACAATTGGACTAGCAAAATCTGACGAATTATGCCTTTGGTCGTATTGAATTGGTCGTATTATGCCTTTCTGAAGCCACTCATCTATTTGCCTATCCACTTCTTTCTTCTCAGCTTGGGAAAGACGTCGAGGGTGTTGGTAGATTGGCATCTCATCAGTTAATATAATTTTGGCTTGTACGTTTGTTACCTTAGCATTCGTTGGAGAATATTCTTTTACCAGTATTCTGACATCTTCTGGTATGTTGTCGAGTTCATCATCTTCATTCAGTTGGATAGCCATCAGGAAACTTTCTTGCAGTGGACACTTAGTGATTTTTAATCTGTCGGAACTAATAGCAACTTCAGCTTGGTTCAATAATTCTTTATCGATTATCAAATTAACAGGAATAACATCATCAGCTACTATGTGAATGGTTGAACAAAAGTTTCTTTATCAATATTTATGTTAGTCTTGAAATTTCCCATGGTTACAATTTGGCGTAGTCATAATCCTTGTATTATTTTGGCATCTTCATGCACTTTCAAGGTTTGAATCACTTCCAGTGTCGATCAGCTAACTTGCACTGTATTTTTACTTTTTTGTTTCTGTTGAACATTTGGTTGCTATGTGACCAAAATCATTACATTTAAAGCATTTTAAACATTTTTTTTATTCGGATAATCGCTTGATTTAGTCATAGTTTTCCGCATGAAAGACAACGCACTTCTTTTTTGATTCTGCTTCCTTTTGATTCTTCTGTACATATGGTTTGTACTTATTTTCCATTGGTTGATGTTCCCTTCTGGTTCCTGCTAAAACAGTTTCATGTGTCGTTTTAGTTTTCATTAGATCGTAAAGTTTAATTTTTTCTTTAAACTCTGTAAAGTCTTTGGCCCTATACAAAATTATTTTATTACTTTGTTTATCTGGTATTCCGTCAATAATGTATTGGATAATAACTTCGGCTTCAATGTTTACTCGGCTGCCAATTTCTCGCATCACTAGTACGTATTCTTGTATCGTTTCGTCTTTTTTCTTCTTTCTCACCATCAATAGTTTATGAATATCAACACTACTTAATTTTACCTCGAATTCTTTTTTCAGCAAATTCTTCAACTTAGACCAATTTGTGATTCCTTTCTCAGCTTGCACTAATAATTTAGCCAATCTATCTAGAGATTTCTTAGTAAATATCAGCATTTGCAAGTCGTTCCAATTCATTAATCCTGCAATCTCTACAAAGTCATCAATCCATTTATCTACAGGATATCCATCTTTTCCGTTAAATTGGCGAATGGAATCTTCGACGTCACGAAAATATACTACTGTAAGATGCTTTTTCGTTTATTCTTAAATATGTTATACTTTTTGTAACTTCTTTAGCATTCAATATTTGTTTGAAATTGTAATCGCTTTGCTTTTTAATTTTTTATCATTATTATTTTCTTTTGCGCTTATCGCTACGTCTTCATCTCTTTCGTCATTTTGACCGCCTTTCATAGTGGAACTTACGTCTTACGTCTTTCGTCTTCATAGTATTCATCGTCGTCATAATTCTTCTTCAAGCACATCTTCAGTTGATTGTTGTAAACCAAAATTCTCGTTGCAAGCTCTTCTGATGTTCCTTCGTATTTGATATTTAATACACGGCAAGCAGAAATTAAATTAGCTAAACTCATGAATTTCATTTCAGTTAGTTTGTCGCTAAATTCTTCTGTATTTTCATCGTAATTAAATCCACTAAATTTCCTCAATTTGGTTCTATTTATACGCGTCAACGGATCATCAAATATGATTGTAAACAATACTTTTAGCGTTTTGGGATTACCGTTAGAAATATTATTGTTGATTACTTCAATCTCTCCTAACGTAGCCATATTTTATTATTATTTTGAACTGCTTTATGTTCTCGTCTTTATTTAGAATGTTCTTTCAGATTCTTATCGTTGTATTGTTCATAAAACGCCTACAAAACACATCACATCTATTATAATTTGTTCAAACACTTGCTATTTACCCCGGCTGAGACCCCAATTTGTAGGTTTATGGTACAAATGTTAAAAAAAAACTGTAATTTCCAAAAGGGTTATCTTCCGTGAACACTGAACAACCTTTCTTCATCCAGAACACTTCATATACACAATAGATTCACAATAGTTTAAGCAATAACATAAAAAAGAAATGCAAAAAATTAATTGTATCGTCTTCACGTCTTACTGCCACTGTCATTCTCCTCTTTTTTTTCATAGGCGTAGATTAATAAAATTATTGACCACGGGCGTAGATCAATTGTAGGTGATTTCCATACATGTATGCACTTTTTATGTAAAATTCCATTATTAGCCAATTATGCACGTGTGAAAAACTCTAATTAATTATATAGAATTTCAGTATTAAATTTGAATAAGTTTCACAACTAATTTAATTTTGTAAATAATTTAATTTAATTTTTCTTTTGTTAACAATTAATGATCTTTCTAGAGCACTTCATATCCTTATTATTTTTTAAACTTTAAATATTGCGCGAATTTTTATAGCAATGAAATGTGTGATCAAGCGACTTTGATCTTTTTGCATTATTTTTTGAATGTGCGCGTAAAACAAACGATAGTGTCCAAAGCCACATGTTTTTGGGCGAACTAAATAAAATAAAACTGTCAACCGCATTACTTTTAAATAATAATTTAAAAGTGTTATATTTTACCATGTATCGTCTTTTCGCTGGTTAATCCCAAGCATAGAGGAAGCAGAGCTACTTCGCGAAAAGGGGTACCCCTATATACACTTGCCGCTACCCGCTATACACTTGCTGTACGAAAAAAAATTTGGACACCGGTGAAACGGGTAAGTCGCTTTGAATAGCAAAGTTTTTCATTGCTACGATTTTCTTATATGCATATTCCGAATTATCTCCAAATACAGTCTGTCTAAACTCTCCAACGACTATTTATATTAATGTTTAACAGGTTTTTAACAAACCTAGCCATTCCTAACCAAAATTAATAACAAGTAAGATAACAAAACAACTAAAAAAGTTACGAAGCGCACTTTAATTAATTCCATTAAAATTCCAATTTTTAACTATAGGTCACTTGAGGTAGGTCGCTACTAAAAAAACATTGATAATAAATCAAGTTGGCTAGTCTGTTAAGGAAATGACTATATGTATGTAAAAAAACGATTCCAACACAAAAAAAAAGTAACAAAAAAGTGTTGCAGATTATATAGTGCTCAGAGAGAAAGAGAGAGAAGGACATATGACTTCGTTGCTTAATTTTAGATTATTCTGTAAAAATGTAATAAATTAATAATGTATTGACAAAAATATGGTAAATTTGTTTTAACTACCGAATACTTTTTATTAGTTGAATTGTTTTATTTTTATTATACTACATTTTTGCTTTTTGTATACTTTTGAATAAATGACATATATAATTGAAATACCTATTTAATATTCAAGGTCTAAGGAAAAACCAACAGCTATACGTATAATTCCAAATTAGAAAAAAATTGTAGTAATTAGACATGCTTACATCTGTTCCCCAATGACTGTTGCATCTGTTCTGACTATTCGGCCGGATGGGTACCTGTATTAATGATTTTAATCTTGACAAAACAACATTAGGTTGTATTATTAACTGTGTTTTTATGAGTTAAAAATAATCTGCTTTAGATTTATTTTTTGTTCGTTATATACAGGGTGTATTTAGTATAACTGCCATTATTAAAACAGGTGATAGAGGACATCAAAACAAACAAAAAAGTCTTATAAAGTGGTGGTCTACCTCTGCAGGTTTATGCAAAAAAATTAGTAAAGTTGCAAACTTCGATGCCACATTATCACGTTATTAAGTATACTGTGATTGTCAGATTTTGAGAGGTGTATCTCATCAATCGACACACAATCAACACAATCGATTTGACAACCCTGCAATTGGGTACAACTTTTAACCCAATTAGAAAGTTCATTCAAGTTCAAATTTACACATTTATTGTCATAATTACAGTATTTATTATCTTTAGGGTATCGACCTTTTCAGTGGTATTATTTGGACAAAAGACAGATGGTTGTCTGCAATTTACCTAATTTTTAAAGGGTAATAAAGAATAAACAAGAATGTGTGCGTATTATTTTATGGGCTCATTTATTATTTAAGAATTACTATTAATTATGGTTACAACGAGTACATGATTACAATAATATGCAAATACATTCAATTATTAGCTGTTAACAACATAAATCAGTAGCATATCATGCATTTCCCGAATACTAAGCCGGTCCATGGTTAGCAGAAGATCGCACCTTTACCGAAATAAATAACACAAGAACAACACAAAGAATAAGGACAAAGAACAACACAAATTAATAAAACCAACAGTAGATAACAGGAGCAAATAGCAAATAATAACAATAACAACACAAACACAACAAGATAGCAACAAATCGACAAACTGAACAAGGGAACACTATGTACGAATGACGCAGAAATTTTCTGGTGGTGCACACAAAGTTCAATTTTAAAATTTAGTTAGAAATAATCATAGAACATCATAAATCCAGGTACAACCCCTTTGTGTACACCTAATGGAATGTCTAGGTATGTATTGTAAGTTTGCAATTTAATCCTTTGTTCAGGTAAACAAACAGATTATAAAAGAAATAAGACATAACGGTACTAAATCTTCATCATCTTCAATTCAGGTAATGCAATCATATGCATTTAATGCAAACAAATACAACAATTATAGAATTATCAATTTCTGGCCCGTTTCCACTTATTTGAAACCTGTGATAACTTTTCTGATTAATATTAGTTTACAGACTAGTTTTATCAGTATTGTAATTTCTACTTCAACTATTTACCAACATCAAATTTCATGCTGAAAAAACGGATACAACACCCTACCTAATCAAATAATACACACTTTCTTGCTTCTTCTTTTTTCATTCATTATTTAGTACAAGTACATTACCCTTCAAGAATTAGGTGAACTACAGACAACCATCTGTGTTTTTGTTCAAACAATAATATCACTGGAAAAGGTCGATACCCTAGAGATTATAAATTCTCATAATATTTGAAACTTGCATTTTAAGCTAGGGAAACCCAACAAGTTTAAAGTTTTTGATGCTTTTATTTCCAATGTATTACCAATTCCTTTTAAAGAAACTCAAAACTGTTTTAGACGTTCTGGAATCTGTCACCTTTTTTGCTGTTTTATTGTTTAGCAGTAGTAAAGTTTTCTGAGAAACGAACTGTTAATAGACATATTGTAAGGCTCCCAAAACAATACAATACCCACCACGACCACAATGTGTATGTAAACAAATTTCTTCATTTGTCAATGAAAAACACAGTAAATACCTTGTTTACTTTTTTATGGTCAATCCAATGATTTTCAGTGAGTGCACTGTTGCCATTTCATTCGCCAGTTTTATTCAAATAACGCGAAAAGTAATGTTGATAGGAAAAAATTTGTTTGGAGTTTTTTGTTGGCATTAATGTCACCTATCACCTGTTTTAATAATGGCAGTTATACTAAATACACCCTGTATACAATCGAGACATATATTATACATATACTACGCATTTCCGCAACAAATGGCATAGTTGATAAATGCATATGGGGTGTCTAATGTTTTATATGCTAGCTTAGAGATTACTTCTTTGTTAAAGATAGGAATTAAATACTTTGCGTGTGTGCATGGTTAATAGTAGACTACAAAATAACACAACTGGTGTTTTTATTAGCAAAACGATGGCATTTGCGATGCCTTGCAACAGCAGATTCGGTAGGAAAATTGTTAGTTTTTTCCATCAACCTAATCCAGTGTTACTGCCGATTTTTCGGTGGATCTATCGATTTTTACTTTTATCTCCCAATCTACCAAATAATTTTTATTACTACCGTAATTTCCAATAATGATAATGTGATAAATAATTAAAAACTCTAACACTACTTTATGCTAAACGCAGAAAAATTAATAATTACCTTTTAATTTTCCTTTTAATTTTTGTTTTCTACAATTTTTAGGGATTCCCGTATGGATTCGCGTAATATGCACCGTGCGGTGTAAAGTGCAATTTGGTAAATTGCGTTTGAACTCTGCGGCCATACGAACTACGAAGTGTCCCATTACGCAATAGTTAGACTTTGGCAGTGGTTAGATAATCATTAAAAAAAAATTCCTATATACCATTTTTCTCGTACTTGTGTACTTTTGGAGAAAAACAGCATCGAAGTTCAGCCCAATGTTTTCAAATTGAATAGTAAGAAGACACAAGTTATATGTAGTAGTACATGTAATAGTGATACATATTTTTGTAATAGTTCAAGGAGATAAACAATACTATTTGGTTTCTCAAATGTGCAGCGTAACAGGTAATAAAAGATAAATCAGCAATAAATACTCTACGTACCGTATTATTATTATTTCAATGAACACAAGCCAAACCGGGCACCTTCTTTGTGCTATTACATTTCTTTCAATCTTTTAGTTCCTTTCTTGGAGTTTAAAATTTAGTCTTTACTCTTTTATTCTTTACAATTCGTACGAATTTGTTAAACAGTAAAAAAGGAAAACCTTGTTCTAACTCATCTTTGCACTTTCGTAGTTATTTAGAATTATTATTAATTAATAATAATTAGATAATATTTATTTCTATAAAGAACATTAAGTGTTCATAAGAATTGTGACTAATAATAATTGCAATAATAACAAATTGCAAACCACTACACTGCAGGTTTTAGTAAAACAGTAACAGTATTTAATTTGTAGGCATTATTTTCTTATTATGTAGTTATTTCCTATGTAAACAAATTACCATCCATCAGGGTCGTTCTATCAAAACATAAAAAGAATAAAGGTTTTACTATCGAAACTTTTTACTGCTGTATTTAGAATTCCAATAAAAAATAATAATACCTATTGATGGATAGATTAAATTATTTAAACATGTTATTACTTAATTAACTATCTATTTATTAACGAATAAAAAATCAAACTGTAATGATTAATGATAATTAAATGGGTCAGTATTAGAATGATGTAATTTCTGCCCGCGTTCCCTACTAGAATACAGGGGAACCCCCCCGGATTTGTTTTGAATACACTATTCCTAATAGAACGTTTTATTTAGTTATTTATACAACATCCAAAATGGAATGTGCACAGTCTGCATTCTTGTTGTACTCATTCACAAGATGTCACGCTTTGTATTGATGGTGAGTTTGCATTTAACCCTGTTAGACTTGACACTTTTTTAAAAAATGTCGTGCAAAATTTTCGAAATTATATCATTTAATCAAAAAATGTTACTAAGGTTTTGTGTTTCTAATTACCTGAGAAGCTTATCCTTAAAGTCCGATCACTGGTTATCGAATCACCGTGTATTGTAGATTGAAATCATACAGTAGCCACGTCCGTGTTGAGTTATTGTAATTTTTATACGTTTTGATTGTAAAATAGTTAACATGATTTTAGTGGTATTGCTAATCATAGGTAAGTAAATATTTTATTACTTTAATTAATAATTTCGAAATTGAAACAAATAAACAAACAAAACGAAAGATAAAATAGATCCATGTTTGGATAGATTCTATAGCGGTGACTATGAGTAACCATTTTAGTATTTCTTTCCAGAGTTTATACTCAATTAATATATGTTTTATATGTTTATACTCCCGTGTAGAGAATGTATAGATAATAAATAAAAATTTTTAGCAATACTTTCGTTAAAGGCCAGAAATATCTACCTATCGATTTTACCCGAAATCTAACGATTTTTAGCAACACCGAGACATCTGCCGAGACGCGCAGTAAGACTAGTAAGGGTTGGCAACACTGACATAATGCCATGTAAGAGTAAAACTTTATTAAACTTATGTACTACGTGTTTAACTAAAAGCAACCGAATTAAAACCTGCCTCGTTTACAACTTTTTTTTACAACAAAGTCAACTAAACGTCAACTACTCAGAACAATGGAGTTAGCTCTGTGAATCGCGAGTAGTTGAAGTTGATGGCAATTACTCTGATCTGGTAATGTAGAACGCGACATAGTTAACACGCGAGCAATGAAAAGACGCTCTGGAGTTCATAGCATATTCTGGAGCAGAATACCGAACGCATCCCGGATAGGAAGCAAAACCGTAGGCTCCGTGTCAATGCAATGTTTGGCACCATACAGATTCCTACTGGAGGGTGGGATTCCCCCAGATTCGGCTTAATTATAGTAGGGTTGGCCATATGATCAAAGCAATCAGAGCCATGAGGTACGAGAGGTGCTCCGCCACCTTATTCCTCGCCCAAAAATAAATAAATAAACAAGGTAGGTTATTCCGCATCACATAACCTATGCAATTGTTTTTTTGAGACATTCTAAAAAATATAGGTAGAACAATACAACTTTTTTTTTATCTCCAATAATAACAAAGATAAAGGGGTGGTGAAAATATAATGAATAACCCTGTACAGTTATTTTGAACAGTTTTCGTCTGGAGTATTCGCGCCTGGCATGTTTTCAATTATAGTAATATTTAGTAAAACGAGTTATGTTAAACTTGTCGGTTGTTCCTGTTTTTAATGGTTTTTATGGGATGACCTGCAGGTCTATTAATTGTTAGTTCTATTTTTTATTTGTAGCTTATACTTCTTCAGGCAGGCATTCTTGCCTGCTCTCATTTTTAAAAACAATTTCAAACATTACACACAGTATGATTTTGTGAAAAATTGTGTTAGAATATTAAACAATATAACTATTAAGAAAACGCACTATTTTTTAATTTGAGTCGATTTCTTTTTGGATTGGTGAAATTAACTTAATAAATATTTTTTACGTTTTTTCAAAAATTTTCTGATATAAGGGTACTAAGATTTTAGGACATCGAAAAGAGAAAAGAAAATCTCTATCAAATGAGCCTAATGAAAGGGTACATTGCTATTTAAAAAAATTAAAGTGTTATTCATTACTCATTTGTTTTCTGAAATAGAAACAATTGAATGCTATCTTATTATGGAAAATAAAATGTTAAACAACTTTTATATAACAAATTTTTTTATAAAGTCGATATTTACCGAGATATAAACTATATTCCATACATAATGGGCACCCTGTATATATTTTTAATTAAACCCTTAATTCCAAAATAGCCCGGTCTATTAACCAACATTTTAAGAAAAACTGTTTTTTTTTACTTATTTTACATCCATTAACCATTCTCATCTTTTTTGTAAATGTTGTTTACAGTTTATACATACAGTTTTGTACGTTAATTTTTGTTAACGACGTCAGACAACCAGTTTTTTTTGCAAAAAAAATATGAAAAATCATGGACTTGTGCTGTTATGGAATTCAAGTACCTACTGCTGTTATTCACAATATAAGGACACTTTTGTACATGTAGATGACCTTGTATAATATTAAGATGGCACGATATGAAATAGGTAATTACAGCTGCGTCTCATTTTTAATAGTAACAAACTAAAGTACTGTTTGTTTTTCAATAAACTAATTGGAACGCAAAAATGATTGTAGTACGCTCTAGTGGAATTTTGTAACACTACTTGTTCGGCGAGGTGATTGTCATATTGGATGTTAGACTTGTGATATTTTGTATATTATTGGCATTGAAAAAGACAGTGTCGAAAAAATGAACTTGTTTTGGAATTGAAGCAAGTGACATGAGATGTTTGTCAAGGGGAGGTAAAATTTTTGTCGAATAAGCTTTTGTAAGGCTCGTTGTGTCAATCCTGTATATTTGCGAAATATTTAATCTAATCTTTAAAAAAGTAAGGCGGTGATAGAAAGAATGGGAAACCCTGCACATCAGTTATTATTGTACCCCAAGAGTTTCTTTAATACATGAATAATTATTATTTTTTCATTCCTACAAATAACTCTCCTGATATAAACTGCTAAGTACTAATCTACAATCATCACAATAGGTGCTTAGGGTCGCTAAGGATTTATTATTACTTATTTACCTTATCTAATCGTACGTGTAATTTTGATTAGTTTAACTGATGTGTTACTGCGCGTCAAACTTTCTACCTTAAAAGTGGAACGAGATCTGAAGTGCTCTTCTAATCTAGGTATTTCAAGTATGTGTCTATGCTTCACAAATCTGGTGTTATTGTAAGAAATAACAGTAAATATATATAAAAAAAGAAACACTGCTATTGTTCATTAATAATTCTCGCTATTCTTGTCAGCAATAGCCTTGAACTTTGAAATTCTGAACAGTAAAATAGTACTCATCAGTGGCGTGCGGTGAGAATTTAGGCTAGGGAAGCAACCACGATTTTAATTATAATACACCTAGGTACAGGCGCGGATTAACGGGGAGGGAATAATCCCCCCCCCCAATTTAGACAAGTTTACATAGAATAGAAACAAATAATGTTTGTTTAATTATTATTTATTAAAACAATTATTTTTCCAAAGATTTCCCCCTCAAAATACTTCTCTGGATCCGCCCCTGCTAGGTACAATAACAGTGTTATAATTATTAAGCTTAAAAGTTTTTCAAAGAAGCACTTTTACACTTTATACTTATGGAATTTGTTGACTATTATTCTTTATTTTAAAAAAACTACTACTATGTATTTATACTGCAACTCGATTTTCCGGTCTTTCTTAGCAAAATACCAGTGCAGGTTTTAATCTTTGTTGTTACATTTGAAAGTTCTCGTTTTGATCTGCCTTTCTTAATAATTTGTAATTTCTCCCCAAAACTGTATGCGGAAAATTCTTTATTAATAATTTACAAACTGAACAAGAAATCGTCCCGATTCGGCTATATCGAAGGTACTCGAACCTTTCACCGAAGCAGCTGAATTTTCAGTCGTGACGATAATGCAATTTTAAATTGGCATACAGGCAAACTAAATAGAATTATTTGTCTTTAAAAAAAATCCAACTTATATAAATTGAAATAATAAAATGCGATAAAATACAGTCTCATTTGCAGATTTACATTACTTAAGTAACATTAAATTTAACAAACACTAAATCGAACAACGAACCAAGTTATAATAAATAAACATTTGGGCATGAAGCACACTAACAATAACGGCCAAACAATGCTAAGAGCATCGTGTATTATTATTTAATTTAATTTAATATGACCACGCCTGCTGAATCACGCCAAGGCTAACAGAAGAGGAGTTGTAATCAGTGCTTATATGTAGTGTATGTATCACATTTGAATCGGTATTACCTTTCCGTGCATAGTACTCTAAATAATTATACTTTTTGCTGTAGGGAATTGATATTAATATTAATTAATATTAAATATTACAAATTTAAATAAACGATAACTATAATTTTATAAAAATATTTTTGTTAGCATTGGTTTTTATTTTTAATAAATTCTCAAGGGAAGCGTTGCTTCCATGGACCGCACGCCACTGGTACTCATATAATAATAGCCAGTTTCGATGTCCGATTGCCCACCGAAGAACATTTCGAAAACTCCTTACCCCAATAAAAAGGTCCTTACCTCAACGTGGTACATGAGTACCTATATCTTTAATCCTAAAAAACCAAGGAGGTCGCAGAGGGAAGCATTTCTTAAAAAATCATTATAGCTATATATATCTTGAATCGCATAAGCTTGAATAAATGCAGTGGGTGTGAAATTTACGTTTGTAAATATTTTTTAATTATTTGAATACAACTTGCAGAAATAAAAAGGTATTCTCGTAAGTTTACTAGTTAAAAGCGGTTAGAGGAAAAACAGTATGTTTAATTCATACAAAAGATGTGTTTTTGAGACTTATAAGATTGCCATACTCCACTGCCGGTCTAGGATATTTGACCGCGACCGGAATACCTCTACCATAAGGAATACCTCTACCATAATACCGCAAGGATAAAATACCGCGGGTGTTAATCTTGTGCGACATAATATAAAATATATTATTTCTATGACTTCTTATAGTGTATATTTGCAACTTATTTATTGGTACAAATGTTTTAATTTGGTTGTTTCGTGTTTTCAAGAACTTGTGGATTTTTGTTATTAACTATGAAATTCGTTCAACTGCATACGTTTTTAGTAACGTGCTTCTTCATACGACAAATGTTACATAAATAAATAACAAAAACTCCCAAGTTGTTGAAAACATTTAGGGTTGGTTACCTAAAGCATTGCAAACTACATGGTTATTTAGAGGCGTTGTAGAGTGATGCCCACGATAAGTCTCGTTTACGAGAGTCTCGCTAATATCGTCTCGTTTGCGAGACGAGCTACGAGACGAGAGAGAAATATTTTTTAAAATATCGTCTCGTATCTCGTGCGAAAAATCTCGCAATCTCTCAAAAGTCTCGCGTTATGGAAATTATTTCAAATGTAACAAGTTAAAAATGATTTTATGTTTTATTAGAAATAGAAACATACGTTATTTTTCCGGAACAAAACAAAACAAAGCCCCGCAATTGGGCGACAGTGAAACAAAGCTTTTTTCTTACTCTAGATTATTCTGAATACTTACGATAAAACTCATAATTTTCTTATTGGACACAAAATACTTAATACTTACTGTACAACTCAAGATTGCCTCTGCTTGATATATCTACACAACAAATTTAATTTCAGGTCGCAGGTATTGCTTTCATAGCTCACTAATTTTAAAAGAAATGAGTTATAGGTTTAAAGACACAAGAAAATGCATATTGTTGAGTGCAATCTGTTTAGAAAAGTACGGAAATTTTATAAAATAATGACCTGATGCTCGCAAACAGAAATTGACATCAGATCTATAAAATTTAATTCAAATATTAGTCATAATCAGTTATGTCAAAGTTAGGTAGGATAAAAAACATTTAAAGACTTTCAAAAATATATGGTTCAATATTATTCAGTTTAGTTAGGTTCAATAATAGATTTATTTAAAAACAAAAATAAGAAGTTTTCATTTAAGACTTCATTATAGATTTAAATATAAAAAAATGAATAAAAAAAGATTTCTTACCCAACGTAAGAATTCTTAACGACAGGCAATAATGCACATGCAAATAGTGGTCAAAGATATTCGATACATAAATAATGGTTCGACTTACATTAACATTAACAAAATAAAATCCATCAAGTCACAATACCTTATTCATATAGTTCAATCCGATTTCACTTTACAAAGCAATTCATACAATAATGCCTTTTAAATCACAAGCAAACACTAATCACCAAACCCAACCGCTTGATCAACTGAAGAAATCTGGAAATCACCTTAATTACTGAACCGCTACTGAATTTGAGCCAAGGAATTAAAGTTCACAATAACTGTCTTTCTTTAGAACTAGTGGTTAATAAAGTTCTCCTTTTCTTATTAAATATAACCGGAATAACCATATGAGTTCAGTTATTAATTATTTATTTAAAATGTTCTTCTTAAATCACCACTGGTTAATAATAATGTTCGTAGAAGAGGTTTTTCTTTATTAGAGGTAGCGCCACGCTTAAACGTATCGTTTAAGAATTATTCAGTTTTAAAACTTCCGATTTTAAATTACATTAAAACGGAATCCCGTAAAAACTTGGTTTACGATAAGTTAAATTCGGTAAATATAATTGTTCGTTATAATACTATCAAACTGCATTACTATCAAACAAAATCATTCAACAAATTGTACAACTCGTACGGAATTAATTATTAGGTTTCGGTAAGAACTATTATAAATTAATCACTTAAATTGCATTTTTCTCAACTTTTAAAGAACGGGAAACTATATGGTTTGGTTAACTTATTAACCCAAAAAAGTTGACGATAAATTGAAGCAAGTTAGCTTCCGATACGATAACGGAACTAAACACACAAAACAGTAACAGTACAACCTAATTATACTCTTTAAAACGGTAACTTTGTTCTATATCGAAAACTGTAATGTTAAAATAAAAATTAACATAAACTTCACCGGGGGCTTCTCTGAAGAGAGAGAGCGAGCCCCAGGACAAAGCGAGAAATTACTTTCCGCTCAGCTCGTCTATTCTCTTGTTCACTGTATGATATTCTATTGTAAACTATCTTAAACTAAAAATATTTTGACGATAGAGTCAGTTTTGAGAAGGGTAAAATTTTAAATAAACCAATGAAAATATGGCGTAATTCTCCCTGGCCAATGAGGTATATTTACGTTATTTAATTCCAGAACAATTTCGACGAAACTTCCGGGGATTCCCTTTAAGATTTGCCTACTAGAAAACATGATGTTATTTACAGGTGGCCGTCTAGACGAATTTATTCTAGAATATTCTGTTTGTCGGCATCTTGTTTACTAGAAGAGATTTCAACCGTATGTTTTAAAGCTGTAAATTCGAAGTTTCATACATTTTAACCATTAGGAAACTTTTATTAAGGCGAATATTATATTTTAACCCTTATAGGCACGGAATTATAAACTACTATATTCTGGAACATTCTATTTCCACAAGAACAACTGCCGTTCTCCATCGGAACATGAAAAATAAACTTTTAACACGTGCAAAAGCCGTGCTTTTAAAACGAAATCTGCAGATTTTTCTAGAAACAAACTTTATTAGTCTGGAAATGTTTCTTTTGAAAGTGACCTTTGATATTTTGTACGACTTATTTTATGTAGTATACCAACGTAATTTTAAATCAAGAATAAATATACAATAATATGCAGGACAGCACCAAGGGTTTTTTTATCAATTATGCAAACAAAATGATTTTTAGTAAAGTTTAAAAAACGTAACGTTACAAAATCCGAGTACCTATACAATACAATAATTTACTGTTTAGCCATAAATTTTATAATTTACTTTGTTGCGGTATACGTTGCAGTTCTATTACATAAAATCAAAGACAAAATAATAAAGTATAAAATATCATAATAATCAGATAATCACTTATATTTCCTAATGGACAAAACATTTTCTATATACGTTTATGACTTTTGTTTTGTTAGCGGTTTCTGTATCGTGTAATAAAATAAAGGATTAATGAATTTCTACATGCATAAGCACCCAAAAAACTGACACCGAACTGTTTTTTTCTGAGGTCTGTTTAAAGAAATGAATCATTAAATCATTAAATAAAAAATCATTAAACTATGATTTAAAGTTTTCTTGGCTCTGCAGTTTTAGTGTAATATAAGTTTTGTCTTTGGACATTTGGTCCCGTTTTGTTGTTCGCTTACGGTAAACATTTGATTTTTAAGACGCATACTTGAAAATACTGGCAGTTTTTAATCTAATAATTTTAAAATTAGTTTTGCTCTGATTTGGAAATATTAAGATTTGTACTAGTTTCTTAGATTTAAAACAGTTTAAAATTTTGAGTTTAATGTAGGTAATATGTGATTATTAAAATTACGCTTGTTTAAGATGAGTCATAGTTTTTCTAAACGAAAACGAAAAAACATTGCAGAACAAGAGAAAATTTCAACATCTAATGGTGATTATTCTAGTGGAAGTGGCGAATTACTTACTTCTGGGTATGAAAATGATAGTGAAGTTTCAACTGGGAGTTCTGCAATAACTGTCAAGACAAATTTATCATAGAGAAAGAGTAAATTTCCAGACTATTTTTTAAAAACAAACTACGAAGAAGGTATTATTATAAAACGTTTAAAAGATTTAATTTTTATAAATAAACACAATAATTTAAACTTTTATTTAATTATTAATTAGGCATTACATTCCTTTTTGATTTTTTGTTTAAATTCTGATATATCTTCCAAACAAGATCTTAAAGTTAAAATCCATCTCAAAATGGAGTAACCATCAATACAACTGATAATAAATGGTAATAAATAGACTGTAAGTTATTATTTATTACCAGTTGTATTCCAAAGAAGAAGTGCGAGACTTGCGAGATTCGAGACGAGACGAGATTTTTTGGCACGAGACGATTCGTTTTATTTTGTGCGAGACGAGACGAGAGTTAACAAAAGTCTCGTCTCTCGAATCACGTGGGCATCACTATACTGTGACCAAAGTGACAAGAAATGAGTCATCACAAACACGTGGGCGAAATTATAAAATGCATCTACAATTACCCGAAGGTCACGCTGTAATCTAAATGATAAAATAAACAATAAATGAGCTAGAAAGATTCATTAGTGGAACAAACCCCTTTTTAATTAAAAGTAAATGTGAACGAAGCAATGAAAATGTGTGTTGGTTCTAGCGTACGTCACTGTATTCTTAGCAACGTGAAATTTGCACTCTTATCTTATCTCACCTCGGGTCGTATTTCTTTATTCCGGTGTGATTACGAAAATGACTCATTTCATGCATTTTTGGCTGGAGTATAGTTGTAGTGCGATTGGTTCTTTTAAACTCGTTGTTAAGTTTATCCAATCAGGTTACTTAACAGCGTGTCCAATTTAACGTAGTTAACTATGCTTTATGCAACCGGCCCTAAGCATTTGAGGCAGGCTCGAAACATTCGCAAATATGGATAACGAAAGAAGCCGTCGGAATAAATAATTTTTTATTGTATATATTTAACACAAGATCCAGGGCCGGCGTAAGCTTTTGCGGGGCCGGGTTCAAAAATGCACTTGGCCTAAAACAACTTCTAAATACATTATTTATTATAAACACATTATTACATACTACAAGAGGATCATCGAGTATCATTATAGTTATTTACGAAAACGAGAAGTCGCGTATGAGCGCATTATTTTAAGCACAAGCGACGAAGGAGCAAGTAATTCATTTGCGCGAATGCGTTGAAGATGACTTTGCGCATCCACTTTTGTACAAAATTGTTTAAAACGAACTTGAACAATGAAAAAACATAATTAACCAAAACCTGTAATATTGTTTCGAATTCAAAGTAAACATGAAATCAAGTAGGCAATAGGATTCTCTTCTAGTCAATAGATGGCGCTCGCACATTTGTCAGTGTAGAGTCACTGCATCTAGCTACCTAGGCCAGCTGGTCGACCAGAGTACCACAAACCGCCGCGATATTGGGGCAAACGAAGCACGAAATTGTTCATTATTTGTTCTGTATTGAATTTAATCAAATCCACGTTTACTTTAAAAGGTTTTCATTATTCTGAAAGATCAAATCTCTAATATGTCAAACACGTAAAATGTGGTTTTAATTTGCCGATTATTAAAAATCACCCTTCCCTGCTCCAATATGGCGGCGGTTTGCGTTACTCTGATCGACCAGCTGGCCTAGGTGACTAGATGCAGTGACTCTATGTCAGTGTAGAGACCCGTCAATTGGAGCCTAGCCAATGCGTTGCCACAGTGCCGGCCATTTTATATCACAATGGTTTTGATATAATCTTTTGATTTTGACCTCTTAATTTTGATGCTAAATAATGTTTTATATACATAACCCACTATTTCATGTTTTTTAATTGAGTCAAATACCGTTCACATGCGTGCAATGTTTGACCGTGTAACCATTTCTGTACTTTTCAAATTTGGCGACACGTGTTGTGATATAAAATGGCTGCCTTGGCCAGACTCTAATCTAAGGGTTTCTATGTCAGTGGAATTATTATCGATTACTAATCTTTCTTTTGTTATTTCTAATACCCAAACAGTTTCTAAATTAAATCTTTGGTATAATTAAAGAATTCCCCCCACTAAGATTTTTTTACCAAACTGGTATCATTTTAACAGAGATTTTATGCTGATTCTGTATATGTAGATCATTTCTGGGGCGAACGCTCCAAATTTGAGGATCAAAGGTAAAAAATGCTTCATTTCCATGGAATTTAATAATCATATTAAGCTTTTATGATTGCCAAATTGTGTAATTTACAATTACACAATTTAGTTAGGTTAGGTTTATCATCTTATCAATCATATTAAGTTTTCATGATTGCCAAATTGTGTAATTTACAATTACACTATTTAGTTAGGTTAGGTTAGGTTTAGGTTAGGTTAGGTTTCGGTTCGTCTAGGTTTAGGTTAGGTTAGGCCTAGGAGTGTTTGCTCCAAAAAATGCTAATTCCAAATATTTAAATCAATTTTGGAGCAAGCGCCCTAAACGCCCCAAATTAGGGAATCAAAGGTAAAAAAAATGCTTAATTTCCATGGCAATTAATAATAATTGTATTTAGTTCCTATGATTGCTAGATTGTGTCATTTACAATTACTCAATTTAGTTAGGTTAGATATGGTTAGTCTAGGTTTAGGTTAGGTTAAGTTGAAAAACACCAGGATTTGCTTTTGTATAGCGTTTTGGTTAGGTGGTGGCGTTTTTATGAAGGTTAGGTTGGTAGCAATCAGTTTTGGAGGCCTAGGGGTGTTTCCCCAAAAATGATTTACATATACGGAATCAGCATAAGATTTCCCTTAAAATGACACCAATTTGGTCAAAAAATGTTTGGCGGGCAAATTCTTCAATTGTTAAATTTTATGATTAAGTCAAATTATTTTTAAAGAGCCTAAAAGGGCTGGTGCTTTTTGCATCTTTCTGAAGCCCGAGTGCTCAAACATTACGTTTGCGTTTAACTGCTACCTTCGCAAAATGTAATTTTGAACGTGGTGAGTTTAAAAAATTATTTCTCTGATCTTTTTCGTTGCAAAGTTGTTATTACGTCATCAAGATTTACGAGGTTAAATGGTAGAAGTTTGCTTTTTTGACATGGAAACATTGGTGGACTACAGTAATAGAGAAAGTGCGCGTATTTGTAAGTTCTAACTCGGCGCCTTATAATGCGCGGGGCCGTTCCAAACGCGGGGCCGGGTTTCTGGGAACGCGCTGAACCCGCTTTGCGCCGGCCCTGACAAGATCTAACACTCGCGATATTTTGCCCTTGCTGTATTGTAGCTCGCAGTGTTTTGACCTTGCGGTATTTTAGCTCGCGGTATTTCGGCCGCGGTCAAACGTCCGATCCTGACTCCACTGCGGCGTCGTCCGGTAACTTTCTTATTAGTCGTCCCAAAACATGTATATTTGTATTAATTAAACAAATGACTATTTTCCACTATTTTAAAAATATGGAAAAGAAAACGTTGTTTGATATTAAAAATGACAACTAAAAAGCCGATATTTTAATTGAAAATTGCAAAAACAATTTTTATTATTAATGCAATTAGATCAAGGATTGGCTGATCCGGTGTATTTTACGTTTTAATATTGTAAATATCAAAGTTAATGTTATAATAAATATCTCTTTCTATTGACTTAAATATGATGTGGTAGATCTTGTAATGAAAGAAAATTCCAAGTTTTTTCTTTCGGTAATTATAAAAATGTTTGTCCTTAATAATTTAATACAACTTCAAACGTTTTCTTCTGAATAATATTAATAATTCAAATGTTGAATAATTAGTATAAATATTAAATAATTGCAAGGGAAAATATAACCTATAAATCTAAAATTTAATTTAGAGAAAACTAGTTTTTTATTATCTTTTTTCTTAATGTTATATATATTAATATATTTAAGCGTATACTACGTTTCTTTTATGTTAAGTTTTATAACTGTGTTATTTTTTCTTTTCATTATTATCAGTAAAACAATTAATTTAAAACTTTTTAACTGCGCATTATTATTATTGACACGCGACAAAAACAAAGACATAAAAATGTTAAGTTCGATTATAGCAAATTAATGCAAGGATATGCGACAAACAAATTGAAACAAAACTATCGGAATTATTTAATAAAGTTACGTAAGAGAAAGGTAAACAGAAAACATTACTTAAATGTTATTTGCATAAATACTTAAAAGTAAGCACGTGTTTGCTTCTATTTTAGACACACGTGATTCCAAGACGCCAATTTTCCGATTTTTAAAAACAAGCTTCGAACTCGTGACGTGCAAAAAATTTGAACCGTTGAATCACTTGATTCATAAAATTATCTCACGGTCTGTTGGTTTTTCAACTTAATAATATAAAATGTGCAATTATTAAAAGAAAAAATCGGACAAAAAATATTAAGTAATTGGTAAATGGACGCTTCATTTAATTAGATATCTAATATGTAACTAATTAACTAGTAATAAAACTAAACATATAAGTGCTTGTTTGTCGCTATTGACATGTTTTATTTATGTTCCTACTACATATTATAATAAGTTTAGATTTATGTAAATATAGCAAAGAGGTGAAACAAAATGGAAAACAAAATACTTTCAAAATAAACAAGACTGATTCATTGACATTTATGTAAAGTGCACACCTTTGAAGAATCCTTATTTATAACTTCATAACATGCATGGGTTTGTTTCTTAATATAGCAAGTTGCTCTCCTGAATCTTAGGATTTTATGAATATCACTACTTTTTTCGTAGAATTTTAGAAAGGCCTTTAGGTCATGAACTTATAAAATGTTTGCTTGTTAAACTTGTCTTAACACCATCTTTTTAAATTTAAACGTAGTGTTGAATAATTTATTAATCTCTTTTGCCGATGTATATCATATTCTGAAATATTAGTCTTTTTCCTAGAGAAAAATTCCTCGGAATTCGCCTTTAGGGCACCGATTTTGATAATTTTTTTTAAATTGTAGGTAATCGACTATATATCAAAGTCTAAATGTTGGATTTGTCCTCTAATGCCCTGTTTAATTGTTATTAACAAATTGTTATTTTTTCCAAAAGGGGCTAATTAATAAATAAATAATTTCATCAAATTTTTATTATAATTGAATAGAATTAGGTACTTATAGCTTTCTGAGGTCGCAGATTACGAATTCGGGGCCCAAATCGGTCAAAAGTGCAAAATGGCAACTACACAATGGACGCCGAGGTCAGACATTTATTATTTGAAATGGCAAATGAAAAATAATACTAGGGGGTTTTTAAAGTCGCAAATTGCGATGTTATAGTTATTTATGTATTAAGACAGGGTGCTATTGACAGATTAACAGTTGTCAAGTGTTTGAACGTTATTCCTTCTACAACAACAAAGTATGGCGAAAAGCTAAAAGATGACCTAGATACAAAGTGCCGGTCACAAAATGGCCGGTCAAATTAAAAAATGGCATAATGATTATCTCGAAACAAGGGAAGCTATAGTTTACTATACAGAGAAAGTTTTACACTAACATTTTAACCATCAATATACAACACGAAACTTTTGCATAGAATATTTTCTTAACACTTTAATACTAAATATTTATATACAACATTAAGAAACTATTACACCCCACAGAATTTTGACCAAAGAAATTTGACACGATTTTTTTACACTACATTATTGACACTGCGTTATTTAAAAACGTTTGAACCATTGTATCAAAATTGTAGTGTAAAAAATCGTGTTTGATTTCTGTGGTCAAAAGTCTGTGTTTAAAGCTGGGCTGCTAAAGTTAGTGTATGTTTATTTTAAGTGTTCAGTTTTTATTGTGTTAAAAAGAAATCTCCTCAAATATTTTATGTTGTATAAATATTCAGTGTGATCAAAACATGAGTGTAAAACTTTTTAGGTGTAGTAACTATATTTACCAAAGCAAGTTGCCGCATGCATTTTAAAAGGTTTCAAAAAAATGTATTTTCATGACAAAACGTGTTTCGCCCTGACTCGTCCCGACTCGCACCCTGCGTGTCAGCAATACCGATTGATGATATCGTGTTGTAGATTTACCAAAGCCACGACGAAAAATAATTTTGTAAATTTAGCAGACTTGTGTCCAGCACTCGATTCTGCGCAGCAACATTTAAAGATGGTATATCTGCTCAGTTCAACTATGGTTCGAAAATAGTATGACAATAACACTAGGGTTGAACAATTATGAATGTAATCTTTTACCCCATAACGATGACAGAACCTGCAGCTTTAGCAAATGCATTACAGATTATATTTTGCGGATACAAAACTGGACGTGGAACAGCATGTGTGTGTCTAAGAAATAGGAGTTGTACTTCAGCTTGAAGAGAATTCAACGGGGATGGCTACTAAAATGCACAACCGATTATGTCGTTGCCAGAAGTATAGATGATGAAACTAACAGTATTTTAAAAGAAACACAAGTAAATAATAATTAATACAATAATCTTTATTTAAATCTGACTATGAATAAAGTTTCAATATTAAACGGAATTATGGTGAAATTATGGAATATTAATTTAATTTACACTATTCAAACTAAATTCCTTTCCACCAATTTGAATTTGAAATAAACAATACTCTAATAATTGGAACAATCTTAAAATTTTATTAACTAATATACTCGTATATAAATTCATCTTCAACAAACATGTCGGAGAGAATGAACATTTTGAATTTTAATCATATTTAGTTTCTGTGGCCTTTTGTGACCGGCACTTTGCATCTGGGTCATTTTTTAACTTAACATCGGAATTTGTGACTTTAATTCCTAGTACTATTTTTTTTTTGAAATTTCAAATATTAAATTTTTGATCCCGGCGGCCATTTTGTAGCCGCCATTTTAAAGTTTGGGCCGATTTGGGCTGTTAAAATAGGATTCAACAGACAGTCTTTTTAACGACCCTCTTTTTTCAAAATTTTTATGGCTAAGGTGACAACGGCGTCTACGATTTTTTGACCGCGGAAGCATTAAAGTCCTCCTTCGTCGGGCTTCAAACAGCTCCCTTGGCTGTTATAGCTATCTTAACAGATCTTAATACGTAAATAACTATAACATCGCAATCTCCGACTTAAAAAATCCCCCAGTAAGTGTTATTTTGCATTTGCCATTTCAAATAATAAATCTTTGAACTCGGCGGCCATTTTGTAGCCACCATTTGGCACTTTTGACCGAATTCGTAATCTGCGACCTCAGAAAGCTATAAGTACCTAATTTTATTCAATTATAATGAAAATTTGATGAAATTATTTATTTATTAATTAGCCCCTTATGGAAAAAAAATTAATTTGTTTGTAACAATTAAAAAGGGCATTAGCGGACAAATCCAACATTTAGATTTTGAGATATAGTCGATTACCTACAATTTAAAAAAATCATCAAAATCGGTGCCCAAAAGGCGAATTCCGAGGAATCACTCTTTTTTTGTCTCCAGGAAATCGACTATATGTACTTACTTACTCTTTCTTTAACTACTACCTGAATAGTAATTTTCACGATGGTTTTATGATCACATTTGGTATAAGAGCAACTAGCATCTAATTCTTGAGAGGGGCGAGGGGGAGGGGGGCTAAAGTTCAAAACTGTACCAAGGGTGTTTTTTTGCTTAGAGCATTTTATAAAAGACCTTTTCTTTGTTACGTTGTTATATTTATTCGAGTTGTCTAAGTGTCTAGATAGCAGCTATGTTTGTTACATATAGCTATTCTGGAGTATCAAATAAAAATATTTTCTTTCAATAAAGGCTATGTATTAATATAAATATAGAGGAGATTAAAAAAACACAGCCAAAAGATGATTTGCAAAAAGATATGACATATAATACAACTTTTTACCTTATAAGAATTTTATATAATGCTCCGGCTTTACAAATGTATTGTAGTGAGTAACATGATCCCACTACATGACTCTCGCAGGTTTGTGTCGCTGATGTGGAATATTCTTATTTAAATAAAAGCTGGTTGTTAAACAAATAATATAACACAAATGACTAAAACGTAATTAATCACATAAAAAGAAAATAAAAAGAACAAAATTGAAAAGAAATTCATAAACAAATTACAAATGAAAGCAAATCAAATTAAACTTTGATGCAATAACAAATAAGAAAAATATTTAAATGCATAATCTTTTTATTTATTATCTTATTGGAATATCTCACCAAAGATTACTGAAATATTATCTAGACCACAAATCTATTTTCTATAATTAATAAGAAGTAGGTATCTAAATTAAATTAAACTGTGATTTATTGAACTCACTTTGTGTTTTTAAATTTGGCGCTACATATATCTCGTCTCTAGGTTCGAGTTGCTTGACAAACTCGCTAATCGGCTCACATCTCCGATCCAAACAATTCTATTAAAAATTATTCTAACATCTCCATATATCAATGGAATTACAAAATATTGATCGATCGAATATAATTTTCATTTTCTTTCAATTAAACAGGTACTTAAGCATAAAATTCGATACTTCCTTTTGGTATTTCCAAAATTAATTTAACATTGGCAAGGTTAAATAAAATTATGAATTTTGTTTATTGTGAAATAAATAAAGATTAATAAAAAATTTCACAGTATTTATTAAATTATAACCTAACAATATTGTTTCGACAGCTAAGCTGTCATTATCAAAGGTAATATAAATATAAACAAATACGTCGCTAAGGTAAATACAAAAATAGGTAACTATTGTCCGTCTCACGTTGGGACTACAGCGAAGGAAAGATAGCCAATGTATTTCTTATGGGAGTTTGTGCTTCGTTGTTGCCACCTATTTCACTGTATGAATCTACAGAAATGTGGATTAAGGTTCAAGAAGTTTAAACTTTTGAAAACAGTAAACCGAAAATGTGTAATCGTAACCATACAATAGGAGAATTTAAAAGAAAGTCTTATTAACATGTATTTGTTATTTTATTAAACATTACTTGGGATTGTTACATCGTACATGTATCTAAATATTCGATATTTATTACTTATACTTTTTTGTTTAATTCTTTCATCTTCAAATTCTTTCAAAATATAACGGCTGTTTAGCTTCTGTATGATCTTTTTAATCTTTTAATAATTAATAAATAAAGGTCCCAAACGCAATTTTAACTGTAAAATGATTCATCATGATAAAATCATTCCTTTGTTCAACTTGTTTCAAAAGAAACTTGCAAAAACGGAAATTTAGGATTAGCAGCAAATGGAAAGGATTTTATTAAACAATAAGCCCTTCTGGTTTTTTTCTACTTTTACTTCGCTTAGTTGTTTGGGTTTTATCGTTTGTAATTATTGTTAATATTGTCGTGTTGTTTGTTGTAACTATTCGTATTGTAGTATTACATAACGCACATAGTACATTATACATAAATATGGCGGATATTGTTAAAAACAGAATGGGTTGTGTACTAAAGGTTGGTGAAAAACAGATTTTGTCAAATTTGATAAAATATCCTCTTACTGAGACCCGGCAGTCATTATCAGTAATTATTCGATAAGTTTCTAAAGAAACAGGTATTAGCTAAAAAACTTTGTTCTCAGAACGTCAAGAAGGTATTTCACTTGATGGAATAAAATCTCCAGGAAAAAGAGCGAAGAATAAAAATACTTCAAATTGCATTGCATTATCTTTCCAAATCCATCATAAAAAATAGGGTTTCCATTTAGAAATTTTTCGTTATCGCCATAACTCGGAAACAAAAGACGATCTACAAATAACGATTAAACTAAAATATGTCTCCTTTAAGATAAAAATCGACGTGTTCGAGGATTTTTCTCAAAAATACTTAATAAAAGATTTATTTCGATAGTTCCAGACTTTATACGCGCACTATATGAACAGCAAGTTTTGAAATTTTGTTTTACTACCGCTGTCAGAAGAAGCGACTACCTGCAATATAACTTGCTCGAACAATAGGGATTATAATGGTTCATGCAGTTACAACTACAATATTTAGAAAGTGTTTTTAAAAGTTGCTTGCAAGATGTTTGGCAGCCCTGTTGTCCATAAGGACACACACTGTAGTCTCAACGTGAGATGACCAATAGATAAAAAAAATTAAAAAAATATAATCAGAATCAGAATTAAATATCTAACACTTCCAGTAATGCAGAATTATTGAGCTCAATCTGTTCATTCATTAAAGGTACTCTGAGTTTGTGTTTGTATATCTTCAAAAGCTTCTAAAATGTCTAATTTGCGTTTGCCATTACAAAAATGTAGGAATTTAATATTATTTTGAGGAGTCATGTTATTATGAATGTTATTATTTTTAAAAGTTTAAAAAACTGTATTTTATTCGATGGGCAATTATATATTCAAACAAAATTATCTGTTATCGATGTTTCAGATAACGTTACTTCGTTATTATTTCCAAAGTTGAATTCTAACCTTACAATTTCAATTTTAGAAGCAGAGAGAAACACACTTAGTTTCTCTGATAGAATATTGTTATTTAATTGTTATAAAATAAATACCCTTTTTATACTTTTTTTCGGAAACAAAAGAATTTTCTTAAAAAACAAAAATTCTTGACATTTAAGATTTTATATAACCCAATTATAATTTATTAACTTTTATAATTATAACAGCTAATTATACAAACTTATAGAAAAGAAAATTATAAATCGAATTACATACAACACTTGGGTTGAAAATAGAGTATTACCCTTAATTTTAATCTCGACGAAAGAACATTTTCTTATAACTAATAAATGGCATAAATTTCATAAAAACACCTTTTTACACATTCCTTTCTTCACAAATCTAACCATTAAAGCATTAACAATATTATCTGAATGTTTTTAGATGCCAAAAACTTTGACATATAAGCCATAATGCATAATTCAGTTGAACATTAGAAATGCGCAGTTTTAAAATTGAATAAGACTGCAAAATAAACATATCTCGTTAACATGAATTTTACGTTTCAACTATAATTCAACAAGTAAGTTGCTAGTGAGGTGATTTTTATGATAAAATATAAAATATAGAATATAGAAATTTTTTTCTCGCGTTGGCAGCATCATAAAATATCTGCGGTGAAATTTAATAAAATAAAATAATATACACCCCAATATTTTTTCTTTTTCCCAATTGGCTAACTCAGGTTTAATTCAATAGAGCATGAAATAAATGAAATACTAAAATCTTATTGATTCTTATACCTGGAAGAAAAGAACTTACTATCAAGACACTTAGACTTCCGCAACTGGGCAACAGCAAGCTAAACTCTATATGTGAAAAGAAAAAGAAATGGATGCTTGTATACACATCAAATAAACACATAGATAAATTGAAAACACAGTCTTTATTTTCGACGAACAAAACGTTCGTCTCTGAATTCGTGAAGTCTGTCTGTCTGTCTGTCGGTCTGTGGCTTTTTTCCATGTTGACTTTTTTGAATTTTTCTTTTTGGAATCTTATAGTACATCAAATTCTAAGAAACTATTGGTTGAAACATTTTTTTGTATCTCTTCGGGAAAGTGGTCAGAATGACCACCGAAAATTTCGGTAAATTTTTGAAAAATGAAAAACTTTGTATTTTTTTAAAATTTACGAAAAAATAAACATTTTTAGCAACAATTTTTTTGCGAAAAATTTTAGGACTTAGAATTTTAGTTTTTATGACAACTAATGCGTTACGTCAACATTAGTTTTCAAAAATAAATTAGTTTATTAAGTATACAGTTGTTTTTGTTCGTCATGGCAATGCTAGCTCTGCGCATTCTCACTAGTTATTAATGAGAATAAAAAAAATCTAATTCAAAGGAAAATAAAAGAAAAATTATTTAGAACAGAACAGTAAAGTAAAATAGGAAATTCTTCTCTGAGCTTGCTCAAATGTGTTAATTAGTCGTTATTAACCTGACATAGGGCTATAACAGTTCTCCATTTGAGCAAACTGACATCAATCAATGTTATCAAATAAAAATATTTACAAATGTTAAGATAATTTAATTTATGATAATTAAATTTTAATAAAGAAATTTAAATTGTTTTATTCCTAAGAATTTTATTATTTACAATCTTTCAAAGTGAGAAAAATAAATTCTAAAATTATTCAGATTGTCTTTATAATTTTGTTATTGAAAAATTCAATCATAACCTTTTATTTTGACCAACCTTGTATATAAAGTACGTCGAAATTCACTTCAATCTTATTTTAAAATTGGTAGTACTGCATTTTAAATCTGTCAGATGATTTTATAATGTAAATACGTCGAATATCCAAATCAATATTGGAAATAAAAATCTTCTTGATTTTAGTTTAATAAATAACACGTTCACAATTCCATACAATTGTTGAATAACGAAATAAATCTTTTTTAATTTTTAAAAATATCCAGGTAAATCTTTATTACACTTTGTTAAATTTCATTTGTTGATATATAACATATGGTTGTTACATAACCCAACTTATTTTACAGATTTTTTATCTCGAGTCAAGCGTGGATTCTCCAAATGCGTTTTATCGACTGAATTTGTTAATTTTTGCTGGGCTTTATTAATGATTTAGCAAAACAATTGAAGATTACGTCAATTTTTAGAAACATCCACCTCTCGAATGTTTTCATGACGTCACTTCACCGAAATAGCTGATTATAATTAACACTAATCTTAATTCTAAAAAGACAGGATTGTAGCTGGCAAAATAACGATTAAAACAAGATAAGACACTTATATTCTACAATTTACCATAACTGAGAAAATTAACAAAAACGATTGACAATGAAAAAATCTCATTAGAGCTTAATTATACACACAACTCATTAAATCCAGCTTTATCCTTTGCAAAATGAATACATAACTACCCTATGTAACTGATACATATAAAATCTACATAAGAACATCTTTACAATAGAAGAAAGATATAAATAAAGATTTCTCTCTATGATTTGATAGACCCAACGATGCTTATACAAATTCCATCATCAACATCAACTTAAATGAAGTTAAATTATAGTCAACTTGTCCAGCATACAATCCTCCAAGTGTCTGAGTTCAAACAATGGTGAAAAATGGTATATAAAAATCAATATTTGGAAAAATCGAAGCATATCAGCACAGCCGAAACCTTCATTAAAATAAATGCTCTTTATTAGTATACAAGAGTTTGTAAGTTTATTGTGCTAAAGTAGTCATTACAACATTGGCCTAATTTACATAATTTTAGTTAAATATGATCCCGAAACTGAGTCAGTCTCATGGAAAACAGAAAAAATCTTCCTACGTTATCAATCGTTCAACTTAAATTTAATCAGGAAAATTAAATCTTCCAGACAAATGGAAAAACCATCCTAAAATGTGACTTGGGTTGCATAAAACATGTATTATCATGAAACAATCTAAATGATTGATATCCTTTTTATAAATCAGACTTTTTATATATAAAAATTGAGGTTACGTCTTCATAAATTCTATCCTTCTTTGATTTCTATTTTAGAAATTGTTAAAGCTATCTGTGACCTAACATGTATCCTTTAGATTAAATAGATCTAACATCCTAGCATGTCTATATCCTTTATTTTATTTTATTGCATGAAATAATTATGTTTGTGTTTACGATCAAATCGTCCAATAAATTTTCAATGAGATGAATCCAAGACATCTCACTATACATTTGCATACACCTTCAAATTTCAATACAGCATATTTTGTTGTTCCAGATAATTTATAACATTGAAAATGAACTAAACTTTACTAAGTTGAAAAAACAAAGCTGAAGTTGCATAAACATCATCAAATCGTTAAGTTATGAGAAAAATTGCAACGATTTTGTTTTAACTCAAAACAAACGTCCCACGCATGGGCGCCAATTGTAACACTCTACTATTTACTAAAAACAATGAACAGGTCCGTACTTACTTTACTTTGCTACGACTAAGATCTCGTGTTGATGAATTGCATCTCAGGGTAGGTACTGGTTTTTATAAATTGGAAAGGAAAAATAAGGTTATTGAAATAATAAGAAATGTGAGCGCCACTCATTTGAATTCATTAGAATTCATTATAATCCACAAATGAGAAGAGATTCCAATTAGATTAACTGAATTATGTAGACTAATCGTAGTTAGTCATGGTGACATTAAAACAGGTTAATGTGAATGGATAACTTCAACAAATGATTGGTCCAATATTATCACAACTATGTCTAGTTTAATTTTCATTAATTCGTTGAGAAAAGTCTTGTCTTTAAACAGCATTTTTATTAATATTCTAAGAGGGATCCCTTTTTGTATAAAAATGATTCTTTCCTAAAAAGTACATATATAATTTTATTAACTAAGGCAACTTAGAAAATATTGTCTATCGGCTAATCCTTGATAATAATAAAATAATATAAATAATATAATCTATTAAAACACACAAATTCTTAAGATTTTGTTAAATAAATCAGAAATCTTTTAAACTGGTGATGGCATTCCATTTGGACAAAGACCAGACTCATTTGTGGTGTAAATATATTTATCAAATCTTATTGTGATTCTTATCATTTGCATCAATTACATTTTCAAGATATTTATTTTCTGAAATTAAAACATTTCACTTAATCAACATTCCCTGAATCTATATATAGCAAACAATGACGACGTCAAATTGTCTAGATTTCCCAGCATACGCAATATTTATTAATTCCATATAAAAGAAAGGGAAACATGTTTGGTAATACGCATAAATATAATAGTATGTGTATGTTACTATGTTACACAGCTCATACTGAATAAGTAGTTTTTTGCTATATTTATTGAAGTGATTGCATTCACTTGATATGTAAACAAGACCGCCATACCAACCACCACCAATATGAAGTTGCCAAAGACCAACTAAAAGGGGAAATAAGTTTTCCAGGAATATACACGGTGTTTCATTACGGAATAGTCAGAGTTTGCCAGTGGTTAGATAACCATTAAAGAAAGAAAATTCCTATATACGATTTTTTTCGTACTTTTATACTTTTGGAGAAGAATAGTATCGAAGTTCAGCCCAATGTTTTCAAATTGAATAATAAGAATGCACATGGCACATATTTTGAAGTTCAAGCAGATAAAGAATACTAGTCGTTTTTTAGAATGTGCAAGGGTAGCGTAATAAACTAATAAAACCGTCTTTATTTTGGCCAAGTATTTCGTAGATTAACAACAGATAAACAGAATTAAATAAACAAAGGATGGTGGGAAACGACCTCTTGTTTGATATAATGTTTTTAAAACGGTATTTTTGTTTTGTGATTTGTAAGATAATTTCAAATTCTTTTAATAGGCAGATTAACCCCTATGTATAATACAAGTCTGCAGGTTTATGAATAAAAAATCATAGTACATGCAATAGTGACACATATTTTGAAGTTCAAGGAGATAAACAATACTATTTCGTTTCTCAAATAATAACAAATTGCAAACCTCTTACACTGCAGCTTTTAGTAATAAAACGTAACAGTACTTATTTTTATACCATGTAGACTATGTAAACTAATGACCATTCATCAGGGTCGTTGTATCAAAACATCAAAAAGAATAATAAGGTTTTACTAAAGGGATTTTCCAGAATTCCAATAAAAAATAACAACACCTATTGATGGATTGATCAAGTTACCTAAACATGTCTTTACTTAATTAACTAACATTTTTATTAACGAATAACAAGTCAAATTTAATATCATTAAATGGGCCAGTATTAAAATGATGTCATTTCTGCCTGCGTTTCATATTAGAATACAGGGGAATCCCCCGGATTAATAGAACGTTTTAAGTTGGTTCAACAACATCCCAAATGGAATGTGCGCCGTCTGCTTCCTTGTTGTGCTCATTCAACAGATGTCACGTTTTTACTGATGGTGTCAATTTCTAAAGAGTTTGCATTTAATTCTATTCGACTTAACACTGACCTGCATAAATTATACGTGCTTTTCTGAAAACGTCGGGCAAAATTTTTGAAATTTCCAAGTTCATTTAATCAAAGAATGTTACTAAGATTTTATGTTTCTAATGACCATAGAAGCTTATCCCCAAAGTCGGATTAGTAGGTAGTGAATCACCGTGTAATCATCAAGAAATTATTTAAAAAATAAGTGTAGGTAAAGGAAGGTTCTTTTGTGATTTATGTTATTTAATTATTTCCAATAAAAGAACAAAACAGGATGTTAAAGCAGTAACGTATTTTGGGAAAAATCATTTTTTCTCTATATAAATTTTGTACCAGTCATCATCGTGTGAAGAAAAATAAATGAGTTAACCACATTGTGCATTGCATCATTTAATATGTCACGTAAAAATTTATATTGCAAGAAAGAATATTGAACTCTTGTTTATTTGAAATGCTAAAATGTTGAGTATTTCTTATTACTGATCCATACTTCTTCGACAGGTTGAATTTGTTATGAGCGTCACATACTATGAATTGACAATACCTTTATTTATCGTAGTTTTTCTTTTGTAAAGCGTACATATACATTTGAATTGCTAAACAGTTACATACTACCTTTTTTTGCAGATTAGCATAATGAGTAAGATTAATACAGAATGACTAATAGCAAATAGTTTTGTATGCAATGCAAAAATAATTTTATTGTAATTAATGAAATATTCAAAAATCATACTTTGAATGTAGCTGTCAAATATCATCTATTTTTTTAAGTATTTTGATGTACTATTGCGAGATAAATTCATAATTGATACGGTATATTTTTCCTGTTTAAATAGGACTTTCTACATTCGTAATAAAAATATAAAATTTGGAACCTTTTACATGCGTGGGTCATTCTCATTTAAAATAGCCACAGAAAAAAACAAAATACTTGAAATTTACAAATCGTAATTTTCAACAACTTTTATCAATTATTGTGATATTATAGAAAACGGATGTAAGTTGGTTACGAGAAATAATGAAGATGTATTTTTTTACTTGAAGAATTGTAATGTACATTTTTTTATTACCGCCCACTAAAAATTTCCGCGTAGTACACACTATAGATTGTAGTTTCAAAATTTTGGAAATTTTTCAAAATTCAAACATTTTATTTATAAATGTTACTTTTGATGCAAACTTTTCTATACTTCAACCGTAAATACAAGAAATGAGTCATTTTCCTAATCACACCTGAATAAACAAATACGACCCGGGGCGAGATAAGATAAGAGTGCAAATTTCACGTTGTTAAGAATTCAGTGACGCACACTAGAACTAACAGATTTTCATTGTTGATTCTACATTTATTTTTAATTAAAAAGGGGTTTGTTCCGCTACTGTCTCTTTCTAGCTCATTTATTGTTTATTTTATCATTTAGATTACAGCGTGGCCTTCGAGTAATTCTAGATGCATTTTACATTTTCACTCACGTGGTTTGTGATGACTCATTTTTTGTATTTTTGGTTTTAGTCTAGTTAAAAAAGAGCATAATCTATTTAAGTAATTTGTGTGCCATTTAACTAATTTAGCATCGCTGGACAATGAAAGAAACTCTCAAGACTACATTTTTGTTATTTAAATATAATTCTATTAATTTTAAGCTGATGTAATAATTATCTTCAGTGTAAGTGCGTAATTTGATTATCCAATTTATAAAGTTTTAGAAGTTGTTATTATTACATAAATTTATGATTAATAAAATGTGTAACAAAGATATATCTTCTATACTAAACCATATTGTATAATCAGTATTATATTTTGTAAATAGGATATGTATATTTAAATTAGGATACGGTTAAACTTGTTATGTAATTATTATGTATTGAGAATATTATGTAAATAGTTGTATATAAGCTCAGGAACACTAATTTTAAGGTATGCTGGTAAACATCAGTGCTAAGAGAGCAGTAGATTTTGAAAAATGTGAAAAGGTTATTATTTATATCGTTGTAAACAGCAGCCCTCTATTATTATTAAGAAATAGAAATGTACTCATGCTTGCTTATACTGTTAAGTAGGTCATGTTTCTGTATATTATGAAAGAAAGCAATCCCCTATATTTTAATAAAATATATTTACTGCAAGTTATAATAGGATGCGTTAAAGTGCGGAGTAGCAAAGTAACTACAGTAATCTACGAATATAAAAAGGGAAGTTTTAAACCGTTCATAAAAGTAAGTGCTACAATCACTATTATAATAACATATGTAAAAGTGAGTTTGGAAGGTGAATAGTACGAAAATCCTATATAGCTGTTTGAAATCCTTATGGTTCTAACAAATTTATTTATTAAAGTTGAGGAATATGCAGTTAAATATTTTGGGATTAGAGGATATTCAACACAAAACGGAAAAGATTGGTTCTACTAAGAATAAAGGTGGAAAACGCTTTCATCTATATTATTTGGAATCTTGTTGAAAAAAAGATTGAACTTTGTGAAGTGAAAATGAATTGTCAATTGAATTTATTTATTAGTTTTAATTTAATAGTTAGTTAGTTTTAAATTTATCCTTATCACTAACAGCCTCGAAAATCTAACATAGCTCTGTGATAAGATTTTCATGAAGAATTTTACTTTTTAAGTTATTTTTTTAGAAGTTATATGGCAGCCAACTGAATCCTAAGTTATCGTAATCTTAAAGTTAAAGGATTTACGTAACTTATTTATGACGCATGCTTATTAATCCTCTTTAAAGGTATTCCTAAATCATTAAGAAATATAAAAAAGGGATTTGAGGTCTATTTCTAAAAATATTTAAATGCAGTAATAAGAAAAATTTAACTTCTTATAATAAATTTTGTAATTTTTTAAAATTTAATTTCAACGAGCTGGTAGCATTTATTCGCTTTAAGATATTTTGAAACAATTTTTTTCTTAATTTAGTAGATTCACCGCGTATTTATTTGTTTCGCAACCAACGTGGGACGAATTTTATTTTTCTCAATTATTGCGGATTTCACTGCAATATAAACGACTAGAGGAAAATATTAAAAATGGCATTTTCTTCATAGAAATAGGAAACACTAATTTAATTTTATGATTCGTTACGGTTTTAGAACTTATAGTGGATGGATAGTGGACTATTTTTTGTATCTACCATACAATGAGAAATCGTAATACCTTATAAGGAACCACGGATTATTGATTATAAAATATGGTGTGACAGGAATTCAAGATACTGATTTTGTGTAATGCGCTTCTAGATCTTTACAGAGGATGCATAAGAACGTACCGGATGGTAATGATGAATGTGAACAGTAATTAGATATTATATACACATTGGAAACGTATAAGCTTGATATAGACAAATAAATGCTTTCATAAACAACGACAGTGGAAGATTGAGACGATGCGGTAAAATAACGCCCGCTGTATATTAGTGGATACGTCAATATGCCAGCACAATCCACGGACAGCAGTAGTTTACGCTTATCCGTCTGATGGAAATTAAATTTATTTTACAGTATTTTTAAAATTGCAATCTCAATATAAAAAGAATTTACTGATATTGCAAGTTTAAAACATAATTCGCATTTAGATATCTTAAAATGTGATGATTATAACAACGATATTTTTGTTTTAAAAATAAAACATGCTCTACTTTAACCAAAATGTAGACTTAATGACTTTGTTTTTATTTAAGAATTAGTATTTCCTTTTTATCATAAAGTTAATTTTAAGTTTCTTCTATAAACATATTTAATTTTGGTGCTTACAGTAGAAACACTGGAAAAGTACTTTGTGCAAGTTTAGCAAATACTGGCATTATTGCGAATGCGAAGAAAATATTACTTAATAGTAACTTATCTGTCGTATGTTGGGGGAATAGTCGAGACTCCTCTTTTACCGCAAACATTTCACTATACCACTCTCGTTTTCTATGAACACTTTTATATTCCCAGACCAAGCTCCTGCGTTTCCAACCTTTATGTGGGGAGTATGGTAAAAATGAAAGGTAATGCAGAAAAACCAAATGAAAAGAAAACTATAATATTTATTATCAAAACAAGATGTGTCTGTTAGGGTGGCATTAAAAAAATAAAGTTAAAAACTCATTATTCTTATCGAGAAAACAACCACAATAATGTTTTTAGCATGTTTTAATAGTGAAATAAGGTTTCTATACTAAAATTAAAAAACACGGCTTTTTTATATTTTTGTGGTTGTATTACGCAAAAAAGTCATATATATATATATATATATATATATATATATATATATATGTATGTCGATTGTTAAGTTCCGAGACTTTTTTTTATGTGTATCGACAAGTTCCAGGACTTTTGTTGAGTTCCGGGACGGTCTCGGAAGTTTTTTATGTAATTTGATGAGTTCCGAGACGGTCTTGGAAGTTGTTTATGTCAAATGATGAGTTCCAGGACAGCAAGTTTTTATAAATGATTTTGATAATAAAGTGATAAATATTTAGTTTTATCAGAGATTAAGCAACAAGATTATGTGTTTAACATAATTAGTAATAATAAGTAAATTTTTATGAAATTTTGGTTATAAATGACCTTACAAATATACCTTTGTACATTTTCAGAACATTTTATATATGGTACCAAAAGTTATTCAACTGTTATACATTCCATTAAATGTGGTATTAATACTTTTAATAAGGAATAACTTGATGTTGTGTATTACCAAAAAATAAAGATATAGAAATTTTTCTCTATTTTTTCGGTATCTACTTAACTTCGAAAATTCTAATAAAAAGTGCGTATATTTACTTAATACAGATTATGATTATTATTGAATTATCAATGAATTATTCATCCCATTAATAATTAGGTAATGTTTCATAAAAATTTTTTTGATAAGTTTGAAAATGGTAAATTTGATGCTTTCATAGTATATACCCGGTATAATAAGCAATAATTACGTTATACAACTAAACCAACATTAAAGTCTTCCTAATCTTTTTTCACGGTCCAGATTGCAATTGTATATGAATAAAAACACATTTAATGTAATGTGTAACAATTGAATAACTTCTGTTAGCATAAGTATATAAAATGTCCTGGAAATCTATACGTTTAATAGCAAAACGAAAATTAGAAGGTTATTCATAATTTTGTTTCACTGTCGAGATTGTAAGTGTATTATACATGAATAAACACTTAATGAAATGTGAAATAGTTAAATAATTATTGATGCCATATTTAAAATGTCCTAGAGTCTACGTTATACAACTAAAACAAAACTAGATGAACCTTGATAATCATGTTTTTACTGTTGAAATAGCAATTATTTATGAATAAAACGCATTTAATGGAATGTGTTAATCCAGTTAATTAACATGGATATTGTTTTATCCCGATTCGCAGGAAATATTTCAAAAATAGATAATACATATTTTCTAATATTTTTTCTATAATAAGATAAATTAAAAGGCTTTGAAGTTGTGTACCGAATTGGTATAACGGTCAGGGTATCAAACGCTCAATCAAAAATCGCGCGTTCGAAGCCCACTCTCGTATGCAATTTTTTTTAATTGAATTACTTAATTGTTGTTTATTATCTTACGAAGTTGATTTTAGTTATTATCACAATTGTTGTTAGTTTTTCTTATTATTAGATATTTTTGATATAAGAGTTTACCGTTAGTTTTTGTACAATTTCAACTATAAGAAAAGACGATGAAAAAGGATATGAAACTAAAAAATGAAAATTGTAATAATAATGATTAAAATTCAGTTGTAAATATAATAAATAACAATTAGTAAGTAATACAAAGAAAGATTACGAGTCTGATACGTTAACCGTTACACTAATTTCTTTTTATGATTATTTTATCATATTTATTACGGAAGCCATTAAAACCAACATGCTTTTTAAGTATTTTTCTAAACAGTTTCTGATTTTTTCTTCATGTTTGGATGTAAAATAAATTCTTCTTTCGGTTAATACCGAAATTTTTATTTACATTTGCAAGTGTACAAATTTAGAAGGAGAGTGATAAAACTCCATTGGATTTCCTGTATTATCGCTTACAAAAAACACAGCGTATAACTAAAACCAAAACGGCTTGATATTATTAGAAAATTTAAGATTTATTAGATTGTTTACATATGGTATATAAACTAGGTGTATATATATAGTAGTCAATTTTTGCAAAAAGCATGCCTAAGTTCTTATTTTTTACTATCTAAAGATAGAGACTTGAAATCTTTTCTAATGCCTTTAGTAGTGGACTAATATAAAATGTAATATGTTTAAAATCGGGGCACGCACCTCGGGGGTTGAAATCCCTATTGTACACTCCCAATTTACTCCACACTCCCCAACACGGGAAGTTTTCCATCAACTTGAGCAAAATTCATGTTGGGAAGGTTTTAGGGGTTTCTGATTATGAATTCAATGAGAAAATTGAGAAATACAAAATGGCTGACCCAAGATGGCGGTCTTTGAGAATAAAAATGCGATTTACGCCGTTTCTATTGATTTTAGAGAAAGATGCAAAAAGGCAGAAAGTATTTAGAATGTTATTCTGCATAGGAATACATAATTCGGATTACCTTATTATGTAACCCCTTCACTCTCCCCTACTGAGAAGCCCACGAGGGGAGAGTGAAGGGGGTTACATAATAAGGTAATCAAAATAGTGTATTTCTATGCAAGATCACATTCTAGACACTTTTTGACTCTCTGAATCTTTCTCTAAAATCAATAGAAACGGCGTAAATCGCATTTCCAATCTCAAAGACCGCCATTTTGTATTTCTTAATTCTCTCATTACATTCATAATCAGGAACCCCAAAAACCCGCCCAACATTAATTTCGCTCAAGTTGATGGAAAACTTCCCGAGTTATTACATTGGGAGTGTAAAATGGGGGTTTCAACCCCCCGAGGGGGCGTGACCCATCTTAAACATATTACATTTTATATTGGTCCAGTACTGAAGGCATTACAAAAGATTTCAAGTCTCTATCTTTAGATAGTAAAAAATAAGATCTTAATACAAAAATTGACTCTACTACTAGGGCAGAGCAAAGGGGTTACATAATAAGGTAACCAAGATAGTGTATTCCTTTGCAAAATCACATTTTAAGCACTTTTTGACTTTTTGAACTTTTCTCTAAAATCAATAGAAATCGCATTCTCAATCTCAAAGACCGTTATTTTAGGACCGCTATTTTGGATTCGCCATTTTGAATTTTTCACTTTTCTTATTGGATTCATAATCAGTGACCCCAAGAACCCTCCCAACATAAATTTCGCTCAATTTGGTTGCGTTATTAAATTAGGGGTACAAAATGGGGGTTTCAACCCCCCGAGGAGGCGGGCCCCCATTTTAAACATATAACATTTTATATTGATCCATATAAAGCATTACAAAAAATTTCCAGTCTCTATCTTTAGATAGTAAAAAATAAGAACTTAATGCAAAAATTGACTCTACTAATAGGTGTTATGTAATAGAATTGAAATAAAAAGTAAGAAAGGTCATGGGACTAAACAACCTCCATACTTAAATTGAAAACTGCTGTATTATTGGAATTTTTATTAATTCATCTGCATTTATCAATGCATAAATGATGATAAAAACTAGTTGTATACATATTTTAACAAAGATCCAATATGTTACACAACTAAACCAAAATTAGAAGGTGAAACTCCATAAGTTCATTTCGCTATCTAGCTTCAAGTGTATTGTATATGAATAAAAACACATTTAATGGAATGTGTAACAGTTGAATAACTGTTGATACCATATATAAAATGTTCTGGAAATGTACGTTAATACAACATTACAATTAAATCAACATTAGAGGCTTCCTAGTTTTTTTCACTGTCCAGATTGCAATTGTATTGATAGTGTATATTTGTAAATATATGAATAAAACCTCTTCCTATAGTAAAGAACAGCAAAAGAAGTGGTCGACAAGTATTGCCCTCTGTTTTTGACTATATAAAATCAAAAATTAAAACATAGCAACTATGAGAAATGAGAAATACTGGTTTGCAAACAAACTTTAGGTTGATACTAAAATCATTTACAGCCTCCGGCAAGTTTTATGATCTTACGAGGGTTGCGCTGAAAATTGTTAGTTATAAAAAGACCGTTGCATCTTTTAACAAAAAATCTTTATTGTTTTTCAAAATAATCTCCATTCAGACTAATACACTTGTGCATTCTTTGACACCACTTTTTAAAACATTCGGAAAATTCATTTTCTGAAAGGTTCTCAAAAATTCTTTGAAATTCTGTAACGGCTGCATCTGCGCTGGAAAATCTTTTACCTCGCATCATTTTTTTAACAGTTGGAAACAAAAAAAAGTCGCACGGCGCCAGATCTGGGCTATACGGAGGATGAGTTACCCATTGAACTCCAGTATCCGTCAAAAAATCCAATATTCTGGCAGCAGTGTGGGAGGATGCGTTGTCATGATGGACTAAGATGTTACGCAAACCGTACCATTCAGAATTAACAGTTCTGCGATCTTCAAGTGGAATAACAGCAGCAGGACCACTTCAGCGGAAAAAAACAGCAATCATTTTCTTATTGACGCTTCTGCTACGAATTATTTTTGTGGGCAAGTCTTCATCTTCGAATACCCAAACACTAGACTGCTGTTTAGTTTCAGGGTCGTAACTGTATACCCAAGATTCTTCACCAGTTACAATGTATGCCACTTGCTTGGAATCTACTCCGTTAAAATTTTTGCAACATAAATTTACACCAGTCTACTCCAGCCTGTTTTTGACTTTCTGAGAGCAAATGCGGTATCCAACGGCTTGCTAGCTTTCTTACCCAAGATGTTTATGCAAAATGGTATTCACCGCCGAGGATCCAATCTTCACTTCCTCCTGAATCTCCCTATAAGTAATATTTCGATTGAATTGAATCAAACTTGCCACTCGATCAACATTTTCTGAACAGGCAGCTTCCGCAGGTCTTCCAGGCCTTGCTTCGTCTTGTAGCAGCTCTCGCCCTCGTCGAAATTCGCGGAACCAATGACTAACAGCGGATAATGAAGGGGCAGCATCGCCAAAAGCTGCTATCAAATTTTCATGGCTTTGCTGGTATCCTAACTGTCTTTTATAGTCGTAGAAAATCATAGCTCTAAAGGCAGTTCGCGGAATGCTCATCTTAACTGAATTAAAAATGCACTACTTATCTTACAAAATTAACTACGTTTCACAAGGAAATTGGAACGTTTGACAATTGTGGGTAACGAATGTCAACTACTGCGACATTTAATTGTTGCAATTGTTTCTAGCCAATTGAGCTTCCATGGCCTGCTACTAACTATTAACAGAGCATCCCTCGTATTGTAAAAGTATAAGAGTAAGAAAAAGGTTTCCAGGTAAAGGAGGGTTTATTATATAGATAAATGGAAGATTTTTAACATTTTTGCTGTACTTATTACAAACAATTCGTTTAGACGCATTTTGTAGCATTTTAATTAAATAAATAACAATTAATATAATTTATTTATGCATTATGTAGAATCGGTTCACGCACAATACAGTTTTACGTGCATTTTTCAAACCTTAATATTATCTACCCTAAATAGTTATTTTACAGTGAAGATATTCCAGTACTGTAAAGAAAAGAATTAGGAATCGAATGATGCCCTTGGTTACGCCTTTTTTAATTGAGTTGCTATTGTTTCTGTTGTATACCAGACCAAATTTACAATAAGATGGATGCTACGCAGACATTTTGCATTTATAACAGTTTACGGGAGATATACCTATTGTAAAATTCTTTGGCAATTAAAGTTTTTAAAGCAAGCATTCTTGCAATGATTGCTGTGCACAAGAATCACTCCTGTTGGATAATTCTTCGTTAGTTTTCCCAGCTACAATCAAAGTCAATCCGTAACCAAGGGCATAATTCGAACCTTAATCATTTTATTTACAGTACTCCGGAATATCTTTATTGTAAAATAATTACGTACCTACATGTACATACATATATTTTACCTGAACTTTTAAAGTTTTGTTACTTTATAGAACGAATGCTCTTTTCGGTAACCTTTCATGGTTTATATTAATTAATTTCTAACATATACTTAAAGTCTTATAGTAGTACAAGCACTAAAAAATACCATACGAGAATATTTGACTAAAGAAACGTTTAAGTTTTGGGTTTTGCGACTTTGCAATATAAATTTGACACGTGTTCACCATATGTTTGTTTAAAATCACGATGAGCCTCACGCAAAACCATTTCCATATAGCCTGGTTGCGATAGCATTTTTTTGGCAATTTTTTCGGTTGCCATAGCAATTTTTTAGCAATTCTTTTAAAGATCGAAACTTCAAGTTGTGCTTTAATTAGCTTCGTATAAGGATATCATCAATGCGCCTCTGGATAAGCCTTATTGGTCAAAATCATTGGTTCAATCATTCCTGTCTTACAAATTGTATAATACATATAAGGGGTGGAAAAGTACCAATAAGCAAGTTAATTAATATCGTAATTTCAATACAAATTAGAGCTTGTGCATCGATGATCCTTACTTGATTACTTAATGTTGTTTATTTACTTCGAACTCTTTTAATTATTATTACAATTGTTATTATTTTTTTATTATTGGATATTTTTGCTACACAAAATCTAACGGTAAAACCTTACCGTTATTATTTGTACAAACTTAACTATGAAAAAAGCAGATGAAAAAATGGAATAAGACCAATAATAATTGTAATAAAAATGATTTAAATTCAAGTTCTAAAAATAATACACAACAATTAGTAAGTAATACAATTAAAAAAAGGGTGAACTCCGAACCCGCAATTTCTGATTACCAGTCTGAAATGTTAACCACTCCACTAATTCCTTTTAATTACAAGCTTTACAACAATCAATTAAGCTTATAATCAATTAACAAGCTTTTTAAAAAACTTTTCTGATTGTTACATGTGTTTTTGGCAATAAATGAATTTTTTTTCTTTAATACCGAAATTTCTACTTACATTTGCAACGATATAAACTTAGGAGGAGAATGATAAAACTCCATTGGATGTTCTGTATTATCGCTTACAAAAAAATACAACTAAAATCAAAACGGCTTGGTATTAGAAAATGCAAGAATTTTTAGAGATCGTTGTTTACATATGGCATGTAAGCTAAGTGTATATAGGTGTTAATACCTACGTATTGAAATTGAAATGTAAAAATAAGAAAAGTCCTGGAACTCATGGATATATAACAAAAACCAAAACGGCTTGATACAATTCAAAAATTCAAGAATTTTTATAAAGCATCGTTTACATATGGCATATAAACTAAATGTATATAGCTGTTAACTCCTATGTAATGAAGTTCAAATGTAAAAATAAGAAAAGTCCTGGAACTCATCGATATATAACAAAAACCAAAACGGCTTGGTATTATTAGAAAATTCAAGGTGTTTTTAGAAAGCATTGTTTACATATGGCATATAAACTACATAATTATATATATATGTAGGTGTTAATACCTATGTAATGAATTTGAAATGTAAAAATAAGAAAGGTCCTGGAACTCATCGATATATAACAAAAACCAAAACGGCTTGGTATTATTAGAAAGTTCAAGGTGTTTTTAGAAAGCATTGTTTACATATGACATATTAACTACATAATTATATATAGGTGTGAATACCTATGTAATGAATTTGAAATGTAAAAATAAGAAAAGTCCTGGAACTCATCGATATATAACTAAAACCAAAAGGGCTTGGTATTGTTTGTAAATTCAAGATTTTTAAAAAGAATTGTTTAAATATGTATTTAAACTAGGTGTATATAAATGTTATACCTTTGTAATGGAGTTCAAATGCAAAAATAAGAAGAGTCCCGGAACTCATCGATATATCCCTAAAATCAAAACGGCTTTGTATTTTTAAAAAATTTAAAGAGTTCCGAAAAGCTTACATTATATATGGTTTAATAAACCTGGTGTACATAAGAATTTTTTGGTGTCCCGGAACTCGTCGATCGCCATACATATATATATATATATATATATATATATATATATATATATATATATATATATATATATATATATATATATATATACATACATACACGTGTTTCGCACTTGTTAGTGCTCATCAGTACGGCATAGCAGATAGAAGAAATAAAATTTAAGCAACAAACTAGAAACAATGTATAACACAAGGTTTCACAGATAGTAGCCAACCACACATTTGTAGTTTCGGCTCGAAGATATTGAGTTTTCAATACAACAACAAACGTCACTACAGAGGTAGCTATAGCCACTACCGTGAGACAACCTAATCCCAAAACATATCAATATGAATAGAAAGATTAATGCGCGTATATAAACATATAACAAAGGGATAATAATGGGAATTCGCGCAATAGATTTATAAGAGGAAGTTAGTTGCAGCCGTATACACGTATATACCCCCATTATTATCCCTTTGTTATATGTTTATATACGCGCATTAATCTTTCTATTCATATATATATATATATATATATATATATATATATATATATATATATATATATATATATATATATACAGGGTTATGATAATGTAATGCACAAAATTCATAAAACGTACAACGATTATTATGAAACTTACGTTTATTTCGTTTTTTATTCATTTTCTCGTTTTTTTTTTTCTTATGTGAGCCCTACTGCAACTATTGTTCCCTAGTGTAACAAAACAAGCTTTCTCCAATAATGTAATAAAAATCTTAGCTTCCCATTAAAAAAATATGTTAATGACGTCATAACTTTGACAAATTTGACGTGTTATTTTTGTAACTTATGTCAAAAGATGCGGAATAAAAAAAAACATTTGACGTGTTTTTGCATTTTGTTCCAAAGTGATCGTTGTACGTTTTATGAATTTTGTGCATTACATTATCATAACCCTGTATATATATATATATATATATATATATCATCATCATAAAATATCTGCGGTGAAATTTAATAAAATAAAATAATATACACCCCAATATTTTTTCTTTTTCCCAATTGGCTAACTCAGGTTTAATTCAATAGAGCATGAAATAAATGAAATACTAAAATCTTATTGATTCTTATACCTGGAAGAAAAGAACTTACTATCAAGACACTTAGACTTCCGCAACTGGGCAACAGCAAGCTAAACTCTATATGTGAAAAGAAAAAGAAATGGATGCTTGTATACACATCAAATAAACACATAGATAAATTGAAAACACAGTCTTTATTTTCGACGAACAAAACGTTCGTCTCTGAATTCGTGAAGTCTGTCTGTCTGTCTGTCGGTCTGTGGCTTTTTTCCATGTTGACTTTTTTGAATTTTTCTTTTTGGAATCTTATAGTACATCAAATTCTAAGAAACTATTGGTTGAAACATTTTTTTGTATCTCTTCGGGAAAGTGGTCAGAATGACCACCGAAAATTTCGGTAAATTTTTGAAAAATGAAAAACTTTGTATTTTTTTAAAATTTACGAAAAAATAAACATTTTTAGCAACAATTTTTTTGCGAAAAATTTTAGGACTTAGAATTTTAGTTTTTATGACAACTAATGCGTTACGTCAACATTAGTTTTCAAAAATAAATTAGTTTATTAAGTATACAGTTGTTTTTGTTCGTCATGGCAATGCTAGCTCTGCGCATTCTCACTAGTTATTAATGAGAATAAAAAAAATCTAATTCAAAGGAAAATAAAAGAAAAATTATTTAGAACAGAACAGTAAAGTAAAATAGGAAATTCTTCTCTGAGCTTGCTCAAATGTGTTAATTAGTCGTTATTAACCTGACATAGGGCTATAACAGTTCTCCATTTGAGCAAACTGACATCAATCAATGTTATCAAATAAAAATATTTACAAATGTTAAGATAATTTAATTTATGATAATTAAATTTTAATAAAGAAATTTAAATTGTTTTATTCCTAAGAATTTTATTATTTACAATCTTTCAAAGTGAGAAAAATAAATTCTAAAATTATTCAGATTGTCTTTATAATTTTGTTATTGAAAAATTCAATCATAACCTTTTATTTTGACCAACCTTGTATATAAAGTACGTCGAAATTCACTTCAATCTTATTTTAAAATTGGTAGTACTGCATTTTAAATCTGTCAGATGATTTTATAATGTAAATACGTCGAATATCCAAATCAATATTGGAAATAAAAATCTTCTTGATTTTAGTTTAATAAATAACACGTTCACAATTCCATACAATTGTTGAATAACGAAATAAATCTTTTTTAATTTTTAAAAATATCCAGGTAAATCTTTATTACACTTTGTTAAATTTCATTTGTTGATATATAACATATGGTTGTTACATAACCCAACTTATTTTACAGATTTTTTATCTCGAGTCAAGCGTGGATTCTCCAAATGCGTTTTATCGACTGAATTTGTTAATTTTTGCTGGGCTTTATTAATGATTTAGCAAAACAATTGAAGATTACGTCAATTTTTAGAAACATCCACCTCTCGAATGTTTTCATGACGTCACTTCACCGAAATAGCTGATTATAATTAACACTAATCTTAATTCTAAAAAGACAGGATTGTAGCTGGCAAAATAACGATTAAAACAAGATAAGACACTTATATTCTACAATTTACCATAACTGAGAAAATTAACAAAAACGATTGACAATGAAAAAATCTCATTAGAGCTTAATTATACACACAACTCATTAAATCCAGCTTTATCCTTTGCAAAATGAATACATAACTACCCTATGTAACTGATACATATAAAATCTACATAAGAACATCTTTACAATAGAAGAAAGATATAAATAAAGATTTCTCTCTATGATTTGATAGACCCAACGATGCTTATACAAATTCCATCATCAACATCAACTTAAATGAAGTTAAATTATAGTCAACTTGTCCAGCATACAATCCTCCAAGTGTCTGAGTTCAAACAATGGTGAAAAATGGTATATAAAAATCAATATTTGGAAAAATCGAAGCATATCAGCACAGCCGAAACCTTCATTAAAATAAATGCTCTTTATTAGTATACAAGAGTTTGTAAGTTTATTGTGCTAAAGTAGTCATTACAACATTGGCCTAATTTACATAATTTTAGTTAAATATGATCCCGAAACTGAGTCAGTCTCATGGAAAACAGAAAAAATCTTCCTACGTTATCAATCGTTCAACTTAAATTTAATCAGGAAAATTAAATCTTCCAGACAAATGGAAAAACCATCCTAAAATGTGACTTGGGTTGCATAAAACATGTATTATCATGAAACAATCTAAATGATTGATATCCTTTTTATAAATCAGACTTTTTATATATAAAAATTGAGGTTACGTCTTCATAAATTCTATCCTTCTTTGATTTCTATTTTAGAAATTGTTAAAGCTATCTGTGACCTAACATGTATCCTTTAGATTAAATAGATCTAACATCCTAGCATGTCTATATCCTTTATTTTATTTTATTGCATGAAATAATTATGTTTGTGTTTACGATCAAATCGTCCAATAAATTTTCAATGAGATGAATCCAAGACATCTCACTATACATTTGCATACACCTTCAAATTTCAATACAGCATATTTTGTTGTTCCAGATAATTTATAACATTGAAAATGAACTAAACTTTACTAAGTTGAAAAAACAAAGCTGAAGTTGCATAAACATCATCAAATCGTTAAGTTATGAGAAAAATTGCAACGATTTTGTTTTAACTCAAAACAAACGTCCCACGCATGGGCGCCAATTGTAACACTCTACTATTTACTAAAAACAATGAACAGGTCCGTACTTACTTTACTTTGCTACGACTAAGATCTCGTGTTGATGAATTGCATCTCAGGGTAGGTACTGGTTTTTATAAATTGGAAAGGAAAAATAAGGTTATTGAAATAATAAGAAATGTGAGCGCCACTCATTTGAATTCATTAGAATTCATTATAATCCACAAATGAGAAGAGATTCCAATTAGATTAACTGAATTATGTAGACTAATCGTAGTTAGTCATGGTGACATTAAAACAGGTTAATGTGAATGGATAACTTCAACAAATGATTGGTCCAATATTATCACAACTATGTCTAGTTTAATTTTCATTAATTCGTTGAGAAAAGTCTTGTCTTTAAACAGCATTTTTATTAATATTCTAAGAGGGATCCCTTTTTGTATAAAAATGATTCTTTCCTAAAAAGTACATATATAATTTTATTAACTAAGGCAACTTAGAAAATATTGTCTATCGGCTAATCCTTGATAATAATAAAATAATATAAATAATATAATCTATTAAAACACACAAATTCTTAAGATTTTGTTAAATAAATCAGAAATCTTTTAAACTGGTGATGGCATTCCATTTGGACAAAGACCAGACTCATTTGTGGTGTAAATATATTTATCAAATCTTATTGTGATTCTTATCATTTGCATCAATTACATTTTCAAGATATTTATTTTCTGAAATTAAAACATTTCACTTAATCAACATTCCCTGAATCTATATATAGCAAACAATGACGACGTCAAATTGTCTAGATTTCCCAGCATACGCAATATTTATTAATTCCATATAAAAGAAAGGGAAACATGTTTGGTAATACGCATAAATATAATAGTATGTGTATGTTACTATGTTACACAGCTCATACTGAATAAGTAGTTTTTTGCTATATTTATTGAAGTGATTGCATTCACTTGATATGTAAACAAGACCGCCATACCAACCACCACCAATATGAAGTTGCCAAAGACCAACTAAAAGGGGAAATAAGTTTTCCAGGAATATACACGGTGTTTCATTACGGAATAGTCAGAGTTTGCCAGTGGTTAGATAACCATTAAAGAAAGAAAATTCCTATATACGATTTTTTTCGTACTTTTATACTTTTGGAGAAGAATAGTATCGAAGTTCAGCCCAATGTTTTCAAATTGAATAATAAGAATGCACATGGCACATATTTTGAAGTTCAAGCAGATAAAGAATACTAGTCGTTTTTTAGAATGTGCAAGGGTAGCGTAATAAACTAATAAAACCGTCTTTATTTTGGCCAAGTATTTCGTAGATTAACAACAGATAAACAGAATTAAATAAACAAAGGATGGTGGGAAACGACCTCTTGTTTGATATAATGTTTTTAAAACGGTATTTTTGTTTTGTGATTTGTAAGATAATTTCAAATTCTTTTAATAGGCAGATTAACCCCTATGTATAATACAAGTCTGCAGGTTTATGAATAAAAAATCATAGTACATGCAATAGTGACACATATTTTGAAGTTCAAGGAGATAAACAATACTATTTCGTTTCTCAAATAATAACAAATTGCAAACCTCTTACACTGCAGCTTTTAGTAATAAAACGTAACAGTACTTATTTTTATACCATGTAGACTATGTAAACTAATGACCATTCATCAGGGTCGTTGTATCAAAACATCAAAAAGAATAATAAGGTTTTACTAAAGGGATTTTCCAGAATTCCAATAAAAAATAACAACACCTATTGATGGATTGATCAAGTTACCTAAACATGTCTTTACTTAATTAACTAACATTTTTATTAACGAATAACAAGTCAAATTTAATATCATTAAATGGGCCAGTATTAAAATGATGTCATTTCTGCCTGCGTTTCATATTAGAATACAGGGGAATCCCCCGGATTAATAGAACGTTTTAAGTTGGTTCAACAACATCCCAAATGGAATGTGCGCCGTCTGCTTCCTTGTTGTGCTCATTCAACAGATGTCACGTTTTTACTGATGGTGTCAATTTCTAAAGAGTTTGCATTTAATTCTATTCGACTTAACACTGACCTGCATAAATTATACGTGCTTTTCTGAAAACGTCGGGCAAAATTTTTGAAATTTCCAAGTTCATTTAATCAAAGAATGTTACTAAGATTTTATGTTTCTAATGACCATAGAAGCTTATCCCCAAAGTCGGATTAGTAGGTAGTGAATCACCGTGTAATCATCAAGAAATTATTTAAAAAATAAGTGTAGGTAAAGGAAGGTTCTTTTGTGATTTATGTTATTTAATTATTTCCAATAAAAGAACAAAACAGGATGTTAAAGCAGTAACGTATTTTGGGAAAAATCATTTTTTCTCTATATAAATTTTGTACCAGTCATCATCGTGTGAAGAAAAATAAATGAGTTAACCACATTGTGCATTGCATCATTTAATATGTCACGTAAAAATTTATATTGCAAGAAAGAATATTGAACTCTTGTTTATTTGAAATGCTAAAATGTTGAGTATTTCTTATTACTGATCCATACTTCTTCGACAGGTTGAATTTGTTATGAGCGTCACATACTATGAATTGACAATACCTTTATTTATCGTAGTTTTTCTTTTGTAAAGCGTACATATACATTTGAATTGCTAAACAGTTACATACTACCTTTTTTTGCAGATTAGCATAATGAGTAAGATTAATACAGAATGACTAATAGCAAATAGTTTTGTATGCAATGCAAAAATAATTTTATTGTAATTAATGAAATATTCAAAAATCATACTTTGAATGTAGCTGTCAAATATCATCTATTTTTTTAAGTATTTTGATGTACTATTGCGAGATAAATTCATAATTGATACGGTATATTTTTCCTGTTTAAATAGGACTTTCTACATTCGTAATAAAAATATAAAATTTGGAACCTTTTACATGCGTGGGTCATTCTCATTTAAAATAGCCACAGAAAAAAACAAAATACTTGAAATTTACAAATCGTAATTTTCAACAACTTTTATCAATTATTGTGATATTATAGAAAACGGATGTAAGTTGGTTACGAGAAATAATGAAGATGTATTTTTTTACTTGAAGAATTGTAATGTACATTTTTTTATTACCGCCCACTAAAAATTTCCGCGTAGTACACACTATAGATTGTAGTTTCAAAATTTTGGAAATTTTTCAAAATTCAAACATTTTATTTATAAATGTTACTTTTGATGCAAACTTTTCTATACTTCAACCGTAAATACAAGAAATGAGTCATTTTCCTAATCACACCTGAATAAACAAATACGACCCGGGGCGAGATAAGATAAGAGTGCAAATTTCACGTTGTTAAGAATTCAGTGACGCACACTAGAACTAACAGATTTTCATTGTTGATTCTACATTTATTTTTAATTAAAAAGGGGTTTGTTCCGCTACTGTCTCTTTCTAGCTCATTTATTGTTTATTTTATCATTTAGATTACAGCGTGGCCTTCGAGTAATTCTAGATGCATTTTACATTTTCACTCACGTGGTTTGTGATGACTCATTTTTTGTATTTTTGGTTTTAGTCTAGTTAAAAAAGAGCATAATCTATTTAAGTAATTTGTGTGCCATTTAACTAATTTAGCATCGCTGGACAATGAAAGAAACTCTCAAGACTACATTTTTGTTATTTAAATATAATTCTATTAATTTTAAGCTGATGTAATAATTATCTTCAGTGTAAGTGCGTAATTTGATTATCCAATTTATAAAGTTTTAGAAGTTGTTATTATTACATAAATTTATGATTAATAAAATGTGTAACAAAGATATATCTTCTATACTAAACCATATTGTATAATCAGTATTATATTTTGTAAATAGGATATGTATATTTAAATTAGGATACGGTTAAACTTGTTATGTAATTATTATGTATTGAGAATATTATGTAAATAGTTGTATATAAGCTCAGGAACACTAATTTTAAGGTATGCTGGTAAACATCAGTGCTAAGAGAGCAGTAGATTTTGAAAAATGTGAAAAGGTTATTATTTATATCGTTGTAAACAGCAGCCCTCTATTATTATTAAGAAATAGAAATGTACTCATGCTTGCTTATACTGTTAAGTAGGTCATGTTTCTGTATATTATGAAAGAAAGCAATCCCCTATATTTTAATAAAATATATTTACTGCAAGTTATAATAGGATGCGTTAAAGTGCGGAGTAGCAAAGTAACTACAGTAATCTACGAATATAAAAAGGGAAGTTTTAAACCGTTCATAAAAGTAAGTGCTACAATCACTATTATAATAACATATGTAAAAGTGAGTTTGGAAGGTGAATAGTACGAAAATCCTATATAGCTGTTTGAAATCCTTATGGTTCTAACAAATTTATTTATTAAAGTTGAGGAATATGCAGTTAAATATTTTGGGATTAGAGGATATTCAACACAAAACGGAAAAGATTGGTTCTACTAAGAATAAAGGTGGAAAACGCTTTCATCTATATTATTTGGAATCTTGTTGAAAAAAAGATTGAACTTTGTGAAGTGAAAATGAATTGTCAATTGAATTTATTTATTAGTTTTAATTTAATAGTTAGTTAGTTTTAAATTTATCCTTATCACTAACAGCCTCGAAAATCTAACATAGCTCTGTGATAAGATTTTCATGAAGAATTTTACTTTTTAAGTTATTTTTTTAGAAGTTATATGGCAGCCAACTGAATCCTAAGTTATCGTAATCTTAAAGTTAAAGGATTTACGTAACTTATTTATGACGCATGCTTATTAATCCTCTTTAAAGGTATTCCTAAATCATTAAGAAATATAAAAAAGGGATTTGAGGTCTATTTCTAAAAATATTTAAATGCAGTAATAAGAAAAATTTAACTTCTTATAATAAATTTTGTAATTTTTTAAAATTTAATTTCAACGAGCTGGTAGCATTTATTCGCTTTAAGATATTTTGAAACAATTTTTTTCTTAATTTAGTAGATTCACCGCGTATTTATTTGTTTCGCAACCAACGTGGGACGAATTTTATTTTTCTCAATTATTGCGGATTTCACTGCAATATAAACGACTAGAGGAAAATATTAAAAATGGCATTTTCTTCATAGAAATAGGAAACACTAATTTAATTTTATGATTCGTTACGGTTTTAGAACTTATAGTGGATGGATAGTGGACTATTTTTTGTATCTACCATACAATGAGAAATCGTAATACCTTATAAGGAACCACGGATTATTGATTATAAAATATGGTGTGACAGGAATTCAAGATACTGATTTTGTGTAATGCGCTTCTAGATCTTTACAGAGGATGCATAAGAACGTACCGGATGGTAATGATGAATGTGAACAGTAATTAGATATTATATACACATTGGAAACGTATAAGCTTGATATAGACAAATAAATGCTTTCATAAACAACGACAGTGGAAGATTGAGACGATGCGGTAAAATAACGCCCGCTGTATATTAGTGGATACGTCAATATGCCAGCACAATCCACGGACAGCAGTAGTTTACGCTTATCCGTCTGATGGAAATTAAATTTATTTTACAGTATTTTTAAAATTGCAATCTCAATATAAAAAGAATTTACTGATATTGCAAGTTTAAAACATAATTCGCATTTAGATATCTTAAAATGTGATGATTATAACAACGATATTTTTGTTTTAAAAATAAAACATGCTCTACTTTAACCAAAATGTAGACTTAATGACTTTGTTTTTATTTAAGAATTAGTATTTCCTTTTTATCATAAAGTTAATTTTAAGTTTCTTCTATAAACATATTTAATTTTGGTGCTTACAGTAGAAACACTGGAAAAGTACTTTGTGCAAGTTTAGCAAATACTGGCATTATTGCGAATGCGAAGAAAATATTACTTAATAGTAACTTATCTGTCGTATGTTGGGGGAATAGTCGAGACTCCTCTTTTACCGCAAACATTTCACTATACCACTCTCGTTTTCTATGAACACTTTTATATTCCCAGACCAAGCTCCTGCGTTTCCAACCTTTATGTGGGGAGTATGGTAAAAATGAAAGGTAATGCAGAAAAACCAAATGAAAAGAAAACTATAATATTTATTATCAAAACAAGATGTGTCTGTTAGGGTGGCATTAAAAAAATAAAGTTAAAAACTCATTATTCTTATCGAGAAAACAACCACAATAATGTTTTTAGCATGTTTTAATAGTGAAATAAGGTTTCTATACTAAAATTAAAAAACACGGCTTTTTTATATTTTTGTGGTTGTATTACGCAAAAAAGTCATATATATATATATATATATATATATATATATATATATATATATATATATATATATATATATATATATATATATATATATACTGTAGACTGTAAGTCTACATCGTGTAACCACGCGAAGCAGAAGGAAGTTAGAAGTGACCTGAAGATGGCAAGTGTGATCTTGCCGAAACGTCGTCAACCATTGTCTGGTTCCTCTAGGAGCCGAATAGTGAATACGCGGAGTGAAACCCGGAAAAGTGGTAAAGTATCATATAATATCCGCGGAAACTTAAAATGTAACATATATATATATATATATATATATATATATATATATATATATATACATGTGTTTTGTAGAAAGTGGCACCCTGCACGATCAATGTAAAAGTGACGCCCTGTGTATATAATTACAATATAAAACTGGGCATAATGACACCAGCATATATATAGTGCAAATGGCACCCAAGTGTATATTTTTTATATCATAAATTACCAGTTTGGCACCCTCCAACGTTGCCAAATTAGCGGGTGTCGCTTGTCATATTATTCTGATAAACTGGTGGCATTGATATATTTGGTGGTTCAGAATAGAAATATTTTATTTGCATGGTGGCTACTTATAAAACAAATTTATATCAAGTCTTGTTTTATATAAGTTATAACACTTGTAAATTCGAAAGAGCAGATGGAATTGAAGATACATTGAAGATGACAATTCTAGACAAAGCAATGCTCCTTTTATGCAATTTTAGGGGTTTGAGTTTCGAGAGGTCGGAATGACATCACGGAAAAGGAATGTTTTATGTTTAGTGCGGTCGATCCTTTAATCTTTAATGTAACTTAATTAGAACAATAAGTTTAGATTGTTTTCTATATATAGTAAACTAACCTTTGGTGTTAAATTTAAACCTACAATCCATATTAAATAATCTTCAAATTATCCAATTAATATTACTAGTTAAAATTGATTATTTTTTGTACAAAGAAAGTTAATTCGATAAAGATTTACGATAAATAAATCAGCTTACAATATTACACTACTGTGCTTTATAAACTCCAAAACTTTATGCCGTATTGTACATAATTTTCTTTTGACTGACAACGACAAGTTGTATACTTAATATGTAAAATAGAATTTCATAAGTTCATACTTTCTAATAAATCTTAACGATGTATCTTAATTTTTTTAATATTTAGTTATTACAGGGTAAGGAAATTATCACTTGCAAATGAAAAAGATTCGATTCTTTTCGTATTTTATCATTTGTGAAAGAATTTTATATTTAAAAATTTATGATTTATTCTTTCAAGAATTAAATTTCAACGAAGGCAGTTTTATTCGTTCGCGAACGAATGCAAAATCAACTGTTTAAAAAAATTTCATTCGTGAATGAATACAAGCGGAAATGAATCATTTGTTTTCAGTTCTTGCTTATAGTTCTTACTACTCTGCAGTTTTATTTGTATAAAATCGTTAACCAACTTCATACAATATGGACCGACACAAATAATTTAATTTAACCAAATATATTAACTATTGTCGATGAACAGACAACAGGAAGACGTTATAAATGTTACAAAGATTTGGTTGGTTCTATAATAATAAATTATAATTAATCACAATAAACCCTTCTTATTAATACTACCACAAAATTTCTTTCAGCGTAAAATAATACCTGTAACTATGAATCCAATTTTCTTAAATGAGATAATTGAAATCTATTTTTGTTTTATCGTCTTATTTATGCGTTAGATATAATTCTGTTATATAAATAGGGATAGTGTTCTGGGAAAATTCACTTGCCATTGTTAAAACTTTATTTTCTTTCTAGAGGCTTTTCAATTTAGTTGGCATTCGGCTTTCAAGTGCTCGTAGTTTTGAATTTCTTAGCTAAAAGTATTTAGCTTTCGCAGTTTTTCATTCCCAAAAAGTGAGTTACTAACTACATGCTTGACCGTTGTGCAATTTGTGATAGGGATTCACTTTAGATAGTTTGTGACTGTAATGGAGGAGTCAAACTATAGAAGAGGATCAAAAACCCCTACAGTCACGTTAGTTAACTTTTCAGGAGATAATCCCAAAATGATCAGTGTTTTCTATACCCAGAACCGTATTTAGTTCAAACACGACTCGTGTCCGTATCAACATCTCATACGGTCATTTCCCAAGATAACCTTGCTTGGCTCAGCCGTATCGGGTTTCTGTGCTTGGGTATCCCAACCTATTTAAAGGCTGGAGAAAACTCGCAAGCTCTCCGACTCAACGAATCCTGGGACCCGAGTTTACCGAGAATATCCAGAGCAGCTGATTCGCAGTTTTGACTACCTGGAACTATCTAGCAACCAGGTATCTCATAGGACAGTGGTCAGTGCAATTTGGAAAATAATTCACGAAGAGTTGGACATGTCCAAGCTTTCATGAGGATACGGGGCCCAGTGCTGTCAGGAGAACTTGGAAGCGCTCCGTGAAAAACAAGTCAATCTTTTTCATTGTTAGGTAGATAGATGAGACTTGCCTGTATCATAGAAGTATAGATAGTATAAAAATTCTACATTCGATGATGAAAGATTCAAGAAAAAACGTTAAACCATACATCTATGGTGCTTTTAACCCTTATATTTCCACCCCTATTGTGTTGCTAGCTTCGTAACATGGGTGCTATGGATTATCTAGTGCTAAGTTTTGAAAAGGATAGAACAAATTGGCGGGGCTGGCGTTAACTTAGCCTCCCCTCTCTCGAATTTACCTTTAAGTAGCTCTGGAACTAAAATGGTGTTAGCTTTAAAATTTGGGTGCTAGACGATGCTAGGTAAGAGCATCCTAGTGCTAGTTTTCAACGGAAATCTATGAATTGGACGGGCACAAGTTAACGGGCCCTATATTATATATTACTAATTTTTTTCAAAATTTGTTGGCAATAACCCTTATATCTTTCAATAAGATGGATGACGTTACTTTTCTTATCCGCTCATATAAATTTCTAGAATTCGTTCCATCCGTTTCCGAAATGTCTACAATTTAATTTGCTCCAAGTTTTTGGTTGAAACAATTCGATTGCTGAAGTGAAATTGTTTACAAAGTGAGATTTCCAAAAAGTGTTTTTGGTCATAACTTCTACCACTTTGATAACTTTAATATTTCTATAATACTTTACCAAACAAGCTTCACTGCTTTCAGCACAGAAAATATTACAATAAGCAGTGAAGGTAATGATGTACCTAGCTAGTACAGAAAAAATAGAGGTGAGATTTAGAGTGGATGATAACATGTTTTAAATGTTTTTATTTTACCTAAAGTATTCTCTATTCAGAGAAGTAAGAGCTGGTTTAGTCTCAAAATTACCATTTGAGTGTAACATGTGCTACTTCCACGAAACTGTTTGTTGTCCGGAAAACCCAAAAAGATTCGATATTAACATTTCCTCTGTCACTGCTGTCATAAATGCTGTTGGCGGCTACACATAGTTAAAAATATTACATAAACCATGGATATTCCTTGTTTTAGTTTTACCCTACATAAAAATGTTCATACTATGGTATGCAATGCTTGGGAAGAAATAGCTTGGAAATCCATGAGAAGCTGCGGAACAAGAAGCTAGATTGGCCATAGAATGTTGAAATATAGATGAGAATGGCACACCAATGATCGCAGTTGTCTGTGATGGCAGTTGGACAAAACGATCTTATTGTGGTGAAGGAAATTGTAATTCTCTCTCTGGAGTGGCTGCAATTTTTGGAGCTCAAACAGACAAGTCTGTGTTTGTCAAAGGGCCGAGAACAAAGAGGAACAGGTCCCAGAAGATACATGTTACAAAAATTGGACTGCATCATCAACTATCACAGAAAAAAGAAGATTAAGACGTACTTGGTAGCAATCTAGAGCCCCTCAAGGTGAGGGGCTCTAGCCTCAAGGTAAAACACCTCTGAATAGTGCTAGTCAACAACTAAAAAGAGAAATTCAAGCGAGTAAAGAATGAATCAATTGAAGCGTATCTAAGAAAACAAACGACTGGCAGCAGCACTATTCTCTTTGGAAAGCTACAAACAAGCTGAAAGGGCCAATAACCCAAATTCCTTCAATAAGACAAGAAGCTGGAAAGTGGACAAAAAATAACGAACAAAAAGCAAATAATTTTGCGATTCATTCAAGATGAAGCCTTGCTTCACCTAAGGAAGTAATGTCTGAAATCAAAGACAACATCAATCCGAAAAAGTTCCAGGGTTCGATGTAATAACTGGTGAAGTGTTAAAGCAGTTACCAGGGAAAGCTACAGTTAAGCTGAATTACCTAATAAACGCTGCCTTTAGATTAAAGTACGTGCCTAGGTTGTGTAAAGACACAGAGGTCATTATGATTCCCAAACCTGGTAGGTCACCTCATGAAGTTCCATCTTACAGAGCTATATCTTCACTACTTGTAATATCGAAGTTATTTGAAAAATTATTGTTAAAAAGACTAAAACCTATCATTGAAGAGAGAAATTTAATTCAATAGAAACATTTAACCATTGATCAAGTACATAGAATCACTAATATTATAGAGAAATCCTTAGAAGAAAATAATGTCTGTTTTACATCTTTCTTGATGTAGTACAGGGATTCGATAAGGTATAGATGAAGGTCTAAATTATAAACTGAAACTATTCTTGCCAAAGCAATATTCTCAAATCTTGAAGTCTTACATTTCTGACAGATACTTCGGGATCAAGCAGGAAGGTGCTTATTCTGAATTGAAGGAAATTAAAGCAGGAGTGCCGCAAGGAAGTGTTACTAGGACCGATCTTGTATCTCTTGTACACTTGTGATATTCAAGCATTAGAAAACAACACCTTTGCTACTTTTGCTGATGACACAGCTATATTAGCAGTAAAAACAACCAATGCAGAAGCCATAGAAAAATTACAAACAGCCATTGATCTAGTTTACTGTAGGACAAAAAGATGGAGAATAATATTGAATGAATCCAAATCAGTACATGTAAACTTTGCGAATAAAGTTATCCAATATACGCCAGTCAGTATAAATAACAACCAGATTCCATGTTCGGACACAGGCATTACACTTGCGAAGCTTCGATGGAAAGCACACGTTAAAAAAGAAAAAGAACTTGGTATTAAATACAGAAAAATGTATTGGCTGATTGGAATAAACTCCACTCTCTCTCTACACAATAAGCTTTTATTATTCAAGCAAATACAGAAGCCTGTATGAACCTATGGTATTCAGTTTTGGGGCTGTACCAAACAAAGTAACACCGACACCATCCAACGATTCCAAAATAAAGTGTTAATTGAGGTGTCTAGTAGATGCATTTGAAGATGCATTGAACTACAAAGAAACAGAAGCACAAACTTGATTGCAAGCTGATTCTCACAATGTCTGATTGAACAATATAGAAAAGAGTTATTAACTACTTCATTATTTGGTAAAGTTTGTAAGACACACAGGTTGTGCTTCAACCGTTACTGGAATCCTTTATACAGAGTTTCTTTCTAGAGCCACAGCTTGGGGAAAAATAATGAAGATAGAGCTAAATGTTTGTTAGAAACGAAATTTGGTTTTCGCATTTCTAGTTGTGGGCTTTTTATAAACGCGAAATGGCCACTTCTCGGTGCTTCAACAGACGGTATAGAAGAAAATTCTGGACACTTAGTAGAAATTAAATGTCCTTTCACGGCCAGGAATTACGAGATAAATGAAGCAATTCAAAAAAATAGATGGTTATCTAGAAAAGGATGGTGACCAAGGCCGAATGAAAAAGATAATTATTTTTATCAAGTACAAGGACAATTAAGTATCTCTTCAAAAAAGAAATGGTATTTTGCCGTTTGGACTTATAAAAATATTCTATTATAAGAATATAAGAAATTATTTACTTGAAGGTTGAAGTTGATGAGTTTCTTCAGAGAAATATGTCGCCAAGATTACACGCATTTGATTATAATTGCCTCTTGCCAGAAATAAGCATAAGCTTTAATTTAAAATATGTCAACTTTTAGTCATTGTTTCCGAAAACAATTAAATGAGAAATCAATTAAACAAGGTGAAATTGTCATCGATATATACGAGGGAAGATCAATATTTACGGTCCCTGATATAGAAAGAGAAAGAATTTTTAAAACATTATTTATTTATTTCTCAACATAATCTCCCTGAACTTCAATGCACTTGGTCCACCGATGTTCCAATGCTTCAATGCCTTTCAGGAAGAAGTTTTCCGGTTGCTCCTCAAACCAGCCATTTACTGCGGTCATAACTTCATTATCGTCTCCATATTTTTTTCCACGCAGGTTTTCCTTTAATTTTGGAAATAGATGGTAATCACTGGGAGCCAGGTCTGGTGAATATGGAGGGTGTTCTAGGATTTCAAAGCCAGCGTTCTGTATGGCAGCCATGACAATGCAGCTCTTGTGGAATGGAGCGTTGTCCTGATGGAACAAAATTTTTTGTGCCAACTTTCCTGGTCTTTTTCGGTCGATGCTTTCGCGCAATGTTGGAATTAACCCTGCATAATAAGAACCCGTTATTGTGTGTCCACGCTGCAAATAATCGATCATCAAAATTCCTTCTGCATCCCAGAACACTGTGGCCATAATATTTCCAGCCGCCCGTTGAACTCGAAATTTGCGTGGAGGTGGAGAACCTCTGTGATGCCACTCCATACTTTGTCTTTTAGTCTCAGGATCAAAATGGTGCACCCATGTTTCATCCACAGTCACAAAGCGAGTGAGAAACTGCTTCCGATTGGCCTTCAGGTACTCCAAATTGGCTTCCGAATGCAGCACTCTAGAGCGTTTCTGATCGACGGTCAGCATCTTTGGAACCCAACGCGCCGAAATTTTTCTGAGATCAAGAACATTTCTTAAAATATTTTCAACTGACCCATAAGAGATGTTCGTTATTTCCGCGATATGGCGAATAGTCAGTCTTCTATCTGCCATTACCATATCATGGATAAAATTGATGTTTTTGTCAACGGTGACACAGACTGGACGTCCCGCACCTTTCGCATGTTCGCAAGTTGTTCTGCCTAATCTAAACTCACGAGACATATTTTTCACCACTTGGTAAGAAGGGGCAGAGTCCCCTAAAACGTCTGTCATATCCTTGTGAATTTCAGTAGGTGTTAATCCTTTTTTTTGCAAATACTTTATCAGCGCTCTGACTTCACTTTTTTCCATTTTTAAAAATTGTCTGTTATCGACCAGCTTAATTATTAATAACTTTCAAAGAACAACACGCACCTACGCAAAACTTGACACAACAAATAATTAGTAATGACAGTTCTCATAGAAAAATGAGTGACGATATCATGCAAAGCCTACTATGTCAGGGACCGTAAATACTGATCTACCCTCGTATTTAAGATATAAGCCTTATATAGAAAATTTAAAATAAAAAAACAATCAAGAAGTAGGTATAGTACTTATCAGTAGCGTTTTTTTGTTTATAAATAAGTAATACTAGAATACTTGAATAAATGGCAAAAAACATTATTTTTTATAAAGAACACTTTCAAACACCTGCAAATCCTAAATTGACAGTCCAAGGTGGTAAATAAATCCCTTGAACCGTTATTTCTCACCATCTGGTGTTATTTTAAATTTTGTTAAAATATGTTTTAAGCTTAAGGGGTAGATACGCATTTTTATTACCTGCTAATTCATCCCTTAAGAATACCGATGTCTTTAATTTTTTACAGTTAGGACGTTACGTTTGCTGGCAAATGTACGATATTTTGCCATTTGTATATGTGGAGATTTGACAATTAAACAAATAGATTTTGTTTATTGTTTCCAGCCTTATTTTGTGGAACTCCATAATCATGAAATAAATAAAGATTATTAAAAGTTTCACAGTTTTATTAAAATATAACCTGACAATATTGTTTCGACAGCTATGCTGTCATTATCAAAGGTAATATAATTATAAACAAACACGTCGCTAAGGTAGATACAAAATAGGTAACTAGATAAAATAATAATAATAATCATAATTAAACATCTAATACTTCCAGTAACGTAATAAACAAATAAATAATTCCAGTAAAACAAATAGATAATTCATACAAAACGTCTTATGCAGTCTATAGCAGAAAGTTGCTTATGTCCTCTTCTATTCAATGGTGTGATAATACAAATTTTTGATCATAGTGTGTTTTGTCCGGTTCTTCTAATTTCTTAAATTAAAAGTATTACACAATTCCTCTTTTTATAGAGATTACACAGATTATATATTTAAATAAGTGTATACATATACTGTTCAACAAATGAACTGGACAATTTGTTTATATTGGTATTTGCGTATATTTTATTAATAAAAATATGATTATGTTAATACGTAAGTTGATATTGAAGCACAATACAATTAAATATGCTTGATATAAGTACTATAAAATAAATACTCGATGGTTTTATGGGAAATATTTAAATATTTAAAAAATTACACCAATCTGTGCAAATGGTGCAGTTAATTAGTTGAGCAGTATATTTGTACACCGAATTGACCTAATACATTCATAAACATATTTCAATTGTACTTTTTATTTATCTTTTAGTAGGTTTGTTTACGCCTGGTACAAGGTTGAAATGTAATCGACTGGGTTATATTGGGTATTACAGAGTTGCCAAATGTCGGGTGTCACTAAATGCAATAATTGTTAAGTAGTCACATTGACAAATATTATATAAAAATATACACCTGTATATTAACGAGCGCCGCCTGGTGGAGACCCTCTAGAACTAATTTGTATATAGCTATATAAAATATGTCAATTTGGCACCCAACCAAAAGTTGTGTTTTTTTAATGTAGATGGGGCTGTATTGTATACACTCTATTTCCAGCTAAAAACAGTCTGACACCCAATGCTGGGTGTCGGATTGCAAAATTGGGTGCCACTCTTACAATGAATATGCAATTTTGGTGTCACAAAGACAAGATATATATATATATATATATATATACATATATATATATATATATATATATATATATATATATATATATATATATATATATATATATATATATATATATATATATACATACATACACGTGTTTCGCACTTGTTAGTGCTCATCAGTACGGCATAGCAGATAGAAGAAATAAAATTTAAGCAACAAACTAGAAACAATGTATAACACAAGGTTTCACAGATAGTAGCCAACCACACATTTGTAGTTTCGGCTCGAAGATATTGAGTTTTCAATACAACAACAAACGTCACTACAGAGGTAGCTATAGCCACTACCGTGAGACAACCTAATCCCAAAACATATCAATATGAATAGAAAGATTAATGCGCGTATATAAACATATAACAAAGGGATAATAATGGGAATTCGCGCAATAGATTTATAAGAGGAAGTTAGTTGCAGCCGTATACACGTATATACCCCCATTATTATCCCTTTGTTATATGTTTATATACGCGCATTAATCTTTCTATTCATATATATATATATATATATATATATATATATATATATATATATATATATATATATATATATATATATATATATATACACGCCCAACTATCCATACCAAGCCCGCTATGTTACGCAGGCACTCAGAAGCCCGGGCTTTCCTGTAGAGTTGCAGCTATATATTCTACGTCAATCGAACCGATAATTTCATATTATTAAGCGCAACCTGCGAGGGGTAAGTTATTTTTACATACAAATGAATATATACTGTACAGCTTTTACGAGACCGCATATATTATTGGTACTGTAGCAGTCCTGTTTGTATAAAAATAGATATTTCACGCATTATACCAAGCCACGCAGGGTTGCCGCTACTGTTACCAGCAAAACGTAAGATTATTGATCGTGTAATTTGTCTAGCCGGCTGTAAATGTCGGACAAACCACGGTTAGTCACCGAGACTTCCCGAATGCTTTCGTTCTTATGTGATGGTAATGCCGAGTTGGGAGTATCCTAGCGGAACTTTTGTTCTCGCCAACAGCCTGAGTCAAGGTCGTACAACTAGTTATTATCGATTTTATTTTAGCTTTCTCGCGGCATAGTAACACAGACAATTATATACAACGAACTTTATGAAAAGAAGATGGAATTTTAGATTTCAGATCATGTTCTACATGCATAATTAACTGAATATTAAGTTACCTCGGAATTCGCCTTTTGGCCACCGATTTTGATGATTTTTTTTTTAAATTGTAGGTAATCGACTATATTTCAAAGTCTAAATGTTAGATTTGTCCTGTAATGCCCTGTTTAATTGTTAATAACAAATTATTACTTTTTTCATAAGGGACTAACATTTAAATAATTTCATCAAATTTGTATTATAATTGCATAAAGTTGGGTACTTATAGGTTTTTAGGGTCGTAGATTCAAAATTTTAATAAAAATTTGATGAAATTATTTAATTATTAATTAGCCCCTTATGGAAAAAGTAATAATTTGTTAATAACAATTAAACAGTAATTTTCAAACCTTTGACAGTACAGACTTTACCAATTAATTATTTTAGTTTGAAAGAAAATGGCAAGAACAAAATTACAGTTTTCAATTAAATTAATATAAATAAAAATATTATTTCTAAAAAAAGATAAATCAATATTAGACGGTTTCCTAGAAAAAAAATACCTCGGAATTCGCCTTTTGGGCACCGATTTTGATGATTTTTTTAAAATAGTAGGTAATCGAATATATTTCAAAGTCTAAATGTTCGATTTGTCCGCTAATGCCCTGTTTAATTGTTATTAACAAATTATTATTTTTTCCATAGGGGGTTAATTAATAATTAAATCATTTCATCAAATTTTTATTATAATTGAATAAAGTTGGCTACTTATAAGTTTTTAGGGTCGTAGATTACGAATCCGGGGTCCAAATTGGTCTAAAATTCAAAATGGCGGCTACAAAATGGCCGCCGGTGTCAAAACTTTAATATATGAAATTTTGAATGAAAAATCGTACCAAGGGGTTTTTAAAGTAGCAAATTGTGCTGTTAAGCTAAAAAATGACCCAGATGTAAAATGCTTGTCACAAAATGGCCACCGAAACTAAATATGATTAAAATTCAAAATGTTTAATCTCTACTGTATGTTTGTTTAAGATGGATTAATATAGTAGTTAACACAGTTTTAAGATTGTTGCAATTATTATTTATTTAAAATTCAAATTGATAGAATGGAGTTATTCCGTATGAATAGTGTTAAAATAAATTAATACTCCATAATTTAACCAGATTCCGTTTAAGTCTGAAACTTTATTTATCGTCAGATTTAAATAAAGGATATTGTTTTAATTATTATTTACTTGTGTTTCATGTAAAGCATTGTTAGTTTTTTCAGCTACTTCTGGCAACGTAGAAAAAGAATGTGCTCTTTACATTTTGAAAACTGATTAGTAAGCTTTTTTTTGGGAAGAATAAATTCTTTTTTACATGCTCTTACTGGTTGCGACACTACAACAGCGTTTTTCTGCAAAGGGGAAAATAAATTTTTCAAAACTTTTGAATGCAAAATTTTATAGGTGTTTTTATAATTTTTAGAAATAGTTAGGGTTACTGAAGACAAGATAAGATATATAGAAAATAAATAAAATGGAACTTTTTTTATTAGAAATTGCATGAAAATACAACTAAAAGAAATTGATTTAATTTTATTTTATTTGACAAATCCCATATTGTATATCATCTTCAGAGTCATTGCGTTCTGTTTCTTCTTCTTGTTATTTTGAAAAGCATTCTTCATCAGAGAAGTTTTCATCTAAACTTCTTTTTCATTAATGTTTCCTACGTTTGGACATTTCCAAAACTTTAAAAGATTTGAGTTTTGTTTTCGACTATGCTTAAAAATTGGCTATAAGTGGATTCGAAGATGCCAAAAATAAGTTGAGAATTTTCTCATTAGTTTCTTCTCTGGAAGATTTGCATGGATGACCTCTTCTAAATTAACTAATCAACTTTATTTATTTCTTCTAAATAGCTTGAAATCTTTTTTCTCGCTTCTTCGCTAGCCGTTCATCTGTATCTTTTTGATGGACCAGCATGCCTCGAAGGTTAGTTAGAGTACCGTAGGTACATTTTACTAAAACATTTTCTGCAGCTTTTATGGTTGAATGGTCTTGAACTTTTCAACATTTATTTCATATCCACATACAACTGTTTGCATAATATCAAATCTATTAATAAATTATCTCTGACTTAATTTCTGTAATTTCTGCAGAAGTCGCAAGCGCTTTGAAAAAGCACCTTGCTTCATATTTTCTTTGTTTTTAAAACTGTAAACCATGTGGGAAAAAATCGTGAATCTCTGTATCAAACAATAAACAAGTAACTGTGATTCACTGGCAAACATTTGAAGAAAAAATGAATGAACTGGGTGTTTTGCAAACCTTACTGAGCTGAAAACATGTGAATACATGTGTGAGATACCTATTAGAGACCGCTAGTATAGCCGTTTAATTCTTTCGACATTTTGTCAGCTTTTGAAGCAAAATCCCGTTACATGAGACGGTGGAATAGTCTAAATTTTTGACAGTATTGCCTTTTTGTCCGTTCCAAGTTTTGATGACCTTCGGATTTAGATTAATTTATTATGATATGAGCTTTCAATCAGTAAAGGTTTCATCTTGTAAATCCGTTTCCCCAAAAAGAACGACCTAAAAAAATCCACAAACTGACAGAGGAACTAAGGGAAGACTGACAGATAGGTGCCCAGTTCGTGTTATGTTATTCATTAACCATGTACAGTGCCGCCCATTTGAAAGTGCACAACTCTTTATATGTAATATTCCAAAATGACATCGTGTAAGTCAGGATTCCATGGGCTGTGTTTATAACAGCTGCAGCGGAATGAAAGGTTTATTATTATTATTTTCAAATACTTGTTTAAAATAATTTATCAGCTTAGAGTAAGTTATAGAAAACATAACCGAGGTAAATCGGGTCTATCGTGTACTTTCAAATGGGCGGCAGTGTACCTCTAAGTTGCTATTTAATACTTCATAAAGAATTATGATATGACTTTTAAATTATTAGTCCAAGAGCAAGAGCAAAAAAGTAGGTTCATAATGCAATGAAATGTTTTCGTAGACAATAACATTTTCTACAACTTTTATTACAAACTTTTTTCTGTATAGTGCATAGCTTTATATTTAAAGCGCGCCAAACTTTCTCCAACATGGTTATTGCTAAATATATAGTTAACGGTTGATGATACATTAAAAATGGTAATAACCAAATTTGTAGAACACAAAATTTCTTATAGAATTTATTTGAAGTCTTTTTTCTATAAAATTGATACTTTAAGAGCTATAGCTTGGTAAACTATTGCACCGCGTGAATTATCAGTGGTAATGTTGGTCATAGTACACGGTAAACATTTCATAACACATAAAACGGCGAAAAGTGTTCAGAAAAATGACAGTACTGTGTAGTGTGTAGTGAATGTAATGTATTAATCTTATAAATAGTGCCAAGAAGTACTCATAATTTATACATCTTTCTTAAATTGCATGGGTAGAACGTATTATCATAAAAAACTGTCAATGTAGCAAGATATAATAGTTTGTCACGTACATCACGTACATCATAAAAAATAATAATAATCATGATGATAATAATAATCATGAGAAGGGAAAGGTGGAGAAAAGGATAACAGAGTTCAAAGAATGCAAATTAATTTTTTGAAATAAAAAACGGATTAAAACATTTATTTATACAAAAAGTGGCAAGTTATTTTACGTCATAAGTCTCATCTGTTTCGATGATGAAGGAAGTCACTCATCGTCTTCCACATCCTTGTTTTCTGCCACCGATATATCCGTAGGAGGTGAATCGAAAATTTCATTTTCATCGACTTCGTCTTCGATGGTTTCCAATGTATCTGGCACATTGTCCCATGTGCATCCACCACAATTCGAACAAATAATGGAACATTTTAAGCCAGCTTTTCGGCATACACAGGCAGCCCCGCAATTTGTTGTGCATTTGCAAGATATTATTTTCAGCAAACTTGAGGGTGCTGGAGCCATAGTAGTTCGAATTGGTTGAAGTCCATTTGTAGTCCGCTTCCAATCCCATTCTTCAGGATCATGGTAAAATCCAAGCCAAGTTTGAACCTGGTGGTAGGTTCTAAGAGAATGGTAACGTGCCGTATCTTGGGTTGGAGGTAGAAGTGAGAGGTTTAGTTTGGTGTTACTCGCCAAATTTGCGAAGCATTTTTAGCGAAGAGAGTTAATGGACGCATTGAGAGGCGCATGATTTAATATATAGTGTATAATTTCGTGGCTATTGTGCGTAAACTCGGCATTTACAGCGTAAGTCTTAAAGTATCAATTTTATAGAAAAAAACTTCAAATAAATTTTATCGGAAATTTTGTGTTCTACAAATTTATCATCAACCGTTAACTATATATTTAGCAATAACCATATTGAAAAAAGTTTGGCGCGCTATAAATATAAACTTATGCACTATACAGAAAAAAGTTTCAAATAAAAGTTGTAGAAAATGTTATTATCTACGAAAACGATTTTTTTACTATTTTTGTGGCACGATGCACAGTCACGAGATATTTGATAAAAACGTGTTTTCCAAGATGGCTGCTAACGTTCATCTCTCCCGTCCCGCCAACTAGACGTTACATTCAGGGGACACCTACGAACATTTTCCAACAAGAAAATCAATTCTGTAGAAGATTGCAGAAGTAAATTACCCTGTTACTGGCCGATATTATTTATTTTCCAACTTGTTTACATGCAGGTTACTAACATTATTCCATTGTTATTTCTAAACTACTACTATTTAGTAAGCATTAATCCTACAGTTCGGACAGCTTTTTTAAGGAATTCTCTAGTGTAAAACAGCCAGCCTTCGCATTCAAATGAGACAGTGTTAAAATCTGCAGATGAGAACAACTTTGTTCTATTTCTTTCACCTAATGTAACTGCTATCACTCAACCAACGGACCAAGAATATATAAGAAACACCTAAGAGATTTTACAGACGTACCGTTTCGATTAATTTCTTGGAAACATTTGATATGATGCTATTTTGAAAGTTCTCTAATATCCAAGATGCAATTTTTGCTTTCGCTATTGCATGGATCAATGTTAAACAACTGAAAATCGAGAAAACGTTTTTTACAATTATGCATAATGGAAAAGAAGTTAAAGGCGAAGATGTTACTGAAGACGTGATTTGTTCTAAAGGTATTGGTAGTTTGGCAAATCAGAGCGAGGATATGAAAGAGATAGAAGAGTCCGACATTGAAGCTTAAATGCATTGTGATCGTAAAAAACAAGGTTACCAAGTACTGACAGGAGATGCAATAATGGAGGAAGGCGAAATTCTACGCGACACCTCTCAAGTAGATCAAGAAATTCTAAGTGATGGTGATGATGATTTAAACATGAAGAAAGTACTTTATGGACAAACTGCTGAAGCCATAGGCGTGTCATTAAATTTTTTTGAACAACATAAGGATCCTGATGTAATACATATTTTACACTGGCAAAATATAAAACAAATGATAAAAAATAACACGGTACGCACAGAAGAAATTTTCAGATTTTCATATAGCTTTTCTAGAACTTTTTGGTATGAAGATTACGAATCTGATGTTGGTTGTTTCCAATCAGGTCAAATGTTGTTTCGAATTTCATTCGTACGCCATGCAGCCAACCCATACCTGCCTCATGAATTTAACTCAAACCGGGTTTCTCAGGAATTGCTTTTTACCTTACGAATGCAAAACGCCAATAGAAGAATAGCATGCATACACCACATAAACAGGGTTGACAATTTTGGCGTTTCTTAATTCTACAGCTTTTTTGCTTTGGCGCTTGGTGCGTAAATTTTGCTATTAGTTTTTAGCTTTGCATCGTGTTTGACTACTATTGCATAATAAGTAGCGTGCCCCAACTTCACCTAACGATAGACAAAATGTCAGGCGAGGCATCTGTGACTCTCGTTCAGAATTGGACTGGTCTAGTGCCCTCATGTCTCTGTGATTTGTGATTGCGCATTAAGTCTGGTTCCGTTACGGGTAAACTAGCTAGACATATGTTTCCGAACTATCGTTCTCAGATAGTTACGTCAAGGAACTTCAACGCTTTCTTGGATTAATTACTTATTTATCTAAGTTCTTTTAAGAACTTATCAGAATTATTAGCTCCACTTAGAGTGCCGTTAGAAAAAGATGATGAATGGACATGGGAGAATGAACAAAAAGAAGCATTCTGTAAATTAAAAGAAATATTAAAGAACCCTCCAGTACTTGGTAATTTTAACCCAAATTTACCTATTTTATTATCTGTAGATGCTACTAGTACTGCATATGGTGGGGCATTAATTCAGAATGGTCACCCAATAGCTTATTACTCCAAATCTTTAACTAAAACGCAGATCAATTATAGTCAAATTGAAAAAGAAGCATTGGCCATATTACTGGCTTGCAAGAAATTTCCTGTTTATATATGGGGAAACAAAAATCTGATAGTAGAATCAGATCATAAGCCGTTAGAAACCATATTCAGGAAGCCATTGACTGAAGCGTCTCCCAGACTACAGAGAATCCTATTTGAAATACTGCCATATCACACAATTGTGTACAAAAAAGGAACGATGTTGTACATAGCTGATATACTGGGCAGAGACTGCGCAAAAATGTTCATGATGACGAGGATGAAAACTCATTTGAGACATGTGTAATAATACCAATGAGTAAAACGAGATTGCAGCAGTTAAAACAAGAGACAAATACAGATATAGAATTGGTAGAATTAAAACAGCAAATACTTGTAGGATGACCCGACAGAATAAGCGAAGTTCCGGCTTCTCTAAGAAAATACTGGTCTTACAGGCTTAACTAGCAACTTATGTCTTCATAAGTATCATATTCAAAAATGATAAAATAATGATACCTCCGAGACTACAAGAAGTTGTTCTCAAATGTTGTCACTTTAGCCACAAAGGTATCACTGGTACTCTTTAATTGGCCAGAGATTTTGCGTATTTTGGCCAAGAATGTCTGTAGACATTATTAAATTGGTGCAAAACTGCAAGATTGGTGCGAAGGAACAAAAAGATAATCCTAAAGAAAAAATTTTACTTCAAGAGTATCCAGAACGGCCATGGCAAATATTCGCTTCTGATATTTATCATTTGAAGGACAAGGAATACTTGCTAATGGCAGATAGCTATTCAGGTTATTTTGACTTCGTGCAATTATCAAGCTTAACCAGCAGGTCAATAACTCGAGCATTTAGATGTTGGTTTGCTACATTTGGAATACCTGATATTCTTCGTACAGATGGAGGAAAACAATATGTATCTGAAGAATTTAAAGAATTTGCTAGAAGATGGAGGTTTGAACATAGAGTTTCCAGTCCACAGTTTCCCAGACCGAATGGCTTAGCAGAGCGATATGTACAAGAAGCAAGATCGATACTAGATAAATGTATAGAAGAAGGTTCAGATATCCAGTTAGCCCTTTTACATCACAGAAACACACCAAGAGACACCCTAGGTTCTCCAATGCAAAGATTAATGGGTCGAAGAACTAAAACGTTCATTCCCATTAATACAAAGTTATTATTACCTGAAACAGTTAAAAATGTTTCTGAAAAGTTGAAAAATATTAAACTAAAAGAGAAGAAATGTGCAGATAGAGCAAAAGCAAATTTACCAGAATTTTAAAATGATGAAAAAGTATTAATTAGAAAGAGACACAAGGAATGGACTCCTGCAACAGTTGTAAAGAAGGCAGAAGAACCAAGCTCGTGGATTGTACAATAGGGTGGTCCAACAAAAAAAGCAAAGTCGGAAATCTTATGTTCTCACCCCCTAGGATTATTGTATATCGAAAAAAAAAGTATCCCTATTTTTTATTTTGAAATCGGACGATGTTTAGGGGTGCCTCAAAGCCCTTAAAGGTTCCAATGTATTTTATATGGGAAAAAAAACTCTTTCATAGGTTTGGTATAGAATTTTAGAAAATCAATATTTTTCAATGGGACTACTCTGTTTCTCTTCAGAAATGTTCAGAAAATGACATCCAATAATTTATTTGTTAAATATTAAAAAATAGTAATAAATATTTTTTAACGATTTTTCTGTTTCTTTCATTTATGGGGTTTTTTGCGGGTCTGTAAAAAATAGTTAATATAAAAAAATTTAACAAATAAATTATTGGATGTCATTCTCTAAACATTTCTGAAGAGAAACACAGTAGTCCGGTTGAAAAATATTGATTTTCTAGGATTCTATGCCAAATCTACGAAAACGTGTTTTTTTCTCATATAAAATACATGGGAAACTTTAAGGGCTTTGAGGCACCCCTAAACATCGTTCGATTTCAAAATAAAAAATAGGGGTACTTCTTTTTTCGATATACAATAATCATAGGGGGTGAGAGCATAGGATTTCCGACTTTGCTTTTTTGTTGGACCACCCTATTGTACAAACACCAGATGGTACACAGTTGACAGTAGTGTGTCAAATCAAGAACCAAAAGCACAAGCAACGAATGATCAATTTCTTCAACAACAATATACTTATATCAAGATATGGTAGAGTAATTAAGAAACCAAACAGACTGAATTTATAACTGCAGAATTAGTTGATGTGTTGTGATTGATATATGTTATTTGTTAAATGAATGATGTGTAATTTATTTATTTTATTAGAAAAAGAGAGATGTAATACAGGGATCTAGTTACAGATAGATAAACAAACATTGTACTAGTTTGACATTAGTAAATCGAACACGTTAATAAATTAATTATTTAAATAACATGTTTTATTGGGTAATTATTATTATAAATAATAACATAAAACATGACATTATTTAATGTCAATTCTACTGCTATTGAGAGACATAGTACCAACGACAGTAATAGTAGTAACTTGTAATAATGTAAATTCAGCTTTAGATACTTTTTATAACATCATCAATTTAATTTTTGACGATTGTATTCCAAAATCTAGTAATAACAAAAGTAAAAACAAAACTAAATATCCTACATGATTTAATAACGAAATAATACAGTTATTACAAGCAAAAAACAGGTATCACAAACTCAAACATCTTTCAGACAATTATTTACAACAATATAAAGAATGCAGACGGAGGTTGAAGTCTCTTACTTCTATTGTTTACCATAATTACTTATCTAATATCGAAACTCATATTATGAATGATACAAATCAATTCTGGAACTATATAAAATATAAAAAAAGAAATAGTAGTTGTGTCACTAATTACACCCACAGAGGTGACAAATTGAACACTGCAGAAGTTGCTGACGCATTTGCGAATCATTTTCAGTCCGTTTTCTCTACTCAACCTTCTACCTACAATGTTCGAGATTTTGATTGTCAATCAGTTTGTACCAACGATTTGTTCACACTTACTGAACTACTAGAAGTTGATTACAATAATGCTCTTAAGAATTTAAAACCAAAGAGAGCTGCTGGACCGGATAATATACCGCCATACATACTAAAAGCTTGTGGAGAATGGTTGCAAGTACCTCTTTTATATATTTATAATTTAGCCTTAAAAACTAATACGTTCCCAGATAAATGGAAAGAATCCTATATAACGCCGATACACAAGTCTGGTCCCAAAGAGGCTGTCGAAAACTACAGGCCAATTGCTATACTATCCGCTCCAGCAAAACTCTTTGAGCAGATAATTTACTCCAAAGTCTTTTCTCACATTAAACCTTACATTACAAGTCATCAACATGGCTTTGTGCCCAAAAAATCAACTACTACTAATTTATTGGAATTTTCAAATGATGTGCTCTCCAAATTACAATGTAAAAAACAAGTGGACGTTATATATACTGACTTTCGAAAAGCTTCTGACACCGTTGACCATGACGTATTATTTACTTAGGGCCTTTACTGTTTTTAATTTTTATTAATGATTTACCTTTAGCCTGCAAATATTCCAAAGTTCTTCTATTTGCCGATGACTTAAAGTTTTATAGAGTCGTTGAGAATAATACTGATTTTCAATGTTTACAAGAAGATCTCCAGGCAATATATAATTGGAGTATTGACAACAAATTATACCTGAATACTGACAAATGCTTCATTATGTGCTGTATATCCAGACGTTTACCTACCACAAACAGTTATATTTTGGGCAGTGAGGTGTTAACACGAGTAGAAGAGATTAAAGATTTGGGTGTAACTTATGACATAAAACTGAATTTTAATCGTCATATAGATAATATTGTTGCAAAAAGTCAACAAAAATTAGGATTTGTGTTAAGAAATTCATTAAACTTTAATAATCTAAAAACTATAACCAAGCTATATCAAACTCTTGTTAGACCTCTATTAGAATATGTATCACCTATTTGGAATCCAATGCTCATGTATCAAATTGAAAAGATTGAGAAAGTTCAAAAGCGTTTTTTAAGATTTTTATATTTTAAAAAATATGGAACATATCCAGATTATCGAACTGTTCGTTCAGAAGATCATAAAACAGAATTTAATTACTTGAGCCTAGCAGCGCGTAGAAAATTTAATTCCGCTATTTTATGTTATAAAATCTGGAATAATCTTATAGACAGCCCCGAACTGCTAAGTTTATTACAAATAAAAGTTCCACCACGATCCATTCGTTCTTCTGTCATGTTTCGCATTCCTCTGCAATTGCGTAGTACCTTGCTTCCACCCATGATTACTATATTACGACTTATGAATGAATTATTAATTATTACAGATTTAGATTTATCAATATCATTAAATAGATATAAAAAAATTATATTTGACTACTTTAGTAAGTAAAATTACTAATTATACAAGTTTAAAGTAATTAGTTTGGTATGCAGCTTCAACAGTTAAAACTCAATTCATGTTATATTGAACTCAATACTATTATTACTATAGAATAGCAATCAATTTAGCATTATTCTTATTAAGCAATCACTATTAATTTCCTTTTTATTATTGTAAGAAAAATTATTATTATTATTATTATTATAATTATTATTATTAAATTAATATTAACATTGAGCAAAGCAAATTTTACATTAATTAATAATTACATTATGTTATTGTTCTGTAAGAAGGGCAGAGCCCCTGTTGAACAATTAAGTTAAATAAATAAATACTGCCAGGTGCTTTTTCAAAGCGCTTGCGACTTCTGCAGAAATTACAGAAATTAAGACAGAGATAATTTATTAATAGATTTGATATTATGCAAACAGTTGCATGTTGATATGAAATAAATGTTGAAAAGCTCAAGACATTCAACCAAGGAAACTGCAGAAAATGTTTATGGTACTCTAACTAACCTTCGAGGCATAAAATGCTGGTCCATCAAAAAGATACAGATGAACAGTTAGCGAAGAAGCGAGAAAAAAGATTTCAAGCTATTTAGAAGAAATAAATAAAGCTGAATAGTTAATTTAGAACAGGTCATCCATGCAAATCTTCCAGATAAGAAACTAATGAGAAAATTCTCAACTTATGTTTGGCATCTTCGAATCCACTTATAGCCAATTTTGAAGCATAGTCGAAAACAAAACTGAAATCTTCAAATCTTTGGAAATATCCAAACGTTGGAAACATTAATGAAAAAGAAGATTTAGATGAAAATTTCTCTGATGAAGAATGCTTTTCAAAATAATAATAAGAAGAAACAGTTTTGCATTCAAAAGGTTTTTTTTAGGGGCAAAGAGAAAAATTTATTTTTCCCTTTGCCGAAAAACGCTGATAAAGTGTCGCAACTAGTAAGAGCACGTAAAAAAGAATTTAGTCTTCCAAAAAAAAGCTTACTAATCAGTTTTCAAAAATTAAAGAGCACATTCTTTTTTTACGTTGCGAGAAGTAGATGAAGAAACTAACAGTGCTTTACACAAGAAACACAAGTAAATAATAATACAATATTCTTTATTTAAATCTGACGATAACTAAAGTTTCAGACTTAAACGGAATCTGGTTAAATTATGGAATTCCATTCCATCAATTTGACTTTTAACTAAATAATAATTGCAACAATCTTAAAATTGTAACTACTATATTAATCCATCTTAAACAAACTTGTAGTAGAGATTAAACATTTTGAATTTTATTCATATTTAGTTTCGGTGGCCATTTTGTGACAAGCATTTTGCATCTGGGTCAGTTTTTAGCTTAACAGCACAATTTGCTACTTTAAAAACCCCCTGGTACGATTTTTCATACGAAATTTCAAATATTAAGCTTTGACACCGGCGGCCATTTTATAGCCACCATTTTGCACTTTGGACCAATTTGGACCACGGATTCGTAATCTACGATCCTAAAAACCTATAAGTAGCCAACTTTATTCAATTATAATAAAAAATATTTAATTATTAATTAGCCCCTTATGGAAAAAATAAAAATTTGTTAACAACAATTAAACAGGGCATTAGCGGACAAATCTAACATTTAGACTTTGAAATATAGTCGATTACCTACAATTTAAAAAAATCATCAAAATCGGTGCGCAAAAGGCGATTTCCTAGGTAACTTAATATTCATTTAATCACGCATGTAGAACATGATCTGAAATCTAAAATGTAATTAATGCGAATAAGATGTGGCAAAAGCTTTTATTTTACTATACATACATCTATTTTATTCTTAATAATTAAAAATCATAACTGTTATCTTTTATTAATAGTAAAAACACCTTACATTTTATTCACATGACCCATTATTTTGTAATCAATCTTTGAAACAAATTGCGTGTAGTTTCTTCAATTTTATTTCATAATTACCCATTTACCAATTTTCATAAATTATCAGGTATTTTTTTCAAATAAAAACATTTCAATCTTCACTTTATTATTTAAAAAGTTAATCACAGCGAAAAATCTACGTAGCTAATTATAACTAATTATTGTAGAATTCTTACAAAAAGCCTACATTACCCTATTTTATGAGAGATATTGTTCAAGAAATAAAATATGTACCTAATATCACCAAAAAATCAACGAAAATATAAAATGTATAATTAGAAATTTTAAAAATTCCCTATCTGCAACTACAAATACTATAGTGTGGGTTTTGTTTTTATAATAAATAGCTATACAAACTACCAAATTAATATAATAATAAATTAAACATTTTCATGAAGAAACGGAAACTTAGGAAATAATTTTAAAGAAAATACAAGTTTGTTACAAAAATCAATATTAAATGTGTGCCAATGTACAAATAAGCAAGAAATGAATTTGCGCGGGAACCAGTCCCCCTACATACGTTAACCACTCTTATGGTATAAAAATGTGTGAAGTTAAATAGAAAAATCAATAATCCAAACACTTGACTTTCAAGCCCCATTGCCAGATCGCTGGGACTCGTATAATGCGTGTAATTTGCATCGCGCGTAAGGTCAGTTTGATGTCTACAGTATATATACAACACCGATCGTTGGCCCCCTATATTTATTTCCCTTGAACTAAACGTGTGTATTTTGAGATATAACACGGTCTTTACCCGCCATTTCGAAAATCGAGATTCCGCATCTCCTGATGATGCTTAATCAAGAAAACACTATTATACACATAAAATTTACGAAGCCCAGAACCGGGCTGCGTAAGTTGGTGCCGGGCTTCGTATAGATAGGAGAACACTCTGTTTTAGGCTTGGTAATGCCGCCTAATGTGTATATATATATATATATATATATATATATATATATATATATATATATACAGGGTTATGATAATGTAATGCACAAAATTCATAAAACGTACAACGATTATTATGAAACTTACGTTTATTTCGTTTTTTATTCATTTTCTCGTTTTTTTTTTTCTTATGTGAGCCCTACTGCAACTATTGTTCCCTAGTGTAACAAAACAAGCTTTCTCCAATAATGTAATAAAAATCTTAGCTTCCCATTAAAAAAATATGTTAATGACGTCATAACTTTGACAAATTTGACGTGTTATTTTTGTAACTTATGTCAAAAGATGCGGAATAAAAAAAAACATTTGACGTGTTTTTGCATTTTGTTCCAAAGTGATCGTTGTACGTTTTATGAATTTTGTGCATTACATTATCATAACCCTGTATATATATATATATATATATATATATATATATATATATATATATATATATATATATATATATATATATATATATATATATATAATTAATTGTTGATATAATATGGAAAAAATAAATTTTTTCCATATTATATCAACAATTAATTAATTTAAATTTACTCTTGGCGGCTTATACACGCTATTCTAAATCAAATTACTATATATATATATATATATATATATATATATATATATATATATATATATATATATATATATATATATATATATATATATATATATATAAATTAATTAAATGTTGATATAATATGGAAAAATTATTTATCTCGGACCAGGAATCGAACCTGGGGTCTTCTGCTATCCGGGCAGATGCTCTACCGCTGAGCTATCCAAGAACTGATTGCTGGGAAAATAACAATTTTTCCATATAAGTTGTATAATTGCATAAACACATGAAAGGAATTAAGTGTAAATACAAGAAGAAAACTAATTATATTTTGTTGTGTTAATGTAGGAAGACGCTATTTTGCGACATTTTACCTACACTCACAACGAATTAGATTTATAACTTTTGAATGTATGCCATTTAAGCAAGTAATAATAGTAATTTGATTTAGAACAGCGTATGTAAGCCGCTAAGAGTAAATATAAATTAATTAAATGTTGATATAATATGGAAAAATTATTTATCTCGGACCAGGAATCGAACCTGGGGTCTTCTGCTATCCGAGCAGATGCTCTAATGTGGAATTGTCTAAATTTACTTAATTAATTTTTTTTATGTGGGCGAATTCCTTTTTGGCGTGTTAAATAACATGGCAGTAGATATGATTTTTTTTATTTTTTCGACGTCTTGCGTAACACAACCATAAAAATGCTAGAAACGTGTTTTTCTAAAATTTCATTTTAGTAGAGGAATCTTATTTCACTATCAAAACATGCTAAAAACATTAGCATGGGTGTTATGGGAATAACATATCGTAATATCAATAAAACATATCGTTTGAAATTTGCAACATAAGGAACAGCATTTTAATGTAGGGAATCCAAAGGTTTCAAATGGGGAAGAGGCAGCTTTTAGATATACATACTTTATTTATTAATACTTGTTTTATCTATATAATTATTCGTTTTTCAAGGAAAAAAGGTGGTCTTATCGTTGTTGAATTTGATGCAAAAAATGGCGGAAATTTATATTCCATGGTATATTAGGTATAATAAACGAATACATATTTCAAATTATTTTCTCTCAAAATTAAACTTTTGTAATTCCGTTCTTTTTTCATCAAACTCTTCAGTTAGGCAATAATCACGGAAAAAAAGCTGAAAAGTAACTGACTTAAATACTATCTAGTACTAATAACAACAATCAGTTTTGTTTTCTCTCAACAACTCTTGTAATATTTATCTCCTACATTGTTATATCGATTGAGGTTGGTTTTTAGTTGTCAACTTCTATAGATAACACCGAAATAGCAACACTTAAGAAGTTCAAAATATTTGTATAAAAATACAATGTAAATAATCAATGTAATAAAGAGGTCACAGGTTGTTCTTTATCACCTATTATTTTTATAACAATAACATGCTATTGAAACTTAAATAAGTATAACAAAAAAAAACTTAATTATAATAAATAAATAATAAATCAAATTGTATCAAGTCATGTGTATATTAATATACAATAAAATGACACAATGAAATGAACAATGATAATAATCATTGTTCATTTCTTTTGGTCAAGGTTAAAAAATGACCATCTAGAAAAATACATGTACTACCTATTTGCCTAGCTAGAATAAGTGACTGGAAGAAATTCTAAAAAATCCTGATTTATAATTTTAATTAATCTTGCTATTACAGTTGCAGTATATGCGTACATTAATACACTCATAATGAAAATGAGAACTATTCCACAAAATTAATCTACAATAAGCAATTAAGAAGCCATTTTAAAAACTTCCGTGTGGAAGATTTTTAAATAGACATCTGATGTTTTAAATTTCTAAAAAGTTATTCTAATGGAGGACACAACAAGTAATAAAGCAAAAATAAATACAAAAAGATCATGCTTTAAAATACGACTTCTTACAGGAGGTCATGAAACAAGTCTACTTTATTACTCATTTTCTAAAAAAGCCGTAGCTTGTTTTTGTCGACAAAGAAAGCTTTATTTTTAAATATGTTGACATGTGTTAAAGAATAGAGAAAAGAACTAAACAGAAGGAAAAGTAGTAAGAAGTATCTAGAGTAAGAAATAAAAAATAAAAATCTTGTATAAAAAGGAAATGTTTCTCTTGCTTTGAGAAAATAAAATCTATATTATTCATACATATTACTAAACTGTTCTATACTCTAATGGAAATCACGTGTATAACTTTTACATTTTTTGCAAATTAACTTCGAAACTTCCATCCAAGAATTTAATATGAAGAAGAAATTAATATGCAAGGGCGTAGCCAAAGGGGAGCAGCTGCCCCCCAGTAAATCAATTATACAGGGTGTAACTTATATAACTAGAAACCATATAAAGTAATGAGGGGTAGCTGTAATGATTTAGAACATATTTTCCTTCTCAACATCTGGTCACTTTCTGCCAGTTTTCGAGATTAAGGCGTCAATTAATGTTGTTGTTATAATACACAATTCTATTTCCTCTTTTACTATTACAAGAGTTTTCAGTTTTTACAAATTTTACTCTCCACAATAATATAATTTTATCTAATAGCTACCTACCTAATAGTCTGTAACCTTTTTTTACTTGCGTTAAAGAAAGGTTACGCACTGGCGTGCGGCAGCTTTTCATCGGTGAGCGGGATACGTGGGTCCACTGAGTATGAAGCAAAAAAAAGGGCGCCATCCAGCTTTTAAATACGCAAGAAAACTTAAACAGTATAGGAAAGCGGGAGAACCTATTTCTCTTGGTAAGTATTATTTTTAAACAACTATTACTTAAACAATTTAGCATAAATTATCTTTTATTTTTTTAGGTATGGTGGTGTTATTCCTCAACAATAAGAAGCACAATTTTTAAATGCATTTATTAATAGTAACACATATATACACATAAAGAAAAAAATAGATATAGAGCAAAATAAAGAAATAAAAAAATCAATGCGAACGTAGATATGTAAATAAATCTAATTACTCAGATATAGTACTATTTCTGTTACATAATGTAATCTTCTGTAAATGAATTAATAAAACTATAAAGAAAATATGCAGAAATTTAATTAAACCTTTTCTTTAATCCAAACAATATAAATTTAATAAAAATTTGAAAATTGATACCGACGATTTATCAAAACGTAGCATTTATAAATTGACACAATAAAATGCAATAAAAATTGAAATTATCACTTGAAAGCGATATCAGAAAAATTCCATGTATAAAATTATTATTACTCTATAAATTCGTAAACCTTAATATAAATTACCTTTAACTATAAATTAAATAAATTAGTGAAATTATTAACCTGATTAGATGAATCAATTAAAGCAAATTTAAATAATATAAAAAAAATACCAACAAAGGAAAATGTTCACTTCTATTGATGGTTCGTATGATGTAATCCTACGATGGTTGATATCGACTGCGGATACAGTACCGCCTCGAAAATTTGGCTACTGGATTGATTCTGTATATACGATAATGTTTTAGAGATGTGGTGTGACTCAGCTCGTGCACCAGGAAGATTGGAATCCCTTTTAACAAACGGCTGCACAATTTGGTGCATATGGGTAGGCGTAATGTTACAGGGTAGCCTAGGTTCCCTAAAATCGTAGTTGAATAATAGAAAAAATTCAAACAAGATTTGGAAAAAGATTGATTAGACTGCAAAAAGACGTACCTTTATAAGGGAAATCTTCATCAACAAAATTCCTCAGCAACAATCAAAGTCCAAACAAAATAGTTATGGATATTCTTCACCGAGAAATTTATTTACAATAAGATGCTCATTAATAGAGTTTCTAATGAAGAACGCTTGGTCTAAAACGTGACCAACAACCAATCATCCTCAGAGAGGTCTTTCTAGCACGCACAACGGAGAGCGAATCCTTCTCTCGAAAAATCAAACGCGCAAGGCCGTCATTCCCACCAAGGAACATTGATAACGATATCCAAATTTGAATAAGGAAATCCATTAAACAATAATATTCAAAAGGAAATTATTAATAATTAAATGTAAACTCAGGGAGTCTACATTTAAATATATACGACGAAAATCCATCAATATAAAAATTATAACGAAAGAAAATAGTAATTTTCAAAACCCACAAAATATTTAAAATAAACACATCTAAAGGTGAGTTCATACGAGGACGATTTCAGTAATGCACAAATAAGAAAAAATAAATGTTACAAGTCTACTTGTTGTTTATTGCTGTACACGCAGCACACGACAAGCGTTGGCGAACTATCGTTTGTGGGTGTGATATTCAAAGCTAACTTAACGACTCCAAAGTGCCGACACGCGAGTAGGTCTACTGGTTGTTTTAAGTACGCCTATTGTACTTACATTAGATTAAATAAATATACATAACAAGCAAAAAATGTTGCTGTTTTAATATTTTTAATGTAATGTGAGTATAATGGACGTACTTAAAATTTCAAATGCGATTTTCTCGAAAACTAACAGGAAGCGACCACATGTTGATAAAGAAAATATGTTCTAAATCACTACTACCCCCCCCCCCCATGCAAGGTTTCTACTTATAATAGTAACACTCTGTATAGATAAAAATACTTAAGGGACTCCCAACCCAAAACGCTAAAATCTATGATTTTCAACCGATTTTAATCATTCTTTTGTATTTGAAGCTGTTTAAACATTTAAAATCTGTTTTAAATCCTTAAAACATTTTTTAACCTCTTCGAAATTTAATAAAGAAATAAATAAAAAATCAATATTGACGCACTTTTGATAAACGTTTAAATCAAATAGTTACTGCGAATTACCTGCGAAGTTGTAGTAAAAAGAAGTTGATGTACTGATAAAATCACTGATAACATTCATCAGCGATTTAGTATACAAGTTATACTTTTTTAGTGGATAAGATTCATCCGTAAACAAAGAATGCTCGTTTTCACCGAATGAAAAATATATTATTGTTACAAACATTAATTCAAAATTTTAGAAATAATGTATTAAAAGTGTCTATAGATTTGACATTTCACCTAAAGACAATTGTTATGGTCGAAAATAAATTTTCGGTACTGTTTTATGAGCTACCACTAAATTGAATAGACACAGACGTGATTTTAGAACATGGCCAGGGTATTAAGAACAGGTAACTAGGTGTCTGCTCGCCCCTAACAAAAATTCTGGATACGCCTATGCGTAACCTCCGAGAAAAGAGAGGCCACGAACAAGGCTTGTGTCACGTGATCTGACGTCACGAATGCCGGCTATTGCAGTTTAGATTTGCCGTGATCGTAGTCGTGTCAACTAGACTCTTTTTCTGAAGTTTTTCTTTCAAAAACTCTCATAAATAAGTTCAAATAAGTTAAAGTGTTAAATTAAAGGTGTAGAATTTCAGATTTACCTGATTTATGTGAAGACAATTTATAAAATCAGTGAAAAGAGACTGTTTCTCAATAGCCGTATCGAGTGTGGGTGTTGGCAGAAATGGCCGCTAAAATAACTTTCGGTTGGTGTCGTTCATAATATGATTGTGTATTGTGTCGTTTACCTATATAAAATAAAATTTCATAAATAGTTTGATTAGTTAATCAAAAAAGCCAACAGTTTGACGAGATACTTGGGTGAGTCTTGTTTATTTTATTAAAAATGCCTGATAAATGTTGCGAAGAATGAAGATATTGTGGCTCTATTTCCTGTAAAAAAAACTTCTGCCGTTGATTTAAAAGAAATGATTTTAGAAGTAATTAAGATTCTAACCAAAATTGGTTTTCGGGTAATTTCTTTAATTTGTGATAATTACAGAATGAATCGAACTTGTTATCGACTTTTAAGTAGTACAAGCATTAAGGAAGAGTTACCTTGCTTTATCCAAAATGTTTCTGATCCGCAACAACAAATTTATTTACTTTTTGATACTGTTCATTTATTAAAATCTATTCGAAATAATTGGTTAAATCAAAAAAATAAAGAACGATCACTTGTTTTTTGCCATTTCGATAATTATAATTTAATTCTATTTGCAAATTTGTCTGACCTGGAAAAAATACATTCTATCGAATGTAATAGCATCATTAAATTAAATTGTTTAACATCCATTACTACCAATTCAGATTTTGTTATAAATTTTACCAACTGTGGTGAAAATGACTCTGCAGATATTAGCAAAGATTTAAAAAATTTAACAAGAGGTGCTCTAAAACAACCATCTGAATTATTCTTTGAAGTGTCTATTCAGCCGTATCAGATATTCAGTGAGCTTATTTCAGATAAATATGAAACTGAATTTCTAAAGACAGGTAAACAAAGGATTATTTTACGGGAATTGACAATGTTAAAATTGGAAAAATATGTACACGAAATCAATGAGAAATGTATTTTATGTAGCAAAACGTTGAAGTCGATATTGTTAAAAAATTGTCATATTCTTGCCAATATATTTCTCAATAACTATTCAAAAATAATCAACGACAAAATTAACACCCAAAACATGGATCTATCAAAGAGAAAACTGATTAAATTTAATGGTTAAGAAGTTATAAAACACATTAACGCATGGAGATAGGGCTAATGGCGAGGCCTCCATAAGACGGTTTTCGTGACGTCACGATTGCTTGGTCGCGGCCTCTTGACTATCTCGGAGGTTACGGCCTATGATAATATGTAAAGAAAAGGAAAAACAAAAAAAAATTTATATTAAGAAATTATTAATTAAACGTCTACATATACAATAACAGTACAACGTAAAAAATCAAAATACTCAAATCGAATTTAGTGATTAACTGGTGCTTTTAAACCATCGTTTGTAAGTTCTCCTCAAGTAAATACAATTATTATTTCTGTTTATCACTTTGTTTATTGGTTTAAACGGTATTCATATCCCAAAAATAAAAAAATACATTTATGTAATCCCTTTTAAAAAAAATCATTTAAATTAATATAACTTCAAATAAGTATGGTACGCTCAAGAGCCAACATGATTCCATAGTTCAGGTAGCCAGACTGGGGTGACAATAACCCCAAGTTACTGTCGTCCCAGCTTCGACTCCAGCTTGCAGATAACTCCTCCTTTTTATGTATTTTTACAAGATAAATATAAAATTTAAAATGACAATTTTTTTTATTAAATTAAGCAGGTCAGTAAAATGCATCAGAAAATGCGAAAATTAATAAGTAGCAAAACAAAACAATTAGCAAAACTAACAGTCACATGAGAAATAAACAAAAAATAAAACCATGCAATTTATTAAAATTATGCAAAAAAAGATTTTTAAAAGGAACGATTTTGTTTTGTAAAAGGATCGTGTTTTGTAAAAAAATAAACTTAAAAAAACTACAACTGGAATCGAACCTGGGTCGGCAGTGACATGGATTATTATCACCCCGCTCCAGCTAACTAAGCTATGGTATGATGCCAGCGCTCCAGCATGCCACACTTATTTTAAAAGTAGGTTGCAGTAATTTAAATAATTTTTCTTTAAAAAAAAGAGACTAAATGTAATCTTTTCGGTCATTTTTAGAATACAAATAAAATGATAAAACAGAAATAAGAACTTCATTTGCTTGGGGATATGTTACAATCGGTTTTTTTAAAGTAAAGGTCAATCTTTAAAATGTATTCGATTTCCAAATGAGAAATACGGCATTAAAAACAGAAAATATATTCTTACAGGATCTCAGAAAACTAGGAATAGTATAACAAAATTAGATAAAATAACGTCGATATGAGGTATTTGATCATACATAAAACCAATGAGACGCATGCTTTAGTTAGTAGTAACATAACCTTCAATCCATCCAACATTTTAATAAAATTCGATTAGAAAGAAGGCTAATCCTTCCGTGTCCGATAGTAACAATTAACATTATTGTAAAATAATAAGCTCTTATTTAGAAATAATCACGTTTTTAAAGCACCACTTATTTTAATGAAGATATTTGCAATTTACTCTGTTTAATTCGTTAGTAATGCTTTTAGGCAAATAGTTTTTAGTGTGCGTAATGCAGAAAAGAAATCTTTCAACTCTACATGTGGTTATACAGTGAAGTCTCCCATTACGGATACTCCCTATAAGAGGACACTTCCTGCAAGCAGGCAGATTTCGTAGGACCTCATTTTGAGAACTCATTTTGCGTGTCCAAAAGAAAATTTGAATACTGAAAACAGTAATATTTTATTTTTTAAATTTGATATCACTGTTGAACAGTTACTGATAACAAGTGTAATGACAACGCTCGCAAAAGTAACATTGACGGCGCCGTTAGCCCCGAGAAACGGATTAACAGTAGGATCTCCATTCTTTTCTGTTGTATGTGTTCTTATGGCATCTTGTTTTATGTGCGTAACAGTTTTCACTTTATTATTAAAGAAATTGTAATTTTTTTATCAGGGTGATGCGTTGTGTTGTGTATAATAAATACAATATGCCCATGCTCACGTTAAACGTAATAAAATCCAGTTTTATTGGTTTCATGGAATTTTATATTTTTACCTTATAAATAAATTATTCAAAGGATCCAATCAATAACTATTTTTGTTAACAAAAATAATCCGTTGCTGAAAATACTATTGTATTAAATCTCATTAATTTTTTTAACTACATATGTTTATTCTATGAAATAGAATAAAACTAAGTATATTGGCCTACATTTTATTTTAGATTTATAATAATTTGTAACTGCTTAAGAAATTTTTACCTATAAATACACCTGGCAAATTTGAACGAGGTCTTACCATTTAATGGGCTTTATGTGTATTAGGCAAGGATGGTAATACCTACGTCCCGCGGGTCCCTTCACTGAAGGTTACCCGCAAAAACAAATGCAGAACTAGAATTTTCAGTGTTTCCAACTGTCATATTACTTACTAAAGTATCTCTAGCCAATTTTATTTAAAACCTATAGTTATTTCTAGCTTTAATTATTTAATAATGAAATAATGCAAATAATAGTTTCATAAGACGTTTTAGCGCACTTGTCTTTTAAAAAACTCCCAGATACGTGGGTCGTTTTCTAAAGTCTAACGCGTGCGCTAAAAGATTGTCTTAGGAAATTAATACTTTAATATACTATAACAATTATTATTTAGCAAGTAGAAAATTGCAACATTCATGTACAGTAAGTAGGTAAGGATTATTCAGAGGCGTTCTGAATTTAGTAACAAACATTCTAGATTGTTTTCCAAAGATTTTATAAAGTACAGAGTGATGATAAAGAAACGCACAAAATCAGAATCATGTTTTTTGAAAACCCCGAAATATGGCCATTCAAAAAAATCAGGCATAAAAATTTAGTGCTACTTCTTTAATTGGTAAGCCTAACCAGATAGATTTCATCATCAGTTAATGATGATGTAAAGGGACAGCATGCCGCATAACATTTTTTTATAGAAGTACATAAAGTCAAACCTACAATAGTATATTGAAACACGAGTTTTGTAAAACTCTTATTTCGACACGAGTCCAGTTTGCAGCACGACTGCCATAGGCAGGAGTACCTGTAAAGGACGAGTGCTCGGAAGTTTTACAAAACGAATTTTTCATGTTATTTTTCCTAATTTGCAAATAAAATAGCTTTTTAATACAAATAAAATCAATTTTGCTAATTTAGGGAATTTTGCAACGGTTGGTGACACTTTTATTTCAAAGCCTCCATTTAAAACAAAATTTTAAATTTGAATCAAGTAGACTCACTATAAATGTCATTTTTTGCAAGTTAAATTCGTTGAAATGCAAAATTAGTTAGAAGATGAATTCAGAAATTTCTTGCACCCCACCAGAAATACGGCAAATTGCAGAAAATAGTATGCTAAATTTATTGCCCGTGAAATCTCATGGCAAATATAAAAAACAATTTCAACATTTTCAAAAATGGTGTGCCGAGAATGGGATAAATGGGATATCAGAAAATGTTCTGTTAGCATACTTCAATATGCAACGAGACAAATATAAACCATCTACGTTATGGAGCAGGTATTCAATGCTGCGAACATGCCTGAATGTCCATAAAAATGTGGATATTTCCACTTATAAAAAACTTCAAGCCCTATTAAAACGCTCTTCACAGGGATATGTCCCTAAAAGATCAAAAATTCTTGAGGAGAATGATATAAAAAGATTCATAGCGGAAGCCGATAATAGAAAATACCTGGCTATGAAGGTAGGTTTCAAATTTTGCTTTTCAAGTGTCACTATAGGTTTACATTGTAGGTTATCCTTATAATGGGGTACAACGGCGCCTGTAGACGAGATGAACTTACAAATATGTCCCTGAATGATCTAGATTTTAAATCAGATTCCATTCTCGTAAATATACCTAAAACAAAAAACTATGTTCCTAGGATGTTTGCCATAACAGACAAAAACTGGATCAAATTGATTAAAAAGTATAACAGTCTCCGTCCTAAGACTGTTAAACATGACCGCTTCTTTTTAACCTACCGCAACGGTTTATGTATTAATAGTCCCATTGGTATTAATACCATGGGAAAGATTCCGAAAGAAATTGCTACCTTTCTTCAGCTCCCAGATCCTCACCTATTCACAGGCCATTGCTTTCGGAGATCGAGTGCTACGCATGTAGCAAACAGTGGCGGTGATCTTTTGACGATTAAACGCTTTGGAGGATGGAAAAGCTCAGCAGTTGCTGAGGGTTATGTTGATTCATCTTTAAGCAACAAAATTGAAGTTTCAAAAATGTTTGTCCAGGAAACAAACGTTGAACTCCCTGGCTGTTCCACGATCACTAATTCAAATACAGAGAACAGAGAGCACTCCAGCACAAAACGGCCAAGTCACTGTTGGGGGGAATAATACCCATGAAGAGAATGTTTCCTCAACTCACGGTATAATTATCAACTCCACTGATAGTTCTACTGTCAACATAAATGTTTATAATAATTGTACTTTTGCAAATAGTAATTAAGGAGGATACAGCGAAATGTAAAAATGTAGAGAATGACGTGAAATTTAAACCTCGAGTTCTTTGACACTTATTCTATTCGGTAACTTTTTTTTATAATTTTCTTGTGTACCATTACCGAGAAAAATGGAAAATAAAATCCAGAATTTAACATGGGCTCTTATGGAGACCGTCTAACCTTTAGCAGTTTTAACGAAAAATTCTGATGAAGAAATGTAGGGAATCTGATAAAAAACTAAAATGACATACTCTCATATTCGAAGAACAATGCTGCCCAATATTTTTGAAATCTTGTGTCTAGTTAATGCACAATAATAATTTAAAGTAAACATAACAAGAATTTTTCACGACATATGTGGAAAGACAGCAGAGATGTGACAACACCTCATAGCGCGCGAATTCAAATAACAGAACAGAATGATGACATATAATGACTGTTATAATAATCTATATTTTATTGTATTAACTAATAATCATATATTTTATTAATCAAATTATGTTGAACAATGTTCAGTCTTCTGCGTTAATAATATCAGAATACAAATGTTAATTCGACGGAAATATTGCAAAATGTAAAATTACCTTTTGCAATGTGATGAATACAATTTTTCATCACAATCGGAATATCCACGAAATCAGTAATACAAACACACTAATTTTAAAAATATATGTATTAAACCTCAACAACTATTTATATATTTCTTGTATCTGCTGAGCAGATTGTAATCTTTAGACTATACAAAAGTTAAAAAATAGAATATTCCCATCTGTAATTGCATACAAAATTACAAAACATTCAACATGTTTCCAGTTATATTTTGGTATTGACATTTGGAGGTTAGGATGTCAACTCAATCGAAAGCTGAAACCTAACACTGCTACCAACAAAATCGATTGATTTCTTTGAGGTGTTGCCACGATTCTTAACCTATTTACATTCATATTTAAACTTTCAACAATTAAACAAATGCACTCCAATCGACTTAAATTATTTTAATATATACAAATAATTAATAAATGCATTATAGGCATTCATAATAAAATGATTTTGTTCAGTTTTAAGAATGTTAATTTATTTTTTTATCGATTGGTATTTGTTGTTAGAGCCTATGTAAAAGCATAGGAGATATCCCCTTGCCCTTCACCCCGCAAAGATCCGCTGTAACCTCCTTAAAACTTAAATTCAATGATTCCAACGATTTCTCTGTTGTCTGGCTTGCAGCCATAACCTGTAACCACAAACTCATACTGACATCTGACATCCTGTACAATTTATGTCAGTATGTTACCAACCGAAAAAAAGTCCCTAGATTTCGGGTTTGGGAATGGTTCATTTCCACACCCAAAATGGATGCGGAAATAGCTTTGTTAACACAACAAATTAGGAAAAGTCTTTACACGCGTGCAATTAGACACGAATCATTTTAAAGTCCCAGACTGTACGTTCTATTATAATTTACAACCAGATATTTTCCACTTCTACACGTATTCGATTCTTTGATATAAATCTTCTAATTACGATCTAATATAAATCTACAGTAGGGTGGTCTAACAAAAAAGCAAAGTCGGAAATCTTATGCTCTCACCCCCTAGGATTATTGTATATCGAAAAAAAGGCACCCCTATTTTTTTATTTTGAAATCGGACGCTGTTTAGGGGTGCTGCAAGGCCCTTAAGATTTCCCATGTAATTTATATGGGAAAAAACACGTTTTTGTATATTTGGTATAAAACCCTAGAAAATCAATATTTCTCAACCGGACTACTCTGTTTCTCTTCATAAATGTTCAGAAAATGACATCCAATAATTTATTTGTTAAATTTCTTATGTTAACTATTTTTTACAGACTTGCAAAAAATCCCATAAATGGAAGAAACACGGAAAAATCGTTAAAAAATATTTATTACTATTTTTTACTATAAAAGATTTTGATAAATAAATTATTGTATGTCATTCTCTGAACATTTCTGAAGAGAAACACAGTAGTCCGGTTGAGAAATATTGATTTTCTAGAATTCTGTACCAAATCTACGAAAACGTGTTATTTTTCCATATAAAATACATGGGAAAATTTAAGGGCTTTGAGACACCCCTAAACATCGTCCGATTTCAAAATAAAAAAATAGGGGTATCTTTTTTTTCGATATACAATAATCCTAGGGGGTGAAAGCATAAGATTTCCGACTTTGCTTTTTTGTTGGACCACCCTAATCTACAGTCTATTAAGGTAAACATTGTTAACTCTAAATTTAAACGACTGCACGTGCACAGTCGTCCTGTAATAGGTCAAAACCTAAAAACATTTTAGTTCATTTTGCCGGAATTTGTTACCATCTAATTACTAACTAATTACCAGAATACATCGTGGTATAAATAGTTCCGGATAATTAAACATTAACACTTTAGTTTCGACCTCGAAAGTGAACTCATCGAACCCTGCATAATTAATGTTATCACTTTATCAGTGAGTCATTTCGTTTTTTCTTCATACACCTATGGTGTCTGTCTATTAAAACCGGTCTATAAGACCAACTATTAATCTTTTTCTGATACTCTTAAGACTAATCTAATTAAACTTAAATTAGAGTTCATCCGACGATGTCCTTTAGTTAAGGGGACACTTACACTATGTTAATTGTCCAATAGCTGAAGAGCTTCTACGTTTTCGTGTAGGTGAAGCCTGGCTTCGTATTTGCCAGCAAAACTTTTGATCTCGTTCTTGACATTGGGATTTTGAAGTCTCGGTGCTAATCGGGGTTACGTATGTACCATGAAGCGTCCACCATGTTGCGTAACACCTTGTTCTGGAACGTTTGTATGATTTTTATGTTGCTATCTTTGGTACAGCCCCAAAGCTGGATGCCGTATATCCATACCGGTTTTAGGATCTGATTATAGAGTAAGATCTTTTATTACGGACTGACAGTTTGGAGTTTCTTCCAAGAAGCCAATAAAGCTGTTTGTATTTGAGTTCCAGTTCTTTTCTTTTTTACATACTCTTTCCACCGGTGTTTGGTGTCTAGAGTCATGCCTAGGTATTTGGCGTTGTTCTCATAGGGCACAATAGTACCATTAATCTCTAAGGGCAGGGGGTTTACCAGCCTTTTGTTTGTGAAGCTAGCATGGGTGGATTTGACTTCATTTAGCTTCCATAATTATATTTATGGAAGAAAGTTCACAATGGAAACAGATCATCAGCCTTTAATAGCCTTATTTAAAAAAGATTTATCTAAGATTAGTGCATGTAGACTATTAAGAATGCGTTTAAAGTTGACTATGTATGATATGAATTTAATTTATAAGCCTGGGAAATATATGCATATTTCTGATCTTTTATCTAGATCACAAAGATCTATAAAATTAGACTATAAAGATGAAATATCACTTAAAGAAGTAGTACATTTGGTCAACATAAGCGAAGAGAGACTAAAAGAATTTAAAACTGAAACCAAATCAGATAAAACATTATCAAAAATAAAATCATATTGTTTATCTGGATGGCCAAATTCTATGACAAAAGTAGATGATGATTTGAAAGAATACTACAGAAATAAAAATGATATTTACCTAGAATATGATTTATTATTTTTAGATAATAGAATCATTGTACCAACAAATTTAAGAAGATATATATTGAGCCTATTGCATGAAGAACATCTACGAATACAAAAAACCAAAGACCGAGCTAGAAGCTTAGTATATTGGCCGTTACTCAATGCGGAAGTCGAAAAACAGTAAAAATTGTGAAATATATGAAAAATTCAGTGACAGAAACAGAATTGAACCTTTAATTCAACATAAAATTCCAGATAGGCCCTTTGGAAAAATTGCCGCGAACATAGCAGAATTTGGAGGGAAGTCGTATTTAATAATAAGTGATTATTTCTCAAAATGGATTGAGATTTCCCAATTATGGACAAAACAAGTTCTAAAATAATTTTAGCTTTTAAAAAAGTATTTTGCACACACGGAATTCCAGATATTTTAATTGCAGATAATGTACCATTTTCATCTTACGAAATGAAACAATTTGCTAATGAATATAATTTTAATATAATCACCACTTCATCAAATTACCCTAAATCAAATGGTAGGGCAGAAATAGGAGTGAAAATTGCAAAAAAGATTTTAAATGTAATGAAACAAATACAGAATATTATATACCTTTATTGGAATATAGAAATACCCCATTTATAGGTATTGGTTTATCACCAGCTCAAATGCTAATGAGCAGAAGATTAAAAACGAAAATACCTGTAAAAGATAATTTATTAATTCAAGTTACAAATCAAAATAATAAAAACAAACAAAAATTTCAAATTCTTTAATTAGATCACCTATTACCTTATCCCTTCTAATCATGTTATAGGTAGCCGTAAACCATATCAATTTAATTAGATCACATGCTACCTCACCCCTTCTAACCATATCAAATTTTTTTAATTATCACTTTTGCTAATCTACACCTCTGCTAATCATCACCTTTGCTAATCATCACCTTTAATAATGTAACCGCGAATCATTTCACAGGTGACCGCTAATCATTTCAAATCCTTTAATTATCACCTTTGCTAATCATCACCTTTAATCATGTAACCGCTAATCATTTCACAGGTAACCGCTAATAATTTTCACCTCAATCATCACCTTTAATCATGTAACCGCTAATCATTTTACAGGTAACCGCTAATAATTCTCACCTCACACCTTTCTAATCATCACCTGCTAGTCAGGTGTTATGACGTCATCACAGGTAGAAAAGTAGAGGGGGGCTGGCCAACTGCCGCAATACCTACTCGTGCGGTCCATGGAAGCAATGGAAGCAATGCTTCCCTTGAGAATTTATTAAAAATAAAAACCAATGCTAACAAAAATATTTTTATAAAATTATGGTTATCGTTTATTTAAATTTGTAATATTTAATCAACTTAAAGCTCAACATCAATTCCATACAGCAAAAAGTATAATTATTTAGAGTACTATTTTAAATTAGGCTCATTAAACTTGCACGGAAAGGTAATACCGATTCAAATGTGTTACATACACTGCATATAAGCACTGATTTCGTTGCTTATAACTGCTCTTCTCCTAGCTTTGGCGTGGATCAGCCGCGGGGTGTTACAGACGATGCTGTTAGCATTGTTTGGCCGTTATTTTTAGTGTGCTTCATGCCCAAATGTTTATTTATTATAATTTGGTTATTTATTCGATTTAGTGTTTGTTAAATTTAATGTTACTTAAGTAATGTAAATCTGCGAATGAGACTGTATTTTGTCACATTTTATTATTTCAATTTATATAAGTTGGATTTTTTTTAAAGACAAATAATTCTATTTAGTTTGATCTGTATTCACATTTAAAATTGCATTATCGTTACAACTGCAACTTCAGCTGCTTCGGTGGAAGGTTCGAGTACTTCTGATACATCGGAATCGGGACGATTTTTTTGTTCAGTTTGTAAATTATTAATAAAGAATTTTCTGCGTACAGTTTTGGAGAGAAATTACAAATTATTAAGAAAGGCAGATCAAAACCAGAACTTTAAAATTTAACAACAAAGATTAAAACCTGCATCGGTATTTTGCTAAGACCGGAAAATCGAGTTGCAGTATAAATACATAGTAGTAGTCTTTTTAAAATAAAGACTAATAGTCAACAAATTCCATAAGTATAAAGTGTAAAAGTTCTTCTTTGAAAAACTTTTAAGCTTAATAATTATTATAACACTGTTTTTTATTGTACCTAGCAGGGACGGATCAAGAGAATTATTTTGAGGGGGAGATTTTTAGAAAAATAATTGTTTTAATAAATAATAATTAAACAAACATTATTTGTTTCTATTCCATGTATACTTATGTCTAGATTTGGAGGGATTCCCCCCGTGAATCCGCACCTAGACATATTAAAATTAAAATCGTGGTTGCTTCCCTAGCCTAAATTCTCACCGCACGCCACTGATTTTCTGAATCGTCCATAACTGGCAACAGACTTGTTGCTGTTTTTAAAACAAAATCCATTGTCTTTATAATATTAGTAACTATCTCAGGTGAACTTATTTCTACAGCCTGCCCTAACCTATCCAACAAAGTACTACTAACCTCTTTTATCAATTTTTCTGTTGCATCAACATATTTTTTCGCTTCCGCTATAATAACAGTGTCAGTATTAGCGAGTTCGTTGAATTGTTGTCTAGCTGTGGTAAATTCGGTTTCTATTCTATGTAATTTGTCTAGCTTTTTCTTAACTAAATCCGCATTTGAACAACGTTCTCGGCTATCTTTATTAATGTTCCTGAAAAATACCTTTAATTCTTCATACACAAACCTAAGTGCTTCTATCGCCTTCATTAATCTAAACTTAAAAACATGTTAATCAAGTAAATGCTACAGTTACGTAAATTCTATACGATTACATATATAAACTTGAAATAATACTTAAATGATACCTACAATTATTTAAATTCTAACAAGTATTTACTTACACTAGTGTTTTATTTCTTATATAATATCTTGCCTACGCCGTAATTCCTTCTTTACTTTTAGTTCCAATCTTTTTTGTACTAGACACACTAAAAATATAAATAATGCAATAATCATCATACCAAAAGAAACCACGCCTAGTATTTCTGCAACAGAATAGCCCTCTTTCGATACATTTGCACCATTGTTTCCGGCTTGTGCTATTACAACTTCTTCTTTTGATTGGCTTGATCCTATTTTTATTTTTCTATTCCATTTGCAATTTTATTCTAGTTTGCAACCATTAACCATTTTTACCAATTTTTCCACTTTCATTTTCTTTCTTCTTAATCTCTTAAATTCTATACGATTACATATATAAACTTGAAATAATACTTAAATGATACCTACAATTATTTAAATTCTAACAAGTATTTACACTAGTGTTTTATTTCTTATATAATATCTTGCCTACGCCGTAATTCCTTCTTTACTTTTCGTTCCAATCTTTTTTGTACTAGACACACTAAAAATATAAATAATGCAATAATCATCATACCAAAAGAAACCACGCCTAGTATTTCTGCAACAGAATAGCCCTCTTTCGATACATTTGCACCATTGTTTCCGGCTTGTGCTATTACAACTTCTTCTTTTGATTGGCTTGATCCTATTTTTATTTTTCTATTCCATTTGCAATTTTATTCTAGTTTGCAACCATTAACCATTTTTACCAATCTTTCCACTTTCATTTTCTTTCTTCTTAATCCGCTTCCCAATTGTTAAAGTTCTTAATTGGCAGGATCGCCATGTGATAAACCCCTTGTTTATCAGTTCTATTTGTTTTATTGATTATGGATGTTAGTTTAAATAATACACAAATTTGCATCCCATAATAAATTGGTTTTATTTCTTATTCTTATAAAATAGAAATTTGATACGTTCTTGTATGTTTACGTTTCGAAACTCTGTCGTCGTCTCTTTTATTAATTTCAGTCATTAAACTTACAACTATTATAAAAGCATTGCATTTTTACTTAACCTAGTTATTGCTAAAAGTAATTTGATTAAGCAGCTTTTCGCAATTGAATTTATTGAACTTTATTACCTAAATATTTTAATCTTTCAAAAACACAATATAAATTTTGATAATTTTTATATTCCTTTACACGAAGCTGTGAAGCGATCGTGTTCGCTAGCTCTCCGATTAATATATCTATTTAACATGCAGCAGTCAAAAATTTTTACCAAACTCACTTTGGTTTTACGCCAAATACTGATTGTACGTTGCGTTGTCCAATCTTACGCATCAATGTATACTACGTTAGTAAAGCAAACAACGATGTTATTATTATCATTATTAAGTGAAAATTTTTGTGTGCCAAACAACAAATAAATAATTTTTTACTTTTCTATAATGTTCATATGTGAATTAAAATTTGTTTATTTTATTCATATACAGCAGCTAGCTTGACTTTAGATTTGGGTGACTTTCTACGTTAACTAATCAATACTTTGTTAGTTTTAAAATTTATTTATTCTTATCTCATTTATCTATTTTCGAGATTTAAGTTACTGCTACGGGACCTAAACAATAGGCAACGACCATAACACGTTCAATATACCGGTTCTCGTACGATCACCGAAGTTAAACAACGTCGGGTACGGTCAGTACTTGGATTGGTGACCGCTTTTGCTGCAAAGAATCATTTTTGTTAGAATAAATAGAATCTGAGATAATCATGTTTACGTAAACCTCCGAAATTGCAAAAAACAGCTGTATGTGTGAAACAAAAATAATAGCCACAGCTAGAGAATTTTTTTAAAATAAGAATCAATTGAAACAAATAAGAAAATTGAATTGTCATAATATAGAGAATCACATATACAAAATACGATATATTTTGAAAACGGTCAAGCAGCTAGTTCTGGACCACTTCATAAGGATTGACGCATGAGTGTGTGATAGCAGTATGATAAAGATTGTATCATCCAAAATAAACTAATAAGATTGGAAGCACTACACCATACTGCTATGGCAACCAACATATCACAACCAGTCTTAAGTTGTATACTTGTTAGCAGCGTTTGTTTTTGGTGTAGTTACTTTAAAATAAAGTCAAACGACACTTGATATACACAAAACATCTAGAAAATATTTATTACACTTTAAAATAAAAAACATATCACATTAAAATATAAAAATGTTATATTTTATTGTTTGTAATAACTACATTATAATTTTCAATTAAGAAAATATCAAAATAAATAAATCTTAAGTATAAGTATTGAATTGTCATAAGTTAATAGAGTGAAAATTAACTTTACACATTTGTGATAAGTGATAACATGCATTTAGGTATCAACTTTTGCTTCGAATAAATATGAACAAAACACAGAAGTATTATTATTAAAGTATAGTTAAAATTGTAAAATACCTAATAAAATAAAATGTAAATTCGGGTGTTACTACTATAGGAAATATTGGAAGTATGTAAGGGCAGTTTTATGAAAAAATATCTTTATTTATAACACACCCTGTTAATTTGTGAACTATCTTCGAAAATCACATTTTTCAAGATATTTTTAAATATAATTATATTCAGGAACATATTTTTCCTCCAAGTGAACAATATTCATGTTGTACATTTTCAACAATGTTATGAAAGACAATATAAATATACAATAACATGCCGTCTATATTGAATTTCCTACCAAAAGCGTATTCTAACCAATTCAGTGATTTACTTTGCAATCCCAAACAATCACACACATTTTAATTATTGTTAAGCGATATATCACATCAAGGAGAAACACTACCAAAACATTATTCTTTGCTATAGCGAACCCTCATTAAAATCCAAATTAATAAAACATCTTTCTCCCACATCACCCTCTTAAATTTGAAATCAGATCTAAGATATCAACTCGTTTTGTAAATACAGATTCTCTATCAACAATAGGACTACCCTCAATTCTAGTGTATTTAGTAGCATGCTCAGCGATAGTTTCGGCATTACATAATACGTGAATCCCACAATCATAACCATTAGTTTGTTGTAAACACACAGGTTCACTAAAACATCTAAATGTAGGTAACTCAAAATATCTTAGTAATTTTTCTCCAAATTCAACTGCTTGTTCTTGATTTGTTCCTCTGGATGAATCAAAATGGAAGATCATTTTCTCTGGATTTGAAAAAACTAATAAACTCCAATGTGATCCACCAGACACTTCAGTTTGTTCATTATCGTTAAGTGCAAAAAATATAAATCTACGTGGTTGGGCAAGCAATGGACTTAAAAAGACACTAATCTCGCTACTAGGTGCTATTTTAATACATTGTGTAACCTGTGGAGGTACGAATAACAAGAAAGGGTTGTTTTTGAATCTCTTCTTTTCTAAGTACTCAAAATAAAATGAGATAATAGTATCGTTAAGCCAACAAGGTCCTCGTAGTAATTCAATATCCGATACTCTTAGTAGACTTTCATGGAAACTCAAGACGACAGGATTAGTATAATGTGAAGACATTGTATGGATTAAAATAATAAGCCTGAAAATGTTAGATTAAACTAACCTTAAAATTTTCGGGAATTTAACTTACCACTTTATAAGTGCATCATGCTCTAATTAGGAATTAATAATTTAATTTTAAAATATTTACAAATAGATAAACAGATTTTAAAATGTTTTTAAAGGAAATTTAATTTTGACGTTTATGGTTATTTTAGGTCTGGTAATGTTGGTAACAGGTACGAAATTAATCTAGATTTCTCATATTCGCAACAGATTGCGCTAGTCTATTAATTTGCACATGGCCAACTGTATTAATAAACCCAGTGGGGTTTATATGTGGGTTTATATGGCCGTTTCATAAGCGCTAAAATGTTATTTGGGGGAAGTAGACCAAGGGTCCTCACCGTGGCGCCGCTTTTCGAGAAGCATTAGAAACAAGCAACTAAAATATATTAGTGAGGCCAATTTGAATAAAAATTTGAGTAGGCTGCACATTACTTTTTGATATTTTGAATCGAAATCGAAATTGAAAAATAGTTAAATCGTGTTTATTATGTAAAAATAAAAAATTTCCCTTTTTCCAATTATACCTATCTATTTCAATATTTTTCGGCAATTTAATGATCAAAATTAATTGAATAAACGTCTTCGCACTGATATATCACGTTTTAAGCAACCTACGTATTAGGTGCGTCCAACACACCGCATGAAATGCAGCGCTGCAGCAGCTCACACAGCCGTCTTATAGATTTAAAAAACGGTGCATCGGTATTAAACCGCTTGAAATACTTCGCCTACCTACTAATAGCAAATACAATTCAAACTTGTAATCAAACTCGTAATTTGACCTATATGACGTACCTAAACGTCATCTTATCTAAAAATGGAAAATTCATAGTAGTTTTAGACGAAAACCAAGAATCACCGTTTAATGGAAATAACATTTATTTACAACACCGAATAAGTATATGGTTCTGCTTTGATGTAACCAAATTAAATGGCATATTTATATGTAGAACTACATAGATTTATTTTTATTGAGTAGCAGGTAATGCAAAAATTGCATCGCCAAAGCCGTTCAATATTTGTTACATTTTCTTATTCTTGCGGCGGTAGCTGTTAAGTACCTATATATACTTCATACCCTGTAAGTTCGGATGCACGTCATCAATACTCTTTTCAAATTCTTTAAACATAAGATAATAATTAATAATAATTTAATAATTAAGCATAATTTAAGGACGGGGTTTGTAAGCTTGACAAAAATAAATATGAGAATGCTTATTTTAAGAGGTTTGTTGAGTTATTATAATTTTACATGTATATTTTACTGTAATCCAGTAAAAACATCATTTTATTTATTCCCGTTTATTATATTTTGAGTTTATATACTCGAAATGCAAACTGTAAAAGAATTAACTGTGTCCCAGCCAGCACACTGAGGTTATAATGACGTTATTTTTAAGTCAATATTGGTCGACAACGTCATGAGTAATAAATGATGTCCATAAGACGTCATATAATGGGACGTACGTAGACGTCTTCAAAACGACGCCTTTTGGACGTACAATATAATACGTACAAGTTTCATTAAAGATTATTATTTTAACAGGGGCCAAGGAATACTGATCATATTAAGCAGGTGGTCACAATATAGAGATGTTTTGACTGTAGTATATAATAAATGTTATTTCCAATATTCAACTATTTATTTATAATTCCTGTCTTAGTCTTAGTATAGGACGTTTTAATGACGTCTTATATTGACGTCTTTGGGCTGTGACATAATGATGTCAGTTTTACGACAATTTGACGTCGTTATTGCCGGAAAAACGGCGACATTATGACGTCAGTATGCTGGCTAGGGTATGACTTTTATATTTGTCTACTGTTGGCAATACTGCTGTTTCCTCATCTTAGTGCGGTCAATATTGTATTCATCTTTAAAAGTGCATTAGTTGCTGGGTTATTCCTGGTCATTCCATACCACTTCACCAAAACAGTGGTTGCACTCATGTCTCTGATTTTGCTGCCAATTTTCTTGAAAGAACTGAGCTTTGAAAATAAAATCCCCAAAGAGATTTCGTAGAATTTTGAAAATTAATACTAACATAGAATTTTTAGATTGCGACCGAGTCTATTTTTACCTAAAATAGATGAATGATTTAAAATTTTTGTGAATAACCTATAATACTTATTCGAAATTTGAAAACTGTTTAGGAAACTGGAAAGGTTCTCGTTTCAGCTGGTCATTTACTTACTTAAAATATTTTATATTTGTTTGATCTTGCTTCTCCAACAGGACCCAATTGACCTTTTTTCCTGCCAATGCTGAAATGCAGAATTAAAAACCGGCCGACCTTTTTACTTCTGAATACTGGCTAACCTTACTGATCTAGTTACATTAGTTTAGTAAATTATAATGGCAACAACCCCCACATTTGATTAAACGTCATATATAAACAAAAAGTACATAAACATAACCTCTGATTGATTGACGTCTTGTGAGTCCTAAAGCTACAAATGAAAAGTAAGTATAATATTATGCTTTTAAAACGTCTTTTAAGATTTAAACTTTTATCTGGTGACATCAACACTAAAAATAATAACGAAATTTAATTTTGACGTTTTTAGCGGCTGCGCATTACATTAACAACTACCTTCAGGATGCTATTTACAATAGACCAATAGAACCACAAGAAAGATTCTAGATTTACTACCAATATTAAAAACAAAATAGACCGTAGTCCAGTGCATTTAGGAGTTGACCCAGGCTTTTGTATACATTTTTTCGTTTACACCCCAATCGAAAGGGTCTCCCATGGAGAGTTTAACCCTTTCGCCGCCATCTTGGATTTAGTTTTTTTTTGGAATGCTCATATCTCTTGTTCTAATTATCGTACAGTGATGAATCCAGCGTGGTTGGATTCGTCTTGACTTATATTTCCTGTAATCTTATGTGATCAAAAACTGTACGATTAACTGGAAAAAAGATATTGCCGTTCAAAGTCGACAAAACGACTAAAAAAAACTTGACACTTGACACTTTTCGGTCACAAGACTTTTTTGAAATTGAACGGATTTCGAGCATTTAGAAAAAAGCATCCCGATACGGCCATTGCTCGGCCGCCAATCCACGCGCAAAGTTGCTCTGTTTTGAGCGGGGTATTTTGAAGACGTTAAATCGCGCTCGCGCTGCGTTTCTACAAGTGTCATATATGATTGGAAAGGTGATTTTTGTGTCTATCTATTTATTGAATTTATTTAAAGAATAATTAATAGTTATAAACAATTATGTAGTATTTAGTTTTAAAAAGTCTTTTGTTTGTAACCAAAAATATCACTATAGCCTTCTTTTGTTTGAAAAAAGATATAAAAAGCAACCATTTTAGTAACAAGCTGTCTGTTGTTTTAGAGCTTTCAAACAGTGCACACATGTTGAGACCACAAATTTAAAATTTTAGGGTTATGTGAGTTTGAAAAATGTAGACAAACCAAACGTCAAAAACGTTAGATTACATTTTGTTGAAATGTCAAAGTGTTAAATAATCATCGAAGATCTTTGAATTTGACTATTTTTTTAATAATAATTACATTTAACTAATAATTTAATTAATAATCACTACTGTAAATTTATTTGTGGAATAATATTTAATTACGAGAAGAAGGTTTTCTTCGCATGTTGAAAGGGAATTTATAAAAAAAAGTTAATCATTAAATGGACTTACCATATTTAAAACAAACAGCTGGATTTTTATTTTATTTATTAATACTATTTATTTGGATGTTATTTGAAAGAGAGGTAGGTGGTTTTTCAGTTGGCAAACTGTTGGAGCCAAATATTGGTTTGATTTAAAAGTTTAAGGTATTTATAATGTATTAATGTATTTATAAGGTATTAATTTTAAATAAAAATTTAGAAATTAAGATTATGATGATGCCAGAAATATTACTCCTCGGATAAAAGGCATTAATTATCTTAGGATTGATTTTTCTTTTGTTCATGGTATCCAAAATTATTTTTTTATATATTAATTCTTTTGTTGTGTGTTAATTTGTAAATCAATTTTTTGTCATTTTAATTTAAAGAGAATTTGGTTTATATTGTGTACATTACTTGTTTCCTAGATCTATATTTATTTAGTGTCCTATTCAAGCGATTCGCCTGTAGGTCTCATTGTAGTGGATATTTTAAGAACACATTTTAAGTATGTTGTATAGTTAATAAAACTTTTTATTATTATGTATGTATTTATTATTAAAATGCTATGTTTTAAATAAAGTTATTAAGTATTTATTGGTGTAATATTAATTTCATAATGCTCTAGGACAGCAAGCCTAATTTGATGCTATTTTATTCTTTTTTTTCAGTGTAAAAGCATAGGATAATATAATAAATATAGCATCACATTAGCCTTGCTGCTCTAGATCATTATGAAACCAATATAGTAGGTAATAAAACCAGTACAGCCCTGAATAGAAACAGTCAACAACAATAATTAACCACTATGTTTATTCAAATTTATGAATCTACCGCCGTGGTGCTGACAACTACAGCTGACAAGAATTTGCGAGAAGAAGTTGCATCCGTCTGTTGCGCTATGCATCATAATCAAATTCTTCGGAAAATTTCCGAAGATTACTTAATCCGTTTAGGGAATCCATTCTCTCACAACCCCGGGTTTTTTAATAGCACAAAACTTTCCTTGATGATCTTTCACCCAAACGGCCCGCGATCGACTCCCGGCGCCGCCAGATCTGGTTAAGGTTTTCTGCAGTTTTCCTTAGCTGTGACACAAATGTGGGATTTGCACTGTTCCATCTGTAAGTCGGCTGCAGCCGCACATTGGGACTACATAATAATAATAATTGCCCCTTCCCTCCCGCACAAGCTTATAGCTTCTGGGGCCTTGGTTTAGGCTATGGGTTGTAGTAGTTATTATTATTATTATTATTATTATTATTATTATTATTATTATTATTATTAATATGCCTAATTATACCTAAAGTTCCGATAAAACGTACGTAGGCACAAGTACATGTATATGTACTTATTTCTAAATGTCTTGGAAGGTACTTAGGTACCAAAAGAGTACCTGGGTGCAATTCCAAAACTATTTCTCTGCACATTTGCGCATGAAGAAATTGTGCCCTGAAAAGAAATATCGGACCAATATACTGTGTCTGGATATAACAGGTAAACGCATGATACGACAATATTTTTAAAGGCATTACAAATCCACTGAAGCCAAAGTGGTAGTTTTGATTACTGTGCCTATTCACTTAAACGTTTTCAAACTTCATCAGTAGAAATTGTCTAATCCAAGATGTGGGTAGGTCGTCATTTAAGTTATTTTGGAAGTTAAGTTATTATTGATGCAGTACTGGATACCATACCAGTTACCTGTCTCGAAATAGAATGGAAGTCACGGTACTTATATGAGTGCGTCGTTGGCGGTAACGGTAGTACGGATTAGTTGGTTCCTAATGACAAACAAATTTTAATTAATCACTACCTATAAAACCTTCCAGCATTTGCAAAGTGCATAGTGGAAAATAAGTACTTTGATATGAAAAATCTTATTTTTTGGAGTCTTGATCAGTCAGTACGTATCATTAATGTCATTTCTTCAAATATTGTAGTAGTATATGTCATTAACACACTTTAAGTTACATACGAGTATATTCTATGCCGGCTGAAAATGGGCTTGGTATAGGAATATAAAAGCGTTTATAAAAAAAGTGAAACAATGCGATAAAGAAGAGGAGTATTATATAATATTATAAAATAGTACAATGTAATAACTTCTTTATCGCAACATTTCGCTATTTTTATAAACGCTTTTATATCCATAAACCAAGCCATGCGTTTCCAACCGGCATACACCAACACTACAAAGCTATTCTGTGTGCTATGGAGTTATTTTTCTTTATTGTCCGCTTGCCCGCTTTGGAAACTGTCACAGAAAGATCAAATTACCGAATCGTTGTTGGTTGCTGTGAAAACAACAAAATAACAGAATTGTTATGATTCATAACTTGTTTATTAGATGTCTAGATGCTCTTATGACCAGCAGGTCTAATATGACTTTTTATATAAATAAAGCGTTTCAAATACTGCCGCAAGTAGGTACAAAGAATATTATACGCCAGTCATCGTTACATTAGTGCTTACAACAAATTCGAATATTGACGAAAAAACTGGACCCTTCAGCTCTTAATATAAGATATTATTAAAAAACCATCAGTGCAATGAAATGGAGTAGTTAACGATCGCTATTATGCATATTCAATTCTGAGATTCTCAAAAAAATAAACATTACCAAGGAAGCAAAACTGGGACACGCAATTTACTCTTTTACTGGATCAAAGCCACCTACCAAGAAACTGTTACATTTAAGAAGTTTTATGTGATTTCTTGGAAGAAACAAAATAATCAAGCAAGAATTAAAGTGGAGCTGGAGAAAGTCGCAGTGATGTAAATATTTCTCTCTCTTAATGAAGTTGTAGGCGTTTTCTCACCTGCAGCACCTATACGTGCACTCTGTAATAAAACACCCGCTAAAAAAGAAATGAAAGTATACGACCCACATGGAATAAAAGAAGATAAAATCACATACTAAAATCTTACATATTAATAAGACACCTTTTAACTAAATAACGGAATATCTTGTTTCAGTGGCGTGGTGTGATTTTTGAACAGAGGCGTTACTTTGCAGAAATGTGGCAATTTTGCCTACTTTCTCGTTTCCAAGAAGGGAAAGTATGCTCATGTTTAATAAAATTTTGATTTCAAGACTTTCCTTTTTCTGAAATGGTTATACATTATTGTTAAAATATCAACAACAGTTAAGAGATTATTGTACATGTACAAAAAAGTAAACCGTGCAAGTTCCAGTTGCCGATTTGGCTCAAATTAAAATTATTTTGAATTCTTAAGTCCATTCGTTCATATGAAAAGCTTTTAGAACCGTCACCACTTTATATTATTACATTTTCTATTATCATTACTTCAATTGTTCCATTGACTTAATGCGTCCACCATTTTACAAAAAACAATTTTTTTGAAATTTAGCTTTTACTGTGAAATCTCAGAAGCAGAAGTTTTGATATACGAGCCTGAATAACCACGAAGTTTCATTCGTTCTTTTCCTTTCATAGTTTATATTATAAACCGTATCAAGTTTTAACAGTAGTTTTAACACAACAAACTATTATTCCAAGAGTTTTGGAAAACGATCCTTTAAATCTAATTTATTTACAATCATTTCATTTTCAATCTAATTTTACATACTAAAAGTCCTTTGCTCTGGAACTGATACGTTCATAGAAAACAGTCAACAAGGATAGAGATTACTATTTTTTTACTATGATTTTAATTGCCTCTATAGCTTTTCTTTTGTTGGATGTATACATTTGGTCTTTGCGTATTTTATTTATGTAAAGGAAAGTTTGAAGATTAATAGATTATGTTTGTTCTTTAACACTGCAGGTGAAATGGAATTTGGGAAGATTGATTTCAAAGCTAACTAAATATACTTTTTGAGGAGAATGACTAGAACAAAACCTGTACTAGATAATTTTATTAGCTGCACCAGTTGATTCGCTTTACCATATAAATGTTCTGATATTTCTTCAAAGATCGTTTGACGGTGACTCTAATGAATGTCCAAAAGTCTTTTAGTCCTGACAGGATGTTGGTTATAGAGGATTAAAGATATGTCTAACTGGTCTACCTTTAGTCATATCTAAGTAAGAGTAATGTAGTGGTACAAAATTTCCCAACGAGAACAAAAACACTTATTGTGAAGCTTATTTCTACAAGAAAATGGAAATTGGAATTATTCCATCAATGTGTGCAAACAAGACTTTCCCCCAAAGATTACAAATTTTAAATGTGCCAGGAATTGTTACCAGATTCTTTAAAGAGAGTTACATATCGTCAATGGTATCACAAACATTTTACCAACGATGAAGTTTTTAATAAACTTTCTTTACTGCCGAAGTTTGGTTTATCTAACAGGGTACATCAAATCTCAAAATGTTTACAGAGACTGTGGTAATGGGCTACAAGTACAAAAGCAAAATTACACCTTCTCTAACTTGAAACTGTGACCTTCAGAGATCACGAAAGGTTGAGTATTCTACTCGAAAGTTTAAAACAGCACTAAAGCAGTAGTTAAAGTTAAACATTTTTTATAATTTAAATTCTTTAGAAATACATTTACAACATTTCTTTAACCCAGTTCACCTATACCTATACAACTTTTTATTCCTTAACCGGGGTTAACATTCATATACGCACTATGGGTTTTGTATGAAATTTTAATTATTAATGTAATGCTTTTTCTAATTCGTTTTGATTCGTTGGTTTTTAATGAAAGTGGCGACGCAGGCACATGCCAGGGAGGGGGCGGGCTCTAGGGTCTGAAGCCCCCCCAAAGCATATTTATGCGACTTTTTTCGGACGGATTTTTTCACTTTAAAGTTTATTTTATTGTAAAAAAGATTCTTTTTGTAATAATTATTTTTAATTTAATAGGTTACCCCCCCCCGAAAGAAAATATTGGCTATCTAATTACCTCACGGTATGTCTTTGTAGATTAAAGAAGGAGCATAAAATCTCTTTTAAACTGTAGTAAATATTGAGTCATTTCTTCATCAGTCAGTTGTCTCTAACAATAAAGAATAATAAACTAAACATAACTAAACCACGTGGTGGATTTACGTGGATATACTTTACTTCAAAAATAAGAAGAAAATCTTACATATTTTTAAAAGGGGGTGCATACTTTCTATTGCCTGTCAAATATCATGACAATATATTTGTAATATTTGCACAGATAACCTCAAAACTTAAGTCAAAGTCATTGACTGCATTAATTTGTTTTCATCAGGACAACAAACTAAATACTGGTACCAACTTTAATTTGTAATTTAAGGCAAGGCTGTCACTTTTTCACTATTCTGGAATGGTAGGTAGTGGTAGGGGATATTTTAGATTTTTTTAAGTTTCTTCAATAATCCGGAGTCTAATTAATTCTTTCATAACTAAATTATCTGATAATTAGTTTATTTTATATTTTTTTTTATAAATCTTTACTTTTTATACAAACAGATTAAAATAATCATTATAAGCATTTTTTGTTTATTGTTTCCAGCCTTACTTTGTGGAACTCCATAATCATGAAATAAATAAAGATTAGTAAAAGTTTCACAGTTTTATTAAAATACAACCTGACAATATTGTTTCGACAGCTATGTTGTCATTATCAAAGGTAATATAATTATAAACAAACACGTCGCTAAGGTAGATACAAAAATAGATAACTAGATAAAATAATAATAATAATCAGAATTAAATATCTAATACTTCCAGTAACGGAGAATTACTGAGCTCAAGTTGTTCATTCATTAAAGGTACCCTGAGTTTGTGTTTGTATATCTCAAAGGCTTCTAAAATGTCTAATTTGCGTTTGTTATTACAAAAATGTAAGGATTTAATATTATTTTGAGGAATCATTGTGTGATTTTGTTCTAAAAGGTGTTTGGCGTAATTAGATTTTTCAGGATGTTTATTTTTGTAATGACGTACGTGTTCTTTATATCTTATGTCAAAATTTCGAAGTGTTTGTCCAATATATACCGAACTACAAAAAGAACAATTTAAACGGTAAATGCCCGATTTCATGATATCATGTGTTCTGTCTTTAGCATTAAATAAAAATGAAAAAGTGTTAGTGTTGGTTTTAAATGTTATTTTATAATTGTTGGTTTTTCTTAGTATATGTGCAATTTTTTCTGATATTTTACCAAAATATGGTATAGATATGTAATTTGTGTCTTCTGTTTGATTGTCAATGGGATATATTCTTTTGATAGCTAACCTATAATCTTTTTGTTTAATTAAAGTGTCAATCATGTTCGGATTGTAATGATTTGCATGTGCTAGTTGTTTAATGGTTGATATCTCTTTGCTAAAATCTGATTTTGTTAGTGGAATAGTTAAAGCTCTGTGTACTAATGATCTGTAGGCTGCTATTTTATGTGTATTATGGTGACAAGATTCATTTGGTATTGTTATGTCTGTTTGTGTTGGTTTTCTGGATATGGAAAATTCAAATAAATTGTCTCCGTTAATCTTGGTATTTAAGTCTAGATAGTTTATAGCCCTGTTTTGTTTTGTTTCTAGTGTGAAATTTATGTTAGGGTGGATACTGTTAATAAGAATTAAAAATTCATTGATAACCTCAAAAGAACTGTCAAAACAAGCTAAAATGTCATTAACATAACGAAACCAGAAGATAATGTGTTTAGAAAGGTTTAATTCAAATATTCGATCTTCGAACTTGTCCATAAATATGTTAGCTATATGTTTCGTTATGTTGCTGACATTTTAGCTTGTTTTGACAGTTCTTTTGAGGGTATCAATGAATTTTAATTCTTATTAACAGTATCCACCCTAACATAAATTTTACACTAGAAACAGAACAAAACAGGGCTATAAACTTTCTAGACTTAAATATCAAGATTAACGCAGACAATCTATTTGAATTTTCCATATACAGAAAACCAACACAAACAGACATAAAAATACCAAATGAATCTTGTCACCATAATACACATAAAATAGCAGCCTACAGATCATTAGTACACAGAGCTTTAACTATTCCACTAACAAAATCAGATTTTAGCAAAGAGATATCAACCATTAAACAACTAGCACATGCAAATAATTACAATTCCCCCAGCAAAAAAAGAAGAGTCCGATGAAAATTGCACGTGAAAAGTTGTTTTTACTCACTCTCAAATAACTAGCACACTGACAGCAATGGCGATGAGTGACCAGTGTAACAAACGATTACGTCGGCAAGCCAGACAGCTGTATGATTCGTAAACACTCGTGTATGTTCGCCAATCTTCGTTGGTCAATGGCCTACGAGTGTGTTTGAACTCGACGTTGTTTTTCAACGATCTTCGTGGTAGGCCCGAAGGAAACCCGAGATGCACGAGAGTTTACGAAATTCAGTTTCGTCGATGTTCGTAGCCTGAAATTCCCTAAGGTAGGTGGAGATGCACGAGTGTTTACAAAGTATGTTTCCATCGAATCATAATGTCGCGCCTGGGCCGGAATACAGGCGAAGACGTACGAGTTTTTATTAAGTTAATTAGACCTACTTATTATTGTACAAGTATGTGCCTTCCGCAAATTATAGATTAGTCTTTCGTCTTGATTGTTTAGTGTGTACTATCTAGATTTAATTATGTTATTTAGACAGATGCATCTTAATATTGAGGGGGCTGAGCCCCCTTTCCGGCAAGATTGGGGAGGCTCGGGCCCCCCCAAGCCCCATGGAGTCGGCGCCGGTGATTTTGGTCATGACCACGATGTAAATGGTCCATTAACAATTATTATATTTTAATGTATTTTATGATTTCCGTATTAGCGGATAAGTTAACATGCTTTGGTAAAGTCATTAACCATTAGTAACTGTAAGTCTGTAATACACTGTACAATTACTGATTTAACTTTAGCATCGTTAATAAATAAACTTTTTGCCCGATCGGACGTTTTGGTTCATTTACAAGCTCTGCTCTCAGGACGGTAAGTTCAACTTACCGCCCAAGGCTCGGTAATAAAGTACCTCGTCATTTAAGTCGAAAAAACACTCACTATCATTCTAAAATTCGTTCGGATTGGGACAAAAATTGTTTTTGTTTATTCAACTCCATAAAAACCAGGCACATTAACCGACTGAAAATTCACATATTCAGTGTGATGTGTTTAAGAACATAGGACGCGACCATGCTTCAAACGAATTGATCTTAACTTAGAAATTCTTATTCTATTTCTCAAAAAACTTCTGTAATAAAGAATCAATTTCTTTTTGTTTATCCCACTGTGCGTTACCTAATCAAACAGAGAAGGGCACTCGACTGCTATCGGCAGCCAATAGCATCCGACGCCCGCACACCGGCCACGAATAGATACGAAAAACATAGATCAGTTGCCCAACTATTTCATTACGAGAAATGAGCGCCGTCAGTATGTGCATCTTATATGGGCGATTGTAATTCCTTAATACACGTCAAATGCATATTTAGAATTCGACAATATACGGCAAAGATAGTGCATGCCTAATAACTGATGGGAAATGAGATGGGCAATACAGCTTTTTACTTTAATCTCGTTATTGTTATTTAATTAAACAAAATTTGCATAAAATAGAATTATGGGTAGTTACCTATATGTTTATAGATTAGAGGGAAGTACTTGATGCGGTTCAATTAAATGTAGTTAGTCTAGAAATTAAATGTTTTAATACATATAGTAACCTAAGTTTTGTTTTTAATGCCATTTATTTACACAAATATTACAAATTTGTTCAGTTTAACGTGTTTCCTCCAATCTATAACTCTTTAACTATCCAATTTCTTTCTAATTTTTTAGTTTTTTTTTCTAATAAACATTTTCTTTTTGCTACATTTGCAGTTTTATAAAAATACAAATAACTCAGTCTATTTCCTTCGAAAGTTTCGTATATGGACGTTAGTAAAAATAGTCGCGACGCAGTACGCGTCTTATAATGATCGTTTAATGTGGGATAAGCTTGTCCTATCGCCTTAATGTTTGCTCTATATATTTAAAATTCACTCATAGATCCGATCGGGCAAAAAATAGTGTAAGCATTACGGGCGTTAGGTACGCTTTACCAGTCTCGGCTAATATGGAGACACTATTAATCTCGGCTGGTAGAGCGTACCTACCGCCCTTAATACTTAAATAACTATTACTTATGACATCTATTCTATCTATTCTATATTATAATTCCCGATACCTTCCACATCGTCTAATCGTCTAAGATTTTGGAGGGCGTAGCCTAAAAGCTATCGGCCTAGTATCTATGCTGTCTTGACGTAAGGTACAAATTTGTCCGTCCAGTCGACCACTGCAGTTGTGCGTTCAAATAAGGAAATTGGAAGAGCAGCATTTGTGTTGATTGTTGGGTAACGTTCCAGGTTCAGTCGAGATAATACGCATGGTGGTTCATTAGTGCTATTTATTGAAATATTGTGTTTTTATGGGACGTTACGCATGGTGGTTCATTAGTGCTATTTATTGAAATATTGTGTTTTTATGGAACTTTCGTATATAGCCAAGATGACCGTAAATATTAATATGTTACAACAAACGGATAATGAAAAGTTCTTTTTTTTTTAAGTAATATAATGAGAGCGTGGAGCGTAGCCCACGGGTCCACCTAGTTTTATCTTATTTCTTTGACATCTGCCTGCCTTATAATTTGAAACTTCTAGTTATTGAAGTAATATGTAGTTTTGGAAAAGATATTATGGTAGCATGATGCTCAATTTCGAATATCTAATCCTCTGCAATACCAGGTTTTTCGACTTAATTGCCCGCTGGGTCCATAAAATACAAGAACAAGACTGCAATGTTCTCATTATGTATTTCTACATACAGGGTGATCCAAAATGAATGAGAACGATTTGAATCTACCGCCATGTTAAATTATTGTCACATTGGCAACATGAATACTTTTCTGCTTCTTTTATTTTATAGTGGTGTCTCAAAAATAATATAGCTTTTAAACTTCGTTAATTTTAAATAATAAGCTTACTTGATAATAAAACCGTGTAGCAAACCGTAGTTCTGGAAAAAACGGTTTTGTAAAATAAGAAAACAAGCGAAATAAAGTAAAAATTCAATGAAAACCCGAACAACGTAGTAAAGTACAACGATGTAAACAAAAAAGTGACGAATTGACTCTGTAGTTTGACGCAACACATTTCAATAGTGCTACACTAACAACGTGAAATATACTAAAACGTAAGGCGCGAAATTCAAGCCGTCTTCACTCAATTTGGATCTCACTGTACATACATATTATATTTTTTATGTGTTTGTTTAATCTCATCTACTTATTCTATGCATTGATTCCAATATGTAATTGTAAACAGAACTTACTTTGCTATTCTATGTTAACTAATAAACTATATAAAACCTTTGGCAAGTATTGCATCCTATACATTGTGATGATTCTGTATTTATCAAAATATTAGCTAGAATTCACTAAATTACTGCTATGTATTAGTTAAAGAAGTGCATTCGTGTCAGATATATTTAATTAACAACCTGCTAATAAGCCAGGGGCTGTATTATATACACATATGCATAGCTATACTTATAGTATAGCTATGCATGTATTATATATAAAAAGCTATGTAATATTTATATTACATAACTTTTTACAGTCTCCATACAAATTTGCATGGAAAATAAAAAGTCACCAGAATTTCTTTAAAAAAAAGATCTATCTAATACTAATTGATTTTTACAAACAAATGATAATCAATGCCCTAAGGCGTACATCATCAGCAGTAACCAAGAACATCAAAAAGAACGTTCGACTTCTTCATCGAACCGATAGAGCTGCGCGCCCATCTTTGTATAGCCTACATAAGCACACTTTTTCTTGTACTTAAGAACAACTGACAGTAGAAACCTCATTTCTCAGTCAACAACATACACAGGGCATGGCTAATGGAAGACCATTCAGTTAAGTTCGAGCAATAAACGCCGGTGGTGGTGATCCATCAGCACTTTCAATTTGATTTATAAAATGCGCGCTCGGAAACAAACGCGAGCGCGGTTTTGAATTTTTGAAAGTTTTGCGCGAAAATGTTTTTAAGTTAATTGTTGGTATGTTTTGTTGTTTTGTGATTAAATCTTAAGAGTTTTTTTTATTTGCAAATTATTTTAGGTGTTCTTTTTAATATTGTGCGCCTGAAAAGGAACTATGTGATAGACTAAATTAATATGGGAAAAATGATATCGATTTTACTCATTTTAGTAAGTATTTTATTTATTTTAATACTATTTTACGTGAATTTTATTTAAAGACTAGTAAAGAGAGAAAATATTAACAATAATGAATTAATGACGGTGATAGTTCACTAGTAGTGAAAAATTCATTTTCAGCAATTGAAAATGTATGCTAGCAGAGCGCAATCAATTTTATAGTAGTGTTGTGTTTATATAAGTTAGTAAGTATGTGTATCTGTGTGTTAATGTTTTTAAAATTAAATTGAAAAATCTGTGCTAAAGCAATCTAGTCTAATAATTGTCTAGTCGTAAGGTAATATCGCTAAATACAGATTTACCGTTAGATGAGTCTGTGTTAATCACTGCGTGGAAATGGCAACAACTGTGTATAGTGTGTATAAAAATTAACACAATGCAATGTGTTGCATACTTAAAATCTCTTATTGTTTAAAATGATGTTACTTAAAACAAAGAAATTAAATTTTATGTAAATTATTAAAAACAACAATGAACAAGATAATTTTAACGGAGAATTGTCTGAAAGATTTTTTTCGGTCTTCGCGATAAAAATGCAAAAAAAGCTATCATAAATTTTGCATTTTTTATTCATGAATAATAAAAATATAAAATTTTGGTAATAAATTTAATGAAGAACGATTTAAAGTAAACGTTCACCAAACTTATTAGTATGTGAGAACGTTACTTTAGTACCGTTGGATTAAGCTAAAGAGTCTGCAAGTCTGGGTCGGTGGGTTTTGAGATTTCTTTCATTAATACTACCTATCCGATCGCGGTTTTTCATTCATTCAATCCCAGGTGTTAATATAAATCATGAATTTGAAAAAAAAACTTGCTCATGAATATACAGGAATCATTTTGATTCTTATTGACAGGTTAACAATTTATTTTATGGGCCAGATTATTTTAGGAAGATTTATGTCCTATAATGTAATAGTAAACTAGAATTACGAAGAATAATGGAACCAGAAGAATTTACAAACATGATTCTTTTTGTATAGCCTATAGACATCGAAGATGCAGCATCATTTACATTGCGAATATTATAAAATTAAAAAATCTTACATAAAAACAATATTATTTTTTTGCCAAAAGTATACTTTTTCAGTTTTTATTGGCAGTCTGAAAATTTATTTTGTCACTAACAAATCGACTGCAGTATAGACTTACACCTTCCAGCTAATATAAAATATGACTTGTTAATTTTTCTGAAATATCTATTTTGATACCTACATTTTTTTATTATCATTAACTTGCAATTTTTTGTGTACGGTTTTTTACAGTTGAGAAGAAAATTAATTGATGCAAAGATCGTAAAAACAAAAATATTTTGATATTTTTTTACATTATCAATAAAAAAAAGTTTGTACATGTATCAACTAACCACAGATTTCTTTAGAGAAGTATTTAAAAATCGTAATTCTCACAGTGGTACGCTAAACATTTTCTAACAGACTGAGGGGGCAGCTAGGGTGGACCTTAATTACTCTTGACGAATTTTTTTTTTTCAAAATTAGATCCATGCGATCCCTGCAATCTATTCTACTTACTGAAAAGTTAATTTTCTCCAAATTTGGAGTCGATCGGACAATGTGAAGACGTGCAACAACGGCTTTGTTTATGAAAAAACTTGAACTTTACCAAAAAATTTTATTTTCATTTTATCCAATTTCATTGATTATTATATTGTAACGTTCTTTCCAAAATAATAACACAAGTGCTGTTTAAATCGTCTATTCACAAACAAATATTTATTTCTATACACTAATGAATACACTATAAATTAACGCTATAATTATAAACCATTAAAAACTATTATTTACAGACTATGAATTTCTAATACAACATTTATATTCACTATTTATTTTGTAATACACAGTTAATGACTTGCTGTTGACTGATCCCCTTTTATCCGCGAGTCGCTTTTATACCCTCCTACAATCGTACTAGAAGCCGGTAGAAACTACCATGTATTTCTGGAAGGTGCTAGATAAACAGTGCCTCGTTTACATTGTTGGTGCTATGCGTCATTCTCTCGAATGCCGCAGAATACTCCATCCGCTGCTCGAGAAGGGGTTCTTTCTTTTTCTCTCTTGTTACACTGCCCCCTCTTCAAGTCTGTTCTGTCCCAGAACAGGTTTTATGATCTGGTTCCTGTAGAACGGGTCATGACGATATCGACAGTCTTCACCTCGACTACACGTTCCATTACGGTAGAAGTAGCAGTCTACACTCTTCGTTGGCCTTGATGCGGGCTGTGGGTCAAAACTGCAGACGAAGATCTTGACGTCCGTACCTCTAAAGATAACTTCCAGCATGTTTCTAACGATTCTCCAATCCAGCTGGTCCCGCCCACAGCCGAGTTTGGGAACTGCCAATTTGTTAATTCCCCTGGTAAGCAACTCGATTCTCAAATTCCATAGTGCCCTCCACAAGTCGGCGTAACTCGGTTTCTGGTAGCAAAACTGCTTGGTTACTAAGTAGTAAATGGATCGGTCATGATCAGTCAAGCGTAAGGATTTACCAACAGAGGGATTTTGTTCTCGAAGTTCATTCAGCCGTCCAAATTTATTTCTAAACACCACTGCGATCCCCCTGGACATACGAAGATCCTCGGAGACACAGTGGGCAATGGAATAATCACCAGGGACCCGGAAGAGATCTTGTTGCATCTCAGTCGTGACTCCGAATCGCGCTTTTCTAGTTCCAGAAAACGCAGCCATAAATTCTCTAAAGGTTGGCTGATCATCTCCAGGCCTTACGGTATTGATAGCCACCTCAGCCTCATCTTCCGGAACTGCGTCATTATTTCCCTCATAGTGCGCCAGACGATTGGAGTGTACCACCTTTGGTTTCCCTCTTGGCAATTTCTGGATGCGATAAATCAAGTCATTTATTCGTTTCTTCACCTGGTATGGACCCTCCCAATTTCGCTGTAACTTTGGAGAATAGCCACGACGCCTTTGCGGATTGTATAACCAGACAAGCTCTCCAGGTTGAAACCCTCCTTCTTGGGCTCTCACATCGTACGTAGCCTTCATCCGGTCACTCGCGATTCGACTATTATTTCGGGTTCGGTCGTGAATATCCTCCAACTTCTTCTTTAAGTTGATGACATAATCATTCCCGGCTACCTCCTGCTCTATAGGTGGAGACCCAAATTCCAGATCACACGGTAACCGTAACTCGCGTCCAAACATCACAGACGCTGGTGACTGACCGGTTGTTTCGTGGACCGATGCACGATAAGCCATCAGAAACAGATGCAGGTATTGGTCCCAGTCTCGTTGATGATCGGAGACGACCTTGGCCAAATATTTGCCCATTGTTCGATTCATGCGTTCTACCATTCCATCGGACTGCGGATGTAACGGTGTGGTCCGAGTCTTGCGAATGCCCAACAATCGACAGACTTCTCCAAAGAGTACAGACTCGAAATTGCGGCCTTGATCCGAATGCAGCTCCATGGGCACTCCGAAGCGACTGAAAAACTCTTTGACTAGTACGTCAGCAACAGTCGCAGCTTCCTGGTTTGGTAGGGCATATGCTTCTGGCCATTTGGTAAAATAGTCCATTGCCACTAAGATGTATTTATTCCCATCGTCAGTTTCGGGAAATGGTCCGGCAATGTCTATAGCTATTCTCTCCAGAGGACTACCCACATTGTACTGCCTCATAGGTGCTCTTCGTTTCCCCAAGGGTCCGTTGCCAGTGGCACATAGTTCACATTTCCGGCACCACTCCTTCACGTCTTCTTTACAGTTGACCCAATAAAAACGCTCCTTAACTTTCTCCAAGGTCTTTTTCACACCGAAGTGTCCTCCGGAGGCACCGTCATGGAGATGTCGCAATACTGTAGCCACTCGGCTTCTTGGAACCACGAACTGAGACCTAATGGTGGTGCCATCTTCACTCTCCAGTACTCGCTTCAGGAGATCGTCTTCCACCTTCAAGGACTCCCATTGGGCCCAATATGCTTTGAGCGTTCTGTTAAAAGGGCTAACGGCCTCCCAGGCAGGCCTTTCTCCCACGCGCTTCCATTCCAGTACCATTTTTAGTTCGGGATCAGCCTCCTGCTGTCGTTGCAATTCTTCCGGCAACCAATTGTCGTTGACGATGGTAGTCCTTAATACTTGGCAAACCCTCTCTTCCAAACGAGAGCAATGACGGCAATCCGTTGGACAGGGTCTTCTTGAAAGAGCATCGGCATTTCGATGACTAGTGCCCGCTCGATGTTCGGTGTCAAAGTCGTATCCTTGCAATCGTTCGATCCACCTTGCGACCTGGCCTTCAGGATTACGGAATTGTAGAAGCCATTTCAACGCTGCATGGTCCGTCCTCAATAAAAACTTCCGTCCGTACAAGTATTTGTAAAAGTGCTCAACGGACTTCACGACGGCCAATAGTTCTTTTCTGGTCACACAATAATTCTTTTCGGCTTTAGACAAAACCTTACTAAAATAGCCGATGACCTTTTCTTGTCCATCCTGTATCTGAGAAAGTACACCCCCAATGGCCAGATTACTTGCATCTGTGTCAAGTATGAATTTCCCTTCTGTCCGTGGATAGCTCAATATTGGTGCGGTTGTCAGGGCACGCTTCAGCTGTTGGAAAGCTGTTTCACACTCTCCGCTCCAAACATACTCGCGCCCATCTTCAGTTAACCTTGTCAGAGGTTTCGCTATATTGGCAAACCCAGGAACGAAACGCCTGTAGTAGGTACATAACCCAAGAAAACTACGAACTTGGTGTTTATCTTTCGGTGTTGGCCACTCTTGAACTGCACGAATCTTATCGGGGTCGGCTGCCACTCCATTTTGTGATACGACGTGCCCGAGATATTTCACTTCCTTTCTGAATATGTGGCACTTTTTCGGACTCAGTTTCAGATTGGCTCCACGTAGTCTTCGGAACACTTCCTCTAGATTTTTCAAATGTTCGTTGAATGATTTTCCGACTACAATCACATCATCTAGGTATACCAGGCAGGTCTTCCACGACAACCCTCTCAGGATGGTCTCCATTAGACGCTCAAAGGTGGCCGGAGCGTTACATAGACCGAAAGGCATAACTGTAAACTGCCATAGTCCGGAACCAATAGTGAACGCGGTCTTCTCCCGGTCTTCAGGTTCCATTTCAACTTGCCAGTAACCGCTCTTCAAGTCCAAAGTCGAAAACCATCGTGAACCAGACAGGGTATCTAACGTGTCGTCGATGCGTGGTAAGGGATAGCTGTCTTTCTTGGTCACGTCATTAAGCTGCCGATAGTCCACACAAAATCTCGTTGACCCGTCCTTTTTACTGACCAGGACCACCGGTGATGCCCATGGACTGCTGGATGGCTCGATGACCCCTTGTTCTTCCATATCAGTAATAATCTTTTCGGCTTCTGCTCGCCTTGCTAGAGGTAGACGCCTCGGCTGCTGACGGACAGGCATAGAATTGCCTGTATTGATTTTATGTTTTACTATATTTGTTCGTCCCTTCTGGCTATCGTCAAGAGCGAAGATATCTTGGTATCGGTGAACCAAACCCTGTACCTCTTTCACTTCTGTTCTGTTAAGGTCTTCGCACGAACTAGTAACCATGCCCACTAATTTTCCACCATCGTCTTTGGGCGCTGGTTTTGGAACATCAGCCATACACCTGGCTACTCGGAATACTGGCACACACTGTCCCACAAGGGTACTCTTCTTCAATGTCACCGGATCCACATTAACGTTCATAATTCTCACCGGTACTCTCTTTCCAACCTTGATCAGCGCTTTTCCCACCAGTATGCCACTATGGATCTTCTTGTCACAAACAGGCTCCATCATTCGCACACACCCTACCCGAAGATCTCCATCCAAACCCGCCTCGACAACCATCTCGCTTTGACCCGGCAATATCACATCTTCAGTCAACAAAACCCTTACAACCGGATCTTCTCGTGGGTGCAAAGGAAGTTCTTCGTTACCGACCTTCAAAACACCCTCTTTCAAATCCAACGTAAAACCAAATTTTCTCAGGAGGTCCATTCCCAAGATGAAGTCATCAGTAATATCGGCTACCAGCACCTCATGATCACATTCTTCACTTCCAATGCCAATCTTCATCTTCACCACTCCGCGTGTTGGTATCACTTCACCTGTTGCTGTACGGAGTTGAGTAGTTGTGGGTAACAACTTAATACTTGATCGTAGAACATCAGGGCGTACGATGGATTTTGTCGCCCCCGTATCAATAAGTAGTGGAACAGTTCGGTTAGCAATGTTCCCATCTACGAACAAACTGCTGGTACTGTTCTTCGATGTTACGGCATGGATGGTGATCTCCGGGGCATCTCTACTCAAGGTCAACGTTCGCCCCCTCTCGTCGACCCCCTTTAGTTTTCCGACGGCTGAACTTGTTTGGGTTTAGGGCAGCGGCGTCGTATGTGCCCTTGTTCACCGCAGTTCCAGCAACGGGGTCCTCGAACTTCTTGAGGATTCTTTTTACGGTTCTCTTCCTTCTGAAGAACTCTCATTAATAATTCTTCTAGGCGATCTTTAGAACCTTCATCTTCTTCCAAAACGGTCCGAACACGTCCGTGACCTCGAGACGCTTGTTTTGCAGCTTCAAATTCTAAGGCGTGAGCAAGCGCATCATCAGTTGTTCTTGGTCGTGCCAGCCTCAATGATTGTTGTGTTTCTCCGTCTCTTAACCCATCAATGAAGGTCTGCACAGCCAGTTGTCCCAGAAATGAATCGGGTGCCGTAGGGTACGCCAATCGGACAAGCCGCACAACATCGGCTTCAAACTCCTGCAGGCTTTCTCCATTCTTCTGGATACGATTCTTCACTTGCGCGTGATACACTTGTTGAAGATGCGCGTCTCCATATCTCATTTCCAATCTAGACACCAACAATTGGTAATCATTTTCCTGTCCTGCTGGGATTGTTTGCAGGACGTTCAACGCGTCTCCACGCAAAGCCACAGTTAGAGAAACGGCCTTTTCCTTGCGTGTCCATCCGTTGGCCCCAGCGGCCGCCTCAAATTGTTTGTAGTAGGTGGACCAAGGTATCTTTCCATCGAACGTGGGTGGTTTTACTTTTATCCCTACGGCAGGATCCTTTTCTTCTTTAAATTGTCTCTTTACTTCATTAAACGGCCTCTCAGAAGTTGAGGGAAACCGTAGTTGCCTCATTCTATCTTCCAGCATTTCGGCCATATCGTCTTTCTTAGTTGTTGGTGGTAATTGCATTTGGGCTATTTTCTCTTCTACCATCTTTATTACCCTATCTTGTTCCGCCAATCTACCTTCCAATAGTCCTAACGCGCTGGCATTCTCCAAAAATTCTTCGAAAACTTTTTCTTCTAACACCTTGACATTGTCCAGCAATTCTTCTTTAAGCCTTCTAGAACTTTCTTCGGACTTTTCTAGTAATTCTTCTTTAAGCGTTCTAGAATTTTCAAGTAAATCTTCTTTAAGCATTTTAACATTTTCTTCCAGTGCTTTAGTATTTTCAAGTAATTCTTCTTTAAGCATTTTAGAATTTTCAAAAACTTTTTGTTCCAGCACTTTAGTATTTTCCATTAATTCTTGTTTAAGCATTTTAGAATTTTCTTCAGACTTTTCCAATAGTTCCTCTTTTAAAATTCTAGAATTCTCTTCGGACTTTTGCAGTAATTCTTCTTTTAAAATTCTAGAATTCTCTTCGGACTTTCTAGAATTTTCTTCAGCTTTTCTAGAACTTTCTTCCATTTTACTTAACAACACGTTAGTATCAATTGCGGGTCCAGGTATTTCGAAGCGGTAATTTTCAGGATCTTCCTTCTGTTCTAAAAGCCATTCTCTTAGCCGATTTATCAAAACTTCTTTCTTTCCATTACTATCCAAGTCCCTCTCGTCCAACTCCCGCTTCAAATCTATTACTAAGAGATCCTTTAATAGTTTCATCACCATTTTGATTGTTTGTTGAAATTATGTTTTAACACCAAAAATTTTATTCTCACAGCACTTTAATTAATTATTACGCGATTTTATTTATTTTAAAAACCTCACACCTGTAACACCACTGTAACGTTCTTTCCAAAATAATAACACAAGTGCTGTTTAAATCGTCTATTCACAAACAAATATTTATTTCTATACACTAATGAATACACTATAAATTAACGCTATAATTATAAACCATTAAAAACTATTATTTACAGACTATGAATTTCTAATACAACATTTATATTCACTATTTATTTTGTAATACACAGTTAATGACTTGCTGTTGACTGATCCCCTTTTATCCGCGAGTCGCTTTTATACCCTCCTACAATCGTACTAGAAGCCGGTAGAAACTACCATGTATTTCTGGAAGGTGCTAGATAAACAGTGCCTCGTTTACATTGTTGGTGCTATGCGTCATTCTCTCGAATGCCGCAGAATACTCCATCCGCTGCTCGAGAAGGGGTTCTTTCTTTTTCTCTCTTGTTACAATATATTATTCTAATGTAATATTCTAATTGTTATAGGAAAAAGGAAATTGTTTATAAGGAAAAACAAAAAATAAAAGTGATCTATGTTTTGTGTATTAACTATTAATTTGTTTAGGCTATTTACTAATGCATATAAACTTACAAATTACAACTATGCTTATTAAAATATAAAAGAAATATGTATATTATAAATACATATGTACTAATTCGGAAAATAAGAAACAATAATAATACAGTGAAATCTCCCATAAGCGGACACCAGGTACCACACTTTGTCCGTTTGTTGGAGACGTCCGCATAAAAATAAGACTATGTCCGGTTATAGGAAGTTTCTACTTAAGAGAAAACTACGACTCAACCAATACATCGGCATCGCCGACCATTGTTCAAAAATTCAAACATCGGCAAAATGTACGCCAAAGGTTCCGATTTCTTTACTCTGCATAAAAAAGACATTCAAACATTATCTTGAAGTAAAAATCAATGTTTGCTGGCAGTGCATTAAGTTCGACAGAATTAATCTTTCCGTTTCGCATTTGCACGTAAAGCGTGAAGTTGCATGCCGCATATTTCCCTTGTAATTTTTAGGGTAATAACAGCAAAAAGCAACTAGTATGTCTTATATCATTTTTTTAAACAATGCACGAAAAAAATGACAAAATCTTCGAATCGAAGATCTATTCGTTATTAACTCGTTTAGATCATATCCTAAACCCTCTGCTGTTGTCATAATAATACGAACAGCATCGAGGTCACTAATTTTGCATGCATCTAAATAAAGCGACAATGAGTTTTGAAGAGAAAACCTGTTGTTTTCCTTTTTTCCGTTTTGGATTGCTAGGCCGAAGTATGTCCAAATCACCTTTAACTTCAGAGGCACCGGAGACCTACAACTTGTCGCAGGAACGTTCTCAATGCTGGAAGCTTCAAGTAATGGACATGGACTTCAACATTCGTTGATCCTTCATCGTTGGATGATGTAAATTGCAACTGTAACTCAGTAACTGTTTCTGTAATGCCAAAGAATATTTAGTAAATTTATTTCCAATAAGTTAGAAATACAGTCAAACTTCCATATTATGAACTTCTATATAGCGAATTTCTCTATATAACGAATTTTTGTGCTGTATACTGCCCTTTTAGAAAAAAATACATATAAAAGTGTCTCTAAATAACGAAGTAAAATTTCTATTTAACGAATTTTTTAGGCCAAACTAAAATAAATTTTTCCAGGTAAATGTATGTATTATGCATCAATCTTTCTTTCTTAGCAGCAGTAAAAGATTATAAATTTAGCCATCTTCCAAGAAGCCTGCACACATTTTTAAAAACCTGTAATCCTTATAAAAGGATTTTGTAAATTTGTTTCTAATTCTAAGAAGGATTAAAATTGAAATTAAAAGGTTTACAACTGGTTTATCTTTACATTCTTACTTTTTCAAGGGAGTTCCGGAAATTTATCTGAATGAGAGTTCTAGGAAAGATTAAACTTCGATGCATTATACACATTGTTACTTGTCTAAATGGAGATTCCACCCCTCTAAGAAAGATTAAAATGCAATTAGCATTTACGTAAAGTTCAAAACTTGCATTACAAATTTTTATTGTAACTTTAGTTTTGTGAGAGAACAGCTCTACACTAGAGTACAAAAAGAATCAAAGCGAAAGTATTTAACCATTATTGAGAAAATCAACGTGTTGCGGGAAATTGATAACTGTATACAAAAAAGACAAACATCGCGGCTCACGGCAAAGTTTGGAATTCCTGCCAGTAGTTTATCGACTATAATAAAAAATCGCGAATCAATTTTAAAATCAGTTGGTGAACATACAGCAAAACGTGCTAGAACTTATGTTTACGACGCCGTAGATGAAGCAGTTTTAAAGTTGGTGCATTTCATTCGCGACAAAAATGCACCATTATCACAATTAATTAAACACAAGGCATTACAGTTTGCGGAATCACTCGAATTAAAACGAAAGCATTAAAATAATATTTACAAAAGGTGATATTTCTTTATAACGAAATTTCCCTATAGCGATTTTTTTTTCAGGATTTACCGACTTCGTTATATAGAAGTTCAACTGTATATCTAAAATAATTAAATTTCTAAAAATATTTTCAGTAATTTAATTGTTGGGCCCTTTTGTTGCAGCATCTCTCTTCGTTCTGCTCAAAGAGTTTTTCGCTTCTCTTTTTCTGATAAAATGTAATCACTAGCACCCATTACTTCAAATTCCCCTTCTTTCCCCTGCTTCGTCTTCAGAAGCTTTGTCTTCTTCGTTGTTCATCATGCCCAATGCATTTGCATGACTGATATCAAATCAATCGTCCAACGATTCTTTAAATTCTTGGTGGTATATGAATCGTAGTTCGTCGATTCGGAGTCTTATTTAGTGTCCTCCACTTCTGATAAAGCGATTCTAACTTGTTAATACTACCTGCTGTTTTCTTCACTGTAATTCGTGTATTTTGACAAAAAGTTTCAACTTCTTTTAGAACTAGAGCCGCACTAGTGCAAAGATTCAAGCCCACTTTACGCAAATTTTAAAAAAACCGGTCGTAAAACCAGACCGATACTCTACAATTTTGTACCAACAATGTGTTGTTCGAAATAGTCTAATAAAGACAATTTATAACTTATTCTTGTCTCTATTTTTGCTCACTGTGACACAAGTTGTACTAAAGGACAAACAAGCAAGTATGAAATCGCATGTGAAAGAAGAAGAACAGTCCATCGGTTCAAACAGGAACATTTCTATGGCTAGAGCCGTGCCCTCACCTAGGCGGGGTATCGTCGCCATAGTTCTGCTCTATGTTGTAAAAATCTGAAGTCTCAAATAAATTGTTTAAACTTTTAAGTGAATATTGTTATTAAAGGATGACATTTTTGTATCATAACAATAACTTTCATATTTAAAATGTTAAATTAGAGTTATACGTAGAAGTAGAGTAAAATTATTGAAATTTTCAAATTTCAAATCGATTGTGGCACCTCTTCCCATAGTCCAATTGAGTTTTCCTTCTGCAAGGCTTATTTTTGTCCTGACTAGAACAAACAAACCTAGAAGGTCGCGTGCAAAAAATTCGATGGTCGAAAAATAAGGTCCACCCTAGAGGGCACCTGCGGGCCAAATAATTTATAATAGCATTTACTGTCTCGAGCCTTACTTTGTGGAACTCCCTAATCATGAATAAAAATAAAGATTCAAAAAAGTTCAATAGTCACAATATTTATTAAATTATAACCTGACAATTGTTTCGACAGCTAAGCTGTCATTATCAAAAGTAATAAACAAACACGTCGCTAAGGTAAATACAAAAAATAGATAACTAGATAACAAGATAACAATAATAAGAATTAAATAAAATGTCTAATTTTCGTTTGTTATTACAAAAATGTAAGAATTTTATATTATTTTTGTTCTAAAAGGTGTTTGGCGTAATTAGATTTTTCTGGATGTTTATTTCTGTACAACGCACGTGCTTTTTATATCTTATGTCAAAGTTCGAAGTGTTTGTTCAATATATACCGAATTACAAATAGAACAATTTAAACAGTAAATGCCTGATTTCATAATATCGTGTGTTCTGTTTTTCGCATGAAATAGGAATGAAAAAGTATTCATGTTGGTTTTAAAGGTTATTTAGTAATTGTTGGGTTTTCGTAGCATATGTGCAACTTTTTCTGATATTTTGCCAAAATATGGTGTAGATGTTTAATGGTTGAAATCTTTATGTTAAAACCTGGCTGTGTTAGTGGAATACTTAAAAGCTCTGTGTACCAGGTTCTGTAAGCTGCTAGTTTATGTGATTTGTGGCGACAGGACTTATTTGATATGGTTATGTCTGTATGTGTTGGTTTTCTGTATATGGAAAATTCAAAGAGATTGTATGCGTTAATCTTGATAGTGAAGCCTAAAAAGTTAATAACCCTGTTTTGTTCTGTTTCTAATGTAAAATGTATGGTTTGGTAAAGACTATTAATAAGTATTAACACTTCATTGATAACCTCAAAAGAATTGTCATAACAAGCTAAAAAAGAAACTATCTAATAATGGAATACATTCTTGTAGTGATGGGCGACGGGAATATTCCCAGTGAGGAATTTATTTTGGGAATTTATAAAAATCACCGATAAATTTCCGAAAAATGGAAATTTATTTTTTATACTCTAGTAAGTAAACGCGCGTCAAAGCGTACACCTTCTAATACAAACAGGGTTGCCAGACGTCCCGGATTCTGCGGGATTGTCCTGCGTGTAAAGCTTTTGTCCCGCGATATAACCATATTGTCCCACAAGGCATTTTTTGTACATACATATACGAGGAGTGTCTGACGGGAAGTGAGCCTATAAGGTATTAAAACATAAAGATGTGAGTTATTTTGTTTTTTATTCTTCAATCAAGTCTCTTTGAGCATCAATACAACATTGACAGCGATTATACAGCAATTCTAACCAGTGTAAATGCTAGCTAGAACATTTGTCTGCAAAATGTTCTTTAACGGCTGCTTTCATCTCATTTTTATCTTGAAATCCTCTACTCTTTTTTCCACCACGTAACCCTTTTTTTAAATTGGAAAACAGATAGAAATCGCTTGGGGCAAGGTCTGGACTGTATGGTGCTTGGTTGGTTGGTTTCCTTAAACCGTTCATCGTTCACAGCACGCTGTGTTACATGAACCGTGTAAGAAGGCGCATTATCATGAAGCAGCAACACGGCGCAGCGCCTTAATTTTCCTCTTCTTCTTTGCTTTATTTATTAAACTCGCATAATATCCGCCGGTCATCGTAGATCTTCTGGAGATGTTATCAATAAGTAATATGTCATTGCAGTCCCAAAAGATGGCAAAAAATGCTATAAAAATGCGAACGTTCGTTGCATTTTGAATTTGCGAGAAGGCTTTTTTCGCCACTGAATGGACTCCTGCTACGATTTCAGGTTGTACTGGTAAATACAAGTTGCATCGGATGTTACCATGCGGCGATAAATTAGATCCAAAGCATCCTCGCACATTTCCAAAAATTGGAAATCAGTCGAACGCTGTTAACATTCTGGGAATCCACCGAGCGGATTCTTACTTTGTTCATATAAATGGTTGCATAAAATTTCTCCAACACGTTCTTTGCTCATGTTCAACTCCTCTACTATTTGATGAATTCGAATTTGTCGATTCTTCAACACCATTTTTTCGATTTTCCTGATGTGCTCTTCAGTAACTACCATGAAAGCTGATTCAGGGCGCTCTCCATCATCAATAGACCATCCATGTTGAAACAGTCGTGTTAACAAGGTATGTAATGATAATTATTTATATACCTAAACCAAAAAATGAAGGATCTAAACCGAGTGAATCTAGCAGGCGCAGATTAGCAGTCGGAGTTGATTGTGAGCAAGCCTTGTTCCCAAATTGTCAAATTTAGACAGTTTGAAATTAAAAATTGTCATTGCAATCTGTCAAAGTTTTGAAAGGTTTTTCACAACTCCAATTGTTACTTATTAAACTACTATTAATAAATATTAATTGGAGTTGTGAAAAATCTTTTAAGCAGCAACTAATGTCGTACACACTTTTGCTATCAGAATGTTATTTATTAATAGTAGTTTAATAAGTAACAATTGGAGTTGTGAAAAACCTTTCAAAACTTTGACAGATTGAATGACAATTTTTAATTTCAAACTGTCTAAATTTGACAATTTGGGAACAAGGCTCGCTCACAATCAACTCCGACTGCTAATCTGCGCCTGCTAGATTCACTCGGTTTAGATCCTTCATTTTTTGGTTTAGGTATAGTACTAGTGACCTAAGTAAGATATCGCACAATAATCCAATTTCTTTTCACATTCACATTGAAATGGTTTGACTATACATTGTGATAATGTTGCTTACTCACAAACGAAAAATGTAATTCAATTGCAACTTTGAAGCAGGCAAGAATGAAAACGTAAAAACTGCACACACCTATGAGACAATTTCAATTTTAGGTAATGTTTACCTACTTGTGGTACATTTCTATTTACTGACTATAGATCTCGATCTTCGTATCATGGATTCGATAGACGAAACGGGTATACACTGGTAATTTCCGAACGCCGGTAAAGCAGCAGTGATACAATCTTTCAAGTTTTCTTACAAGGTTTTCGGTATGTATCCGATGCAATTTTCGAAAACGCCCATTGACATTGCATTACGAATTGAATTCAAGCAAAAAATCATGAATTTTATTATTAAGCTTTGAAGTGTCCCGCAAAACGCTGAAATAAATCTGGCAACCTGAACATAATTTTGCAAGTTAAGACCTCTTACCAACACGTGGCCGGTTCTAGCGTTAAGTTAACGCGTTTAATGTACATTTATCTTTGATGTGCATTGACGTGTAGTGAATTGAAGTTTTTTTACGGACTCTATGTTGGACCTTTTTTAAACCAAAATATAAATTCCCGATAAAGTGGAAAGTTTGGGAATATTCCCCAAAAAATAAATTCCGGGAATTTACCCATCACTACATTCTTGTCGAGGTATTCTGGAGAACATGTTAGAAACATCAAAGCTAGCGAGTTTTGAATGTGGTGTAAGATGTATGTTTTGTAGCTTATCTACTAATTCTAATGAATTTCTAACAGAGTATTTTGATTTGTAACCTATCGTATTAATAATCTGCTTAAGATTATTGGACAAAATGTGATTAGGTGTATAAATATATGATACAAATATACACGTTTACGTAAAGGTACTTCACACAGAACTTACTCATACAGTGGGAGAAAAGTGAGATTTTTCCAGCGAGTGTAAATGTTTACTGTACCAACTTATTTAATTCTACACGAGCATGAATAAATCACTTTTCTAACGCGTAAAATATACAATTTTTTCGTGTATTTGGCGAAAAATCTTAAAAATAAAAATTTAATTCTAAAAGATGAATTCTAAAACTATTTTGGTCGAAATATGTAAGTGTAACGTTTATTATAGTAGCAACGTTATAGATAGCAACCAGTATAGTACAAACAAATAACAAAAAAGGATGTTGCTAACTGGATAAGTCTTTGTAACTAGGTAAGCGGTTGCTAACTAAAAAAAGTGCTGCTAAGCAAAAAGTACCACTTTTTTACTGTTTTCTAACAAACAAGGTGTCTCTTTTCCATTAAGTACAGAAAAACTTTTACCCTCGTTTCATTAACTTTTAATGGCAGACAATAGTAATTTACGTTATAAGTCCTGGAAATGGAATCTTACAGTCGAGTAAGATGTTACGGACAAGGCGACGAAGGAGCCGAGTCCGGAACATCGAAACGAGACTGTAAGACCATTTCCAGGACGTATGACGTAATGCGTTTTATTTCATACTGCAATTATTGGAATATTGGTTTAATTTAAAAAAAAATTATATAAAATAAATTTCCGAATGCAAAATATGGACATCTATGAAGAACGAGTTTCCATGGTAACTGATTACGTACTAAAACATTGTCCACTTGATTCATTGTATTTGCGTCCGGTAAAATTTTTTATTCACAATCATATTGCAATATGCACATTTCATATGTTGTAAAAACCTTGGAAAGTAAGCTATTGCTATAGCAACACCAAAGTGGTTAACAATTTCCTTTACATGTCTGTAAAACTGACATGTAAAGTTATGGCCAACTTGTTTTTCTGAATAATTTAAAACAGGACGTTTTATCCGATTTAAATTTGAGTTTTTATAAATATATTTAACGCTAAAAACATATTTTTTATTTAATATTAGTTTTATTTTTATTTTTCCGTATTTTATATTTAATAATTACAATGGAATTAATTAATTTCTAATTTTAAAATACTGAGCGCATACATCGCCATCTAGCGGCGAAGAATGAAACCTTACTTAAAATTTCTTTTGGTCGATAGATAGCTTTGATTGAAATTATGACAGTTTATAAAAAATTTATTTTAAAATTTAAAATTACTTTTTATTTTGATTATCTTAAGTCTAATTATTGTGAATAAAATAGTATACATGTTTCGTTGGTAAAGTTTCCACGCCTCGCGATAATTGTTTGACCTCGACGTACCGTCTCGGTCAAACAATTATCGCTTGGCTTGTAAAGATATCCTTTACCAACTCAACATGTAATATACTATTACAGTCACAAGTCCTGTAAAATTTTTTACAAGCATACTAGACTGTAAAATCGCATGTTCTGGACTAAAAAGTTTGACGTAAAACTGACAAATGTGACACAGTATGAAATAAACACAATTTCTTAACATAGATTTAAAATTTTGCCCTTTTCCAAAATTTAAAATGAAATAGTAAGCCGTGAATTTGCCCACGGCCTACTAGATTCATATAAGCTTCCCTAATATATCGACGTCTCATTTCCACTATTTTCATTGTTGAAATTAGGATCCAAAAATTCCGGACGCCTACTGACGATAATTCTGCAACGAGAATGGTTTGTACTCCGACTGCAGTCGTTAATCTCTAGCTTATACGTCATATCAATAATTGTCATTTCCTATTGTGTAATATTAGTAATATTTATTTATGGGAATTTGTACCTATTTGGATATGTACATATGTACAGTTGCGATCATTCGCTAAGGAACGATGAAAAAATCATAACCGCCGATATTCCAGTTTTTTAACAATGCAAATGTAAGTTTATTATATGGTATTCAAGAACATTTCATTTTTTAACATTCTAATTGCCCAGTTCATAAATCAGGTCGAGTTACAGTGTAAATTGTCAAAAAAAACTGAAAAACCGCCGATCACTATTCTTTCATCGTTCCTTAGCGAATGACCGCAACTGTACGTATAAATATGAAAAAAATTTCGTATGATCAAAAAGTCTTTGGATCGCATTAGCCATGGTATGCAAAAACCATCTATAGAATTATTAGAGTCACTGCATCTAGTTACCTAGGCCAGCTGGTCGACCAGAGTACCGCAAACCGCCGCCATATTGGGGCAAACGAAGCACGAAATTGTACATTATTTGTTCTGTATTGAATTTAATCAAATCCACGTTTACTTTAAAAGGTTTTTCTTATTCTGAAAGATCAAACCTCTAATATGTCAAACACGTAAAATATGGTTTTAATTTGTCCATTATTAAAAATCACCATTCTCTGTCCCAATATGGCGGCGGTTTGCGTTACTCTGATCGACCAGCTGGTCTAGGTGACTAGATTCAGTGACTCTAAGAATTATTTACTTCTACTGCCCGTAGTTTTTGTGAACTGTACAGAATAGCGCCTACGTATCTTGAGTAGCGCTAATGGAGACACAGCCACCTGTGTCAAGAAAATACGACGCGTTGACACCGCTAAGCAGAGCTCCATAGTACACAGAAAATGTTAGCGTACGCTATTATTATTTATTGTGCTTGCAGTTATTTTAAGTATTGCTTAATAACATTTATAAAAAGAACATAGCATGGAATTTATTTGAACTATTATCTGTTGACATGACAGTTGTGAAGTAAATGTCAAAAATAATAGAAAGAAATAATTTCATAGATAGCTTGTTAATTTCATGGCAACCCTGATCCAAAGACTTTTTGATCATATTATATGTTGCAGTGGGAATTAGGAAAGCAAAATATCGCACCTGTAAGAAAATTATAGTGCGTTTACGTAATCTTTACCAATCACTTATTTTTACTTACTTTAACTAGAAACACCTTAATAACTGCATCCATCATAGCCACAGTATAAGTACATTTTCATATTTTGCAAATTACAAATGCTTTTTTGGGTTTTGTATTACTTGTATTATCACAATGATATAAGCACCTAATGTTATTGCACGATCTATGAACATGAACTAAACTATGATTAGAAGTATAACCATAGAATAAAGAAATCTCACTGGGTCACTACTACTCACTGTCTACTGTCATTAGTAAAAATAAATATTTTTTAGACATAAGGGCTGATGAAATCTACTTGAGTCGAAGGCCAATCGTTTCAGTGAATAAACTTTAGACGGTAGCTACATTAGCCTATATACAGAATATAAACCAAAAGCGATGTCGGAGAAAGTACGAGTATTTAGAAATTTTGAAGAGTAGTTAGCAATCTATCATAACGATAATTACATAACGATTTTAACGTAACTATTGCTATCATGTCTGAACAGATTTTGTAGTAAAAATAACACAGTACAACAAAGTAGGACTTGAAAAAAATTTCCGGTTTTTAATACACTTTTTCTAGCTTTTTAAGATGCAGATCATGAATCGTCTATGTTTTTTCGGGACTGGTCAAATTTTAGTTATATTCGAATTTGTTTTCAAATAAAACTCGTTTTTAAATGCAGAAGAAGCGTAGGCAAGCTTTTACGTTTACCAGGTAGTAAGATTTTTACCTGGTAGTGCAATTTTTGTTCTACCGTACAAAAACTGGCATTGTCGCAGCTTATTGCCTGGTTACAGTTAACTCATTACCCAGTTGTTAAGAATAGGCGAGATTTAGCATTTATCAGGTAACAAGATTCATTACTTGGTGGTTATGAAATACGTTTTGATGCAATTTTTGTTCTTCGATAACGAGAACCGGCAACGTCGCAGCTTATTGTCTGGTTACAGTATCATTACGCAGTAGTTAAGAATATGCGAGTTCTAGCGTTTACCAGGTAGATAGATAGGTAGATAGGCATGCATGGAGAATCACTCCGTAATGGATTCTGCCTTAATAGCATTATATATTATTTTTTCGATAATTTTAATTTGGAATTTGTTACCGTTGCCCGTCGCCATATAGATAGTATATTCATTTTAAATTTATTTGGTTTCCTCAGAATTCGGTTGTCCGTGTGCCGTGCACACCGTTGGGGACGCCCCTACCTGTTGCTTTGGATACTAAATCAAGGCATGCTAAAACACTACAGTACCAAGCGCTAAAAGAAAAAACTGTAGAACCAGGAAGCATCAAGATAGCCAAAATGGCACTAAATCTCCAAAACTATCAGTCATGTTCATGTGTTGTATGCATGCTATTCTTCTATTCGTGTTTCGTAAGGTAGAAATCACTTCGTGGACAAACCAGTTTGAGTTACGATTCATCAGTGTTGGCTGCATGACACGCGAATGACATCGATACAACAGTATTTGACTTAACCCGAAAAAACCAATAGCAGATTCATGATCTTCATACCAAAAAGTTTTAGAAAAACTATATGAAAACCTGGAAAATTCTTTTGTATTGTACCGTGTAACTAAATAACGATTTTACTAGCATGTCTTAACAGATTTTGTAGCAAACATGAGGAAGTGTTCCAGAAAGAAGATGGAGTCAGGGACTTTTCTGATCTAACTAAATGCATGATAATCGTTATAGAATCAAGTTAATAGTATAAAAAATACGTGTACTTGTAAAGTGGTTGTTAAAGTATGTTTTTTAATTTTAATGTAGATAATGTATCAATGTAACTAGAAATGAGACGGCCGTATATAAGTGAAGCCTATATTAATCTAGTAGGTCGTGAATTTGCAGCTTATTTTGCTAATTTTCTTCATAAATTCTTTATTTACAGTTTTAGGGTGGTTTTATAATTATTCATCTGTATTTAAATTAGAAATTGCAAGATCCCTAGTCATACAAATAAACTACTAGGTCTAGGTTTTTGTCTCATTATGAAATTGAATATAGGGAATAACCCTTCTTAATGATAAAACTATATTTCTTTTTTATCGTTATCGTTATGGATTTAAAAAGCATCCTGGTAAAAAATATGTAGATCTTTGTTTTTAAAGATAAATCATTTAAATAAGTACACCCTAGTTTTAAAATAAATGTAGCAAGCTAATGCTTTTTCTTAGCACTGTTACTTGAAGCGGTGTGATAACAAACCAAAGTCGCTGACGCTCCAAGTTCAATTCCAGCATCGATACAATACAATTAAAAAAAGACCACAGGTTTTTATATAATTTATAGCTCTAATAATATTGCAAATACTTTACACAATCTGTTATTTAAATTCTCGGCCTGATACAGAAAAAATAAACATGGTAAAATATAATAATTTTTATTTTTGAATATAATCTCCCCTAATGTCAATACACTTATTACAACGTGGAATTAATAATTCCATGATCTTGTAAAAATAATCTGAAGTTTTTCCTTCAAAATGTTCAATTACAGCTGCTTGCAACTCGTTCTCGTCCTTAAAATGACGTCCCCTAAGGTCTTTCTTTAAATTGGAAAATAAATAATAGTCACTAGGAGCCATATCCGGACTGTACGGTGGATGATCCAATCCTTCAAAGCCGCATTCGCGAATGGCAGCTTGTGAAATTGCGGCAGTATGAACTGGTGCATTGTGTACGACGTATTTTCTACGATGTTTTTCACGAATATTGCCAATATTGCCGAATTTGACCAATGTTGTTTCCGTAGCAACAACGAAACACTCCACTTTGCGCTAAAATAAAAATTTCCTTGTGTCATTGTTTATGATTTTTTCTACTTTTTCGGTTATATCAATAATGCTATAGAAAAAACGTTGTGTGCAACTCGTGCTCGAAATGACTTTGGTGGTCTCAAATGAGATTTTCATTCTTGACTACCAAAGTAGCATTTTGCGCACTAAATACACAAATAACTATAGAAGTTTGTTTAGGCAAAGCGCATTTTTGAGCCCGGTCCCGCAAAAACTTACCCCGGCCCTGACGACGTGCGTTAATCCTGAAAGTTAATTATCAACTCAAATCTATCCAGGCTTCATTGGTAAAAAAGTTCAAATCCAATAGAATCTTTGTCAAAACATAGAATAACTTCATTCTCTATTAATAGAGGCAATTTCTCCGTTGCAAAAGTGTGCTTCCACAAGATGAATTCAAGTTATTCTTTGAGGAACACAATTTCTAACTCTAGAAGAGTGAATTCTTTAATTTCGACCAAAATTGAGAACAAAAATTTGCCATTTTTGAAAGTTTATCATTTTTTTCATCGAAAACTGTGTCAGATAGAAAAAAAAATGATAGAGTAAAAAATGCTTATTTTTACTCAATGAATACGAAAAAATTACATGAATGATTACAGACCGATTTAAAGCGATTTTGAAAATTACGGTTATAAGTGTTGTCTATCTATGGGATTGAATAATATAATTGAAACTTTTTAAAATGATTGAATATTTTCAAAATCGCTTTAAATCGGTTTATAATTTTTTTGCATGTCCTATATATAAGGCTCTACTTTAGTCCCTCAAAAGAGGGAATAAAGTAGCACTTTTACCACGGCCTACTAGATTAATATAAGCGTCGCTTATATACGGCCGTCTCATTTCCAGTTTTTTCATTGTTGAAATTAGGATCCAAAAATTACAGATTCGTACGTTAAGTAGCGCCCCGTGTCGGTCATTTTGCAACAAAGATGGTTTGTAGTCAGACTGCAGTAATTAATTTTTAGGTTAAACGTCATGTCAGTCGTTGTCATTTCCTTTAGAAAATTTAAAAAATTATACTGATACTGATGAAATCTACTTAAGTTTTAAGACCAATCGTTTGAGTAAAATAAACATAAAACTGACAAAATTTGTCTCATAAGGCATTACCTTTACATAGAACTTGGTTTATATAATATAAATCAAAAGCAATATCGGAGAAAGTATTTAGAAATTTTGAAGGGCTTAACCCCCCTTGGGATAACGACAATCTAGGATAACGATAATTAAATAACGATTTTCGTGTCATGTCTTAACAGATTTTATAGTAAGAAGGTAGTGGGAGTATTCCAGGAAGAAGATGGAGTTTGAAACTTTTCTGAACTGAATGCATGATCTAAACGGTATAGAATCAAGTTAATACTATTAAACTTTTACACACATTAAAAACAGACGTATAAAGGCTTTTGTGTTGTGGTGCTATAGAAAAATGCTAAGATGGATTGACCGAATATCGAGCAATGAAATACTAGAAAAAGTGCAAGAAGAAAGATAGTTAATGAAGAAGACCACGAGAAGCAGAGATATGTTAATATGACATACTTTAAGACATTCAGATATTATCTAAAATTAATAATAGAAACATGATCGAAGGAAAGAATACCCTAGCTAGACCTAGACTGCAATTTATACTCCAAATAAAAGAAGACTTAGGCTGCTCCAGCTATAGAGAATTGACTATCGAGAAAAGACTGACAGCATACCGGAAAAAATACCATAAGAATAGGTGTATTTGTAAAGTGGTTGTTAAAGTATGTTTTTTTAGTTTTAATGTAACTTTTTTAATAGTTTACCAATTTTATTTGAGGAATGGCAGCCTTTTTTTATAAAAATAAAGACATCGAAAGAATAATAAATTAAAATAATAAATAAAATTTTAATGTAACGTTTTGTAATGTAATATAGTAATGTAATTTACCTATTGTTTTTTAATGCATAATCTAATATTTGATCGTTGTTAAGAAATTTCTTATTAGTAAGTACTGTTAATATTCGAATAAACGCTCTTTAATCGGAGGCAGTTTGACACAATTGACATAAAGTCTAACCTAAAAATTAACGACTGAGCTCTGACTTCAAATATCTTTGTTGTAAAATTACCGCCAGTGGGCGCCATTTAACGTACGAATCTGTAATAATCTTCAACAATGAAAAAACTGGAAATGAGATGGCCGTATATAAGCGAAGCTTATATGAATCTAGTAGGCCGTGCTTTTACTCCCTGAGGGAGTAAAGTGTGTCCATGATAACAACAACAAGTAAACAACAAAAAAAAAAGTAATCGCGGTACATGTTAGGATTTATTATCCTGAAACTAGGTGATTTTGGCGTTTGCTGAGTTCAATTGTCCGAATGACATATAACGAAATTTTAGGAAAAATTTTTCGAAATTTTGAATTTTTGCCATTAAGTCCTTTAGGACGTGCAAAAAATAGCATATATACCACTGGACTAAAGTGCCTTTTAATCCCTCATGTGTTTATTTAATTATTAAATAAACTCGCATTCGGGATTAAAAGATGCACTTTAGTCCCTGGATATAATTATAATATACTATTTCGTAATCATCCAGTAAAAATAAGCATTTTTTACTCTTAACAATTTGTTTTCTATCTGATGCTATTTTCGATGGTACAAATGACAAACTTTCAAAAATGGCAAATTGTTGTTCTCAATTTTGGTCGAAATTGAAGCACTCTAGGAAAAAACGCATCGAATAAAATTTATATATTCTTTGACGAAGAATGCGATACCGTTAAAAAAAGTTTAAAAAATATTTCTTTTTCTTATTTTTCAACTTTAAAATTTTATTTTGGAATTGGATATTTGTTTACCCTGTTTTAGGGGTCAAATATACATTTTTCCATATAGGAGACATGTGACATTCGAAAGTTTCAAGCTTTAAAATGAGCCCCCGCTGGCCTTTCAAAGTTGCGCCAATTTCTGGACCTGGTGGTTGAGTTCAGAAAGAATGCACCATGTATATTGTACATTTGTTTAGAAAAACAAATTTCTTATTTTTTGTTAATAATAGTTAACTAAGTGGGTCAAAAATTCTACTTACCAAAAGAAACGATATAAATACAAGCAAATAAACTGAAACAGAAAACAAAATAAGGCTGAAGATGAAGTATTATTATAACGTTTTGCATTATAATGGAACAAAAAGAATTAGAACTAATAAGAATCACTGTTCAGTGAAATACTGTCACGTATGAATTATTATTGAATTATTAAAAAAAGGAGAAGAACAACATAATCAACAGTATTAAAGTCAATTAAAACTATTAGAATTTCAATTATAAAGTCATTATCGCCTATAAAATAATCGCTTTCAATGTTGTACACTTTTTGATAGGAAGAAGAGTTAATAACGGGTCACATTTGAAACGAAAACATCAAAGAACTAGTAATTTTAAATTGGCAGCACACCGTGAAAGCAATAGTGAGGTGCACATGCACATCCCACTGACACACATACGTTATTTACATTTACATACAAGGCCAAGGATATTAGTAGACTTTACGTGCTAACTAACAACTTAACCATAAAAGTATACAATTTCCTCTAATTAAAACTTTTTTCTTTCATATAGAGACTTTTAAAGCGTTGAAAGTTTGTACTTAAAGGAAAACTATTAACTGGAAAAAACTTTTAAAATCTCATAATCAGAATAATAAATAAAAACACGAGAACCTTTAAAAAAAACGCATTTCTTGTATATTAAAGGAAGTCATTGCACCTAACAAATTTCTTCGTTCTTGAACCTGCATTGAACTCTCCAGAAATCATTAGAAACAAATTAAATCAAGGACGCATTTTAAACTTCCTTTCTCTTAAAAAATTATCTCCTACGTTCCAATGTAGTCATATACGCATATGTCATGTTTATATACAATAAAAAAATAAACCAATTATCCTTGACAAGGAAAGTCGCTTCACCCTTCAGATTTCTTCGTTCTTGAATCCGGATTATGGAACTCTTCAAAATATCTTAGAAATAAATCTCACCAAGGTTGCATTTAGAACTTTCCTTTCTCTTGAAGGTTTATCTTTTTGTGGTTCAATGTTCTCTGTTACGTATGATAACATAAACTAAAATAAACATATAATATTTCTGATAAGGTTCCATCTAGCAGGTAACAAAAAATAATACATTAACGATTTGTTGTGAAGTCATTAACAGAAGTCATTGCTGATAATTAAATATATTACTGAATAATTCTACAACGAAGGGTGATTTTCTAATCCAATTATATCCGAAACTATCCCAAACCAGATTTCCATCCGGTATGCCATTTAGAAAAATTATCTCGGAATATCTCCAACTTCAGAATTTTAACCGATATCAATTTCTTTTTTAATTTTGATCCATCTAAGATTTAATTCAGTATTCTAGAATCTCTATTCAACTTTTGCTTTGTTTTGTTTCTAGAAATGTTTATTGTGAAGTAGGTGGCCGCGCGAGATTACAACTTTGACATATGTGGCCCGGCCCGGGTTTGATCCCCGGAACCAACGAGAGGATTCTTCGCGTAAAGCGTTGGTATATTTCGCCATGCTGTCAAATGGGCACGTTAAGCAGTCGGTCTCGACCACCACATAAACATCTATCTGTGGTTGACATTAAGAATAACACCGCCCTATACCACTCACAAGTATGTATTTATGTCAGTGGTTTGGCACAGTTAATTATAATGAACATTATACATTACATTATGAATTGTTTAGGTGGGTCATTCTACCGAATGAAAACATCGATCTTTGGAAGATAAACTTTGTATTTTTTTGACTATTCAATTCACCTGTCATTCAAATATTCAAATATTGACCAATAAAATAGCAGATATTTACCTTCGTAGCCTAGCAACAGCAAATTCCAGCGACTATTTCATTCATAACGTTATGAACCAATATGAACATGCGCTTTTCCTTAGATACCACGTATTCCAACGGTTATCCAATACTACTAAAGTTGATTTGTATGTGTGTCCGAGCCCCATTCTCGCGTTCTATAAGGGCTGGAGAGATGGGTTTGGGCTCATTCGACGCGTAATTTGCCGAGGATAATGCACGACGATAAATAAATAAACTTTTGTTGTGCTCTTTTTTATTTTGCCGCGCGCTGGGTTCTTTAGGGCGGGTGCTATTTTGTGCTCTTTATGTACTAAAAAATAGTACTATTTTGTGCTATTTAGTGCTTTTGAGTACTCTTTGTGCTAAATAATAATGTTTAAGTACTATTTAGTGCTATATGATTGTGCTAAATAATGCTATTTTAGTACTATTTGGTTCTATATTGTTCTATATGAGGCCCGTAGGGCCGATTATCCTAATATTGTAACTATGTACAACTAACCATGAAACCATGACGAATCGAATATACGAACCTTTATATAATCGCTGTAATACAAACCTTCACCTGTATATTCACCCGCATGAGACTCAATTCTTAAATTTCAAGATATCCATTAAAACTCCATAACAGTCAAATAATGTATTAGTAAACAACGCAATTTTTTTCTAATTGTGAGTTTTAGACTGTGGTTTTTGTGTTAGTTGCAAAATGAATCGTTTTAGAACAAACTCTACAGAAAATATCGATAAACTAAATTCATGAAATAGTCTACCTGTATACAACTCGATGATCTAAAATACTCGAAACTCGACATATTGCCTAAAAAACACCAGTCGACCGTCGGTCTCGTGGTGTTTCAAGCAATATGTCTCGTATAATCGAGTATTTTCGTTCGTCTTGTTGTATAATTACTGAGTATTTCATTAGTGAAACTAGAACTGGGTATTCCACTAGTGGTTGCAGTGAGTATTTTAAACTAACTTGATTATTATTTTTATTCCAGGAAATTATTACTTTCTTACAAAGTTAACTGAACAATTTAAAACATAAACATTGTTGCAATTCTGGAAAATTCCTGCTTCTTTGAACCAATGTTCAACATCACAAATTTCACCCTCCCTGCTGTTTGTCAATTCAGTCGTCGTCGTTGTCGACGTAGTAGTTCTCGTTTTTTCAAGAATTATCCTGTGATGTTTGTAGTCCATTTGCAAATAAGACTTGATTGAATTAATATTATTGTGACCTGTGAGTTTTATTAATTCATGCTCGCCAACACCTGCTTGGCCAATGACGAGACGCTAGTGGATCTGATCGAATGATTGGATATTTTTCTTTTTTTAGTGTCCAACCCTATCTTTTCTGCCGCCGTTTTGACCCATTTTCCAATTTCATTTACTCCCACAGGGGAATCTTTGTTCCAATAGTTCTTTCCATTAGAATTCCAAAATGGGTTAGACGTCAGAATCATTCTCTGGGTCTTGACATTGCTGCCTCTCTTCGACAACAGCTTGTGGTACAGTCTATAATTATCTTATATTTATAAATCAATTAAAAAGAAAGAACTATAGACTTACCTTACAGGACAAAGTTCCGCGTTTTCATTGGGTATCAACGATTTACTTCCAGTTAAACGTTTTGCACCGCCTTGAGCAGTTTTGGAAAAAATAGAATTACATTCTGCACGCCCTGTAGGAAGACCCTCATTGTTAATTTCTTCCTTGAAGAAATCAGTTTGACATTGAGCCTTTCCTCCACCTCACCAAGCTAATTCATAAGAGGCAATCAAGAAAAACTTCTTTTGAAGTCCCTCGGGGCTATCTTCGTCGAAAACATCAACAATTTTTTGATATTCTTTTTCAGAGCTGCTGCGCTACTCACACCTTCCTTATATTCCGACCCATCTCTCTTTCTCATATTGACAGCCCAACTATTCAGAATAATATTTAACTCTGCAGGTGTGGAAGATGATGTTAAAGAGTAGCCTTTTTCTTCCAAAAACTGAGAAAGCTGACGCCATACCGACTCTTGTGATTTCCGTGTATTTTCCGGCACGTTTCTTCCAATATCTGCATTGATTTCTGCCTCAGAAGCCTCTCCATTTTTTGCCCACACTTTCCATTGCAAATAACAAGTAAATAGCAAAACGGCAATAATTATCACCTCTAAATTAACTCGTAAAACACTGCTTTCAGAAAAAATTCAAATAACAAAAATTTATTTATCAGTTGCTATGAAAATGAAATCATGTGTAACGCAGATTTGCGAACTAGCTATTGAAATATTTTATTTTAATCATTGATTTGGTTCATTGAATAGTCTGTTGAATACAATTCGTAGTCAAAGATCGTAGAATATTTTTCCGATGGTATCACCCATCATGGTATCATCGATACCATGATGGGAGTTTTCTAAAGACGGAAAGTGCGCTAAAACGTCTTATGAAACGAATACCTTATACTATTTTTTCTGTTTTAGATATTTCATTATTAAATAATTAAAAAAATTACTTAGTTTTAAATAAAATTTGTTAGGGATATTTTGGTAAGTAGCATGCCAGTTGGCAACACTAGAAATTATGCAGTCGTTTTTCACATAACCTTGCTAACTTTAGGTAATCCGCGCGACATAGAAATTCTCATACTTGTCTGATACACACAAAGCCCGCTACTAAGCAGCAGGACCTCGTTCAAATTTGCCAGGTGTATTATACGTACTGTTGAAGATTATTATAAATTCAAAGTAGAATGTATGCCAATATATTTGTGACATAAATAATTGCTACTTAATGCATTAAAAGATAGGTTGAAATAAAAATAATTATATTTCATTTCATAGAATAAATACCTTATTTGTTAAATAAATTAATGGGGTATATGTAAATGCAATAGTATTTTCAGCAAAGAATGATTTTTGTTAACAAAAATAATTATTCATTGGATCTTTTGGATATTATAACTTATAAGGTAAAGATATATAATTTTATGAAACTGAATTTTATTACGTTAAGTTTATCGTGAGCATATTGCACATACACAACACAATGCATCCCATATGGTGACAGTATCAAAATTTACAATTTCGTTAATAATAAAGTAAAAACTGTTATGCCCGTAACGGGGCTACGGTCGACGGCGCTGTACGTCTTGCAATGCTACATAGTTTAGCGAGGGTTGCATTCCAGTTACAAAAGTTCACTGCGTAAATAAGATAAGTTGGACATTCTAAGAACAGCTGTCTAACAGTGATATCAACTTTAAAAAATAAAATGTTACTGTTTCCAGTATTCTAAACAAATTTCATTAGGACACGCAAATATAAAAAAAATGTATTTTACAATTATTAACAGATTAAAACTAATTTTTCAATGAAATAGTTATGAAATAATATTGCAGTAACTGACCAGGTATTCGCTATTGCATAGAGTCACTATATCTAATCAACCAGGCCGTGCTGGTGGATCAGAATAGTGCAAATGGTGCCATATTAGGGCGAAAGAAGCATCAAATTCTACATTCTTTTTATCTGCCTTGAATTTAATCAAATACAGGTTTAGTTTAAAAGATTTATACATAATTGTGATTTTGAAAGTTTAAACCTCTAATATGTCAAATAGTAAAATGCGATTTTAATTTGTTCATTATTAAAAATCACACTTCTCTGTCCCAATCAATATGGAGGTGGTTTATTGCGGTACTCTGATCTGCCAACATTGCCTGGCTGATTAGATGTATTGGTTCTACTATTGCATAGAGATTCTGTATAATAAGTAATTATATGTTATATAAAATATATAGTATGATCAAAAAGTCTTTGGATCGCAATAGCCATGGAACGTAAAAACCATCTATAGAATTATTTACTTCTACTGCCCGTAGTTGTTGTGAACTGTACAGAGTAGCGCCAATGTATCTTGAATAACGCTAATGGAGACACAGCCACCTGTGTCAAGAAAATACCACGCGCTGACACCGCTAAACAGAGTCCCATAATACACAGAAAATGTTAGGTTAGCGTACGCTATTATTATTTCTTGTGCTTGCAGTTACTTTAAGTATTACTTAATAACATTTATAAAAAGAACACAGAATTGAATTTATTTCTATTATGTATTGACAAGTTGTGAAGTAAATGTCAAAAATAATAGAAATAAATAATTTCATAGATCATAGAATGAAGAAATTAATATAGGCATTAATAATTTACTTATTATTGATGAACCAACCGGTTTCGTTGCATTTATTCGTCTGCATTATTGGTGAATTTATTTATAACCATAATAAATTAATAAATAAATAAGAAGGATTTAAACATAATATTCCTCACGATTAGAATATTACTGAATTGTTGCTTTAATTCATCAGATTTTACAGAAGGCTTTGTTTGCTTCTTTTGTTGAATTTTCTTTCGATTTTTCATTTTTATAATCGAATTTCAACATTAATATTAACTTATTACAATATGCAAGTGCGAATTTTAAGAGAGGTTATGTTTTATTAACAAGTTTGAGAATTTGCAACCGGGTAGTAATGTAATATTTCGAAGGAAAGTTTGAGAATACGCAATCTGAATGTTCTGTATTGTGGCGCCCCCTTTAAAACAGAAATAATACCTGGAACTACTACAAACCCGAGCGGCCGTGTAAGAGACCTTTTGTATCGCACAAATCGAGAAGGCCGTGGAATTTAGAATCAACGATAGTTTTCTATAATCTCGTAGAGCGTTAAGATGTCGCTTCCGACATTGAAGTTTTCTTTTTAAAAAGACATTCGGGTTCGTACTGTGATTGTTATAATTTTAATTTTTTATATTGGTTAGGATGGAGATTTTGTTTGAAATTTTATCCAAAAATATCTAAAAATTTGTGTATCTACGAAACTTTTTGTGTTAGTTTCATAATTTGGCGTAATGTACATTTCTAGTCAAAAACAATATTTTTAAATAACATGACCAAGGCACCAAGGCCATTTATTTGTTAAATGGAACTTCAGTGGCGCTCTAAGAACGTTTTCATCTCATTTATAATAATTTACATACCTCTTTTAGAATTTGATTATGATACTATTTAGTCCGTGGTGGCCGTCTAAATTCTCTTGTACTTACACTAATTGTAAGTAAGAAAGTTACAAAATGTGATCATAAATTACACTTTATTGCAACTTTCAGCCAAAAGAAACAATATAAATATAAAAATATGCTTAAAAGTTAAAATTGCAGTTAACATGGAATTTCAAATACGTTTATTCATCTACGATAGTGTAGGTGACTTGAGATGTGATCGGTTAACTGAATTATGAAACTATATTACAGCTAAGCCTAATATGGCGATGCAATCTCAGAAACTGTGCAACATGAAAGATTCTAGGATTTTATGGAAACATTTCTGTTCTGGAATTATCTTGAAAACGATAATGTCACCAGGCTAATCCATATATTATTTGAAAGCCTGTTGAAAATATGCTCTTCAATTCATTTAATATAGAAGATCATTCAGATTCTAATATTGAATAATGTGCTAAGATATCTGATCGAGATATCGACTTCTGTATTATTAGACGCAATTTTTAATAAGCAATGGTATGCCCAAAATTCACAGATTTGGCTTAGGCCATATGTCCTGCCGGATAATCTCCTATATAATAAAAGCCAGTTCCGATATCCGGTGTCCGATGTCCACCGAAAAATATCTCGAAAACTAGAAGACTTAGGAAGCTGAAGTTTTACAGGCAGGTGGACCTTGCCCCAAAGGGGTGCATAGTACATATTTAATCCTAAAAAACCCGAGGGGACGCAGGGGGGCATTTCTTAAAAAGTCATTATGGCTATATGTCTCTTGAATGACGTAATCCACAAACTTCAAATTTTCACAGATTATACTTGAAGCAATTCTGAAGATAAAAAAGTACAGAAATTACAGGCATTTTATCCAGGGGCGGAGTAAGGCAACATTCCAGGGAGAGAAGAGTGTTCCGCAAAAATAACTATTATAAAAATCTTGATTGTGAGTAGTTTGTAAGAGATACGTATATGCCATCACGGACTTTTTTGTATATATTTTTGAGGGCTACAATTCGTTTGCTTATAGTTTGCATTTGTCTGTTACCATTTTCGCAGCGTAATTGTTAGAGCCAATTTTCTTAAGTATGTATTTCATACTTTGCTTATTACTGGACTCTCCAAAAATTCTCTCAATAATCTCTATATATCTATAGAAACCGTTGCTAAGAAATAAGCTATCAAATGGTGAAAACGGCGTCAAAATCTATTCAGTGGTTCTCGAGATTCACCGGTTTTGACAAAAATTGGGCTTACAAAAACTACAAAGTTAATGAGGGCACGCACTGATTGCCAGCGATTGGCGCGTTTTCATTCGGTGCCTCCACACGCCGTTGATTTTCCAACGAATATTATGCTATATAAAGTACATAATATATTTAATAATAAACTACATAGGTATACAATTAAAATAACTATATTATGTATTCTCTTTGAACACGCCTACCATTCGTTTAAAGTTATATTGAAAAAAGGCCAACTAAACCTAGAATAATCGAGAGTTTTGATGTGCGCATTTGTAACACATGAATTATAAGAAAAGAAAGTGGTTACGTTGTTTTTCGCGCGACAACCGATTAACAACGATGTAATTTTTACGTCATCAGTAGTTGGAAGGAACACCAAAAATGTATGTTTGTAACTGGGCGGCGAAATCATAGAAACAGTATAAACTTAACCCTAAGCTGCATCAAACTTTAAGGTTGTAATTTAAAAAAGCACCAAAACACCATCAGTTGACTGACTTTTTCGCCACGCCACGCCACGCCACGCTCTCCAAAACTAGCTACTCTACTCCATAAGACAAAGAGTGATATCGAACGTTATTTTAAATTTTGATTTACTTTTTGAATTACGATTTCAAGATACACCCTGTAACTGTACTCACACTATTTTTTTTACTTCTCTTTTTTTTTGGTAAAAATGAAAATTGATTGCAAAAATGTTTTGTTTCAGATCTATTTGACGAAATCGCTTGCTTATGGATACGATTCTGGCTCCGATCAAGGAGCGTGTGGGAAACCTGTACGTGGAGCTAGAGAGTACTCACCACCATGCGACCTTTCGCGTGAAAATTATTGCACATCAGCTGGTAAAACTTATCCATGGCATGCTGTAAGACGATTCGTAAGAGAAAATCAAGGGTTAATGAAGCGCATGTACGGAGACCAACGCCATATTGCAGTTTTACAAGCTGAATTAGAACACAACAATTTCGAAGATATCCACGATACCAATCATCCATACAACAGTCCTGATTACGAATCCATGATGCGAAATGAACTGTATCGAGGTGAAGATAAGGATGAAAATTCGCCACGTTTACTTCATGATGATCCAAAACTGGGGGAAATGCTAAATGCAAAATTCGTTTATTCTGAGCAAGCAAGTTTTAAAACAAAATTTAGTAATATGCCATATTTTCGACCAATGACTACACAACAGAGTGTCGAGGTTAATCAGAATAAAGAAAAACTAACTACTACTACGGAAATTAATACGAACACTACAATGTCTGAAAATGTTACCGAAACCATTGCGACTACCAAAGAAGATGATGTTACGGAAAATACGACAGAAACTACTGGTTCTACTGAAGAATCTACATTAACAACGGAGTATTTAACATCAACTGAAAAAGTTACAGAAGAAATGGTAACAGACAGTATACAAAAGAAAGAGACAGTAGGTGAAACAGTACTATTTCAGGATATGGAGGAACCACCAAAGAAAAGCCAGAATCAAATTAATTTCAAATTAAAAGGAGTGTAAGTATTTCTACAGACGTGAAAGCTATTAGTTAATTGTGTTTACTTTCAGAAATGCTTGTCCGGTAAAAGAAGAAGTAGTAGCACCATTTTGGGCAAATAACACAAGAGGTGAAGTTTTAGCCCTCTTAAATCTTTACCCGTTTGAGCAATACGTTCATTGGGAAAAATGTACCTATGAACACAGACAGATGTACTGTAGAGAAGGTTGTAGATGTGAACAACAATACCGATTACATCGTCTATTAGCCTATGATCCTAATAACGAATGCAGAGGAATTTTCTCTGATTGGTTTCGATTTCCATCATGCTGTGTATGCAAATGTTATAATATCCCTCCGGATTTTCGGGTCACTTCCAGAAGTCCTAGAAATAAAGATGGCGCAAATGATATAAATGATGTACCCGCTTGGTTTCTAGGAAAAGATCCAAGATTTGATGATGGGGAATAGTAATTTATATTTTGTATTAAAGTAATAAGCTAATTTTGTATGTATTAGAAAATTAATAACATTAAAGGCTCGTGTTAATTTTTTAACATACTATAAGAAACTAAACCATTAATTTATATTATATAGGGATTGGTGAGGGTATGATTACCTTCTAAACGTTATTTTGTATAAAAATATTAAAAATATAAATGTTTATTATATAAATATAATTAACTATATTGTAAAATAAAACTATGTTAACTATGCAATTGAAGATTAGAATATGAGCTTCTAAATATCAAATTTAATTATTGTTCAATGTGCATATCTTTATAATTGAAGGAATATCTGCTACTTTCTGTTGGAGATGAAGAATGACGTTAGTGGCGTCAGTATAGTTGCAACATTGCACAATAATAGGGAAATGGTAAATAACTAATAAAATAATCATAGGAATGAGATAAAAATAAGATGAGAATCACAATAGTATATTACGATACGAGACGTGTAAGTGCTTTTTCGAACGACCCTCTAAGAAAATGTCCATATTGATTCAATCTAGTAGGTACGAAAGTTGACAATCAAACGGCAAGGCATTAATTTCTAGCACAATAGTATGTTAGGAATTTAACGTACGAGGCTGTAGAGGTGTCTGGCAAATTGGATAGGATTGGTTGTAGAGCTCTATAAGGGTGTCGCAAATTCGCGTAATTAGCTATTTGCTAGCAATGCTCATTATTTGAAAATTTAGCTGTCAAATTTATTTGATTGGTTAATTGTGACAAAGTGTGTGCAATTCTGCAGTTTTAAAGCTTAAATAAGTAATTACTTGATGTTATTAGATATCTAGTTTATTAATTTTGATTTTTAAGAGGTTTATCTATTAAATTATAGGTATTGTGTCAAGCGATGAAGATTCGTTAGATTGTACGCTGCCAAGCGTCGTACCTCGTACAATATGCTAAAAATACATGTTTAAACCTGTTACCTAAAAAGTCTCAAGAAAGTCACCAAAACTGTTACTAATTTTGTAAATAAAATAACGTTCTGAAAATGCTAATGAGAACGTTTATCAAAAGAACGTTCTTTTGGGGAGTATAATCAAGCACGTTCGCGAACGTTCTCATAATAATTCTCGACAAGTTTCAGAATAATACAGAACAAACGTCACAAATGAGCATAAGCATTAAACAAAAACATTAAAAATCGAGAATAAAACTGAAACTGAACTACTCGCAGTGTTAATCGCAGCTGTTGTTGGTGTCGGGTGTTCCAAAAACAGACCCTTTTATAAGCATAGTTTGCACAATATATGCCTTTGAAAGCATTGTCAATAAATTTGGGTTACCTACCGATAGCACCTCTTTTGTTTTTTGTTCTAGTTATATATACACTTTATATTATTTTTTTTTGTATTTTGTTTATACAAAAAGTGACAAATGTTTGTAAAGTTTTTAAAATGTATTACTTGTACACGCTTTTGGAACACTGAACACCGGCCGTGGACACTACGCCGACTGACGGTTTTGGACGCTTTGACAAACTTGGACAATATGCCGATCACAAGCGGTGGACACTTTGTCCGCGTTTAGCGTATTATCCACGGTCGGCAAAGTGTCCCGTAGTAAAATTTATTTTAAAGCTCGGCGTAGTATCCGCGGTTGGCGAAGTGTCCGCGGTCAGCGTTGTGTCCGGTAGGCGTAAAGGTGCATACCTGAGTTTCTAATCTAAATATAATTGAACGTATTCACATACCATGATTAAAGGTGTATCTCTCTAACTAAAGTTCTAATTAAAATCAACAAGAAAAAAGATAGGTTTACCTCATTCTATAATAGGCGGAAAAAGATTAGAATTGGTCGCCACAGTAAACACGTTATTAACTTAATAGTGAAATGTGAATACGAAAGATGTGAATAATTCCAATTTTCTATTATTACATTACTTTTCAACAGTCAAATTAACTCCAACTAGCATTAAAAAAAGAGAAGAGGAAAATTGGAGAACATTTTCAGCATTTTGAGGATATTTCAAGAACTTTTGAAATTATCCTTATTCTGGGTATATCTTTGCAAGTTGATGGTATATTCTCCAGTCCTGCTCACTTTTGAGAGTTTATTCTCGTTTTTCCTCGTTTGTGCTCCGGGAATATTCTCCAAAAATAAATGCTCGAGCATTTTCCAACACTATCTGTTACAATCGATTCATGAAATGGCGAAAAGAAAAAGGGATCAATTCTTCCCTTTTCCGAAAATGTACTGTTAGTCTACATTGAAGAACTATCTTAGAAATCATTAAATTGGGAATAAGTGGTTTGTGAGTCGTAGGGGTAGTGCGAAAAACAGTGTACATACATAATTCATTGGAAAGTGACTAACAAATTCGTGTGACTTCCGCACTCCACCTCCGGCCTCGTACTTCAACATTCAGGCTCATATGCTAGGTGTCACTTTCCGTGCTCGTTATATAATATACTATATAGCAGATAGAGAAAAAGTTGAAAAAACGAGACCCAAAGTCGTTTTTCTAATTTTTAATATCTTTTGTATGCACTTAACGATGAGTATCGTATATGTTATTTTTGCGCTAACGACACTAGGTATTTGAAATAAATAAAAATATATTTATAATGAAGCTTTCTTAATTTGACGGCGACATTGGCTGCGAAACGTTCATTGTGAATATACCGCAAAATATACTAACCTTACTTTTGTAATTTTGTAATGTCAAATTCTAAGCGTTGCTGTCACAAATTACAAAAGTTTGGCTAGGTATGTCTTGCGGATGTTCACAATGAATGCTATTTTAATCATTTTATATTCATTTATTTTCATAAACAGCACCCAGACACGATATGAATTATAATAGTTCTGTTATTTTCTTGTTGTCATAGTAACCGGCAACGATTCGGTAACATCAACTTACTATGACAAATAACAAATCGGGATACACATAAAAACAGGTTCGTAGCACAAAATAGTATATTGTGTTATAAGTGCAGAAAAGTGACAATTTCTCACGAGTATGAAGAAGTTGCGACATGAGACGAAGTCGAATGCCGTAATCACAGGAGTGCGATATTGGCGTTTTTGTACACGTTACACACTATACTTTATCTACGACGACAAAAAAAGTAATAAAACACAAAAGCTAAGAAAAGTATTTAACCTAGAATTTATACTTGTATTCATATTTTTTTTATATGAAATCTCTGACGATAAATTAAGAGATGTAATGTGAGCAGCTTCCACGATATTTGGAGGCATACAAACGTACACTCCATTTTCCCATCATCGGATCCACTCATGATACATCTAGAATTCCGAAAACGACCAAAGTAAATATTAAACTTTTAAAGACAATAGTAATAATACGTTTACAATCTGTATAATCTCAGTCAATCTACCATTTAGTACTTACAGCTAAACAATCATACGTATGTACTCGTTTTCAAAAAGTAATTTTTGATAAACAATCACAATTCAATTGTCAATATTATTAGCCCCTTTGCCGCGAAATGTAAACATATTCTAGCAATCCAGGTATTGTAAGTGACAAGGTAAGAGCTTTTAGTGTACCCATCGCGCTTGCATTTATGAATTATGTAGCAAATTATAAAAGCTTTCATTGTTTTTATTGTAATTTAGCAAGTAATATAATATTAAATGGATTTGCATTAAAAATATAATTTAATGTAAAACATTAATTAAACAAAATAAATTATCCTTTATCTAAAATGTATAACTTTTATATTTCAAATAATTAGTAATATTATAATATTGCACGTGTTAACATCTATGGCGTTTTAATAGAACAATTGATGGTGGGAAAACATTTCCCATGGTCATTATCGTTCAGTTTAGAGACTGTGAACAATCACAGTCATTTTTATGGTTACTAGCTTGTGCGAAATGTGTAACTTTCTATAGTGACCGTAGATAAAATAAATTATTATACAGGGTGGAAGCGGATACGACGCCTCAATTTTAAGGGGTGATCGAAGACATCAAAAGGAACAAAAAAGTCATACTTCTTTGTTCTAGAACGTACTACTTTTTCAGAAAAAAATAATAAAGCTGGAAACTTTAACATCATTTTGCCGCGTTAATAATAGTAGTTTAATTATGGGGCTTTAATAAACTTGAATAAAATCTTATCGTATGATCAATGGTTTCCGCGTAAAATTGCTTTTTACAATTAAAAATCCATTTTACTCGATTAAGAAACGTGACAACCCTGTAAGGTTTGTAATAAAAACTACTCAACATTCGCACAAAATGCTGATGTCGGAAGTTTATTCAACTTAAGAATAAAGCATGTTTTGTTTACAACCTTACAATTTAATGAAGATTATTTGAGTCAATAAATAATACCGTTTTAGAGTGAGATAATCCTGAGTTTGTAGTTTATTGAACTGGAAATAATTTGCCAATAAAGCACAAGTTTGTTTATCTAATAACAATTTTTAATAATTGATTGATGAAGGTAAGGTAATTAGGTTGAAGGGATTTTGATCTTGAAATTTTCAATTTTATGATGTTCAATTACAAGTATTTAGGTGCCTTAATTAATCTTTTTTACAAAAGATAGTATTTTCTAATAAAAAGACAAATACGTCCGGAAATTAATTAATAAATAATTCTTTAAAGAATGTCTCCAATGCAAATGTAGGTCAATAATTGTCTTATTTTTACAGTTGATTTAGTATGAATCAGCGGATTTATTAATCACGTACTATTTTGTTTACTGAAGAACAGTGCTAATTGCCATTTTCGTAAAATTAGTCGCCCGACTAACCTGCTTCGAATGTTAATTATTGTTAAATAACGGCTGTCATCATCGGTTTGTTTAGACTAATAAACGATCTGAATTCTAAAACAAAGACAAGTCCCAGCTGTAGAATGCCATTATACTTAAGCAAGGTTGCCAGATATGGCAATGATTTTTCTAAATTACTCTAAAGCTAATTAACATAGAAAAAAATTATTTGGACTTTTTGTTCCTTTTGATGTCTTCTATCATCCCTTAACTTAATAAACGCGTCGTATCTGCTTCCACTCTGTATATGTTGGTATAATGATTCTTAATAAAACTTATCCTCCTAACGGACAAAAATAAATATTTTATATTTACACCCACTAAATGCGGCTCTTCTGGAATTAAAGCCCTGTTTACATTAGGAAGTATAACAACCAGTTTTACTCACATTAACAATAAAAGTAAATTTTGTAACGTCTCAATAGAACAATAGAGGCACAACATGCATATTTAAATTTCTAATGCAATACCCGGTGGATGTTCGGTTTGTGCTTTTTTTATACATATTAATTTGCATTTCTGCATACTCTTACTTTTCATTTCATTATCTTTTATTCCGTTTCAAGTAAAAAGTTTAAATATGCGATTTTTTTACAAATAGCATAGGCGCCGACTTGTCAAAATTCTAATGAGGGCTGGCCAGTTTACAGTTTTACAAACTGTAATAAATACAATATGCATATATATGTATTTCCGACGGTTTATTTATTAAACTTCTACATACAATAACAATACAACGTAAAAAATTAAAATACTCAAAATTAAATTTAGAGATTAAGCTGTACTTTTAAATAATCGTCTGTAAGATCTCCCCAAGTAAATAAAATTTTGTTTATTAGTTCAAACGGTAGGTACTCATACCCCGCAAATGAAAAAGAGTACCTTTTTTCGGAGAAAGAAAATCATTTAGATAGTACAACTTAAAATAAGTGTGGTTGCGCTCAAGAGCCGTCAATATTCTATAGTTGAGTTAGCCGGAGCGGGGTGATAATAACCGTGGTAATAATAAATCGCTGTCGTCCCAGAACGATTCTAGCTATATATTATTTTGCATATAATTTTAATACATTGCATTTTAAAGTTGTAATTGTGAACCTACACTAAACACGAACACGACTAAAGAACAGGTTAAGTAGAAATGGTGATTTTCTTTGCATTAACTACCTAAATAAGTACTGAACGAAAATTATTAAATTTGTGTTATTATATTGTTTCTAGGAAAATGGCCTGATTCAATTACTAGATAACTTGAGCATTTATCCTATCAAAATTAACAGGTCGGTAAAATGCATCAGAAAATGCGAAAAATTGTAATAGGCAGTACAAAAAAACATTTAGCAAAATTGCCTGAAAAAAAAAAAACCGAACTATAGGCAATGTATTAAAACTATGCAGAAAAACATTTCCGAGGACAAAAATACATACATTTTAGCCTGCCGATTTGACAGAAAATTCCGAGGAAGAATATTGGTGATGGTCAAGTCTTTGTAAAAGATAACATCAATGTAAGCGTTCTTGCTATCATAAACTGATCATGTTTATTATTAAAAGTATATTCGATAGTGTTTTCAGTTATAAATAAAATTGATTAACAGTAAATATCACTCATACTTTTTTAGTACTTTACTTAAACACGTAGTTACATTAAGAACAGTCCTTTAATTTATGATTAAAAGTAGGATTTATTCTTCTGTATATTTTCGAATGCCATTAAAGAACATAAGAGTGTTGTACGAGGGCCACGCTGTATATTGTGAGATGCCACGAAACTAGAGGAGTTATTAGAACTGGTAACACGACATTGTTACATACCACCATCCTTCATTAGTAAGCTCTGACAACAATTGAGTCGCTGCTGTCACAGAGTAAACGTGGTACATTCGATTTGTCATGTCGAAACATGGATTTGTCAAGAGAACATGTGCGCGCTATGATTTACTACGATTTCAAGGTCGGTTTAAGTAAACAACAAAGTCTTGAACGGTTGCAACGCGCATTTGGTGATGAAAGTCCTTCACGCGCAACTGTATTTCGCTGGTATAGCGAATTTCAAAGAGGACGGATATCGCTTGGTGATGAGGCACGTGCTGGTAAGCCCTGTTCGTCAGTTACTGTTGGAAACATTGAGAGAGTGAGGCGTATCAAAGAAGATCCAAGATGTACCTATCAAGCGATTGAGGCAACGCTTGGTGTTGGATCCGCAACAGTAAATTCCATTTTACATGATCATCTTCATGTGAAAAAAATTGTTACTGGTTGGGTGCCGCATACGCTTAACGATTCCCAAAAGGCAGAGCGAGTAAGAATCGCGCGGGAAACGTTATAAATGTTAAATAATGGTGGGCATCGTATTCTTTCTAAAATAGTAACAGGTGATGAAACATACATACCATTTTAAGATATTCCTACCCGCCAGGAGAGCCGTGTGTGGATTCACGAAGATGCACCAACACCAACAATGGCGAAAAAGCAAAGGTCTATCAAGAAAGTTATGTACGCTGTTTTCTTTCGTAGAATAGGATTAGTGAAAGCAATTAAGCTTGAAGATCAACGTACAGTTACAGCAAACTGGTACACCACAAAATGTTTACCTGCAGTGCTTGAGTCAGTCAATATTCGCGGGTTAATGTTGCATCACGACAATGCATCGTCACACACTGCACAGCAGACAGTTGAATTTTTACGTGAAAATAATGTAACAGTCATTGAACATCCACCCTATTCGCCTGATTTGGCCCTGTGTGATTTCTGGTTGTTCTTTAACCTTAAGAAACATTTACGTGGTCGACGTTTCACGACGGAGGATGAGATAGATGAAGCAATTCATCAATTTTTTGAGAGCATTCCAAAAGATGACTGGCTTCAAGCGTTTAAGTTGTGGAAGCTTCGGTTACAAAAGTGTATTGATGTAGGTGGTGAGTGCTTTGAACATAATAAATAAAATCATTTTCCTAAAAAGACTTGTAGTTTTCTTGTATCTCAAAATACACAACTGTCTTTGGCAGTCTGATTTTATTGTAATAATCTAATAACCGCAATAAAATATTTACACTAATGAGAATTAGGTGTTCTTCATAACAATCATATCTCATAAACCAGAACGAAATAGTTTATTTACAAGCACAGAATACGAAAGAAAGATTGTTTAATACAAATTAGATCATAAAGACTACCTAGTGTTTGATGTTTATTTATTCCATGATGGTTTTAGTTGTACTGAAACACATTACTAGAATCAAGTAATAATTCGTTAGAACTCGTAATGTAATTTGGTTATAAAGCCAAATGGTTTTGATTTTTAAATTAAATTCAAAGCCGCCCACACTAAGAATTGCCCTTTAATCTAATTAACTTACCTTATTAGGAAACCAAATGTTTTCTTTAAAAATCAGATATTTTTATTTTAAAGCTGTTATTAGACCTTGAATTTATTTTAAGATAAACAAACTGCAATATAAATAAAAAGGACATGTGTTTTATTTACGAATGTATTTCAAGATCAACAGTCATCTTCAAGTCATTCTTAGTATTCTGTTGCATAGACAAAATCGGGCTTTATTGACTATTTCAAGTTCAACAAACTACAGTCCCCCCACATTATGCAACATAAAGAGAATGTCTAGCAGAGTGCAAGACCGGACTGAAAACTTTAACTTTAAATATCTTAAAATATTTTAGAAAAAAAAGTTATAAGAAAATCAACTATCTAGTATTCAAGCATTGTTCGTTATTTTTGTTTAATTATGTATTATAATATTTTATTGTTATGTTGTTCTATGAGCTTTTATAAAAAAATAAAGTTTTCGTATAAAATGCGTTTTTAAGTTGTTTGACATAATTACTCAATGTATTGATTTAAACAATATATGTTCTATATATTATGTCTAAAAATTTTAGACTAAAATGTCGTTACTGATACACAGCGCAGCGTGGCGAGCGGAAAAAAGTTTAAACTTGATACTTCAAGCGGGAAACCAAATAAAAAACTAAATTTTTTTATAAACTAATTATTTCAAATCAATAAAATTTTGTAACGATTCAAATCTGTTTGTTACTAATGAAATTAATAGATTTTCACGGATTATCATGACACTTCAGAGTCGAAACCATTATGACGTCAGAAGTGTCGACTCTTCATGATACTTTAACGACACTTCGCCTTTACATCATGCACGCGCTAGTGTAAATGTAATCCAATTGAAACGAGAAGCAGTCAAGATTCATAGCTACATAAATCATAAGCAAACTATGGATTAAAAAACAATTATATGAGTAAATTCTGTTATGGTTATATATTTATGCATTAAGTACATTAAAAGACATTAAATTATTTATACACCGTGTTCGTTCTAACATTTGCTATAGGAAATTAGTATGGGAAATCTGAAATATGCCAAATAGTTCGTTCTCGAATAAAAGTCGGTGAAATTAATAGTTGCAATCGATAGATAAAATATTCTAACGTACTGTCCAAAAATATTACCATTAATAACAATCCCAATTCTTCAAAAATTCTAAATTCATGAATTATTTGCAAAACATTAATTTAAAAGCCGAAACCTGAAGTTGACGTGAAGCCTCCGTGGTTCAATGCCAACGGTGGCTTGCTAAACTACATGGGCTGGTGGAATGCAAGATCGAAGCCCGTTACAAGCATAACTTTTTTTTAAATTTTATTTGTCATTAATCTTTAATTTAATAACAATTTAAATAATTTGTTATTATTCTTTTATTTGAAAAACGTACAAGAAATAATACATTACAAATAAAAAATAATGGTACCCAATTAATAAGACATGAATTCAAGAATTCTCATTACGTACGTATTTATTTCAAATTAAAATAAATAAAATGTAAAATAAGTACTTGTCAATACTAAAACTTTAAATGTATTTAAATCTTCAGGATTTTGAGTGTTAACTAATATTGTAAAAACTGGTTTTTGCAATATGCAGTATGAAAAAGCATCGTCAGTTTTCATTTCTAATTTATTATTTCTTGTACGTTTTTCGAATAAAAGAATAATAACAAATTATTTAAATTGTTATTAAATTAAAGATTAATGACAAATAAAATTAAAAAAAAAGTTATGCTTGTAATGGGGTTCGATCTTGCATTCCACCAGCCCGTGCAGTTTAGCAAGCCACCGTTGGCATTGAACCACGGAGGCTTCACGTCAACTTTTCAGGTTTCGGCTTTTAAATTAATGTTTTGGAAATAATTCATGAATTTATAATTTTAACTAAAAAAATCTACAACAAAATAGTTTTATATGTACGTCTTATTCAATGATTGTTGGCCAGTTCAACAAATCTGCCTTTAATTTCTTTGTAAGAATGATCAAGTAACTTCGAATTACACTCTAATAAGAGCGATACTGTTCGACACAAAGTGTTGCGACACTTCAAGTGTCACGACCACGAACAGTATCACGACACTCGACACCCAAGTTCCCATCACTAGTTTTCGTATAATAATTTTTTTATTTCCAATGGTTGTTTTAAAGTTTTTATTTATATATTTCGAAGTATAATACAAAGTGTTCTGTATCGTTATGTTCAGACTTCGTGAGTGTAAACTAGGTTCAATATAAAAAACACAAAAATGGTTGGTCGATTTTTATTTGATTGGAGATACAGGGTTATTAATCTTTGAAGGGTATCCACGATTCAGGAAAAGCCTCTGTGGAACCACAACCTAGATCTTGCTCAATCAAACAAACCCATTAGGTACCTATTTTTATCACGTTATATCAATTACCCAAGGTGGATTGGTTGTGGTGAGCCGGTTGCATGGCCAGTCTCAAACGTCCGAGAACAATAATTAAAGAACATTCAGCAGGCTGTCGAAGAAAAGCAGGAAATAAGACGCCTCACTGCATCTTTGGCATGTGAGCACAAGTTTGTAGACAGGCATTAAATTAATTAAGCACTAAATTTAAGTAAGTCACTCATTCATTCATTTTGTTTGTTGCTCTTCAAAAAGGAATTGTTACTTTGCAAAATAATTTCATAAGCCTGTATCTCCGTAACAAATAAAAATCGACCTACCACTTTTATGTTTTTTACTCTCGGAATTGAACATACTTTATGCTCCCAAAGTTTGAACATAACGATACGGAACACCTTGAGTATACTTGCAGTCAAGCATATAAATGATATATGTAATTATAATTAAAATTATTACACAGATGTATAAATTTTAATGAATTGAAAATTATTATCATCCATTTTATGTTACAGAGGGGGACATTTTCCAGCAGTAAAGGTCTAGGCACCACTTAAATGGAAATCTAAGGACCAATCGATTTTTACACCATTGGATAGATAATGAAAACACGAATGGATTGGTTTCTTGTGACAGTCTACACAAAGACAAGGTAGGTTCTTCTTGCATGCGTTGCCAAACCTGATCAATAATATCCTCGTTTCTAGCCCTTCTTCCAGATCGAATTCTAACACTTGTATTACCAGTTTCTTCAAATGTGTCCACAGTTCGTTAAACTTGCCAAAAAAAATCTCGTTCGGTTATGGCGAAGTTGGGAAATCTCTCACGGAACTCATTTAAACATAAATGAGGCGAATAAACCCAATTACCTTTTTCACCATGATTTCTATTACTGTAGTATGATTTAATAATAAAAATTGTATGTTCCTTATTTGAAACATTTTGAACTATTATCTATCGACTTGAAAGTTATGAAGTAAATGTCAAAAATAATAGAAATAATTTCATAGATCGCTTGTTAATTTCATGGCAACCCTGATCCAAAAACTTTTTGATCATACAATATAATTCACAGGCGAAACTGTAGTAAGTGATAATCTAATAATTTGTTTTATGTCCAATTGCATTATAAAGTACTGTTTATTGTATTGTTTTGCGGCAATGAACTGGCTTATTATTGTACTCGTAAAATAAAGTGGTAGTAGTAAAATAAAGTATATAGTAGTAAAATAAAGTATGGCAACTGTATATTACATGTCAAATTTTCTTCTGTCAAGTATAGATGTCAAATTTATAAACTGATTTTCTTTTGATAATTACTCAATTTTAGGAATCGAACATAAAGCTTTGTATGCAAATCTTACATAATCGGACCTTATAGACTCGCCCTTTTTATAGGCCTTGCTCGCTCGGCCATAAACTGGGTTACATAAATAGCTATTATTTCATTTCGTATTTCAAACAATTGTTTATATACCACAATTAGTAAAATAAAGTATATCTTGATCTCCGTTGTCAATGACACCGGAGTTCAAGATGTTCTTGATCTCCATTGTTGTTGGCAACGTACATTATTTGATGGTGCATAACAGCCACACGTGACATGCTGCTTTTTATCTCCTTGGTTACGCGTATGATGACACAGACAAGGCAACTTGCTTCTTTATACAATAAATTCGGGTGAATTTTAAAACAGGGAGAAATTAGGATTGAAATAAATAAAATAAAACAACTTATGCAATACGGAGATCAAGCTTCTTTAAATCCTCGAAGATGTTATAACGCCTCGGCTGGCGCTTCGAAGTTACAATGCATCTTCTCAAATTTAAAGTATCGCTTGATCTCCTAATTACATAATATATATTATAATATAAAAAGTATAAAAATTATTTGCAAAACATTGGAGACATGTTCTAACTCATTGTTACATGAATTAACACCAGACAATTTTAAAACAATCTATTTAATACACATGAATCAAATTACACGGGTGAAAGCTGCTAGCTAATAACATTAAAGTATTTGACTTCAGTTAAGGAAGTTGTGGCTGTAGAGAAAAATGATGAAAATGTAAAAGAAATTAGCGCAGTTGATAGATTTTAATGCAGAAAATTATTTTCTGAAAAATATTTAATGTTTAGGAAGTTTGTTTATGCATAAATTGCATTTAAAAATAACATGCGATCTTATGCAAAATGGCAAGTTGTTGATACATTTATTACAATAACTTCACAAAGAATGATAAAAAAAATTTGACCCTAAAATATTTCACGTAATATTTAAAGTTTCAAATTTGTTAGAAAGATACTTTTGGCAAAAAAAAATTAATACGAAGAATTTGTTGATTGAACGGTTGATATAGCTCACAAAGTAAAAACGTCGCACTGCGACACACAAGCGCAAACTTAAATGCTTTATATGTGACGCGGAAAGCGAAAAGGGACCTAAAGTCGGAAAATTTGATTTTGAGTTATTGACATTTCCGAAAAGTACGATAAAAAAGAAACATTTTAGAAAAAAAATGGCGCGGATATCTCAAGAATTAAGGATTTTACAGCGTTTTGGAAATTTTATTTCAAAAAGTGCTTTTTGTGGGAATGCATGCACAAATTTTTCAAAATGCTGTAAAAGCTTTATTTTTCATACTTAAGGATTCTATTTCCGGTCCGAAATTATCTTTTTTTATAATTTAAGTTGGTAAAAGACATATTATCGTATCACAATTCATAAAAAACATCATGTTTTCACCCCAACCTCTTATTTTGCTTCTCCTGAAAATTCACGTATCCAACTTTAGGTCCCTTTTCGCTTTCCGCATCACATATAGATACATGCAGCACCACTGGCCGCTCGTAATTTACATCTCCAAAACAAAACAAGTTGTATTAAATAAAGATACATAATTCTAAATTTTTTTACTGCTACGTTTTAAATGAATCTAAATAAATAATGGTTAATTCATCGTTTTATATACATATTGGCAAAGATAACCTCAAAACTTGAGTCAACGTCATTTAGTGCATTAATTTGTTTTGAACAGAACAACAAACGAAATACTGGTGGCAACTTAAGGCAACGTTGTCACTTTTTCACTACTCTAGAAGAGTATAATTTAATTGTATTCTAGAGAGATTTCTTTATTTTTTTACTGCTTACATAGTAATATTACTTTAGTTTTACTAATAAAAAAGAAAACTTGAATGAAATTTCTGATTAGAAGAATTGTTTTTTTCGTCATTTATTCACATTCTTAAGTTTGGACTAGACAGTCAAAAGTTAATCTCCGACTTTAAAAACACTAATAATTAATTAAAAACATATATAAATAATAACTAAACTGCTTTCACATGCATTCAAATAAAACCAGTATCGTTTGAGCCATTATTTGAAGCAAAACTTTGTAATTATTTATATTTGAAATAGCAAAGTTCCATAACTTTTGGTTCAGACTATCCCACCACAACTCCCTTAAGTCTAGTTCAGTGGCACTCGATTTTTATTTTCATAAACTGAAGAAAAAAAAAACACCATAACTATAATATTGTATATTTATTATCAATTATTATTGTAATCTTTTTAAGGAAAAAAGTAGGCCAAAGCCATTAAAATAAAAGAAGTATAATCACAGAATAAAATAAAATATACAAATCACCTTCCTTAAAGTATATTATATGTACATCTAATTTGTTATATATGTATAAATTTTTCGCCAATTATGTTAATGTCAATAAATAGAACGATTTTGATTATTACTCTTGTAACGAAACCAAATTTATATTCAACAATTAATTGAAATAATTATTATTGCCTTACATTCAGACCATAGACATATTTTAATTTTCAACTTAAAATCGCAAATATCACAGACAGATCTATGGAAATAAACGATCATAGGTATTTTCTCTTTCATCTTTCTAAAAATGACAATGTTTAACTATAACAAATAATTCAGCTGGCTTTAATGTAATTAATAATATAAATATTTAACACCAAATGATCTAAGACATTTTCATTCAGATCCGCCTATGATATTTATTTATAGATAACATTATTATATTAAACAATATGTAAATACTAAGATAAAAAAGATTATATATATACATGACATTTGCAATCAATTTTGACTTTATAAAACACAAGAATTGTACAATACTTTTAACAAAATAAATTAAAACAAATATTAAAATTACTGTTACTTTTTCATTTATTTTCAGAAACTATTTTTTGGAAATAAACAAAAAAATGTATGTTAAAAAATGACATTATGGACTTACACACTTAAATAATAAAACTTAAAACATAATATCAAACTTCATTTGGTTTTCATACTAGCATATTTAGTAACTTTTTATTGTTTATTATTAGGTATTACTACAATGATTATTATAAAAAGTTTGGATTATTTAAAAAATTTCATTTACCTAGTTTTAAAAATGCTTTTAAAAATTTCAAAAACTCTGATTGATGTTGGCATTTTTAGGCAGCATAATTATTTGTATAAACACTTCTAGCAAAACATTATTTTTCTATAAAACGCATTGTGTATTATCAGACTTTAAAAACTATCTTCGAAAATTTAACTCGAAGTGCATAAATATCACACTAGCCGATTTTAATTACAACTACATCTGGAAGACAATGATATAGTATATATTTTTTCAATACAAACAGCCGTCTTTTCTCAAATATAGAAAGAGACTTTCTATTGTTTTATTTATAACTTTGCCAACAAATTTATATATTTCCTGCAATATTTTTGTTTGGTCAAAAAAATGCAAGCAAAAATCATAAAACCTTTTTTTTATAATAACAGTTATTAAAATTCAAATGATTAAAAATTGAAAATATAAAATAACATGCTAACATGTTTATGTGTAATTCAAGCTACTGGGACCCATTGGCTTTTATTGTGTTCAGCATCGATTGCAGCCTTTACTTGAGTACACATGTAGGCGATGTTGACTCCAGCTGGGATTACACCTTTGCAGAAATTAAAATAAAAAAAGTGTTTTATTTCTGAATACTTATTTTCTATTCTTGAAAAATTTGCAGGTAAAGGAATAAGGTTATAAATAAAATTTGTAAAGTATATCTATTATTGTACATGTTCCACCCCATACTAGTTGGACCATTTTTATTTTTGTTAAAAAACGCCCAACATTTTTCTTTATATATTTAATAGCGGTTTCTTGTTGCTAGAGTGAAGTACTGTTTTTGCATTTACACCATGCCATGTTTCGTGAAATTGTATTAAAGAGTTCCCTCACACCATTCCTTCAACTCTAATCAATCTGCAAACACAAAGTGGCAAGACGGGACCTTTCTCCCACTAAGATTTCAAGAAACTTGATATGGAGTAGGTGCAGGGGCATAGCTTTACTATAGCAACAAGTAGCAGCTACCTTGTATACCAATGAGAAATCTCGGGTAAGAAATTGTGGGATGTCCTTTAACTAAAATAAAAGTGGGCCAACTAATTTAGTATGGGACGGAGCTCGTACGTTATAGAAATATGGGGTTTTTTAATACAGCTAGCTGACAATAATCTGAGAACTGTGTTTAAACGGTGCAACAAACAAACAATGGTGCTAAAAATGTTTGCAGTTTTGCATTTGTTTGTAGAATATAATATAATTACGAATTATGTTAATAAAAGTACATTAAATCAAAGAAGAGTTTATGCTGGAAAGATACAGTGAAGACTCGCTAATTGGGAGTAATTAAAACATGGGCAATCTGAATTATCGCAATTTCTGGATTACCGCATCTGTAGAGTTATAATTTTTTATTTGTAAATAAATATCATTAAAGCATTTATTTAAAAACATAAAACTACAAAAATATTTATAGGCCAGTCAATGACTGCTCAAAAGGGGGGTGTAGACAAAAATGTCAAGACAGCAAGAATTGACTTCAGGGCTTTGTTAGGACTAGTTAAGAGGTAAACGTACTAAAAGCCCTGGGATCTAGGAACAAAGGCAAAGGTAGGAGGATCCGTTTTTCAATGTTTTGCTTGTATCTCGAAAACGGTTAGCCGTAGCTTGAAAAGGTACAAAATTGAAGAGGACTAAATTTCTTACAAGAATGTCCCTAATAATTTTTTTTCATATCTGTTATAGTTTAAGAGACATACGTTCATCAAAGTCACTAATTTCCAAAAAATTTTTTCTTCACGTTTTTTCATTAATTTTTCTTCTTCTATCTTGTTTGCCGTTTATGTGAGATGAAAGGTTTCATAGAAGAAGTTTTAGAGAATTAAATTTCCATTAAAATGAGTATAAACTTCGAGATTGTTAATATAAAGTTAAAGCAGATATCGGGTGTCACAACTGGGACTAAAGGACATTCTGTTCCTACATGCTTTTCACAGGCTGCAATACAAGCTCAGCACCATCCAGGAAGAGCAAAGTTGGTTTCATTAAACAAATCAAAAAAAACTGTGGCATTCAGAAAGCCACTGAAGTCTTCTCAAACTCCAACTCATCACATGCTCAGGTTGAGAAAGAAGGGAAGAAATGTTTCTTGAGATGGTAAGGTGCGACCGCTACGATACTGGACGATGACGTGGAAAAGAATTTCGAGGAAGAAGACGACGAAGAGTACAAGCCACAACCTGGACCCTCCAGGAAAAGAAGCAAATGGATGTAATTTCTCCATTATTATTACTATAATTAATAGTTTTCCTATTATTATTACATTTATTAATTACGATTCATTTTTTTACTTGCATACTGAATGTGCCTTAGTGTAATTCAATATTTTAAAATTACATTCAATTTCAATGAATGGTTGTTTTTCTTATATAAATACCTTTTCGCCAAGTATTATGGTGTACCAGTGGCGTATTTAGGAATTTTTTCGTAGGGAGGGATTTTTTCGAATTTTACAATTTAAAAATTCCGAATTAAAATACTAAGATTTTCACATAACATAGAGGGCCCGACAGCCCTCCCCCTAAATATGCCACTGTCGAGTACGTTCACCATATACAGTAGAAACTCTTTAATCCGAACTTATAAATGCAGGGCTAATTCGTATTAACGAGGAATTCGGATTACTGGATGTACAAATATAAACATTGCTTTATGTCATGGTACTTTATTACAAATTTTAATTTTATTACTTCTTCTTCTTCTTCGTCGGATGTCCGGTCCCTAGTCCTGTATCCATTTTTTCCATCTTTTCCTGTCTCTTGCAATTGTTTTTAATTCCTCCAATGTCACTCCCCTTTCTGCTCCCATTTCCTTGATTTGTTCTAACCATTTTCTCCTGGGTCTTCCTCTTTGTTTTTTAGTTGGTTTCCCGCTTCCATAATTCTTCTTGTTATTCTATTAAGTTCCATTCTTACTATATGGGCGTATCAGTTTAATTGTTTCTTTTTTATTTTTTCCATTATTGGTTTCTGTTTGATCATTTCTCTTATATCCTCATTTTTCATTCTGTCCCACTTAGTTTTTCCTGCTATATTTCTAAGATGTTTCATTTCCATTGCGTTTATTCTCGTTTCATCTTTCTTTCTTATTGTCCAACTTTCGCAGGCATATGTTATTATAGGTATTGTTATCATGTGAATTTTCTTTTTTACCTCTAATTCTATATCTTTGTGTCCTAGTATTGTTTTGTTGATAGTATAATACATTCTTGTCGATTTATTTGCTGTATTTGTTAATTCTGCTTCCATTCTTCCGTCTTCTGTTATTATACTTCCTAAAAATTCATACGTTGATACTCTTTCCAGTATATTGTTTTTGCATTTAATTTCTATATTTCTATGTTCTTCTTTTTGTTTTTCATTCACTACCATGATTTTTGTTTTACTGGAGTTTACTTCCAAATTCATGTTTTCTATTTCCTCTGTCCATGCGTTTATTAATTTTTGCATTTTATTCTTGGTGTTTGCTATTAATACTATGTCATCAGCGTATAGGAGGCTGCTTAACTTAATTGCTTCAAGGTTCTTGTATCCTATTACTGTTTCTAACTGATTGTGTTTTTCTTTCAGTTGTTTGGTTATCCTGTCCATTATTATTATGAAAAGCAGGGGGCTCAGGCTATCCCTGTTTAATTCCTTTTTTCATTTCAAATTCTTCTGATCTTTGCCCTGCTAATTGTATTTTTGCTCTAACTTTTCCATATGTACTTCTTATTGCGTCTATCAGTTCTTTTTCAACTTTCAATTCTCTCAATGTCCTCCATATTCTTCTTCTGTCCACTGAGTCAAAGGCAGCCTTCAGATCGATGAATGTGAGAAAAAGTTTATTACAAATTTTATTACAAAACTTTTATTTCTAATTAAGAAAATCAGTAATTTTTTGTTTTAAGTTTTCTCTTTCTCCTTGTATTGCGTTGTGCTCTCATTTCATGGTCTTAATTTCAATATTTGTCTATTTCATGTACCTTTGTCAGCAGATGAGACATATTCTAGGATTTTAGTTTTGTTTTTCTTTATATCACTGACTGTCTATTTACCAACACCATATTTTAAACCGTTCGTTAAACACTAATCCAACATTTAATTCCTGAATAATTTCTCTGATAGTTTTAATAATGTGTTTACGTTTTGACATTTTAAGTTAAATTTTGAACACCACAAATACAAATTGTATATTAACAAAATTGCGAGAAAAAAGTTTTAAGGTAGATGATGTCATACAAACAATTGCGACAAAACTGCAACGTCAAAACATTTAGGGTGCCTTTGTGATGGAATGATTACTATCTTTATAGCTTATTTTTTACATATGTAGCCTTCAGGGTTTTTATTACTCTTTATATTAGTAGCAAAAGCGTTTGTTGATCTTCGTAGAATTTGTTTGCACCCGTCGGGTCATAACAGTATCAGCAATCTGCTATAATCTCATTTATAATTAATATTCACCTTCCAAGAACGCTACATATTCAGTTTTAGTATGTACCTAGAATTTTCTTGTTCGGATTAAAAAGATTTGTTCGAATTAAAGAGAATTTCGGATTAAAGAGGTTTGTTCGGATTATAGCTTGTAAATGTTGCTGTTCGGATTATTGGATGTTCGGAATACAGTGTTTTCGGATTATGGAGTTCCTACTGTATAGCATTTCTTTAATGGAATAACCATGATATAACAAGAAATTTGCAATACACGATTTGTGTCATATATCTGGAGATTTCCAAAAAATTTTCAAATTGTTCTAACTTTTGATCAGTTAAAGATACAATTGAAGATTATACTCATTTAAAAGGAAATTTAATTATCTAAAATTTCTTCTTGGAAACCTTTCATCTCAAATGAATGGTAAAGAAGATAAAAGGAAGAGTTAATGAAAAGACGCGAGCCAAATTTTTTTGGAAATTAGCAACTTTGGCAAGGATATATCTTTTAAACTATAACAGATACGTAAAGAATGAATAGGAACATTCTTTGTAGAAAATTTAATGCTCTTCAATGTATTGAAGCTACGGCTAGCTAACAGTTTTCGAGATATAAGTGAAAAACAGAAAAACGGGAATTTCTCTCCCACTCCTCCCTTTGCCTCTGCTCCTAGATCTCAGGACCTTTAGTATGTTTACCTCTTACCTAGTCCAAAAAAGCCCTAAAATCAATTCTGGCCATACTGACATTTCTGTCTATAACCCCCTCATTGACTGGCCTATTAACACAAAAAATAAATGTTCCTTATTAATATGTCGTTAACCAAATAAGTCCCTGATTTCTGTTTGTTTCGTGTTTTTTTAAACTTTAATACCGTAGATATGATTTTTCTTTTGAATCTTTCAACTAGTTTCAAATTTTCTTCTGCCCATTGCAAAGCCACGCTAACTGTTTTGCAACTGTTTCTTAAAAGGCTTCACTGTGTGTGAATCAGTGGATAACTTTTCTTCCAAGCTTTTTAAAACACATAAATTGTGTCTTTTTAAAATTAAGTATCCAATCTTTACATGCCCTGATGTCATCCGTTTGATAAAGAAGCTTTGCTTTTTCGGCCAAAATTCCAGAAGATATCTGTGCATGCCTTGTTCTTAGCTTACAAAATCATACAAATAACTTTTCTTCGATCTCCAGATATTCCACAGACTTTAAAGTTTTGTTTAAACTTTCTATGTGACTTTTCAAATTTTGTAACAAATCTGGAAATGTATGATTACAGTCAAACTCAGCTATAGCGAGATCCTTGAGACCTCCCATTTTTGCTCGTTATAAAGACTATACACGATAAACTCCAGGCAGATGAAAATAGTTATAAAATTTAAACTATCAGTATATTTTTAATTACTATCTTTATTTGTGACACATATACTGTAGCTACATAATTTGAAGTGGCCATTCTAATTCTAATGATTGTTTATATAAAATTAATGGAGCTTACGTTTGACCCCACTCATTAGTTTTTGTAGTCTCTACTGTGGTCAATTGGAATGCCTTAAACCATTTTTTTTAATTTGCAAAGCTTTCTGGTTCCCTTAAGCTTTTTTTTTCCAAGCCTCAATATTTTTTCACTGGATGCAGTTCGGAGCAAGTGGGTGGATTGCAGTCGCACGGAACAACTATTACTCCATTTATGTCATACTATTCCATAACTGTTTTAGAATAACGGCAGGATGCTAGATCCAACCGAAAGATAAGATTCACTGTGATTCTTTAAAAATGGCAATAAATGTTGTTGCAAAGCAGTGTTTAAGGTAAATTCCTGAGTTGATTGTGCCCGTGAAAGCAAAACTGAAGGTCTTTTTGCCACATGTGCAAATGGCCTGCCAAACCTAATATTTCTTAGAGAATTTTGATTTAATTTGTTTTTAAACTGTTGTGGAACGCTTTCATTATCCTTTTCCGTATAATATTCCATTCCAGGCAACTGTTTGAAACCCACTAGCACGTATGTTTCATCATCCATCACTACACAATTGTGTTTTGTTAAGATTTGATTTAAGGTTTTCGTGCACAGGTCTTCGCAATGACATTTTGTTTTTCATTGCGGTTCGGAGCTGCCTGAACTTTTAGAAACCTTCAAACCAACTCGTTTTTCACTACTTGTACTACTACTTGAACTGGCATTTTCACTTTATTTGCGACAGCTCGTACTGAAATGTTTGAGTTTCTTTTAAAAATTGCTATCACCTTCTTGTCAGTGTTTGGATACATTGGCCCACGATTAGTAGCACTTTCCGGTCTTCTTTTAATAGTTAGCTGTTCAAAATATCTTTTCAACACGTCGGCAACAGTTGACTTGGAGATTTTTAACAATTTTAATATTGTTCTTTAGAAGAAACTAGGATTCCCCATGTACGTGTACACAATTTTTCTTCAAACTTGCTTTTCACTAGATGACACTTTGCTTAACTGAATGTCAGGACTGATCAATAGTTCATAAAGTTAAAGCCTACTATCATTTCAAAGCCTGAAAAAAATTTGATAAATTTGATTCAGTTTTAACAATTTTGTAATTAAATGCGCCTGCCCGGATTTTATCGTGTACAGTCTTTAGCCGATGCTCATTATAACAGAGAAGAAAAAACAGTTGCAAAAATATTTTATTGCAATTTAATTGATGACTGACATTATTGTAGTCTGTTTTAAGGAGTTAAAACTCTTTTCACACCGTTTTATCTTTTTGCACTCGCTTAATATGTTTTCAAACGCCGTCATAATTGTTGACCTATTAATTCTTCCCCAATGTAGAAACAGTGGAGAAGTTAGGTTAAATTTTACATAAAACATATGCACACCAAAGAATGAGTAGAACTGAACAGACCAGAGTACCAGAATGGAAATTGCAAGTGATAACATTTGTTAATCTTCACATTAAAAAGATTCCGAGTTCCAGGAATAATGTACCTGAGTTATAAAATTATGTAGGATTAAAAGTACAAAGTCAAAATTTAACTGAAAGTAAACGGAATTTGGCACAGATTTCTTTGTTTACAAAGATACAAACGGTAAGCCGAAGCATTTGTTAACCTTTACTTTGAAAAGGTTCTGAGTTCCGAGAATAAGGTACTTTAATCATAAATCAGAAATAAGCCTACCACATGAAGCATTATACTTAAAATTATTGCTCGTTGTTGTCGACAAACGTACACATAGTAAACGTGGGAAATATTAGCATTCTAAGCGAATAAGATTTCAAGCGTTAGCTGTGAAAATGCTTGTAATATTGTATTATACCCGTGCTGTTAGTACTGCATTTAATGTTACAATGCGTTCTTTTTAAATTTAACAGATTTTAAATTTAGCACAAAATCATTTTATGTATGGGAGAGATTAAAGTGGTTATTTGTAAAACAAGATCAATTCTTTTTCAACTTAAGTCTTTGTAACTAATACGAAATCTAAACAATACAATGTAAAATACGTGATTTTATAATAACATAATAAGAATTTGTAAAAAACTGTGATGTAAACATAAATAAAATAAAATATTATTTATCTTATCTCCAACAGTAGTTTTGTATCAAATTACACATCTGAATACCCATTGCAATTGTTACAATAAACAAAATTTGAAGAACAAAAACAATAAATTCTAGAGTTCGGATTATCAAAACCTTTAAATCCGGATTACAATGAACTCAATGGAAATAAATTTCTGGTCCAGATTTTCGTGGTATTCGGATTAACGTAAATTCGGATCAACGAGTCTTCACTGTATTTGAAAACACTGGAATGCTGTCAGTGCAGTTCTTAAAATCAGTCCTTGGGCTTAATCCCTTACCAGCAAATTCTGCTGAGGTAGAGAATATGGGATAAAAATTTTTTTACCTGTGATTTGATGACGATATTCCATTTCTAATTTTAAACCATGTTCGTACATTTCTTTAGCTGCCTTCCCAGAGAGCTTATCTAAAGGATAACGTGTGTCCTTTACTTCCTTGATTTGTTTAGTACTTTTAAATTTGATCAACAACACAATTGGGCAAATTTGGTGTCTGTGCAATTTTTCAACAGATGATATCGATATATCTAACATACAATGTAATTGCTGAAAATAACAAAAATAAAAGAAATAAAATAAAGTAATAAACAAAACAAAAATTAACATTAAAATATAGAATGAGTAAAAAAATATATAGCAAGTAAACGTAACATATTCAAAATAAAATAAATGGTTAAATAAAAGTGGTTTACTTACTTGGAAAACATAATTAAAGTAAAGCACATGTAAAGCATAATAACCATACAGAATACAGAAGTAATACAGTGGGTGGACATATCAACAGTTACACTAAGCATTTTTTGGATGTATCAAATTAAAAATAATTTATTCGCAGTATTGTATCTGTTTATGATATGTGGATTTTATAACATATGTACATATAGTATTTATAATTCTAAATTGTTCCACTAAAGGCTGTTTATCATCAATTGACAATGCCATTTAAATTCAGTTAGTATTTTGATATTTGGCTCAATTGGGTTACCAAATATTATATTGAGATGTTAACACATCGTTCAATAAGTCCCGGGACTAACTAAGAAAAAATTTTTTTTTTCGAAAAACTTACTTTTATTCATCAACATAATTTCCTTCAAGGGCTATACAGTCATTCCACCGCTTTTCTAACTTTTCAATACCGTGCTTGTAAAACGATTATTCCTTGTTCTCAAAATGAGCCTCAGTTGCAGCGATGACTTCCTCATTCGAGCCAAATCGTTTTCCTTGCAGCATTTTTTTAGATCAGCAACCAGCCAGTAGTCGCTCGGAGCCAGATCTGGAGAGTATGGTGGGTGGGAAAGCAGATCGAAGCCCAACTCGTTCAATTTGACCATTGTTTTGACTGACTTGTGGCACGGTGCATTGTCTTGATGAAAAATGATTTTTTTCTTCTTCATGTGCGGTCGTATTTTTGCGATTTCGTCCTTCAAACGCACCAGTAACTCAATGCAGTAGTCGCTATTGATGGATTTTCCCTGTTGAAGGTAGTCGATGTAAATTACACCTTGCGCATCCCACAAAACTGACTATTGCGTTTTTGGACGCTTCGGACGGCTTTCACCAGTTGCATGCCACTCAGATGACTGCCGCTTCGACTCTGCAAGAATTCCTTTTTATTGCGAGTAAGCAGTGACAAACAGCTCGTTGAATCATCGACTCGTTGTTGCTTTTGTTCCATTGTGAGGAAACGCGGCACCCATTTGGAACAGACTTTTTTCATGCCCAACTTTTCTTGTAAAATCGTCCACGCACTTCCAGTTGATATGTTCACCATCTCAGCAATCTCACAAATTTTCACTTTGCGGTTATCCATCACGATTTTTAAAACTCGTTTCACATTTTCTGGGGTAACTGCTTCATTTGGCCTACCCGAGCGTTCCGCATCATTTGTATGCATGCGACCGCGCTTAAAATCAGCATACCACCGGCAAATGGTTGTTTTCGACGGGGCAGAGTGCGGATAACGTTTTTCAATCCATTGCTGAGCTTGCACGGTATTCTTTCCCATTAAAAAGCAATGTTTTATCAATACACGAAATTCGTTTTTGTCCATTTTTTCTACAAATGCAAAAGTAGCATCAGTTTCACCACGGTAACTTTGCTGTTTATGATTGACGTGAAAATCAGACACGTGTCATTTGAAGGTTAGATCTTTCGGAAAACGAAGTCGAGTTGATATTACTAACGCCATCTGTGGGTTAGTCCCGGGACTTATTGAACGATGTGTTATATGCTAAATAACCTAATAAAAAAAATAAATAAGATTTTATAGAAAGCCCCACATTCTGGGCAAGCCATAAAACTTATGAGATGTTTTATGCTAAATCAATAAATAATTAATTTGATTCTGGCTAGCCTTAATAAAAAATGAATATACAGGGTGGTCCAGACCACCGGTACACCCCTTTTAAAATGAGGGGATTAAAGATTTTTAACAAGACGGGTGATCTTACTAATGTCGATGTGCTCTTTCGAATGACCCCAAAATGGAATCCCCCTGATTCCCCCTTGTAGGGGGTAAGGGGGACAACTTTGAAAATTCAAATGGGAACCCCTAAATTTTATTGCATATTTAGATTCTACTCCTCAAAATATGAATAATTTATTTGAAACATTTTTTTTATCTTGGCAACAGGTGGCGCTGTAATCGCAAAAACCGACTCTGCATTTTCCGCCGTCTCTGGCATATTTACAGGTGCAAATAACAGTTTTTCATATTTTTTACTAAATAGTGATGAAAAAACTTTCATGAGAAAAATTTTTACGTTACAATGAAAAATGCAAATTCCCTACCTAGGGTGTTTTCGACAAACGGATTTTTTTTCTAACGTTGTACGTGACAACAATATTTTTTTGCCTTAAATGTTGTTAGAATTTGTGTTCCATTCTAACAACATTTTCCAAGATTCTTCTGAGGAAGATGGTTTTACTTCAAAACATGTCAAGTCACAGTGCATTACAAAAATCTGCCGAGCGTATAGCAATGAATGATGAAATATGGATATCTCATCCACTCAGGCCATAAAGTAAGAATAATTTAAACGAATAAAATTTTAAATTGTGAAATAAAAATTATTTATTTGAACAGTTGATTTTCAACAATTACATACTATTTAAATAGAATTGCGAAGTAAAAAAATCTGTTTGTCAAAACACCTTAGGGAGAGAATTTCCGTTTTTCATCGTAACGTAAAAATTTTTCTCATGAAAGTACACATTAGCAAAGCTTTTTCATCACTATTTAGTAACAAATATGAAAAACTACTATTTGCATCTGAAATATGCCAGAGACGGCGGAAAAAGCAAAAAGTCGGTTTTTGCGATTACAGCGCCACCTGTTTGCCAAGATAAAAAAATGTTTCAAATAAGTTATTCATATTTTGATGAGTAGAATCTAAATATGCAATAAAATCTAGGGATTCCCATTTGAATTTTTAAAGTTGCCCCCCTTAACCCCTACAAGGGGGGGGGGTCAGGGGGGTTTCTTTTTGACATCATTCGATAGAGCACATCGACATTAGTAAGATCACCCATCGTTTAATCCCCCACATTTTAAAAGGGGTGTACAGGTGGTCTGGACCACCCAGCTCAATAGTTTTTCTTTTACCCAATAGACTGACTCAGTTTTGTTTCGATTGAGCATGAGATAAACAAATTATTAATCTTATTAATACCTGTATCTGGAAAGAGAAACTTACTACCACTTCACTTGGAATCCCGCACCTCGGCAAGTAGTAGTCTTAAACTATGTATAAATAATTTTATACTTGCATCCGTATCAAAATAAAAAATAAAAATAAAACACATTCACAAATTAAAAACCACAGATCTTTATTTTTTATTAGAATTAAATAAAAATTTATCAAAAAGGAAAAACGAGTTCCTTAAAAATCATAAAAGGAAAATCTTCCTTTAGTATGTTTAAATGAAACTTGGGTGGTTGTGAACCTGACAGGGGGTTACAGCCATATTCATTTAAACAGACTAGCATCAAATAAATTAAGTTCAACCAAATAAATTGCTTACAATAGAAATAAATAAACTTTGAAATTGTTGTTAAAACAAACTTTGTTCACAAAGAACCCTTTTAACTTTGACAAAAATGAAATAGAAAATGTTTTATAAATTTGTTCCCAATGGGTAACAATATTTATTACAACCAACCTTGTATATAAGAAAAATTTACACTCCCAATGTCAATGAATCCACTTCTTGAAATAATTTGCATTGAGCGCCATCGGTAATATCAGCATCTATTCACATCAGCTGTGATCCAAATCCATACATGTCAATATAAGTTTTCCAAAATAAAATCTTTTTCGATTTTAAAATAATATACTTGAACACAATTCCAAATAATTGTTTTGGAAAACGAATATAATCTTTGATTTATATAACAGGTGACTATTTCCCTCGAAAAATTTAAGCCAACCAAAAAGCTGTAATGTTTTACGTTAACCTAGCAACGATCAAATTTCAGCGATAATACTGCACTAGTGCAAATTATCGATAATTTGCACTAGATACCGATTCAAGACCAACATGATCGTCACCGACGGTGCAATAATTCAAAGAAAAAACCTTTTTTTAACACAGAAGTAAGTTTCTTTGTACCATTTAAATTTTTCTCGGGAAATAGTCTGCCAAAATGTCCTCTCGTGCATGTCAAATTGTCTCTTAATTTTCTCTCGTGCGCATTCGTGCACTCGAGAAAATTAAATTATCGACAATTTGACATGCACTCGGGATATTACTAGTGAATATTCAATTCCATATGATTGACTTTTAGTTACACGAAAACAAAACATGCGATTCTTCATAACCTCACTTTATTTTTAGGTTTCAATCATGAGTCGAGTATAGATTCTCCCTATGACTTTTATCGACTGACATTGTTAAATTTTCAAAGCTCTTTTATATCTTTACAAAAAACATTTGAAGAAACAACCAAACTTTTCAACTACAATTGAACAACAGAATTGTCATGACCAGTGGCGGTTGCTGCATACGTCAAACTCGGGGCACACGTAAAACTGGAATATCACTATCATGCTCGTACGCACACATTAAAGCAGTATATCATCATGTGTCGCACTGTTATAAATTCAAACCTTTTTATAAAAAGTGCGGTTAAACACTGGCAATAACTATCGCACTCCTACATTTCTATTTTATGCTAATAATTCTACACCTAACCTAGCATGTAACCTTTAAGATGAATAAAACTAGTATCCTAGCATGTCTATCTTTTATTTAATGCATGAAATGACTATTTCTGTGCTTTCGGAGCCTAATCTTAGCCTTTAATTAATTTTTGTTTTTATTAATGTGTTAAATTTTCAATCGATGATACTATATCATCTCAATATGTATGTTATAAAATCATAGATATTAACATACATATATCATAAACTCTGTTTTACAGACACAATACTGCAAATAAATTTTAATTTGATACATTCAAAAAATGATTAGTGCAACTATTAATATGGCCATCCCTGTATACAGGCAAACACGTGTTAAAATATATATCATATTAACTTAGCAAAAACAATAGCAGTAGCAATATACTCCTTCAGACTGATTCCAGGCATAATTGTTCTTTTTTAATAAGCCATATGTTAAAATTGCTAACCACATGAAAGCAGCAAAACACATTAAATATAATGGAAACAATTGTATTTAGAAACATCTTTATTTTTTATAAGTTATTAGTTATTAGTAAGTAAGTAAGTAGTAAGTTATTAGTTAGTGCATTTGTTATAGTATTCTGCTTACTGAATGTACTGCACAAGCATGTGTGATTAGTATCATAAACTTTCCGCATAAGCAAATATATTAACCAGAATTAATCATACTTACCGAACTGCAAACAGATCTAATAGCAGAGATAGTTGTACATTCAAAATAGTTTCCTTTCCTTCTATAATCTACAATCAGGTTATCTGCCAGTTCCTGATCCAACGCAGCTTGAGAACAATGTCTTGTCTCATGTCCAACTTTCTGAAATTTATCTGGGAAATCAGTCACCAATTTATCTACTACACATTCAGCTAATGGTCCCAACACTAGGACAGGTCGAAATTCCGGATCTAAAATTATATTATTAAGAGTAGAAATTGATGGATTTCCTTTAATATCTCTTCCTTACAATCCAATTTTTCAACTCGTTGATATGAACAAAGAGACAGATCTTCATGTAGAGTGCCATTATCTGAATACCAGCCAGATGTAATATTACAGAAGCTGGCCAGTTCTTTGGAATCTCTTGAACCACTGCGTTGATGCTTTTTTCTCCTAAAGAAGCTTCTACGTGCCGATGTTGAACCTCTGCTTTCTAAGTCACCTGTACTGCGTTTCAAGAGGAGTTCTTCCTCTACTCTAAAATGTAATCATAAATATCAATTTACATATCAAACAATTGATGAAGTTAAGAATTCATTAAGGGCGCCGAAACAATCTTTACATCGGGGCGCACAACCCCTACAGCCGGCACTGGCTATTAGTTTCCACATTCCACATTGTACCGATAGTTGTGTACTAATTTTTATTTTTAAAATAATATAGCTGGGGAGATTTACACTTTATTGTTTTGAATACATAAAAAATTCTATAGTAATATAATATCAATTATTCCTAAAATTCAATCGCAACGAATTTATTGTTTTCATACTTTAAAAACGAAATATGTATTTGTCACAGACATATTCTGATTGGAATTACTGAGATTAATTTGCCGCATTTTAACGATTCGAAAGCTTCCTTTACAGGTTGTTAGTGAACTTGATAATTGCGACAGGGTTTGTAGTAAATTCCACATTACACATTGAAAAAAGTTAGTACACTCTTGCGTACTAAACTTTCATTAGGAAAGTAATATGGCTGGGGAAATTACACTACTATACTGTTTTGAATACAAAAAAAATCAGTTATACCTAAAATTCAAGTGCAGAATTTATTCTTTTCATTCAAGCCGCATAACGCTTTGGCGACCAATCGTGATTTGGAAACGTATGGAAAGTTATATTAGAATTAGATTTTTTGTCATCACTGTTTTTTTATATTGAAGCACACAACACGGATTCATACTGATATTTTATTAAAAACAGCATCAATCCAGGACATACAACCGACGACTACACATATAATGCAGTGTGTGTGTGTGTGTGTGTGCACACACGAGTGGGTTTCGATGCTGACTGATAGTACTTACGTCATCACTCCACAGGTTTCACACTTTAAAAGCATTTTTTCTCGATAATGATATGTATTATAAACAAACTGTTTTGACAAATGAATTTCTTTTATTCTTGACTATTAGAATGTTAAATAACCCAATGGTGACCAATGACTTAAGCCTTTAACTATGAAAGATAAGTGAGCGGTTTTGGGCACAGGCAGTAGTCCAGTTAGAGTTAAAAAGCCATCTTAGTAGGTAACAAAAAATGTATTTTAAATTTCAAGTAACTGAAAATGTTACTCCTAGTTTTATGATCCCTATTTGTATTTCCATGGAAAGTTATGCAAATGAATTGACAAACAAACAAGTGTAGTCTATAATTCTATATGATAAGCAGGCTTTGGATTGAACATATTTACACTGATTGTACTTTTAGATAGCCTGGCCTTCCCACCTATTTTATTAAACATCTGATAGATAAGAAATGTGTAATTTTATATATGGTCGGGCAGGGCAAAAACTAGACAACACAAACGGTGGAGGGGGTAAAAAAAGACAGCTATAAATATACCTTGTAAGATAAGTCTAGTTGAATAACACGGAAATGGTAGCTTTTGGTATTGGTAATAAGCATAACTGAAACTTAAAACAATGAAAAATGCGTCCCTCTTAAAAGATAAAAAATAAATTAGTTATGCCTGTAAAATTGTATCTGTAAACATTTAAAAATGGCATGTAAAACTTTTATTGAACTGATGTATGGCTTACATAAATTGGATTTTTATTTTAGAATTCTGTTAGGTGATATGCTATTCAGTAACATGAGCTGATTTTATTTTGAACTGTTTATTTATTTTGTACTTTTATTGTGAAGTACTTTATGTGAATATTTTCAAATTTTAACGAATAAAGGTAAAATGAATATTAGTTAAACATATCAATGGTGATCTAACAGAAGCATGTAAGTGCCAAAATGGTACCAATTGAGTTTTTTGCAGCAACGAATAGAAAATTTCTCACACCATTGATTCATACTTAACTTGTCGCTAACAAGCTTTTAGTTTTTAAATTATCTACGATAGAAAATTATTAAACACGTTTCCCAGCATAGTAAAACAAAAACGTTTTTCAAGTCTATTACCACTTATGTCTTTATTTCAAATACCATCAATATATGTATTGCCCACGCCACCACCTAACCTTTTCTTTTTTCTACACTAATGCAGACTACGTTATTATATCCATGGTGTGCCATTATAGACACCAGTTAAAACCTTATTCCGAAGAAACAATATCAAAAGTTGTGGAAGAATATTTGAAAGCAACCCAAGTTGTAGTGTTTTATTTTCTTCAGAGCTATTATTGTAAGTGATCTAAAATGTTGTACTTCCGAACAAGTTGCCTTACGATGACTGCTTATAACATGAGAAATAGCAAATTGTACATAACAGGTAAGATATTAACATGTCTTTTGATTACCCCATGTTTTTTTACCCTTTTATTATTATTATTATTATTACTTTTTGCCCATCTTGGTGGGTAATTAGTGGACAAACATTTAATTTCTTAATAAAGGGTTTCTAATAGGCTATGTAAAAAAATGTAAGGATACTACATTCTAATATCCTAGAAGAGATATTAGCAATTTTTGTAGGCCTGTTTTATGATTTTTTTCATTATAAGAAAATAAAAATTGCAAAAGTGTCTATTTTTTATCCCTCTCGACCTTAAATAGACATTCTGCCATGATTATACTGCCAGCAAAAGACATATGGTTATCATCATCAAATACATCTGAAGCACTCAATTGTGCTGAATTGTTTGCAAATTTAAGCTCACAGCTCTGCAAAGCTCTACCAGTTTTGCATGACAGTACTGGTTTTAACTACAATGCATCGTTGCAAGGAAAAGGAAAAATCAGGCCATTAAATGTTATAAAAGCAAATAAAAATTATCAAAAAACTTTTGCTGAGTTAATTGATCCCAATGATATAAACAATATAGAAACAATGAAAACGATTTAAAAATTTACTAATGAGATGCACAACTTAAATAATGCTAAAGTCAATGCTGCAAGAGCTAATATATATTTAACAAAAACCAGTTGAGAATGCGCAGAGCTAAGTAATTTATTTTTGAAAACTAAAGTTGACGTAACACATTAGTTGTCATAAAAACTAACTGAATAAAATTCCAACTCCTAAAACTTTTCTTCAAAAAAAAAAGTTTATTTTTTCGTAAATTTTTAAAAAATACAAAATTTTTCATTTGAAAAATTTACCGAAATCTTCGGTGGTCATTTTGACCACTTTCCCGAAGAGATACAAAAAAATTTTTCAACCAAAACTCTCTTAGAATTTGATGTACTATAAGATTCCAAAAAGAAAAAATCAAAAAGTCAACATGGAAAAAGGCGACAGACCGACAGACAGACAGACTTCACGAATTCAGAGACGAACTTTTTGTTCGTCGAATATGGATCACAATCCACGATAGGACCATTTTTGAAAAGAATACATAGTTTTGATTCGGCAAATATTCCACCATGTTGGAACTCATTGAAATATCAAATGTTAAGAGCAATTTTTATCAATTCGATGTGGCTTTCTGCCACTGAAGAACATAATAGTTCAGATGATAACATTTTAACAGATTGCAGCTCGAATTCTTTTGAAAAATTTTGGTTTCGTATAATAATAAGAATAATTTGTATTTTGCTAAAAAAACATGTATAAATACATGAAATAAAAAACATGTTTACCTTGCTTTTTTGCAAATCACCTATTTCGTTTTTGCAGCTGCCGCCTGTACTAAGAGTGCTTAGAAAGAAAACCAAAGTGTAACTATGAGAGGTTGTGTTTTGCATTTTGACTCGAATATTATTAATATACTATTTTAGATTTCTGTTTGTTACACTTATGTATTTGTTGTCAGTGGTGGTTTGTCCTAAGGGACACAAAGGCACGTGCCCACCCTTCACTGTGCATGTCACGAAGAAATATATGACGCTATTATAATTTTACTTTTTTTTTATAATTTTATTACCGGTTGCGAAAAACTAAAATCAAAACGAATTTCCCGTCCACCATCCATGCGCCAAACTATATCAAAGTTTATTTTCGGGGCACGCAAGAATATGTACCCAAACGTGTCTCAGTTTACGACGTTTGACATTCTTCGTGGAAGTGAAATTCGCCGATTTAAGCCGACCAGGGGCACAAATCTGGGTGTCTCCAATGCAGGCCGCAGATATGTTTAAGCGCCGGTGTCCACATGCGGGAATTCCCGCTGCGGGCCCGCAATTGCGGTCTACGATACTATAAGTTAAGTCACCGTATTGGTATTGTTGTTGTCTGTTTTATTTCGTCGCAACTCGCAAAATAGTTTGGTCATTTTTTTTTAGTTTTTAATTTTAATCGAGGTTTTAATTTAATGTGATTGTGGTGTATTTATTTGTTATTTGTTTATTAATAGAAATGGATCCGAAAAAAAAAATAAATTCTGTTCAGTATCTGTTAAAAAGCAATCCAGTGCCGTTTGAGCAAAAATGTTTAATTAAACAAAAAGGTAGACCTACTCCTGATTTTCAAATTAATTGCGAATCTACAAGTAAAACTAGAACGTATAAGAGAGTTTTTAAAAACATATACGAGAAATGGCAACCCACCGCAGAATGAGGGATGCTGGGCTTTGGAGTAATCAAGGTATATGCACGGGCCATGCAAAGATTGCCCAGGTGGCGGCAAAGGAGCTACCTTTGTCAACATACAGGGTAACCGAAGCAAAAGACCGGCTAAGGCTATAGAAGGAGTACTCTCTCACTATTCCAACTAGAGAAGAGTGGGAGCAAAAACAAGTTGAGTTTCAGCCAGATGCCTTGATATGTTGCACAGACGGATCTCGAGTAGCAGAAAGGCAATCCTCTGGAGCAGGAATTTATGTAGAAAACCGAGGGGTACAAGAAAGCTTTGCTTTAGGAAAGTTCACCACGGTTTTTCAAGCAGAAGTTTACGCCATTCTATCAGTGGCAACCAAGGATGAGATTAGGACAGCACCAGAGAGGAAAAACTATATCTGCTCTGACAGCCAAGCTGCACTAAAGGCAATCTACTCATCCAGGACAAGGTCAGCTCTCGTTCAGGAATGTGGGAATGCTTTAGCAGAGCTGGCAAGGGAGCAAGAGGTGGAACTGGTTTGGGTTCCAGGACATACAGGGGTCCAGGGCAACGAGAAGGCTGATGAACTGGCCAAACTCGGAGCCGAGGACATCTGTATAGGACCGGAACCCTTTCTGGGTATCACAAAACAGCAGATCTCGACAGCCCTAATGGAGTGGGCCTATGAGAGTAGTAAAAAGAAGTGGAAAAGGTGCAGAGGCTGTCGGCAGGCGAAGGACCATATAGAGGGATTTGACTCAAAGAAGTCGATCTGGCTAATAGGAAGAAGCCGAAGAACCGTAAATCTTCTGATAGGGATCTTGACAGGCCACTGTAAACTAAGAAGACACCTATCTTTGATACGAATAGAGGAAGACCACATTTGCTCAAGATGTGGGAGAGATGAAGAAACATCCTACCACTACCTGGGAGAATGTGTGGCTTACCAACGTCTATGTTTTAAAACGTTTGGGGTAGCTACGCTACGAAGGGACAAGTTGCACTCCCTAGCGTGGACCGATATCCTAACCTTGATTGGGAAATCTGGCAGTTTGCAGAGGGAGAAGAGGTTTTTGAAGTAGGTGATAGCGGGGGTGGATAGGGGGATGTCAAGGGGTTGGCTAAAAGGGCCTATTTGCTAGACTTCGGTCTCTCCATAGCTACTACTACTATACAAGAAATATGAATAGATGTGTGGTTGTTCCGTGACAAATAAATTGTTTTGCTTTGTTTGTTTAATATTTAATACAGAAGTTACAGCGTGGACCAAAGACGGACTTGACGATTTAAAACATATACCGGTAGGGCAAAATAAGATGTAAATTCTGTGGTTCATCTAAAAGCGTATATGGATTTTGGTGTTTTAGGAAAAACTGACATACGTGAACAATTATTTAGATAGTGCATATTTGCACCATAAATTAGAATATAATAAACAGGTGGAAAAATATCGTCACATTTTGCGTCGTGTAATCAATCATGTGTATAAAGTTTTGTGGAGCCTTCAAATTAGCCTTGCGAGGTCATGACGAGAAGACTTCGTCCAAAAATCCAGGTATTTATATTGGTTTAATTAATTTTGCTGCGGAATTAGATTCTGTTCTTGCAATACGTATCAAAGAATTTAAAGTATTTAAAGGCAGTTTCAAAACCATTCAAAACGAATTATTGGATGTTATGCTGGAAGTTTATAGAGACGAAATAATAAAGAAGTTAAATTTGCAGATTTTGTGGCTTTAGAAGCCGACGAAACAACAGACGCTTCTATTCAGCAGCAAAGGGTTATTATAATTCGCTATGTTGTTCGTGGAACAATTTGTGAACGTTTTTTAACCTTTATTAAGCCGGGTGACTACACAGCTGAAATATTATCAAAAACATTGTTGGATGAATTGCAAATCATATTAAAATCCCTTTCGGATAGATCAAAATTAGTTGCCCAAAGTTATGATGGTGCATCAGTGACGAGTGGTGAAGATAAAGGTGTTCAGGAGATTATCAAAGAGACTTTACCTTTAAGTAAAAAGTAAGTTTTTTTTAAGGAATTTATTTTTGTGCCCACCCTCGATAAACCCACGAGCCGCCACTGTTTATTGTTGCAATTTTTACTAAAAAAAATTGTATTGTGTTTTCTAACTAATTCTAAGGAGGATGAGTCCTGCTTGTACTGGATTGGTTTTGCAATAAGTGAGGTACTATTGATTTCATAATGATTTAGGACAACAAGGCTAATATGATGTTAGTTTATTATTATTTTTTTCAGTGTAAATGCATAGGATAAAATATTAAAAAATAGCATCATATTAGCCTTGCTGTCCTAAATCATTCTGAAACCAATAATACATATCAGTCTTGTCAAACTTCATCTTAATACTTACTTATATTTGCTTGGTATAATACCACATTGCTGTCTGTGACCCTCACTGTCAAGTTTCCATGCTCGCCAGTGACCTGGTACCCCATTAAACATGGTATTATCAACATAAAGAACATCGTCCTTATTAAAACATAATTGTAAATTGTCTGTAAGTTCACTTCCACTTCTATCAAACAAACATCTAATATACAAACTGTCTCCTGGTTTATCTTTAATTTCGTTGTAACCTAAAACAAGCAAAATTTAATTTGAGGTATACATTAAAACTAATGTATCCTAAAACACAAGTAATCTAGTAACATATGGATTCAAAAATGTATGGCTTATTATGTAACAGTTGTAACTGTTACTTGAATTAATCACCTAAATTAAAGACTATTACTTTTGTTTCCATAGGTGACCAAGCTAACTTGTGTTTTAAGACACTACTTTGAATATTTCTTACGATCAATCCTATAGTGGGATAAAACTGTAACTTTATCAGCAGGTTTCGCTAACTCATAAGCTGCATCTTCCGCAGTAGCTTGTCGAAGATCACTTCCATTATATTCTAAAATTTGATCACCCGTTCTAAGTCCTGCTTGATAAGCTAATGAATCAGGTTGTACTGAATGAATAAATATTCCTACTGCATTTCCTCCAACCAATGAAATTCCTAAATTAGATGTTTTTAAAGTTTCAATACACAAATAACGAGGATCTTCTTCATTTCTACAAAACAATCTCATTATTGTACAATCAGCAATTGTTATAACAGATTAGAATTTACCGGCTGTTACTACTTTGTCTTTGTAAACTGGAAGGAGTTTGTGAGTTTCGATTTAATGTATTTTGATTAACGATTGTTGTTAATGGCAATGTACGTGAATTAGGATGTGATTTTCGTACACCTTTTGGTGAATTACACGGCGTAGGTTCTCCATCTCCATCTTCATTAGAACTAGAACCAGTACACGAACCTGAATCTTGAAGTTCATGATATTCTGTTAAAAAGTTCGAACAATTAAATTAACGGTTGAACTTGAGGACGGAATAACTTACTATCAGGACTGTATTGAACAAGCATTGTAATAGAGTTTCCACATTGTCGTAAAACATTAGCAGCTAAATTATATGTAGCATTTCTCATATTAATTCCACATACTTCCAAAAGTTGATCTCCAATTTGTAAACCGACCCGACTAGCTAAACTATTATCATTCACAGTAGAGACAAAAATTCCACCAGTCTCTGGACAATTTATTTGTATTCCTAACGGCTCATTAGATTTATCAATATGGACACGTCTTAATTCACCGGGTAAAGGTTTTTGTGGCCAACAATAATCTGGCACACTATTTCTTTTGTAACGATTGCCCATTCCTGGACTTAATACTTCCACTTGAAATATTGGCATTGGACTTCCACGTTCTGAAGTGCGTTCTATACTGCCAGTGCTAACTTTACCTGCTGAGTTTTTTGACGTTACACTTGGATTTGATGGAATTCTAAATCTAGGATTCTCTTTCTTACGAGGAAATGTTCCTCCTTCGTAACCTGGGGTATAATTAACTGGCATCATGTCAGAATCACGATAAGGTACATGAGAATGGGGTGGAATGCTATTCATGCCAATCATAGGCTTTTTAGGATAATTTACATCTACTGAAGGGCTATGAGAATGAAATGAAGAATAAGATGGCTCAAAACAAAAACTTTCACGTGAGTGACTGCTGGGAAAATTTATTGGAGAAGAGTTTAAATGAGGGTGGGGATGTGGGTGAAAAGGAAAAGGTATTCTAGGTTGTGGGCCAAATAACTGTGAGTGAATTCGAGTGTGAGATGTGGGAACAGTTGATATAGGTATATTAGGTAAATCATGACTTAAACTGTTGTCCCTTTCAGAATCGGATCCATATTTCATAGCTCCTAAAAATCTTAAAATGTTAATTAACAAAACACAAAGATTTACTTTGTTCTTACCATTTTTATTCTTCCTATAGAAATTTAGATATTCTTCGCTGACTAGTACTGGTTTACTAACTGGGAAATCTAAACTATTATCAGAATTAATACTTAGACGGTTATTTGCATCACGTGAACCATCGAATTCCGACATTTTAGCACTTCGCAATTTTTCAAATGAATCATTAACTGTGCTAAAAGTTTTTGGAAACTGTGAGCTATTGTCCATACTTTTATAAACACTATGTCTATTTAGATTTGGAGCAACTGTTAATGGAAGTGGAGTAGAATTACGATTGGGATTATTTGAACAACAGTAATTCTGTACTTGATCGCCACGTTCTGTTAAAAGCAAACTTAACGGTGGTCTTTCTTTCTTCCTCTCAACAATAGTGCCAGTAGCATTTTGTAAAACATTAGTAGCCCTCGCTTTTGGCCACGTACCACCATTTTTTTCTTGCACGGACATTTCTTTACCATGCCTTTTATTTCGTTTGGTTGTGTTTGCATTTTCTCCATGATAACTATCAATAACAAGATCTAATTCTGCTATAGCTTGCTCATGTTCAAAGGTGTTACTACTAAGATCAAGTGTATTTGGTGAACTGTTTCGGTACTTCTTCTTTTCCTCACTCCTAGTACGATCTTTTGAATGTCGACGGCCTCGAACCATATCTAACTTTTCTCTGAGCCATGCTCCACTGTTCTTTTCTTGGCTGCCACTTTTGTTAACACGATAATCGGGTGAAAGATATCGACGATCAATTGTAGGCATGAAATCGTGATCGTCTGTTTGGGAACTTCTATTTTCTTTTTTATATCTTTGCGCAGGCATAAAAACATTCGTTGTACATTCTGGATCTAAGTAACTTGTTTTTAAAGTGGTTATTGTGATTATGTCTGTTCTATCATCATTGAGTATCGACATTGCTTCATGAATACTTTCTAAACCATCCATTGATTTATTATTAATCTGTTAACAATAGAAAAATTACTAGAACCAAAAAAAGAAACATTGAAGTTGTATTAAATTAAATTATATTCAGGGTAGGAAGAACGAAAAAATTTGATTTGCTAGCAAAAAAATAATTTTTATAAGAATTTAATTTTTCATTCATCATGAATTTTATTTTTTAAATAACAACGCAGATTATTTAATATGTAAAGATGCAATTTTATTAATACACGGAAAGCATATCCGTATGGCATTGTATGCGTGCTGTCAGATTTTGTTTGATAATTCTTAATTAATTGATACCTTGTTTTGATTTTTGTTTGCATCAAGAAATTCTAATTCATTACGTACTGCTGTGATTCCAGCACTTACAGTTGAATATAAGTCATTTGGGTTGCCTATATATTTAGGGGTTTGGACTCAACATGTACAAATCTTAAGGAGGTTACAGCGGATCTTTGCGGGGTGAAGGGCAAGGGGATATCTCCTATGCTTTTACATAGGCTCTAACAAGAAATACCAATCGATAAAAAAATAAATTAACATTCTTAAGACTGAACAAAATCATTTTATTATGAATGCCTATAATGAATTTATTAATTATTTGTATATATTAAAATAATTTAAGTCGATTGGAGTGCATTTGTTCAATTGTTGAAAGTGTAAATATAAATGTAAATAGGTTAAGAATCGTGGCAACACCTCAAAGAAATCAATCGATTTTGTTGGTAGCAGTGTTAGGTTTCAGCTGTCGATTGACTTGACATCCTAACCTCCAAATGTCAATCCCAAGATATAAGTGGAAACATGTTGAATGTTTTGTAATTTTGTATGCAATTACAGATGGGAATATTCTATTTTTTAACTTTTGTATAGTCTAAAGATTACAATCTGCTAAGCAGATACAAGAAATATATAAAAAGTTGTTGAGGTTTAATACATATATTTTTAAGATTAGTGTGTTTGTATTACTGATTTCGTGGATATTCTGATTGTGATGATAAATTGTATTCATCACATTGCAAAAGGTAATTTTACATTTTGCAATATTTCCTTCGAATTAACATTTGTATTCTGATATTATTAACGCAGAAGACTGAATTGTTCAACATAATTTGATTAATAAAATATATGATTATTAGTTAATACAATAAAATATAGATTATTGTAACAGTCATTATATGTCATCTTTCTGTTCTGTTATTTGAATTCGCGCGCTATGAGGTGTTGTCACATCTCTGCTGTCTTTCCACATATGTCGTGAAAAATTCTTGTTTTGTTTACTTTAAATTATTATTGTGCATTAACTAGACACAAGATTTCAAAAATATTGGGTAGCATTGTTCTTCGAATATGACAGTATGTCATTTTAGTTTTTTATCAGATTCCCTACATTTCTTCATCATAATTTTTCGTTAAAACTGCTAAAGGTTAGATGGTCTCCATAAGAGCCCATGTTAAATTCTGGATTTTATTTTCCATTTTTCTCGGTAATGGTAAACAAGAAAATTATAAAAAAAAGTTACCGAATAGAATAAATGTCAAAGAACTCGAGGTTTAAATTTCACGTCATTCTCTACATTTTTACATTTCGCTGTATCCTCCTTAATTAAATAATTTAATTTATTACTTAATAAGTAAAGGTTACACTCTACATCACTTGGTGATAATAAGAAGTAGATAATAATAATAATAAACGACTTTATTTGACATATAAGAGTAATATACATCAAAATGGCAAAGTTTGATAAAAATCATTCTTCCACTTAACCATGCTATACTAATTTATAAAAATATATTAAAAATTAAATATCATATAATTTCACACACAAAAGATTAGGTATTTAAAACTTACAAAAAAAGAATAATAATTTTTACTGCACAAAATGTAAGACAGAAGAAATTAAATATTGTGAAATAGGATGTGTGGATTCATTTAATAAAAAGAAAAGGAAGTAATAAGGTGTGAAAATGATATTATCTGTAATTTTATAAAACCATGTTTGTCAGGAAATTCAAGATGGTTGCCATTGAATCCTGGAGTTAAATTTGCTTTTTGTTAGACATGTAATATACCAAAATATAGGAAAAAATTATCCTCTTTCCGATTATGTAATTTGTTTAAACATTTAATTAAATTTTTTAACAATAACTTGGTTATGTAAATCTTGTTTTGATTTTCATATGAAGCAGAAGCCGTGTCAGATCATGCAATAATTTGTTAAAATTTTGAGGGTATGTGTGTCAAATTTTATGTCAATGAAATGTCAAAAAAGTGAGGTTATGACAAATGTCATCGAAATCTAATGTACCGTTTAAGTGTTAAGTAATGATAATAACAATGAACAATTAAAGTGATTTGAATAAAAAGGAAAGTGAAAGTGTGAATTTGGTTTTTGAACTAATTATTTATAAGAAGAAAATTTCTGTAAAAAGTATTGGAACTTTATTTCTGGATGGAAGGAATTTTAAAACAGGATATAATGGAAACTTGTTGGAAATCATTAACTGATTTGATGTACTCACGTCTTGGAGAAAACATGTCCAATATTTAATAATGGTAATTATTTACAATACAATTTTCACTGGAAAAATCAATTTTAAAATGTGTGTTCACCATCACAACAAATAAGCAGGTAAATTTACCAACTATTACAGAAAACTGCCAAATAATATAGTGTGTAAAAATTTTCGAATGGAGCCAGAATTTTTGAATTTAAGATTTTATTTCCAAACTTTAATTTTATTTTTGTTTCGTTTCTTTCTTTAATTATAATTTAAGATCGTGGGATTGATAAAATAAAAATTAATCAGTAAAAGGGAATTGAAGACTGTCTCTTGATTATTATTTTGGTAAATCCAATTGACACCAATAATTAATTTAAATTATTCCAAGTTTGTTAATTGAATCCATTTTAGATAGTAAGAAATTTTTTTGTTTTCGTTTCTCTTTCATAAATTTTCAGTTTTCATTCTTTTTATGTGTTTATTAATAAAATAATATTTTTAAATGTTCAAAAGGAGATTTATTTGTTTTTTTTGTGTCCATTAACAGAATTTCACAGGTATAGGTTGAACAATATTTTATTATTTTGTCAAAGAGCAACCGCCTGAAATTTTCTCATTCAATTTTCTTGAGCTTGTCTTTGGATTTTTAAAATCATAGCCGGTGCAAATTTTCTTTCACACAAAGGTAAGTGGTGTTTGTTTTTGTATAACTTTTCAGTTTGCCTTGCTACCATTAAACATAAGTGATAGTGGCATTTCATTTAAATAAACCTATGATCAACTGTTGTAAAGTGTATACCAGTACAGCGCTTATCACGATAAAACATTTATGGCACCCGAACATGTTTTCTATTTTTCTTATTAAGAATTTAACCTCTCAATACCATATCAGTACATTAGCATAATGCCACTTAATGTTTCAAGTTAATAGATTTCCTTCTAAATTCTTACACTCAAAACAAGTGGAAGTAGTATTTGTTTCATTATCATAGCTAATAGTATTTGGTTAAATTAAATTGTTTGTGTTGGCCCATATTGTATGAAGTTGGTTAATGATTTTATATAAATAAAACTGCAGAGTAGTAAGAACTATAAGTATGTAGTACAAGAATAAGAACTGAAAATGAACGATTCATTTCCGCTTGTATTAATTCATAAATGTAATTTTTTTAAACAGTTTATTTTGCATTCGTTTGCGAACGAATAAAACTGCCTTCATTAAATTTTAATTCTTTAAAGAATGAATTATAAATTTCTATATATAAAATTTGTTCACAAATGATAAAACAAGAAAAAAATCTAATTTTTTAATTCGTGCGTTCAAATAAAAGTGATTTTATAAAAACAAACCCAGAATCTTAAGGTAAAACACCCTGCAATTAGTGAAATAAGACAGCAGAAAGGAAGAAACATTGGAGTAAGGTAGGATAAGATAGTCTTAAGGTCATTTATAGCAAATTTCAAAAGATGGCAAGAAGCGGGTCGGCCCCTTATCGTGTCGTACAAATTTTACGTAGAGATAACAGGCCCGGCCTGAAGTTTATTCTAGTTTATTCTCATTCAACTGTCACAGTTAAAAAATTAAATTATTAAATTTTCATTTAGAAATGGAGGAAGTTAGTGCAGAGCCACAGAGTATGATGAAAGTTTTACAGGAAATAAACAGTAAACTAGTAAATATAGAAGACAGTAACGGGAGAATGGAAAAGAAGTTCGATAATTTTCAGGAAGAAATTAATAATTTAAAAAATGATAACGCAAAATTGAATACGGAAAATAAGATACTAAACCAAGAACTAGAGAGGAAAACTAGGAAAAATAAAATAATCATATATGGAGTGGAGGAGCGGACAGGGCAGAAAGATATCTAATTAAAGAAGATAATTTTATGCGATATGGACATAGCTATAAATATGGAAGAGGGGATAACAGAGATAAGAAGATTAGGTAGTGCAGAGAAGGGAGGAAGAAGACCAATAAGAATCGAGTTAAGAAGCTGGAATAAAAAGATCAAGATTCTAAAATCAACAAAAAAACTATAGGTCACCAAAATCTACTTCGAGGAAGACTACTCAAAAGAAATTCAGGAACAATGAATTGTGTACTTCTTGTAGTTTTTCCAAATAAATCAAAAGTGGTTACAGATAGCTATAGGGACGTACGTACAAAAAAATGTTCGTTGTTTAATTCTGCATTACAAAGGTACAAAATATACAGGGTATTCCATTTGAAAAAGTTGTGAATTTTAGTTTTGAAGTTCACTAAATTTAAAAATTAATTTTGAACACCCTGTACATGGTGGGTCCATTTTCTTTTAAAGAAGTGCACCCTACAAGCCCCTGCAACAAAATCCCTACTTAAATTCGTCTTCTCAGTTGCGGCCGTGAAAGCGGTAAACTGTTAATAATTTAAAACTCAATTTTTTTGAGAAAAAGTTTATAACTTCTAAATCGGTTATTAGATGGCGCTAAAATTTTAGATATGAATAAACCTGCCAAGAGAGGTGTTAAATATGCAAAAATATTTGGGGCATTCTATTTAAAAAAAAAATTACCTTAAGCGTGCCACACTTTTCTGCAACACCCTGTATATTTGAAAATAATTTCTCTAGATGCGCCTCTATCCACTGTTTACATCCGTATTAGAACGATTTTTCTAGCTGTTACCATTTAAGAGCTATCGGACTTCCCCACACTATTGCCCCACCCGGTATAATAAAAGAAGATGAACATTCGCTACTAAAAAAGGTCATATAAACAACAGGAGTACGAAAGAGGAAAAGAGGTAGACCCAGAAAGCGCTGAACACAAAGGATCGAAGAAATTGGCATCAAGAGGGGCAAAACATTGGCAGATATGGAAAAAAATTCAAAAAACCGGAAGGAGTGGAAGGACTGGACCTTATATCCGACACCCTGAAAGGGTATATGGAAAAAGAAGAAGAAGACAATTGTCGCTGATGACGACATATCAGTCGAGTACTAGTCTGTTAGGTGAATACTTCCTATAAACGAACATAATAGTTTCTTTTATGCAGACGTTTCCAACAAACGAACAAAAAGTGTGGCACCAGCAGTGTCTGCTTATAAGACATTTCACTGTACATATTTTGAATCACATATTGCTAATATATCTTTTCAATAAAAAAGAAAAAGAAAAAGTGGAGACAAGATGTATAACCATTGCAAATTATTAATAATTATATAAAAATTCTATAATTACAAATAATAATCGTAATAGTCATACTTACACTTAAGACTCTATCGCCAACCACTAAACTATTATCTTTTGCAGCTAAGCTTCCATCACTAATTTTACTAATATAAACACCTGATTCGAGAGTTAACCCATGGCATCCAGCTGCTAAGCGAGCTGTATAAATCCATCGAGCCACTCTAGAATTATTTTGAAAGCTAGGAGGAGTTCGAACAACATTTTGTGAACTTCTAGAATTTTGAGAAGACCAAGTTGGTGATCTTCTCCTTCGAATTACCATATGTGCTACTGGCAAACTTGATCGTATTGTTTCCATCACCATTCGTTTTGATACTGACGTACAATCTAAATTATTTACTCGTGAAATACAATCGTGTACTCTAAAATAAAACATTATCATTAAGTTCCTCTTACAAATTTATAAATACAATACATACCTTAATTTTCCTTCGGCAATTGATCCTTTAATAACAGAAGCAACATAAATGCCAGTATCATTAGGATATTGAGGATCTTCACGTCCACCAACCAATTCAAATCCAAGATCAATATCACTAGACAATCCAGATAAATCCATTTCTAAAAGTTCTGTTTCCCATTCCTAACAGAATTTGGTATTAGAAAATTCTTATTTGCAATCTATATTTAATTATTACCAAATACTTAATACTTAATATTATTAATACCGGAAACTCCGTATACTTTAACATATGAAAATAGGGGACATTTTTGTGACGACATCTTCGCAGATGGGTGTGCAACTAACAAATGGTTTTTCGGTGAGAAACCTCTATCTAATTAAAAAATAGCATTATTTCTGTTAAAAAGTGGTTTATTACAGTTTTGATAAAACATATAAACACATTACAATTTATCTAAACTATTCAATTTTTTTTATTACAATGGCGATTTTTTAATTAACCTTCCAAATATTCTAGAAATGTCAGGTTTATTTGAACACCACACCGCAAGAGGCGCTATTAAATTTTGTCTCCCATTCTTCAAAATAAGTTTCCGGTATCAATAGTATTAAAGTATTTGTTATTACTAACCTGCATATCACTGTCAATTGCACTATCATGAGAGTTATTATGTTCCAACGCTCGGAACTGATGAAATTGTGCTTCTTTTTCCATATGAAGTTCTAAAGCTTCCTTTAATAATTTTACTTCCTTAACTAACTCGTTTCTTTGTTTTTTAATAGCATCAGACTCTCTTAAAGCTTCAGCAAGTTCCGATACTGCTCGATCCCGTTCCTTCCTCATATTATCACATAATGTTCTAATACTTTCCCTTTCTAGTACGATTTTATCTCTTTCAGAAAATGCCCAATCTCTTCTACCTTTCGACACTTCTGCTTCTTGTATTGCTTCAGATAACTCAGTTTGAGCTTTATCCAAACTCTTTCTTAGAGATTCAAGTTCTTGATTAGCTTGATCTAGGTTATCTAATCTCTGTCTTTGACTTAAACTACGAGAATCAGCCTGGACCTCTTTACGAGCTGAATTCTCGCCCAAAAATGTAATATTATCTAACCTACTTTTCATTAAATCACGACTATCATCTTTTGAGGCACTATATTCACCAAATTTCTCTCTTAAGTCATTGCATTCTTTAAGAGCTTTGTCCCTATCATGTAAAGCACTGGCAATTTCGCGTCGTAAAGTTTCCATTTGATAATTTAACTGTTTCTTTTCTTCTAGAAGTTCTTTGTTATCAGCTTCAAGTAATTTTGTTTTCTTATAAGATTGCGTTAAGTCATCGCTTAATTTTTCCATTTCTTTGTGTACTGTATCACTGTTGAATAAATAGAGGAGGTGTTAATTTTCTGTGTTAATAATATACAGATATACAGAGGGCTGCAAAAGTAGTTATATGTTTATGATACAAGCTTAAAATACAATTCTTATATGAAGATCAAATGTATATATAATAACTGATAAATAAAAGGTGTATTTTCTAATGAAACTGCACTTATATACTGTATTTCCAGGTAAATATTTGTTGAAAGATGTGCAATATTGTTAATCTTCTGACAATAACAAAATTATTATGAATCAGTACTATTTAACCATATATTTTTAATTAAAAAAAAACACATTGAAAATAATACTTGTAAAAAATAGTAACAATAAAAGGAAAGATTTTGTTTCTACAGTTAACGTTACTATTATAATGGCTACAGATGGTTTCGAATACTTATAGTAATTTAACAAATGTAACCTGGAATAAAGAGGGCTATAGTTGAAACAATCAATTATTTGCTATTTTACGACATATTTGGTAAAAAATATGTTTTTTCAGTTATTGTATAGAAAACAGGTTTTCAACTTGACCCCCTTTTTTTGTTCTCAAACCTGAAACATATGTAAAATTCAGAATTCCAATGTTGATTCTATCCTGTTGTAAATATGTAGATCTAAAGTCAGTCACAAAAAATTTGCCCCCCTATACGCTATTAATTTAATTGATTTTACAAACCTTTCAATAGATATACAAATATCAAATAAGCCTAATTACAAACCCGTAATATTAATACTCCAAAATGTTACCAGCAGATAAAACATTAATATCACTGTGCTTGAAACGGGGCACCTAGTGAGTGACTTTCTTATGAGTATACTGAGTTCAGATCCATCGGCATTTGGCTGGATTGGCTCTAGTATAGGAGAAATCCGTCTTTGAATTTTTCGTCTCTACTTAAATTCGTCTTCACAGTTGCGGCAGTGAAAGCGGTAAACTGTTAAGTGGGATAATGTAAAACTCAATTTTTTTGAAAAAAGTTTATAACTTCTAAACCGGTCATTAGATGGCGCTAAAATTTTAGATATGAATAAACCTGCCAAGAGAAGTGTTAAATATTCAAAAATATTTGGGGCATTCTATTAAAAAAAAAACTACCATAAGCATGCCATACTTTTCTGCAACATCCTGTATATTTGAAAATAATTTCTCTAGATGCGCCTCTATCCACTGTTTACATCCGTATTAGAACGATTTTTCTAGCTGTTACCATTTAGGAGCTATCAGACTTCCCCACACTATTGCCCCACCCGGTATAATCACCAGAATAACTCAATATTTTGAAATGTGATTTTCAGAAAATTGTTGATGGGCTTTCTGGTATCATTCAGTTTTTCAATTTTCTTCTTTTTTTTATGTACGTGATAGGTAACAATCTAAAAGTAACTTTTGCAATTTTCTACGTAGATCAAAACTGTAAACCACGTAGACTGATGGTAAAGGTAACTTTTAAGTTATGTCAACTGTCACAAAAACTAGTGGTGCAGTTAAATTACATTAATAATTTAATTAGACTAAATCTAACTAATTTAACTATGCCACTGGTCTATGTGATAACTGACATTAGTTAAATTAATTTATTGTTATTGTTTTATTTATTTTGGTTGATACTACATCAACCGTTGCATTCTTTGTGATCTGAGAATAGAAGTTTTACCGATCACAATATGGTAATGAACACTTGGTGTGTGCATAAGTTCCGCGTTCATTTTCATATTCGAGTAGCAACTGCATTTGGTAATTCAAACGATTTACCTTTATATACTAAAATCTTATATTTGTTTGTGACCATCTTGTCGCATCATACACTCAGTCCCTGTAAGTTCCTACAAATAAACCTCCAAATCAACTACTATATGGCTGAATATGGTGCAATGGGTTAGATTAGTTTGGCAGTATGTTTGCTTCTCTAAAAATCTGACCGCTATAAATCCTACAACCAACTATATGATTGTACTCGGCATGGAGTTACAAAAATTACCTTAATTTTTACAAATGATTGGACTCAGAACAGATCAAAAAGATAATTATTTTTATAAATATTATGTTAGATATGTTTTATTTGAGTTGTATTTTTATCTGGTATTGATTTTCTACATTAAAAGCTTCTAGAATAAATTCAGATGTATGTATCATTTGGACTGGTTCTGATTAGACACTGAGAGATTTGCTAGATATCTATGTCACAGCAGTCGTATGCCATGATTAATCAAATCTTATCCACAACGTCTGGTACACTCAAACAATTGTATTAAAACTAATGGCGGCTTGTAAGGGAGGGCTTTGGGGCGCCATACTTGTGTTATGACTGCGGACAGATTTTTTCTTTGCCAAATACCTCCCTGACAAAATAGTCACAAGCAGCCACTAATTAAGGTGTTATAATGGTCATATACAACTGCCGTGATAAAATAGAAATAATAGTTAGCGGTCATACACAACCGATATTGCAGTGAATCTGTTAAGAAATGTAAGAGTCTAGACTACCTCTCACATACCTGATGAAGGACGATTGGTCATAGTTTATTAGTATTAGATGCATCTTATAAAATTAAATACAGTGGAAATTAAATTTAGCGAAATCGGTAAATCCAAGAAAAAAATTTCGTTAAACGAAAATTTCGTAAACCGGAAAACATTTAAAATTATAAAATTTTGATGTTTTTTAAATAAAAACAAAATTTTATCTAAATCAGCTAAATAATTAAACGCTACATCTTTCTTTTTGCATCCACTATCAATTTCATTTTAAATTTGCATTTTTTTTTCTAAAACACTTAAGCATTTTCGCGTGCTTTCAGACATGTTTTTGTAAAAAGAACTGTACAGACTGATATCACCTGTAAGACTGATGGTTTGTTTTTATGTTTTAATTTTATGTGTAACTTTGGGAAGCCCAATATTGGTATCTAATAACAAAAGGTATTACATCCTCTTGAATTCTAAGAATTACCAATGACAAAAACTTCCAGTGTGTTCTTTTAAAATGCATAAATGCAATAAAGAACTATAATACCTTGTAAGTTGGATTATAACGGTATTAGTTACGTTTTGGTTTGAAAGCTATATGGATGAAATTCCAAGACTTCAATCTAGACAAAAAATCCCAACAGTTTTCATAGAAACCTGCTTGTATTTTAAATAGTTCGCTAAATAGAATCTTAAATAGAGCAAAAATGATATGGTAAATTACTCAAACGGCAGAATCCCATTAAAAATTTCGTTAAATAGAGAATTTCGTAAAGCAGAAGTTCGTTAAAAAGAAGTTCGACTGTATTTTCCATAATAAATCAGGGTAACAAAATAAGTTGCAACAGTATAGGCATTAAATATTGAATACCTACTTATCTCATAATCTTCTTTTCATGAACTAATTTAATTTTACCAAATGAATGCATTATTAAAAATAAATTTCCATCAACCATGTCAAGGTTTAATAAGAGCATGTCTAAATATCAATCAACACCATACACTAAATTGTCAACTGATTGTTGATTAATAATTAATAAATACTTATTAATTTTTATGGTGTTCATTGTATCAGACTTTCTACTTATATTAATGACCATGAATGGCAATCACAAGCTAACATCATTATACCACGTAACACAGCGGGAAAATACTATTTTTCCAAATGTATTTCGTTCAAGTAACCACACAAAGTTAATATTTATATACTAATTACGTTTTCAAGTATATTTAAGAAGATAAATTACTTTTCAATGTGTAAAGTATTATTTTTACAAAATCATTACCGGTTTGTGGATTTAAGTGATTACAGTCATACGCTTGTTTTCATAAATTTTGTCTGTATAGTAGGGTGGTCCAACAAAAAAAAGGTACCCCTATTTTTTTATTTTGAAATCGGACAATGTTTAGGGGTGCCTCAAAGCCCTTAAAGTTTCCCATGTATTTTATATGGGAAAAAAACACTTTTTCATAGATTTGGTATAGAATTTTAGAAAATCAATATTCAATAAATCTGTTTCTCTTCAGAAATGTTCAGAGAATGACATCCAATAATTTATCAAAATATTTTATATTAAAAAATAGTAATAAATATTTTTTAACGATTTTTCTGTGTTTCTTTCATTTATGGGTTTTTTTGCGGGTCTGTAAAAAAACAGTTAATATAAAAAATTTAACAAAGAAATTATTGGATGTCATTCTCTGAACATTTCTGAAGAGAAATAGAGTAGTCCGGTTGAAAAATATTGATTTTCTAGGATTCTATACCAAATCTACGAAAACGTGTTTTTTTCCCATATAAAATACATGGGAAACTTTAAGGGCTTTGAGGCACCCCTAAACATCGACCAAATTCAAAATAAAAAAATAGGGGTACTTTTTTTTTCGATATACAATAATCCTAGGGGGTGAGAGCATAAGATTTCCGACTTTGCTTTTTTGTTGGACCACCCTAATGTATAGTGTATACCTATAGAATTGCAACTCCCGCGATATCACATTTTTCATGACGTCAGCTTGTGCCCGTTTTATACCACATGACAGATTAATCGTGTTTACTGCACTTCTTAAGAACTACTACATCTAATAGTTACACCATGAAGTGTATTATAAATTCAGATTAGCAAATTTGCTAACAAAAATTACTAATTCCTAAATAATTTGATAACTTACTATTATGAAATTAATAATAGAAAGTTAATAATTATAATCAGCAAGAGTTAACTAAAAATAACTGTAGTGAAAGAATTTTTCTGTTTCATATTTGTTAAAAATTATATCGCAATCGCATAAATGGCAGATACTTAACCGCTAACCATATTTAATCTTTAATACTTGACTTTAATAACTTTTAGTGAGGAACTTGTAATAAACTGTTAATCGCATATTTTGTTTCTAGAATAAAGAGTAAAATTTGAATGAAAAATAACGTGAAATAATTTAATTAATTTAATTTAATTTACTGACGTGGAAAAGTTCTCAAAATTTAAATACTTAGAATTTTTTCTTTGTTTAATTTTTGCAAGCAAAACAATCTCAAAAGACCATACACTATGCTTATAATTTAAAATTTTCATGTTAAAGGGATTTATTCAAAAGCTAGTGTTAAAGCTAGCTTTTACAAGAACTAAATGCACAGTATTGTGGCATTTTTCTTTTTTTACCTTAGTAAAAATGTACCACCTAATTGTTATTAGGTGAAGTTACTGTGCTCTTTGTTCAGAGTGGATTATTTACATTGATATTCAGTGACAAGAAAAACAGAGAGGAAAGCTACTGGGTCAGTTATGTGACAGGTATATTGTATTTTTGTTTCTTTCTATTTAGTAACATAGAAACCAATTTGTCAAATCAATATTTAAGATTATTATACCATATCAGTTCATGGCTGTCTGTAGTCTTTAATTTTCATTCAAATGGTACAAAATTATTAATATTCATTATTGAAAATTACCTCCAAACGGTTAACTATTTCAAAAATCTTATATGCAGGTGTTACTAACATCATTTTTTAAAAATACATTTCAAAACCTCCTAGACGACTTTTCTTGATTATATGGTACAGTGTTGGTAAGACTTTGCTTTGGATTTGAATTTTAATGTGTGAGCAAAGGAGAAATAGCCAGTAGCAATACATCTGAGAAAGATAGATACTTATTGAGGTTTGTCATTCGGACATATAAAGCTTGGTATGTATGTGACGATATCTATCTTTCTCAAATGAATTGCTATTTCCTGTCTTTCCTTTGCTCACACATAAAAATTCAAACCTAAAACCAAATTTTATTAATATGTACTGTATTGACATTTTGAAAAATTTGAAAACTGGTCATTAACGGTTCATTTAAATATACCAGAAAGTGCACAGAGGGCCAGAAATAAAAGAAACAATATTATTTCCAAGGCTAACCAAATACTGGTTTATTTGTATTTTAGTGTTCTACCATAACCAATATTGTCAGAGCCTAAGAAATTTAAAAAATAATTTTAATGAGCCCTGGCAATGGCTGGTATTTTGTAGTTATTATTCATCTGGTTGTCATACTCGCATAGACATATAATAAACACTTCACAATTCCTTTTGTATCACAGTAAAAAAGTGCTGAATTTTGTTGAAAATAATCAAAATATATAGTTATGGGTTTGTATTTGTTTAAAAATTTTAAAATTTATAATACCTAATAATAATATAGAAGATGATTTATAAATAAACAGCAATTAATGTGAAAAATTTTATACTTACCTATTTAAGTAGTTTTAAAAAATTATAAGAGGTGATGCACCGAAGCGGCTTTTGGACAAATCACCAAATATTCCGCCATTAAAATTTACCGAAACCCCGAAGATTCGGCCGAAGCACAATAGAAATTTGAGTTTTGATTAGTTTTATTGAATACAAAATTATGTCACACAAAGAAAACATTGGTGTCCGAAAAATACGTTTCCTACTTCGCATTTTGCTATAATAAAATAATACAAAATATAACTAAACAAAATTAATAAAAAAATAAACAGTATCTTATTATAAAAAACATGTCAAAAACTTAATTAAAAAACGCTTATTAAAAAACTACAACGTAATATAATAGCATTTAAAAACATTTCAGTAATTAAAATTTAATTTAAGAAGATTGTGGTGGATAAAAAGTAGCTTTTGGTCATTTTCCGGGAGCAATCTCAGTCCAGCACGAGACCGCCGCCGCGTCTCGCCGCATGATTCGCGATGCATTTTGCATCTTCACCCTCATGATTTCTTTGACCCAGATTCTTCAATTTATTATTGAACTTCTAGTCAGAACAACATATGTACGCTCCCTTAGCGTCAGGACTTAATCAATGCTTGAAATACTAAGAATTAAATAAACACTGATACATATTTTAAAAATTTAGAATTTCTTTGGCCGAATACCGAAGCAAAACCGAAGCTTCGTTGCATCTCTAATTATAAGTATGTATAAGTATTGTTCTAATGGGATAATGTAACTATATACTTATAGTTTAATATACAATCTTCTGTTTATATGCATGTTTGCACTTTTTGAATAACAAATTCATTTATTTTATAAAAATAAAACACTTTTTTAATACAATAGATGTTCAAAATGTTCTCTGTTGACGTGTACGAGCGTTTTTCTTCTTTATTTCAAATAAACAAGATAAACTGGGAGCTAACACTTAATCTTGGCTTTGTATAATTATTTCCAGTCAGATTTACTGTTTGACCCTCTGTGCACTGCATTGGCACAACCCATAAAGTGCTGATAACACACGAATGATTGTTGTTTTTGATAAGTGTTTCTGCACACTTGATGAATTCGCAGCTTTAATTTTGTGTCTTATAAGATGCGGCATCTGCTGGTAGGTATAGATTAAAAAATTTACTTTTAGGGACTCCATATATTCTAAATAGTTTTTTAATAATAAACCAGATGGTTAGAGAAAAAAACCAGTAGTACAAACTAGATGAGTGCAATGTAAACTGAACATTAATAACGTTGATTATTTGAGTTGTATACATTATGTAATGATTCCTTTCCCCTCTTAAAACTACATGTAATGAACTCTTCACCGAAAATGTGCATGACCCAGAAGTTAGCTGCATATACAGTAGAGTTCGGATATAGTGAACGCTTCGAGTACCGAAAAATCTTTCCATAAGACTAATATATTTTTTACCAGTTTAGTGGAACCCGCTAAAATGAACTTCCTGATAAAGTGAATCAAGTTTTATTAAGATAAAGTAAAATTTTCCGTTTATAGTAAATTTTTCGAGGGTTCCCCTGGTAATTCCTCAGATTTTAACTTACATTTATTACGTGAAGTTTCAGAAAAAGTTTGGAATAGTTTTTATGACCTTGAAGGGTATATAAGTAACATTCGTTTGTCTAACAGACTTGTACAAACTAAACTATCAGAGTATCTTATGTAGTTTATGTGTTTTATTCTTTTTTTAATCTAATAACTTAGGCCGTTCGCTCACCGGGAGCAATTATCACGTCAGCATGCAGCATTTGTTGTAAGATTAGTGTTTATATTTCGGTTAATTACAACATAGTTTGTATCTTTTTTCTCTATATATAGTCTTACTTTCTCAGTTAATTCATAGAAAAGTTCTTTTGACATTTATTAGAATGTGTGAATTTTTTTATAGTCGTTTAGCAATTCTTATACAGCCACAAAAGCACACGTGTTTGTTTATTATTTTTAATAAGTGGATGTATCCTACCTGCAGCATATGGTGCATACGATAACAGTGGAAGCAGTCGCGATATAATGTATGTGCCACACGCAGCTGGTATTCACCATCTTCTTCTAAATCTTCGCTTACGCGTATATCAATACATACGTAGTTACATCATCATTCGAACTGCTCGAGTTTTTGAAAGCAACTGATATAAAAATCGGTGTGGTGTGCAAAAAACATGTCGTTAGGTGGCTTTGCGATTATTGCTTACGTTTTTTTTTCATCGGATGGTAGTCGCGTAACTCCAGTGAGCGAACGGCCTTAGAAGTATGTACCATTTATGGTGCTTCTTATTTAGGTCAAGTTGGAATTTCGGTTTTGCAAGGTGCTAATTTGATTCCAAAAAAATACTGAAAATCTTAAGACCAATACGAACTTCCTATCTCTATTCTAATCATTCGCTGTAACGAGGAGAAGTTTCCCATTTAAAATACATGATGTTTTTCAATTCTTATGCATACATATGACCACTGGGACAAATTTTTGAAAAGAAAAAAAAGAAAATTGATTTTATAGAATTAACGGGCATCGATACTACTTTTAGGCGAGAAAAAGATTATATGTGACATTCATATCAACACTAATGGGACAGTGCCTTATTTTGAATTTATTTGTATAAATCCTTGGAAAAAATCTAATGGCCCATATAATTTTTTTTACCTAAAAGTAGCATCAAAAACTGTTAATTTCAAAAAAATCAATTTTAAAATTTGTTCTCAACGATTTGTTCTAGTGGTCAAATATATACATAAGAATTGAAAAAAAGCGTGCATTTTAAAAGGGAAGCTTCTCCTCGTTACAGCGAATGATTAAGATAGAGATAGGAAGTTCGTATTGGTCTTAAAATTTTCATTTTTTTTGAATGGGCACCTGACAAAATCAAAATTCCAGCATGGCCCAAATTAGGGAACAACTCTAATGTACATGCAATCTATATTTTAAAATAAAGTAAGGTATTTTACTTATTTAAATGTAACAATAAAAAACATAATAAATATAAAGAAGTTTACAGTGGTACCTTGGTTTACGAGCATAATTCGTTCCGGACATGTGCTCGTAATTCAAAGCACTCGTTAATCAAAGCAAATTTCCCCATAAGAAATAATAGAAACTAGGATGATTCGTTCCACAACTATTTATTATTCATATAAAAATGATACAAAAATACAAAATACATATACTATACGTATATGTAAAAATAAAACAAACGATCACAAGCTCGCCTCTGTAATTTAACTGATAAGATAAACAGCAGACGAGTTTGAAAGGTGCACTAGTCACAAATTGATTTTATTTAAGAAGAGCTAACATGATGCTTAACGTGTACATATTCAATTAAATTGATTTAATTTTCCCTATTTTGTACTTCTAACAGGTTACAACTACAAATTTGCATAATTACTTTTCTTTAAATGACGTCATTACACTATGACACTTAAAACAATCAAATTTTTAATTATAACCCGTTATTAGAGTGTATGTATTCATTGATGACAAATAAAATGTTAAAATGTAAAATTTGCTGACATTTTTAACAGTCGAGGTAACATTAGATGTTGTTTACACTCTTATATTATTATTATTATTATTATTATATGTTTACACAGATGTTTATAACGCGTTGACCCAAATTCTTTAATTGTTAAATAATATGTAGTTGTGATGACGTGACGGTCATCAGACAAAGCGTATACATATTAAAAATTTTACTCGTAATGCAAGACATCGCTCGTTAATCAAGTTAAAAGTCATTAAAAATTTTTGCTGGTTCTGTAAAACACTCGCAAACCAAATTACTCGTAATCCAAGGCTTTACTGTATTTTTCTTTTATAGTGAACCAATTTTGATGCATTTTTCAAGTTTGCTATATCCGAACTCCCACTGTATATGTGTTATGGTAAAAGTGTGTATTGAAGAATGTGCACATATTCTGGATAAAAAATGTGATGTGTTATGGTAAAAACGTGAGTACCAACAAATATTAGAATGCATCACTAAATCCTAACAATAACTTAATATTTTATATTAGGCTATTGTTAGGTTTTAGGCCAGATTACTAGTACCGTACTTTTACAGTAACATGTTGTACTTGCTTTTATCAACAAGACTGCTGAAAATGCACATTTAGTGCTGAATACATTTTTACCATATAACATGAATGTATCTAAGTATATTTTTTTTAACTAATGTAATTTGTAATACCAGTTTTTTACAAATCACTTTGCATTGTTAGAAAAGCAAAAGTACTTGCAAAGACAGATGTATTATTTAATGAAATAGGAAACGCAACTTCGATCTTGTAGAACTAATTCTTAAAAGGTTTGTATAAAAAGCTCTAAGCACCTTCATATATGATTTTGCTCGAAAAGCTTTAGCTTTTATGTTTGTGTACGTATACAGCGCTATTAAATTAAATTGCAATATGTGCAATTTCCTTATGTTGCATTTGAAAATAATCGAATCAAAGCATTATGCACACATAGGCAACCAATTATACGGTATGCACTTTTATTATGACTTACATATATTGCATAGTAAATAAATAGCACTGTATGTACCTTAGCACTTACTTGTATAAAAGCACTTCTTTTACCCTTTCACTGCTATTACCGTACTTATATGTTGGGAGACTTTGAAATAAAAAATGCGCTATCTCCGTATCTTTACATGCGAGAGTTTTACATATCCCATTAAAGTCTGTTATCTTTGCTTTTATTCGATACCCAATTTATGTTTGTTTCGTGTTGATGCATTCACAGTGCAATTGTGGTTTTTATAACTGTGTGTTCTTCATTTAAGTATTTTGTAAAATAATATTAGTAAAATGAGTGGTGGTTATGTTGGACTCGATGGTAAAGAAGCAAAACATTTGTTTGAAAATTATAGCACAATACAATCTGCTGATGAAAAGTCTGATATTATTGAATCACCTATTAAGAATTTAAAGTAAACTCTTCTAGTAGTAGGGATGACGATGATAGAGCTATATCTCTAAATGGCAGGAATGTTGAAAATGAAGCTAATTGCTATTGCAATAATAACTGCCAAATTATAATTAAGTTTACAGTTCTAGAAACACACGAGAAAGCAAAGCAGTGCTAAGTCCGTATTGATACGTTTTGAGGATTTTTAAAATAACACAGGTGGGTTCCGGGAAATTTAAAATGTAGCAGCGAAAGGGTTAACAACTAATTACTAATGGCTACGATTATATAAATTTACCCATTAAATAAACGCCATAAACATATAACTACCCCTGCAACCCTTATTATAGCAAAAAATTAAAATGGTCTACATACCGTTCACTCATTATAAGGTTATATTCTGCCATAGCAGCATTGCGTTCATCTGTCAACCTTTTCACTTCTTTACTGGCCTTCATTCTGAATGCCATAGCTTGGTTAACTTCCTTCATGGCTTCCTTATATTGTTGTTGAACTTTCTGGAAATCATCACGAAAAATGACGCAATCACGTGCTGCCTTATCATACTTTCCATGTACTAATGCAATTTGTTGACGTAAATTTACAATCTCTCTCATCTACAGTATAACGTTTTAAAAATTTTTTGTTTAATTTTTTTTCAATTTTAACTTACAGCATTATTTCTTTCCTGATTAAGTTCTTCACATTGCTTATTAAGTCGATTAGTTTCATCTTGTGCAAGTTCAAGCTTTGTTATTGCTTGAGAATGTGAAGCTAAAAGATCATCATAACGCTTACGTAAAGCATCATAATCATCTCTCACTGCTTCATTTCGTCTTGCCAACATATATAATGATTCAGAATTTCCATTTTCTGATACTAGAACCTTGAAAAAGATTTAATTCACAAAAATTAAAACTTTTTCTTTGAAAAAAAGGAAGCAGGCACAATTGTCAAGGTTATCTAGCTTTTTTCTAAGACATGCAAAGACTCATTCAGGATTTTTTTTTTGGAAAAGTAATTATATATTTAAAAGACCAAAACCATTATTCTATTTTGACATGCAAAGAAAGCTAAACAGTACAAAATAGATTACTTACCTCTTGTTGTCGATGTAATTCAGATAATTCGGTACGTAAAGATTGAATATCCTGTTCCAATCTTTGGTTTTCACCAAGCACATCACCATATTTTGTGCGTAAAGATGCAGAATCTTGGGAAGATACTTCTAGTTGGTTCATGGCTGCCCTGTGTTGACTTCGATAATAATCCAATTCCTACACATACATATACAAACCGTGACTAATTTTGAATTAACGCAACAAAAACCAACAACCACAAAGACAAAAAACAAACAATTTTCACCTTGAGAAAAATGCATACAAAACAATTACAACCATAAATAGATGTAGAACAATTAATACAGTGCAGTACAAAAGTAGGGAACAAATTGGTTAATTTTTTATTAAATATATTGTTTCTTAATATTCGCTAATATTTCTCTCTTTAAGAATATCTGAGTTTCAATTTAATCTCCAGTTAATTTTAGTTTTTTGTTGTTTCTTATGACGTATTTGAAGAATCTTAATGGTCGTTTGTTATCAGTGATTTTTTAAATAGTTAAATGCTATTTTAAATTGATGAACAATCACTTCCTCTGGAATGTGTTATAAAAAAAGGCAATGACAATATTTTTCGTTTTAATGACACTGCACCTATTGTATTTATATTCTCATAATCCATAAAAATGTCGTTATCTTAATTTCCTAAGGTGGGAAATATCTTAATTCGCAGTTATTAGGTGAGAACATTACAGTTTTTTGTTAGAAAAAAACAACAAAGTCTTCAATGTAACGTACCACACTACTATAATTTGATAATTTATTTGAACTACACACAATTTACAATTTAATTTAATTTTAGTAACCTAATCCTAATTAGAATACAAAATAAGATAATATGTAAGGGTAAACTAACATATCATAATCCAAAATTTAAATTAGTAGTGTTACAAATGGTACCTAAGTAACAAAATGAATATCTTGTATGTACCAATATTCAAAATACATATTTTATATTTATTAAATATATGATATATGTAATATAAAAAAAGTCTAACAAGCAGTTAGCCTGACAATTGTTTCGACAGCTAAGCTGTCATTATCAAAAGTAATATATGCTAAGATAAAATAGTATTGAAGAATCTCTTAAATAAGATATACCTTTGGAGAATTAGTGAGTACAAACAAATATTCAACTTCTATTTAACTTTTTTTTCTAGAATTGTTTATAACAATTTATGGTTAATTATTGTCTTTCTAGCACATAATAAATATTTAATATGTAAGTTTCTGTAATTCCAAATTTTGATTCAAAAACTTTACTAGTTTACTACTTTACGATTTAAATGTTAATATTAGTCCAGATACTAAAACCCGGATACTAAGAGCTGTTTTACACTTACGAGAATTTATGTGAAATTCTTACCCAAATTTTTGCTGAAATTTTTCAACAAAGTTTTGGTAAAGAAACTTTGACGTGTAATACAGCATTTTTATTCCAAAATTTATTGTGAATAATTTCACAATAAAACTTTAGAACAATTCCTAAAAATTTTAGAAATTTACGAGTAATCAACGCTGAAAAGTGCGCACATGTCTGACATTAGGCCATGAAGGCCCTTGGCTGATGAAACTAAGTTTTTCCATCTTTTCCTATCTTTTGCTACCTCCTTCCAGTTTTGCACTTTCAAACACTTTAAATCCTCCTCCACGCACTGCCACCACGTCTTTTTTGGCCTACCACGCACATTTCTTCCTGGTAGCTCACTAAACAACACTTGTTGCACAACACTGTCTTGACCCATTCACACTACATACAATATTGCTGGTTTTATCAAAATTTCATAAACCCTCAACTTCCTCTTGCGTGTAACATGTTTATTTACTAGTATGTTCTTATACATTCCATATAATCTGGTCCCCAGGAGGTCTTCTGTTCATTTCCTCTTCATTATTCCCATAACTTTTGACTTCCACACCAAGATATATGAAACTATCTACTTTTTCAAACACGTATTCTTTCTCTTTTACATGCAGTTTAAAGTTTTTTTGTGCTGTCTTCTCCTCTGCCTATTTTCATGTACTTTGTTTTCGAGATGTTAACTTCTAACCCATATTTACTTGCTTCTGTAATTAGTTCTCTGCTTATTCTTTGCAGCTCGTCTTCAGTTCTGGTGATTAAAGCAAAATCGTCTGCATATGCTAGACATTGATGTAGGTGTCTCACTATTGTTGCTTCTCTTTTTATACTTGTCTTTCTAATTATTTCCTCTAGTACCAAATTGAAAATAGTTGGGGATAGTGGGTCTCCTTGTTTCAAGCCTACATTAGATTCAAATACCTCTCCTGTTTTCCCTTGGAATTTGATTTGGTTATTCGTTTCCCTTAATGTCATTCTGACCAACCTTACTAATTTTGCATTAACTCCCAAACTCTTTAATGCTTCTATTACTTTTTCCCTTTTGATTTTGTCATATGCCTAGCAAAAATCTATAAATAGCGAGTGTAGTTTTATTCCTTTCCGCATAAATGTCTTTTATTATTCTTATTTGACAAATTTGGTCTGTTCTAGATTTACTTGGTCTAGCAGAAACTCCAGTAAAGGCCGCTTAAATTATTTTTCACGTGAAACACATCCAACGCCATTAAATCAGAGTCGAGAATTGTAATTTCAACTACACGACAAACAATTCATTAAATGTCTGACATTTGTTGTTTATTATTTAGCAAATATCACTTGTCTAAACTAAATTTGCCAGTTACAAATTAGTGAGGATGCAAAAAAATGATGTAAAGAAATATAATAAAGAATTACTTTTGAAATTGCAGAGGAATTTGGTATTTGTGAATTACTTACTTTATTACAGACAGTTCGTTTGCTTTTACTTGGCAACCGGTGAGCACTCCAAATGGCAATTGATCGATATGATATATATTTACTTACTTCGGGTAGAACTGAACCAGAATCATTTCAAGAACAAAGAGTGAACGACCAATGACATCTCGCCATGTTGGTAGGCGAATCATATTAAAATTTTAAAGTGGTTCCACTTTTAGGTGATCCATATCGAAGAAATAGCAAGCAATATAACAAATACAACGATTTTACAAGAAGAATGTAATAGAAGCAATACAAAAAAAGGGCGATAAAAATATCAAGAAGATAAGCAGAGCAACCTGTGCTGTACAAACTAAGAAAATAGATTTGAATTAATTTTATTATATTATTTATTATTATTATTATTATTATTAATTTTATTAATTTCACTTAATTAATTTTAGTTTAATATGGCCTTTTTTAAAGCATAATAAATTTTTATTAGTCTAAAACGTAAAAAATGTTGTTAGGCGCTGAACGCGTCACTTTGGCGCAGTTCCACTGCCTTAAAACAAAAAATATCAAAAAACCGTTCTACAGGAATGTTCAAAAACTAAGAAAAAAATTCGCTTAGGCCAAAACCGAACCTGTTAAAAATTGGCCGAATATGCTGAATACCGAAGCTTCTCTACTAACTATTACAAACTGCATGTTTTCAATTAATAAATTCTGACATATATACCTGTTAAAGTTATAAATTAAATATTAAGAGCAAATCTTTATATTATTAAAATGGAACTATTAGCAGTTTCAGTAAACCCATAATATCCAAAATTATGTCTATATCAGAAAAAAACAGATTCAGAAAAAAACGGTTTTTTTTAAATAAACCGTTTGTTTTTTTCATTTTCATCACTAGTCATGGATCTAGTAGACATACAGATTTTGACTTTTATTATGACGTATAGTCAATAAAAACTTGTAAACAAGGGCAGCAATCATTTTACCCATAGAATACCGATCAAATCATATCAGATACCAACAGAAAAATGTAATATAAATATGTATAAATTTCTTATAAATAAGGACTGATGTGGATCTATAACCAAAAATAAGGGCTTTGCAGGCACTTATTTGTTACCGAAAAAAAAAAGGAGATGTGTTGAAAAGAAGTGTCATCATTCTAAAATTAGCACGAATGTTCACTGTACATTAGTGATATTTAGCCCTTCAATTGTTTCATCTATCATACGTAAGAACTATACCCCTTGAATTAAATACATAGGTAATGATTTGTGGTAAGAAATTATGGCAGATTTAAATTTCTATCCTATTCTGAAATTAAAAATTGAACTATTACTGTACTAAACAAAATTAATAAAGCTACTAAAATTGTCATTCATTAACAATTTGGTATAATCTATCCATGATTTATTAATCATGGATAGATTATACCAAATATAGGTAAATAGATTTTATGGATACACATCCAAGTAAGCCATAATTTATTTATGTTATGTTGGTAGCATTGCAAAAAATTCGAATTTGTTTTTTAAATTATCAAAGTAAAATTATTATCAATTCTTCCCATTTACATAAAGCATTTGAAACTAAGAATAAACATAACAAAAAATATAACTTGAAACATATTTTTACTTAACCTATATAAAATATAAAAACAGCCATCAAATTTTCATGGTTCACTCGATATTAAATAATCGTGGACGTATCGTAACTGTCTCAGAACATTATTTTCATAATTTCTTAAAACTTGAGTTAATGCACGACTGATTGCTAAATGCATTATGCACTAAAGATAATATAATCATAATAGTAATTAGTGCAATAACAGATGCTTATCAGTAGGCAGAAAACAATTGCAATGAAAACAATTCTAATCGGGGAAAAATATTATTACCTATGTTTATGGCACACTATGATGATTATTTTCTGTTGTAATTTTCATGATAAATTAATATGAATATAATAAATGTTTACATTACATGAAAAAAAGAAAAAAACAAAAACATTACGATAAACTATTTAAAACAAAAATTGACAAATGTCAACACTGGCGACAAATGACTATCAGTAAGTAATCTCAAAATACAGCAAAAAGTACAATAATAAAACAAAAATCAACCTGTTTAACTTTCAAGTCAATATTATTAGAAAGAACCAATTTGTTTCAGAAACATCTGACTGCATCACACAGTACTTAAATCATTCTTGTGTAACGTATACTTACGAAGATTTAAAAAATTACCTTCATAGCATGATCACATCGTCTTCGTAAAGTATTAAGCTCATTGTTTGCTTTATCATATTGCTGTTTGAGGGTTTCATAATCACGAGGAGAACCTGAATTTAAGGAGTAGTTGCGTGTTAATGTTCCTGAAGGGGAAAAACTTTGTCAATCCTTTTTCTTCATATAAGCAAATCAGGTTAATAAAAGACTCACCATTACTTCCATTGCCATCTGTGCTCGAGGCCATAGCTACCGCTAAAAGCCATAAAAACTGAGATTATTATAAATTCAATAAATTAGAAAGTTTCATTTTTCATAAAGCTGTTGCTAAGTCTCAAGAGAGAACTACTTCCTCAATTAAATTGTTCCAGTTTGTTAATTATAACGAATTTATTATAAACTTTCAGCAGATTATTGCAAGATCTAAGTAAACACTGAAATGTTATTACACAATTTTCCATTTTTTTTTCTTTTGTTATTTTAGTTACTAAAAACAATAAAATATCGCCAACTAGCACGGAAATGGGAGCAGAAAATTTCACTTTAATAACATCTTGTTTGAACTTTAGACATTTTCTTTAACGATAAGATAAATTGTTTGTATACTTACGATTTCAAAACATCACAACATTACAACTTGAACGGATGAACTTTCCACCATTTCCCTAGTATTAAACCGAAACATTTCCTTAGGTTTTTCACTCGAGAAAACAACACACGACTACCACATTACTAAAACAAAAAAAAGTTAGTGATGTGGATCGCCTTTACGTTACCAACACCGCTCTCGTACCATCGTACCTGCTGTTCTTTCTAGGTTTCCCACGCCAACTATAATCCCTACCCGAACATTAGTGTCTGCATGCGGGGGGCCAATAAGGGTTTTGCCCCAATTGAAATTAATAGCATAAAAACGTTTTAAAATTAAACACATCCAAATTAATACTTAGTAAATCGTAAACATAATAAAAAAAGAAAATAATTAAATTAATTAACAATTGGTTGCAAATGCAAAATACAAAATACCTAGTTATTATTTGCTCAAAAAATTTTATATTTATAAAAAAAAGAAAATTTTTAATTATACAAAAGTGTTAAATTAGTCCATCTTTAAAAATATAATTATAATAATATATAAATCCCAGATGTACTACTCGGCATCCTTAGACATCTGTCTATCATCTTGCACATCTGTGCAGCTAGAACATTGTGGATGTGTCGACTTTTTTTAAATAAAATTGTATTTACCATAATTCATGTTGTTTCAAATTAATTCAATCGCTATAGTGATTTGTCACTACAGTTTACCATAAAAATGTTCAATTTTCAGTTGAAATTGATTTTTTAATATTTTAAGTTCTACAAAATAGATATTCTTTTTATTAATTTTTTTCTTGTTAAGGTTAACTTATTTATGACATACGTAAACAACACCTTGTTCTTCTAATCCCACGCCAACTATAATCCCTACCCGAACATTAGTGTCTGCATGCGGGGGGCCAATAAGGGTTTTGCCCCAATTGAAATTAATAGCATAAAAACGTTTTAAAATTAAACACATCCAAATTAATACTTAGTAAATCGTAAACATAATAAAAAAAGAAAATAATTAAATTAATTAACAATTGGTTGCAAATGCAAAATACAAAATACCTAGTTATTATTTTCTCAAAAAATTTTATATTTATAAAAAAAAAGAAAATTTTTAATTATACAAAAGTGTTAAATTAGTCCATCTTTAAAAATATAATTATAATAATATATAAATCCCAGATGTACTACTCGGCATCCTTAGACATCTGTCTATCATCTTGCACATCTGTGCAGCTAGAACATTGTGGATGTGTCGACTTTTTTTAAATAAAATTGTATTTACCATAATTCATGTTGTTTCAAATTAATTCAATCGCTATAGTGATTTGTCACTACAGTTTACCATAAAAATGTTCAATTTTCAGTTGAAATTGATTTTTTAATATTTTAAGTTCTACAAAATAGATATTCTTTTTATTAATTTTTTTTCTTGTTAAGGTTAACTTATTTATGACATACGTAAACAACACCTTGTTCTTCTAATTACGACATAACGTATCGTAGAAGATTGCTGCTATTTCATCTGAAACGAAAATGAGATTTAATAAAAATGTTTCTTAAAAGTAAGTATGTATGCGGTAAGTTTTTAAACGATAAGCTTGGAAATAGTAATTTGGATCACTAGGCCAGAAGCTATATGCGTCCCAGGCAGTGGCGGTTGCTGCATACATCAAACTCGGGGCACACGACAAACTGGTATATCGCTATCATGCTCGTACGCACACATTAAAGCAGTATATCATCATGTGTTGCACTGTGAGTGCCCCGGGTTTTCGTATGCAGCGACCGCCACTGGTCCCAGGTAGCAACATCTGTAGATAACTTGTCACAAGACGTGAGTGCACCAAAAGTCGACGACATAATGACGTCCAGTAAATGATATTATAATGATGTGCCACATATCACGTCATATTGTCGTCTTTTTTTGGTAATAAGGTTTATTTATATATTCTACAGGTTTCCAAAGTCAAAAACTAAATGCTGCTAAATGCTAAAAGCATTCTGCATCGTAAATAGTATTAGTATTATTATTTCAAAGATAATCTTTTTTCAGTTTCTGTTATAATTTTCATAATAGTATATGTTTCAGTACGGTTATTGCAATGGCTAATTATGTTTAAAGCGTGTTATTGCAGCAAAGACAAACATGTTCCTATATTATTTTCGTACAAATATTATTTTAAGTACATTTTAATATTAGATAAATTTCAGTAACTGTAATTCATTAAATCTGCAATACATCAAATTTCGCGCCGAGCGGTTGCCTTTACGGTACTTTCAAACTTTCAACCAATCGGAAAGGCGTTGCTTACGCGATATGAGCACGCAGTCTATCTTGTGCTGGGGTCGGTATTTCAACTATTTTGCTCTAAAAGCTCTATTGCTATAGTTAGTTATTTAGAGAATTGATACCATAGAAACAGCTCTTCAAATAAACATATCTGAAATACTAGATTTGTTTGTCAGTTCCAGTCTTTGTTCTGTCTCCTCCGTCCTCTACCATTTTTTATTTAAATGTTTAAGAAAAAACTTAATCGTCAAAAAGTAAGTGTCCATTTTCTTCTAGTGAATCAGACATTTTTATTGGGAAAAAGTTGTTTTGACTTTTAAAGAAAGTTTTGTGGTGATGCTTATTATTCATAGCATTTGATTTATCTTTAAAGATGTTTCAAAAGAAACATTGTAACTTTGGATGTCATTTATTAGAAATACTGAGACGGTGGTCAATAAAACTAAACTTAAAAAAGACGTCAAGTAACGTGTTTGTAAGACGTGAAATTAACGTCTAGCATATGACGTCATTGGTCTGAGACATTAGGAAGTCATTACTACGTTATATTTACGTCATCCAACGGCGACATTTACGTCACTCAGTAACCAGCTCTCCACGTTATATTCACGTGCATTGTAACGTCACGTTTTTGTCAGTTTTCAAATAATGCAATTTAGTATGCATATTTAATAAAAATCCTAAATGTGGTCCTGTGTATTCATATATTTTCTTTCAATTTAATATCACATTTGACATACTGCATAACATAAGTCCCACAAAATACCAAAGGTCATCTCAAAGAAATATTCCAGACTAATAAAATTGTTTTTATAAGAATTTACAGACTTCGTTTCAGATAAAGGTATTGTTTTCACACGTGTTAGCATCTACCATTTCATGTTGTTCTTAGGAAAAAGAATATTCTCGAATAGATTTGTCTGCTAAATTTTAAATTGCCAGTAATTTTAGTCAATGTAAACAAGTATCTGTAAATAAATATTCCATCTAAATAAGTTGGTTTTCTACGAAAAACATACTAATAAAACTCATTTGGTTTAAATTTATGATTTCCTTGTACGTACTTGTCATCCAATTCTAGACAAACAAATTTTCGTTCTCAGAGTGTCTGGTTTTTGCATGTGTTGCAGGTTTTAGTCACGAGTAAAGTCCCGAATTCTTGAGCGTTCTTTGTGTAAAATAATCAATTTTGATTGGCTTAACCAAGCCGCGCTGCTTTCTTGTTGGTCTATTTGAAAGTCTACCCCTCTTAAAATTCAGTCTACTGTTAAAATAATTTCTAAAAGAAATAAGTCAAAGACAGATTCTGATACCGTCAGAAGAGCTTGATAGGGTCCGCGCGAAACTTTTGTCCCGTGCAGAGTTTTTGGGCCGTTGCGATATACCTATCGAGGCCGGTTGCCGAGAGCACTGACAGAATATTTTTGCGGTAATTCAGTTGACGTTAACGTACAGTTGATATAGTGATTGCGAAAAATTTATTTTACCGGAAGTTAAAGTATAATCTAGTACAGTTTACCGATAATAATAATAGAGTGTAATCCGTTCTTCTAGTGGCCGCATTTTAGTTTTGCAAAGAATCTCGTTAAAGGATACGATTAAAATACGAATGACTATTGTAGTCTAGTTGAACTTTTAACAAATTTAAGTGTTACATAAAATATTATCCGGATATAATTTAAAATCGGACAGTTTTAAAACGAAACCAGTTGAGAATGCGCAGAGCTAGCATTGCCATGAAGAACAAAAACAATTGTATACTTAATAAACTAATTTATTTTTGAAAACTAATGTTGACGTAACACATTAGTTGTCATAAAAACTAAAATTCTAAGTCCTAAGATTTTTCGATTTTTTTTTGTTGCTAAAAATGTTTATTTTTTCGTAAATTTTAAAAAAATACAAATTTTTTCATTTTTCAAAAATTTACCGAAATTTTCGGTGGTCATTTTGACCACTTTCCCGAAGAGATACAAAAAATGTTTCAACCAAAAGTACTATAAGATTCCAAAAAGAAAAACTCAAAAAAGTCTACAGGGAAAAAGGCGACAGACAGACCGACAGACAGACTTCACGAATTCACAGACGAACTTTTTGTTCGTCGATTTAAATAAGTAATTTCATCCAAGTTATATGGTTGTATCGGTTATTTGAAAGAGGGAACTCCACTAATGAATACCTCCCTGCACTACAGTATTGTGAATTTTAATTCTCGTAGTTTTGGGTTATTAGTGATTGCAAAATCTTATGAAGTTTTCCAGTTTCTACAGTTTAGTGACAACTGTTTATATCTGTGTTTGTAAAGGGCAATATTGTGTAAGTTTGTTCTGATCTAGTGTTGTGAATTAATCGATTTGAACAAGGTATTGCGAATTGTTGACTCTTTGAATTTTGCGAATATTGCGTAAGTTGTTTATTGTTTATGTACCGATTACTTTTGTCATTTTGTTGCATGAAAACGTTTCCATTTGCTAAGAGCTCTTATGCAGAGTATGGTGACTTAATGATTTTCTCAATGACTAGTTGTTATCTTTTTTTAACTTTTTGGTTTATAAATAAACATATTTTTCAAACCTAATTAGACGGAATACTATTGACCCATATAGTTATGAAAGTCTTTATTTAAATATTTTTACTTAACCTAACTTTGACTTAACTAAATATGACTTACCACATTGATTTAAATTTATTAGATCTAACATTAGTTTCTGGTTACTGGTGTCAAATCAATATTTTTCAAAAGAATCATTGACTTTCCTAATCAGATGGTGCTCAACATATATGCATTTTATTGTGTCTTAAAACCTTTATCCATTTCTTTTAATAATTAGTGAGCTATTGGAAACAATACCTATAACCTGAAAATTAAATTTGTAATGATAAGATCTCAAGTTGTGGCAATTTTGAGCATTACCGTAGCCTAAGTATTAATATTTTGAACGTTTTATGAGTTTCAGACGTCCATTGTGCGACGTATACTATTTTATGTCTGAGTTTTACAGTTATAATGTTTCACTATCGCCCAATCATTGTTATTGTTAGATAAAGTAAAATTCTAATGTTTCAGTATTTGCTGCCTGGGGTACTGTGTCCCAGTAGGCAGAGCGCCGTCTTACTTACGTGATTTTCTAGACATGTTTGGTCGCTAATGTCCAATGATAACGTTATAATGACATCATACCAGTATGACGAATAACTAGACCCAGCTGACAGAAATCTGGGCAGTCGTTAGAGGTGTTGTGGAGCACAATACCCGAGACAAGCTTGTGGGCAGACCACACGGCGTTCACCCTCAGAACTGGTTATTGTCTATCCAATCCCAGGTTTGTCTGGGCTACGGATGACGCAGCCAGAATAATGTGTGGTAAAGCTACACGAAAGTGTTTCTCGACGATTACTCTAAAACGTTGCGGAGGAGTTTCTACTAACAGGAGGGTCCGGTGTGGGTGGATTTGATTCTTACCTGACATCAGGGTCTGATATAGTGTTAGTTTCCCGATGTCTGACCTAGACGAATGGAGGAGAATTAAAATGAGATTTATGCCGGTTAGGCAGTGCGCTCGCTGGCCTATGGGAAACTGCATAACACCAGGTAGTGTCTCGGAGATGTCAGTACGGAGATCCGGCTTTGGCTGTGCAGTTTCAGTCGTCGGATTCCCAGAAATCATCTAGAGCACCACGCTTAAGAGGCGTTAATGCGAATACATAGCCTCCTAATACGTTCAAGACAACTTTAACCTAACGTGTACATACCGGTATTCTACTACGGTAGACTCGAAACGAAGCTCTGTTATGGGCACACCAGGCTTGTAACTGAGAGATCGGTGTGGCAAAACCATTAAAAAACCAAGTCCCGCCACATCTGAGGTTGGATTCGACCGGGCAGTCGTCCCGTAGTGGGAGTAGTCCTAATGCAGGACGGCGGGTTCGTTCCGACGGGTGAGCACGTTTATAGCTCCGGTACTAGCCTGAAGAGCTAGTAGAGGGTGGATAGTACGGGGGACTCAACTGAGGAGACGAATCGGCAATGGGCGTTCCAAACATTTGCGTACCCAATGGCCTGTATTTTAAAAAATTTTCGTTAGAGGGCGCTTCGGTCCTTGACAACGCTCAGACCACGCTGGCCATTGTTGACAGTTCGCTGGAGTGCCATATGGGTCGCAATGTTTCATAAAAATTAGCCAGATTTGCGATAAAATTTGCGATAAATCGCATAATCTGTCAACACTGTCAGCGTTGTCCAGAATCGTAGCGCCATCTAGAAGTAACGTTCAAACTTGAATTAACGTTCAAGGTCGGGGACGCTTTATTTGACTCGTTTCGTCTCCTCAGTTGAGTCCCCCGTAGTGGATAGGCAACCTCGCTCGAACCAGTAAGTTACTGGTAGCGTTAGCCAAGCAAATGCGCGCTGATTGAGCGTATCTCAATCACTTCCTCTTGGAAGGAACGTGGGGGATTAAGTTATTACAGGTGCCTCACATAAATAAATTGTTCAGAGTATGATAAATGTAGAGTTATCACGTCTCAATGACGTCGACAAATTTCTTTAAAAATGAAAGTAAGACCCGTTTTACACATACGAGAATTATGGAAATTTTAAGTAGAATTTTGCTAAAGATTTTTCATAAAATTTTTACTATACATTTACAAATAACAGGTATTTTTATTAAACGTGAATAAATAAAATAAACCTAAACATATCTTGCATACTCAGCACTGAAATATTACTTGATATTTAGCTTTATTATTGTTGCAGCCTCATTTTAATAAGATTTTACAACGTTAATAACTGTTTTTATAAACAATATAAACAGATGTGGTGCATACGTTTCAAATATTCAAACTCCGATTCTTCTAGAACCACGTGACCGGTATCGCTAAAGATCGTGAAAAACAACGAAATAAAGAAGGTGAATACGTGTTGATGTTGATCTCCTTTCGCTTCCTTGATGTATACATATATAAAAAAATGTTTGTCGTATTTTATTTCAGGGCATTTATTGCAATTTTATGTCGGTGTTGGTAAATAAATTAGGATGGCATTTACTGCTATACAATTCACCGAAAAAGACGGAGGAAATATAGCACTCGTTAACACGTGTTGTCTGTCGCCCCGAAAGCAACAGTTTTTATGGCCGCCATATAAGTATAATAATTAATAATATAATAATAGTGATTATGTTTATGTTTCAAAATTTTAAATAATAATCTACTTTTTCAAATTAAGGTGTTTTATTTGCAGAAGTAGAAATAACTAGGTCATTAATAAGACGTCAATAAAACGTCATTTAAATATGCAGTTTTATCATTATATGACGTTTTGTTTATGTCATAAAACAACGTCTTTTTCACGTCGTAAAATGACGTCTTAGGCCCGTAAAATTTAATCGACTTATTAACATCATTATAACGTCACTTCAAAGGTGGCTGACCAATAATCGACGTTAAAATGGCGTCACTCTGATTACTGGGGTATTGCACGATCTCGGCTGTCCGCTTCGGTCTATAGTATTTGCAACGTAGTTTCTGGGTGCATGATCCACGAATTTGTTGTACTGACTTCTGCAGATAAAATTAACTTATTCTTTAGATGAAATGTGCTATTAGAATTTTTTTGTTTTTATGTTGGCGTTAGTTTTTGGCGGCCTAGGCCGGCAACCGCTTAGTTTCTGGACTATTTTGAAATCTTCAATATCAATAAAATCGGACGGAGGTACATAAGCCATTTTTTTAATTTGTCGACGTATTTCTATTTACAATTTGTTCAGTACGCAATAAGTACTTTTTTCCATGAGATGAGAATTTACCCACGAACGAAATAGAACATTCTGCAACGAGCACATACTGATGGTTATTAATACACAATTATGACGTTTATGAAGCATGCGCCGCACCATGTTGTAATTCAAACGAAGTAGTAATAACATTATCTGCGAGTTGCATACACTATTTTTTCTTCGACCATAACCAATTTGTCACTCCTTCCTAAGTGTACTTCTAAAGCTTTATAAGCTGCAACCTGAAACTGCGAACTGGGTAACGATCAGACTACCTAAGGCATTCCTACGCAACTACTAAATTTTCCTAACTCTCATTGTATTATAAGGATTCGCAAATTTAATTATTACTCCTTAACGCAGACTTAGGAAATTGATAAATAAAAGTATCAAATAATACAAATAAAATGTCTTTATTTAAATTAATATTGAATAAAACAACAATAAGAATAATTTATTAGAACAGATTCAGAAAAATTTTAATTATCAATAATATTTATTATTCACTGCGCGACGATGAACGATAAGGTACGTTCCCAAGTTTAGTATATGTATACTAACTTTGGCTGGTTCCTACGCAACTTTAATTTAAAATGACCTACTTTCTTAATTATTTCTACACATACAGTGTATCTTTTTCTTCTCCAGTCCCCTTTGATAAATCTTGTTTTGAATCACGTAAACGAGATTCGAACCACATAATCAATTGTTTCATAAAAAGATAACTATAAAAATTATACATTATTTTCCAAAAATACTTAAAAATTAATTGTTAAACAAATACAAATAGTTAGATCAAGGTCTGTAAGATTAAATCAAATCACAAGGTGTATAATAGAATATACAATTTATTTTAGCGTATTAAGAAAGTAGGGAATTTATGTTGGTATGGAAACAATGATAAATTGCGATCGTTATCTTTCGTGAATCATGACATCAGTAAAGTGTTCCAGAATCTTCAATAAATCTATTTTTTTTCGTTCTATTCATGCCAACGAGTGATTTCTTCTGTTGTAAAATTCAGAACGAGGGGACATCGAGTGTAGGTAGCGAAATCGACACGGAAATCCCGTAGCGATTTACAGTACATGCACAGGCTGGTGCGCTTTGAATATTTTTAAAACAAACTCCTACCATATCGTCTGAAGAATATTAATCTAATTCAGTTATGATCCTTTAAAGTATTTTTAAAGTTTAAGTAGTGGTTAAATTTAAACAACTTCAAATTAAAAGCAGATTCCTCGAGATTTACTCACCTTCTCGATGAACCTTATTAATCCAATTCAGTCGTGGTAGTCAAATTCATAGTATAAAATCTGTTAAATTTAAACAATTCAAATTACATATGTGCAGAATCTGATAAATCCACTTACTGAACATTCCTGAAGTAGGTGGAAAAAAATTCCATTTTGTGAAGAAATTTTAGAAAATAAGTTGATCCAGTTTTTATCCTGATTTGGATACCAATAAATAAAAATTTCAACAGGATCAAAGGCTTTTGAATTTGGTTAACCCAGCGATTTTAAAGTAATTATCAAAAAAACAGTTTAAGTGAGCGAACGAAGTTTTTGTTTAAACGTTTTAAATAAACAAAAGATCTACATATCCGCTGAGTTACAAACTAAAATTGACGCAGTCAGTGTTTAAATTTTCTAGTTTGTTGTGTGGCCACAAAAAAGTAATTTTTATTATTACATTTTTGCTGAGTAAGTTTCATATAAATTAACTATGTTAAGCGATTGTTTGTAAAATGTAGAAAAGTTAACAATGTTTCTGTAACTGTAAACTATGTCAAAGCGAATGTAAGGGATGTTTACTTTTGTTCAAACAGTTAGTAAATGCAGACAATGAACTGCATAGTATATTATTGATTTCAATGCATTGAAAATTATCTTTTTATTCGTTAGTCAAAATGTAAATGAACTAATATTGTTTATAAGTCTTTTGTTACAAATGTATTCTGTTTGTTTATTTATGAATTGTGTCAACAAAGGCGAACATTTAATAAAGTGTTTACAATAATAACAATGCTACATTTTGGAACATCAAATTGTGTATTGCATTATCTTTGTGATATTTCTAGACTAGTTATTTAGGCTTATATTTATTGAGTTAATTTAAAAGTGAATCAGTATCAGCTCTTTCTAAATTGCAAGCGCATATTAATTTAACATCATTTTAACCACGATCGTTTACATACAATTTGGTGGAGCCCAAGATACTTTTTTTTGTAATTCCATCTTAAATCGGAAGCTATACAATTAATACCTACAACATAAAAGTAATTTGTCAACATCATTCTAAAGTAAGCATTTCTTAATATATTTAAATTTTGTCTTACATATTTTAGGCGCTCAACCGTGGTGCTTATAAACAAAAAAGATAAATAAAATTTCCTAATTGAATGTACGATCATTTTAGACACGCCTGCCCGCAAGAATACGTTTGCACAGTTTCTGCGTTGTACAATATCGATAATATACAGTAGTAGTCGTAGAAAGAAATTGTATACGCATTACGCATTGCAAAAATTGCCTTTGTTTTTGACAGCGTAATACAATGTCCATAGAGCCGTAAACGGTTCAGAGTCGTTACACTACTGCATAGTCGGCATTGATGACGATGAAGTTAAAGAAATAACTTCAATAACTTGTAACGAGCTCAAATTTTGATGCTAGTTCATGTTATTTTAATTTTCAACTTTTAGTATAAAAATGAACTTTACGTTTTGTCTGAAAGTTAAGTTGATGTATAAAATATATAAGGTTTTTATCGTTGAATATGAAAGGCATCTGCATTTAAACAAACGTTTAGGAATGCAGACAGTCTCGCCTAATATAAATTTCTTGGTATCAGACTTTACTAAATTCATTTCTGCAGAAAAATAACACACTTTCTTATGGTTGAAACCTTGCTGTGGAAATTATATCCTTCAAAGTTTTTCTTAAAAAATTTATTTTGTGTAAATAATTCCTTGTACAATATTGAGTTTCTTAGAATTTCAAAAAAATTAAGTAGTAAAATTGTAATAACTTTTTTCCACTACTAACCTTAGAAAAGACATTATTGACCTACTTGTGACTGCAAAAATTGATTTTCTTAATCCCTTACCAGAAGCCTATTACACGCCTTCTATTTGTCAGATACCTGTATTATTAGTCTATGTTTATATTTTTTTTAAACAAAAGAAAAATATTTTTGCAGATTTCAAAGCAAGGGTAACTAGTTAGTAGTGGAAAAACGCGTCTTAAATCACGAGGCGCTGTGCTTAGCTCCTTGTCAGAAGCCTATTACACACCTTCAAGCGTATATCTAAACCTTGGTTAATAATATATCGCAGGCATAATAACTAGTTAAAGACCAGTTTAGTAAAGGAGATTTCTGATAATTTCGTATTGTCGGTCTAGTTAAAAACCAGCTTTTGTGCAAAGTTACATTTCCGTGTTGTATTGTCGGTCGATGTAGAGACCAGTATATGTGTGCAAATCTGCCGCGATTTTCCCTTGGAAATTAAATCAACGAAGGGAGTGAATTATTAATACTATAATATAATATAGTATATTATAAAATACGCAGGAAGTAACGCGTTTTAGCGTTTCCTTCAGTTTGCAGTGTTAGTAATATTTGTTTTTGTTTATCAATAGAATTCCAGAATTAATCTAGAACGTATGAAATAAGAATGCAAGCAGATTTTTTATTTATGGCTAGTAGGAGTGTTAACATTGTGTAACAGATATTTTTTATTTATTTCAATATACAGACTTCAATATTAATACGCAATGTTAGTTAGCTGCCGACAAATTGTTAGTGTTCCATTGATAAATTAAATTTTAATACTAAAAGAAAAATGTGTTCAAATGAATTTAACATAAATTTTAAGCCTTTCCCAAATTGTGGTTTCTCAATTTTGGTTAAGTAATTAATTGCATCAAAAGATTTGGATGGCGCCCTCTATCTCATTATTTTTTTCTGCGTTTTATTCCCATTTAGAATGCCTCTACGATTAACAGCCACGATGCCTAAGCATAATCTGAATTAATGTAAGTCTAACTAAGTAAGAGTAAGTAAGTATAGTGTTTTATGATGCATTTGTTTATTATTAAATTCTATCGTATTATTGATTAATTCGTGGAAGAAAACGCTTTGTTACAAGCTGATATAGAAAAAGATTCGGAAACTACTGTATTGGAAGTCTGAATTTCAACTTTCGTGGTTGATTTAGTTTTTCCTCAATTTCGGATATTTTATAAACTACCATTTTTAAATTACGAAGTAATTCACGTTAATCAATCTTATTGAAAATTATTTTATTCTGGTTAAATGCGACAATAGATTCCCTTTAACTTTGGATGCTTCAAAGATTCTCAACTTTTTTGTTTTAGTGTGTTTAGTTAAAATATATAGTTAAAACCTTATTTTCATGCCTGAAACTTTGTTCGCCGTTCGAAACACTCTTGTTGCAATATTGTTCCAATAATAAAAGACATTTTGAAATATGTTGTTACCTTCGCCCCAAATCAAAATGTACTAAGTAATAAGATAGATCTTATTATATTTTATAGACTTATTTATTTATAGACGATTACACACAATATTACAAGTTTCTCTACACACTGAAAAATAATATGCTCCAGTAACAAAATATGAGTAACTTCAGCAAATATTTTGTGTCAATATAGCCTCAGCAAATTTATTATTTGCATATACCGATTAGTCTTTTTGCATATTTTGCATATAAAGTTATTTTTTAATTCTGTTTGTAAAAAAACAAACTTAGGGTAAAAGAATTTAGGGCAAATCTATGAACTTACAATATGCAAAAAAATGTCGTGTACAACTCGTTATGAAAGTCTCCTTTTTTCACTCATTTACTTGGTAAACTCGGGTTTCGCCTCCTTAATCAAAACTGCAAATTCGTGAAAAAAGTATGACTTCCATAGCTATAATATGCGTTGTACCATATACTATTGCTTAATAGCTAAAGAAACAGATTAATTTGCTAGGAGTACTATAATGATTTTGTTGAAGTGACAATCATAATTTGCACAAGAAGCAAAATTAATATTTGCTGGAAGTGCAAAACCCTTACTTACTGCTACAAGTTCCAATTTGCTTTTGCTAACACCAAATATGCTGACTATACTAATTAATATGTTCTCATGGCAAATTTATAATAATTTTCTAAATTTGATAGAATACTTGCTACTAAGGTTCATCCCATAAGTCTTTATACCAAAAGCATAATTAAAGCAATAAATAATAAATGAAATATGCAAAAGAATAATGTATTTACGAGAATAACTACTACATATTTCATTTATTACTTATTGATTTAATTATGCTTTTGGTATGATGACTTATGGGACGAACCTTAGTATTTCATGTAATATGCTTAACTTCACTAATTAACATTGGAATAAGTTTGAAGAATCCCCACTCGTCTAGCAGATTTTGCACTTCTGTTTCCATTGTAATCCTGTAATGTATTTGAATTATAATTCTCGTAGTACTAATAATAACACTCATAGGTGGTATTGCAGAATAAAATTATTACGGAAGTAGGATCCTTTTTAAAGAACGCCTTCTTGTTGCACATAATAACATGCAATGTAACAGGTAGTCAATACTCACCAGACAACTGAGTTAAACTTGCAAACTGCAAAGTGCAGACAAGAGACAACAAAGAGACGTAACGTCCCGAGTCCGATACGACCGTAACCGAACTGACCGCCAATTGAGCACACGTGTGATAAAAATCTAACAAAATATATTTGCAATGGAAACTTATTAGTTTGTTTCTACAACATATTTAAATTAATCTGCAATTACAACACTTTGTTCTATCAACAAAAACTAATTCAGCAAATGAGAATTTGTTACCAAAGATTATTGTGTTCTCTCTTAGCAAAATAATTTGTTGCAGATACAAAAAAAATTGGTCGATACTACAAATTCTACTAGTATTGCACTTAGCATAATAATGATTTTTGTTGTAAACGGTACACAGTTTATGTTTACTAAAAATACTAACAAATTTATTTGCGATGCAAGCTCATTTAATTTATTTCTGTTATAATTACTTCATCATAAATTAATAATTACATAAATTAATTTTATTTTCTGTTATTACAATAAAAACTTATTTCAGCAAAGAAAAGTTTGTTACCAAAGATTTTTTCTTAATGTATACTGCATCCTGTTTGAAGAGCTGCTATCCAAGGATGTTAAACTACACAGTTTAAACAATTTTTTGTAGATACATATTTGACCGTAATAGGTGATGATGAATCATGAATGATCACTTAAACTATTTTAGAGATAATGCCGCTCTCTCAAAGATGTGGATTAGATGCATAATAAGTTAACTGTTGGATTTCAATTTCTTACACAGTTTTCTTAGAATAAAAGGTTTGTGTATTGAAAATGCTGCAATTAAGAATATGTCTACTATAGTTTCTTCCAGATCTACTTTGTTAACAAGTTCTCATTATTTACTCCCCTGAAAGAAAAAGTGCGGGCGCCTATGCATGTATATTTGTATATGTATACATTCGATTACACATAGTTCGAAAGTTGAATTTTAATAAACAAAGCGAATAATTCATTATGAAGGCGCAAGTAATTTTCGTAAATAAACAATAAAGAATTAATTATGATACAACAAAAACCATTGTAAAGAGAAAGGAGTAAATGGATAGTTTATTAATGTGAAGCTGTGTCTAGATGATCGTTTCTTTATTATTATTAAGAATAATAAGTCACATAATAATAAAATTTAATCATTTCGTTTTCTTTAAATGATACTAATAATGCAAGACAATGGGTTTTAACTTAATGACCTATTGACAACTTTATTCTCAACTCGAAAGTACAGCAATGACTCCAGTTTTTCTTGTTTTTAAAATTGTAATTTGACCTTATAAAAGAGTTCCGTAATATAAACATTAGGGTTCAAATTACTGCACACAGAAAAAAATAAACGAATATATTTTATTAAGTGAGGTAACGTGATTAATAAGAAAAAATAAAAACTTAGTTTTAAAAAGAAATTTATTATTTACAAGAGTTACCTATTCAGAAGCGTCCCTACGGTCGGTCAGCCGGGCGTATGCCCGGGGCCCCGAGAGCTAGTGGGGCCCCGCACCGAGCTACCTTATTTTAATCAACAACACAATATATATCTTATGCGTTAATAAAATAGACTGAGAGACCGACATTTGATGCAAGCTTATACACAAAGCTAAAGCCTACTTTTAAAATGAAGCGCGCCAAATTTCCAAAATAAAAAAAAAAGGATTCTAACATTTCTCGAGACTACGGGTGAACGGAGCAGACCACACGGCGTTCACCCATAAAACTGGCTGTCTCATCTACCCTATCCCTGGAACCTGGATACGGGGCATGGAAACATGACAGGGTCGTATGATACGTCCCTCATGCCTCCCTGGAGATGGAGCCGACGGGTAAGCACGTTTATCGCTCCGGTACTAGCCTAGAGAGCTAGTAGAGTATGGATAGTATCTCGCTCCCACCAGTAAGTTACTGGTAGCATTGTAAAGTGTAGGCAATGCGCGCTAATTGAGCGTAATCTCAATTCATGCCTCGGCATGGAACTCCCTAAAGTTCATAACTTAGTCACGTACATTTACTTAGAAATACAATACTACGTCCTATTGTATAGTTAAAAGGTAGTAGGCTATAAGTTGCTGTAGAGAAGGACTAAATGATCCTTTTCGCAGACAGAAGCCTTACTTCTCGAGACTTCAAGATAAATAGTAGAGGCGCGTCATAGCATTTTGTTAACGGTACCTACTGTACCGGTAGGTAAGTACCTACTGACAATAAAGTTGGTGCATTGTTCTAAATTTTTTATTACAGCTACCCCTCATCACGAGGTTTCTAGTTATAATTAGTTACACCCTGTATATTTATTTCTTATTTACTGGGGGCCCCGCTCCATATTTGTGCCCGGGGCCTCAAAATCCAAAGGACGGCGCTGTACCTGTTTATTGGATATTAGGTGTTTTATCTTGTGTGTTGAAATGCGAGAACGAAGTTCGAGCATTTAATTTTCTTGAGTAGATAAAATGCAACTAAACCACGAATACAATATAACGTTTTATCTAAAACCAATTAATTTAAATTACAAATTTTGTAATTTATTAAATTCTAGATAAGTGTTGTCAAAAATTATATGCATTGTAGTGGCATTTAGAACCCTATATCATATCCTCGTTAGTCGTTACTATGGAAGTTGATGTTCTTTCTTCTAACAGTGGAATAAAGTAACTTTATTCCACTAGTGAATAATATGCCCCATTATAGCATAGTTATGTGCCAATTATGAATTGATTGTGGATAATAGTATATTATTCAACGAGCATATAATGATGGCTATTATTGACAAGGATGAAGTTTCCGATTGACTGATTGAAGATTTAAGTCATCCGAGTTAATAATAGCCATTATATGCGGGTAGAATACTCTAATTTGTCTACGACAATTAAAAATTAAAGTTAAAAAACTTCAAAATACTTTTAGAAATGTATGAACGATGTTGACCATATTGAATTTAAGCATGCTGCTTCCCGACTGTCTAGTAGTGATTATTAGTCACTGCTTGCAGCCAATCATGTATTAACAGTAGGTAGTGGTAGCCAATCAGTGACCAACTAGTAGAGATTAATTATTATTCACCGCTGGTAGTGTATAATGTATACAATTATAATTAAACATAGACGACTATAATGAGTACGTTATAACATAGTCGTGGACAAAAAAATTTATAGTTAAGTGCTTAGTTATTGGATATAACCAAATATAAACTAAGGAGCGCAGATTTTTACTGTATATTCTTTAGCAAAGTTTGATGTTCAAGTACTCAATAAATGACTATTATTATTATTGTTTAGTTGTATCTATATTTCGGTTTTTTAAAAGTGTTGGATGTTAAAAATTTTGTATATAAATGTATCCCATATCAAAACTACCAAACAATTTTGCAGACTTCTTTGCTAGGGTGAAAAAACATAGTACCTAGCCCTTGGTTTGAGTTTTTACAGATATCTGGATAGAAAGAATATCTGAATTTTGAATTTGTGGGAGATTATTAAGGCTATAGAGACTAGTCAAGGATATCATTACAGCCATTAAGCTATCTAAAATTTTGAGATGCCGTAATACATTATTTTAGTGACATCACGTACTTTATGAAAAATATTAAAGTTACCTGCATCTATTTCAATCAGTATAGAAGACACCCTGTATAAAGATAATACTTAACAATTCTTGCTTTAATGTACCGTTGCGGAAACATAAAGCGGGACACTAAAATCTCGTTAACTTAAGTGAGATTTTGAACTTAATAACCATGGTAGCGAATGGTAATTGTACGTGAAATCTCAGTTATAATAAATTTAAGTACCCAATAATGGAGAAAATTCCTTATTGTTGGAAAATAAAAAGCTTATTACCTAATGCGTTGCAAACGTTTAATTTTAATAATGGAACAACAATTTTATTAAAGTAAACACACATTAACATATTTAAACCAGTTGAGAATGCGCAGAGCTAGCATTGCCATGACGAACAAAAACAACTGTACTTAATAAACTAATTTATTTTTGAAAACTAATGTTGACGTAACCCATTAGTTGTCATAAAAACTAAAATTCTAAGTCCTAAATTTTTTCGTTAAAAAAAAAGAAAAGAAAAAAAAAGTTGCTAAAAATGTTTATTTTTTCGTAAATTTTAAAAAAATACAAAATTTTTCATATTTCAGAAATTTACCGAAATTTTCGGTGGTCATCTTGACCACTTTCCCGAAGAGATACAAAAAATATTTCAACCAAAAGTTTCTTAGAATTTGATGTACTATAAGATTCCAAAAAGAAAAATTAAAAAAAGTCAACAGGGAAAAAGGCGACAGACCGACAGACAGACTTCACGAATTCAGAGACGAACTTTTTGTTCGTCGAAAACGTAGTAAATGACCTGATCAGGACCGGACTTAGATCTTTAACAACAAGAAAGAGATGAATACTCTTATGATGTGATGTAAGTAGGGAAAAAATAGCATACTTTAAACAGGAAGTAACATGGTTTTTACCTCACATGTTACATCCCTCGCGTTCGCTCGGGATGTATCCACGCTCGGTAAAAACCATTTACTTCCCTTATAAAGTAATATACTATTAATCTATACAGTAATTTTTTTTGTATTTTTCTCCTATAATTAGGAAGCTGTTGGGCAATAATAGCTATTTATGTATCAAGTACATAATGTAGGACATTATTGACAAGCCCAGTTTATGGCCGAGCGAGCGAAGCGAGCAAGGCCTATAAAAAGGGCGAGTCTATAAGGTCCGATTATGTAAGAGTTGCATACAAAGCTTTATGTTCGATTCCTAAAATTGGGTAATTATCAAAAAAAAATCAGTTTATAAATTTGACATCTATTCTTGACAGAAGAAAATTTGACATGTAATATACAGTTGCCATACTTTATTTTACTACTATATACTTTATTTTACTACTACCACTTTATTTTACGAGTACAATAATAAGCCAGTTCACTGCCGCAAAACAATACAATAAACAGCACTTTATAATGCAATCGGACATAAATATTATTATTATTGTTGTTATATTTTTATAATTACATTCACCTGTATTTCATATACATTATCATAATTATATTAACATTAAACATGATTTAAAATTATATTTTTAAAATGTAATGCATTCTACAAAAATTTGTTGATTTTATTAATTATAGATCAGGTTTGTGTATTTTCAAGCAAAGTTTAAAAAATTTGATGTATAATTGAAGATTAATAAAAATAAATTAAAGAGAAATAAAATTCTTCTTAAAATAATTCTTTTTAATCTGCTTGTGCATTAGTTCAGCCCTGCACATGGTAGATATAATATTACAAAGCGAAACCGGACTGGTAAGGAATTGGTAAGGAAACAGTACGCTATCAAAATTATGCTAAATATCGGTGCAGGACTTATCCCGTTTATGTTTTCGCGACTGTACCTTATACTGCGCATACTAATAAAAAATTCCTATTTGGCAGTTTTATTACATTCAGAGAATTTCTGAGGTCTATTTAACAAGTACACTAATTTTCAATTATTCACATTTCTCAAACCTTTAAATACTATACACAGTCTGTTTATTAAACATGCCGCAAGAATGGGGGTTATTCCTTCGGTTATTTTAAGATTTTTTGTCCTTGAATGATTTTCGGAAAAACGTTTTGTTTTATTTTATTTATTTTATATATTTTGGGAACCCAACAGTTTTACCCAATTATAGGGTTCCACTGTTTTGTTTTGAAGATAAAGGGCGATAAAAGAGTGGATAATTTTTAAATTATTAATGTAGCCTAAATAAAACTACGTTGCACTGCACTGGGCCTATGAAAAACAAGACATGACCAGAAATACTGTAACGTTCTTTTTAAAATAATAACCAAAATGCTGTTTAAATCGTCTATTCGTAAGAGAAATATTAATTTACATACACTTAATTAAAAACACTATAACTATAAACTATTTAACGAACTATTATCTAAATGCTAGGTATTTAAAAATTTATTTGAGGACTATTTATATGAAAACTATTTATGTATTACAACAATTATTAACTAATTATTCAGAGTACATTTCACTATGCCGGTCAAACATTAACTGCCCCCTTCTACTCGCGATCTCAATTTATATCTTTCATACGATGACTCATACATCTAGAATGTTCGATGACGTGTTGATGAGTCATACATGCAGCTGTTGATAAGTCACGTCGATGACTCGTGTCGATGAGTCATACTTGCAGGTGTTGATTGATAAGTCATACATGCAGGTGTTATTGATGAGTCATACAGTTGATTACTCATGCATCTAGAATGTTTGATGACGTCATATGTGGGTTTACTATTCGTTACAATACGTTTTTATCTTTTTAATAACATTTCGATTAAAATTCCTCGAAAAGTCTACACTGTGATTACGAACTTCGATTGAAAAAGCTTGTATATATTACCGGCCAAATCCGATTTCAGGATAAATTGATTTTCCTAGACCTAACTAATTCATCCAAAGTTAGAATTAACCAGTTTAGTCTAGAAAAATCTAGTATATCCTGATATTAAAGTGCACATTCACGGACAATAATGCGGGAATCCCCTACCTGCGCCACTCCCTAACCGAATCGGTACGATTCTTGTTATGTTAACTCATTTTACGTTGTGTTGGGTGGCGCGTGTGCTAACATCGTCTTTGGTTTTAATTATATTTTGTCACGATTTATTTTTGTCTTCAATATTCTGCATCATTTTAAGTTAATTTCGCTATGAAATACCATATTTAAAATAAAAGCTCTTCTGCTAATCTTGTAATTAAAGTTCTGATCACGCTTATAGAGATACATCTGGTTACCTTTGCACAGGTCACGATTTTCATTTTTGAAAAGACGGCCTTCCTTTCTGTTTCGTTTTTTTGTTTTCGTTGAATGTCGTTTCGACAAAACCGCTTCTTTGTGTGTTAAAAGAAAAATTCAGTCCTGCCGCGCCCTATACCGTTTCTATCGTATTATCTAAGGGCACACTTTTTGTGGAATTTTGGCGGACGAATTTTGCAAAGAATAGTTAATTGGGAATTATCTATTCACATGGCATCATGGATTAATTGCGAGCACACATTGAAGATCTAGTTATCGGAAAGGGTGTTTTTCTATACACGTATGTATCAGTCAAAGATACATTAGGTATCTTGCGTTTCTCTTTTGCTATTAGATATGTATTTTGATTTTAGCCTTTTTTTTCTTCCCTTATTTTCGTTCTGTATACCTTTCTTGGAATAATCATTTTGCTGCCTATTACTACTTGGAACTGTCATACGTGCAATTTCGAATCTGACAGATTGGTTTTGAGGTGATGGTAATGAGTTATTCTTGTTGTCGGCAGTCATTATTCAGAACTTAGCATCGAGATTGGGCCAGCACCATTGTTTTGATCTTTGCTGGATTCGTATCAGACGTTTGGTGAGATCTGCATATTTTGTTTAATGAGACTGGTATGAACCATAATGCAAGAATTTCCTTAACGATTTTTATAAGTAAACCAAACTTTACATCTGCCAAAAGAATGAATTGGACCATTTATCGATAGCAAAACAAAAGAAAACCATCAATGAATACTTGATTTATAAAACGAAGAGTCCAGACTCAGATTTTAGGCATCAGCATACCTAAAAAGACTTAATTCAATTATGCATAAATCAAAATCATTTTCAATTTAATGGTGAGTTTGTCAAGCAGGTAAATGGTTTACGTATGGGATCGCCATTATCGTCTTTATTAGCAGAAATCTCTATGCATGCATTTGAAAGTAGATTATTTGATACTAATAGTATCCATTTAGATAAGATTCATTTTTGGTCATGATATGTAGATGGATGATCAAAGAGGCAATTGTCACATTTTCTAACCTTTATAAACTAGTTTAATCCAAAAATGCAATACACAATGGAATTGGAAGAAAATAACATACACAATTTCTTGGATATAGAGGTTGTTAAACGTGATAATTGCTTAAAATTTGGCGTGTACAGAAAACCTACGTGTACGGATATAGTAATACATGCTAAATCAAGTCAACCGTTGAATATCAAATTATCTATTTTCCATAGTTTAGTTCGCCGGTTGGAAACCTTTCCAATGGATGAAGAGAATTACGCGAGTTAAATATTATAAAACAGATAGCTAGAAACAACGGATACAAGGACAACCTAGCTGACGAACAAATCGGGCGTGTATAAAATTTATTGTCAGGTCTGTGAAGCATTTTATACCGGGCAAAGCGGGAGAAACGTAAAGAAACGTCTAGCGGAACACATACGCCATATTTTATATAATAAAAAATCGTCTGGAATGGCCACCCATTGTATAAATAACAACCATTTCGTAGACGTAGATAGAGTGGACTTATTGCATCTACAAGAGAAACGTAAGAGGTTCGATTTGCTAGAGCAATTGGAAATTAAAAATCCTACAATAATAACGCATTTATTGTAAATGACCCAACAAGCTTCATGAACACCAGCTTAATAGATTTGTTTTCTAAGAAAAATATTTAAAAACAGATGGTTGGGGATTTCTAAAAGGGTGGGTCCGACCAACGAGTCGGATATGTAGTTAGAAGCTGAAAAGCAACTCTTAGAAAAAGTTTAATAAACCGAAACACACAGAGTATTCTGCATAATTTATAGAAACATTTATATACAACAATTTTTCTTAAAACTATGAGGATACGAAAATCTACTTTTCTTTACGAACTCATATCACTCGAAATATTGGTTGCAGGACATTTAGTAACCAACTTTTTTGTGGGAAATTTAATTCTCTTTAACTTTTCTAAAATGCATTTTGTGCAAGGTCGCAGCAAAATTTGAGATATTTACTAAAAACGCGCAAAGGAACGGCACTTTTTCGGGATGTCGAAAAATGACAGTAGCTGAAAAAATCTCAGAAACTATTAGACTACGACTCTCTCTACGACGAAATCTTGTCAGCTACATCTTCATTTTGAACGTTGATGCCCGTAAAAGTAATACTTTCTGGAATATTAGCGAAAAAGCAATTGCGTCCGCCATTTTTCCTAGATGGCGCAGCCGGTTCATCACCCACGCATGGATAGTTTTGATGTGTTTTTCAGCATACTTTTTACGCCTACATACCAATTTTCAGCTTTTCTTCATTTTTTCGTTTATATTGCTGAAAATGATTTAATTTACCTGGGCTATAACGTAATGTAATATTTTATAATAGATTAAAGCACCTAAATATGAAATGACCCGGGTAGGTATCTATTACACATCTAAATATAGAATGTGATGATATTTCTCATGACCGGAAGGTTATAAATGAATATTATGATCATTTTACTTCTGTATAAGTACAAAAGTCTGTATAAGTATTAATTAGGAAGAGATAACTATGACGCTTTTTACTTTATAAAATTAGCAGTTAGTAAACGGAGTCGACAATGCGTAATACATCTAATTAGATACTAACATAGATAGTAGTCCTACAACTAGACAATATACAAATACACTTTTAGAATTAATATTAGGTACTATTATAAAAATGCACAACTTAAAAAACGAAATTGTCATACCCCACTGATTTTATAGTTATTTAAGGTTGTGTTAATGAAAATAAACTAAAATTAGCAAGGTGAGCTGTCTATAAGAACTCACATGAAGCAATTTCTTTTATATTTGGCCTTCTTAAAGTCGGCCCTGATATGCATGATCGAAAATCAACCATAATTAATTCACATTATTTTCAATATTATTGCTTTCATGTACGTGTCTCCTTTAATTAACTCTTCAAATGAGCTATTGACGAATTAGAAAAAAGACGCAGAAATTGACCCATTTCATAAAATGCCAAAGCAATATTAATTACTATCAACCTCCCGATATTATCAGTAAATCTAATCGCATCTGAAAAAATTAAATGAATAACCATGTTGGATTTTATCGGCGATGGCACCAATACACGCAGACTTCCAATTAGTATTATTTGTTTTTGAAAAACGTGTTCATCACCCACGCATGGATAGTTTTGATGTGTTTTTCAGCATACTTTTTACGCCTACATACCAATTTTCAGCTTTTCTTCATTTTTTCGTTTATATTGCTGAAAATGATTTAATTTACCTGGGCTATAACGTAATGTAATATTTTATAATAGATTAAAGCACCTAAATATGAAATGACCCGGGTAGGTATCTATTACACATCTAAATATAGAATGTGATGATATTTCTCATGACCGGAAGGTTATAAATGAATATTATGATCATTTTACTTCTGTATAAGTACAAAAGTCTGTATAAGTATTAATTAGGAAGAGATAACTATGACGCTTTTTACTTTATAAAATTAGCAGTTAGTAAACGGAGTCGACAATGCGTAATACATCTAATTAGATACTAACATAGATAGTAGTCCTACAACTAGACAATATACAAATACACTTTTAGAATTAATATTAGGTACTATTATAAAAATGCACAACTTAAAAAACGAAATTGTCATACCCCACTGATTTTATAGTTATTTAAGGTTGTGTTAATGAAAATAAACTAAAATTAGCAAGGTGAGCTGTCTATAAGAACTCACATGAAGCAATTTCTTTTATATTTGGCCTTCTTAAAGTCGGCCCTGATATGCATGATCGAAAATCAACCATAATTAATTCACATTATTTTCAATATTATTGCTTTCATGTACGTGTCTCCTTTAATTAACTCTTCAAATGAGCTATTGACGAATTAGAAAAAAGACGCAGAAATTGACCCATTTCATAAAATGCCAAAGCAATATTAATTACTATCAACCTCCCGATATTATCAGTAAATCTAATCGCATCTGAAAAAATTAAATGAATAACCATGTTGGATTTTATCGGCGATGGCACCAATACACGCAGACTTCCAATTAGTATTATTTGTTTTTGAAAAACGTGTTATAGTAGGGTAGTTGTTATATAGTAGCGAACTAAGAAGATGTACACTGTTGGTTTTGGTGTATTAGTGCAGCTATTATTAATTACTTTGACAAGTATAGTTTGTATCGATTTAAATCCCAAAGGGCCAATTCATCAGAATTACTCAACAAACTGTATTATGGAAATCATAGAACACCAATTTGTTCCTGAACATAAATTATTAGCAATTTTAACTACACCAAATATGACAACTTCGGCGTTTGGAATACAGAATAGTATTATTAAACATATCAATCACATTCTCAAGTGGTCCGTAGAAATTGTTAGTAGTGACCTGAAGCAATTCGAATCAAGTGAAATTTGTCTAAACTGTCCCGTTCAAGAAGGCGAAGAAAAGCTAATGAAAAATATTTTTCAACCAAAATACAATGCGGAATTTTGTTTAATGGTTGCAGATAATTTGGAAAGTTTTTTTGATAGACTTCAAAATTTTATGGAATCGGAAATACGAAACTTACGTGCATTCTTCTTAATATATTTAGCAGAAATAAGTCCAGATTATGAGAAGTTAGCCGAAGATGTTTTGAATTTCTTGTGGCAGAATAAAATATTTAATTCTGCTGTGATAGTTGGTAGGAATAGTTTAAGATTTCTTAATATTTATGGCTTAGATGTTTACGCTCCGTCGGAAACCTGCGGTAGTAATCCAAAGTTATTATTGGTGGATACGTGTAAGAAAGGGAAGATTAAAAAGAATGTTAAATTATTTGGTAATAAACTACCAAGGAAGTTTGGTAATTGTACAATTGAAACTATTGCTATGAAATACCCTCCTTTCATCATAGATAAAAACGAAGGTTTTGAAGTAAATGTTCTACGCGAATTTGGAAAGATTTTAGATATAAATTTTAATTTGTTTACAGCAGAGGCCATTGATTGGGGAAGTCGTTTATCAAAAGATAATTGGACAGGCCCTTTGGGCGATGCGCTTAATATATCAGCAATAGCTATAGGAAATGTTATGGCAAATCCTGATTTAGCAGAAGATTTTACTCTATCCGTTGCTTATTTCTATGAGTATATGATCTGGGTCGTGCCAAAAGCACTTCCACTTGAAAGATGGAAAAATATTTTTGTTATATTTAGATATCAACTTTGGCTATTCTGCATTGGATACATAATGTTGACAGCAATTCTATTTCAAATAACTTCTAGATCTAAAGACGAACTTCAACGTTATAAAGATATTGGAACAAATTTTCTAACAGCATTGAGGGTATTAGTTGGCAGTTCCAATCCAAAAAATCCAAAAACAACTATAGTACGAATGATATTTATGGCTTTAGCTACTTATAGTATTGTACTAGTGGTATTATACGAAAGTTTATTGATAACGTACTTAACCAATCCAGTTTATGAGAAGCAAATCGCTTCTGTAACAGACATCCTCGAATCAGGCAAGGGCATTGGTGGTCTTGAAAGTCAAAGAGATTTCTTCAACGTCACTCAGGATGATAGAGCAATGAAAATATTTAGAATGTTTAAGGTGAATGAAGAAGTTAACAGTACAGCTTATTTTTGGATTTTGACAGTAGGCAAAAACAGAGATATCTGTACCATATCCAGTTCTTTCTATGTTAAATTCTTGTTAACCGAAAATGATTATGCAGTTACCACAGTTAGTGGAAAACCGAAAATATTTGTACTAAAGGAGATAGTTTTTCCCTATCCAATAAGTATGGTGTTACCAAAAGACTTTCCTATAGCCGAAATGTTTAATAAAATAATTTGGCATTTGCTGAATGGTGGAATTGTTGCACAATGGGCAAAAAGTTACCATCAGCACATGAAAAATCAAAATAAAACCAATAACGTTGATAATGAAGATGATAGTAAACAATTGAAAATAGATCACTTACAAGGTGCCTTTAATCTTTTAGTGGTTGGATATGTTTGTGGTATGATTTTGCTACTATTTGAAATTATTTTCATAAGGATAGAAAAATCAAAAAGATACTATAATATAAAAAGTTATTGTAAAAAGTGTACTAAAAAGAATAAATAAATTATTATTATATATCTGTACTCTTGGTGTATCTATTTAGGTGCGTTGACGATATGTGAATATTTGAAATCATTCTTTAGCTGTTAACATTAGTGGCGTAACAACCAATTGGGTCTCCCCCACTGCAAGTTTGAAACGGGCCGCTGTTGTAAACATCTAAGTAAAAACTTTTATTCGCAATCGTATTGGTAATGAGTCCATTCCTGACCATTTAGAGGTCCGAAAATGCATCATTGTTTGTAACTTTGACATTCTCATGGTCCGAAACGACCTATTTTCGCACCTCTACGTGTCTTTAAATTCAACTACTAGGTGGCGCGCAGAAAATTACATCGCCAAATGCGGTGTATAAATGGCTGTATAAATCATGTTTGGTAATGTTGCGGACCTTGGCTGCTAAAGAACGAGTACTCAGGTATTATTATTAATTTATAAATACTCCTATTCAATAAAATCCTCGAAATATTATGCGATCGAATTTGATGATGTAAGTGGCGACATACGTTATGCCAATCCCAACCGATGACATTTTGCATCTGTCAAGAATTTTATATCATTCGGTATTTAAAGGACGATTGCGAATAAAATAGTATACAAACCTAGGCAAAAGTACCATTCCTGTGTCTCGAGAACTAGTTCACCTCGAGGCCATCGCCTCTCGGTAAACTATATTGTTCTCTCGACAGGAATGGAGTACTTTCGGCCTCGGTATGTAATGTACTATTATTTCATACTGTGTTACATTTGTCAGTTTTACGTCAAACTTTTTAGTCCAAAACATGCGATTTTACGGTCTAGTATGCTTGTAAAAAATTTTACAGGACTTGTGACTGTAAAAAATTTTACCGGACGGAAATACAATCAATCAAGTGGACAATGTTTTAGTACGTAATCAATTACCATGGAAACTCGTTCTTCATAGATGTCCATATTTTGCATTCGGAAATTTATTTTATATAATTTTTTTTTAAATTAAACCAATATTCCAATAATTGCAGTATGAAATAAACGCATTCATCCTGGAAATGATCTTACAGTCTCGTTTCGATGTTCCGAACTCGGCTCCTTCGTCGCCTTGTCCGTAACATCTTACTCGACTGTAAAATTCCATTTCCAGGACTTACAACGTAAATTACTATTGTAGCATTTTAAAGAATTTTCATTAAGGGTGTCCTGCAGACCTCCTGCAATTTCTTAACGAGAGAGTTAATAAACTTCAGAGAAGGATGAACATATTTTTGTGATATTATTATATATAAATCAGCATTGTATTTCTTGCTAACATTTAATAGCTGCTGAAGTAACGCAGTCGAAGATACGTTACGGGATAGATGTTTGCGAGCGATAGTTATATCTTATCGTTTTAAATTACCCAAACAGTCTTGGATATAAAATAAACACGTTTTTATACTATTGTATGTTTTATAGTATGCTACTGCTGTATGTATTATTATTGAAATTATTTAAATATTTCTCATTTCTAGACAATCAGTTTTATTTTTTGAAATCTGACTTTTGAAGTTTTCTATTTTACTCGAAGACCCGCCTTTATACCTATGCTATGTTAGCAATAAAATCCATCCATACATATTGTTTTTTAATTCCTCAAACGACTAATTTAGAATTTTTAACTTAATTTAAATTTTTATAGAAAATCTCAAAAGATCAATCAGTTTATTAAACACAAAACAGATGGAAAAAGTATTCTGAATAAACTGATAGAAAAAGCAATTCAAAATCTATTAGGAATATGCTATACGTATGTAATGTAATAATGGGTCATGTGAATAAAAGTAGTAATAGTATATTACATGTTGAGTTGGTAAAGGATATCTTTACAAGCCAAACGATAATTGTTTGACCGAGACGGTACGTCGAGGTCAAACAATATCGCGAGGCGTGGAAACTTTACCAACGAAACATGTATACTATTTTATTCACAATAATTAGACTTAAGATAATCAAAATAAAAAGTAATTTTAAATTTTAAAATAAATTTTTTATGAACTGTCATAATTTCAATCAGAGCCATCTATCGACCAAAAGAAATTTTAAGTAAGGTTTCATTCTTCGCCGCTAGATGGCGATGTATGCGCTCAGTATTTTAAAATTAGAAATTAATTAATTCCATTGTAATTATTAAATATAAAATATAGAAAAATAAAAATAAAACTAATATTAAATAAAAAATATGTTTTTAGCGTTAAATATATTTATAAAAACTTAAATTTAAATGGGATAAAACATCCCATTTTAAATTATTCAGAAAAAATAGTTGGCCATAACTTTACATGTCAGTTTTACAGACATGTAAAGGAAATTGTTAACCACTTTGCTGTTGCTATAGCAATAGCTTACTTTCCAAGGTTTTTACAACATATGAAAAGTACATATTGCAATATGATTGTGAATAAAAGCTTTTATGTCCGATTGCATTCTAAAGTACAGTTTATTGTATTGTTTTGCGGCAGTGAACTGGTTTATTATTGTACTCGTAAAATAAAATGGTAATAGTAAAATAAAGTATATAGTAGTAAAATAAAGTATGACAACTGTATATTACATATCAAATTTTCTTCTGTCAAGAATAGATGTCAAATTTATAAACTGATTTTTTTTTTATAATTAGCCAATTTTAGGCATGGAACATAAAGCTTTGTATGCAACTCTTACATAATCGGACCTTAAAGACTCGCCCTTTTTATAGACCTTGCTCGCTTCGCTCGCTCGGCCATAAACTGGGCTTGTCTATAAAGTCCTACATTATGTACTTGTTACATAAATAGCTATTACTATGTATGTATCTATGATATTCTTATCGATTAAAAATCATATTTGTATTATTTTATTAACAGTAGGAAAAGCATTAATTCGCTACATTTTATTCACATAATAAAAGTGTTATAAAACACATGTCAACTAAATATTCACAGTGCGAGACTTTTCGTATCGTAGAGTTTTTTTCTTTTGGAATGGAAAGTTTTTTGGAAAGACTTTAAATTTTAAAGTTTGAGAACTATTACGGTATTGCAGTGGCTTGAAAATTATTAAAAAGTACCTAAAGATATAGTTTTTGATGTGGCTTTGGGCTTGTTTGAAAGGAAATTGAAAGTAGATACAAACACAAATACTGCGTCCGGCAAAAGGATTGAACGTTTTTAAAAAATTGCTATGGAAATACTGTTTATTTGATAAACGTCAAATAGTGATAAAATTGTATTTTATTGTTGACGGTTTTGTGTTACAATGTACAATGTCTTTGTTGTAAATTCGTTTATTCTAATCCAGTCGTTTTCGTCATGATCTTAATTTGCCAGAGCGCGCTAAAGTTCCAACAAGAAATTCCATCTTTAGATGGATAAGCGATTTCAACGAAAAGGGCAGTGTAAGCTCAAAATTATCTGTCGTACCCGTACAGTTGGTACACAAGGGAGTATTGACAGCGTCAGAGTAGCAGTTGAGCGGAGTCTACAACTTTTGCAATTCGGCACTCGATTGCACCTCGAATTTCAGAGCGAAATTTTCTATGAATCTTACATCTGGATTTGGAATTCCGTCCGTATAAGATACAGATAGTCCAGAGGCTGAATCCTATTGATAAAGTTAAGAGCCTCAATTTCTGCAACCAATTTCTGAAAACATTGAACAACAATGCAGAAATTTTTTATAAACTGATCGTGTATGAGGAAGCTCACTTCCAGCTTAGTGGGTACGTTAATCAGCAGAACCCACTTCATGACCAAAAGGTAACAGTGTGGTGTGGAGTGTCAATGTTTTTCAAAAAGAAAAAGATATCAATGTCTCTCAAAACACATTTTTTTAATAGCCTCTTTGAATATTGTGAGAAGCAGTTAGTTTCAGAGTCTGATGAGCATGGCGACGATTTCATTAGGTTGCAATGCCTATGGAAATTCGATACAGTACAGTAAAATGAAATGCCATGTTAGGGGGATTTGTGTTTGTGGCTAAGGAGTCTCTCCTTACGCGGAGGATAGCGAAGATGATGTCAACACATCCAACTCATACATACAAATCAGAAAGAAGCCAAAAAGGAAAAAGAAGAAAATAGAACAATAGAGTTAAGTAAAAATTGAATATTGAACACAATTAAAACAAAATAAAAACATAGATTCATAATTCAACATTTAATTCAAAAAATTCATTTTTCCATGAAAAAACATTGCTATCAGTCTAAAATTGCAATATAATAAGGGACGTTCGGAGAACATTCTTTATGAAAAAGAAACGACCTGTGCCACCTTTTTAACCCATCCTCCAATCAAATTAGCGCTTTAAATGCATTTAAAAGCGACCTTTAGTGGTGTAAAAATTTTACTTATATTTGTTTTTGTACCTCCTTTCAATTTCCTTTCAAAGCCCAAAAATACCTCGAAAACTATAATTTAGGTACTTATCCAAATTTCTCAAGCCAATGCAATACCATGATAGTTCTCAAACATTTATTCTATTATTTTTAATGGAGCTTAAATAAAAAGTACCTAACTTTCTCAAAATTTACACTTATAAAAAACTATTTGAGATCAACGATGAGTCAATCGAGGCTTTCCGGCTTAGCTTTATTGTCTATTGGAAATAACATCTGAAATTGATTTTGAAGATGTTATAAATGAGTTTGCTGCTTTAAAATGTAGAAGAAAATTATTGTAAAAGAGACATAGAATCATAGTCAGTCATTTTTGTTCTTATTCAATATTGTAATCTTTCGTGCAATAAATAAAATAGTACATTTGTTAGTAATTTTATTGTTTTATTATTGTAAAACTTGATTTGCTTTATTGTATTGTTTATTTTTTTTATTTTTTTTTTTTTTTATTTGACGCCTACACTACGGGGGAACCAACATCTAAGGTCATCTGTCCCCCATCTAACATGCAACACGAATACACACATCCATAGTTGAGGTGACGGAATTTTCCAATTAGAAAAATCCCGCCGCCCCAAGTGAGATTCGAATCCACGACCCTTGGAACACGAGTGATGCACTAACACCACTCGTCCACCGCCGGCCCTTATTGTTTATTTTCTTGTGTTATTGTATAACTCTCTAAATTTTCATTAATTTATAGGATTTATAAACTTTTTTACATCTAAGTATAGGGGTGATACCATTACTTCTACCCCGGGTGACACCCACCCTTGCTACGCCACTGCATGTTATGTAAACATTTTATTTACGCGAATGATATAATAATTCAGTTTCCAACGTCTTTTTCAAAGTTAAAAAACATAACTTCCTCACTTATTTTGTAGGAAATTTAGCGTACTGTTAGGCTGTAAAAAACATTTTTCGATAAAAGTTGTCAAACATATTTTCTATGGTACTTTTACGAGGCACTATAGCATTACGTATAGCATGTTTCTTGTGATTTGCGAACCGTCCTTTAAAAGGACGTTTTCAGTTTAATTTATTGCTAGTTATTCTAAGCCCAAGAGATGTCATCAAAGTAGATAATTGTACTAATGACTTCATTTGATCGGATGATTTCGTTATTTTAACGGTTTTTGTAACAGTACATTTAATGACAAATTTCCATTGTTGTAACAACGAAGCACTTAACCAGTTGGGCAAATTTGCAAAAGTGAGACCGCTTTTCACTATGATCGATGAAACATTTTTGGAAAATGCACCTTACTCTGAATATCATAGTCGATGAAGCCATGGTGTCTTATATTGGTAGGCACCCGTGCGAGAAAGTTATAAATGCCAAACCGATTAGGTATGGCTTCACATTTTGGGTTGGTGCTACTGACAAAGGATATACAGCATTGTTGAACCCTAGCAGGGATCCAACAGTAAAATAAGGAACGAATATAAGGAATTGAGAAGGAATGAGTCCGTGGGTGGTTTTAGAATATGCAAAAGTTCTTCTTTCTAACTGAAAATTTTGCTACCATCTGTATCTTGACAATTTTTTCACTACTACTATATCATGATTGAATGGAGTGGCTAAACTCGGTGTTAGAGGTACCGGGACAATTCATGAGAACAGAATTAGAGTTACCGGAACGACTAGTGAAAAAAATGATGAGAAATAAAAACATACATAGTATCGTATACAATATAATAGTACTATCGTATATTTGTGGCACACTGAATTTTCTTTTTTATTTTTCTCTATTTATATAGTACCTCTACTATTAAGAAAACGTCAAGGACTAAAAGTATTTCGCAAAAAAAGAAATTGGGCAAGAAATATCTGGGTTAAGAAAGATTATAGTTTTTCCAACTGTTTTGTTACAAATGTTTTTTAAATTTTGAAAAATAAAAAAAAATTGTAGATGAGATTTATTGCTAACGTAACATAGCCAAAGATTATATTTGTTTTTTCTTATTTTATTATACTTTTCATCAGATACGTTTATCAGAAACGCAAAAAGATCAATGCTAGAATTTTAAAATAATTTTAATTTTTATAATTTTAGTACGTTTTATACAATGCGCGTATAAAATCTGGAACTATCCAAAGAAATCTTTTATTAAATATTTTGAGAAAAATCCTCGAACACATCGATTTTTATCTTAAATGAGACATATTTTAATGTAATTGTTATTTGTAGATGGTCTAGTGTTTCAGAGTTACGGCGATAGCGAAAATTTTTTTAATTGGAAACCCTACGAAATCCTTTATGATGGATTTGGAAAGATACTGCAATTCTAAGACCAAATATGCTAAAAAAGTATGATACTGTATTAAGAAATTTCCGAGATAATTGCTTTTAAAGTTTTAAAACAAAAATTAAAAAACAATTCAGAGTTCCTAGAATTGCATTATCTTTCCAAATCCATCATAAAAAATTAGGGTTTCCATTTAAAAAAATTTTCACTATCGCCAATACTCAGAAACAAAAGACGATCTACAAATAACAATTACACTAAAATATGTCTCATTTAAGATAAAAATCGACGTGTTCGAGGATTTTTTCAAAAATATTTAATAAAAGGTTTATTTCGATAGTTCCAGACTTTATACGCGCACTGTACTGTTTTATTAATTTTAATTTTGTGTTGTAATGCACACAAATGATTAATTTTCATAAATAAATTTAAACTTTTTGTAACCTTCTTATTCTAGTACGGTAATTTAAATTAATTTTTCTTTCTAAATTAATTCATTTTTATTCGCACGATGCGAATAAAAATTCTACGTCTAAAGAAGCTAAATCTTCAAGACACTTTTCAACTTCGTGACAAGTTGGTTCTATTACATTAAGTTGAAACCAATCTTCTAACGGTTCACTCACATAATGCGGATTTGTTGTTATGGTGTGCGAAATGTCCACGAATGCTCCATTGATCAGTGTTCCACTAACTACGAAAGTAACTTCTGCAAGTAACTCAACATGTTTATTAACAACATCTTCGTTCTCAACGGTTTTTAAAAATCGAGGAAACTGCCGTAGTAATTGTTCCCGCACCTCCTCCATACCTTGGATCACGTTGTCGTTCATACTTAACTTTCACAACAGACGAATTTGAAATTAAACCGATAAATGGTTAGATACACAATAAGGGAAAGTAAAGTAATAACTGCGAATAGAACTGTTATTGTTGTTGCTATTATACAGGAGCTCAAGGGGGATGTACGGTAACCTTGAACCATACCCCTCCCCCCTCACATCAATAACCCTGATACCTCAATTAACCTTGAAACTCCCCCCACTAATCAATAAGGATCTATATAAACTGGATGGTATTGGTATGGGTTAGTTGTGTTATAATGGATTTGTTAAAGAAAGCATTTGAAACTGTAAAGAACGTTCCGATAGAGTTCAAAGATCCGACTCCAGAATTATCCCGAGATGGTTACGAACACTCCACCTGGTGGAGTGTTCGTAACCATCTCATGTTGGATGGTGGAGTCCACCATCCAACATCCATCCATCCATCTAATGTCATCGAACGGTTGCTACATTCAAAATCCATTGTTTTACGCTACAACGCATTATTTAAACAAATCAAGATGTAAACTACTCAGCATCGGTCTCTGCCCTATAGAGTTAACACCAGAAGTGAGATTGTCGGAATTGAAAAACGACTACATTAAATTTAACCTGGAAGAATGGGAGAATTTCGAAAATAATCACGCAATTATCAAACATTTCTTACATAGTTATGACTACTATGCACCGATACCCCTTCTCTACAAGACGATTACGTTTAAAAATGTACAAGATAAGAGAACTATGAGAATTCAGGATCGTCGTGACAACACCGAAGTATGGTTAGGAGTCGAAAGTGTAGTTAAGTTAATGGAACTACTTACAATGGTCAAATCACGATTAAAGCTGTTAGAAGAAGAAAAATTCATAGACTTTTATCGAACTTTGGTAAAAAGTCTTGCCGAAGCAGAAGGGGATGTGTATGAGAATTTGAAACAAGTTTTAACTTCCTTACCAACGAGTGGAAATGTCATAAGCGGTTTAGAGCTATTAGCAGTTCAATCCGATAGAATTGCGAACTATGTTAAGGGTTATGTGTTATAATATCATGGACAAGCTAAAGAAAAAGGTGACTTTCAATGAAACGAATAATTCCGTACGGTATATGGTAGTGTGGGAATATGCCCACAGGCGAGCGCGAAGATCGATGTGGATGAATGCCGCTTTAGATCGGTATAGATTTCAAAGACGTATAGAGAATTGTGGTCGAGTGTTAAATAATATTTTAAGTGAAGAGCACAGACATTTTATTTACCTTGAACGCTTTAGTACTTAAGTTTTGTATTCTTATAAACTATAATACGTAAACAACAAATAAAATATTTAAAAAAATATATATGCATTTTATTAAACATTACTTCATTATAAATTCATTATATAACCAATAAACATTAGATAAAGCACATACACATAGATTTTTATTATGATAGAAACATGATACTTCATTAACTTCCGGTAGTGCTGGATGTTCTGAAAATTCAACAATCGACGTTGAAAGATATTTTTGTAAGAATTCCTTTTTTTACGCCCTTTTACATAAATCACTTCAGCTGATGTCGTCGCGTACCGAAGAATGTCTAGAAACATGAACGCTGGAGTCTCGCCTTTAGACCAAGCAATGCAGTGGTGATTCTTTATTAACCAATGTGCTTGTTTTCGGAGTTCTGCAGGTAACGTCGGAAATGGAAAAGGTGGTTTAAATACATAATGAGCTATTTTACAACCATCGTAAAGAGCTAACTCTTCAGCAAAAACTTGTTGTTAGCAATCTTAAAGCCTTGAATGTCTACTACAAGACGCATAGCGGCTAACTAAACGAGGTTCAAAATCTTCATTTTCATATATGTAATAATTCGACAATCGTCGTAAGTTGTCGTACTTGCTTCGTCAGTGCATTATACGTAAACATACGATCATGCAAAATTAGACAATATGCAGTAGTACTAGCGGCAATGCTTTTATGAGTTTCGAAAGTAACTCGAAGAACGACAGCTTTCCCTAGCAAGGAATCTTTCTGTCGCGAACAGTCGATGACGATTAGCGGTGCAATGGCTTTAAATTTCGATGGAGTTAGAATGGGCTCGTTTGGTTTGTCATAGTAAGATCGTTGGAAATTGGCATACATTTCATACAAGGTAGCAAAACGGTTCTCATCATAATTAATATTCAACTGATCGTATGGATATCTTTCAGTATTTAAAAATACGGTCACATTTTGTATATCACAAGGATCGAATGCACTCATATCTTTCTGTAACTGTCCATCGCGATTAGTATGAAAACCTAGGATAATGTAACGAGGTGTTTCTAGACTGGTGGATGTTTTAATAGATCAACTATGTTTATCGGTTTGTGGTATAGCTGGATAGATATGCGTTTCCCAACTTCTAAACGCCACCTTAGTATAGATATTTTTTCCGATGTATTTTGTCAATGATAATTCTTCTGCTAGCCCTGGTTGAATATGGGGAACTTTCCAATATATTTTTTTCAAGCTAACTTTAAGTTTTTCATTAGCATCCGTGGATATTATAGCATCAATATCGGAATTGCTTCGAATTAAAACCAATTCTTGACGAATGTTCATAATAATTTTTCCATAGTCTTCAAAAATTCCCAATAACATTGACAGAGGTATACAGGCGCTAAAATGACCTTTGCTATCCATCACAGTGCTATTACCTTCAGGAAACCATTCAGCATTTTGTAACTTGACACTATCGCTTGCGTTGTAGGAAAGGTAGCCTTTCATGGTAGACGTGTGTCCCACTTTCGTTACAGAATGCACCACAACACCATTCATTTCTTAGCGAATATCACTAAACAGATATGAAATTCCGTTGTTAATAAGTTTAGCCGTAGTAGATGGGGCGCCATCTTCTTTCAGTAACGTACCTTCTACGTACAGATAACTGCGAGAGGGTAATGTGGACATGTCTTCTTGAATCGGTATTCGAATTTCGTCATTGTTTTCAAAACAAGTTGTATAGGGTTGATGGGTGTGGAATTCGGCACCTACGATCGAATTATCGACGAAAACTTTTTCGTTTACATTTAGTATACTCATTGTAGAACAGTAAAACCGAGACGTTGTAAAAATAAGCGGTTGCGCTGTGTCACTTGATCGGCTAGCGATTGCGAACTAACCTGTTTTTGGTGACAAGTTTTTTTATAATCCGAGCGAACAGTACAAGCAGTATTATACTTGAACACCATTGCTAATGCTCTTCAAATGCAGTCCTATCGTCACGGTTTCTCCACGAAACTTAACCAGGTCACCATCTTGATCAACTATTTTAAGGGTAATGTTGGTAATTGTATTGACGTTGATTGGTAAGTAGGGTACATGGTCAGGCGCTTCAATTATTTTGAATCCAGCAGGAACACTCGGGAAAAATTGATGTATGACATGATTCGGAATTCCATTTACGTAATTACCAGTGGTAATATTACACGTTATAAGTAACGAGTTGACTTTAATAATGTTAATAGGAACTTGGATTCGTGACGTTCATTTGTTTTCAACTTCAACGGCTTAAATCCTAATAAGGGTCCAATAGAGTGTTTAACCGAAAAGTCTATGACTTCGTCAGCTCGTATCATTGTTTTTAAAGTATTGTGATTTGGCTCTATGGACACAGTTATAGAATTTAATTGAGAATTAATGTAAGCTGCTATATCGGCGATGTATAGCTTTCTGTCCAATTTTAAACACATTATTTTCCTCAGTAACGTTCGGAATGCTATTAAATGTTTCGAAATTGGTCAATCCCATAACCCATTCTTTGGTCGTATCTAAATATCTGGCGGATTAAAATCAGAGCTTAATACGGAACTCTTATCGGATAAGATGAAGGTCAACGACATGTCGGAAGTCCAATGCAGACTGTAAACTTTTATCGAGCGTTATCATATAAAAAGTGTAGCACCAAGTGTCCACAATTGAATGAGTTGAGCTTTTGAAAAGAATCATAATTGTATTGAATAACGTTTCCACCATCGTCACTCTTAAAGTAATGAACAAGTTCTAGTGGAGGTTTCATCTAACCAATACTGTCAAAGTACAAAATTTGTCTACCACGTTTTATATACGATGTCCAATGCGTTCCCTCTCCTTCCCCACTATCTAAATTTACAATACCGGTTTCGTTTTTATGGATTCGTTGCGGCAGTTCATTTCGCATAAAGATACCTCTAAAACAGGGAATATTTAATTTATGAATATACTTGGAAATATCGACATTGGTCAACGCACGGCGTGGTAGTTTCAACGGTAGTTTTTTGAACGTAAATATAGTCCCAATCCAGTTTTGTATGGTTTCAAATATAAACCTTTTCCTATAGAAGCGGCTTCCATAGCCTTATTGTGTCGGCGTGTTTCTTCTAGGGTCTCCTTAGCCGCCTTGGCTTCGTTAACGGCTTTTGCAACTGCCGCTGCCCCACCACCCAGCGAGCCCATAGCTCCCAAAGCAGCAAATAAGGGAAGGAGGGGCAGTATACCACCTTTTTTGGGGATGGGTATAATTCGTGATCGAGGATTGACAATACGTTTCCGTTTCAAAGCTGACAAAGCGTTTCAAGTGGAGCAGAGCGTTTTAAAGAGAACTTTTTTACTTTACCACCAATATGCTTTCTGGCAATGGCAACAGCTTTGTTAAACGTAAGGAAACCTCGTTTCATCGCTGAAGACCGTTTCTTTTTTTTTAATCCCCATACCCAACTTTTTCCACACACAACATTTTTCCCTTCATAATACCAGCTACGGTAAGGGCTGCGGCTCTTTCTTCAAACGAAACGTCTTTAGAACGAAACCTCTCCCACGCTCTGTGTCTTAGGATTTGGTCCGCTTTATGACGTTCACTCACTTTATTGGACTGGGAGTAGGCTATGTCGTGTTCTTTACATGCGTCGTCTAATGGATTGATACCGTGATCTCCACGAGCAAGTCGTTCTCGCAATCGAGTGCCAGGTCCGCAGTAGTTATATCCAGGTAAATGCAATTCCACCGGTAACTTATTGATGAGAGTGTTGATAACACCTTTGCCTTTACGAGTTGATGAAGGAGTTGTAGATTGTCGAGGAGTATGTTTCATAGCACTTACCCCTAAGACCGGAGAAGAGTGACTGGAAGTTCGCTTCTAGGTTTGTAATATATATGCTAAACTCACATAGGATTTATCACAACGTTGTTCGTCATGGAATAGCTAAAGTTAGTGAGACAGAGAGATCGATTACCAGTTATAAATCGTGAGACTTGTTCAGCAACACCGGTAGTCTTTAAGCACAGTGTATTATTGGGAGCAGGATGGAAGCGAGGACTAATCGTAGGTAGTTCCGGCTGCGGTAAAACCAACCTAATGGTTAGTTTATTGGAATATCCCAACGGTTTACGCTTCGCAAACATATATGTGAACAGTAAATCGTTGTATCAACCCAAATATATATATTTGCGTGATCTGTTTAAATCGTTACCCGTGGAATATTTCGAATACGACTCCTGCGAAACTATACTACCACCCACGGATGCTAGAACAAACTCTGTAATTATCTTCGACGATGTGGTCTGCGATAGTCAGAGCACTATAAGAGACTATTTCTGTTTTGGAAGACATAAAAATATCGATTGTTTTTATTTATGTCAGACATATTCCGCAATTCCAAAACAACTCATACGGAATAACGCAAACTTCATCATTATTTTTAAGCAAGATAACACTAATTTAAAACATATCTTTAATGATCATGTCAGCGGGGATATGACGTTCGAAAAGTTCAAGCAGCTCTGCATGCAGTCTTGGAATGAGAAATATGGTTTTGTAGTTGTTGACAAAGAGTCTCAACTTAACGAGGGACGCTATCATAAAGGGTTCGATGCCTACTTCACCATAAATATCGGAGGCATTAACTAACAGCATTAGTAACCATGGATAAGCGTATGGTTGAAGACCTAGTTAAGGCACGACACAATGTCAAACAGAAATATCAAAGTCTTAAATCCGAAATCGCACGCTCCGATGAAGAACTTCAACGTCGCTATAAGCCCATCACACAACCTTTGCGAGAATTTATAACGGGTGTTAAAACCGAACTCCTAACTCCAAAAGAGGAACCCATAAAGGAAGAGGTTCCCTCGTTTTTTCCACCCTCAACTCCAGTATCACGATCTCTACGTATATCTCAGGTAATGCGAACACCACATAGTGCCCCCAGATTGCATGCTGTAAGCACAGAACGATCCGGTATCGAACCAGTAGACGGGAAAGCTTCCGGGACACCTACGTTAGAACAACTCCAAGCCGAACTCGCTACCGCCGGAACTAGTAGAGAATTCCAGGCTTATATAGATGCTACCTTTAGTGGGCGCGCAAAACGATACATGGAGAAAATGTTTACGGATACGAAAAACGAGTTCGATCATCTATACGGAGTACGATTTCTTCCGGAGAAAGAGGAATATTTTATTGGAGACTCCGAATTCGGTTTTGATGACGAAAATATGCTCATTACGAAACCTAATGGTCAAACATTTACGTATGAAGGTACGCGCGGTTTATACGATTTAGTATTTAAAAAGAAACCTCTCGGATATTTGCAAGCGGATTTAAAAAGCTACAAAGATCTTCTTCTACGAACCAACGCAGTCCGTAGAAATTATCTACATGATGCACCTTTGTTAGGAACCGGAACCAAATATTCCACAATTATCAAACCCCTTTTAACTACACCTGGTGAAAAGGTAAGAAGTTTTTCTACTTCAACACCGGTGACGCGATCCAAAACAGGGGCATTAGCGAAAAAACGGGGAGCTGGACCAATGCGCGTGCTAAGTTACAATAATAAAAAGGTAGAATTCGTACCATGGAAAGATCCAAATAAATTGATAGGAAGGTTGGGACTTCTTCTAAGCTCGAAATCGGCCGGTCATACCTGTCACACTAATGAAATCATTTACATTATTGATGAGTTGCGAGCAGCTAAAATAATAGCATAAAGCATCCAACATGTTTAACACCTTGCTATTGTATCGTTGTCACTAGTAGAATCATGTCATTAGATAAATTCGGTAAACATCTTCAGAAAACCCCTGTCCAAGTGAAACTCGACACTCGTTCCAAACTGTATCTTTTAGAAGATATACAAAATGTAAGGTACACAACAATGATGTATATGTGGGCGGACTCCGAGCCTGGGTCGAGCGAACCTACTATTGCCAACCTAAAGAAATATTACAATTTGAAAGGCAGCAACAGTAAACGGGAATACACAATACCGTTTACAGAAGGGATTGTACAAGAAGTTTGCAGCTCACCACCATGCATTATGTATGTAAACGGTATTCTAGTTGGTGCTGCTGTTAACTTAATTGGGAGACATTTGAGAAAAGGTAATAAGATTAAGGTGAGAAATACGTCGTTAGATCCGTCTGCAGCCGTCCCATTTTACTTCGAAGCTATTATTAGTTTTCCATATCATCATATATCATCATTACCTCAAAAACCATGACTCTGGATAAGTTCGGTAAACATCTTCACAAAACTCCTGTCCGAGTTAAACTCGACGCTTGTGTAAAAGTATTCCTTTTAGAAGACGTGTCTAATTTGCACTACGAGACAATGTTGTATATGATGGGAATATACAATCATGAAAACGGTTATGCACTTTTGAACTCCACCAACTTCGAGTATGTCGTTCCTCTAACAAAAGGTAGCATTAAACAAATCAAATACTATCCCACAGATGCGCAAATCTTTTTAAACGATAAGTTATACGATGCTGAATCACTCATCGGAGTGTCATTGAAGAAAGGGGATAAGTTTAAGGCGAAGAAGCCTGGATCAAGGACATATTTATTTTTGAAGCCGTTATTAGTGTTCCAGCATTTTCCCAATGAGCATAAAACGTCAAATAATTGAGGAGCTGCATAAACCAGCTCGCAAACGATTTCGAAGAAGATGAATAATAGTAAAGGGATTATATGATTTATATATGGCGGATCTCGTGGAAATGATACCGTATGCCAAGACCAATAAAGGATTTCGATATATTTTGGTATTGTTAAATATGTTTAGCAAAAAGGTATGGGCATGTCCTATTAAACGCAAAACCGGAGAAGAGGTAACGCAAGGAATAAAGAAGCTATTACGGTCTGCGGGGGATCCTCCACGAAATTTACAAACAGATATGGGAAAGGAATTTTACAACACACACTTTCGCAAGTTAATGCAAAGTCTGAACATAAATCATTACAGTACGTTTTCCAGTATGAAAGCAAGTCCGGTGGAACGCGTAAACCGAACTCTCAAAAACAAGATGTGGAAGGAATTCTCCATGCAAGGATACTATAAGTGGCTGCAGTTGTTGCCTCAGGTAATTGCAAAGTACAACTCAACAGTACATCGAACCACTGGATTCAAACCTATTAACGTCAGACAGAAAAACTCCAAAAAAAATTTACAGACAGCCTTCAAGTTTCCAAAGACTGTTGACCCGCAACGTCCTAAATTCAAAATTGGTGATCACGTGCGAATCAGTAAGCACCGGGAAGCTTTCGCAAAAGGCTACACTCCAAGCTGGAGTACGGAAATTTTTAAGATTAAAAACGTTCGACTAACAAATCCTACAACTTATATTTTGGAAGATGTCGAAGGTGAGGAAATTCGTGGAGGATTCTACAATGAAGAACTGCAAAAAGCGAAGTTTAAAGACACTTATTTAGTGGAGAAAATTTTACAAAAAAAGGCAAATCGAGTATTAGTCAAATGGTTAGGATTCGATAAAATACATAATTCTTGGATTCCCAAACGTGATATTATTATTTAGAGCATTTTGTAACGTTATAGCATAAAACTAAATAGCAATTAGCTTCTAGGCATATTATTACTTATTACTCGAAATGTAATGCATAACCAAATAAAGATTCCTTTTTTTTTACATTTTATTACTTATTATTTCAAGTTAGTTATTCCATAAGGAAAGAACAATACAAATACCAAAAATAATACTTTTATTGTATATTATACATATATAATAATGAATGGTTTATTTATCACAAGGATAATTAAATAACAATAATAATAAGATACAAAGGAAAAAAGACATCTTGATAATAATAACATAATAAAACTAATAACATTTAGACATAAAATAAAAATCACAAATTTAAACTATAATATCTGATCATCTTTAATTTGATTTTTTAATTTAGATTTAAAAACAGCAAGACTAGGGCTGCATTTTAACTCCTGAGGAAGAAAATTCAGACAAACCTTTAAGAAATAAACTTTTCATAGAACTAGCTTTATTAGTTGTTTTAATATAGAAATTTAAGGTTGTAGCAGTTCTCGTTATTAAATTATGAACATAATTTACCGGTATCAACTGTATATGCAAGTAATCATTATGATTAATAATTTTATAAATAAATATAATTGCTTGGAAGTACAGCAAACTTTTTATGTTTAACCAATTTAAAGTAGTAAGCATGTAAGTTATACTAGTATGTTTATTGCATGTCAATATTACCCGCATAGACTTATTTTGAAGTATTTGCAATCGATTTAAGTTTGAGCAACATGTATACATCAGAGTAGAACAATAGAGAAAATGTGGTAAGACTAATGTATTAAAAATTGTAAGTTTGCTGTGTATAGATAAAAACGAAGATATTCGCCTTAAGAAACCTATTTTTTCCCGATCTTTTTAGAAATATAATTAATATGTTTATTAAATTTTAGCTCCCTGTCAATAACAAACCCTAAGTATTTTATTTCCTGTACCATGTCAACAATCTGACCATTTAATACAATATTCATACCTAATGCTGTAAATTTATTATACAAATAATTATTTCCAATAAACATGTACTTGAATTTCGATTCATTTACTTTTAATTTATTGTTTTTAAACCAATTGCAAATCAAGTCTAATTCAGTATTTAAAGTTTGTACTATGTTGACAAAATCAGAGCTATAGAAATAGACTAAAGTATCATCCGCAAAGAGATGAATCTTACACTTAGACAACACGTTTCCAAGGTCGTTTATGTACAATATAAATAAGAGGGGTCCCAGCACACTTCCTTGAGGCACGCCAAGGTTGTTGATAGCAGAATCAGATGTTATATTATTCACTTTCGTTTTTTGGGAACGGTTAGATAAATAGCTTTCAATCCAGCTTAAAACAACACCAGAAAACCCATATTTTCTTAATTTAAGAATAAGAATCTTCCTATCAATAGTCTCAAAGGCTCTTTTGAGATCAATAAACACTGCACCAATGCCAATACCAGGTTCATCTAAAATATGTTTCATATCTGAAATTACTAATTGTAAAGCTGATTCACAAGAGTGGAAATTCCTAAAACCTGACTGATAAGAACATAATATGTTATTTACATTTAAGTATTTAATTATTTGGTTATACACAGCTATTTCAAGCAGCTTTTCACAGAATGGTTATATATTTATTGGCCTTATTTGTTCCGCTAAATTAGTATTAGGGACTTTCGGTACAGGAATGATAGTTGAAATTTTAAAGCATTCAGGCACAACTCCTTTTTCCAAACTTAAGTTAATTATATTAAGTAATGGGTAACCAACAACGTTAAACAAATTATTTATAACATCAAGACCTATTCCATCAGTACTATTCTTTTTTGTTTGGGTTTTTAGTATGTCATGTAAAGCTCGTAAAGTTAAAGGAGCAAATTCAGATATTACTGAATTTGTTGTAGAAACAGTTTGAAGTACTTCCTCAACATTGATATTTTCTAAACTTATACTTATTGTAATGTCTTGAATACTGCTTATAAAATAACGATTCAGTATATCTGGAAGATTATTGTTGTATATTATTACCTCGCAATTTACACTATCTAAGTTACTCTTAGAGTTTCTAGGAGCAACTAGTTGTTTTAAATGCCTCCACATCACTTTTAGGTTGGCTTTATTTACGTCGATGTTCTCTACATAAAATTTTTGTTTAGTCCCGTTTATAATTTTGGCAGTTCTATTTCTCAGTTGTTTGTATTGATTCCAATCTTCCTCCTCTCGAGTTAAGATAAATTTTTTATAAGATCTATTTTTTTCTTTAATTGCAACTCTACAACAATTATTAAACCACTGCTTGCCTTTATAATTTATATTTACAGTTTTTGAAGGCGCGATAACATCAATGGCAGATATTATATTTCCAATAAAAGTTTTCGTCACAAAATTTACATCATCAGAGAAATACCCCCAATCCTTCTCTATTAACATATTCACTAATTCATCATAGTTTATTTTTGGACGAACTTGCTTGGTTTGAACCATATTTTTGAATGTACTAAGAATTACAGTATGTACAATACCATGATCAGATATTATGTAATTTTTCTCAACAAACGTACTCATAGTATAATCATTTGATAGTACTAAATCAATCATGGAACTTGAATCCCTAGTAACTCTGGTAAATTCAGATACTAATTGTTTCATGCCGTTGTTTTCTATAATTTCCTTAATTTTATTTTTATTATAAGAATCTTTATCATATTAAATATTAAAATCACCTGTAATGACCATACTGTTGCAACCATTTAATTCCACAAATTCTTCAAGCCAATTTAAAAAATTTACAAAGAAAACTGACATATTACCACTCGGTGATCTGTATAAACCCGCAATACTATAAGACATCTTGTTAAATTTTAATTGGACTGATAAAATCCAAACATTCATATTAACAATAAAAGTTTTTATATTTGACATTTTCAAAAATTGTTTTGTAAAAATTAATACACCACCAGTATGCCTACTACTAGAATTACAACGAGCCATGTTATATCCTTCAATTTGGAGTTCAAAGTCAGAGAATTCTTCAGTTATACATGTTTCAGTTAAGCACAATATCAAAGGATTATAAAGGTTAATGTAATCACATGCTTGATCTTTGTATTTGGAAAAGCTTGAAACGTTCATGCAAGATACAAAAAGCTCATATAAATGTTAATTTCTCCATAAGGAAAGAACAATACACATAGCAAAAGGTAAACACATTTATTACACAGAAACAAACTATACATAATAAACTACACATTTATATACATTCATAAATTCAAAAACTTACATATAGAACTAAAAAGATAATTTAACGCTCTACATACATATTTATAAATTTATATACTATAATCGACTATTGCTTCCATCAAATTAATTAGTTTATCTAAATTTGATTTTTGAATATCATTTTCAATGATTTCAATTAATAAATCTAAATCATCATTTTTTGCTAAAATCTCGTGATGACCCCAAGCTAATGTTTTAGTTGTTCCCAGTATAAGAAACCGCTTATCGTCGTGAGCAGATAAAGCTACTTTATTTCGCATTTCTGTATACACGTTATGCATATCCGACTTAAAAACGTACATTTTGCAAAATATTGTTTTTACTTGATTAGTAGCAACCGCTTCATAGTCGCTTTCTTTCAAAACTGTTTTTATAACGTTTTTTCTTACACCTTTCGCTTTTTTATGTAACTCATCCGCGACGTTGACACAATAGGCTTTAGCACTGGCTCCGAAATAGCTTTTGATGGGAACACCTTTATATTCATCTTTCATTGCACCTAAAACGGATTCGTTGACGGGAATTCCATGTGGGTTATCATTAGCTAAATTTGATGTATCAAATAGTTCAATATGTGCTTTAATATCATTATAAAAATTATCAGTACAAATTTCAATGACTAACGAATCCGTGTCGGTATACAATAAAGAAACATTATCTCCATACTTTGGTTTCAAGAACACTTCAGAACACTTTTACAATTAGGTCTAGCGATGTATGTTTCCGCACCCGGTGTTTTCCCGATTTTTTCAAAATGCGATAGAAGTTTGATATCAATCCTATTTTCAACGTTTTCCATAGTCTTTCCAAATACACTGTTAACCATCAATTTAAAAAAAGCCTTCTCGAATGAATTGGTTGCCTTATTACGTAAAGAGGTGTTTAAATCAATATACGGTCTTAACCAAGGTGATTGATCAAATTTTAAAACTCTGTGAACTTTTTTCAAAATCAATCCATGATCGAGACATTGTTTTAAGTTTTGATAATGAATCACATATCTTTCCTTATCATACAAATTTAAAATAAATTTTTTTGTTTTGCTTTTGGAATCGGCGGAATTAATGCCTCAGGCATAAAGGGAAGATCATTATGTAACGAGTGCAAATGCTTCGGGTATTCAACATCCACTTCCAGAACGAACCCTTGAGGAGATTCGTCGGGAATGTTAAACACATCGAACTGCTCGATTTCATCATTCGATAACCAAGTAAAATTACTTCGAGGCAGATATTGACACATAGCCCAACCGTATAAATTTGTAGCATCCAAGTACATTATGAAAGATGTAGGTTTCTTCGGATCATAATTTGGAATAAATCGATTGTTTGCAAAACTTTTTCTACCACAACACATACTAACTCCTCCTCGAATTCCTTTCCTGAAGAAACGTAACATGTCAACATCTGTTAAAAGTTCTAATTCAACTTGAGTACGTCTAAGCATAGCGTCCCACGCCAAACTTGGGGAAGTATAATATTGGCATGGGTCAAGACCGTAATGGTGAAGGCAAACAGATCTAAAGTTTTCAAAAATGTCAGCTAATAGCAGTACATCCGCAGTTAAATAAACCTCCGAATAATCTCCTAAAGTTTTGCATTGAAATAAATTCCACACTTCACAAGCGCGATTGTACTCGTCTTCAGACACGGTCGTTCCTCGTAACTTATCAACGAATTCGTTGCGGGGCGGTAATCGTGGTTCATTCAATTTGGAAAAGTCATCTATATAAGAATACGGGAAAATACCTTTCCTGCGCATACATCTAAATTCTTCACTCAGACCAAACTGCTTTCTAATTTCCTTACACTGATCATCCGATAAATTTTTAGCCAATTTTTCAAGAGAGTCACCCATAAATCTAAAACTATCCAAAAATCGTAAACGTACAAATACCTTTTCCGAGGTCCCCCTATCATTAACAATATCATCAACCAATAGCAATTTCGAGAAAGACACGTATTTTTCTTTATTTTGAGCAATTACTTCCAGCTTTTCTTGTTCTAAAGTTAATTGTTTAATAAATAAGTGAGCATCATAACCAGACAAATTATGAAAGAATACAGGTACAAAATTAGGTAATTGAAAATTGAGATTACACTCATTGTGTGCAGCATTACGAAAACAACCGGTTAAATGACAATGATCTTTCACTTTAACCTCACCTTCTTCAAACCTATTATTACAAATATGACAGACGGTTGCCGCCTCAAAAGCTCTTTCTTCACTAGGTGTTAAAGCGTTCATAGGTTTAGGTATTTTTAAATAATTTTGATACAGCTCTTTCACATCAGTATCTAATTTAGTAACAAATCGTCGAGCTGCATCGGGCCCTCGGTAAATCTCCAATTTTGAAAGCGATTCATCAAATGAGCATTTAATGTAGTAAGCAAACGAATGAGGTTCATGCTCCTGCACACGAATAGTAAACGGTTTTTCGGAATCCGGTTCTACACTAGATATTGGGGTCAACACAGATTCATAATCAGCGTAAATCACAAAAAACACTTTTAATTGCTTCTGATAATTTTGAAATCTCAATACATTTTGAGGTACTTGTTTACCCATTCTGTTTTTAACCAATTCAGTAGTCGGTATTTTAGAAGTCACATAATTACAATCGTGCTATGACTGTGGGTATGAGTGTTTAATTTATCAGAAGAAGAAAAATATTGTAAGCAACCATCACAGAAATATTTTGCAGCTTTATGACCAGATACTTGCTTAGATAATAATCTACTAAAGTTTTTAATGTATGTATAATGGGCTTCGCCATTATCATTAACAATTAGTAAAAGATTCACATGATTTATTTTTTTCAATTTACTGTAATAAAGAGGTCCAACAACCTCATTCTGCTTACGATTATTTTTAAAAACTTCTTGCAGAGTATTAAACGTTTATTGAGATATCGTTATTAATAGATAAGAAATATGGTATATCTTAAAACGTTACCGGAAATTGTACACCATCTAAATTAAGAACCGTTGCTGGATCTGGATACGATGAACATTGGTGTGCCAGTCCTTTCGGTACAACGAGGGCAGACACGATGCTCCAAGCGAAACACTGATCATCATCATTCTGCAAGTTGATCACAGCTTTTTTTCTTTGGATGTCTAGAGGTAAATGTAGAAAAGAAGAGGCTCCTAAAGGATTGTATTTAGAGATGTTAACCTCCAAGAACAAACATCTCACTAAAGTCCAACCTAAACAGAATGGAAAACGTATTAGAGCACGAATTTCTAGCATTTTGACGAAATCAACCATCCTATCAATACACTCACCACTATCTTTTTCTTCGAATTCCGTCGCTTTTTGGTCGATGAAGGTGACAGCATTAGCATAGAACTCCTCTACATTGGACCCCTCGGTGATAACAGCATTTCGAGTTTGAAATGATTTAACATCATCCAATCCTTTACTTTCCAAAATATAGTAACTGAAATACTCCATATTTACTTTAATCGCTGTATGTTTAGCAACCTCTCTACTTATCAAAGGTAATACTTTCGGTCGCAATTCGCCCAGAAATTCTTTTACATCCACCGAATGTTGTTGGGGTGAAACCCGATAACGCACGATTCGAGATTTGAAGGCTGATCTGATAATGGATACCTCTTGATCATTATCGCTGACCTGACACGCTCTATCACGATGTCTGCTGCTACGTAAATGTCCAAGGTAGCACGATCGTTGGATATGCAGATCGCATATGTCACAGAACACCATGGGATCTATAAACAAACCCAAAAATTTAAAAATTTTATTACATAAATAGAAAAGAAGTATTACCATTCCTTCTCTGTCGTTTGTGCGATGGCGAAATTTGATCATGACAAGCCTCTCTACGATGGCGGTTTAAATTATCCACCCTGCTGAAGCTTCGTGAACAACGATCACATTGAACCATTTTATCAACTAGATGTACACGGACAACTAGCAATTTGAAACTAAGACTAATGCGAAAACCATATTACATTTATAAGAGGAACTCGAGATAGGGTAAAGGAAATCAAGAAAGGATCACACTCATGTTCGTGAACCAGACTCGATGAGTCGCCTACGGATTTCTTTTTCACACAATAATTTCAAATGTTTATCCATTAACAACTCATCGAGCCTAGCTAACTCCGCAACCATCCGTACTCTCGCAGCTTTTAACTCAACTATTTCTTTCTCTCTTTCATTCACACATTTGCAAGCCTGCTCAACCCGATCTGCAACCTCCATGAGGACGTTATCGAAACCATCAGCGAACTCCTCAAGAGGAGGCAGATCTGATTGATGACTCACATCACTTTCATCATTCTGCTCTGGTTCAGGAGCATATTGAATTGGTTGGTGCATGAACGACGTCCCTGGAAGTTGAAACTCAGAACGTGTCCTGGATAGATCATTCACCCCCACACTTTCAACCTGATTTGCTACAGCTTCCACTCCACAATCATCTGAACTATTTGGAAGCTGTAGCATAATTTCATACACTACCCTTTTCAAAACATGCAAATTTTTCTCATTCAAATCATCATCCATTATTGGACTCAAAACATTTACCTGATTCTCATCATTAAGCTCTAAATCACTCCGATCGATAAGGCAGTCAAGGTTAAGGGTGTCCTCATCGACCAAAGGAGAAATGGAAGCAGTCCACATATTCTCACCCCAAGCACGAGATGCGTCGAAATTATCGCATAGGGAGCTCCTAAACGAATGGTCACAAACACACAAACTTTCAGAAGGTCTCGTGAGAAGACTTAAAAGAATCGGCGCGGATGAAGGTTCTGGAGAACACAAGTCCACTGTTTCAATGAAATTCTCGCGAGGTTTAATTAAGATATTTTGTAAAATATTCACACGGGAAAGTATTAATTTTAGAAGGACCAGCTGTATCATCTACAGCGGAACGTTTCAACGAAATATTTGGTCTTAACGAGCACACTGTTTTAGACATTTCACTCGACATTTTAGGATGTGTAATGTAAGGATGAATAATCTAACGTACGTACGATTAGCAAATGATCGAATAAAGAGTTGAAGTGGTCATATAAATAACCTAAGCAAAGCTGATATTTCCACGACAAATGCGGGAATTTACAACCGTTCAAACACCTATGCAAGCAACTGCACTCAGAAGTTTAACCTCTCACGGTTTATTATATGTTCTTTCAACCCTTATATGTAAAACATAAAAATTTACTTTAGTATCCCCCTTATAGTTCGCTTGGTTAATTGTACGGTAAGAATTTATAAGCTCTCACGGTTGTTTTTTTCAAATGACTGGTTAAAAACCCTTGTAAAACACATAAGTTCACTTTACTCTCCCCTTATAAATGATAATTGCTAATTTCCTACAATTTGCAAAGTCAATTTCCTTATGTTTATGTCTTGGACCCGCATGGATTAATTACATTTAACTTTCTTACACACTACCCCTCGAGTTGTTTAAAGCTAATTGCCTACGATTTGCAAGTTTAATTTACCCGTTCTTTGTTCCGCTTGGTTAATTGCATTTAACTTTCTCACGAGTATTTCTGCTTGTATTTATTCGTGTTTTAACCAAAACTAAGTAGCTAATATTGAAGATATTAAGAAGATAATATTTAGAATTTATAAGAGAATAAATTTTATTGTTTATAATAGTTTGGCGCGCATTTAGTCATTCAAAATAAATTTACAAATATAGAAAAACTATGACCACATCGGTCAATGGCTGGTATTGTTTAGCGATCAAGAGCAATGACACTGCATCAATTCCCACACCGCGTACAATATAAAATAGGATACATTTGATTGAGAATAAATAGTTCAAGCTGAGATTTGACGAGAAAATCGTTAGATTTCGACGAGAAAATGGATTGTGGATATGGTAAGATCAATTGTATTATTTTGTACATAGTGAGTAATGTATTTTCTTCTGCTACAGAAATTGTAGAATTGCGAATGGGAGAGTTATGGATGGAACGTAGGTCCATAACACAGTTCGTGGTAGTTTGCAGAAGGGATCAAGTACCATACGCAATCGTGGTTGTGCCCTCTGTGGGACACATTAAAATATATAGGTTCGGGTTAAGACGTAATATTATTGTTAGGGGTAACAAATACCCCGAAATTGGTATATATTAATAAAATTTAATGAAATTCAAAACTTGTTTTATTAATCAGTAATCTAATTTATCAATCATTGTTAGAAACAAAATCTAACAAGAAAAATAATATTTTCAAGGCTAATCAAATAGTGGTTTTAGAATTTAAAAAATAATTTCAATGTGCTCTTGCAAAGGGGTTGTATGTTGCAGTTATTATTCATCTTTAATTCATTCAAATTGATAATAATAAGAATACAGAAGATGATTGATAAAGAAGCAGGAATTATTGTGAAAAATTTTATACTTTTTAATACAAAAGATGTTCAAAATGCTTTCTGTTGACGTCTACGAGCGTTTTTCGTCTTTTATTTCAAATAGACAAGATGAACTGGGAGCTATAATCTTGGCTGTGTATAATTCTTGTGTATAACAGATTCGCTATTTGACCCTCTGTGCGCTGCTCGCATACATTAAAACGAATAAAGTGAATGCTTTAGAGATAGTTTTTAACGTGCAGTTGTACGGTGTTGATCTATCAACGAACGAATTACGATGAATAATCTACTTTTATCTCTTGATGACATTACACAATTACCTATTGATTTCCTGAAACGATATTGTGCACATGCTATAGCACGACATTTCCATCAACTGCCGAAATATCTACAACAGGAACTGCAACAATATCAATACTGCACTGTTCACTTTCCTAAGTGAAGGTAATGTTCTAGATGGACCACCACTTTTAAAAATCAATTGTGCACGTTGTAAAACATGTAACTAAACGTTTATGTAACTTTATTTCTAATAAATGTTTATGCAACTTTATTTCTAATAAATGTTTATGCAACTTTATTTCTAATAAATGGTTATTCTTTAATTTGTATTTAATTAATGATTGCAAAAGACCTTGACCACAATTCCTAGTATGATGCTACCAGTAAAAAAAGTACGTAGTAAGTATAAAAGACGTCTCGAACCTAGTGTAGTCAGTCTTTCATCGACTTAAATAAACATACCTTCTTTTAATTAAGTACTAAAAGTTGTGATGCCAAAGGTATTATCCATGAGTTTCTACGGCAGACTTGGGAATGGTACACATGGGAGTCGCCCATATATCAATATTGATCAAGAGGGTATTCATGGTCCACTAGCCGAATCTGCGTGTGAATGGTTAAATGACTGTCTCAAGAAAAAGAGTGTTGATGGTGAAATACTAACTAAGGTTATTGGTAATAAAGATACACCTATTGCTGTATGTAAACCTCGACATATAATGTATAGAAAGCGTATTAAGAAAGTATTATGTCATGTGTGTAAAGTAGGTTATGCCAATTATGTACGTAATGAAACGTTTGATGTTGTTCGTTTTCATAATCTAATATGTAATAGCTGTGCTAAGAAGGATGATGAATCTGCTACAAGCGTGTATTCCGGTGATGGTTACTATAGTGATATTGATTTGTATGATATATTAAATTAAAATATGCTACTTAATGTATTTATAAAAATAAATGTTTATGCACATTCTTTCATTTTTTATTTATTACCTTAACCTCAACAGAAGTGGTGAGGCAGGAGGTCTATAAAATCTAACCTTGAATTAGGTTCAATCAAGTTCTCAATCTTAGTTCTTAAAGTCAGAGAAGCCTTGACCTTTAACCGCCAGAAAATTTAGCCTTGAAGGTTGACCTTGGCAGAAAGTGGTGGAGGGGATCTAACCTTGAAGCATGACCTTGGCAGAAAGCAGAAAGTAGTGGGGGGAGGAACAGAAACCCCATTCCTTCCCTACTATCTACCAATACTTAACTTAGATGTGATAACACACAAAAAAAATTTTTTTTCGAAATGATCGAGCGACCAGTACTGAAGCACTTCATATGGATTTATCCCAATTGCTGTGATGGGAGATGACAAAGAAATGGCCATTAGTTTAATTCGGCAACCTCTACAATATCAAAGCTTAGGTATTTCTCAACTTATATTAAGAATCAGAATGAATCCAACGGGTTTTTTTATATGGAAAGCCTCTGGGTCTCCGGTCTGAGGAAAATCGAAAATTTGTAAAATTGTCGTTCTTCGACCGTCGATTTCGATCATACTACTGGACCGGATTTAAAGTGTTGCATATTCATCCGACGCAGAATTTAATGCTCTTTAATTCTTGTAACAGTGAAGTGTTCGTTGGAAAGCATTGCTTTAAAGTTATAAGCTAAAAACTAAAAAAGGTCCGAAGATTTCGTGGTTCTTTTGATGCCCTCAGGTAAGCTCGCGTCGAGGGACCGTGCAAACCTAGGATACTTATATTTGACGTCAAATGAAGCGTTTGAAGCGATCTCCCGCTTTCCAACATTTATTTCCACCAACGGTCCCAATCGGGTCTAATTTTACTGGCCTATTATACAGCACTGATTATTATATTAATTAAATGTAATTATTATTAAAAAAAGTCAAATTCTAAGATCTTCGATGATTATTGAACACTTTTCAACAAAATATAACCTAACATTTTTGATGTTTGGTTTGTTTATATTTTTCAAACTCAACATAACCTTAAAATTTTAAATTTTTGCTCTCAACATGCGTGCACTGTTTGAAAGTTCTACAATAACAGAGAGTTTGTTATTAAAATGGTCGCTCTTCTTATACCCTTTTTCAAACAAAAGAAGACTATAGTGATATTTTTCGTTACAAACAAAAGAATTTTTTAAACTAAATACAACATAACCACATAATTGTTTATAACTATTAATTATTCTTTAAATAAATTTAATAAATACATAGCCAGAGAAATTCCCTTTCCAATGATATATGACACTTGCACTGACATAAAAGAACAAGATCACTAGAAAAAGTCAACCAAAGCATCTTTCCTACCTAACCCTAGTAGCACACATATATTATATAAATATTCGTTTCGACATTCGCCTAAATATTAGCTAATATTTTTTAAAATATTTGTTTGATTTTTATTATGAAATATTAAAGAAATATTGTGTGCTACTGGGGAACTATCAGATAACTAAAATTAATTTAATTACTTAGAATTACCTATTTACATCGTTCTATTTTGACAAAATCCAACCTTACAACTTAATTAGCATTATTTACCTAATTTTAGATATCAATAACATGAAAATAGTAGCTAAATTACATTATTTCAGATTATTATGGCAAAACTTACAAACTTGTATTCTATTTCAAAGATATCTTCTACAAAAAACAATCCCAGCATTCAAGATTGCTTTAAAATTGTGCTAAAGAAACTGCTTGACAAAATACGGTTAAATCGTTTTACCCACGAACTGTATAATCTATCTAAGGAAGAAGATTTAACGATATCACTATCTCGTTAACTTGAAACATAATTTTTTTTATAGTAATAAAGCAGGTAAGTTCGCAAATACCTGCATACATCATCACTATCCTGTACTATCATGTACCTTGTCTGTTTTAGGTCAAAAATTGCCTTAATTTGGCCTTAACTTTATTTTAATTGCCTAATTAGGTCACGATCTTACACGTTAGCTGAATAATGGAAAATTACCAGTATTCTAAGAAAAATCAACTTGAAACCTTTTCTTTGGCTTCACAAAAAATTATTAAAAATAATTATTTTTCTCCTTGAAGTGATGCAACCCGTCTAACATCTTGTTGGAAAAATCTTACCTGGGGGTGCATACTTTTTATTGCAGTTCAAATATCATGACAATATGTTAACAGTCGTAACCTTGTATTCAAACGTAATGAGGAAGTTCGCTTGTTTTGTGAAGATGCATGATATTCAAACTTGTGTTCTTCTTTTATACTAGTGTAACATTTGTTTATGCACAGATGCATTATAATTAGACTATTATTGCAAGACTCATCTAAACATAAAAGTCATTTTATGGCCCAAGGGTCTCTTTATGGTGAGACGGGCAATAACGAAACGTCAATTAAATGTCAGAAGTTTTTTTGTAGAACTTGATTGGTTCTTAATATAATTTGTAAACTTCTTACCAATGAAAATAAGCTGAAATTAAATATTTTGGAATAGTAACTATAGTAACGAACTTCGTATAATCACATAAGTATACGCACAGCTGCTTGATGTACCTACGTACTCATTTAATTATATTTTTACACAATAATAGATTTGACATAAAAACTTAATCTGTGCATAAAATAGTGTATGTATAGCAGGTATAACTTGCTTTTAGGGCCCTACAGCCTTTTCCTAGCCCTCGGCTAACGCCTCGGGCTAGAAATAACGCTTCTGGCCATAAAAGCTTCATTATGCCCTTAATACATAAATAACTATTATGCATGTTACTTGACAGGGGCCATTATAATTTCCTGGAGGCACGCTATTTATGAGCGATGAAAAAACTTAGATTAGAAACAAAAATTTACTATTGAAACACGAAACGTGGCTAACAGAGGAGCACACAGTAGCAAAATCTTGCAGGATCAAAATGTGAGACATAGACGTCAAGTATCTAGAAAAGGAAAAAAAGTGCGGAATATCGACGATTATATTGAAACTATACGAGGTCTGGCTATTAAATAACGAGACTGCTTATGAAAAAGAGTTTTATTTTAAAAATTATTCTACAATAGAATGCTCTCCTTCAATGTACTTCCCTCCCCTCGCCACACACCGTTCCATTCGTTTTTTCCATTGGTCAAAGCAATGCTGGAAGTCTTCTTTTGTAAGAGCATTTAGGAGCTCCGCCGATTTTCGCTTCACCACTTCGATCGACTCGAACCGGGGGGTTCCTTTTAAGACAGACTTGATTTTCGGAAACAGGAAAAAATCACAGGGTGCTAAATCAGGCGAGTACGGCGCGTGTTCGAGCACTGGAGTGCCTCTAGCGGCTAAATAACGCTTCACAGACAGCGCGTTATGGGCAGGTGCGTTGTCTTGGTGCAAGATCCACGACTTGTTTTTCCACAACTCCGGTCGTTTCTTACGAACTCGCTCTCGCAGTGTTGCCAAAACTTTCAAATAGTAAGTTTGGTTTACAGTTTGACCCTGTGGCACCCATTCAGTCATCACGATACCGTTGATGTCGAAAAAAACGATTAGCATGGTGTTGAATCCTTTAATCTGGCCCCTTAATTAAACTTGCAACGGCTAAAATGCCTACATGTTACATTCACATCTCCCGCCTTTTTTCCGCGTTTGAAGGGAAAAAGGTGGATCGCACAGGCGGTGAAAGAAAAAATAGTCTTGTCAGGGTCTTGTCAAAAAACCAAGACCAAACGTTGGTAACCAAAAAATGTGTAGTTTTTATGTGAAAGTTACCATTAAAGAACAGTTGCATTCCGCAAAACGCATCTGGAGGCGCCCCGCACCAACAAGAGTCTCGAAGCTGATACTTGCACCAGGTGAGTGCGATTTTCTTATTCCCTCTCGTCCGCAGTTCTTACTAACCAGAATATAAAGGAACCTACATGAAAATACAACCCAGCGACTTGTGATAGCATATACACTATACAGTTTCGCTAAGCAGTTAACAGATGACTTTAAATTTTAATTTCGACAACCTGGCTGTTTTCATTCTTGGCGATGCAGGAGTTTTCCAGTGCATGGATTGCCGCTTAGTTTCAACATCGTATTGGAATATCCATGTTTCATCGCAAGTGATGATGTTTTCCATCAATTCAGGCTCTTCATCTAACCTCTCAAGAAAATCTGAGCAGATCTGTTGACGGACGATCTTTCGTTCAGGGGTCAAATTTTTTGGGATCAACTTCGCACAAACTTTCTTCATGTTCAACTCGTCATGTAAAATTTTTCTGACAGTTTCTTTATCGGCGTTTACAGTCTCAGCAATCATTCGAATGCTCATACGACGATCTCTGCGCACAATTTCATTGATTTTGGTCACTGTTTGCGGAGTTGAAACAAAGACAGGTCGACCTGGACGTTTATCATCTTCGGTGGTCTCTCGGCCTTCAGAAACCGTTTATACCATTCGAAAACACGCACACAAGATAGAGAATTCTCACAATAGACCTCTTTCAACAACATATAGCACTCAGTCGGAGTTTTTTTTAATTTAACGAGAAATTTCACATTGATCCATTGCTCGTGCTTTTCGTCACACATTTTTATCGACGCGAGAAAAAAACACGTTCGTTTCTAACCTCTATAGAAAAAATACTACTACAGCGACAAAAACCAGCTATCCAACGCTGCATTCAATTTCCCCCCTACCCTCTAGGACGTCTTCTGTGAGCACAGTCTCGTTATTTAATAGCCAGACCTCGTAGTAATAGAAACCCTGGTCTTTAGAAGAACTGACGAGAAAAGTGGTAGCAGCAATTTACATTCCTAGCTCATTCTCAATACTAGTTTCAAAGATATTTCATTAATTTATACACCTATTTGAAAATTTACTTTAAGTTTATAATAACTCAATTAAAGTGTTTTGCGACAGTGTTACCATTTATTTCTGTAAATATTCTTAGGTTGAAACAATAGAGAAATACATTATTTCTTCCTCCTATTAACACGCAATAAATTACAATATGATCACATATGATTAAACATTGTTTTAATAGTTCAGACCATTATCATTTCCAAAATAATATCACCAGATATCACTCCTGTGTCTCAAACAGATTGCTAGAGTACCATCAAACAGAGTACCACTGGAAGGTGCTGTACAAAAGATTGACAGACGAAATTACCAGAAAGCAACCGTCTTGGATCCGTGATTCAGTATTTGTTGCTAAAAGTATCAATTCGTACATGATATATGTATGATGGGTTGCAAACTTTTGTGCCTACATTTAAAAATGCAGTATAGTTAGTATACCGAGTGCTGCAAAAAAGGTCTTTTGAAGAATATTCAAGGAGTCCGATTTCCTAATTTCACTCTGTTCTATTGTCCCGCTTAAAAATGTTTCACTGACTACAGCATAAGACCATATTTATCTGTATCTTGCACAATAAGGGTACCTACTTTACTCTTAGCGAATTTCAAACTTTTCAACCTCCTCTGTACAGTGTATCTACATTAAAAGATTTTTCATTTTACGAGTGGTATTTTAGTTTCAGGACATTTTATCGCAAATAAATTTTGCCTAAAGTAATACTAAAACGTAATAATAAAAAAATCCTCTGCCTCTCCAACTTTTTGGGACACACATATTGAAAAGTTTTTGAAAAAGTTTCTAAATATATGATTATGTCTTCAGTTATAGTTTCAATCAAATAATAACTCAGTTTTAAGAATGAAAGATACCAATTTGAAAATTCTAATAAAATTTGAAATGTAATCTGCTTGAATAAATATTATTCACTTATTAGAAACATACTATATATATACTATACTAAATTTATTTTTACGTAGTGTTCCTCTTTTAAAAATGTATTCATTAATATTAATTGTATCAAATTGTACACTATAGTGAAAAATAATAATTTATTTCCGCATTGACTATTGTTTAGTGTTTTATTTAAAAATAGACTCAACCATCAAACCGAAGTCCCAGTTATGTCATATGAAAAAGGAGAGCTGAGTGTTCTAAAAATACCGACCCTAGGTCTAATAATTGTGATAAAATTGGCTTAATAGTCTCAAACCGAAGTGCTTCGAAATGATTTAAAGTTTTCATTTTTTTGTTAGCAAAACAAAAATATGACTAAAACACCAAGTGCAACAAGCACTGCACCAAAATGGCCAAGTAAATTTTATAAGTTATTACAGAAAATCGGTGTTGTTAGATACAGGTAAAGAGCAAAAATAAACCATTTTTTAAATTTGGTTATATCATGTGTCTTACAGTGGAAAAAAGAACATTTATGGTTTACATCCTTTAATAATATCTGGACTACTTATAACAATAACGTTAATTTTAGCGAATATACTAAGAAAAATTGTTAAACTTATATTAAATGAAAATATTGTTAGAGACATTATATTGGAATTTATTGCAACTGCTGAATTATGTGCTTGTTGTTTTGAGTTAATTATTGGTAAGTAACTTAATCTTGATTATCTTAATTAATTATTAACACTACTATAGAATGGGGGCTAAAACTTTTTTATGAATATTATGCCTACTATGCAAAATATTCTAGTTATTTTAGCCTAAAGCATTGCTTAAATGTAAGGATTATTTAACATATATTGTTAAATAATTAAGAACTTTAAGAACAGTTTGGCAATACTATTGTACTGTCCAATAAAGAATGTTAACGACAATTTTAATTTTAGTTGCTGACAACTATGGTGTATTTGCTTATGCCGTTTTTCTATTCCTACTCACTATTTGGTGGTCCAGCGTATGGGATAACGCAACAGCATGTCCCTACAATCCCATAGAGGATGTCCTAGAAGGCGCAAAAGACATTAAGAAAGCTTCCATGATAATATTTTCTCAAGTACTTGGAGGACTTGTCATTTTCCAATATGTTCAATTGTTATGGAGTATTGAATTTGCTGAAACTCATATAGGACGCGCTTATGAAGACTGTTCTGCAGATTTACAGGTAATAATTTTCTGTTTATTCACAGACTGTTTACTGCCCAGCCAGCACACTGATGTCATAATGTCGCCGTTTTTTCGGCAGTAACGACGTCAAATTGTCTTAAAACTGACATCATTATGTCATAGCCCAAAGACGTCAATATAAGACGTCATTAAAACGTCCTATACTAGGACTAAGATAGGAATTATAAATAAATAGTTGAATATTGGAAATAATATTTATTATATATTACAGTCAAAACATCTTTATATTGTGACCACCTGCTTAATATGACCAGTATTCCTTGGTCCCTGCTAAAATAATATCTTTTTAATGAAACTTGTACGTATTGTATTGTATGTCCGAAAAACGTCGTTTTGAAGACGTCTACGTACGTTCCATTATATAACGTCTTATGGACATCATTTATTGGTCATATGACGTCGTCGACCAATGATGACTAAAAATAACGTCATTATAACCTCAGGGTGCTGGCTGGGTGCCAATTGAGGAGGTTGTAAGTCAGTCAATGTAATTCAAATATTACTTTTTTTTGTTAAAAGCTAGTATTAACAGACGTTTGAAACAGTTGATAACAATCGGATCTTTGAATAATCCCCTTTTTACACAGGAATGAGCTTGATTAAGTTTATCTAAGTTAATATTTTCTATACTTTATCTGTCTTGTCAAACCGAGGGGTGTCTCACTACTGGAATAGGTGTACAGATTTTCGAAAATATATCGGAAATACACAGCAATACCTTAGAAATAGTCAGGAATATTGGGGAATACTAGGGCATAATTGGGAATATTTGAGGAATATACACGGCACTACTTGAAGAATATTCGGGAATATTACGGAAATAAATAAAAATTTGGGAGTGGGGTACAACAAACTCTGATGCTATTTCATTAAGTTTTGGTTAGGAAATACGGGCATACATTCGGAAATACCGAAAATTAATTCAGGAATACGGAAATAACCATAGATATTTCGGTATTATCGGGAATAGGTGTACAAAATTTGTTTAGTGAGATGCCTCGAGGGGCGTCTCACTACTGGAATTGGTGTAAAATTTTTCGGAAATATATCGGTAATATAGAAATATACAGAGAATAATTGGGAATACACGGCGATATCTTAGAAACAGTCAGGAATACTCGGGAATGTTTGTGGAATATACGGGAATACACGGCAATACTTAAAGAATACTCGGGAATATTACGGAAATGCATGAAAATTTGGAAGTGAGGTACAGTTGGTTTCAAAATAATCGAGTACAGCCTTTTTAAGTGGTATAAATCATGTTGTCACAATGACAAATAAAATGTCAAAGTTAGTTGTCAACTTATGTCACAAAACATAACCTAAATAAATAAAGATCATTTTACATTGTAAAAAATTTTCATAATCATGGACTACTGATTTATAAAGTGTATTCGATTTTTTTGAAACCAACTGTACAACGAACTCTGATGCTATTTCATTATATTTTGATTAGGAAATACGTGAATACATCCGGAAATACCGAAAATTAATTTAGGAATACGTAAACAACTGCAGATATTTCCGTATTCCCGGGAATAGGTGTACGAAATTTCATTAGTGAGATGCCCCTCGTGATGCCCCCTCACCTTCCTTAACGATTCCAATGCTTCGGACTCCTTAAGATCTTGTAACACATATGCAAAGATGTCTATAACAGTGGCGTGCGGTGAGAATTTAGGCTAGGGAAGCAACCACGATTTTAATTATAATACACCTAGGTACAGGCGCGGATTAACGGGGAGGGAATAAGCCACCCCCCCAATTTAGAAATAAGTTTACATAGAATAGAAACAAATAATGTTTGTTTAATTATTATTTATTAAAACAATTATTTTTCCAAAGATTTCCCCCTCGAAATACTTCTCTGGATCCGCCCCTGCTAGGTACAATAAAAAACAGTGTTATAATTATTAAGCTTAAAAGTTTTTCAAAGAAGCACTTTTACACTTTATACTTATGGAATTTGTTGACTATCATTCTTTATTTAAAAAAAAACTACTACTACGTATCAATTTTCCGGTCTTTCTTAGCAAAATACCGGTACAGGTTTTAATCTTTGTTGTTAAATTTGAAAGATCTGGTTTTGATCTGCCTTTCTTAATAATTTGTAATTTCTCTCCAAAACCGCATGCGAAAAATTCCTTATTAATAATTTACAAACTGAACAAAAAATCGTCCCGATTCGGCTATATCGAAGGTACTCGAACCTTTCACCGAAGCAGTTGAATTTGCAATCGTGACGATAATGCAATTTTAAATTTCCATACAGGCAAACTAAATAGAACTACTTGTCTTTAAAAAAATACAACTTATAAATTAAAATAATAAAATGCGACAAAATACAGTCTCATTCGCAGATTTACATTACTTAAGTAACACTAAATCGAACAAATAACCAAATTATAATAAACATTTGGGAACGAAGCACAATAAAAATTACGACCAAACAATGTTAACCAGCCAAACAGCATCCGTCTATTATAACACCCCGCGCTCGCTGATTCACGCCAAGGTTAAGAGAAGAGCATTTGTAAGCAGTGCTTATATGAAGTGTATGTATCACATATGAATCGGTATTACCTTTCCGTGCAAGTTTAATGAGCCTAATTTAAAACAGTACTCTAAATAATTATACTTTTTGCTGTACAGAGTTGATATTGAGCTTTAATTTGATAAATATTTCAATTTAAATAAACGATAACCATAATTTTACAAAAGTATTTTTGTTGGCATTGTTTTTATTTTTAATAAATTCTCAAGGCAAGCATTGCTTCCATGGACCGCACGCCACTGGTCCATAATAAAGTTTAAAGGTGAGATATTTTCCAAATTAAACACTTTTAGTAAAAGAACCATAACTGACGACCTTGGAGTAAAAACCAACCAAGTCCTAAAACAACATTGCAACATAACGTTACCATCTCGGTCTAGTCGAACTGTTATTATGCTTCGGACTTCGGTCTGGTTTTGGCACCAATCAATCGATCGTTTAAAGTATATATCCTATGAGAAAACTAAATTTTATCCAAAAATGGACTTGGCCGAGTTTTTGCACCAAGATCTTCAATTTCAAGCTCCTTGATTGATAAATCGCAAAAGATGATTTATATTGACTGACTAACAAAATTGCAACTTACAGGTGTAGACAAATTAAAAACAACGTCCATACTTGAAAGCATTGCATTTCTTCGTCCAAATCATGGTTCATATTATTATATTGTTACTAATTTTACTTTAAAATAGGTACCCATGGCTCTTGGTGCAGCAATCGAAGGTTTTGCCACATTTTTATGCCGAATAATGTCACGAACGTTAAGCGAAACAAGTTTACGATATGCAAGCGTTTTTGATGCATTTTTTGCAACATCTCTCGTAGTTGCAGGTAAATAATAATCACATAATATCTTATTTATTAACAAAAGCTGCAAGTTGATTTTTGCTTGAGATTAAGATCAGTGACCTTATTTATATTAAACAACTCTTGGATTCTTACTTCAATGGTAGCTAGAAATTATTAAGCTTATATGTTCGTAGTATCCTATAAAGCTGCTAAAGCATAACTGAAATACTATTGTTAGCAAAACTCATTGCTATTGTAACTAGTAAATGTTGCGTAACAAAAAAAGGATCAGGACCTATGGTAATGGTAAAAGCTGCAATTCTCAGAAAAGTTAATGACAATTTATTTTGTAGATTTTGATGAGCTCAATCTATTAGCGGGAACACCTTCAGAATCGAGTTCAAAGGTTGCATATACTTCTATGACAAAAGCTCATTCTAGATTAAGTAAAATCTTAGAATCTACATGAATAGAATCTATGTGAACTTTACGTTCGATTTTGGAAGCGTTCTCGGTAACGGTTTTTTTAAATTTGTGGGCTCGTATGATTATGTTCATCGAGATAAATAAGTTAGTCAGTAATTCTTTCGCATAGAGTGGGTACCATTGCCCTTGGTCATGATTCTTCCAGAATTTCAGACAACTTGTATCAATTCAACAGTATAGTTTCAACAGTGTAGATTTTCCATTCCAATCCGCCAGTGCAGGATTTACGTATAAGCTACGCAAGCTATAGCTTAGGGCCCCCACTTTCCTGGGGGCCCCCAAGGATACCCTCTAGGTATCCGAAAATCATATTTGGTACTGATATACTATAATATCCGGACTTATAAAGGACCCCATATCTCAAATAGCTTAGGGCCTTATCAAGTCTAAATCCGGCCCAGCCAATCCCCATTATATAAATGACATCCAATACTACTAAAGTTAATGATTTGTATGTGTGTCCGAGCCCAATTCTCGCGTTCTATAAGGGCTAGAGAGATGGGCTTGGGCTCATTCGACGCGTATGAAATTTATGGTAAAAACGTATGGTAAATTTTTTAAAGTAATAATACTTTAATTAATAAGTCGTTTTAATTAATTAGAATTAATTAAAACGATAGATGTTTAAAGGTTTAACTATTAAAAGAAGCTTTGATATTTTAAATAAATAGTATAATCGATTTCGTGCTGTCGAATACTGTGTCACAATAATTTAAACAGCAGGGTCGACTAAACTTTTTGCAAGAATTATCAGAACCCATCATCTCTTTCAAATGATTATGAAGATTGTGGTCATTCACATTTTTAGAAATTTATTATGTAAATAGGACTAATTTTAATATTAAATGTGACATAAATATCAATATTTTAAATAATTTTCGAAGTTAATCACCACTGCTTGCAAGGAAAAAGCCTTTAAACTTGCAGAATATATCAAAAAATATAAATGTCATCAGTACATTATTAAGGATTTTAAATTAAAAAAGAAGGAAATCTAATGTAAAGCTCTTTAAAATAAATTATAGTTCGTGTATTATAGCACTTGTTATAAGAAATATTAATAAGGGGTAGCATCTAGCAAAGCAAAAGCATAAAACTGGAAATCACGTACCATTATTATTACGTACGATTAACACTATCATTAACACACAACAATCATAGCGCAACAACACGACAGTATTTAATAAATACTAGACACCAATTATTGTGACTTTTATATTGTAAAGATGAAGGCAAACCGGTTATGAAACTTCTCGGAGCGCCGAAGGCCGTCCACTAGTGGGAACGTAAACAGCCAATCACGGCGCTACAATGTAGATCCATAAGAAAGTCCATTAGGTTTTGAAAAGTCGCGTCCGAGCCCCATTCTCGCGTTCTATAAGGGCTGGAGAGATGGGCTTGGGCTCATTCGACGCGTAATTTGCCGAGGATAATGCACGACGAATTTTTTAAATTATGTTATGTTTTAAAATTTTTTAAATTAGGTTATGTTTTAAAAAATCGATAAATGCTGATTCTATCGTACTATTTAGTGCTATTTAGTGTTATTTGGTACTAATATGTGCTCTATCGATAGAGAATGTAAATACTGACCTACTTTAAAAAAAATCGATAAATGCTATTTCTATCATACTTAAGTGCTTAGGCCCGTAGGGCCCATTATCCTAGTTTGATACTATGGTAAATATTATCAACCCGGAGTGCTACTATTTATAAAACTAATATCTGCCGTAATTTTGGAGGTATTTCCATTTTGAAGGGAGCTTGTGGCTTTTTGAATGAACTAATTTTGAAATTGCTATAACTTTTTAAGTATTGGTTTCAGGCTATTAGTTCTTTTTTCCTTGTTAATATAGAAGAATATACCGGTAGTAAAAATGGTTTATATCACTTCGGGTCACCAATCGAGGGGTAAGAATTCGGTTCTTGGGTCACGCCCCCTAGGGGCGAGGTGGATGTCATTCGAAAGTGTTTTCTACGGGGAGTCGATCGGTGCTATATTTAATGTCCGTAGATGTACAAGAAAAAAGTTACGGCTGTCAAGTGTTCGTTGAAATAGCATTAGTAACGTCCTAAAAGAAACTTTTAGTCAGCATGAGCTCTCATAAACGTAACATGGAGTTTAAATTTCTCAGTTAGGATGACCTTACCTAACCTAACCTAACGTTTTACTTGTACGTCTGCGTACATTGAGACTGGTACATTTTGCTCCCCTGTGGCATGATCTAGTAAACGAATGTGAGTCAACTGTAGTCTCCAAAATCCTTGGATGTAATAAAACTCACCGTTGAAAATCCTCGGTACTAATAGATGAGTTTTCTTATCCAGATTTCCTAAGAAGGAGCTATTTTTGCCTGTTGTTACTCTCTTGTTAAACAGCCTTTTAGTAGAATTGTATCAAAGTTACGGTCAGTAATCAATCGGTAATTGGTCAGTATTTGCAAAGTAACACTTTATAGATATAAAAAGACTGTAAAAGATTGCTAATTTAAATAAGCTAATATGGAATAGCATAAAAGGTTCTAGTCACTCGCCCGCAAATTCTGGCGGTTTATTTTCTGTTATGGAAAATTTTCGTGTAAACAAACCCTTTCTATCAATTAAAATAAATCTCATTTAAGGTTGAAATTAAAGAATAATTATAATGTATAATAGTCCATGCGCCGATCGCAAGATTTTGACCGTCATCGAACATACGGATAATTTATGGAAAATGTGAAAGTAGACAGTATAGGTAACACAAAACCTCTTATAGACCTATCTGCAAATCCTGACACGACTGCAGTTAATGGCCTAATTAAGGTTAATTCATCAGTATTTCGCAAACGTTACATAACATCCAGGTGAAATTTACAGAATTTGTAGAGAAATACCCGTACTTCAAGAATGTTTTTCAGCCTTACCCCATCCTTGCAGAAGTGCCCAGCTGACCACCCCGAAGAGGCGTTTTTGCAGCGTCTCCCTTCGTGATGAAATATCCACTTGCTTTGTTTTTTAAATTGATGGTTAAACTGCCCAAACAACAAAAAGCTAGTTTCGTCAGCCTGAGCAAAACTTGGTAGAAATGTGTTAGTGCCAAAAACAAAAAGCTGTCGATCCGGGCTACTAACGATATCAACAACATTGATAATATCCTACTAGACTGAATAGGTTGCGTTCCAGGAAAGTAATAAGTGAAAATCTATTAATTGCATTAGTAACAGATTTAAATCATTACAAAATTTTATTGATTTGAAATAATTAAATTTTTTAAATGGATTTCGCGCTTGCAATATCATTTAACATTTTTTCCGCTCGATATGCTGCGCTGTGTATCAGTAACGACATTTTTAGTCTAAAATTCAAGACATAATGTATAAAACATTAAGTGATTGGTTGCTACCAAATACTTTATAGTTATTTAAGCATTAAGGGAGGTAAGTCCAATTTACCAGTCGAGGACGATTTTGCGCCCGAGCGCAGCGAGGGCTGGCAATGAGGTAAGTCTTTTAACCAGTCTCGGACTTAAAATCTTCAAGAATGTAATAATGTATGTGAATATTGATTGTACTTGGTGGTTTAAAATACCTCCTAGCCTAGAGGGATCACCACTTTGATAATAAATAAATACATAAATACATAAATAAATAAATAAATAAATAAATAAAACAGGTGTTCCGATCCTTTTGTCCCCTAGGGAGGTAAGTAGATCACTTACCTCCCGCGGCCACATGGTGTTCTGATACTTTTGTCCCCTAGGGAGGTAAGTAGATCACTTACCTCCCGTTGCCACAACAACCATTGTCATTTCGGTAAAACCAACTTACGTCCATAATAACAATGTATTAATGGCATGCTTACTATAAGGGGAGTGAGAAAATATTATTAATAGCAGAAACTCCATATACTTTACCATATGAAAATAGGCGACATTTTTAAGCGCCATCTTCGCAGATGGATGTGCAATTAATTAATGCTTTTTTCGGTGAGAAGTCTGCAGCTAATAAAAAAATAACACTATTTTTGATAGGCAGTGGTTTATTATTTGTATGCTAGCCTATATCAACCTTTACAACTTTTCTAAACTATTCAATCTTTCATTACAATGATTTTCGAAATGTCACGTTTAGTTGCACATCACACCACAAGAGGCGCTATTAAATTTTGTCTCCCACTTTTTAAAATAAGCTTCCGGTATTAATAATATTATAGTAATTAAAGTATTAAGGGCGGTAGGAACGCTTTACCAGTCGAGGCTAATAATGTGAAGACCGACGCGTAGCGGAGGTCTCTATATTAGCCGAGACTGGTGATACCTAACGCCCGTAATGCTTATACTATTTTTTGCCCGATCAGATCTATGAGTTCATTTTAAATATATAGAGTAAGCATTAAAAAAATCTCACTCAAAGTATGAATTTTATCAAGTCGGTCAATGCGCCTGGTTGTCATTGAGTTGAGTAAACAAAAACAATTTTTGTTTCAATCCAGATGAATTTTAGAATGGCAGTGAGTGTTTTTCGACATTAACGATGAGGTACTTTGTTAATTTGCTTTGGGCGGTAAGCTGAACTTACCGCCTTAACCAAATAGCCATAGAAAAAGTATAGTATTCTCCTTGCGTGCCATGGCTATTACCCATTCGAATGACTCACGGCGCGGCCGGCAGGCAAGCGTCGCAAGTCATCCTCATGAGTAAGTAATAGCCATCATTACACGCTCGTTGAATAATATACTATTATTTATTTCTTTCTTTCTTGGCGAGGAATCGGGGTGGTGGAGCATCGCTCGTCCTCATGATACCGATTACTATAATCATTGATCGACCCTGCTAGGAGTTGACATTGACATATCCATTTTTGTTCTTAACAATATAAAGACACTCTTTATGGATATAATGGATATAATAATGAACTTCCTTTTTAAAATTCGTAAAAACTCAATTAACAAATAACTATGTACTCTACCACATTTGATATTAATTTTTTATTTTATCTTAGAAAATGACTTTTGTTTGTTAAAGTCGAACTGCAGTTGGACGTTATAGGTATATTTGTTTTAATTTTAATAAATGTGGAGAAGACCATGAGTTTTCATTTAATTTTCAATTTAACTCCACTAAGGGCCAGATTATAAAACTTTTTATTTCCTAGATAAAATTTACTTTGAGAATAAATTAATTTATTCTGTCAATTTAATACGTAAATTGACAGAATAAATTAATTTATTCTCAAAGTAAATTTTATCTAGGAAATAAAAACTTTTATAATACCGGCCCTAAGAGACATATGGAACAACATCAAGATTTATATATGTTTTTGAAAAAAAATATTTTTTATCGCCGCCCCCCTCAAAAATTCTCCTAGATCCGCCCTTGCTGCTTCTAGTGCTTCATTAATAACTTCGTCAGGAACAGAAACATCGTTTTTATCATACTGTAACGAATAGTAAACCCACATATGACGGCATCAAACATTCTAGGTGTATGAGTCATCAACTGTACGACTCATCAATCAACACCTGCGAGTATGACTCATCGACACGCCTCATTGACGTCACTTATAAACAGCTGCATGTATGACTCATCAACACGTCATCGAACATTCTAGATGTATGAGTCATCGTATGAAAGATATAAATTGAGTCGCGGGTAGAATGGCGGTGAAATTGTTAAAAGATCTCTTAGTGATAGATTTAAAACGGGAATTGGACGAGAGAGACTTAGATAGTAATGGAAAGAAAGAAGTTTTAATAAAACGGCTAAGAGAATGGCTTTTAGAACAGAAGGAAGATCCTGAAAATTACCGCTTCTAGTTTGTTGTTACGTAAAATGGAAGAGAATTCTAGAATGTTAAAAGAAGAACTACTGGAAAAGTCCGAAGATAATTCTAGGAAGCTAATGTAAAATACTAAAGCACTGGAAGAAAAAGTTTTGGAGAATTCTAGAAAGTACGAAGTAAATTCTAGAATGTTAAACGAAGAGTTGCTGGAAAATTCTAGAAAGCTAATGGATAATACTAAAGCACTGGAAGAAAAAGTTTTTTAAAATTCTAGGATGCTTAAAGAAGATTTACTAGAAAACGCAAGATTGCTCAAGGAAGAATTACTAGAAAAGTCCGAAGAAAGTTCTAGAAGGCTTAAAGGAGAATTGCTGAACAATGTCAAAGTGTTAGAAGATAAGGTTTTCGAAGAATTGTTGGAAAATTCCAGCGCGTTAGGACTATTAGAAATTAAATTGGAGAAACAAGATAGGGTAATAAAGATGGTAGAAGAGAAAATAGACCAAATGCGATTACCACCAACAACTAGGAAAGACGATATAAGCGAAATACTGGAAGATAGAATGAGGCAACTACGCTTTCCCTCAACTTCTGAGTGGCCGTCTAATGAAGTAAAGAAACAGTTTAAAGAAGAAAAGGGTCCTGCCGTAGGGATAAAAGTAAAACCACCCACGTTCGATGGAAAGATACCTTGGTCCACATACTACAAACAATTTGAGGCGGCCGCTGGGGCTAACGGATGGACAGGCAAGGAAAAGGCCGTTTCTTTAACTGTGGCTTTGCTTGGAGACGCGTTGAACGTCCTACAAACAATCCCAGCAGGACAGGAAAATGATTACCAGTTGTTAGTGTCTAGATTGGAGATAAGATATGGAGACGCGCATCTTCAACAAGTGTATCACGCAGTAAAGAATCGTGTCCAGAAGAATGGAAAAAGCCTTCAGGAGTTTGAAGCCGATGTTGAGCGGCTTGTCCGATTGGCGTACCCTACGGCACCCGATTCATTTCTGGGACAACTCGCTGTACAGACCTTCATTGATGGGTTAAGAGACGGGGGAACACAACAATCATTGAGGCTGGCACGACCAAGAACTGATGATGCGCTTGCTCACGCCTTAGAATTTGAAGCTGCAAAAAAGCGTCCCGAGGTCACGGGCGTGTTCGGGCCGTTGTGGTAGAAGAAGAAGGTTCTAAAGATCATCTAGAGGAGTTAGTACTGAGAGTTCTTCGGAAGGAAGAAAGCCGTTGCCCTAAACCAAAACAAGTTTAGCAGTCGGAAAACTAAAGGGGGTCGACGAGAGGGGGCGAACGTTGACCTTGAGTGGAGATGCCCCGGAGATCGCCATCCATGCCGTAACATCAAAGAACAGTACCAGCAGTTTGTTCGTAGATGGGAAGATTGTTAATCGAACTGTCCCCCTACTCATTGATACGGGGGCGACAAAATCAATTATACGCCCTGACGTTCTACGAACAAGTATGAAGTTGTTACAGACAACTACTCAACTCCGTACAGCGACGGGTGAAGTAATACCAACACGCGGAGTGGTGAAGATGAAGATTAGCATTGGAAGTAAAGAACGTGATCATGAGGTGCTGGTAGCCGACATCATTGACGAATTCATCTTGGGAATGGACCTCCTGAGAAAATTTGGTTTTACACTGGAGTTGAAGGAGGGTGTTTTGAAGGTTGGTAACGAAGAACTTCCGTTGCACCCACGAGAAGATCCTGTAGGTAAATCATTATATTTGGTTTTCTCCAGAAGCTTCGTACCCTTCCCAACACGAGAAGATCCTGTTGTAATGGTTTTGCTGACAGAAGATGTGATATTGCCGGGTCAAAGCAAGATGGTTGTCGAGTCAGGTTTGGATGGAGATCTTCGGGTAGGATGTGTGCGAATGATGGAGCCTGTTTGTGATAAGAAGATCCATAGTGGCATACTGGTGAGAAAAGCGCTGATCAAGGTTGGAAACACAGTACCTGTGAGGCTTATGAACGTTAATGTGGATCCGGTGACATTGAAGAAGAGTACCCTTGTGGGACAGTGTGTGCCAGTATTCCGGGTAGCCAGGTGTATGGCTGATGTTCCAAAACCAGTGCCCAAAGACCATGGTGAAAAATTAGTGGGTATGGTTGTTAGTTCGTGCGAAGACCTAAATAGAACGGAAGTGAAAGAGGTACAGGGTTTGGTTCACCGATACCAAGATATCTTCGCTCTTGACGATAGCCAGAAGGGACGAACAGATATAGTAAAACATAAAATCAATACAGGCAACTCTATGCCCGTCCGTCAGCAGCCGAGGCGTCTACCTCTAGCAAGGCGAGCAGAAGCCGAGAAGATTATTACCGATATGGAAGAACAAGGAGTCATCGAGCCATCCAGCAGTCCATGGGCATAACCGGTGGTCCTGGTCAGTAAGAAGGATGAGTCAACGAAATTTTGTGTGGACTATCGGCAGCTCAATAACGTGACCAAGAAAGACCTATCCCTTACCACGAATCGACGACACGTTAGATACCCTGTCTGGTTCACGATGGTTTTCGACTTTGGACTTGAAGAGTGGGTATTGGCAAGTTGAAATGGAGCCTGAAGACCGGGAGAACACCGCGTTCACTATTGGTTCCAGACTATGGCAGTTTACAGTTATGCATTTCGGTCTATGTAACGCTCCGGCCACCTTTGAGCGTCTAATGGAGACCATCCTGAGGGGGCTGTCGTGGAATACTTGCCTGGTCTATCTGGATGACGTGATCGTAGTTGGAAGATCATTCGGTAAACATCTGAAAAATCTGGAGGAAGTGTTCCGGAGACTGCGTACAGCCAACCTGAAATTGAGTCCTAAAAAGTGCCACATATTCCGAAGGGAGGTGAAATATCTCGGGCATGTCGTATCACAAAATGGAGTGGCAGCCGATCACGATAAAATCCGTGTAAACGATTTTTCACGATAAAGTCCAAGAGTGGCCAACACCGAAAGATAAACACCAAGTTCGTAGTTTTCTTGGGTTATGTACCTACAACAGGCGTTTTGTTCCGGGGTTTGCCAATATAGCGAAGCCACTGACAAGGTTAACTGAAGATAGGCGCGTTTGGAGCGGAGAGTGCGAAACAACTTTCCAACAGTTGAAGCGTGCCCTGACAACAGCACCAATATTGAGCTATCCACGGACAGAAGGGAAATTCATACGTGACACAGATGCAAGTAATCTGGCCATTGGGGGTGTACTTTCTCCGATACAGGATGGACAAGAAAAGGTCATCGGCTATTTTAGTAAGGTTTTATCGAAAGCCGAAAGAAATTATTGTGTAACCAGGAAAGAATTATTAGCCGTCGTAAAGTCCGTTGAGCACTTTTATAAATACTTGTATGGAAGGAAGTTTTTATTAAGGACGGACCATGCCGCGTTGAAATGGCACCTGCAATTCCGTAATCCAGAAGGCCAGGTCGCAAGGTGGATTGAACGACTACAAAGATATGATTTTGACATGGAACATCGAGCGGGCACGAGCCATCGAAATGAAGATGCTCTTTCAAGAAGACCCTGTCCGACGGACTGCCGTCATTGCTCTCGTCTGGAAGAGAAGGTTTGCCAAGTATTAAGAACTACTATCGTCAACGACAACTGGTTGCGGGAAGAATTGCCACGACAGCAGGAGGCTGATCCCGAATTAAAAATGGTACTGGAATGGAAGCGTGTGGGAGAAAGGCCTGCCTGGGAAGCTGTCAGCCCTTTCAACAGAACCCTAAAAGCATATTGGGCCCAATGGGAGTCCTTGAAGGTGGAAGATGATCGCCTGAAGCGAGTACTGGAGAGTGAAGATGGCACCACCATTAGGTCTCAGTTCGTGGTTCCAAGGAGCCGAGTGGCTACAGTATTGCGACATCTCCATGACGGTGCCTCAGGAGGACACTTTGGTGTGAAGAAAACTTTGGAGAAAATTAGAGAGCGTTTTTATTGGGTCAATTGTAAAGAAGACGTGAAAGAGTGGTGCCGAAAATGCGAACTTTGTGCCACTGGCAACGCACCCTTGGGGAAACGAAGAGCACCTATGAGGCAGTACAATGTGGGTAGTCCTCTGGAAAGAATAGCTATAGATATTGCCGGACCACTTCCCAAAACCGACGATGGGAATAAATACATCTTAGTGGCAATGAACTATTTTACCAAATGGCCAGAAGCATATGCCCTACCAAACCAGGAAGCTGCGACTGTTGCTGACGTACTAGTCAAAGAGTTTCTCAGTCGCTTCGGAGTGCCCATGGAGTTGCATTCGGATCAAGGCCGCAATTTTGAGTCTGTACTCTTTGGAGAAAGTCTGTCGATTGTTGGGCATTCGCAAGACTCGGACCACACCGTTACATCCGCAGTCTGATGGAATGGTAGAACGCATGAATCGGACAATGGGCAAATATTTGGCCAAGGTGGTCTCCGATCATCAACGAGACTGGGACCAATACCTGCATCTGTTCCTGATGGCTTATCGTGCATCGGTCCACGAAACAACCGGTCAGTCACCAGCGTCTGTGATGTTTGGACGTGAGTTACGGTTACCGTGTGATCTGGAATTTGGATGTCCACCCGCAGAACAGGAGGTACCCGGAAATGATTATGTTTTCAACTTAAAGAAGAAGAAACAATAGCCGAATCTCGAGTGACCGAATGAAGACTTTGTACGATGTGAGAGCCAAAGAAGGAGGGTTTCAACCTGGACAGCTGGTTTGGTTATACAACCCGCAAAGACGTCGGGGCTATCTCGCCAAAGTTACAGCGAAATTGGGAGGGCCCATACCAGGTGAAGAAACGAATAAATGACTTGATTTGCATCCAGAAATTGCCAAGAGGGAACCCAAAGGTGGTACACTTTAATCGTCTGGCGCACTATGAGGGAAACAATAACGTAGTTCCGGATCGAGAAGATGACGCTGAGGTGGCTATCAATACCGTAAGGCCTGAAGATGATCAGCCAACCTTTGCAGAATTTATGGCTGCGTTTTCCGGAACTAGAAAAGCCCGATTCGGAGTCACGACCGAGATGCAACAAGACCTCTTCAGGGTCCCTGGTGATTATTCCATTGCCCACTGTGTCTCCGAGGATCTCCGCATGTCCAGAGGGATCGCAGTAGTGTTTAGGAATAAATTTGGACGGCTGGATGAACTTCGAGATCAGAATCCCTCTATTGGCAAAGCCTTACACTTGCCTGATCATGACCGCTCCATTTACTACTTGGTAACCAAGCAGTTTTACTACCAGAAACCGAGTTACGCCGACCTGTGGAGGGCATTATAGGATTTGCGGACCGAGTTGCTTACCAGGGGTATTAGCAAATTGGCAGTTCCCAAACTCGGCTGTGGGCGGGACCAGTTGGATTGGAGAATCGTTCGAAACCTGCTGGAAGTTATTTTTAGAGATACGGATGTGAAGATCTTAGTCTGTAGCTTCGATCCCCAGCCCGCATCAAGGCCAACAAAGAGTGTAGACTGTTATTTCTACCGTAATGGAACATATAGTCGAGGTGAAGATTGTCGATACCGTCACGACCCTTTCTACAGAAACCAGAGAATAAAACCTGTTCTGGGACAGAACAGACTTGAAGAGGGGGCAGTGTAACGAATAGTAAACCCACATATGACGTCATCAAACATTCTAGGTGTATGAGTCATCAACTGTATGACTCATCAATCAACACCTGCGAGTATGACTCATCGACACGCCTCATTGAAGTCACTTATAAACAGCTGCATGTATGACTCATCAACACGTCATCGAACATTCTAGATGTATGAGTCATCGTATGAAAGATATAAATTGAGATCGCGGGTTGAAGGAAGGGAGTTAATGTTTGACCGGCATAGTGAAATGTACTCTGAATAAATAAATGTTAATAATTCTTGTAATACATAAATAGTTTTTAATAAATAGTCCTCATATAAATTTGTAAATACCTAGCATTTTAATAGTTTTATAAATAGTTTATAGTTATAGTGTTTTTTTTTAATTAAGTGCATTGTAAATAATCTTTTCTTTATTAATAGACGATTTAAACAGCATTTTTGTTATTATTTTAAAAAGAACGTTGCAATACATTTCAACATCTTTCGTGAAAAACCCAAAAAACTTTTAGGCACAAATAATTGTTTTGATTGTAAATAAACGGTTGCCTTATCAACGCAGCTCGAAGAAATAGTCCACTCGCGCTAACGTGATCGTGAACTAAACATTCTTCTCGCAAATAAACAATGCTTTAATTCACTTGGTGTATAAATATCTACAATTTTATAATGTTTGACAGTCGATAGCCACCCGCGCGACCAGAATGATTCTTGAACACATGGGATACGTTCTGATCTAGAGTAGGTTCCAGTAAATCATGCACACAAGAATATTCGAACATAATCTAACACATCGGACTGTACTGTATTTTGGTTACATAACTTCAGAGGTTACTTTGAGGTTACCCTTTATTTTTTAAGAAATTAGGTAATACAGTTTGTAAAATTAACTAGAGAATTGTTAATAACCTTTATCATTTTTTTTAAACCAAAGAAATAGACAACAGAATATGAAAGAACTAATATTAATTTGTAAATAATATTTTCTGTTAACCTATTTATTTAGTATTTAGTAAGTTGAAATTTATTTTTCTTATATTTAGGTATTTATTAATTAACAATATTTAAAAATAGACGTGCCATAAAAGAGAGACGGACCCAAGCATTTTCCCTGTTTTTCTTACAACAAATTTGAACAATTTGAAATTGTGATCCACAGAACAATGGTGTTAGCTCTGTGAATCGAAAGCAGTTGGAGTTCACTCCAATTGCTGTGATCTGGTAATGTAGAACGCGGTTGAGTTAACACGCGAGCAATAAAAAAAATGATCCGGAATCGACAGTGTACTCTGGATCAGAACGCCGCACGCACATGTATAGGTTGTCTCTTTTAAATTTCTGAATTTAAAGTAAAATCCTTTAAAATCGAAAGTGTTATTAAAAATGTGCCAGTATCAGTAAATTCTTCTATAATAACAAACAAAATATTCTTACAGAACGAACAGTGTGAAACCAATATTTAAAAAGTACAGTAATTTCAAAATTTCTTCCAACATAAAAATGTTACATAAGAAATGGAACTATCTTAAAATCGTTACAGATATTAATTTTATAAAATTAATATTTAATAGGAACAACATTATTCAAAAATCAACGCTTAATCGAAAAGAACATCAAAGTTTTCTCGATCAAAAAGATAATAAAGATAATTTATACTCTGTTGATGGCATTTACTACATAAATCAAATGCCGTTTACAGAATTAAAATATCTTTATTGCTTTACGAAATATCGGATGTGCGAATGTTAACTGAAACACCATGTGTATGCCATGCAGTCAGCGATACATTTCAACATTATTGCATGCAGTTCAAGTGAACGAAGAATGAAGCAAATTTGGCGAAGGCTTCGAGCACAGCCTGCGTTGACGCATTTTAGATAGACGGATGAATTTGTCATGTTAAGTAAGCGTAATTTAAAATTTGTACGGCAGTCATTAGAGCAAGATGCCCCGTTTCCCGAGATCAATCAGAAAATATTAGGTGCCCTACAAATAAACTCGAGATGTTTTGTACCAAAATCATTTGAAACACAAAATGAAAATCCGCCTCCTGGTACATGAAACGCTAACTACAGCACGTAATGCTTCTTTCTGTTGTTCTGTTTTCTTCGCCGACTTATTGTTAGAAGCGATCTTCAAACAAATGTTAGCTATTTGTAGACTTTCTGTGAATAAAACGGCTATAATTCCTGGTCTGTTTCCTTACTCTTAAAGTCTTCACACGTAGATCCACACCTTCTCCACTTTTGAACGTAAGTTAGCAAACGCTGTTTACCTATAACCAGTGACGCAGCGATCATTTAAACAAACATTAAGCAGGCTTTAAGTGTTAGAGGTCTTAATTAGAGACAATTCTGTCATTGAATATAATACAGACAAAATAATTTTGCTGGAGCCAAAACTCAAATTAATCAAGCCGTTACTCATGATGCATATCTATTGCTGCTGTATTTCAACTACGAATAAATTTGAAGAATTGTGAGATCGTATTAAAACAGCTATTTAGTTTTTGTAAGAATTAGTTTTGCTTTACCATCCATGGTTATATTCAAGATCCATCACCATTATGGCAAAACAGGGCGAATGAAATCGAAGGTGCATTCATTTTTTCTACGAAATACATGTTTTGGTTGGTAAAGATTCCAAGCCTGACGATATTATTTGACATCGACGTATCGTCTCGGTCAAACAATATCGCTTGGCTTGTAAAGGTGTCCTTCACCAACTCAAAATGTAATATACTATTTCATGGACAAAGTTTACAAGAAAAACAGGAAAATCGATCGATTTAAAAAATCCGAAAATAACTAAGCATAATTCTGAAAAAATCACAAACGCAGGAGTAGCTTATTAATCTTGCTTAACTTTGCTTTGTTTCATTTTAATAAACGAGTTAATAAGGATCCGGAGATGAATAATTGGAAATCAGATTTCTTAGGATTTTTAGTTATTATTGGTGTCAAAACAGGCCACTGCGACCTACATTTGCTAAATATCAAACTTAGTTCCCCATACTCTAGAGGCATGCGCGTGCTATCGTTGCGCACGTAATGTAACGCGGTTCGCGTATTTTTTTTAAATAAAATTCGAAAATATTCAATATATTTTATATGAAAATGACTACCACACAGCTAAAAATCTTTGTTTGGACAACTTCCTGTTTGTAGAATTACCTGCCATAAAGACCACGTTGGATCATCTTTTTATCTGTTTCTCATCAACAGGTTTAGGTGTAACAAAATAATACAAAATAGATTCGATTTATAATAATAATAATTTTTATTGAATTATTTAAAAGTATCAGAAAAGTCAAATTATGGATGCATTTTTTACTAAAACGATAATCTAAAAAAATAAAAAAGGTAAAGCAGTTAGTGGGAAGCGAACCTAGGGCAACCGTTTACAAAGCGGCTCTACCACCGATCCATCGTTTCTGTTGTTGGGGCTTTTTTATTCCAAGTTAATACTTGCGTCGTCTTCGCGTTTATTTGTTATTTTTTAAAATAAGTCTTATTAAATGCAGAAACGCATATTTATTACTTATTTTGGATTTACTTTTATTTAAAAAAGAAATTTTTAAAATTGGCATCACGTCAGCTACATAAGCTCCTCTTTTTAAACAATGACTATAGAATTAAGCAATAATTTTAAGTTTACTGTTTATTAATCTTTTTTATTTCATAACAATTTTATGTAAGTATTTATTTTGATAAATATTATTAAAAAATGTTTATAAAATATATTAAATATTTATTTTAAAAAATTATCCAAACTGAGATGAGAACTTTGGTTTTGGAATTCTAAATCTAGCGCTCCCTGCATTTGGCTATGGTGACTGCTGTCGCATCTTTTTTCTTTAATGAATGTCCATGTATCATACTGTTTTTTTGGTTTTTAATTATTAATTACTTTTTTACAATATTGCTAATTACAGTATATTAACTTATCAATTGGTTAATATTAACTAATAAACAATTAATATTCATTCATTTATACATGTAAAATGTGCTTTTAAAATCTAACATTTCGTTTGTTTTGGTGTTAGAATTCTATAACAAAGACAGGAAATGAGTAAGAAAGACATGCATGATTCCTACTACTCAATATGAGCATGTAATCTTAGCAAACGAATCCACCCACATTACAGAAGATTACTTTGAGGTTATGTCCAAAACGATGAATGCTCCTGCATACTATTATAGGGCCTTAAGTATTAATTAAATAAACTTTAAGAACTTAGATTGTAAACTGATTACCAAGGAACGCACTGTTGATTACTGTAACAGTGTTACTACATAATATCATCTTTTGTTGTTATAATAATAATGTTTAAAAATAAATATGTCATATAAAATATATAGACTTTCCAAGTCTTGCTAAATTAGAATAATATGCTTAAAATTTAAAATATAAGAACTTGGACTGAGTTTCCAAAAACCATCAGCATCATTACTTCTAGTAATATGCGAGAGCTTGAATTAAAAGGCCTTCTGATATTGCTCTTTCTTGTTGGTGTCCAAATGGATGAACAAAGGTCCTCATTAAAGACCATATTGCTAGAAGAATTTGAGCACTAATCTAGTACACCTGCCTGGAGAAGATTTAAAGGAGACTAATCCTTCAAAGCAAACCAGTTAGTATAGTAGCAATTCCATGACATTTGCTATGGTTCATAATCTCTATGACTAGCAACTTGAGCCTTCATTGTTAAAAAAATATATTATTATTTTATAGTCCTCTAATTAATTTGTTTTATGAGCTGCCTATCTAATGAATATTTAGGTGGGCACTGTATGCATGTTTTATAGTACGAGCAAAAAGTAACTCCATCAAAGGTGCCTGGAATTATGAACTCATGCGTATTATAACACCAGAAAATAAGGTATATCAAATTAATCACCAGTGTTGTAATGTATCTAGATACAAGTATCTAGATACAAGTATCTAGATACAGTATCTAGATACTTTTATGGTACCTAGATACATATCTAGGTACTTTTAAAATTTTGTAACCGTATTTGGATCTAGGTACATTTGCCGTAGTATCTGTGTATCTGTATTGTACAGATACTATTTTCATATTTTTATAATACAAAAACTATCATAAATGATGTGTGCAATTTTAAATTTGAAATAAACCGCCGAATGTAAAACGAATAAAACGAATTTTTTATTACGAAATTGCTTTGAAATTTACTAGATGGTACTCACCTCCTTGAACAACTATAGCCCCTCTATTTCAAATAGTAGCAACATCGTGGAGCAAACCAGCCACAAACTTTAATAAAGAAACAAATCACCACATGCATATTGTATCATTTTAACAAAAATTTGTTTAAAAATTATAATTTCGTAGTTGTATACTACATTAATACGATCGTTTTTACGTAACATGAATGTCCGTTAACAAATTCATGTTAAATTGTGAATATTTTTGTGCATAATGATTATTAAACCTAAGATTTAGTGTAAAACGAAATGTCAAATCTGGTAACTTTCAATGTCACCAACATACTTTTGCTCCAGCGACGAGATCAATCGTTGTCGGTACTATTTGAAAATATAGGGGCTATATGAACAATAAATTAGAGTTACTACATCGAGTCAGCCAGGCCAAGTTGGCGGATCAGATTAAAATCGCATCTTACATATTTGACATATTACAAGTTTGGGCTGTCAGAATACAAACTATATAGAAAAACCTAACGTGGATTTAATTAATTCAATGATAATAATAATTAACAATTTCGGGCTTTTCTCGTCCCAAAATAGGGTCGTTTGCGGTACTCTAATCCGCCAACATGGCTTGGCTGACTAGATGAAGTGACTCTATAAACAATGGATATTATTACAGAATGATGATATTACCAATTGTGTAAGGAATGTGCATTCTTGTCTCTCCAGGGCAGTATTGCCAACTGTACAATAATTTACAGCTTGTACCAACGTACAACAATTAGATAAAAATGTACCACAATTTCAAATATGTAGAGAATTCCTGTAATAAAGAGAATAATCATTCTTTATTACATGTAATAGTTATTTAATATTTACGTAATAAGTCTGGAATGTATATTTTCCTGGACTTGTAGATATGGTACCACGACAAGCCATAGGTGAGTTTTCTAAGTCTGCAAGTACAGTAAAGGGCTTTGTTACACACTCCTATTTTTTCTGTCAACAGTCAATTTGAGAACTTTCAAAGTAGGAACTATCCTATATGAAGTACTTTTGAAAATGTGTTAAAGAGTAAGTACGAGGATGGTCTGAAAAGTTTCCGACCTTAACGTGAAGATGGCAGCACTCGTCAATAAAAGCTAGGGAATGTAGTTGTGCATCTTTTGACAGGTACTCACCAAAATTTCAGCCATTTTGGACGCGCAGTTGTTATTTGACAATCGTTTAAGTGAGTCGATGTGAGTGTTTTTGTGAAAATGGAAAAAATCGAGTATCGAGCTGTCATTAAATATTTGTTTTTGAAAAGCAATACGCCTACGCAAATCAAAGATGAGTTGAACTCTGTGTATGGGGAATCTGTGCCATCATTTACCACAGTGAAATTTTGGCCAGCTGAATTTAAACGTGGCCGTACCAGCTTGGGAGACGATGAACGTTCGGGACGTCCAAAAACTGCAACCACTGACGATAACATCGCTAAAGTTCACCAAATGGTGCTGAACGACCGTCGAATTAATTTGAGATTGATAGCAGAGGTTATGAATATGTCTAAAGAACGTGTTTGTCACATAATCAAGAGTTAGGCATGAGAAAGCTGTCCGCGCGTTGGGTGCTGCGTTTGCACACCAAAGACGTGTTCGAATGAACATTTCCAACGCTCTGTTGGCGCAGTTTAGGCGCAATAAATCAGAGTTTTGGCGCCGATTAATTACTGTAGATGAAAGTTGGATACACCATTATACGCCCGAATCAAAAATACAGTCAAAACAGTGGACTGCGAAGGAAGAATCGGCTCCAAAAAAAGCAAAAACTGTTATGTCGGCTGGGAAAGTGATGGCAACTGTTTTTTGGGATAGTCATGGAGTTATCTTAATCGATTATCTTCAAACAGGAAAAACTATTACAGGAGCATACTATGCGTCATTACTTGACAAGCTGAAGGCAGAAATTGCGGAAAAACGGCCACATTTGCAGAAAAAGAAAATCCTGTTTCACCAAGACAGGTCTCACACCTCCGCGGTTGCCATGGTGAAAATCCACGAATTACGGTTTGAACTGCTTGACCATCCTCCTTACTCACCAGATCTAGCCCCAAGCGACTTCTTTTTGTTCCCTCATCTAAAACTTGAGCTCGGAGGACAGAGATTTTCGTCAAATGAGGAGGCAATCACCTTCGTGAACAATTATTTTGCAGAGAAAAACGCCGAGTACTATTTGGACGGGTTAAAGAGATGGGAGCATCCCTGGGAGAAGTGTGTAGACTTACAAGGAGACTATGTAGAAAAATAAATTTAAAGAAAAAATGTCTTGTATCTTTGTTAGGTCGGAAACTTCTCAGACCACCCTGTATAATATATTCGGTTATATGAAGAGTACCTAAAAGCAACCAGATTTAGCGACTTTTGTGGTGTAATAGTATTAAACTTGCAAAATTGTTATAGTGTGAATCGTACCAACACCTACTTTCAAATTAGGTTATCAGAAATAATACCTAGGCTATGATGGTTTCTGTTGTGGTAAAACATTTTCTAGGTTTTCAAACAATGAAAACTATTGGAATTCATTCAAGTTATTAATATTTTGCACAACACCAAGACTGAGGACGCAAAATCTACACAAGTAGCATGTTTGGACAGTTGGACTGCTTTAATAATTTGTTTTATGTTTTTAATAAAATATTAACGCAAGTTAAGTGTGGAAAGAACACATAATAATTATAAAAAGTGGAAAGGTTTGAAGGCACACTGTACTTATCTTTAGATACTGGTTTCTGCTTAATAATTATCTATTTTTAATATGTATAAATTTTAATAAATATTGCTGTCCTAGACTAGTCTTGGAATTGATGCTTAGTTAAACGACTATTTTCGATACAAAAAATTGACTAAGAAATTCTTATTTTCGGGATGATTATAGTAAAACAAGTGTCTACAAATGTATCTAGATACATTATGTTAGGCTTTGTATTTGGATCTAGATACTTCACAGCAAAAGTATCTGTATCTAGGTACATTTTTCTGATAGTATCTGTATCTAGATACACAAAATAATGTATCTGTTACAACGCTGTTAATAACAACTGTCACTGTCAAAGGAGTCTGATTATCTTGTATAACTTTCTAGTGTTATAATACACATGAGTTCATAATTCCAAAGGCACCTTTGATGGAGTTACTTTTTCCTCATACTATATTGCCTTTTATAAACTTTACTCATTTATCACCAATGAAAAACGATGAAATTATCGTTAACTATGATCTCACTGCCTCATTCACAAAAATTTTAGTTAGATCAGCCTTAATTTAAGATCATTTAATAAATACATGTAATCAAAGAATGTCCGGTCTTAAGCGGCATATCACATTATAAATGTAATTAGATTCCTACTGTAGTTCAGAGTAGCTAAGAGTTCAGGTGTAAGGATGGATAAAATTACACTTAAAATGTGATTTACGCTGCCTAAGACCAGCCATTATTAAATTCCACATTAAATGTAGTATTCATAATAAATAAATTTGTTATCTGACGAGAGAAGTAGGTGCAGCAATTACAGGTTCTTGCTCAGGAGGCTTGTAGATTCACACCGACAACGACCCAACATTATACAAAGGTTTGGCATTTACTGCTTTACTGGTATAAGTATCTAATAGTGTGCACTAAAATAGTTATATACTTAACTCTTCATTCTCTTCTGAACCAAAAACAATTTAGAAAAATACTTAAAAACTTTATTGATTTACTGCTTTTGGTAATAAGCTATAAAAAAAGCTGGAAGCTGTACGCCGATTGGTGTAGCCTTAACGCTTCAGATTCCTAATCAGAAATCGCGGGTTCAAGCCCATCTTCGTATAGTTCTTTTTTAATTGTGTTGCTTACTAATTATTATGTTTAGAACTTTATTACAATGATTATTAGTTTTCTGCCCTTTTTTCATTTGCTTTTCCGATAGTTAAAATTGTACAAAAAGTAAAGGTGTACCCCCATAGCAAAAATATCCAATAATAAAAAAACTATTATTAAACATGTCTTTCTTTTCAGCCTTTAATTATTCCGGTGGTTATTTCAACCCTGCGTTAGCAACTTCATTAAAATTTGGATGTGAAGGTAATACATTAGAAGAACATATGGTTGTGTATTGGGTTGGGGCTACTGCTGGTGCAGTAGCTTCTGTTTATTTCTACAAACTATCTTGTATTCAAAATTTAGTTGGTAAGCTCAAGTCGAAAGAGAAGAAAGAATAAACGGAAGAGTACAACAAAATTACGGAACCAAAATAAATTATAATTTTTAATTTAATTTCTATTAATTTGTTATATATGTAAACAAAGTTAATTTGTTTTTAATCGAATATTTATAATTTTATTTATTATTATTATTTTTCAATTTATTTAATAAAATTGTATTTTATTTTTCATAATTGCAGACTTAAATTTATCACTTTATACTACCTATCAATAATTTTAATCAAAAATTCCTAACAATATTAATTCTATTCAATATAGCTATTAGGTACTTCTCCAAAATTGCTAATATCCTTTTCTATTAAGACAAAAATAGAAATAGGATGACTAATGTCCTTCTCTGTAATGTTATTATTAATTATCTTTTCATGTCTGATCTGCTTAGAATTTTCTCCATTAGTACTTGATTAACAATTTATCATTGTTTGTAATCTAATACACATATTATAATTTCTGAGCACATTAAGTTAATAAATGAGCAAATAAGATAACAAACTTGTAATTATAAGGAATATGTCTGAAATAATTAAATTACAAGTCATGACACGAAGAAAGGTTAGTGACTTTTTGCAATAGTATTTTCTGATACTTTTTATAATAAGAAACACTAATTTATATGGTAAAGGAATTTTCCAATAACTTAAAACACGTTTATTATAAAGCAATTAAATATTACACAGTTATTCAGTTATAATAAAATATAACAGTTCATAAAATTAGTAGAAGAATGGTACAGTGAATCACTGTGAATGTAATGAGTTTTGTTTTGTGGACCTATTTGGATCTGAAATGAAAAAAAACCTTTTAGCTGCAGATAATTTCGAAATGATTTAAAACTATTAATTTTCATCTTGAACTTATTTGAGGCATTGGAGAACAAAACTGACCAAGTTCAAACAATCTCAACAATTAGAAAAATTGTGTTAGACATAAATATATGCTAGACTTTTCTACATCGTCTAAGAGTAATTTGTTAAATTAAGATTTTCTTGTTCACCAAGATAAGTCTATAATGCTCATAACATTACATATCAAAAAGTTGCCAAGTTAATAAAAACAGACATTTCAATAGCTGCACAGTCTCACATGCATGCTTTTCAATGTGCTAATTGTTGAAGTGTATACAGTAGGACCTCAATTAACCGTCAAGGCATCAGCTGGACATACATACATATAATTTAAAAAAAAAATAAAACAATTTTGAGAAAAAACCTTTTTCTTTAAAAAACTCCCTATTGTTCTGTTAACCGTCTTTAGGATTATCCATCAATTCCCCCGGTCTCGGGCTAGATGGATAATTGAGATCCTACTGTACTTTCAAGAGATACTCGCATATATCACAAAGTATTATGCAAAAGAGTTGATTTTTTACAAATAATTAATTTTGTTAAATCAACTCACATGTCTAGTACGTTACTTAGCAACAGTTAAACCGTCGCAAAACATTCTCAAAAAATAATTGTTTTTAAAACATCACTTTTTATTTCAGTTATTAAATCGGCTGCCAAAATAATATTGTACGTCACATTTTCGCAAAGTACTATACTGAACTGGCAGGCTTGCCTACTCGTTCACTAAAATATTACCTACTATTAATATTAAATATTTCCGGACTATTAACATAAATAACTACATATTTCAGTACTAACTAGTAGTTTAATTTGTGAATTTTGTTATATAAGCACACTTTTGAGACCCTTGTGGAAACTGCCACCATGCTGTCACGTTCAGTCCAACCCTGACTACCTTCCTAAACAGAAAATATAATAAAGGAATAGTAAAAATTGAATTTAAAAAGACTTGGTAAATTAAAACCAAGTAAAACAAAATTACTAACTGTAAAAATTTATTGATAAAATAATTAAAAATTATTAAGAACAATGTCGAAATTGCACAAATTTAAAGGTCCTCTTAAGTCATTGAAGTCTATTTGGGTTATTTAGTATTTTAATAGTCGAGAATAAAATAAATTAATCAAAACGCTTGTAAAGTTTTTGATGATTAGACCTGTGGGGTGATGACGTAGTTACTACCAGCCATAAACGAATTGGACAGAGCATCTTTCTATGATAAAAAAGTGTGGTTTTCACTAATATTCTCACAAAGATTAACTATATACCGGGCGTCCAAAAAGTGTGGAAACGCTTGAATTTCTCGAGAACAACACATCCAATTACAAAAAGAAAAACACGTGTTCCTTTATTTTTTGAAACCTATTCAGTCATGATATGCAAACATCATCCCCACCCCCCTGGGGGGTGGGGCGGGAGTAAGTTGTGAAAACTTAAATGGAACACCTATTTTTTATTGCACTTTTGCATTCTCCATAAAAAACTGCAAATTTCGCCCCCCGACCCCTCTTGGGGGTGGAAAGAGGGAAAATTGGACATGTCCGCAGAAAAACGATCTTTTTTTACTTTTTTTTTCCTCCAAATTTTTTTTTGTGATTTACAAATTGTCCGAAACCCCCCCGCCCCCACCCCATTGGGGGAGGAAAAAAAAGTAAAAAAGATCGTTTTTCTGCGGACATGTGCAATTTTCCTTCTTTCCACCTCCAAGAGGGGTCGGGGGCGGGGGAGGTCAAAATTTGCAATTTTGGAACAGTTTTTTATGGAGAATGCAAAAGTGCAATAAAAAATAGGTGTTCTCATTTAAGTTTCCACAACTTACTCCCGCCCCACCCCCAGGGGAGTGGGGGTGATGTTTGCATATCATGACTGAATAGGTTTGAAAAAATGAAGGAACACATGTTTTTTCTTTTTGTAATTGGATGTGTCATTCTCGAGAAATTCAAGCGTTTCCACACTTTTTGGACACCCGGTATATATTTTAATTAGTTGTTTCATGACTTGAGGAGGCCTTTAAGTAACAGTGCTATCTTGTAGTTCTTATGGTTTGTTTTTGTAAGAATAACTTTTTGTGCCAGAGGAACAAGAATTAATTACATTGGTATTTTTATTTCTTATCTTATCTTGTAAAAAAAAATTATAGTCAAAAGTGAAATTTTCCAAATACTTTATTTCTTGTAAGCTTTTATATTCTTACACATTATTCAAATAATCAAAGTTATCAACTGTCATTTAATTTAAAATCATTTGGGCACAGAAGAGAAAGAAATTTGATTCGAAAATGAATTGTTTATACTAATTCTCTGTCTTGCTCTATTCTGCTAACAGAATCTCTGTAGTACGGTATTCTATGACGAAAATTGTGTTAAAAACTCTCATAACATTTTCTTCTCCGATGGCACCTTCAAGAAATATAAATAATTTTTCATTTTTAAAACTGACAACAATGAAGGTTCTTCAATGCTATTTGATCTCGGTTGACTAGGTGTTGATTGCATAATGATTAATTAAGCGAAATAGTAGGCATCTGTTAAGAGAAGATTTAAAACCAAATATCCATGATGAAGCAGTAGGATGTTGTCAAATTTCTAAAAAATACAATCATTTCTACTTTTAGTGTACCGCCACATATCGTGCATAGGACGGACCGGAGATGTCAGCGGAGAGGGTAACGGAACATATAAGGCAATAGTATCATGTGACTGTCCAGACATACAACGGTGAGGAGAGCATGTAGCAAGCAGACCAGCTGACTAGTAGCGGAGATATAAAATTTATTTGAAATATTTGAGAGTAGTCAGGCATTGTATATGAACGTGTCAAGATCTGATCATGAATTGTGAGACCTTGATTAGTGAAGATGATGAAATTCTCCTAAGATTTCTCTTGATGTATTTAGTTCACGCACCCGCACTTTCCGATTTTTTTGTAACATACGAAACTTCAAAAATGAATTTTCGTATCGCAGCAAATTTGAAATAAACATTTTAGCAACAAGCATTTTATAAGAATGATTCTCCACAATTAATACGTCACATAATCCGCACTATGTGTGGCCGCTATCCACTTTACGTTATGCTCTGCTCTGCGCTGTCCTCTCCACTATCCATTGAATGTGTGGCCGTTCACTTAAGCATAAAATTCTTGTGATTTAAAGCAGTTAACATTTCGAAGACTGTTGCAAAGGTTTATGTATGGTTTAATATTGTTAATTCAATCCAAAGATCTACTACTAGTCAGTAAAATTTAAAAATAATGATATCTTTGGTGGTACTTGTACCTCGTACCTTGTAACTGCTTGTACATCTTAAAGGAGCCATCTGAAAAGAAAATGTTATTGACGATTTTTAATTCAGTTTTCGTAGTAGAACTCCGTACTGGAGAGTTTTTTATCGAATCATTACACCCTGTATATTGTATCATCATATTATGGTAACATGGTTTTATTAAGTTGAGATACAGGGGGCTCTTGATTGGACAGTTAAATTTGACTTTTTATTGTGAAAACAACAGCTTTAATATAATTTATACAGGGTGGTCCATTCCACCCGTACACTCCTTTTAAAATGCGGGGGATTGAAATCTTTTAACAAGACGATGGGTGATCTTACTAATGTCAATGTGCTCTTTCGAATGACGCCAAAATGGAACCCCCCTGATTCCCCCTTGTAGGGGGTAAGAGGGGTAACTTTGAAAATTCAAATGGGAACCCCTAAGTTTTATTGTATATTTAGATTCTACTCATCAAAATATGAATAATTTATTTGAAACATTTTTTATCTTCGTAACAGGTGGCGCTGTAATAGCAAAAAACCGATTTTTTTTTCTAACGTTGTACGTGATAACAATATTTTTTTGCCTTAAATGTTCTTAGAATTTGTTTTCCATTCTAACAACATTTTCCAAGATTCTACTGGGGTTTTGCTTTAAAACATGTCAAGTCATAATTATATGCATTACAAAAATCTGCCGACGAGAATTTCACTTTGTAATTCACTATTAAATTTCGGCGGTTATCTTTCTTTTAGCATATAGCAATAAATGATGAAATATGGATATCTCATCCACTCAGGCCATAAAGTAAGATTAATTTAAACAAATAACATTTTAAAATAAAAATTATGTTTGTGAAATAAAAATTATTTATTTGTACAGTTGATTTTCAACAATTACATACTATTTAAATAGACTTGCGAAGTAAAGAATTGTAGCAAGTTATTTTCTGTTAAAATTAAATATTAAATTAGTACGATTTAAATATTATTTTGCCATATGCAGAGCAGATTACAATTTAGAATGTTTTATCGATTATTGTTATTAGTTAAAAGTAAACATTAATTATATATGCTTAAAATAAATATTCAGATAAAGATTAAGAAGTTTAAGCAATATCTAAATAAGTAGACGTTAAGGTTCAAAAACGATCTAAAAATTTCAGAAAAAAAATTGTTGTCACGTACAACCCAAGAAAAAAAATCTGTTTGTCGAAAACACCTTAGGGAGAGAATTTCCGTTTTTCATCATAACGTAAAGTTCTTTCTCATGAAAGTACACATTAGCAAAGCTTTTTCATCACTATTATAAAAAAATATGAAAAACTGTTATTTGTAATTGTAAATATGCCTGTAAATGCCAAGGTGAGACGCCGGAAAATGCAAAAAATCGGTTTTTTGCGATTTCAGCGCCACCTGTTACGAAGATAAAAAAATGTTTGGAATCAATTATTCATATTTTGATGAGTAGCATCTAAATATGCAATAAAATTTAGGGATTCCCATTTGAATTTTTAAAGTTGCCCCCCTTACAAAAAAATCAGGGGGGTTCCTTTTTGGCGTCATTCGATAGAGCACATCGACATTAGCAAAATCACTCATCGACTTGTTAAAAATTTTTAATCCCCCGCATTTTAAAAGGGGTGTACGGGTGGTCTGGACCACCCTGTATAAAAAATGCAATAGAATGGAATACGCAAGAAGACAGATCAGATTAGATTATTATATGGATTACTTTTAGAGTTTTATGTTTCGAGTACTGGAAGTTGTTGTACTACAAAAAAGTTAATTTTAATATACATAAACAAAGAAATTAGTTTTTACATATTCTGTCTAATCTAGCAATTACGTGACATTCATCGCTGCATAAAAGTTTAATCAGCTCAAATAGAAGTTAAATTTTTGTCTGTATTAAATGACTATGTGTAATCGATGACATGTACACTTTTGAGCTATATAACAATAATATTTGTTATAATATACTTACCTGTTTTTTTGTAGCTGGGACATGTTATTGGTCATCATTGCAATGATAATAACAAATCTCATTTTTTTTTCTCTGCAGACTATGTTGACTACTTTTGTTTTGATAACCAAGTATAGTTCGCTTCTATTTTTTTATACCACGGTGTTAATGTAGTGATTTACTTATAAGTGATTCTTGACTTATTTAGTGATTCCTTATAAATCTAGAAGGTATTAAACATACACATGGTTGCTACAACCGTTAAAAAGAATAAACAGATCAAAGTAAAAAACACAATCTTTTATTTGCTTGAGATAATTAAGTACTTAATTTATCTATAAATACAATCAAGAAATATAACAACTCCCAAAAGGCCACACTCATAATAATTAATTTCTAAGTAAAATCTGTATTTTCTTGCAATTTGTCGACTTAGCAATGGTCAACATTCACAAACACCCTTCATATATTAAAACAATTTCTATTCGTACAAGTTATAACTGGCTTTAGATACGTATTAATGCAATATAACAAATTAATCACGGTTCAACAGAAAGTCACAGTACAGGTTTACTAGGTGTTTAGTAAATGCAAACTTTAATTTTTAATGTGAAATTCTTATAGGTCAGCAATTTAGAGTTGCAAATATCTTAAAAATATTATTTTGTTTATTGTTTTTTGCATTATATATTTTGAGTGTTAACAGAATCAGGTTTGTATATATGTATTTAAGAATGGGAAATAAATTTTACGATTCTTTTTCTACAGAATGTCAAGAGAAGCAATTTTGAGCGACGTAAAAAAAGCAAAAATAGATTCTTTTCATTAGGCTGAATACGATAACGTTACGATTGCAAAGAAATAAGCAGAAGTGAAAAAGTAATAAGATATTACTTACAATTAGTGATCGACTGATATAACTTTTTTTTTAAGATACGATATATCGGCTGATACCGATATTTAAGTGCCGATAAACCGATATATCGTATCAGCAAAATACACTTTTTCAATTTTTAATCTCTATAGTTTTTAGTTTTAAAAAATATTTATAAAAATGCGTTCCTGGTTTTTACTACATTATGAATTAACATAAAACGAGTTTTTAACTAACAATACTTTTGGGAAATTGCCAGTATGTAAAGACATTTTAAAATAATATCACCGTATTGAACCGCTTAAGCAGTAAATAAAATTCTTTTAATATTTTTGTTAAGGTGAAAAGTGCTGTTCCACTCGACAGCTCAGCAGTGTCAGATTTCATAAACTTGCTTGCATAAACAATTTACAATCAATTTATAGAGGATGTAGAAAATAAACGTTAAATGTGAATGCTAATTAACTATAAAAATAAAATACTGTTTTGAACGAATCTTCTCAACTGTTGATATAGTTCCGGTTTGACTTTCAAGGAATAAACAAGTTAGCCGTGCTCAATTATCATTCTCTTTGAAAGTTCCAAACACCACGCGTCACATTGTGATTAGTGCAATAACCTCTTGCGATATCTAAAATAAGTAAAATAAACATTATAACTTTATAACAAGCGAATGTATAATTCAATACCAGGTAAGCAGCTGGTCCTAAATCTATTTTGGGGAACATGTTCCCCAACCCACAACAATACCCGCCAATAGGGTATACAACACCTAACCCCCAAAGTCAACCCAAACAATATTCATCACAAGGATACATATTTCCTAATTCTCAAAACCAAGTATGCTGGCAACAACCAGGATTTATTGTACCAAATTCGTCACATTTCCAAATACCTTTCAACCGCAACAATCGTTTCAAACACAACCTTCCCTATCAACGCAACAAGTATATCAGAACCCTAATGACCAAACCACCCCTCGTAATATCCTAAAACCCACAAAATTAAATCTGCAAACTACACTCGATAACAACAAAATGATTGATGAATCCATCGACACGGAGCAAGATTTGAACGATGAAGAAATAAATCAGAAAAATCCGACGCAAATGGTCCCAAAACGTAAGCGAGATAAAACAAACAATGAACCTCACACTCCTACAACATCGCCAACTAAAATACAAAACCGATACAGCCCGCTTACATCCGAGAAAGAAAGTGAATCAACTGAAGCAAACGAAAATAACGTCCGGCAAAACACATCAAAACCACCCCCAATATTCATATATGGAGTTAAAAAATTCAAAGAAATGATAAATAGCCTTTCCCTAGTGACAGAAGAAGAAACGTACTACACTAAGACCCTTCCCAATAATACTGTTAAAATTAATGCACACACAGTAGATACGTACAGAAAACTAATTAGACATCTAAAAGACGAAAACATCGTCCATCACACATACCAAACTAAAGAGGAACGGGCTTATAGAATTGTTATACGACATATTCACCACTCCATACCGACAAAAGACATAAAATCAGAATTGGAAAAGCAAGGCCATAAAGTCCGCAACATCACGAATGTTAAACATAGAGTAACTAAAGACCCCCTTTTGCTATTTTTCATCGATCTAGAACCTCAGCGAAATAACAAAGAAATCTTCAATCAAGAATTTCAAGAATGCTCCAAAAAAAAAACCACAGCATAATTCAATGTACAAGATGCCAATCTTATGGCCACTCTAAAACGTACTGTTTAAAACCTTTCTACTGCGTAAAATGCGGCTTACCTCACGATTCAAAGGCATGCAAAAAACCCAACAATACGCCTGCTAAATGTGCGCTATGCGGTGCTGCTCACCCTGCAAACTACAAAGGCTGCAATGTTTACAAAGAATTAGTAACAGCTAGAAACAAACCTACTAGAGTACACCAACAAACACAATCTCAACCAACCAATCCTAATGAATACATGTACAGAACTCCGAACACACAACCAACCACCACTCCACACCTTCATCAACGAACGTACGCAGAAGCAACGAGCCAAAATAACCTAGCAGAACCACAATTAAATATAGAAAACCAACTATCAGCGCTTCTAAATAAATTTAAAACCATGTTTGCACAGCTAATAAGTCAGAACAGTATGATTCTAAATCTGCTAACCACAGTTATAGGAAAACTACAACCATGAATAATTTAAACATACTTAGAATTGCTACGTGGAATGCCAATGGCCTGCTAAATCATAAGCAGGAAATTATAACATTTTTAAATATAAACAAGATAGAGATCTTGCTCATTTCTGAGTCACATTTTACTAACCTGACAACATTTAACATTCCTCAATACTCTACATACAGTACTCCTCACCCAGACGGCACTGCCCATGCTGGCTCAGTAATACTTATTTGCAGATCTATTTCGCATTATTAGATTAGATTGGTACACTAAATGGCGAACAAAAATCAACTCTGCTAAATCAGTGCAAGTTACATTTACTATGAGACGGGAAGTCTGTCCACCTGTAACAATGAATAACGAGCAAATTCGAGTGGCAACAGAAACGAAATATCTCAGCCTTCATCTTGATCAAACACTCATATGGAAGAAACACATTCAAGCTAAAAGAAAACAATTAGACATAAAGTTTCGACAAATGCAATGGCTCCTCGGCAGAAAATCAAAACTCTCATTAAATAATAAAATACTGCTATATAAAATCATATTGAAACCCATATGGACATATGGCCTCCACCTCTGGGGATGCGCGAAAACCATCATCGATCAACAGTATACAAAGATTCCAATACAAAGTACTAAGAGAAATCGCCAACGCTCCATGGTATGTGCGTAACCAAACACTCCACACCGACCTGAAGATTCCATTAGTTTCAAGTGAAATAGAGATAAAGAATAGCTATGTAGCTAATCTTCGCCTTTTCAGGACAAATGTCTGTAATAGGTACATTTGTTAAATAAAGACGATTTATTATTATTATTATAAATATCGAGAATGAGCATCTCCTACAACATGCAGGTAGCTAACCATGTAAACAAGCTAATAGATCAACTCTACACCAACGAACCACTCACACGAAGATTAGACAGAAAATGGCCCCCGGACTTACTACTCCAATGAAATACTAACGGTGAAGGAGAAACATTAATGAATGTTCTCTTGCAAGCTACTAACTTTTATCATATTTACTTAATACTCTTCATAGATGTAGATTGTAAATGAGCATATTGTCAAATAAAAAAAAAAAAACTGTTGATATGCATTTTGTGCGTATTTTGTGTGAATCCCCGTTCGGCAGCCGTCATACATCAAGCCACTTATAAAAAACGATTGCAGACTATATTTCTTTGGTTGTATTTTGACACATTATGTATGTACAATGAAAATTCCTAAAGTCATTGTTACTTGCCGATATATCGGCAAGTTACCCGCCGATACGATACGATACCGATAATCGGCGGCAGCTGCCGATATGCCGATATCAATATCGGTAAGAAAATTATGGAATAAGGATTAAAACTAGAACAAATACTAAACTGTCTAAACGGTAAACACTTAAAATTACCATCGAAGCTACAAGGTAAGTGCCATAAATTCTCGGCCCGGCAGGCTCTACAGGTGCCAATATGTTCAAACTCGGTTGCGTCATAGTTGAACATGTAAGAGGCCTACACTATGTATATTACGGCTAGAAGCGTAATAGATTTTAGTAGTCACTCAAGCATTGTGACAAGTGCATGAAAATGTTGCAGCTAACAAAAATTGAGTACCACGCAGTCATTAAATTTTTAGCAAAAGTAGGGCACACGCCTAATCAAATCAAACAACGTTTAGACGGCGTTTATGGTGATTTATCTCCTTCATATTCCACTGTAAAAAAGTGGTCAAAATGTTTTCGTTTGGGGCAAGAATCTCTTGAAGATGACGAGCGCACCCCGGTCGGCCAATTGAAGCGGTAACACCTCAAAAAGTTACAATTGTTGAAGAAATGGTATTAGAAGATCGCCGTTTGAAAGTTAAGCAATTAGCAGTGATGTCTGACATTTCGGAAACAAGTGTTCGCCGAATTCTTCATGACCATTTGGGATGAACGAAATTAGTGCAAGATGGGTACCACGTCTTATTTCTGGTATTCAACGTCAACGTCGGGTAGAATGTGCGCGCTCGTTTTTAAACTTGTGTGGAGACGACCCAAAGCCGATTTTGAAGTCCATTGTCACTGGAGATGAAACAATGGTTCTGTCTGTATTATGATCCTCTATCCAAAAGGAAATCGATGGAATGGCAACCCGATGAACCTCGTCCCAAAAAGGCGAAAGTCGTTCAATCGACAAAGAAAGTTATGGCAACAATATTCTGGGATTGTGACGGCATTTTACTGATTGATTTTAAAGAACGCAATACAACTGTTAATAGTATACGTCTTGATTGCATAAATTGAGAAACAATATTTGTGAAAAACGTCGAGAAAAATTGACAAGAGGGGTTCGATTATTACACGACAATGCACCCGTTCATACTGCCGCAATTTCATAAGCTGCCATTCGCGAATGCGACTTTGAAGCATTGGATCATCCGTACAGTCCAGATATGGCTCCTAGTGACTATTATTTATTTTCCAATTTAAAGAAAGATCTTAGGGAACGTCGTTTTAAGGACGAGAAGGAGTTGCAAGCAGTTGTAATTGAACATTTTGAAGGAAAAACTTCAGATTATTTTTACAAGGGCATTGAATTATTAATTCCACATTGTAATAAGTGTATTGACATTAGGGGAGATAATATTATTAAATAAAAATTATTATATTTTACCAAGTTTATTTTTTCTATATCAAATAGAGAATTTATGGTGCTTACTTCGTACACTGACAAAACAAAAGTGTAAACTACATTATTTACGCAACCGTATCTTACGATTCATAGTAAACGATATTAAAATTTTATAATCGGTATATAACTCTCTATTTATGATTAAGATTTCATTGCATACATCGACATTTATCTTGAACTGTTTTCAATATAAAATAACTCTTATCAGGGATTTGTATCTTTTGCGAAATTCAGAAATTAAATTGCGAAATTTAAATGTGGTAAAAACTTGCATTCTGTCATTATTGTATAGATTTCAATTAATATAGCCTCTACTATACCGTACACCTATACCTGAAGTTGGAACGGCGTACACAAATATACCGGGTGGGGCAATAGTGTGGGGAAGTCTGATAGCTCCTAAACGGTAACAGCTAGAAAAATCGTTCTAATACGGATGTAAACAGTGGAAAGAGACGCATCTAGAGAAATTATTTTCAAATATACAGGGTGTTGCAGAAAAGTGTGGCACGCTTAAGGTAATTTTTTTTTAAATAGAATGCCCCAAATATTCTTGCATATTTAACACCTCTCTTGGCAGGTTTATTCATATCTAAAATTTTAGCGTCATCTAATGACCGGTTCAGAAGTTTTTTTTCAAAAAAATTGAGTTTTACATTATCCCACTTAACAGTTTATCGCTTTCACGGCCGCAACTGTGAAGGCGATTTTGTTGCAGGGGCTTGTAGAGTGCTCTTCTTTAAAAGAAAATGAACCCACCATGTACAAGGTGTTCAAAATTAATTTTTAAATTTAGAGAACTTCAAAACTAAAATTCACAACTTTTTCAAATGGAACAACCTGTATATTTTGTACCTTTGTGATGCAGAATTAAATAATGAACATTTTTTGTATGTACGTCCCTACAGCTATCTGTAACCACTTTTGATTTATTGAGACTTCCTCACCCGGTATAATACTTTATTGTGTGATTTATTTATAACAAGTTATTTGTTTTGGCTATAATCATCTATTACTATATACATAGTACCAACTTCAAATTTGATACACAATGATTAAATGGATGCTTCTGATATATGATATAGCATTTCTTAAAGGATAATAGGTTTAAAAGGTATATTTACTGTTATGTAAGAAAACACATAAACAATATTATTTGTTTATTATAAATACTGTAAAGTAAATAGAAATAGCAGATATATAACTTATTAAATAAGAATACTCAAAAAACCATAAATACTGGAAAATACAAGAATACTTATCATACTGGAATGATTATTAACTTTGCAAAAGGTGGAGTATGAAAAATAAAAAACATATAAATAATATAAGTAAGTACACCTTCATGTGTTCATATTTTTAAATATTTAGGTAAATTTTGCCAATCAAGTTAATTGACTATTAAATTTAAAACAAGCAATATTATATGTATACATGTTCTTTAAATTAATACTAATAATATAATTATTAAACTTATATCATTCAAAATCTGTCTTAAACAACAGAAAAATATTTAGTTTTTCTTTCATTCTCAACAATCACCATAACTATAAAACACTTAACATACACAAAACTACCCAACTTTAAAAAAAGTTAATTTCTTTCCTTTTTTTTATTTGTTTTTCTTCCTTAAGACAGATTCAAATGCTATCATCAGCTTTTAAGTCTAAATTAACATTAAAGCAAAATAAAATCTTGATCCTCTTAAATAAAACGTTACATTAATCAAAAAACATAAACGAAATATTTAATTTAGACTTAAACATCACCTTTATAATTTTATATATAATAATGTTGATATTCTGTAATATATTTGTTTGTGTTTATATCACCTAATAGATTCAGATTTCAAATTTTCTAGCTGCCTTGTTTATATAGTTAATAGTTGCAAGAAAAAGCTATTTTTCTGTTATATTACATATAGATACAATTGAATAACATTTCACTTTTTAATAAATACCTAAAGAATTGCGCTAGTAATTATTTTTCGCTTGTTTTTAAAAATACCCAATTCCTAGATTTTTAATCCTCCTATATACAAAATTGTTTTATACCATACTCGTGCAATTGAAAGAGCAGAAAAATGAATCTACATTTTCTTACATCATTCATGTTTAGAATTTTTACTTTTTTTTTTAGTTTTCCACAACTTTTTGTACAGCATCAAAGAAAATGGTTGTATAATCACCATTTTCTTTTTTAAAAAAGAAAATAAAAATTAAGAGAAACAAAGCACAAAGCATCTCCCTACATTAGATGCAATTGTATGAAACAATAAACAAACAACTATAAATATGCAGATTGTATCAAAAATCTTTTTTTGCTCTACGTCTTTTATATACTTTTTTCCTTAATTTAGCGGAAGGCAAAAAATATTTTGTAAAATAGACTTACTTGGCCTCATATCAACTTGCACCAAACTAACATCGTAGTCTTCTAGTTCTGGAGGTGGAGGGGGAGGAAACACTGGAGGTGGAAAACGATGGACTGGGGGAGGTGGTAAATTTTTAGGATGTAAAGCACATAACTCGTGATGTCACACGCAGTCTTCTAAAGACATTAATAGTGGATTCACATACTCAAAACCTTCAAATTCTGTCTGATCTATTCTTTCTATCACTCGCCTAGAATGAATAATAAGAAGTTATATTATGCACAGCATGTAGATGTGTAATGAATATTTAGCCTAACATAGCATGCATAAGTACTTACGGATCATCTGGAGTAAGATGTACAGGTTCATCCGTGAACTCGGGTGGGAAATTAGCGAGGTCTCGATCACCATCTAAGCGGGGTTTATAAGGAGGTGGCACTTGTTTTTGTTCTAGCTGTAAATAGCATTACAATACCAATAAAGGTTTCAAATAAAATAAACAGTAAATACTAGGAGTATTATTATTAGACGTACAAGAACATTAGAAATAAAATAAAATTAGCTTACTCAAGTAGTTATATTAAGTAATTCTTTCTGTAGGGGCTAGTTAGAGTGCCCTACCTAGCAAAATTATTTCATACTAAGTGACATTTATACAGACTTGTAAAATACATATATTAATCATTTTGTCAGATAGAACACTTGCTTTCTGATCTAAACTTTGTTTTATTTAGGGTTAACAACTCTAATTTTTTGGTCCTATATACAGTGTGAGTCAAAATGCCCCTCCCTGCAAATTTCCGAATTTCTTAGGATACCGAAGCTAAATTATTATTATTATTATTATGTATATAGCAGGCGGTTGAAACCGATGAAACTATTTGTTTAGTTTGTGTTTATCTTAAAAATCTTTGTTTGAAAGATTTTTTTAGAACTTAATTGTTCAACTTATTAAGTTGTAATAGCACAATTTGTCACAATCGATAGTCAATGTTTAGAGTCATTATGTTTTCTCTGTCAAGTTTGTTTTTAAAAGAATTTAAACTTGGTGCTGATATAGTGTCTTCTTGTAGAGAGTTCCAGGGGTATACCACACGGTTTACTAAGAAGTTTTTTCATGGTAGCTTAGCAGTTTTTTCTGTTTCAAGTTTTTTTGAATGTGCTCTTAACTGTATTCTGTGATTGTAATTGTATATTTCTAAGTTACTAGAATAATATCCCTGAACTATCTTGTACGTTTCAATTATGTCTCCTCTTAATCTTCTCTCTCTCTCAATGTTGTTAGCTGAAGTTTCTTTAGTCTTGCTTCATATGGTGTTGTAATAGTTCTGGTGGAATTCTTGTAACCCTTCTTTGTACTTTCTCTAATGCCTCTAAATCTTTCACATAGTAAGGATTCCATATTGTACGAGGGTTGCGCTGAAAATTGTTAGTTATAAAAAGACCGTTGCATTTTTTAACAAAAAATCTTTATTGTTTTTCAAAATAATCTCCATTCAGACTAATACACTTGTGCATTCTTTGAAACCACTTTTTAAAACATTCGGAAAATTCATTTTCTGAAAGGTCCTCAAAAATTCTTTGAAATTCTGTAACAGCTGCATCTGCGCTGGAAAATCTTTTACCTCGCATCATTTTTTTAACAGTTGGAAACAAAAAAAAGTCGCACGGCGCCAGATCTGGGCTATACGGAGGATGAGCTACCAATTGAACTCCTGTATCTTTCAAAAAATCCAATGTTCTGGCAGCAGTGTGGGAGGATGCGTTGTCATGATGGACTAAGATGTTACGAAAACTGGTCCTTTCGCGACATGTCTGTAATTTTGCAAACATCTGTGGTAAAGCCACTTCGCAGTACCATTCAGAATTAACAGTTCTGTGATCATCAAGTGGAATAACAGCACAGGACCACTTCGGCGGAAAAAACAGCAATCATTTTCTTATTGACGCTTCTGCCACGAATTACTTTTGTGGGCAAGTCTTCATTGTCGAATACCCAAACACTAGACTGCTGTTTAGTTTCAGGGTCGTAACTGTAAACCCAAGATTCGTCACCAGTTACAATGTATGCCACTTGCTTGGAAGCTCCTCCGTCAAATTTTTGCAACATAAATTTACACCAGTCTACTCGAGCCTGTTTTTGACTTTCTGAGAGCAAATGCGGTATCCAACGGCTTGCTAGCTTTCTTACCCCAAGATGTTTGTGGGTAACGAATGTCAAACTAACTAAGTAACTAATGCGACATTCAATTGTTGTAATTGTTTCTAGCCAATTGAGCTTCCATGGCCTGCTACTTACTAACTATTAACAGAGCATCCCTTGTATGTGCATATTCTAATTTATATTTTTATAAATTTTTTATTATATTTTTACATGTTAGTTTTACAAGATTTGTTCTTGAATGCTCTTTGAATTAAATAAATGAAAGAATTGGGTTTTTTTACAATTGCATTTATATGAATTTCCCATTTTATATCGTTGCTGATGATGACACCAAGATCTTTTTGTTGATTGACATGCTGTAGTTCAATGTTGTTTAATTTATATGATTAGCTGTTGTTGTTTGGTCCAATATTTAGTACTGTACATTTATCTGCATTTAGTTTCATTTTCCAAGTAACTGTCCAATCTTCTATTAGGTATCTTCAAGTCATCATTCATCTCTATGTATTGTTCCAAGGGAATTGCAAAAAGCTTGGTGTCATCAGCAAAGAAGATTATATTAGTTTTGATTCTATTAGCTAAGTCGCTGACATAGATTACAAAGAGTAGGGGGCCTAGGACCGATGCTTGGGGCACTCCACTTAGCACTTTATGTTATTTTGATAGGACACCGTTTACTTTGACTTGGTAATATCGGTTTTTAAGAAAATCCTCTATCATCGGTTGGCTGTCCTTCATCATGATTAAATGTCCATTCAGTTAGACAAGCTAGTAAGTTGGATGTTGTTGATCGTTTTGGTAAAAATCCATGTTGTGTGTCTGGAATAACCTGATTTTCTATTAGAAAAGGTGTTAGTTCCTTTACAATCACTATTTCCATTACTTTACATGGATTACATGTTAAGCTAATTGAGCGGTAATTTTCTGGCAGGTTCTTATTGCCCTTTTTGTAAAGAGGTGTAACAATTGCTAGATGCCATTTTTGTGGCAACTTGCCTGTATTCATGCATTCATTCTACGCATTTGCAATGGGAGTACAAATATTATCTTTACATTTTTGTAAGAATATAGATGGAATGTTATCAGGTCCAGGACTTGACTCTGTCTTCAGATCATTAATTGCAATAGAGACCTTTTCTGCTGTAAAATTTATAGTTGTAAGGGATTGAGTCGATCTTGTTTGCAATGGCAACATTGGTAACATGTCGTTTACATTCTCTTTGGTAAAAACTTTATTAAATTGTTCAGCAAATTTCACTCCAGCTTCTAAGTCACTGTATATAATTTCGCATAATTTCGAGCATTTTCGAGGAAATTTACAGCATTATAAAGGTTTTTCAAGTCGCTGAGTTCAAATTTGATGTCAAGATAAAATTTGGACCTGTCAATTGCATGAAAAAGATATAGATTCAAGGAAATTATTTGATTGTAAGGGTTTTTTAGGTCGCCAAGTTAAGATTTGGCATTTTAATCGAATCGTGACCAGTGCCGGTGCTAAAGTCTTTGCCGCCCGCATGCAATTACTAAAAACCCGAATATTCAGAAAAATCTCAGTAGTTAAAGAAACTTTGATAATGCCACTTCACTATAATTGTTGAATACAATGATACAGGGATTATAGCCTTCTCACTGACCCGAATCACTAACAAAATTAAAATTAATTTTAATTATGTTAAAATTTATTTGAACTAGAGTTTAAAAATGCTTAATTATTTTAACATTTTGAATTTTAAAAGAAAAGAATGCTTCTTTTAAAATTAAAATATTAAAATAATTAAAGAATAATACGCGAGAGGTTGTTTTAAAACATAACCAACCAAAGTGTTCATCAATCAAAGTAGAAATTACGAAAAAATAATTAAGTAACACTTAAAATTCCGAATACGGCTCTGTCCGTAATTAAACAAAATATATTGGCTAATGAGTTCAGCAAATGAGATATCTTAGCGTAAATTCGTTAACCGCATAGGAATACTCTAAGTGCATAATTTCGGCAAAGTTTTATCAACTGTTGATTATAATGATGAATCGTGGTAAGCAAATGATAGCAGCAATATTCAATTAAAAACAAAATTTGTTTTAAAGCAATTTTTCTTCACCTTATGTAGCTACTTATTTTTCATACATTCAGCAATCCTTATAATCAATGATAAATATTTTCTTATATTTCTTAGCACCGGCACGTGTCACGGTAATGGTCACGATTCCATTAAAACGCCGGATTTGAACTCAGCGACTCAAAAAACCCTTATAATGATGTAAATTTCCTTGAAGATTTTCATTGCAGTTTGAAGACAACTGTCAAAAATTTTTTGGTATTCAGATTTGTATTCAGTGAATTTTTGAAGCAAAAACATTGAAAAACCAAACAATAAAATTAAATAAAAATACCCAATTTTTCAAAATTTCTAACAGTTTTAGGCACGTATAGGCACAGTTTAAATCCAAAAAAAACATTTTTCCACTTATTTCTGCCTCATTTTCTAACGTTTTAGGGGGTGCGTGAAAAGATTTTTTTAATGGTCACCCTAATAAGTACAGTCAACGTAAGTATATTAAAATGCTAATGCTAATCCTAAGCCTGATAATTATCAGCCTGGCTTATAAAACAATGTACAGTAAAATCCCGCATAGGTGGACACTGATGATGCCATACTTTTTGTTCGTTTGTTGGAGATTTCCGCATAAAAAAACGACTATGTCCGGTTATAGGAAGTGTCCACACTTAAGAGAGGACTAAGTCTTGACCAATAAATTGGCATTGGCGACAATTATCCAAAAATTCAAACATCGGCCAATCGTATGCCGATGGTCCCGATTTATTTTCTCTGTACGAAAAAGTCAGTCAAACATTATTTTGAAGTAAAAAATCAATCAAAATTAGTTCCAACAAAAATGCTGATAAAAAAAAAATGTTTAAACAAGAACTCCAGTATCAACTTTCACTTGAGAACAACGACAAAACAATTCGCATAAATTAAGTGTCCGATTAAGAGAGACCTTTTTGCTAAAAATCAACTTTATGTACTGTCCGTATCCATATACAGTGCGCGCCACTTAATGTGATCACATCGGGACTTGGGGTTTTCGATAACAATAACCGATTGATAACAATAACCGATATCCAAAAACACAAATCTTTATTGATTAGAAATATGTGAAAATAAACAGTAAACAAATTGCCATTGCAAAGGGTTAGAATAAAACTGAGTTACAGACAAATGAGTTGCATACATAGCATTGCCGCTCGGCACCTGCTAGACGACACATCGTTGACACACCGACGAGGAGGGGACAGCTGATGCCAATCAGACTGCAGGCTGTTAACTTACGAGAGAGAAAAAGAGGTCCGGTACCACTTGAGCTTGAAAATACACACAAAAAAATACATGAAAACAATGTTATTGTTCGTGTATGAAAACAATCCTGAGAAAAAAATTGATAACATAAACCAAAGTCATGATTACTATAAACGATGTTTTTCCTATGTAGTAGTATACATCCGGCCCGTTCTTCGCGAAAGTGATAACAATACCCGAATGATAACATTATCCGTGATTCCAATAAGCGGCGTGCACTGTATTAGAAAGTCTGTTTAAAAGAAGCTATTTAGCATATCTTGGCGATAGCAAAACACTGGTTCCACAAAATCTGTCTGAACACAGGAAGTGTCCTCTTATAGTGAGTATCCGTAATGGGAGACTTCACTGTATGAGTTAAAAAGCCACATTCTTCAAGGGATGTCAGTGCATAAAAGCCTATGCTTTTGAAGAATGGTAGAAGAGATACTTTTAAGTGTTAGCATAGCATAAACTCAACTTTAAAGTTAGTTAGCACTACTTTAAGAAACTCTATTTTTTGCTTAATAAACTCACTTTTCATCAGGAGTAAATGATATTGATTGAATTGTAAATTGAGGATCAAAATTTTCTAAAACATCATCAGTATTTGGTATAAAAGGTGGCATAGCATGTTTTTGGTTTAACTGTAAATTGGATTTTGACAAAAAATAGATTATTATTGCTACCTTTTTACTTTTTGTGACTAATAAGATAAGTTTAGAAACTTACCATATCCCAATCAATACTTTTGAAGAACTGATGACTTGTAATTTCAATAAATGAATCTGGACTATGGCAACCAAGTCGATCAGCAGGATTTTTATTCAAAAAGCCTTTAAGTACATTAGCAGCTTTAACACTCAGCGATCTAGGTATACGGATTGTTTTTTCTAATATAACTTGGAATAAATAGTCCTCAGTATTTTGATCAGGATTCTCTGAAGCTCCAGCTATATCAAATGGCGATCGACCAGCCAACATTTCGTATAATAAAACGCCTAAAATGATTCAATTCAGGAAACTATTTCATATTTCTGATTTTATATTTTTACCAAGTGCCCACCAGTCCACCGAGAACCCATAGTCTTCTCCTCTTAATATTTCCGGTGCTATATAATTAGGTGTTCCACAAAAAGTGGATGTTGTATCACCAGGTCGAATACCTTCCTTACACATACCATAATCAGTCAGTTTAATATGTCCTTCATGATCTAAGAGCACATTATCAAGCTTTAAATCACGATAAATAATTCCTTTACAGTGCAAAAAGTTAAGTGCGAGCGAAATTTCTGAAGCATAAAATCTTGCATGTTCTTCAGGTAAACGTCTTTGCCTTTGCATATGGAACATGAGGTCACCTCCCCGCACAAACTCAATAACAAAGAACAATCTTGATGGTGTTTGGAAACACGAATGAAGTCCAACTAAGAACGGATGATTCGAAGCTGTTTCGAAAACATGCTTTTCAGTTTGCACCCAATCAATATCTTCATCGTCAGTAACTAAAGCTTTCTTTATCACTTTCATGGCATATATACGACCAGTCTTCTTTAATTCAACCATGAGTACTTTAGCATAAGAACCTCGTCCAATGACCCGAATTAATTCAAAATCATTTAGAGAATATTGTCGTTGTGATCCAGGTTCAAAAGCGTCAGTTGATGGTTTCGATGGATCTTCCACGGGCACAGAATCGCCTTTAATATTAAACAGAAATTTAGTACTCATACATCATAAAAAAGTAGTTTAGATATTTCTTACCAACAACATCTGCTGGCGGTTCAGGAAAATCTCTACATTCCGATAGTAGTTCATTGTTAACACTACCAATTGCTTGAGCTTCACCATTATGATCCTCTTTAATTATAGGCTCGATATGTTCATTCGTACAAGGAATTTGTACCAACTTGTGGCACTTTTTATGGACGAGAAGTTTACACTGGATGCATTTAAAACCTTGCCTTCCTAAGCCCCATATGCGATCATGACAGAATGCACAAAACGCTCTCTAAAAATAAAAAAAAAGATTAATACACAAAAATAATTGAAGTATACTTAAGACTATAGGTCTTACTCTATTAAATCGCTTTGCTTGAAAAATGTGCCCATTAACTCGGTAAAGTTTCCTCCACCGTCTCGCACCACGCCTATAAATACTTCCTAAAATAAAAAGAAATATGCAATTAATTAAAGCAAATTCATTTGAAATGGTATTACATTTTGAGGTTAATACAATAAGGAAAACACAACTTCAAATTGATACCTTCAATTGTTTTAGGTTTGTTTCGTGATGCACATAAAAATTTACAACATTTAACAAAAGCTTTTAAATTCATATTAATAAATTACATTTCTTATATCCAAAGAAAAATTAAATCAAAAAATTATACTGAACAACTGAATGTTCATGAAATTTCGTGAAGGTTATTAACAGACTGCATAAAAAGATAAGATTATGAATTGTTATTTGTTGTGGATAAAATACATATAAAAGTTGTTAACCTGTCTATTTGTGTAAAATTTTTATGTAAATATTGAAATTATTATTTAAAAATGTTTGTTTTAATATTTAATAAAAGGTTTTCTGATAAAAAAGTTGAATAAAAAGGGTATTTATGTATTTCAGAAATAACAATTAACTACTAGATGGGTCTGTTCGCAACAAAAGTTAAAATTTTAAGGATTCTGCCCTGTTTTTAAGGTATATTAAAAAAGTTAAAATTAAAGTATAGTAGCATTAAAGTATCCAAATGGTACGAGGCTGGTTTGATAATTAAGGTAAACGGCAGACAAATGGCAACACAAATCCCAAAAACAAATGATATTTGACAAGTGTCAATCTTTAGAAGCTTACATGTGAATTTTTATTTCAATACTCTTGCTAGTTTTTGTCTGGCAGTATGTTAAAGAAAGTGTTGTCGGTTGTCCCTTAAGAAGGAGATTCGTGCGGTGATAAAATTCTTCGTTTTGGAAGGTAAAAAGACTGAGACTAAAGGCCGATTGAATGTAGTGCTTGGGGAGTCTCCTCCATCATTTAAGTTTGTGCACACATGGGTGGCTGAATTCAAGTGTGGTAGAACGAGCTGTGAAGACGCAGCTCGCAGGGGATGTCCAAATGAAGTGACGACCTCAGAAATGACCAATAATATCCACAAGATCGTACTGGAGGATCGCAGGCTCAAGGTGCGTCAGATAGTAGACATGGTGGGCATCTCATCTTGCACAAAAATTTAGAAATGAAAAAGCTCTGTGCGCGATGGGTGCCGCGATTACTCACGTTGGAACAGAAACAAAGTCGAAAGGATGCTTCAATTGAGTGTTTGAATCATTTCAAGCATAATAAAGAATTCTTCCATCATTATCATTATATTCGTGAGAGCAAGGAGCAGTCGAAACAATGGATTGAGAAGGGAAAAACGGCACCAACGAAGGCAAAAATGACTTCATCGGCTGGCAAATTGATGGCGACTGTCTTTTGGGATGCGCGAGGAATAATATTCGTCGACTACCTGGAAAAAGGAAAACCATCAATGACGAGTATTATGCTAGCTTATTAAAGCGACTGAATAAAGAAATCAAGAAGAGACGGCCTCATTTAACAAAGAAGAAAGTGTTGTTCCATCAGGATAACGCACACCAGTGTGGTTGTGATGGCAAAAATTCACGAGTTGGGGTTCGAATTGTTGTCACATCCTCCATACTCGCCAGATCTAGCCCCATCTGAATTTCACCTATTTCAAATTCTAAAAGAATGGCTTGACGGAAGAAAACTTTCAAAGGCATAAGCGCTCTGGAACATCGATGGACCAAGTGTGTCGAGCTAAATGGGGACTACGTTGAAAAATAAAAACATTTTAATCAGATAAATTGTTTTTTTCCTCCTCATTTACCTTACTTATCAAACTAGCCTCGTATTGTATAAAAGTTTTTTAGAATAATTCTCTTGTCATAAACAAAACCAAATTCTTTTGTTTCTATTTTATTTTTAAGTTCTTTAGTTTTAGTATCTCTGGTAATTCGATGGTATTGTGTACTGATTTTATTATTATCTTTGTTTTCTAAAATATTATTTATACTATCAGAATTAATGTTTTTGGACATTTCATAGTTTAATGTAAATCCTTTTATTTTACAAACAGCTTTACCTGTATTAGTCTTATAACAATAACTCTTTGGACCTGTTGATACCAAATCAACAATCCCATACGTCCTTACCTAATTCATCGGTCCAATCTCCCAATAGACATCCTGTTTTGATAGTGTTTTTACCATCATCTATATATACAATGCTGTCTGTGTCATAATATATTACATTTTCTCCTAATTTATCTAACATTTCATACAATCTTAATCTGGCATTTGCAGTTGTAAAAACAGCTATGAATATATTGGTATTGCAATCATTTTCTACATAGCAATCTTTATACTTATATTCAATTTGTAACATATTTTCATTTAATTCATTTATATGTATATTATCAAGTCTGTCATCTAATAAAATTTCATAAAATCTCTTAACATCTGTAACATATTCAGTTTCTCCCATATTTTGTCTCTGACCTAATTTACCTCACAAGGAATTTAAGCATATTTTTTGCTACAGCTCTCTTTCCAGGATTATTTTTTATTTCATCCAACTCTATACCTAGATCTTTTTGCAGCTTTTCTATATTCTTCTTCCGATTCAAAATCATTTTTCCATTCACTTGTCTCTTAACTTTATTTTCATAAATGCTTTTATTCACAATCATCAGTGGCGGATTTAGGCACAAGCGCTTGAAGCGGCCGCTTCAGGCCCCGCAAGTCAGGGGGCCCCGGCGAGGCCTCCTGCCAAGGACCGCACTGGACACCCGATAAATAACAATTATTGGCGTGGAATTCACTTTCTCGCGAAAAGTGAAACAAAAACGGATTATATCATTCATATCGGCTGACACACTATAGTTTTCTACGAAAAGGCAAGCATAAGTAATAGTATATTACGTTATAAGTCCGGTAAACCCAAGTTTACAGTAGCGAGTTGAAAACGTTTCGGGACGAGGCGACGAAGGAGCCGAGTCTCGAATGTTGAAACGAGCTACTGTAACGGTTTACCGGAAGTATGACGTAAGGCGTTTTATTTCATACTGCCTCACATAAAGCTTTGTATGCAACTCTTACATAATCGGACCTTATAGACGCGCCCTTTTTATAGGCCTTGCTCGCTTCGCTCGCTCGTCCATAAACGAGGCTTGTCTATAAAGTCCTACATTATGTACTTGTTACATAAATAGCTATTATGTCCTATTGCATTATAAAGTACTGTTTATTGTATTGTTTTGCGGCAGTAAACTGGCTTATTATTGTACTCGTAAAATAAAGTGGTAGTTGTAAAATAAAGTGTAGTATATTCAGTTTTCCAATGGCAACTGTATATTACATGTCAAGTTTTCTTCTGTCAAGAATAGATGTCAAATTTATAAACTGATTTTTTTTAATAATAAGCCAATTTTAGGAGTCGGACATAAAGCTTTGTATGCAACTCTTACATAATCGAACTTTATAGAGTCGCCCTTTTTATAGGCCTCGCTCGCTTCGCTCGCTCGGCCATAAACTGAGCTCATCTATAAAGTTCTACATTATGTACTTGTTACATAAATAGCTATTATTTAATATTTATTAGTGCGTATAATGTTAATTAACGAATAATAAATCAGTTATACCAAAAACCTAAAATTATACGATTAAGTACTATGCCGGCAGAAAAATTTCACTCGATTTTCTTCATTTTGTAAACGGTCTTACATCTAGTGGCAAGTTTTACTTATGTCAAATTGTTATTTTTCTTTTAATGACATATGTCATAAAGTACAATTTAATAAAATACGTAGTTTCTAAATCAAAATGATGTGTCTTGATATAAATTCTTTTTTATATTAATAATAAAATCAGCCAATATTATTTTATTTCTATTGAAATAGTTATTTTTGACGCGCCTATGATATTGTGTCATGTCATGAAAAGTCTTTCTTACTCCTCTAAAATTTAAGAAAAATCAGCCTACTTGATAAAAATCGTGCGAGATTTTCCTGCCAGAACAGTACATATGTCGCAGGAAGATAGTCAAATCCGGAAAACTAACTATCTACCTAGTCATTTACTAAGTGACGGGGCAGATAGTAAACCGAACATAAGTCTATACGATTTTGTTAGATGCCTAGGTATTTACTAAATTAAACTAAATTTACTAAATTAGAACAGGCAGTTAGTAAATGGCTTAATGTGCTGTCGGCAAATTAGGTAATAACATGCACATTTCTTCGTAGAACATTTTTTTAGATGAACACTTGGAAAATCTTTACCCTTGCCTAAAGAATGTTCTGCAAAAAAATGTGCATGTTATTACCTTATTTGCCCACAGCACATGAAGTCATTTACTAACTGCCTGTTCTAAACAACGGCATTTAGTAACCTTCATTCAATGAACCCTCTTCATGCCTAGGCATGAAGCAAAATCGTATAGATTTATTCTCGTTTTACTGTCTGTCCCGTCACTTAGTAAATGACTAGGCAGATAATTATTTGCCGGATTTGACCACAGATTATACTTTACAGATGCGAAGCTCGCCTGGTCCCGCCAATCCAAATTTATATAAGCATGCGTGAATCCACCGTTGTTTTAGTAGTATTTTAATCAACCTCACTTCTCTGCTTGTTTATATTTTGCGCGTGTGTTTTTGTTGCGTTCAGATATTTTGAATTATTTTGTTAGTACTTTATATATTTTTGCATTAATATTTGATTTGACATTGATGTTATGGACATAATGTTACCTTTCTGCACTTACCAATTGATTTGTACAATACAGTATCCATATAAGTATAATTTATTATAATGTTAATAAAAAGTTTTCGATTTTGGTAAATTGTTTATTTTTTTATAGTTTATTATTTTTTGTTTTATAGACCTTAATTTATGTTAATCCTTGGGGGCCCCAAAAATTTGTAGCGCTTCAGGCCCCTCAAGTGTTAAATCCGCCACTGACAATCATATTGCAATATGTACATTTCATATGTTGTAAAAACCTTGGAAAGTAAGCTATTGCTATAGCAACACCAGAGTGGTTAACAATTTCCATTACATGTCTGTAAAACTGACATGTAAAGTTATGGCCAACTTTTTTCTGAATAATTTAAAACAGGACGTTTTATCCGATTTAAATTTAAGTTTTTATAAATATATTTAACGCTAAAAACATATTTTTTATTTAATATTAGTTTTATTTTTCCGTATTTTATATTTAATAATTACAATGGAATTAATTAATTTCTAATTTTAAAATACTGAGCGCATACATCGCCATCTATCGGCGAAGAATGAGACTTTACTTAAAATTTCTTTTGGTCGATAGATGGCTCTGATTGAAATTATGACAGTTTATAAAAAATTTATTTTAAAATTTAAAATTACTTTTTATTTTGATTATCTTAAGTATAATTATTGTGAATAAAATAGTATACATGTTTCGTTGGTAAAGTTTCCACGCCTCGCGATATTGTTTGACCTCGACGTACCGTCTCGGTCAAACAATTATCGCTTGGCTTGTAAAGATATCCTTTACCAACTCAACATGTAATATACTATTACATATCCAGGGCGGCCAGCAAGAGTGGTACTTAGAAATTCAAGGTTTTTTCCCGGTTTTCCAGGTCGTAAAATATCATTTTTCCCGGTTTTTTCCTTCAATAATTTACGCATAGGTACTCATATTGACGATCAAATTATTTGTTTGGAATTAATAAGTATTAGTTTCATAAGACACGTTTTTAGCGTACGCGTTCAAATTTAGAAAACGACCCGCTTATCGTCCAGTTTTCTAAAAGACAAGTGCGCTAAAACTACTATTTTTACTATTTGTCTTTATCCTTTAGAAAACTCCCCGGTACGCGGGCCGCGTAAATACTTGGACACGTGCGCTAAAAACGTGTCTTATAAAAAAAACTAATACTTTATACTAATTTTTCTACTTGCGTGTTCAAAAGAGATTTATTTAAATACTGAAATCAGTAATATTTTAGAGGTATCACCGTTAAACAGCTGTTCTTAAAAAGTCAAACTTATTTACGATATTTTGAAAAACAAACGCACAATTAGAATTTTCACTGTCTTGCCTACTTAACAAGGTATCCCTAACAAATTTTATTTAAAACTAAGTTAATTTTCTTAAATAATTACAAACTAACGCAAATAGAAAAAAATAGTATAAAGTGTTTGTTAAGACGTTTTAGCGCATTTGTCCTTTAGAGAACTAATACTTCAATATACTATTTTCTATTTGCGTTAATTTATAATCGTTAAAAAAATAACTTAGTTTTAAACAAAATTTCTTAGGAATACTTTGTTAAATAGTTTGATTAGCAGCTTGGAAAGTTCTAATGCTGCATTTGTTTTTCAAATTTGAGTAAATTAGTTTGACATTTTAAGAACAGCTGTTTAACAATATTAACTTTAAAAATAAAAGGTTACCGTTTCTAGTATTCAACGAAATCTCTTTTGGATTTGCAAATACGTGTCTAAATAAATGGCTTCATTTGAACAAGCAAAAAAAAATTATATACCAAGGCCGCGAAATCTCTTTTTAACGTACCGAGAGAAAAATTGTCGCCGAATCCGTTTGCGGTCGAGGTAGGATAATCTCGAGGATGCTAAAGAATTTCGCGAATAAGGTATACACAATATGTTTTGTGCAACTATAAAAAATGTGTAATTACAAATTCCGTTGCTTTTGAAAAACCAACAGTTTAATTCATTGTCAATAGAATCGTGTCTTTTATGTTTCAGCGTTTCTATGGAAATGACATAAAGCAACCAGCTTTGTAAAAAATCGTAAAAATGTTTGGAGACACTGGACCCGGCCCGTATTCTTGAAGTCATACGAACAAGTTTCGCATACGAGATGACATAATTTTTACGTCATAAGATACAACTTAGCCAATCAAATGTTAGAAGTTAATACAGAATTATGTCATCTCGTATGCGAAACTTGTTCGTATGAGTTCAAGAATACGGGCGCTGGCATTAAGTTACTTCGCGGCCGTTACCCTTAGTAACGGGTGCGAAATTGCATTCCGCATCCTGTCCGCATGCGTCCACTTCGCGTACGGTTGCACAAAAAAGTAATAATGCGCTACGTGTTTTTGTTTGTAGCCTATTCCTAGTTTTAGTTTTTTATTTTTCCCTGAAAAATTCCCAGTTTGATCACTAATTCAAGGTTTTTTACCGTTTTTCGAGGTTTCCAGGTTCGCTGGCCACCCTGATATCCTTTATAAACATAAACTTCCTTCATAAACTTCCTGACATAAACAAATAATTCGAATTTCTTTCAAAATGCCAAACTTCATCAATAGTTATTATTTTATAAGCTTTTTCTATAGCTTCTTGTACTTCATTTGTACACCATACACCTCTGATAATTCTTTGAGATTCAGTATGATCACATATGTTCTTATTTAATTTTGCACATAACCCACATAATGAAAATGTTAACTTTTCTGCACCAGATTTATATTTATTCTTTACTGGTAATACAGGATGATATAAAAAACTTCTTGGTGGTAAAATAGCACATTTTATTAATATATACCATTTTGGATTGTACATAGAAGGTTTGAAAATTTTGGTAGGATATCCAATTGGATAATCATCATAACATTGTACTGTTGGATATAAACTGCAAATATCTATATATTTCATTTTCTTTCCCTTAACTCTTAGTTTTGTTACATTACTTCTACCTCCAAAGAATGCATTTCTAGGATTTAGTCCTTCAAGTTTCAGCGAAGCATCATGAGCCAAAGGCGATTTTTCAGCTTCTTTTTCAATTCATTTCTTTTCTTTTTTATATTCTTTAGATTTAGTCAAAGTACATTCCCACATCTATTAAATTATAACCAGCTTTCTTTATTTGCCCACTTCTCCTTCTATTGTTTGATTATAAAGATCTTCCATAGTTGTTTTATTCTTATTATTAATAAAATCTTGATTATAACATTTAGAATATCCATGCCAAAAACAACCACTATATTGATACACTGTATTAGTTTTTTCAACAAAACCATCAACTTTTGATCCACATATTTTTACTTCACCATCGTTTAATGCATGTTTTATATTTGGATTATGAAAACTATTTAACCAAGAAATTGATTGTTCAGATGTTTATCTTTTTTCAGATTATCAACAACTGCAATAGTATCTTTTTTAATATATTTTGATCTATATATAGCCATACAAACACCAGCAATTGTAATGTATCTAAGGTCCGTTCACCGAGACCTGCCACAAGACCTAAATACACTTGAAGTTAGCACTAAACAAACTATAAGCGATGCTATTGGTCGGCGTGCACGTGGTCTCATTAACGCTTAAACTACTTTACATAAATGCGGAAACACGTATAATGCAATCACTTCTCGTTAACGTTTGCACTGTGCAGTTTGTTTGGTGCATTTGTTTCCTAAGAATGTTGTGTTTGTGTAAGTGTTCAAGAATGGCGGAAAACTAAGAAAACACTCCTTTGAAAAGGAAACAAGTTGCAATTTCCAGACGCGAAATACCATAAACCTTGATCATATAATCGATGTTCTTGTGGAAAACGTAGTTTTTACTGTAAATACAAGGGCGTCGTCCGATTCAGACATGAATTATACATCAGAACACTCGGATAGTGATGGCTGGTAAGTTGATTTATTTTAAAAAACTTCTTAGTTTGCTGATGTAATTTTTTGGTTCGCAGAATAAAAAGATTATTTGCCGCGGATGCTGTTTAAAATTTGCTCTTTTGAGGGCAAACACCTCTTTTAAACTAGGCTTTGTTATGTTTAAATAGCGAGTGAATAGTCTGATTTAATTGTGGTGTATTTAATTTTCATCAGTATCACTTTCCATTCCATATTATGCTGCAACCGTAAGAGCGAGTTAAGCGCACACGGTACGCAAACGCGCATCATCGTAAATGAAGCTACAAAGGTCAGCTAACTTCAAGTGTGTTTACCGCTTGCGACAGGTCTCGGCGAACGGACTTTAAAAGGATCTTTTTTTTAGTTTCTTAATTCAAGACAACTTCTTAATAGATCTACATCAGAATGACAGTACTCATACAGTTCTTTTTTTTAATCAAACAAATAATTTTCTTTTCTTTTTTGTTTATACCGTTCTAAAAACTCTCGTTTTTTCTTTAATTTTCATAGTATTAACGCCATTGTAGCAGGTATTTTTCCAACATAGCTCTGATTTTCTGTTGTATTGAAAAAATGTGGAAAATACCCTTTTTGAAGTTCTTTTAGTCCGAACGCTTTAGGGAAGTCTTTTAAAGGCCCTTGAACAAAATTACTACTATCAATAATTCTTAAATTAATAGATTTTATTTTCATTAACATTATTTTAGATCCATTATATATGCAGAAAGATTTGATGCCGTTTTCAACGCAATCTTTTAGAATAAAATAAGAATCGTAGCCATTACTATAATGTGCAATAGCTGTATATCCTTTATGTTCTCTAGAAATTAACCATTTACAGAAATCTTCGTTAGTCTTAAAATAATTAACATTAGCGTTAAAATCATCAGATATAACTAAATTAGTAGAGGGGTAAATTTGGTCAGAGAGGTAAAATCAAGATCAGGTAAAATATGGGACAAACGGAATATGTTACAGATGTTAAGAGATTTTATGAAATTTTATTAGATGACAGACTTGATAATATACATATAAATGAATTAAATAAAAACATGTTACAAATTGAATATAAGTATAAAGATTGCTACCTAGAAAATGATTTCAATACCAATATATTCATAGCTACTGTTATAACTGCAAATGCCAGATTAACATTGTGCAAAATGTTAGATAAATTAGGAGAAAGTGTGATATATTATGAAACAGACAGCATTGTATATATAGATGATGGTAAAAACACTGTCAAAACAGGATGTCTATTGGGAGATTGGACCGATGAATTAGGTAAGGACGTATGGATTGTTGATTGAGTATTAACAGGTCCAAAAAGTTATTGTTATAAGACTAATATAGGTAAAGTTGTTTGTAAAATAAAAGCGTTTACATTAAACTATGAACTGTCCAAGAAGATTAATTCTGATAGTATAAATAATATTTTAGAAAACAAATATAATAAAATCAGTACACAATACCATCGAATTACCAGAGATACTAAAACTAAAAAAACTTAAAAATAAAATAGAAACAAAAGAATTTGGTTTTGTTTATGACAAGAGAGTTTGGATACTTTAATCCCTTTTCTGGGACACTTTAGTGAACTGTGCGCTTTCCATTTAGTTAGTTATTTTTTTATACAAACAAACCGAAATGCCTTGAAATGCAGCGCAGCTTCATAAGCAGAAGGCAAATTTTAACTTTTTTTTAATATACCTTAAAAACAGGGCAGAACCCTTGAAATATTTGCTTTTTAAAACAAGTTTGAAAAACATGTTATAATACTTTAAAAAAGTGTTATGTGCTGAACAGGTCCATATAGTACAAAACTTAAAAAATTGGGTAAAATCCTTAAAATTGTAATAATTATGGAATTGATAGATATTACACCTAAAAATCATTTTGTATCTAGAGGTTTTTATATTCTAAAAATATACCTTTTTTCTTTCTGAATGGCACGTCCCGAAAATTTGGATGTGTCAAATAATTTTTATTATAACATATTTATTTCAGAAATTCGTTTAATTATGACTAATTTTAATGATTATAAAAACTATTGATTTTGTACATAAAAATCAAATTGTTATTCAGGGCAGCTTCTTGAGCCGAAGACGAATTTTAACTTTTTTAATATACCTTAAAATCTGGATAGAACACTTAAAATTTTAGCTTTTTTAATATATCTTAAGAACAGGGCAGAATCCTTAAAATTTTAACTTTTGTGTAGAATAGACCCATCTAGTACAAAACTTAAAAAATGGGGTAAAATCCATAAAATTCTAATTTTTTTAATATACCTTAAAAACAGGGTAGAATCATTAAAATTTTAAGTTTTGTTCCGAACAGGCCCATCTAGCAGTGAATTAAAATAAAATTACATTCAAAAAATTTTGAATTAATGTGAATCTAAAATGGAGAATTAAAAGTGTGACTATATAGAATTTTTATAAAAAAATACAATTAGACAGTGAGCTATACTAAAGTGTTGAATAAATATATAATTAAATATTTCAGGGAAAGCTATTGAAACCCAAATAAAAAATCAATCAAATAGTAATTAAGCTCTTAATAAACAAGTTACTAAATGTATAAAGGTATGTTATACATAGTCATATATAGTAGCAGTGGAACATAAAAAAAATAGAAATTACAATCAATACCATTTTATTCATGTTTATTACTAAAAAATTATTATAATTATAAAACACCTTTTTAAAATGAAATTAGAAATTAAGTGCAAACAATAAGAAACGGATTTATTGGATAGATAAATAATAATTAGTCCAGTCGGCAGGAAACCAAAAGTATCTGTTTTTGGTTCTTTTGTGTTAACCGCTATTTTATTGCACAAACCTATTCAGAATAGTGTGTAGAATAATATATGTAGTTGCGTACTAAATCGCAGTGACAGCGGAAAAGTTATTAACAAGTTAAGATGCGTACAACCGTTTACGAGGAGTTTTTCTTCCATAGCTCATCAGGATGATTTCCTACGAAAAAACATTCAGTATTTGATTTGTTTACTATAACCACCCAATTCTTGAGTGGACATGGATGCTACAAATCCTACTTAAAAAGATTTGCAATAATAGAGGACAGATGTACCCACTGCAATGTGGAGGACACTCCCGAACACACATTCTTCACCTGTGACAAATGGGTAAGAGAAAGAGAACGGCTGTAGGCCGAGCTGGATAGGACCAACACGCCCAATAACATAGTGGAACTCATGTTAGAAGGTGAGAGGAACTGGTATGAAATACACAACTCTATAAGAAAGATTCTAGAAACAAAAGAGGCTGAGAAAAAAGAGAAGGGTAAAGGGAAAGTAAAAGGATACTGAAGCAATGCACAAGCAGTACCAGGATCCTCGGTAGAGACTGGGGGCGGGGTTTTAGTTGGTAGGTCCTTCTTGAGAAAGAAGGGAATCCAACATACTTAGGAATGCGGGCTACTAAGTATCTATGAAGATTTCCTCGCCTCCCACGAAAAAAAAACTATAACCACCCTGTCGTACTGCCAGGTACTATAATATTTAAGTTGCAAAATTAAAGAAACTGCCAAAATCCCAAAGCGCAGTAGATGTATAAAACCTTGTTAAACAAAGTTTTGCATACCTGGCATACAGGTTTTGAGTGCTTATTATACATATAATTTAAACTATACTTAACGTAAGTTTCATCAATATTGGTTGATTATTTAAATTTTTATGGCAACTTAAAAACACGCAATTTTGGTAGTTTTCTCGATTTTGCAACTTAATTATTGCAGTTATAACAATCGGACTGGTGCCTTTTCGAAGCTATTTTTATTACAAACATATCATATACTGCACATTTTTTCATAGGAAGTCATCATGATGAGCTACGGAAAAAAACTCCTCGAAAATGGTTGTACGCTTCTTAAATTGTTAATAACTTTTCTGCAGTCACTACGATTTATTATTCTACACACTATTCTGAATAGGTTTGTGCAATAAAATAGCTGTTAACACGAAAATACACTTTTCACATCTCTATTGACTGGATTAAATGGAAAAGAGGTAGATCCAGGGAGCACGAAGTCCTCTTAGATAAACTAAAGTATTGTTCAAATTATTCAATTTGGCATTTTTAAACATTTTTACAAACAGTTACTCGTTGTACTTAATAGACAATAGACAGTAGTTGTTTTAGATAAAACACTGTGTATATCTCCAAATATTTAAAAAACCCACGAACAATTTTGTTAAAAGCAGTCAGCTTTGAAAACAGTATAACGTGATTTAACTGTTAATGGTGACTTGATTGCAGTTGTCTAGGTCTTTCTTGATGTGTTGAAATGTATTCCAGTAGAAAAAATATATTTTATCCATTTATCTGAAAAATAACAAATATGCCAACAAAGGTAAGGAAAAGGCTGGCAGTATGCTGCTTTTCAATAATTTCACAAATAAAGCTATTTCAAAAAAAGAACAATTTCACTTGATGATCCTGTGCAAAAAAACTGTTATTCAGTTTCGCTAAAAAGGTAAATAGGTCTGTAAAATAAAAGAGATTATGTTATAACGATTTTAATTTCTAATGCTGAAACGATAACACTTTCTGTATGCGACAGTAATTATTGTAGAACTATATAGATTAGTTGGATACAACACAAACTATAAAGATTAGTTAGGTAATAATCTGTAAAAATGGTAAAAATGTACTTGTTCTAATAATAAAAATTAAAATCATTATTTATGACAACTGTATTTGTTTCAACATTTTCAAGAATGCATTAAAAACGAACTTTCGAAATACTAAGGCTAGGCACACATTTGCAATTTTTTTTGTCCTGTGATTATTCAGTCGCACAAATAAAACCTACAAGTTTTAATGGCAATGCACACCCCTGCAACTAAATAATCATACCAATTAAAAAGATGCAACTGTACCTAGTCTTACTAATAAAACAATTAAATAATATAACACACCAAAATGTATAAACCTGCTTGCACTTGCCATTTTCAGTTGCAATTCATGGCATGATGTTCAATTGTTCATTCATGAATTTGATATTAAAATTTAATATATTTGATGATTTGGATTTGAACACTGATATTCCAAAAAATAATGTTTTGAACTTCATTTCAGCAAAATCCATTTTGAAACCGACAAAGTCATGGTTGATTAGTTGCAAGTGTGCATACTACATAATTTTCTAGTACTAGCATGAATGTTTAATTGCAATTACAATAAAAAAAACCACAAGTGCATGCCTAGCCTAACTTGAGAGATAGTTTCCCGAATCTTAGAATTGCTTTTAACTTGTTCTTTCGAGATGATTAATTGAGTTATACCCTAAGCATCACCTTTTTTTTCAAAATATTAACTTTGAGGCTAGTGTAAACTATCTTTGATTTTTTCTTTTAATTAGGTAGTTTGAAAACAAGTAGTAGTCTGTTTCTATCTACTATGATTCCGTTTTTAAAGCAACTTAGAAAAGTTAGAAATGTGTCTTAAGAGAAAATCTGCACTAGCCACTAGCAACCATCAAATCATAGGCTGCTTTACCATGTTTCAACATCCTACATATGAAATTCATATATTTTCTATACCCTTTTTCACATTCATGACGTGGTGCAAAAAATGATACTATAAGTTGAAAAACCTGGTTTCTCATTTTTTAATTGCATATTATTCTGCAAATTTTGTTGAATATTTAGAAAAAGAATTATATTGATCATACAGAAATTGATCCGGTAATAAAAATCCTACGTTTAAGAAAAATTTACTTTTTGACCAGTGCCTACTGTATTTTGGGATTATTTTAAAGAATGGTAATAAAAAAATACTAACTACTACAAATAGTAAATACCCCCATCAACTGGTATCTCGAGTAGGTTAAGAATACATATATGGTTACCGATCTGTTATCTTGTGTCTGGGTTGCCGTACCTCAGCTCCCTCTTAAAAATATGGTATGATGAACATACCCTTAGGTTGGTCTGTAAGAAATCATTAAAAGAAATGTTAGTAGAATTATTCCTAAAGGTGGAGAATACAGTTTAGAGTACTTATGCTGCATCTAATAGAGTTCTACAATATTCAGATTGTTGTGTTCACAACAAATCTCATATGAACTCATTTGTGTTTCATTATTATGAATTTTGACACGACTTTTTTTTAATTCTTTTTTTTTAGATAGTAGCTCTTCTTTAAAAAAATTAAGATGATTATTTAGACTTCAATTGAAATTTAATCCCGCAAAGTGATACTGGTGTTAATAAATCATAGTTTTCTATTACCTTTGAATACTCCATTACAAATGGTTTTAAGAGTTTCATTTTAGGAATCTCCAGGAACACAGAACTTGTATCTATATATTACTTATATGTCATTTATATATCAACAAGTTCAGTTATAGATTGGAACTCGCCAAAGAATATCAAATAATGATATACACTTTTTCCGTATCACTTGACTGCAGTATTCCGTATCACCAGACTAGATTTGCATAAACTTGATTCTAGTCAATGAGTAAGTAAAATGTTATTAATAGTATTTGGATATATTTAACAAGAATCTGCTAAACAAAGTTTTTTTTCAGATGCACTAAGGCATATGAGCCCATGAATTAAACCACGCAATAAATTTTGTTTTTAATTTGTGTTTGACATTGTATATTTTATTTCGATTTAAAGTGATTTATTTAGAATCAAAAACATAATTGTTTCATCGCTGATAATTATTTGTTGAATGATAACGTATTAATTACTATATTAATGCAGTGGTCCAATTCATGTGCGACTGGGCTCGTACGTATATACATATAGATATTTCAAAAGTTGCTTTCTTTTCCAGACATAGAATAATTGGATATTGGATCACTCTTTTTCGATAGTAATCTAACACAACTTTATTAAATTATTTTTTAATAAAATGTTTATGCAAGAACAAAACACATTTATTGCGAAAGTTATTTTTGCTGTGATTCACAATTAGAAAATGGAAATTAGAAATTCATCAATGCATGTCAGACAAGTGATCTGCCAAAGATATCCAAATGTAGTTTCAAATAATAATAATATATTTTCCAGTGAACTGTGACAAAAATCCTTAATTGACAAAGCGTGTTTCCAGAAACCAATTTACATACTATAATAATAATCTTAAAGGAAAACCGTTTGCCTAATCTTTTGCAAATGCAATTTAAACAGAGAAAGTTATCGCAATAATTGTTTACGAACCAACTTCCATAATGACAAACTCAAAAATGCTTATTTTCAAAAATTTCTGCTACACCACGTATTGTATGAACTACTCTGAAATATCTTTGAGAACCTTTCAATGATGATCTCACCATTAGCTTAGTGGGTTGAATTTCAAGTGCTCGCAAGCAGTTTGGGTTTATTAAGCACTAAAACTTTCTGTGAAGTGCTCAAAACACCGATTATCAAAATGCTTCAGATCACAAAAGTGCTTTGATAACTTAAGATGAGCACTAAGCACCATGTTTTGGAACAGCTCTGTTTAGTTAACTTTGTACTAAGATGAAGAAAAGACTCATAAAAAACCATATTTGCTGCAGTTCGTTTGTAACCCACCTACATAAGGAAACAATAGCAATATTAAAAATGTCTGAATTGCTCTATATACCTTTCGGTGTCGAGGCGTCAGACACACGATCCGCAGAGTGGATATGTGCGTGTGAGACGAGGCAGCGGAGCCATATAGACAAGTACACTGCGCTCGTGGTTTACCCATCCGAGTCCTAACCGATGCAAACTCACCTTAACTATGTTAAGCGATATAAATTCACTATAACCACTCTGCCGTACTGCTGAGACAGTACTTATAGCTATACCTTATTTGAGATTATAGACTTCTAGAGAATAACAACCTTTAACATTGAAACTGGCAAGACACTACATGGCAAGTTTAAATTTATAATTTTATTGTTCATTATTTAAAAATCAATAAAAAAATCTTCTTCTGATTTTTTAGCTCTCTTAAATGGGAATTGTCACAACACTGTGTCTGTCAGATATTATAATAATTTCATTTTATTGGTAAATTGTGCAAACAATCCTTTCAATATAGGGTGTGACAAATTTCCAAAAATTTACTTTACTTTAATCACTTATCACTTACATATCACTTATTAGTGGAGTAACCTTACGTTTTTATCTCGGAACCGGTTGAAACTATGCGAATTTTCATAATTCTTTTTTTAAAAGTTTGTAAATATAAAATGCTAAAACCTTTATAAACTAGAAATTGACACTCAGATTGACGACCAACCCGTTCTTGAGATATCAAGATTTTCGTTTACATAGAAAACTGCAAGAATCGTCGTGCACCACGAAACAAATATGGCTCCTGCATTGAAACCAAAAGGAATAAAAATAAATTAATAGTGGTTTCGAACTACCAATACATAGGTGTGATAATACACAAAAAATTATCCTGTTCTGAGATGGGCGAGCAACCAGTATACTGGACCACTTAGAAAATTTTTAAGTTTTTCGAGTTTCACCGCATTTCCCGATCTGAGCGTTAATTTCTAGTTTATAAAGGTTTTAGTAGTTTATATTTACAAAATTTAAAACTTTCAAGTAGTTTCAACTGGTTTCGAGTTAACGCTCTTTTTGCCTAACGCTCCTCCACTATACATCAAATTATTATTAAAGTAGTATGAAATGTTCTTACCTACATACATACAAGGCAGTTGATTGTCAAATAACAGATGGTAGGGAAAAGAGGAAATTGCTTCGTGAATAAAACTTAAAGGGATGGTATTGTCAGTCAGTATTGTTACCCTTGTTGGTACCTACAAGATTGAAGATGAGTCGTCGCCAATCTCACGTTATAAATTGCAAAATCATTGCATGAAAGTAAAGAAAATATTAATTTTGTTGCTTGTTTACAAAAAATATTTTTGTCCAGAAGGTTTAACAAAAGCATGCATGTTAATATTTTCATTATACATAATTATTAAAACTTGATTTACCATTTCATTATAGAAAGCAGCAGTTTTAGCACAGTATAACTCTGATGAAAAAAAAAGACAATTTTACAGAACCTCCCACCATGTTGTGATTCTCCTCTTAAAAAAGGTTTCGTGATACGAAAATTTACAGAGCGTTTCTTACTTTAATTATTTACTTTACATTCATCACAGTATTTATCTGTATAAACAGCAGGTGAGTTTTGTATTGATTAAAGTAATAAAAGAAATTAATTAGTAAATATTTATATTTTAGCTTCAAAATGGACAAAAGGAGGAATTATTCTCATATAATAAATTTCACTTAAATTCGTTATTGTATGTATTATATTAAGTTATAAAACATTATTAACCATATTCCAGTCAAACACCTACTACATTTATTGATATTTTAAATACATTTTATTAATTAATTATTTAAAGGCAGTTTAACAAGATCATTGCTAATAATAATGGTTGTCCACTTCAGAGTCTGTCAGAATTATAAAAGAAAAAATGATTGTAAAGTGTGCAAAAGCTTACTTTGATGAAACAAATACATTACTTTCATTAACTGATGATTATAATAACCAGTATTTGTATAGAATGTAAATAATATAAAATGCAATAACAAAGAATAGACATTACCGTAGAAAGTACATAAATAATACAGAATATAAATATGTAGCTAGAAAAACCAATAATATAGAAAGCATTTATATAGAAACAAAAACAATAGAAATTCATATTTTCATTTCTAATAATTATATTGCTTTAAATATTTATTTTTAAAAATTAAATTGAATGATTTAGGTGAAATTTGCAAGTTTCAGTTTCTTTATAATTATTATGATAAAGAAATAAATTTTCAATTTTCGTTAATCTGTAACGATTAGTAATTAGTAGATTTAGCTTTAAAAGCAAAGAATTTTTTTTAACTCCAAGTATATTTACAATCTATCCAATAGACACCAAGTAAATAAAGTAACATTATCAAGAACATGTAGGCAATCATCCAATGATCTGGACGGCTGTCTATACATTTAAATTTCTTTTATACACAAAAAAAAAATCAGTTTTGTTGTTTTCTGGATAAAACCAACTTATTCATGTTTTGAGCTTTTATTACTACTTGGTACGGACTATACAGTTTTATTTTAATAAAAAAAACAAATTGATTGTAAAATTTTATAATTTTGAAATTGAAAATATTGGGCAATTTCAATTTAATAAATAGTTATTATGTTGCAGTGAAAAAAAACAACAGATGAAATTTCACAATTTTCTAAATTAATTTTGTGCTACTTTATATTTACATGAATATTTTTTTAAATAAATATAATATATTACAAATAATATAATCATGTATACCGGGTGGGGCAATAGTGTGGGGAAGTCTGATAGCTCCTAAACGGTAACAGCTAGAAAAATCGTTTTAATACGGATGTAAACAGTGGATAGAGGCACATCTAGAGAAATTATTTTCAAATATACAGGGTGTTTCAGAAAAGTGTGGCACGCTTAAGGTAATTTTTAAAAAATAGAATGCCCTAAATATTTTTGCATATTTAACACCTCTCTTGGCAAGTTTATTCATATCTAAAATTTTAGCGCCATTTAATGACCGGTTTAGAAGTTATAAACTTTTTTCAAAAAATTGAGTTTTACATTATCCCACTTAACCCTTTATCGCGTCAATTTGCATATTAAATTGACAGAATAAATTAATTTACTGTCAAAGTAAATTTTATCTAGGAAGTAAAAAGTTTTATAATACCGGCCCTAAGTAAGTACATTGATCTGCTGTTTATTGCTATAACTATTTTATTCTTGCATCTTGGTTTCATAACTAAACAAACTTTCAATGAAAAACGATATTTCAACAATTTCTTTGGCATTATTCTATTCACCTCTGTTGTTTGTAGCTAATCTTTGCATGAATTACCATATCTGACATAAAGTTCGAATGTATTATATACATTCGTAAGTTGGCTACATATGGAAAACTTTGTTATTATTGATTTTTTGAAAAACAGTTATTCTTCATAAAAAGTTCTGCATGTTCTAAAACCCAAAATTCAACCATCAGATATTACATTTTTAGATATTAAATGTTCACTGACAAGTGGCTCCTAGATTAATAATGTATTAATCTTCAAACTTAAACTTTCAATGTTATCGCAGAGAAAATGTAAAAATAATATTTTGTAATTGTAAATAAACAATATTGAATATTTAAAAATTATTTTTAATCCATAACATCTTTTCTTATTAAAAATTTTCGATATGGTCAAAAATGAAGGTACTTTACTCTTGAACAAAAATGATATAATTATTATTATTATGATACGACTGATATAATTTAATATCTGATGGTTGAATTTTGGGTTTTAGAACATGCAGAACTTTTTATGAAGAATAACTGTTTTTCATAAAATCAATAATAACAAAGTTTTCCATATGTAGCCAACTTACGCGGACACGGTGTATATGTATTGTATCTATATGTATACAATGGAAGCAAGGGAAGCAATGCTTCCTTTGAGAATTTATTAAAAATAAAAACCAATGCTAACAAAAATATTTTTATAAAATTATGGTAATCGTTTATTTAAATTTGTAATATTTAATCAACTTAAAGCTCAATATCAATTCCGTACAGCAAAAAGTATAATTATTAAGAGTACTATTTTAAATTAGGCTCATTAAACTTGCACGGAAAGGTAATACCGATTACATACACTGCATATAAGCACTGCTTATAACTGCTCTTCTCTTAGCCTTGGCGTGAATCAGCCAGCGTGGTTATATAGTAGACGATGCGTTTAGCATTGCTTGGCCGTTATTTTTAGTGTGCTTCATGCCCAAATGTTTATTTATTATAATTTGGTTATTTGTTCGATTTAGTGTTTGTTAAATTTAATGTTACTTAAGTAGTGTAAATCTGCGAATGAGACTGTATTTTGTCGCATTTTATTATTTCAATTTATAAGTTGGATTTTTTTAAAGACAAATAATTCTATTTAGTTTGCCTGTATGCAAATTTAAAATTGCATTATCGTCACGACTGCAAATTCAACTGCTTCGGTGAAAGGTTCGAGTACTTTCGATATATCCGAATCGGGACGACTTTTTGTTCAGTTTGTAAATTATTAATAAAGAATTTTTGGCATACAGTTTTGGAGAAATTACAAATTATTAAGAAAGGCGGATCAAAACCAGAACTTTCAAATTTAATAACAAAGATTAAAACCTGTACCGGTATTTTGCTAAGAAAGGCCGGAAAATTGATACATAGTAGTAGTTTTTTTTTAAATAAAGAATGATAGTCAACAAATTCCATAATTATAACACTATGTATTTTTTATTGTACCTAGCAGGGGCGGATCCAGAGAAGTATTTTGAGGGGGAAATAATTTTGGAAAAATTATTGTTTTAATAAATAATAATTAAACAAACATTATTTGTTTCTATTCTATGTAAACTTATTTCTAAATTGGGGGGAGGGATTATTCCCTCCTCGTTAATCCGCGCCTGTACCTAGGTGTATTGTAATTAAAATCGTGGTTGCTTCTCTAGCCTAAATTCTCACCGCACGCCACTGCAATTCTACTGTATTTTCCACATCAAGGAGAATAAGAATAAGCTCTGAAATAAATCACATTAAAATTTCAAATTGCTGATCTAGTTTCGTAGTCACAAATTAGATAAAAAGAGTATCATCTACAGTGATGTGTTGAAGAATATCAAAACAAAAGAAGTATCTCACACAAATTGCAGACAAGAACCAATAACTGATGAATAAAATCTTAAAGTAAATTATCCGCATTAAGAGGAATGGCAAACAGCTATTTCTGTCAACAGCTACTGTATAACAGACGTTTTTATTATTCTACAAAGAAAAGAACCACTTCAATGTGTCAACGCTAACTTCAATTTCACAGTCATTTATTCTTATAAAAATATTTTAGTTCATATGAACAAAATTGCAAAAAGTTTTCCTACATAATTAAAAACTGATAAGTAGGTGAATGATAAATGTAACAATCTTTTGCTGTTAGTATTAGTCATGTAAACAAATATAAATCAAAAACATTTTCAATTGAAATAATCAATTTCTCAAAGTACAACAAGCATTACTCTTACGTATTTATCAAAATATCAGTTTTTCAGGAAAACTTATATGATGATATTATTCTAGATATAAATAGGTATAGTAGATAGTATATCACTAATGATCTTAAAAAATAAATGTACTGGAAATATTTTCGGAGTTGCTATTATTAAGTATAATTTTTAGAAGATAAAATCAAAATAATTATTATATATTAATTACTTATACAATAAACAAAAGATGTTTACATAAACAATAATAAACAAAAGATAATACTTACTATCTTCTCCTTGGCATGGCATACCCGGTTGCGACGGCACATTTGGAAAAACTATAGAAAGAAGAGATTCAAATAAATACTTTATACCATTCATTTTTAAAGCTACTTTTATATTTTAGAAAACTTTACTCCTAATTGTAAAATAGAAATACAGATTATACAAAAGGTTTGGTGATACATTCATACCCAATTTGCGATGAGCATCAAACACATTGGTGCCTACATGAGTTTCTGATAAAATTAAGTTAAAGTAGAAGATTAGATAAGCTTACGGTTAATGAAACAAGTAAAAGAAAAACCAATATTGGATTCTCAGTTCTAATCATGAATAGAAGTGCGTTACACGAAATCTACTTTTAACCCAAATTATCTATCCATCAATAAGAATTTGCAGAATTATAACTTTTATACAAATTCATAAATTTAAAATAATCAAAATGACCCAAAAAAACATAACATTACAAACATAACAATCCAGTTACATCAAAGTGAAACCAGAAAAAATCGCATTTTGTTTATGTAACACGCGCTTTTTGCCAGTTTTCATTTAAATAATTTTCATTGTTGTTTATTCCTTTCCCTGGGGATATTTCAAAAATAATTGAGCTTTAAAAATTCAAACCTCTGGGAAAAGTGGACAACACAGTGGTGATGTCGTAACAGGACATCGTGGGATGGTATCCATACAGTACGGCACCTTCGCACATTTCGTGCCACAAGTTCATATTGAAAGTTGTTTTGATTTTCTTCCAATTCTTTTGCATCCTTTTTCTAAACTAATTATTTACGAACAACCCACTAGTCCCGGTACGTACGTTTTGTGTTTTAACCACATTTTTTAAGTATAAAATTTACGAAAATTTTAAATCTCCATTTAACAAAAACTAATTGCACAAAACTTAAATTTGCACTGTAATTAAAAACAAAAATTACAATATTGACACAAGAACTTTAAACGAAGCCCGGCAAAAATGCGATAGGTACCTTCGATGTGTATATAAGAATAGACTAGGATTGTAGGTCGTGATAAGGTTTTTGTTATCACAACGTAATTCATAGATAAGATTACCTATCTATTAATTAATTTTATTTTTTTATTCCTTTGTTTTCATTTATAGTTACAATCACGATCAATTTAACAATAGAATGTCATCGGCAAGTATACAATATAACCAACAATGATTAATTTTGGCGCTCCTTATAGTGTTGAGTACCTTACAAGGTATTAGGTCTTATCTAAATTACACTTTTATAGTGTGAACAAACTGTTTAAACAAGTACATTTAGTGGGAGCTTCCAAACTTTAGATTTTAGTTGTGGTGATTGCTTTGTCTTATTTAATATACAACATGATATACCAAACAATATTATTATAACCATGGGAGAATAAATCAACAATCTTCATTCAGATTCTGTTGAATGGTTATTACGAAATTCATAATCATAGACTATTGCGTTCTTTTAAATAAGTCAATGAAATCAGAATACCGCTAGTCTCGTGATGTTATAGAAAAATTGTTTGTTTATAAAATTATAACATTCAATATTCTAAGTGCAACAGCTAGTTGTTATTCAAGAAAGAAATACAGACATCAATACAAACGTGGCTAACAATAATTGACACATGGTGCTGCCGAGGCGCGGATTTAGACTCTTTGCTACATTAGTTTTGCCGCCCCAGTAGCTCTTATTAGTATTTATCAAGAATAGAAATAAGCAAGAAAAGATTAGCTAATTTTCGCAAGTGACGAATGCTCAATTACACACGTGTGCAATACAACGTTTTATCCAACACCTCTTTTTAATGTGTTTTTATTCGAATACTAATTTTTTTAATTTGAAAATTCATTTGACAAATTAATTTTTGTATTTGTCAAAAAACATAATTACATTGGAAATGCAATTATGGACGAGAATTTTCTAAGTAGTGACTTTTTGAATCTTCTCTCACTAATATCAGTAACCACGAGTAATATATCACATTACTTATTCAAAATCACCATATTAATAGCGGCATTATTAGGAGGTATTTGAAAATTATATTATTTTTTGTAAAACATAAGTTACAAACGCTGTTGTGGAAATGCCTAACATGCATTCAAATAATAACCCTAATAGTATACAGATAAATATATTCAATAAATAATAATAGTAATTGATTTGTAACAGCGTATGTAAGCCGCCAAGAGTAAATTTAAATTAATTAAATGTTGATATAATATGGAAAAATTATTTATCTCGGACCAGGAATCGAACCTGGGATCTTCTGCTATCCGGGCAGATGCTCTACCGCTGAGCTATCCAAGAACTGATTGCTGGGGAAATAACAATTTTTCCATATAAGTTGTTTTATGCATAAACACATGAAATGAATTAATGTGTAAATACAAGAAGAGAACTAATTATATTTTGTTGTAGAAAAGTAGGAAGACGCTATTTTGCGACGTTTAACCTACAATCACAACGAATTAGATTTATAACTTTGAATGAATGCCATATAAGCAGAGTAATAATAGTAATTGATTTGTAACAGCGTATGTAAGCCGCCAAGAGTAAATTTAAATTAATTAAATGTTGATATAATATGGAAAAATTATTTATCTCGGACCAGGAATCGAACCTGGGATCTTCTGCTATCCGGGCAGATGCTCTACCGCTGAGCTATCCAAGAACTGATTGCTGGGGAAATAACAATTTTTCCATATAAGTTGTTTTATGCATAAACACATGAAATGAATTAATGTGTAAATACAAGAAGAGAACTAATTATATTTTGTTGTAGAAAAGTAGGAAGACGCTATTTTGCGACGTTTAACCTACAATCACAACGAATTAGATTTATAACTTTGAATGAATGCCATATAAGCAGAGTAATAATAGTAATTGATTTGTAACAGCGTATGTAAGCCGCCAAGAGTAAATTTAAATTAATTAAATGTTGATATAATATGGAAAAATTATTTATCTCGGACCAGGAATCGAAGAAGATCCCAGGTTCGATTCCTGGTCCGAGATAAATAATTTTTCCATATTATATCAACATTTAATTAATTTAAATTTACTCTTGGCGGCTTACATACGCTGTTACAAATCAATTACTATTATTACTCTGCTTATATGGCATTCATTCAAAGTTATAAATCTAATTCGTTGTGATTGTAGGTTAAACGTCGCAAAATAGCGTCTTCCTACTTTTCTACAACAAAATATAATTAGTTCTCTTCTTGTATTTACACATTAATTCATTTCATGTGTTTATGCATAAAACAACTTATATGGAAAAATTGTTATTTCCCCAGCAATCAGTTCTTGGATAGCTCAGCGGTAGAGCATCTGCCCGGATAGCAGAAGATCCCAGGTTCGATTCCTGGTCCGAGATAAATAATTTTTCCATATTATATCAACATTTAATTAATTTAAATTTACTCTTGGCGGCTTACATACGCTGTTACAAATCAATTACTATTATTACTCTGCTTATATGGCATTCATTCAAAGTTATAAATCTAATTCGTTGTGATTGTAGGTTAAACGTCGCAAAATAGCGTCTTCCTACTTTTCTACAACAAAATATAATTAGTTCTCTTCTTGTATTTACACATTAATTCATTTCATGTGTTTATGCATAAAACAACTTATATGGAAAAATTGTTATTTCCCCAGCAATCAGTTCTTGGATAGCTCAGCGGTAGAGCATCTGCCCGGATAGCAGAAGATCCCAGGTTCGATTCCTGGTCCGAGATAAATAATTTTTCCATATTATATCAACATTTAATCAATAAATAATGTCTAAATATTTATTATTAAATTAAATATTAAAAAATTTGTACAAAATATTGTAACTAAATACTAAAAATATTTCAATTCGGAAAATTTGCCGTCCCTCAAAAAGTGCTGGCCTAGGCTTAGCCCATTTATAAATCCGCGCCTGGTACTGCCTTACAAAAATAATAAGCCCAGTAGGGTCTGTTAATACAGGATTACAGGAAAATTTTGAATACCTTTTTACTTAAGTACTTAAGATAATATGGTAGTATTGCATGGTTGCATTAGTCAAAGGAAAATACATACATCGATAACGCGTTAGGGCGCTATTTTCGGAATTACAATTCGATAAAAATAATGTTTTTTCACTACTAGCTTTAAAACATACTATTATCTAGTCTGTTGTCACCTTGTGAAGTTAGCCTTCTTGCCTAGTGGTAAATAATTTTTTATTATTGACTACTAGTCAATAATCCAGATTTTAGTGTAACACGGGGCAAAAATTCATCCCATTATACACTGGCATCCAGGAAAAAATCCGTGATCGCGATAGTACGTTTTTTATGTGAGAAGAATAAAAGGAATAAAAGTACTAGTAGTGAAAAAAATAATATATACACCACGGTTGTGAAGTGTTTTCTAGAGCCTCTCATCTTATATCCCTCGATGCTGCGCATCTCGGGATCTAATAATGCTCGGCTCTAGAAAAAACTCTTCACAACCTTGGTATATAATATACTATTTGTATTTTATATGAAATTGCGATTACGCCAGAAATATCAAATTTTAATCGAGACAGGCCTACTCTTAAAGACTGCAAGTTTTACTATCATGCGTTTCACTGAAATACATCCAATCTATAATTATTTAATTTAAAGAGCTTGTCCAATTATGTATTTATACATAAAAATCGGCCAGTATCCTGAATAATATAGTAAATATGGTTATATCATGCTCTGTAACTTTATATAATAGTAGTATGTAATTGTATTAAGATACGAGATTAAAATCCGGAGAATCTTCGAGATTGTTGTAAGAACGTAACGACAAGTATCTTGCACTAACGCACTAACGACATTAAAAATAAAAATGTATTAAAAATTAGTAATAGCCAGTTAATGTTGCCAGTCATAACAGCACTTATTGGTCGTCTCACGTTGAGACTAAGTGTGTGTTCTTATGGACAACGGGGTTGCCAAACATCTTGCAAGCAACTTTTAAAAACACTTTCTAAATATTGTAGTTGTAACTGCATAATGCCTATTGTTCGAGCAAGTTATATTGTAGGTAGTCACTTCTGACAGAGGTAGTAAACAAAATTTTAAAACTTGCTGTTCGTATAAGGTCTGGAACTATCGAAATAAATCTTTTATTAAGTATTTTTGAGAAAAATCCTCCAACACGTCGATTTTTATCTTAAAGGAGACATATTTTAGTGTAATCGTTATTTGTAGATCGTCTTTTGTTTCCGAGTAATGACGATAACGAAAATCTTTTTAAATTGAATTTTTATGATGGATTTGGAAAGATAATGCAATGCGGTTTGAAGTATTTTTATTCTTCGGTCTTTTTCTTGGAGATTTTATTCTATCAAATACTTTATTGACGTACTGAGAACAAAGTTTTTCGCTAATAACTGTTTCTTTAGAAACTTGTTGAATAAATACTGAGAATGACTGGCGGGTCTCGGTAAGAGGATATTTTATCAAATTTGACAAAATCTGTTTTTCACCAACCTTTAGTACACAACCCATTCTGTTTTTAACAATATCTGCCATACTTATGTATAATGTACTATGTGCGTTATGTAATACTACAATACGAATAGTTACAACAAACAACACGACAATGTTAACAATAATTACAAACGATAAAACCCAAACAACTAAGCGAAGATCTATAGACGCACAAGCTATCAAAACTTGAAACCAAATAATTATTTCTGTATTAAGAAATTTGCGTATATGCGTTCGGTCACAAATAATAGTGCAGACAAAAAAACGTTATACTATAATTTCAGTAAGTACAAACTGTATTATGTAATTCCACGAAGTAAAAGTAGAAAAAACCCGAAGGATTTATTGTTTACTAAAATCCTTTGCATTTGCTGCTAATCCTAAATTTCCGTTTTTGCAAGTTCCTTTTGAAACAAGTTGAACAAATGAATGATTTTATCATGATGAATCATTTTACCGTTAAAATTGCGTTTGGGACTTCCTTTATTTACCTGTGAATTAAAAGATCATACAGAAGTTAACCAGCCGTTATTTTTATTTTGAAAGAATTTGAAGACGAAAGAATTAAACAAAAAATTATAAGTAATAAAATATCGAATATTTAGATACATGTACGATGTAACAATCTCAAGTAATGTTTAATAAAATAACAAATACATGTTAGTAAGATCTTTCTTTTAAATTATCTTTTTGTATGGTTACGATTACACATTTTCGGTTACTGTTTTCAAAGGTTTAGAACTTCTGGAATCCTAATCCACATTTCTATAGATTCATACAGTGAAATAGGTGGCAACAACGAAGCACAAACTCCCATAAGAAATACATTGGCTATCTTTTCTGTAGCCACAACCTGAGACGACCAATAGACACGTTATGATATAACAATTGTATTATTTTGTCGTTTTTATTTAAGCTTTCTGTAATTGTAATTAAAGCGGAAACAAATAAAAATTAGTTGCTACTGCGAAAAAATAACATTTTTCTAGTCTTCGATACTTAATTGAAATTATACAATATTTTATGTGCTTATACAGACTCATAATTAATAGAAATGGGCCAAGCTTTTATTCAGTGCAATCTTTTTAAATAAAAGATAATAACAATCCTTTTTTAATAAATGGTTCTAACAAGTATTTTAATCTGTTGTTATAAAAGCAAAAATTTATAAAAAATACAAAATAAACAAATTATCAGGTAATCTAGTTGCGAAAGAGTTAATTAAACACGTGATTCGTAAACCTGGAAAACTACTCACTTGAAAAAGGCAAAAATTTGTTATAACGAAGTAACTTCAGTTCTATGAAAGTTTGAAGACATTTGCGTCGAGCTAGTTAATAAAAGAAAATAATCTTCTTTTATTAAATGATTATTACAATTATTTTAATCTGTTGTGATAATAAACGTAATAAACATAATTCACGTGAAGGCCCCTGCAAGACGATGTTTAATACAATAGAAATTCTCAGTAGTAGTGAAACCGTTAGGTTTGGCTAGAGTATAATAAGAAAAGTATACATGGAGCAGTTTCACTATCACTCGGCATTCAACAGCTGCTTTCGTATTAGATACTAGTATGAAGCCTATTTTCACTAGGACAATCTTCGTTTGTTTATTTTGGAATTAGCTCAGCTTCACTTTTGGGTAGGCGGAAAGCTTATATATCCCTAAAACTTAAAAGGGTTCAAGAGAGAAACTGAGGACTACACAGAGTCATGAAAAATCAAAGCAAGTGGGACAATGGCTCGTAAATCTACGCTGCGACGTTCACTCCTACAAAGACAACGATGGTATAAGCTCACGCGTAGTTGTTGCTCAACGTTATTTGCACATCTGTATTCGTGAGATTTGATATTAGTGGCGAAGGCAAAGTGACCAGGCAAGCAGCTGATCGATGTAGGGTGGCAGAGGCGTGATCGGCTTTGAAGACTTCTTTCCGACATGTTGGTCTTCGAAGCTGGTATAACGCGCACAAGGCCGCTCGCGCGTGGCTGCGACCATGTATATTATGGCGGCTCTTATTTCCAATTTAAATCTTTTTCGCGCTACCCCTCAGATCAGTTCCTATTAATAAAAAAGCAATTTGAGAACAATTACAACACGATCGGGAAAGGGAAAGGTTCTAAAAAGTCTATCTTCTTTAGTTATCTTTCAAAATTTTTAAGATATCAAAAAATGTGCAAACAAAAGTTATAGACATAGAGAAGACGCACACATTATCATCTATTACTTTTTTCCTACGACTAACGTATTTCAAAGAAAACACAAAAGAAGTTTTGACACTGAGACGTCTCTTTTTTATTACCGGGAAAGGCATTAGGATATGATGTATAAAATTTGGTTATTAACTGTCTATTCACAAGTCTAGACAAAAAAATACGCGAAAAAAGGTCAACTTTACTTAAAAATCAGTTTAAGGAGACTGATTTGCAAGCTGTTGTCGTGCGCTGGGACGAAAACTGCACCCAATTTTAGAGACGGTAGACAGACTTCATGCAGTCATTTAATGTGGCGATACTGAGCAACTTTTTGGACTACATACATTACAATCCAAGTCTGAAAGAGAAGGAGGCATCTGCTGCTTTTTGAATGGGATTTTCAAGATCGCTTAAAAGCGTTAGTTTTCGATAGGACAGCAACAAATACTGGGTATTTGAAAGGTTCTTGTGTTTCCATAGAAAATACTTTAGAAAGAGATCTGCTGTATTTACCTTGCAGACAGCATATACGAGGCTTGCTCGATATATATTGCGAATTGGCAACCCTGCTTTTGCTAGGTGCAATCTGACAATTGCAACATAAAGTTTGACATTTTTGACGGCATACTTACTAAAAACGTTTTGTCATACGGACGCTATTTGTTTTGTTTACATTGAGTTGAAAATGTCCTCTCGGCCAAAAAATAGAATTAACTCGTGAACATTTTCGTGCTATGATTTTCTACGACTTCCGACGTGGATTATCACAACAACAGTGCGTCGATCAACTTACTTTAACTTTTGGTGATGAAGCACCACACAGAGCAACTGTATATCGTTGGTTCAATGAATTTAATCGTGGTCGTAGTTCGCTGGCAAGTGAATCTAACGAAGGTCGTCCAAAATCGGTTGTGGTGCCAGCAAACGTCGATGCCGTGAGCGAACTGACAAAGCAAGATCGTCATGTGACTTATCGTGAAATTCAGGCATCCTTAGGCGTTAGTATGGCTAGCATACATTCGATATTGCATGAACATTTAGCCGTGAAAAAGCTGTGTGTACGTTGGATTCCACATAAGTTAACAGTCGCTCAAAAAAAGGCTCGTGTCGATTGGGCGAAAGAAATGCTCGAGAAATACAAGCACGGTGCTTCAAGAACCATTTATAACATCGTCATAGGTGACAAATCTTGGATTTATGCGTATGAGCCCGAAAGTAAACAGCAGTCGACTGTATGGGTCTTCCAAGACGAGCCAAACCCAACAAAAGTCGTTTGCGCTCGAAGCATTTCGAAGAAAATGATCGCCTGTTTTTTGGAAAAACTGGACATGTCGCTACCGTTGTTTTAGAGGATCGTAAAACGGTCAATTCAGAATGGTACACAACCATTTGCTTACCAGAAGTCATCCGAGAAATAAGATAAAACAACGTGCGACGCCGGATCATTCTCCACCATGACAATGCGAGCTCACACACATGACGATAACATCTGGTTTTTTGAGCACTCAAAACGTCGAATTGATGGGCTCTCCGCCGTATAGTCCTGATTTGGCACCTAACGATTTCTTTTTGTTCCCACACGTGAAAAACAAACTGCGTGGACAACGATTTTCGACGCCGGAAGAGGCGGTTAATGCATTCAAAACCCATGTGTCGGAGATACCCGATTCTCTATGGGAAAAATGCTACGAAATTTGGTTTCAACGTATGCAAAAGTGTATTGATCATCAGGGAGAATATTTTGAAAAACAATAAAAAAGTTTCCAACACTAAATATTTGTTTCTGTGAGTTTCTCGCAATACATATCGAGCTACCCTCGTATATATGAGATTGTTCTTAGAATCGTTTATGAGAAAAATGGGTAAATCTACACGGCCATATTTGCCGATTTTTAAAAGATTTGAAAACCCTTGGTCTGAAATTAATGTCAGTAATTTTCAAATTCGGAATTGAAAACGAAACTGCCAAGAACAATTTACAACAGGACGATGAATCACGAATTATTCATTTTGTTAAAAGTACTTAAAAAAAACAAGAATCTCGAGAGGATTACAAAAATTTCTTGAATTAACAGCGATATTTCTTGGAGAAGCACCACCTCGTGGAAGATCTTTCCGCATTCCAGGAGCCATACTTCGAACGAGACGGAAGGTAAAAGCTATTTATTGCTTAAAGATTTTTTTATTCCATAATAAGTTTCTGTTATCAGCGGAAGAAGAAAATTCGATGAATTTTTCTTATCAACATATAACATAGGTGGAAGCATGGTTTTCGGCACATTCTGCTGTTGAAGTACCGTACCAGGATTTCAGGGTTCTGTCTAAGCTTAGTCAATATCGAGCGTGATATATCTCGTGCTGCATTACAAAAACTGAGTAATCATTTATGTTATTTAAGTTCTGAAGCTGTGACATTGGCTGTCTTTGTTTCCAGTTTGTCACTCGAATCAAAACATAATAGTTGATGCTTTAAATAGTGAATCAGAATCATCAAATGAAAGTGTAAAACGAATATAAATACAAGTCGACATAATTCCGGGATTAAAAGGGAATTGAATAATTCATTACTGCCCAAAATAGAGCATTTTTTATAAGATGTGACTTAGAAGTTCAATTTCTACAGATAGAGCCATCATTGTGGCATCATAATGATCATTACATTAAAGGGTTGAAAATAGTCAGTCAGTAAACTGAGATTTGTTAATGATGCGGCAGAGAAGAGGATGAGATTAATGGCAGATTATAATAAATTATTTACAAAAACTGAAGAACAAAAACAGACGTTCTTCAAATTGTAATCCGTCAACAGTTTCCTGGTTATAATAAACAGACCTTATCTAAGCGTCAAGACTTGCAAATAATAGAATAATTTACTTTTCCTCCTTTTTAGTATTTTCTTCGAAAATTGTTAGTCGCAGGAAAAAAGTAATAGATGATAGCGTGTGCTACTCTTCTATACTGTTTCCGCCCCCCAACCACTAGAGGCATTTCGATCCTCTTGGAAAACTATTGCTCGCTCAAGAACGGCTTCAACAATAATTAACTTATCGGCCTCCAAATATTGACTATTGTGAATTCTCATTTTATCAAAATGGAACCAAAAATAGTTTTAAAGAGTATTGGACCCACATTTCCCCTTCCTACCTTTACCGGTTGCGAAAATTCCCCCATCCAGCATTGCTTGATGGATTCTAATCTACGAAAGGCTGTAGCGCCCTTATTTCTCGACAGATTTTCATCGGGTATGTCCTTTAATTCAGTCCTTAATACTGATCTCCAACAATAGAAACAAGTTGACTAAATTCTAGTCTCTCGCTGTATGAACTTACAACTGCATCTAACCAGGTTTTCTTCTGTCCATGCAATTTTCGGATAAAACCGTTCTTCGGTTTTTTTAGGTTCTTATCTCAAACCAATGGTACCCAACATCCTCCCAAAATATGAACGTTCTAGGTCATCGAGATGTACGACAAAACAACGACAAAAAACCAATAAACATGCGGACATCCAAAGAAAAAAGTCAATAGTCAAATAGTCATTCCAATCACATTGGAATCTTTACCTAAAAGATAGAGGTCAAGATGGACAAAAAAGCTCAATGAGCTTTTGACCTAGAGTCAACGGTTTAACGAGAAAAAACGGTTTTCCATTTTTTGGGTGGAGAAGTCAGAAAGGTGGTCATAAGATAGGTAGGTCGGGAAGAGGGTAAATTGGAGGATGGGTATAAGTCGGGAGGGGAGTCAAGCCAAGGAGATTGGGATGGTTAAGTCGCCGATGAGTAGGAAAGCCGGAGGTGTTTATTACATAACGCATCCAGGACGTACTTTAACCATCAATAAAGCTATTCAACATCCTTGATATGACGCACAGACTAACAGAAATACATGTCTAGCACGGTCTTGAAAGCTAGTTAGAATATATTTGGATAATCTGGTCCCTCTAGACTTTAAATACGACCGCAAAATGTTAAGCAAAAATGCAGATTTTTGGGGTCTCAAAATAGTGCTTATACAGGTATTAAAGTGCGGTTTTAACTTTTTTGTACAGTGATTACCCTGCTACAAGATTATGTAATACTATCTAGATGAGGGTGCCGTGGATATACGAGGTGTGTAAATTAAGTAATGAGACTGATTTTTTTTAATTTTTTTATTCCATTAGAATTCCAATTCAATATTGTCTCACTCAAAATAACTTCCTTGGGAAGCCACACAGCGCTGGAGACGGTTATCCAAATCCTCATAGCAGTGCTGGAAGTTGGATACTGGAATAGCCTACAGCCGTTTGAATGTTTTCGAGTGTCCCAAAATGAGTTCCCTTGAGGTGGTTTTTCAATCTCGGGAAGAGGAAAAAGTCACAAGGACTCAAGTCAGGCGAATAAGGAGGCTGAGGAGCCACAGAAATGTTTTTACTGGCCAAAAACTCGTTTATTGAAATTGCTGTGTGACAAGGCGCATTATCGTGATGCAACACCCAGTTGTTCTTGATGTTTGGTCTCACACGAATGGCCCTTTGGCCTTGAGCAACAAACTCTTTGTGGACGGTTGCCTGGCTATCGAAAAAACAAGGCCTTCCGCTTCGTGGTTCATCTTCAATCGACTCTCTTCCTTCTGAACATGCCTTAAACCACCGAAAATCCTGGGCCCTTGTATTGCAAAAGGTTCCGTTACACTGTGCCCAAGTCTGAAGCAAAACCTGATAGCACACCGTTGCTCGAAATTGATGTCACTCATTTTTAGAACGAACTAGAAAAAACTGTTTCACGAAACAAATCGCTACGGACAACCAAATGACTTTAGCGAGTTCAAACTCGTACTGAAGGCGTATCACATGTTCACCTGCCGCTCCTCCAAGTCCCGTGTGCCAAGTGTCGCCAAATCTAACGCTACGTTGCCAGTCTCATTACTTAATTTGAACACCTCGTAAGTTCAAAAAAGGTCGCTCTAACTCAATAACCTAGGGAAGTATTTGGATCACAAGTATGAGAAGTTCTAAGATGTTCCGATCTCTAAAAGTGGAATCAAAATAACGAAGTCCAATAAATATAATCCGCTACAAGAAGTCGGATCTCGATATTTCAAGAAACCAACAAATTACCCGATTCTTTGTAGCAACAATTTTCACCTAGTGTTTAAAAGCTGTTTCTAACCAATTCTGTCAAATTTTAGGCGTTTGGCAGCAAAACTTTAGTTTCTCTCCTTTTCATCTGTTCGGAAAAAAGAATAAAGATAAAAAAATGCCCCACTGCAAAAACACTTCTCCCTGCTTAACCTGTTATACGATTTGGATAATTCGAGATCAAGCACAGTTATCGAGTTTATACCAGTACATATCCTTTGTGGGGTGTCGAATTTTGCATAATTATTGTTGGGTAAACAACAATTATAAACTATCAGTAGATACATGATTTTCTTCACAGGGAAGTAAATCAGTATTTGCACTTTGCATTTTGAAAATGTAAATCATAGGATCATAGTGAAACAGGCTCCAGGTCATGGTCAACAACTCAAATCTTAACTGTGTGTATCTATTTCTTAACAATAAATGATCAGGATTACAGTTGCCATTCTGAAAATAAACATGTGTAATATGAAAATAAACATATGTAATACACTGTTCTATAGGGAATTACAAGTTCATTCAGATAAGCCACAAAATTTATGGCGTATTATTTCGAGTGTGTGTCATTTATGCAGTACAATTAGCATAAATTTAAGTATTCTATTTTTAAAAGAATAAATTGGAAAAAATAAGTAGCAAAGAAAGATCTATCGTATTTATTGATAATATCGTATTACCACATAAGGATATATGTTTCACTGTTCTTTTGAAGAGATAATTACTAAACACATATAAAAATTAAGATGTAAACCTTTTAATTTGAATATAGTCATAGCATACTTGATGAAATATACACTCCGTGGGAAATTTCATGATGAAATTGTGGGACCAATTTTAATACATTCCTTATGCCCTCCATAATCATGCCTCACCAGGTGCTTTGCTTGATTTTGTGGCAGAGGGCCTATATGACGTCATATATCCAAGATGGCGGCCACCCCAGACATTATCGGATGTTCTCGATTATAACTCTTGATAGAGCCATCCTATCAATATTTTGTACTTAACGTTTTTTATTTACAAGGAAATTCTCTATAAAAAAGATCCTTAGGAATTTATCGATATCTTTTACCGTTTAGGTGTTTTGTATAAAAACACTTTTAATTTTGTTAGCACTCGCATCATTTCAATTTTTTTTTTTGTTTCAGATGAAAAGCGATTGATAATCGTCAGCCGAGTAGTTTAATACTTTAAATAGTTTAAAATTAACTTTGGACACAATGTCTACTCCACCACAAATTCGTCTCCAAATATCCCTGCCTCCATCTGCAAAAAAGGCAAGACTGCAGACTAATTACGAGATGTGTATTTTATGCCAAAATAAGAAGAAGTCCCCACTGGTTAAACCTATTAACTTATGATAACGTGTTAGACTATGTTAGAAAGAGAGCAGAATGGAATGATAGTGAATACGTGTTAATTGGCAATCGATTAAGAAATGTGACCGTTGAAGAATTGATAAACAAAAATGCATCATGGCATACAGATTGCTGCAAGAGGTGTACTCATAAAATCAAAATGGAGCGAAGTGAGAGATTATTTGGACAGGAACAGAATAAGCCTTCTTGTTCTAATTCTGCTGTTGAAGATAGTAATGTAGGTTACACAACAAGATTAAACATCCCTGCGGGTGACAAAAATAAATGTCTGGATTTTATGTCTGAAAGAAGGAAGAGAATAAATTTCTTGGTCTGAAATTAAAAGAAGCAATTGAAATGTCCAAAATGAAGCCCTTAAAAATTCGATTTAGTGATTGTATAGATCCAGCAAATCCTCATGCAAAAGACAATATCACTAACCTTGCTGGTTAAAACATGTATTTAGTGTGTTGTGAAAAAAATCCGCTCATGCCCCATATAGAGATCCCCAATGCATTGCATTTTGGATGAAGCAACAGATGTAGAATTTTTATGCTCATTAAGTGATCTTATTATGGGAAATGTTACAACGATGGCTGATCCTGAAATAAATTACAAATAAATTGCAACTAAAAATGGTGGAAAAATAAAAACGCGAAAAGGTATTAAAATTCTGATAGAGGAAGAAATGGACGATGTTCTCTTTAGCAATCCAAAAAGAGTGAATGAGCCACAACGAGTATCTCTAAAAGCAACTGTAGATATTTCCCTAGCTAATGTGGATAAAGATAACATCGTCCATTTCTTCCTCTACCAGACGTTTAATATCTTTTCTCGTTTTTATTTTTCACCATTTTTATTTGCAATTTATTTGTAGTTTATTTCAAGATAGCCATCATTGTAACATTTCGCATAATAAGAAAATCATTTAATAATAATAAAAATTCTACATACCTATATGTTTCACGCGATTCTAGGAAGAAAGCCCACAGGAAAACAGCCCACATGAAAAATACTCACAGAAAAATGCTCACAGTTATAAATTCTCACAGGAATAAAGCCCACATGGAAATATGCCTACATAGAAAAAAGTTCACATGGAAAAATGCTCACTTAGAAATATGCTCACACGGAAAAAAGGCCACGTAGAAATATACTCACATTGAAATAAACTCACTGATAAAAAATCCACGTAGATATTTGCTTATATTAATCAATCAATAATTAATCGATTAATAATTATGCAGAATTTAAGCACTAAAATAAAAATCACATTAAGGACTTATCAAAATTGTTTATGCAGGTAAATATCCTCTTCAAACTTTCTATTTGTGGTTATTTTTAAAAATGCCTAAATAGATATAGATATTTTCGGTAGATAATGTTATTATTATAGTTAGTTATTATAGTTAATATACATGAAATAATGAAATATGTTAATGATCAGATGAATGTATTTGAATTGGAAGTTTAATTGTTCTTACGAAATACGGACTGTTAGTATTATCATCGAAAATAAAATTTAATCAAATATTATTTTGTTGTTTTGGCGAAATTGGAAATTTAGCATTTCTAACCCATTATGCCAAAACAATGTGAACGTAGTTTATTGTTTATTTATTACGTAGTGAACGTAGAAAATGTGACCTTTTTTCCGTGTGAGCATATTTCTAAGTGAGCATTTTTCCATGTAGGCATATTTCCGTGTGGGCTTTCTTGCTGTGAGCATTTTTCTGTGAGTATTTTTCATGTCGGCTTTTTTCCTGTGGGTATTTTTCCGGTCTCGGTTTCATGCATATGTTCATGTTCCAGCAAGGTTGTGATATAGAATGTCTTTTGCATGAGGATCGCCTGGATCTGTACAATCACTAAATTCAATTTTTGCTTCATTTTGTGACAGTTCAATTGCTTCTATTAATTTCAGAACGACAGAGTTTATTTTCACGGCAATTAATAGATTTCTTCTCTTTCCTTCGTCCAGACAGAAGAAACATTTATTTTTGTCAGCCGCAGGGATTTTTGATCTTGTTGTCTAACCTACATTCAACTATCTTCAGCTGCAGAACTAGAACAAGAACGCTTATTCTTTTCCTGTTCAAATAATCTCTCACTTCGCTCCATTTTGATTTTATGAGTACACCTCTTGCAGCAATCTGTATGTCATGATGCGTGTTTGTTTATCCATTTTTCAACAGTCACGTTTCTTAATCAACCAGTGGGGACTTCTTATTTTGACATAAAATACACATCTCGAAATTACAAAAAAGGCAAGGCTGCAGACTAATTAGTCTGCAGCCTTGCCTTTTTTGCAGATGGGGACTGGGATCCTTGGAGACGAATTTGTGGTGGAGTAGACATTGTGTCCAAAGTTAATTTCAAACTATTTAAAGTATTAAACTGCTCGGCAGACGTTTATCAATCGGTTTTTCTCTGAAACAAAAAAAAACTGAAATGATACGAATGCTAACAAAATTAAAAGTGTTTTTATACAAAACACCTAAACGGTAAAAGATATCGATAAATGCCTAAGGATCTTTTTTATAGAGAATTTCCTTGTAAATAAAAAATGTTCTGTACAAAATATTGATAGGATGGCCCTATCAAGAGTTATAATCGAGAACTTCCGTTGATGTCTGGGGTGACCGCCATCTTGGATGTATGAGGTCATATAGACCCTCTGCCACAAAATCAAGGAAAGCACCTGGTGAGGCATGATAATAGAGGGCATAAGGAATGTATTAAAATTAGTCCCACAATTTCATCATCAAATTTCCCACGAAATGTGTTATGCCCCCCGACTAATATAAAATCTCAAGATTTGCAGAGTATTCTGATTTCATTGATGAGTGCTTCATGTCCTCAATTTCATAATTATATGAATTTATTTCCAAACTAATATCACACACCATTGCAATATTTTGTTAATTATTCAGAATTACATTAATTTTTATTTCAGTTTCAAATATAATATTTCATTAAATTAATTATGCACTAATAAATAGTTATAAATTAAAATCATTAACTAATAGAGTAAAGGCTGAGATTATTTTGAACAAAACATGTACAGTGTGTTTTTTGTAAACGATAATATAGGAAATCCAATGGAATTTTATCATTTTCCTGGTAAGTTTGTACCCTTGCAAATATAAGTAGACATTTTGGTATCAATCGATAGAAGAATTCATTTTACGTCAAAAAAATATTAAACTTTATGAAGAAAACCAGAATCGATTTAGAAAAAGACTTATAAAGCTTATGGATTTATTGCTTTTTGTAATAAGCTAATTAAAAAAAGCTGGAAGCTGAACGCCGATTGGTGTAGCGGTTAACGCTTCAGATTTCTAATCAAAAATCGCGAGTTCAAACCCCATCATCGTATACTTTTTTTTAAATTGTATTGCTTACTAATTATTATTTTTAGTACTTTATTACAACGATTATTAGTTTTATGCCCTTTTTTATTCCTTTTTGATGGGTAGTTAAAATTGTACAAAAAATAACGGTAAACCCCCGTAGCAAAAATATCTAACAATAAAAAAATTAATAATCGTTGTAATAAAGTTCTAAAAATAATAATTAGTAAGCAATACAATTAAAAAAAAAGTATACGATGATGGGGTTTGAACTCGCGATTCTTGATTAGGAATCTGAAGCGTTAAACGCTACACCAATCGGCGTTCAGCTTCCAGCTTTTTTTAATAACTTATTACCAAAAGCAGTAAATCAATAAGCTTTTTAAGTCTTTTTCTAAATCGATTTGGGTTTTCTTCATAAAGTTTAATATTTTTTCGACGTAAAATGAATTCTTCTTTCGATTGATACCAAAATTTCTACTTAAATTTGCAAGGGTACAAACTTACGAGGAAAATGATAAAATTCCATTGGATTTCCTATATTATCGTTTACAAAAAACACACTGTATAAACTTTGTGTAGTTGGAGATTTACGAGGTAAGCGCCATAAATTCTCGGCCCGGCAGGTGCCAACATGCTCAAACTCGGTTGTGTCATAGTTTAACATGCAAGAGGCCTACACTATATATATTACGGCTAGAAGCGTAATAGATTTTAGTAGCTACTCAAGCATCGTGACGAGTGTATGAAAATGTCGCAGGTAACGAAAATTGAGTACCGCGCGGTCATTAAATTTTTAACAAAAGAAGGGTACACGCCTAAGCAAATCAAACAACGTTTAGACAGCGTTTATGGTGATTTATCTCCTTCATATTCCACTGTAAAAAAGTGGTCAAAATGTTTCCGTTTGGGGCAAGAATCAATTGGCGCACCGGTCGGCCAATTGAAGCGGTAACGCCTTAAAAAGTTGCAATCATTGAAGAAATGGTATTAGAAGATCGCCGTTTGAAAGTTAAGGAGTTGCAGTGACGTCTGACATTTCGGAAACAGGTGTTCGCCGAATTCTTCATGACCATTTGGGTATGAATAAAATTAGTGCAAGATGGCTACCGCGTCTTCTTTCTGCTGTTCAATATCAACGTGGCGTCGAATATGCGCGCTCGTTTTTAAACTTGTGTGGAGACGACCCAAAGCTGATTTTGGAGTCTATTGTCACTGGAGATGAAACCATGGTTCTGTATTATGATCCTCTATCCAAACGAGAATCGATTAAATGGCGGCCACCCGATGAAACTCGTCCCAAAAAGGCGAAAATCGTTCAATCGACAAAGAAATTATTATGAAAGTTGAAGAAAGAAAACAAAGAAGTTATGGCAATAATATTCTGGGATTGTGACGGCATTTTACTGATTGATTTTAAACAACGCAATACAACTGTTAACAGTACATATTATGCGTCTTTATTGCATAAATTGAGAAACAATATTCGTGAAAAACGTCGAGGAAAATTGACAAAAGGTGTTCGATTATTACACGACAATGAACCCGTTCATACTGCCGCAATCTCACAAGCTGCCATTCGAATGAGAATCATCCACCGTACAACCCGGACATGGCTCCTAGTGACTATTATTTATTTTCGAATTTAAAGAAAGACTTTAGGGGACGTCGTTTTAAGGACGACAACGAGTTGCAAGCAGCTGTTATTGAAGATTTTGAAGGAAAAGCTTCCGATTATTTTTAAAAGGGCATTGAATTATTAATTACACGTTGTAATAAGTGTATTGACCTTAGGGGAGATTATATTGAAAAATAAGAATTATTATATTTTACAAAGTTTATTTTTTCTATATCAGACCGAGAATTTATGGCTCTTACCTCGTAAATTCTTCAAAATTCTGTTCTGAAGAATGGTCAAAGATAATATTTCAAATATGTAGATGTAATATTGATGTAGACACATTAAATAAAAACTTGGAAATATTGTTAATATCATGTGATTCAAAAGATTCTCCCTCAAGACAGATGATCAATACTTCGTCCACTATAACCACAGCCTAAATAAGAACAAACTCGACTAAAATGTAGAAGCTTCATAAGTGATAGTGTCAGATAAAATAGTTACAAACATAAACTCCTGCTAGCTTTTAAGAACTAATTAATAACACTTTCTAGTAGACAATTTGTTCGGATTTAGGCTGCGTTCTTGATGATTAACAGATAGATATGTTCGAAGTCATATACTTACATTGTCTGTTTCCCTATGAATCTGTTAATGAATTACCTTATATATATATATATACAAAAAACCATATCAATTATATCACTCATATAAAATCACTCAATACTTAATAATTATTGCCCATCACTATAAAAGTGTAACTTAGATTAACACATTAAATGTAGACCAGACAGATGAAATCAAAACATTTTTAACATTAACAGAATACATATCTCAATTGTATTTTTAAATTGTTTTGATTTTACCTGAGAATACCTACAAAAGAAAGCATTAGATATATTATGTGTGCCAATTCATCCAGCATGCTTTGTGCACGTTTTCTGTGGAAGTTGAACAAAATGCTGTGAACATTGTTTGAGATTTCCTTAAATGTGTAAAAGCTGAAAATTCTCAATAAACGTTGAGAAAATCCAAAACAAACAAACCTTGTGAAGTCAGTGAGCATTAAAAGTGCTTTAAATGCCAATATTTATATAGTAAAAATTCCTTTTATAAACAAAAAAAAATAAATAAAAAAAGTACCTACTCGAGTAGCTGTACTTTTTCAATTCTGTAGGTAATTTGTAAAATACCTCTATAATAATTGTAGGAATAAATTAAATATTAAAAAATCCAATTCTTTCATCGGCAGAACATTGATAGGAGACAGAGGCAGAACTAACTGTTATTTAATTATACTGTTTGTTTTAATTAACATTCATTATTCAACATTCTTTAGAAAGTCCATTGAAAAAAACATTTAATTATTTTATTGCAACTTTTTAATAATAATCAATTGTAATGGCAGGTATATACCAGAAACAGGTACAATACTATAATTTAAGTATTAAATAAATAATAATTAATACCATTAACATTGTTAAAATTGTTTTAAATGTACGAGGGGTAGTTTTTATATACGCGGAATGGGGGGTTGCTGAGGGATGGGGTTTGGCATACCAAACGTAGCGTCTAGCTTGATGTCTTATTACTATAAATACTAAACTGGATTATTATTGAATTAGTGGTATTTGAGTTATTGTCATTTACACAAGTCAGAACGTGAAGAGATTTTCAATATGAGTAAAGTTGAACATCGTGCCGTTATAAAGTTCTTGACAAAACCAGTGCAAACCATTATAGAAAAGATGTCGGCGGTTTACGAGGATTCCTGGAGAAACCATGATATATAAGTGGCATAACCTGTTTAAACAAGACAGAGAATCACTGCAAGACGATCCGCGCCCTGGACGTCCCATCGAGGTGACCACGCCAGAACTTGTGCGAAAAGTTGAAAATTTAATATTGGGAGATGCCCGTTTGAAAACGAAACAACTTGCAGAAATGGTTGGAGTAAGGCTAACTGTCTGCGAAAAAGAACTGAATCCTTTTCTACAGTGATTTATTAGCCTATTACCTTTAAAATATACAATAGGCCGTAGTAATTGTCTATTAGGTATTTGATACATGACTAACTGATTTAACGAACTTTAGGGAGTTCCTTCCCGCGTTTAAGACATGCCGAAGCATGAATAATTGAGTTACGCTCAATTAGCGCGCATTGCCGCTACACAAAGCAATGCTACCAGTAACTCACTGGTGGGAGCGAGATACTATCCATACTCTACTAGCTCTCCAGGCTAGTACCGGAGCGATAAACGTGCTCACCCGTCGGCTCCATCTCCAAGGAGGCTGTGAGGGACGTATCACACTACCAAGGAGATTTCACCTAGTCTAGCTTCAGACTATTCCCCCAACATACTGTCCCAAGCTGTTGGGAGCCACTGCCCGATCGAATTCAACCTCAATTGTGGCAGGACTTGGTTTTTAAATGGTTTTGCCACCCCGATCTACCAATATATAGGTTTGGTGGGCCCTCGACAGAGGTTCGTCCGTAAGTCTACAGCTTATAGACCCCCAGTGTGTACCTAGTTAAGGTGAAGTTGTCTTGACTGTGAGAGGCTATGTATTCGATTCACAATCCTTAAGCGTAAAGGCTTTTAGAACTTCTCCCAATCACTGTACCCGGCTGCAGCCCGGATCATAGGGTGGTCGAGATAGCTCCTAAACACAATTACCTGGCGGCATGCAGTTTCCGATTGGCATGAATTTACCCCTTCACACCGGGATAAACTTCACTTCGCTTCTCCTCCTTAAGATTCAGCCAAACAGCGGGTTCCTCAGGTGACCATAAATGACCTAAGTCAAGTAGCGGGTTCCGTTTGGTGACCATAAATGACCTCCTCCAAGGCAAGACTCGAATCCCACATACCCAAGACATACCCAGTCATGTTTCCATGCCCCGTATCCAGGTTCCAAGGATAGGGTAGAAGACAGCCAGTTTTACGGGTGTACGTCGTGTGGTCTCCCGCACACCCGAATGGTTGGGGTATCAGATACAACCATTTTTAAAGTTCTGCACGCTCATCTCAGTATGACAAAGGTCTGTGCAAGATGAGCCCCGAGAATGCTAACGCCACCTCAAAAACACGAACGAATGGCATGTTAACGGGCGTTTTTGAAACTCTGCAGTGAAGACCAGGATGGAGTATTAAAGGGGGTGTAGCGCAAAAATTATTTTTTAATATGTTCTAGAATAAAAATGAAAACCGCACTTTTCTAGTGATAGTAGTTTCGTAGATATCGGCTTCTAAAGTATAGGGAGTTTAGTGTGTGACGTCACACCGACACGGTTGCTCGACTACTGTCCATTTTTTTCTAGAGTCCTCTGACTTTGATACCTTATTGCTCGAGAACCACTGAACCAAATGAAATATTTTAAAAACGACCAAATAGTAAATTTATTTCTACATGCAACAGTAAAATATCATATTTCTAACTGATATACTTTTATTTTAATCGGACGATACATAATAAAAGGTACCCATTTTTAGGGGTAATTTCATTGAAAGTTAAATATTTTTTTTTCTCAGAAAGTATATCTCATATATCTATGAGATTTTTGTAGGGGTTAAAAAGAAGCTTTGTTGTTGTTATCCTATTAATTTTCGGACAAAAAAGTGTTTTATTTAAGATTCATATGAAAAAATAGTGAACTATGCGTTCTTATTTATTAATGGAGATAGCGTCAAAATTTTTTCGTTAAATTAACACTTTTCGTATGTAGACATTATTTTCTTTAAAAAAATGTTCCGAATTTTAACAATAAAAGTGCAATAACAAAAAAACCGTTTTTGTCGAAATCGCTTGTCATCAAAAATCGTTTTTTTGTTTCCGCATTTTTATTATTAAAATTAGGAACATTTTCAGTGATAAATGACGTTTGGCATTTCAAAAACAAATATAAAAATAAATCGTACAACTGAAATCCAACTAAACCAATTAACCAAAAGAAAAGCGTTTGTTAATATTTGGTTGCAACAGACAAAATTGCGACAAGCTAAATGCCGCAACAATTATAATATAGTTGTCTTTCTTCTTCCGTTTTACACTTTAAAAGTAAGCTGTGCCTTATCATATTTAAACTATCTCTAAGTGTAAAACTACATTTACAAATGATTCGTGATGAATAATGCATGTTTTCTTCACTTACTCCATTTTCAAGAGCATTTTCCTTGCAGCAAATGCATCCCCTTACAGTTGACATAAGCATACAATTATTGCATTTGCACCAATTTAGATTGTTTAATCTTGTAATATTCTACTGATTTTAATCTTCTCTTTTTTTGTATTCCTCTTTTTTGCCTTAATTGAGCCTGTGTATATTTTGGTTCAACCCTAAACGCCATTGTTAAAGAAATATGATTAACGCAAAGCGCGCCTGCATCTCGGTTATTAGTTATCTTAAAAAATGTGAGGTTTTCACTGTTGTTTTTTTGCACTACACCCCCTCGGGTGTTCGGGAGACCACACGACGTTTACCCATAAAACTGGCTGTCTTCTACCCTATCCCTATAGAGGGCAATGGATGAAGCTGTCAGATTAAGTATGTGGTAGAGAAATTCGTGAGAATTCTCGGCGGTAACTCATACCGATCAGGGGGAGCCCTGGTAGATGAGACCGGTGTGGGCGGATTCGAATCTCGCCTGGGATAAGGTCATTTATGGTCACCAAGGAACCCGCTGCTTGACCGAGGTCATTTATAGTTACCAATGGAAGCCGCTACTTGACCGAGGTCATTTATCGTCACCAACGCAACCCGCTACTTGACCGAGGTCATTTATGGTCACCAACGGAACCCGCTGTTTGACCGGGGTCATTCATGGTCACCAAAGGAACCCGCTGTTTGACTGAATCTCAAGTGCGGAGAATCGAAGTGAGGTTTACCCCGGGCAGATGGGAAACTGCAGGCCGCCAGGTAAATGTGCTTAGGAGCTATCCCGACCACCCTATGATCCGGACTGCAGCCAGGTACAGTGATTGGGAGAAGCTCTGAAAGCCATTACACTTAAAGAGAGTAGAAGCGAATACATAGCCTCTCACAATCAAGACTTCACCAAAAACGGGTACACACCGGGAGTCTATAACGTGTAGACTTAAACGAAGCTCTGTCGAGGGCCCACCAAGCCTAAAATTGGTAGATCGGGGTGGCAAAACCATTAAAAATCCAAGTCCCGCCACAATTGAGGTTGGATTCGATCGGGCAAAGGTCCCACTTTGCAAGAGCGCATAGCTGGGGAATAGTCCTATTGCTGGACGAGGTACTTCGGTACCGGCGGGTGAGCAACGTGTTAAGCCAATTGCTCCGGCACTAGTCCTGCGATAGCTAGTAGAGGGTGGATAGGCAACCTCGCTCCGACCAGTGAGCTGATCTGGTAGCAATTGCTGTACTGCCGGTTATGCAACTTGCGCGCTGATTGGGCGTATCCCAATCACTTCCTTCTGGAAGGGAACGTGGGGGTAAGTTCACACAGGTACCCCACGTAAAACAATCATGACATTCGATGCACTACACCCCCTTTAAGTCGGATTGTTACAGGAGATGAAACGTGGGTTCCCACTACGAACCTGAATCCAAACAAGATTCAATGCGGTGCCATAAAAAAGGTACACTCCCGCCAAAGAAGTTTAAAGTGCAACAGTCAGCTGGAAAGCTCATGGCGACCATATCTTAAACTGGTGTCATTTTAACGAAAATGCTGATTCTGAATATGTAATTAATTTTTGGAGTGAACACCTAAGGCCCCAGATTTGGGGATCAATAGTAAAACAAGGAAAAACTAGTGAGAATGCGCAGAGCTAGCATTGTCATGACGAACAAAAACAACTGTATACTTAAACTAATTTATTTTTGAAAACTAATGTTGACGTAACACATTAGTTGTCATAAAAACTAAAATTCTAAGTCCTAAAATTTTTCGAATTTTTTTGTTGCTAAAAATATTTATTTTTTCGTAAATTTTAAAAAATACAAAATTTTTCATTTTTCAGAAATTTACCGAAATTCTTGGTGGTCATTTTGACCACTCTCCCGAAGAGATACAAAAAAATGTTTCAACCAAAAGTTTCTTAGAATTCGATGTACTATAAGATTCCAAAGAAAAATTCAAAAAAGTCAACACGAAAAAAGGCAACAGACCGACTTCACGAATTCAGAGACGAACTTTTTGTTCGTCGAAAATGCTTTATTGCCAAATTGTGTAATATACAATTACACAATTTGGTTATTTAAGGTTCAGGTTAGGTTAGGTTTAGGCAAGGTTTAGGTTAGGTTAGGTTAGGTTGAAAAAATTCGAATTTGCTTTTACATGGCGTTTTGGATAGGTATTAGCGTTTTTAGGTTGGTAGCAACCAATTTTGGAGATTTAGGGGCGTTTGCCCCAAAAATGATTTACAAATTTGTAATCAGCATAAAGTTTCCGTTAAAAATGACATTAATTTGGTCAAAAAATGGTTGGTGAGGGAATTATTTAATTGTTTCTCATCAAGTCAAATTACTTTTATAGCCTAAAAGGGCTAGTGCATTTGCATCTTTTTAAAACACGAGTGCGCGAACACTACGTTTCCGTTATTTACATACACTGGCAAAATGTCATTTTGGAGGTGGTGAGTTTAAAAATTATTTCTGCCTTTTTTTAATTACGTCATCAAGATTTACGTAGGTTGAATGGTGGGAGTTTGCTTTATCAGTCGTTAATTGACACGGAAACATCGGTATGACTACAGTAGCAGAGAAAGCGCACGTATTTGTAAGTTGTAAAAATGTTATAAAGCGCGGGGCCGGGTTCCGGGGAACGCGCTGAACCCGCCTCGCGCCGGCCCTGCCTGGCCCCCAACGATTACTATTTGTTCCCAAATATGAAGAAAGAACTTCGAGGAAAAAAAATTTCTGCAGCTGCAGTTTCAGCATATTTTGACGACAAAAGTGAATTATTTTTTTCACTGGTATAAATAAATTAATTACTAGATCTGAGAAATGTATTAGAGTTAAGAGAGAATATATTGAAAAAGAAAAATAACGTTTTTATTTACTTTCCTTACCGAATATAATATTATATAATATTATTTCAGCGTTTTTATATTCCTCGAATATAAAAACGCACCCTCGTATTTACAAAATACATATTTTCACAAACTACTTTTTCAACATTTTCTTTGAATCTATTCTTTCATGTCTCTTTCTTTAAAGTCATTAGGTGTATGTAGGTGTTTGGATTTTCCAGGCATCAAGGGTTCAATTAGTTTACGGTTTTAGTAATTTATAGTATCTTTCTTTTTTGTTGGCCTTTAACGTTGTAAATAAATACCTTTAAAAGTGACTTGATCCAAGTTTTTTACATAACTTTGATAAAAATAAGTTATGCTCCACTAAGAAAAACGTTGGAAGAAAAATTTTCTTACATATTATTTCTGAATAAGCTGTTGAAGTGGTTATATGATGCTATATAATTTATCAATTGTGTTAGCTTGTAATCCATTAACAATTTGCATGCATGTATTTTTACCTAATTAATGTCTTTAACAGAAGATCCACTCAATGAATTGTGTTACTTTGTAATCCATTATCTTGCATACACGCAATTTTTTTTAATTGATATATTTAAAAAAAGGAATCACTCGTAGGATAATATAATAAAGAATGAACACCCACGAGTAGCATTTTCCCCCCCAAAATTTGTATTGTTTTGTACACCTTAAAAAGCTGAAACGTCATTCTTCCTGAGTGATTGTAGGTGCAGGGATTTGCATATATAATTTCTAATAACAAAAACGCTCAAGTTGAAGTGCTTTGAATTTGCTCCAGGGTAGTTAACTAGTAACTAAAATATAATTTTTTTTGGAGATATGATAATTCATTGCAGATAGATTCCTTTCTGTGACAATTCATAATAAGGTAATAAGCGAGTATGTATGTATGGAAACCTGCTTATTTAAATATTCTAGAATATTAATTACGGTTTATCTATTACAGAAATGGGTAAACTAAAATGATTCACCATCATAAAATCCCTTGCCTGTTGTTATAGTAACTAAAGCCATTTTACTACCCAACAACACTCCTAAAACTATATCTTGAATTTCATGGAAAACTGTGTTGTAACTACAGTCGAACTTCTATATAACGAAGTCGGTAAATCCCGAAAAAAAATTCGCTATAGGGAAATTTCGTTATAAAGAAATATCACCTTTTGTAAATATTATTTTAATGCTTTGATTTTAATTCGAGTGATTCCGCAAACTGTAACGTCTTGTGTTAAATTAACTGTCTTGATAATGGTGCATTTTTGTCGCCAATTAAATGCACCCACTTTAAAACTCGTTTTGCTGTAAGTTCACCAACTGATTTTAAAATTGATTCGCGATTTTTCATTATAGTCGATAAACTACTGACAGGAATTCCAAACTTTGCCGCGAGTTGCGATGTCTCTTTTTTGTATACAGTTATCAATTTCCCGCAACACGTTGATTTTCTCAGTAATGATTAAACACTTTCACTTTTTTTGTACTACATTGTAGGGCTGTTCTCACAAAACTCAAGTTAAAAAAAAATTTGCAATGCAAGTTTTTAATTTTACGTGAATGCTAACTGAATTTTAATCTTTCTTAGAGGAGTGGAATATCCATTTAGACAAGTAACAATGTGTATAATGCATCGAAGTTTAATCTTTTCTAGAACTCTCATTCAGGTAAATTTACAGAAATTCCCTGAAAAACCAGTTGTAAGAGGCCTTTTAATGGCAATTTTAACCCTTCTTAGAACTTCAATTTAAACAAATTTACAAAATCCTTTTGAAAGATTTACAGGTTTTTAAAAATGTGTGCAGGCTTCTTGGAAGAAAGGTAAATTTAAAATCTTTTACTGCTGCTAAGAAAGAAATATTGATGCATACATAATACATACATTTACCTGGAAAAATTTATTTGTTTGGACTAAAAATTTCGTTATTTAGACACTTTTTGATGTATTTTTTCTAAAAGCGCAGTGTACAGCACAAAAATTCGTTATATAGAGAAATTCGTTATATAGAAGTTCGTAATACGGAAGTTTGACTGTATAATGAAAAATATTGTCATTATTGTAGCTGTTAAATTTTGTAGTAATTGTTAAGAGAGATTATAAGCACCTACTTTTATCTCTGAAATACTTATTTTAATTACTAAGAAAATTTATTAATAAAAAATAATTCTTAATAGTTATTTATATCATAAGTCCTCTAAAAACAGGTCTTTAAGGTAGAAGTCGGAATATTTAAATGTGAGGCTTTAGCCGAACATTTCAAGCGACCAAGTCCTTAAAGACTGTTATTAGAGGACGCATAACATACAAAATCTTTTAGATACCATTTAAATTTAACATTAAAAAAAACTAGCATGTGATTAATATATGTAATTGTAAATTTGTTGCAAAAACCATGTGCTTGGGGGATGGAGATTGTAATTGCCATAGTGACGAAGTTATAAAATAAATTATTGTATTGTTGATAAATTAAATGTGGCTGTTAATTAGTATATTACATAACGAGCGTGGAAAGTGACATGTTTCACGCGAGTGTGCGAAACACACTTTCTAGCGAGTTATGCACACTGTTTTTCCTACGATCCCAAAAAACCTTTTTTCTTCATGATTAACCTCGATTTTTAACTTAAATTACAACAAAGTGAAATTACTATAGAGTAACAATTTTTTAAGTAAATTTTAAATTTCTTTCACTTATAAGATTTATAGTAATGGTTTCAATAAACACGTGATATGGAATTTCTTTTATTTTTATTACTGTTTACATTTACCGAATACGTCGAGAGCAGCAGATGCATATATGACATACGAACCTAACACCCCTCCTTTAAATAACTTGAACTCGACAATACGCATGTTGGTATACACGTGACGCGTCTTGACAATTGACATAGCCAGTACCCTACGTCTACTCAAGCAGAGTTGGTCTGCATTCCATCTATATGTTATAATTATTTATCATTATATTAATTTAATAATAAATTATTGAAAAAATCTGGTGTTATTTTCGTTTCCATTCAGTATTTCAAGTCATTCTAACATATTCTTATTTTAATTTACTAATTTACTTAATTTAATATTTTACTTTACTGTTTAACCTTTAGCGTTCCTTTTTTGAAGTATTCAGCAGGGAGGCGAAAAACTTGTATATCATTGACAGAAAATCATTTGCAGTCCTTAGTTGCCTGCTGCCCTTGCTTTGCCGGCTCTTAATGTTGTATTATTAGTTAATATTTAGTAAAAAAGTTCATTGAAAAGATAAATGTTTAATAAAATATGGAATAATTTAGATTTTGCGATGTGTAGTGACTAGTGTTGTAAATGAAAGAACGTTCTGAAAATGCTGATGTGAACGTTCGCGCATAATAAAACCGTATCAAAAGAACGTTCCCTTGGGGAGCATAATCAAGCACGTTCGCGAACGTTCTCATAATAATTCTCGAGAACTTTGAGAATAATACAGCGCAAACGAGCATAAACAAGAACATAAAAAATCGAGAATAAAACCGAAACTAAACGATCTTAAACCGCATGCCCACGCAAAATGTACACATATTACTCGCAGCTGCTGGGAGCATAATCAAGCACGTTCGCAAACGTTCTCATAATAATTCTCGAGAACTTTCAGAATAATACCGCACAAACGAGCATAAACAAAAAACATTGAAACTTGAGAATGAAACCGGAACTAAACGATCTCAAACCGTACGCACTAAACATGCCCACGCAGCTGCTGTCGGCGTCGGATGTTTCAAAGACAGAAACTTTTATAAGCATAGTCTGCACAATTTATGCATTTGACAGCATTGACAAGAAATTTAGGTTACCCCCCGGTAGCACCTCTTTTGTTTTTTGTTCTAGTTACATATGAACTTTATATATAAATTTTTGTGTCGACCGCAAGCGGTGGACACGCCAACCGTCTCCAGGGTCAGCATATGGTCTACGGTCGGGCAAGTGTCCAGTAGCAAAATTTATTTTAAGGGTCGGCGTAGTGTCCGCGGTCAGCGAAGTGTCCGGTAGGCATAAAGGTGCATACCACATTAAAGGTGTCTAACTAACTAACTCTACTACCTCTGTAACTAAAGTTTTAATTAAAATCAACAAGAAAAAAGATAGCTTTACCTCATTCTAATAGGTGGAAAAAGATTAGAATTGGTCACCATGGTAATTAAACACGTTATTAACTTAACAGTGAGATGTGAATACGGCCCAATGAGTTTAATATTTTCTTATATATTTTTTATTATTACATTACTTTGCAGCACATGGACTGTAGTCCATAGTCAAATTAACTACAACTAGCATTATAAATGAGAAGAGGAAAATTGGAGCATTTTGAGAATATTTAAAGAACTTTTGAAATTATCCTTATTTTGGGTATATCTTTACAAGTTAAAGGTATATTCTCCAGTCCTGAGTCACCTTTGAGGGTTTTCTTTCTCGTTTGTGCTCCGTGAATATACTACAAAAATAAATGCTGGAGCATTTTCCAACACTAGAAGTGACATTAGTGTTCGAAAACTAATGACATTTGTGTGCGGAAACTAATCATATCGCACGTAAATGTCATTTATCAATTGTTTTTAGAGGATGATTGCTATTGCCAACTTTCAAGCTTAACTTATTGTGCGATATTGTTAGGTTTTCTGAGGTCGTAGGAAAACATTAACGTATGCCTTGAGCTTTATCGGCTGTTGCTATGTACGGTAACACACAGGGTTATTTAGCGGAATCGTTGCTGCTTAGATAAATGACACTTAAGTACAGGTATCCCAAAAACATATTAAGTACACGACGAAATGATATGTGAATGGTTAACACAACGAATGACACTGTCAAAATTCTACTGAAGTAAATGTGCTTCGTAAATCTTTAAAGACTATTAAGTAGGTAGTGGTGATAGGCAATTAAAACATTGGCAATGTGATTTGCTCTACTCCTGGCAGATTTTTGGACTTAAAATTTTTAATGGTATTTTTCATTTCAGGCAGTATTAAGAGATGCTTTTAATCACCGTAATGTTCACTCCTACACAGCACGGTGTAGGAGTTAAAAATGAAAGATTACCTACCTTAATATTAATAAAGAAGTTTAAGGAGAATGCAGACTATCATCATTCAAAAGGGTGCAAAATTGGGTTACATTATTGATCAGGTAATACATTTTAAAAGTCATTCTTGTCAACCATACTAAATCGATAAATAAATTTATACTTCTACTATTCCATTATATGTAAAGAAAAATACAATTTGAATAATATTGTCACATTTCGACTAATGATTAGTGCTAGACAACTATAAAAAAACATTTGAGTAGAATGTAAGTTCTATTCAAAACTTAAAGGAAGACTTTTAAAGTAATTGTGCTGCCATTAAAAAATTATTTCTACAGTGATTAAACACAGGTTCTTGATATGAAATTAATTAATCTTTCCGCTTGAATTGATTAATGTTAAAAGTAAAAAAATGTTTTAATGTTAAATTATTTTAATAATACTCCATCTCGTTTTCCATCACATAGCCCAACAATTAAAAAAAAATGCATGCCTACATTTCTCGAGTGAATTGTTATTATACAGGGGGTTGCTGTTGGATGGGTAAAAATCTGCACCATGACTGTCTCCATGAAAGCTATACAACTCATTGTGTTAAAAAATCTAGCACTTTATTTTTCAATGTTTCCGTCATGAGGAAAATGAAATACACTAATGAAATATCGTATAATGAAAAGTGCAGACCAGACCAAACGTAAGGTTTTAAAGAAAAAAATGTTTGGAAAAAATGGTTTGACAGTGATTGTGATAAGACTAACAGACAAAGTAGAGGCAAGAACCAGGTGGTTAGGAACAAAGGAACAAGAAGACCTGGACGTTTATAAGGTAGTTAGAAGCACAGCAAATAAAATACACAAGTCCAAGAAAAATGCATCGGCTAAAAGTAAAAATGGAAGAAATAGAAACATACAACAAGAATAACAATGCATGAAACCTATATCAGAAAATAAAAGAACAAAAACAAAGCCTCCAAATCAAAACGAGAGAGATGAAAAATGAAGAGGGCACAATAGAATACGAACCAGACAAGATCAAGAATATCTGGGAACAATATATCCAGAACCTAATGAATACAACACAAGAAATAGAAGAAAAAGAAAGTAAGCAAGAAACAAATACAACATATGATATTGAAGTATAAGATCCAACCTAAGAAGAATTGATAACTATAATTAACAAAATAAGAAATGCAAAGAGCCCAGGCATATGATGGAATAAATGGCGAGCTGTTGAAGAATGGAAGAGAAAAGTTTTATAAAAGAATATACGAACTAGTAAAACCAATATGGAGAACAGAGACAATACCAAGCAGCTGGAGGGATGAGACCATAGTGATCATAAAAAAGAAAGGCGATCCAGAAATGTGCTGCAATTATAGAGGAATATCCCTATTGAACGCAATGTACAAAGTGCTATTTTCATTAATCCACAAATGTCTAATAACATCTACAAGAGAGGTAGCAGAAAATTACCAATATCGATTTATAGCCGGTAGATCAACTACTGACCCATTATTTTTGTAATAAAACAAATAATGGAGAAATTAGATGAATTCAACATAGATGTCTACTTTCTAGTTTTAGCTTTTCGTTAAGCTTTTGATAAACTGAACCATAAAGTACTAATTAAGGCAAAGACAGAAATGATACAAAATCCATGAAGTGTCAAAAAGAAAAAAACAAACAGACGTAACTGAACAATAGAAAACTATACTTTCGAACAAGTTAATAACTTTAAATATCCAGGTATTGAACTGAACAGGAGTAATATGAGAAAGAATGAAGTAAAACAAAAGATACAAGGCATACTATACAAACAAACACCTACTGAAAAATAAAGAAATCTTGATCAAAATAAAACTAAAAATGTACAAAAGCTTAATACGACCTGTGCTTACTTACGCAGCAGAAACCATCTCTATTACAAAAAAGAAGAATTCGGAATCTTTGAGTGCAGAATATTGAGAAAGATTTTAGGACCAATAAGAGAAGATACTAGAGAGTACAGTACAGAGTGCAAGAATGAATCATGAATTTCAAAAGACGTGAACAGCAAAGACATCGTGAGACACATAAAGGCCCAAAGGTTAAGATGGCTAGGCCACAACACAAAGAAGAAAATACGAACAAAATAATGTTATGGAAGGCAGAGGGTATAATAGCCAAAGGAAGACCAAGATCAAGATGGCTAGATGAAGTACTTACGGACCTACAAGCAGTAAATATAACCAACTGGAAGAGGATACACAGAGAGGGGTGGCAATAAATAATAAAAATGACTCACATACCATACCATACAAAGCTATAGTGGTTAAATTATAGTAAACAGTAAAGTGCTAAGAGTGTTGACATGCCACAGAAATCAAATCAAGTTCACAGATCATTAAGTTTCCCCATGGAAACAGCTTAATTCCTCCAGGAATGTTATGCTACTATATATAATGACTCAAATATCACCCAAAATTTAGCTGTAATGAAACTATTTCACTATTAAATTCATGTTTTAGGTTCAAACTTGATTATCTAATATTTCTCATCCCCATCAACCTTTAAATAGAATACTTGGCTTCCTCCCTTACTAGAGAACTTCCGAGTTAACATGGGTTGTGAACCACTTTCAAATTAATCTCTTAAAATATGGAAACCATCCTTCCTAGCAACGTCGTTAAGTGTTTAATTGGGGACTTTTTAAGAACTCCAATTCCTCAAAAAGGTATGTCAACATTGATTAACTTTTTTATTTAGAATTTGTGACAAATTCTTTGCATGGACAGTTGCAGGTTGATTCAATTTACTTCGATTTCTCCAAAGAATTCAACTAAGTAAACTACTTGATTTTACGTTCCAAACTGGAAACCCTTGGTGTTAGTAGTAAATGACTGAAGAGCTATTTAACTAATCATACTCAATTTGTAAAAGTAAAAACATTATCTTCTGTGAACTCAGATGTCCACAAGGTTCTCATTTGGGGTCACTACTTTTTAATTTATTCATTAATGATGTCAAAATTAAAAAAACTTATTGTCATCTTCTCTAGTCTGCTGATGTTTTTAAGTTGTTTAATGTTGTACGATTCGATATTGATGTTCATCATCTACAAAGCGATTTGAAGATTTGTATCCAAACTAATTAATTCTATGATTGCTGATTTTGCTCTTCTTGAAAAATTAAATTTTTACATTCCATCATGATCTTGTCAACACTCTTTGATATACTTACATAGTCTAATTCAAGTTTTGCTTTCAATAGATTTCTAAAATAGCAAAATTAGTTAATGTATATTTAAATAATCATATTTTGAAAGAAAATCCATATAGAGAAATTATCATCCCGGCTGGGAATCGAACCCAGGACCTTCCATTTTCTGGACGGCATCTCTACCTCTGAGGTACTTGAGGCGACTACCAGCAAGGGGATAATTTCTCCATATGAATTATAAAATGAATGGTAATAACAAACATACAAAGTATACTACTAGATATATTTGCTTGGTAGATGCCGCCCGGAAAGCGGAAGGTCCTGGGTTCGATTCACAGCCGGGTGATAATTTTTCTAAGGTATATAGATTTGCATTGAAAATATTAAATATAATTAAACAAAATAAATTAACATTTATTTAACATTTTAATAATTACATATGCATAATTGGCATAGCAGAATTTGCATTTATATGCAGTAAGAGCCCTTTGTGCCGCGCGACATTCGACCGCAAAATGTCGTCTTTGCTGAAAATAACAGGAAACAAATCTGAAATTTATGCCCCGTGTCCCACAGTACGTCAGCGACAAAAGGTCGAGTACATGAAGTCTAATAGCATTTATGCAAACACGTGTTTGCCTGTCGTCTCCATACCGAAAAGGCTTCCACTACTAACTTTGCTTGATAAACAGCAAATGACGTGCATAAAATAAACAACCCTTCAAAACGGCATTTTGTCGTCGAGTGTTGCGCGACACTAGACTAACTTGCAGACTTGCAAAATCCATTAACACTTTTGTAAAACTTAAATGTATTGAATCTGGTATTAATTCTTGAAACGTGTATTTCGTCTACTCTTTAATAAATGTCCATGAACAAATTTAAGTTCTCGTTTTATTTATTTGTAACTAAAACTTCAACCGAATTATTCACAACAAAGCAACCTTCAGTGATCAACTAGTGCTAACTTAGAAGCTTCGTGGCGAACGAGGAATTGGAATTATTCAAATTCCTCATATAACATTGGCGGGCTAAGAAAAGGTAGTTTCCAAAAGTTTCAGAGAAATTGACTGAAAAGTAGTCAAAAACTGGTGTTAACTAGGAGGCTCTTCGATAGGCGACGAATTGAGTTATTAAAAGTAAACATTGAAGGACATGGTTAGGAGACGAGGTTTCCGAAGTTTAAGAGAAAGAGTTTAAGGGAAAGAGGTCTAAAACTCGCTAACTTGTAGGCCGTCTGTTTATCGAATGAAGTGGGACACGACAAAGTGATTCATGTAAAGATTGATGGAAACGACTGGATCTATTAGAATTAGATAACCCAGGTTGGACCGAAAATAAATACGATATGGTGATTTTCATACTAAAATTAAAGGGCACAATCTAAAAATTAGTTTCGTTCGAACAGAAGGTGATGCTTCTCACTGACTGTCGCGAAGTCTTTATGCTCCATGGAGTCACTGATATTTTGGAAAAAAAAAATTATAGATTGGTTATATTGAATAAAATAATCTTATGAATATGCAATGCTGCCATAAATGGTTAATGCAGTCAGCGTAAATGGTTGTATTTCTTAAATGAATTGTCAGAGAAGAAAATATTATTATATTATTGTTATATAAATTCGGTTTTCAAAATAGAATATCATTGCACAGTTTTACCTATAATAATAATTGCTACAACCCGTCACTTGGCTAACCAGTAACTACTCCCTATAAACTAAAGCTTGTGCGGGAGGGAGGGGTAGATTAAAATTATTACGCAGGCCCATTGTGCGGCTGCAGCCGACTTATAGATAAAAACCTTAATTAAATTAGCCGGTCCCGGGAATCGAACCCGGGCCGCTCAGATGAGAGTCTTGCATGCTAGACACTACACTACCAAGGCTATCGAATAGTTCTTTATATCCTTCATCCATACTTTTGAGCTGTGTAAGAGACCAAAAAGCAAATGTTACAACCGAATATCCCTTATAATCAAAAAGCCTACAGTGGCCACATGGTTTGATTGAATTTAGCAGAAGCAGTCTCTCATTCAGACTGTTGATTGAAAAAACTCGACATTCTTAGTCTACAAGAACTCAGAATTAGAATTATGCTCACATTAAAACTATAAATATAGCACTACTAGTTATACATCAAAGAAACCACTTGGTGGAAACGGGGTTGAATAATTAACTTAACAAGTTTTTAATAATTGTCATAATAATGCATGTTGTTAATAAAATCAAATAATAATTCGTTTTTGTCTTTAAATACTGATATGTATTTGCATTACTATCATTAGATAGATGGCTTTAAGTTAAGGTTAGAAGAGCCAATTTAAAAATCTATGCCGAAAAAAGTTGAAAATATGTAATTTAACCGTTCAGAAGTTGGAAAAAAGTTAAATTTTCCATGCGACCGTTTCGTGGCAAACATTCCAATCAATAGCCAACGTATCATCGCATTGCCGGATAGAACGCTAAAAAATCCTCCTTTAGCTCTCTCATTTTCGTGTCCGAGATAGTTCAAACGTAATATAACCTGCCTTATACTACTGTACAGGTTCGCTTTTACGAGTGTAACTACGTGTCGTTTTACAAGCCTTGAAAATTATACTGTATAAACACATTTTTTACCCGTTTCCAGTTAACATTTAAATTAACCTCACTTTGGCTATCACGAATAATGGTGTTTTCGGTTCTTTTTGAACATTTTCTTTTAATGTATTTGGGAGGTGTGCAGTAACAAAACAGTCATTAAACTGATTGGTCGATCGCTGGGTGACTAATGCTGGCATTAGTTCATTATATAATTTTTTAATCTAGTTAGAGCAACCAAGATCTTGTTATTATTAATAAAAATAGTGACAAAATGTTATCGTCATTGAATAAGTACAACATCGGACATTATTGACCATAAATTATAGATAGTAGATTATAAACCAAATATTGTAGATCAACTAGTAGCTCATAGACTATACAACACATACCGCATGTTGTAGACAATATTATATGGTCTAAAAACTACAGACCATATTTCTCAATTGCAGACAAGAAACAGCGGTATCTTGTAGAGTATCTTGCGAGTCCGTAGATTATAAACAAAGAATATAGGCATACACTATAGGTCATATACAAAGTGGTTCAAATTCAAGATTACCAATTTGCAGTACTAAATAAATATGGATAATTTTCGAAGTGATCAATGCGAGCTTCTCATATTTCTGGAACAGAGCCAAAAATTCTTCGGTTTAGGCACTCGCTGTTAACTTACTGAAACTGAAAACTACAGTGGAACGTGTAGTTCTTAATCTTCCATTCCCAATTCAATAATCTAGGCAACAGTGTATGACCTACAGTATAAAATCTATAATATGTAGTCTATACTATCTTAATGGCCTGTAGCTTGTGATATATATGTATATATATGTATATATATATATATATATATATATATATATATATATATATATATATATATATATATATATGTTACATTTTAAGTTTCCGCGGATATTATATGATACTTCACTACTTTTCCGGGTTTCACTCCGCGTATTCACTATTCGGCTCCTAGAGGAACCAGACAATGGTTGACGACGTTTCGGCAAGATCACACTTGTCATCTTCAGGTCACTTCTAACTTCCTTCTGCTTCGCGTGGTTACACGATGTAGACTGTCAGTCTACATCGTGTAACCACGCGAAGCAGAAGGAAGTTAGAAGTGACCTGAAGATGGCAAGTGTGATCTTGCCGAAACGTCGTCAACCATTGTCTGGTTCCTCTAGGAGCCGAATAGTGAATACGCGGAGTGAAACCCGGAAAAGTAGTGAAGTATATATATATATATATATATATATATATATATATATATATATATATATATATATATATATATATATATATATATATATATATATATATATATATATATATATATATATATATATATATATATATATATATATATATATATATATATATATCTCACAAGCTACAGGCCATTAAGATAGTATAGACTACATATTATAGATTTTATACTGTAGGTCATACACTTTTGCCTAGATTATTGAATTGGGAATGGAAGATTAAGAACTACACGTTCCACTGTAGTTTTCAGTTTTAACTATGAAGATTGTGTGATTGACTTATGAACTATGGATAGTAGAATATGAACTATGGCCTGTGGATATTGACTGTAGTCATATAGATATATGGCTGTGTTACAGATACTGCCATTCATTAAATATCATAGATTATAGAAACATGTGCAAGGATCACAGAATATCGTATAGTGTGGCAGGGTGGCCAGCAAGAGTGGTACTTTTAAATTCAAGGTTTTTCACAATACGCATACCCATGCTGATCATCAAATTATTAACTTAACTTAAACTTCGTTTTTAGCGCACGCATCCAAGTTTAGAAAACGATCTGTTTTTAAAAGATAAGTACGCTAAAACGTCTTATAAAACGAATACTTTATACTACTTTTTCGATTTGCGTTATTTTTAATCATTAAAAAAATAACTTGCTTTTAGTTTTAAATAAGATTTGTTAGGGAAATGTTTGTTAAGTTTGACAGTTGACAACACCGAAAATTCAGATTCTGCATTTGTTTTTCAAATTTACAGTGTAAATAAGTTTGACATTTGAACAGTTGAAGAAGTTTGTTTACTGATTGTTGTCGTGCTAGGTATTGTATTGTTTTGAGAGTCCTAAAATATGAGTATTAACAGTTCGTTTCTCCGACAATTTTACTATCACTAAACAATAAAACAATAAAAAAGGTTACAGATTCCAGGACGTCTTAAACAGTTTCGAGTTTCTTTTAAAAGAATTTGTAATACATTAGAAAAAAAGCATTAAAAACTTGTAGGGTTTCACACAGAAGAGCTTCAAATGATCTAATGTTACAAGTTGCAAATGCTATAATAACACAGCCCAACACACATTTTGGTGCCAGGGTTCTTGTAACTGTTTCTATGTAAGTTTTGGGTGCAGAATCCAAAACTGTCCTCAAATTTGGTCTATCAGATCTAGTTTTTGAGATACTGTATATTGGCCTATTTTTAGAAAAAAATAGTCTAATTTTGCTTTCCTTGAATCATAACATTTCTTAAAGGCCAATTTCTGTTAACCCAGTGCTCATCCTTAGCTCTACTGTCCCAAAGACATACAAAACAAGGATATTTTGTATATCCACTTTGCTGCCCAAGCAGGAATTTCACAATTTTTAGGTCGACACAAATCACCCACTGATGTTCTTCATACTTAATTTTTTCAGGACTAGTGATACTGCCTCATATTCCTCCTTCATGCTGGTAGAATGACCAATGGGTATTGAGCCATATTTATTACCATTGTGTAAAAGCACACATTTCAAACTACGTCTTGAACTGTCTATAAAAAGGCGCCATTCGTCTGGTGTGTATTCCGACAAACCCATTTTTTGTAAGAGTCCTCTTATATCGTTACAGAATACCAGGTTATTTTCCTCAGAGTAAAAGGGCAGCAGATCCTTATCCCTTTTACGATAAAATGTAATATTGGTACCTGCCTGAAGTAGATTCTTCTCATTTAATCTGGAAGCGAGTAATTCAGAAGATTCCTTTGAAAGATTCAGGTCTCTAGCGAGATCGTTCAGTTCTTGTTGATTGAAACGTTAGGGACTTGCTAAATCTGCTTCAAAATCACTGTCGTTTTCTGATTCCATACATTGAATTTCATCAAACGTGGGTATTTCTTCACTATGCAGTACAGGCCTCTTTGCTGAATCTAGATAAGGATATGTCCATTTCTGTCTATTGTTCCGATTGATTCCTTTGATATTTACGAGACAAAAATAGCAGTCATCGTGATGGTTTCTTGGTTCTCTTCAAACCATCGGTACTCCAAACTTTAGGCATTTTCTCTTTCCAATTGTCCACTGACGCAAATGTTCAACACATGTTTTACATACGAAATGTGGAGCCCAAGATCTATCCTGGTCTCCCAAGTAAACACCAAAATAGGCCAGATAACTTCTTTTCACAAAGCCAGAAACAGGTTTTCTACTTTCTTTAAAAGTGTACTTGCCACATACATAGCAAAAAACGTCTGGATAATTAATTCACACAACTACGTTTGCTTCTGAACGCCATGGTTTTAATTAAATGTTTTATCACTGAAAAATATAAAATGATTCCACAACTTCACCTACGTAAACTAAATAGGTAAATGTACTTCGTAAAGCAGAGATACGAGTTAATATAACTGCGAGTTAATTAGGTTTTGATGGGGGTAACTATAAGAATGTTGGGTTTTACACTAATGAATAATACCAAGTAACGCAAACTAGCTCATTAGATTTTAATTATTTAGGTATGAAATTTCACTTTTGGCCTCTAAAGATATCACTATTTCAATATTTTTGCGTTTTATCAGAACTAATATCAATTAGCCCGTATCTCAAAAACTGGAGCTGCTACGAAAAAAAGCCTTGTTTTTTACTAACCTAACCTAACAATCCTCACTGGTCACTTTGGTTAGTATCATCAAACCAGTGAGTTTCAGAGTATTATTTTTGGAATCAGCACATCAAAAATATTCAAAATCAGTTCTTACTTTTCCGGCACCAAGACAAAAATTTTATTTTGTCGGGCTGTGATAATCTATTATCTTTAGGGTATCGACCTTTTCCAGTGGTATTATTTGAACAAAAGACACGGATGGTTGTCTGCAGTTCACCTAGTTTTTAAAGGGTAACGTACTAAATAATGAATAAAAAAAAGAAGAAACAAGAAATACTCTTTGTAGTTTATTATTACTGGCTTTGTATTAGTTTTCGCATCTAGTTACTGTTTGGACGTACACTAAAAGTTAATTCTTAGTAGTTTATTAATTCAGTTAATAACTTATTGCATTCGCATATTGTTGTAATGATGTACTACTTGTTGTGAGAATATTAATTAATAGTAATTCTGAGATAATAATTCTAAAATAATAAGCGAGTTAATAAAATAATATGCACACATAATACACACTTTCTTGTTTATTCTTTTTCCATTCATTATTTTAGTACGTTACCCTTTAAAAATTAGGTGAACTGCAGACAACTATCTGGCTTTTGTGCAAATAATATTAGGTACTAATCACAGTATACTTAATAACGTGATAATGTGACGTCGAAGTTTGCAAACTTTACTATTTTTTTGCATAAACCTGCGGAGAAAGATCACGGAGTCTTTATAAGATTTTTTTTGTTTCTTTTGATGTCCTCTCTCATCTGTTTTAATAATGACACTTATGCTCCTAACATATCATTGTAAATCATACGCCAAAAATGCACACTGAAGAATCGATTGGTGTTGTTTCGTACTTGTATATTTCGTATATATTTCTCATAGCACCAAGCATACGATGCATCATAATAAGGCTAGGTAATAACAGTTGTTGGAGAAAGTAATTTAAATACATTTAAGTATTTTTATGTACGTTTTTACAATATGGTAATTGTCTGAATTCGATGACATTTCTTCGGCAGTCTCAGTTGGTTTATTTATTGTGGTTCTTCTTTGTAGTAGAACAATTATTTCCAAAAACCAATAATGTGAATACAATTACACATCGTTTTTTTTTCATGCAGATTTTAAAAAAACATTTAATTTTAGTTTTTACTGAGAACATTTATTTCTGACGAATCAATTTAAATCTTAATTACCGAGTTATTCTGCACCAGGGTACAAGAAGCTGAATACTTTAAAGCAGCTTCAAAGCAGATAAGATGTAACTAGCATAGAATAGCCAGAATTTAAATGAATCAAATGAGCTTTAAATAAATTCTAAGTGCATTCTCCTCTTTATAAATGAGACATACTATTTGTAATGTACGAGCTCGTATAATCTCAAGATCTTTGATTTGTTTGAAGAGGATTACTTAGCTGTGAAAGCTGTATACTTTTATAATAAATATAATTTTGTTTAAAAGCAGCAAATAGACATTCAAAAGGTCACTATAATAATACAACATACTTTGGCTTAGGTTATGATTGGATAGTTTCTATAGCGGTATTTGCGGTATACTACTCGCCACTGCAATGCATCATTTTTCATAATATTGACTAATATATTCAATATATTTAGTTTAATATGTAATTTATTTCTTTTCAGAATTAATTTAAAAAAGAAATTTAAAATGATGATCAAATAAAATTCCATTTTGTTACACGAATTTTAGAAGAGCGAAAAGAAACCTGACAGCAGATAGAGAGGCGCGGACATTTTTATGAAGTTCTTTGGTGGTGTCATATTTTTCAAGTCTGATTGGAATTCATTTGCATTTATTTTCATTTCTTCATTTCGCTTTTTTCATTCATTTCATTCCATTTTTTAAAGGGAAATTATTTTTTTAATATTTAAAATTTCATTGCTCTAACATTTAATGGTAAAATCATTAAATTAAATACATAGCATACAATTTTTTGTTCTTTCTAAGAAAAGAAAACGTTACAATTAGTCCAACAAGAATACATTTCTAGAGAGAATAGCTATTGAAAGATTAATTACCTTAATTTTCGCATGACTTCCAAAGCAATTTATAATTAAGACTGGTGAATTTTAAATTTTCTACTTCTTTTAAAATTTACGAAGACCAGACGCTGGAGAAATCTAGATACGCCATTATTAACGATATTAATTTAATCGAATGCAACTGAACCGAAGCACAAAAAGTGTAAATTTAGCATTCACGCGATAAGGAGTAGTTCCGCTAAAAAATCGATGATGTGCAACTCGATTAGGAATTAAGTTTGTTATATACTATTATATAAAAGATAGTGACCTATTTCTAAAGAAAAGTGCCGGCAGGGCCGAATTAAGGGCACTATACAGGATGTTCAAATTGAAGTCGGCACTATTGCCAAGTTTGTTACTACTAAAGATACGATGTTGATTAAATTACCACAGTAGTAGCGTTTTTTCTTCTGATTACGATGGTAAGATTTTAAAAACAATTGCACTTCGCGTTTTCGAGATATTAAAAAACAACATTTTTTTAAATGGAATACCCTGTATATTCTTGCACATTTTAAGCGATAATTTAATTTTAAACAAAATTTATTAATATATAAATACCCTCAACTTACAAATAAACGAACTACAAGCATTTAAATGTACCAGTTCAAGTTGAAATGAATATCATGTAGCCAATAAATGGCCCATTATTGGAAAGTAAAAGAATAGAAGATTATTCTACAAATAAAGAAAAGTGGTCGTTTTAATAAATTTTGTTTAAAATTAAATTATCGTTTAAAATGTGCAAAAATATACAGGGTATTTCATTTTAAAAAAATGTTGTTTTTTTAATATCTCGAAAACGCGAAATTTTGCCCCCCCCCCCCCACATTTTCCCACCAATACATACATATATGTTTGTTTTGCTACATTCATTAATATAAACGTGTTCTTAATAAAAAAAAGCATTTTCAGCAGTTATTGGTTTTCATAATTAAAGGCTTCTTCCTCAGTTACCGTATTTGTTACGCAATTTCTTTTTTCTATTGGTGACCGCAGCTGCAAAATCGCAATCGTATAATTATAATACATTGGATCACTTAAGTAGCAAATAAATTGCTTTTTATATTCTTATTAAAACAAAACGTTCTGTTCTACCGGTCAGCTGCAATGACTTTATATTTTATTAACCACCTACAACTGAATGAATGGCAATAAGTATAAAAGTAAAATTTATTAGGATGTATTTCCGTATTTTTTTCTACCAACTTTCCTCAGCTCTATCGATGATGTATGGCAAACATGATAATTATTATTACTATTGTAGTTATTTTATACACTGTGATATATTTTTGGGCTTAGGCTTTCGGCTTGGAGCCCCTAGGCTATCTATCTATACCGATTGAAGCTATGTAGTAGCCTAGGACCATAGGCGTCGTAACAATAGGGCACGGGAGTATGGTCGTAAGTCCACCCTTCCTGGTTCATCGACAGAAAATTAAATTTTTATATGCATTCAATACTTGATTCTAGGAAAGGCTTCTCGACCTTCGCAAAGAGGCACAACAGTCATAATAGGACCGAAAATTAGAATTTTATATGGTACAAAGCACATAAAGGTCTTTATCTTAATAGCCTCCCTTGATTCCGTCACTACATACATTAAAAAAGAAAATTTTAATTACATTTGTACCACAATTCAGTAGTGTTATGGCAAAACATGTAATCTGTGCCCCATGTTAAGTTTATGGGAAATTCTGTTTTCACTGAAATTCAATGGTGCACATAACCTAACAATCTAACCAAACTTAACCTCATTGGTCACTTTGGTGAGTATCGCCAAACGGTGTAGTGAGTTTCAAAATCTTGTTTTTTACTAACCTAACCTAACAATCCTCACTGGTCACTTTGGTTAGTATCATCAAACCAGTGAGTTTCAGAAACTCGTTTTCTACTAACCTAAGCTAACAATCTTTTTCCACTACTAGCTATGAAGTTGACAATTATTGCGTCTCCTAGCCAACTGAGAAGTTGAATTTCTCTAGTAGTGGTTAATAATTCTTTCTATTATTAACCTAGGTTAATAATGGATAAATTCAAATGTTTTGAGAATCCAGGGATAGTTGTTTAACAAAAACTTGTGCAACATAATTTTGTATACCCAGGAGATGATTGTCCAACGTATTTGCTGCTTGAAATTACCTAACACGATAAAATTATTTGAATAAAAATGCCATTAGTTATTAGTGGAAATGTCAATCTGCATCAGACTACTTGATTTTTGTTTTATTAGTGGAAAGGCGAATTTGCATTCCTGTGCTACTTGATTTTTACAAGAAAAATTTTAATTTTTAATTTTTGCCTTAAATTTGGCTAGTAGTGGAAAAAATAGTATATACACCACGGTGGTGAAGACATTAATAGGCCTCGCACCTTATTCCGCTCGGGGCAAAGCCCCTCGCGAAATAATCTTGGTGCTCGGCCAATAATAACAGTCTTCACCACCTTGGTGTATAATATACTATTATTGGTTACTTTGGTGAGTATCGCCAAACGCTGTAGTGAGTTAAAAAAAACTTGTTTTCTGCTAACCCAACCAAACCAAACCTAACCTAACCTAACAATTCTCATTGGTCACTTTGGTAAATATTACCAAAGTAAATTTGGTAAGTATTACCAAACCTGTGAGTTGCAAAAACTCGTTTTCTACTAACCTCATCGGTCACGTTGGTGAATATCACCAAACGGTGCAGTGAGTTTTAAAAACTCGTTTTCTACTAATCTAACTTTACGTAACCTTATCAAACCTAACCTAACAATCTAACCAAACTTAACCTAACAATCCTCATTGGTCACTTTGGCGAGTATCGCCAAACGGTGTAGCGAGTTTCAAAAACTCGTTTTCTACTAACCTAACCAAATTTAACCTAAGCTTACAATCTTCATTGGTTACTTTAGTAAGTATCGCCAAACGGTGCAGTGAGTTTCAAAAAAACTTGTTTTCTACTAACCCAAGCACTCCTAACCTAACCATTCTCATTGGTCACTTTGGTAAGTATTATCAAACCTGTGAGTTTCAAAAGCTCGTTTTCGACTAACCTCATCGATCACGTTGGTGAGTATCACCAAACGGTGCAGCGCGCTTTAAAAACTCGTTTTCTACTAATCTAACTTAACGTAACCTTATCAAACCTAACCTAATCTAACACTCTTCATTGATTACTTTGGCGACTATCACCAAACGGTGCAGTAACTTTCAAAACATCATTGATGTCAATGTACAGTACTATTAATTTTCGATGATAAAAAGTTTATCCCATAGACTTAACATAGGGAGCAGAAAGTGACGTAATTTTTGGACGAGATATTTTTGCACCTTGAGACTACTGTCATTCGACTCAGCTCGTCAAGCTGCATCCAAAGGGTAGGGTACGTTAAAGTTCCTTTCTGTCCGCTAAAGTAAATCCTAATATTTTATTTACGATTTAGAATAATATTTTATTTTTGTGAAATAAATAAAGATTATTAAAAGTTTCACAGTTTTATTAAAATATACCTGACAATATTGTTTCGACAGCTATGCTGTCATTATCAAAGGTAATATAATTATAAACAAACACGTCGCTAAGGTAGATACAAAATAGGTAACTAGATAAAATAATAATAATAATAATAAAAATCATAATTAAACATCTAATACTTCCAGTAACGGAGAATTACTGAGCTCAAGTTGTTCATTCATTAAAGGTACCCTGAGTTTGTGTTTGTATATCTCAAAGGCTTCTAAAATGTCTAATTTGCGTTTCTTATTACAAAAATGTAGGAATTTAATATTATTTTGAGGAGTCATTGTATATTTAATAAAATAGGTATATTTTAATAAACCTGTGAAACTTTTAATAATCTTTATTTATTTCATGATTATGGAGTTCCACAAAATAAGGCTGGAAACAATAAACAAGAATATTTTATTTGGTTTTACAACGTTCTGTTTTGTGTTTTAGTATTTTTATGTTTTATGACTGACTGACTATTATAACTGATTTTTTATGTTTATTAATAAATACTTTTTTGTCTATCTGCCCCCTCCTCTATTTTTTCCTGACAACGCCCATGCCTAGGACAACCCGGCGCTGGGCGTCTGTATTTTTATGTCCACACCGATATTTAAGTATGTACTTTTATTTTAAAACCAAATTAAAACCCAATAGTACTTTTAAACCATCAGGTCATACTTTGTGCTACTTTAATGTCAACGTGAACTACATTAAACAGATACATAAAACAGGAAGGTTTTACGTTTAACCTATATTGGCTCATCCTTACAATAAAAATCCATTTCATGTGTCACTCTGGGTTCAAGAGAAGACGATTTTTGTTCGAATAAGCAATTAAAAGGCGACCCGACACCAATATTTGAAAAGTGCCAATTAGATCATTTGTGGCTCTGAATCAACTCTACAAGTGTGCAAAATTTTTAATGGATACCCTTGAAATAAATAATTTATCTTAAGTTGAATATAAAAATGGGACACCCTGTACTAATAATACATAAAGATAATGGAATTGTTTTTATAAATCCTTCGAATATATTCGATTTATTAAAATCCCTGTAATATACTTAATAACCTTATATTTCTCTTCCCTAATGGAATTTTTTATGAAATCCATATTAAAAGATATCGACTGCTTTGGCTATTAGACCCCCCCAACTTATTGCCTTGAATATTACACTAGGCTTTCCTTGAGCGGATTTCAAACCCGAGACGTGGTGTTATTAATTTAAACTCTCTTTAGTACTAAATCATTAATTAAGAGGACCGACTGACACTTTATTTAATTTACAATCGTATCTGCCAAGGCGTATAAAAAGTTTTCTTCTAACTTGTAGTTAGATTTTAGTTAAAAGACGTTACTTTTACAAATGGTTCGATAATCATTAATCACGAGATCAAACTTCGAAAATGCCCCTTTTTGCGCCATTTAGGTTTGGTAAGCGAAAGATACACATTTACCAATTCCTCTCAATATAATATTATAAAAAAATACTCAGTGCTGGTGGTTAATGACTATTCGATAGTTTTCTACTCTGCTGCTTATAAGTTCAAAAGAAAATTTACTTGAAATGTAGATCGGTAGTAAATTGCAATTTCAATTCGATTATGTTGATTTCTGATTTTATTTACGCAGCCCTTAATTTAGGGACTGAGCAAACTTGTTCAACATATTTAGCACCTTCTGCAGAATAGTATTAAATATAGACACAAAGCTTTATTAAAAGCAATTTTACGGTAAGTTGGGCAACGTACGAAGTTTGAGTTTGAAACTAACTAAAATTAGTACAAACTACTTTTGATATTTTAAAGTTCGTTGAGTGCTTAGGTTAGAAACCATCATATTTAGAAGATCTTGTGAGTTCCGTCTTTGTTCTGTAAGCTAGACTAGACTGTGAGCTATACAGTAAAAAATCAGTCCCGTGTCAGCAGAAAAACATTTTTTTCGCTCTATTCTTGTAACAAAAATAATTCTTCACTAGGTACTGAAATCTTATAAGACATGTTCAACAGTAAACTATTTAATATTGATATTCAACGAAGTTGTACTTTTTTTTTAATAATTCATATTTAGTGTTTTATTTCCAAACAATAAACAGAGATGTTAAAAAATTAGGTAAGTAAAAGCAATAATTACATCTAATTCGCAGAAAAAAAGAGTAATTACATCATAATTGTAGTAATTTTGAACTTTGATGGAGTTCACGAAGTGCTGCAAGGAAATCTCCTAATAGAGATTTCATGAGAGTAGACATGGAGCACGAGCAGTAGTTTACTCTAGCAACAATTAACAACCATATTATGAACGAAGAAAAACAATTTCAAAGTCAAGGTTCCGGGGTGTCCTTTAACCAAAATAGAAGTGTCCCAACTGGGCTCGTATATATTTCTTTCAATACGTTCTTATGTTTTAATTGTATATATGATACTATAATATGGCATGCTTTAGACATCAATATTTATATTCATGATTAATAATAAATAAATGATAAATATGTTTTAAATAAGGATAAACTCTAAAACACTCTGAATTGAACAGGGATAGATTTTAATTTGATTTTCGTCCTAAATTTTCTTTAAAAAAATTAACGATTTTCTGCCGTTGCTTAAAATCTGTACAGGAATAGATATTGGAGCCATTCCTAGGCTTGCTTTCACCTGAAAATTATTAAAAATATAGTTGTGAAGGCATACACAAGCACTTATCACTTTATTAAACTTAGTTAGAAACCAAACAATTCTAGTTGGAAACTAAAAAAACTAGTAACTTATTCAAATGTTTTTCCAAATCTTATATAAATTGCAGAAAATCTGATGACAATTTCTTGTAAAAATCCATTTGTAGAAACCACGCGTTCATATGCAGAACAAAAATTAGAAAATTCTGAGGTTATGTTTTGAATCAAAACTTCAAACGTCAGTCTCCTGTCAAAAATGTGAGGTTATGTCAACTGCCCAAGACAAATAATTTTTTTAAGTTTTCGAATTTGAGTAGTGTTTTTTAATAATAAACAATTAAATTGTAATTGAATAAAAGTGAAGTGAATTTATTTATTTATTTAGGTATTTTTTTGGAAAAATTTTTTGTTATGTTTGTTGGGAAATTTATGGACAATATAAATGGATTTTTAGAATGGAAATTACAAAATTAGTGTAAAATAGAAATTTAATGGACTTACTTTATAGTAGGATACTACTTTTGTTTATAATTGATCAATATTAACCTACATCAAGACTTTATTCATGAATGATCGAATTTGGGAGTATTTCTACAATCTTGATATTTTAGCTGCTAAAGTTAGTGAACTTATCTAAGTTAGTATTTTTATTCTTCTAAAGCGCCAAAAAATTGTAGACATTTGAATTTAATGTAAATTATTTATGTTTATTTATAAATCTAGTTTCATCTAAATAAGTGAAATAGTTAATTAACAAGATAAAGAGAATTAAACTGCCTTTTAATTTATTTTCTTTTATTTTAATTATCTTGACATCCAAAATTATTTTTTTGTGTTCATTAATCTTAAGTTTAAGGGTTGTTTTCTTTTAAATAATTTTGATTATTTGGTTATTTTTTTGTGTTGATTAATAAACTCTTTCATTTAAAATTTTTATAAAAAAAATTGATGTGTTATTTTTTTGTGTGTTTGGTCCATTAACCACCAATTAATATTTTGTAGATACAATTTAAGTGGACCCTAATTGTAGCGACCAGCTTGAGATGTTTCATGTATTTTTGAGACTTGTTTTCCAAATTAGAAATTATTGCCCGAGCATTTTTATTGGATTGTGAAGGTAAGTGGTTTGTGTTTTGTATATGTGTTCACATTGTTTTTCCAGGATCTATTTTATGTGTTATTGGTTATCATTAATTAAAAATCAAATTTTAAAATTTATCACTTTCCAATCATCGTTGATTTATTTGGGAATTTTCCAATTACCTTTTTATATAGCCATTGTCATATGATATCATTATGTCTCCACAACGTGGGGCTTTTCCCAAAATGATTATTTTTATTTACCTGAGAATAAAGATATCATATCATTATGACGCCCGAACGTGGTGCTTTTTCTTATAGACACGAATAAAGATATATCAATATATACTACTTTTTATGCATGTTTGCATTGCAATAAATAAATAAATAAATCACTTATTTTATTATTGACTTTGGAAAACTACACAATCTTCACTCTAAATTTATCTCTAAATAGAAAACAAATTATACAGAAGTTTTATAACAATCCACATTTCCTATGTAGAGTATAAAAGATTCAAAAGTCGAGAGTAAAATCTTTCTCCGAATTGATTTGAAATTTGGCTGTTTAAGTGTAAAAAAGTTACCATAAACGATTAAGGATATAACTGTTTTAGAGTGTAATAAATTTACACTAACATTGTATTGAAGTTAACTCTATGGTCTACACGAAGTTATAGATTAGATATTTTACTCTAAATGTATTGGGTAAGCTCTCTCATAAGATTACACAGACAAATCCAATAAAAACATAACAATAATAATCCCTCTAGTTTGGGTAACTTTTAAACTTATCTTGGAAAGTCAAAGCTTCACAGAAAAAGCTACCAAGTGAATTCAACTTCTTTAGCACTGTAAGCGAGTTGGTTTGCCTGGAAAAGTTTGGCCACATAATTATTATATGGGTCTTCCAGATATCATTTCATATCTTAAACATTCCTGTACAGCCAAGTTCTTTCGAGTGGGGGTATGGTAATCAGAGTTTACATGTGCACATGCTTGCGTACATGTTTGTGTTCCAATATATCCATAAAAATTTTGATTTAAAATCTTCCAAAATTTATGAAAATTTAAAAATCTGGATATTTTTAAATATTTAGAATTTTCACTCGCGTGCGTTCACTTTCCACACTAGTAACATAATAACTACGTATATGAATGTTGTAGCTCCTTTCTCTATTAACAATATCTTCGTTTAACATACAGACTGCTTTTATATCACATCCATATGAATAACTAAAACAGTAGATCAGTCCGACAATAGCCTGAACATTGTGTTTCAATAAAAAAACAATGTTGCTAAAAATTATATTTGAAAATTAAGTTTATAAAACGAAAAAAATGTAATTTATTGTAAGTTAATTTTCTAAATCTTATAAAACAACAACAAAATAATAAATTAAATTATAAATAAATTGTTACATAAAGTAAGTTATATTTCAGATAGACCGTCACTCTGCCTCTGTTCGTAAAACTGGCCCGGGGCTTAATCCCTCACGGTCAAATTCTTCTAGAATAGAGAATAGTTAATATTGAGTTTTCATCAATTTGGCTAAATTACTGCGCTTTAACTCTTATGGGGATTTTACTCTGCTACAAAAACATCGAAATTTTATGGGGACGGTCTCTAAAAATAATCTATATACAGTTTTGAAAAGCAGCATTCATATTAGAGCTAAATCGATTAATATTTAGATGTCGCTACTGTCTATTGTTTATTTTTCAACAAAGTAGTAAAAATGACTAGCAAATATCTGTTAATAATTCAAAACTACTTATTGATCAAGATTAATTAAATTTAGCTAGAAATAGGCTTATACATATAATATAGTTTCATCGGGTCTATAAAAGAATTGTATTCTATGATTTTTTAGTTTTTTTACGATTTTATTTAATTATTTTATTTAATATATTTAACCAAGTAATTTTATTTTATACATTCGCATAAAAAGTTTATATATTTTTTAAATCTAATTTCGATGTAATTTACATGCATATTTTTCCGTTAAGTTATTTATATTAAATATAAATAAAAATTTTAAAAATCATGTGTAATATTTTTGAACATTCATGTATTAAAAAATTGATATATTAAAAAATAAAAAAGTTATCATTTTCTAAACTATTTATTTGTTTGTTAATAAAATTTGTATTGTAATTCATTAAATTAAAATCGTGTTAATAAATAATTAACGCAATTGTAAAATAAATACAATTGACGTGGACTTTGTCAGGGTCGATTAATTAATATTATTTAAATAAAAACTTCGAAAACAAAACGAGCTCGTTTTGAGGCACTAAACCGAAATATTTTCAAAAACGGCAATTTATTAGGCAGGGGGACATGTCATATGGGCTATGGCTATTTCCGTTCAGCCATTTTCAACCCTAAAATAGGGATGAGGTTCATCTTAAGATTTTTAAATGGCATGAGGTGTCAAAAGACATACCATTTGAAAGCTCAATGAATTTGCTTTACAGTATTATTTTTATTTTTTTGATTCCGAGTATTAGTTCCCGCGAAAATGCAATTCATGGAAACAGTACAAATTCAAATTTAATTTCACATTTGGTGCATTTGTCGAGTGATAACACCACAGTATAAATATACAGGTGTGGAAAAACAACTTGGAAGTATCTGCGAAACCATATGTGTGTATGATAAAGAACGCGCTAGTAAAATAAAGAAGGGTTTATATCGGGCCCCGCCTTTGCTCTTCTTATTTAGTTTGTGTTAGTAGGGTTGGGGAATATTCGAGCCAGTGTTACCACATGTGGCTATTTATAGCCAAAGTAGCGGTTTTTCAAGTAACTTGGCGACAGAATAATTCGATTGGCTATTGGCTACAAAATGTGGCGGTTTTTAAAAATTAAGTAATAAGAACTAGATGAATTGAATAAGAAATAATTTTTTTATTGAGAGCGTAAAATGCAGCGCCTCATACAGATCAAACTACCCAGTTGTATATACAAGATATTTAATATAATGTTGGTTGATGTTGATAGTTGATTGATAAAACAGTTTCCGTTTAGATCGAAGTGATGAGATTGACTTGGAGTGATTGAATTGATGATTTGGTGAGATATTTAGGTAAAATGACCGATAGCTTATTGTCATGATTGTCATCAAATTACTGTCATCACTGATTGCCATAAAATTACCGAATATCCAAATCCATTGATTTCTGTTGAAAAAAAGTCAAGATGGCTATTTGTGGCGGTTTTTATTTGACAGCTTGGCTATTTTGTGAGTTAATGATCTGGCAACACTGATTCGAGCATTAAAGTTGTTTAGTAAACTACAAACCGAGCATTGGTGTGGTTGTTGTACTTTGCACTTTCGTTATCATGCCGCTATTTATACAAATGAGGAAAAAATCCAAATTTTAAAATGGTATTTTAGAGGCCATAGCACTCGCGATACAATAAATTTATTTATTGTACCATTTGAAAATCGTCCGATACCAACTTCATCGGGAATTATTAAAATTATTCAAAAATTCGAAAAATTTGTATGGGTTAATAATTTCTGTAAAAAATGCCAACCACCAGATGAACCACACGCTCGACAGATGAATGAGGAACGACAAAATAAAGAAATGCAAGTTCATTAGGTTTTTTGAATAATTATTAATTTCAATTAGTATCGTATTTATAATTTTTAATTTATTTTAATCGAACAGAAAATTTCTAACGTTTTTAAAATGTTTTATTAATTTGATTAGGATTTAAGGTTTCTTTTTTATTTTGGTTATGCTTTTATAAGAATATTTATTTTATTTTCAGTCATTATGCTAAAAATTGTAAGCTACTTAAAAAGCAAGAGATTATTTGGTCCTAATTTACCAAATCATTTTTTTAATTCTGGGAAAATCATGAAATTCTCTTTTAATTACAGACAACTACACCAACGCTGGCTTTGTGGTTTACTAAACAACTTTAATGCTCGAATGTTCCCCCACTAACAAACTAAGAAGAGCAAAGGCGAACCCGATACCCTTCTTTATTTTATTAGAGCGTTCCTTATCATACATATGGTCTCGTACGTTCTTCCTACCTGTTTTTCTATATCTGTATACAGTATATCGCATGGCGATACTTTAAAGTTGTTAAGCTAGCTTCTAATATCACGCCCACAAACGATAGTTCGCTGAGGCATGTCCATTGTCATTGTCTGCGTATGCAGTAGTAAACAACAAGTAGGGGCGTATTAGATAAAATTATATTATTGTGGCAAGTAAATTTTGTAAAAACTGAAAACTTTGTTAGAATAGTACTAAAAAAGGAAACAGAATTGTGTGTATGAACAAAAGTAATTGACGCTTAACTTAAATAGGTACATACATAATTCACAACTTACAAAAAAGTTACAAAACTAAAGCTTTCTTATTAAAAAATTATTTATTATAATAATTTTGTATTACTACGTTTCGCCTTTCCATGTAGGCTTTTCAAGTAATTTTTTTTATTAGTGAGAAGTTATTATAGTTAAAAGTTATTGATCTGAAAATAAAACAGAGTACATTTAGATTTGTGAACGGTACAAATTTCTTTTTATTTTATCATTATAGAGATTTTCTTATTTTATTTATTGAAAAATTAAAAGTTTATTAGTTAGAATTTTCTTATATAATATCCAACGAAAACTGTTTTAATGTAAACATCAAAACGTACCGTCTCAGTTCGAGCGATTTTAAAATAATAAAAAATTTTAAAGTAAAGATTAAACTATTTTATAGAATGCAATGTAAACATATTTTTAAAGTGATCAAGTTACTTTTTGAATCGCTTACTTTATGCACATCAAAATAATTATATAACAAAAAGCAGATAATATACCTTACATTTGGCCTATACTCCTAGCTTTATTCGCTTAATATTTTTACAATAATAACATTTACTATTTACCATAATTTAATTCTGGTTCAACATAACTAGAAGATCATTTTAACGAATGGAAAATTACAGGAATAGAATCTTTTCGCAACCTTCATTTCATACGGAGCCACTACACAACGCCACAGCTAAAGTTATACGGCTCTGGCGTAATCGATGTGTTCGCTTGCGCGTATCAAGCATAACTGCTGTCAACGTCCCGAAAAATCGACTCTCAATATTTGCGTGAGTGGGCCTACTGGTTATTTTTATACTGTGATAATACGGCTTACGTTGACCATACGTTATCGTAAACATTTGAACGCTTTTTATTTTGAAATTAGTCAGTTACAAGTCGTATTCCAGAGTGTTCGTTATAGATTTTCATTTAACATTTCAAATTGTTTATTCCATTGCAGAAAGAGTTGATATAATTGCGCTTTTCTTCGCAAAAAATAAAAATACCGAAATAAGCGCCCAGTAGTTCAGATTCGCCATCCAGATAACCATGTGAATCGCAAGTATGTCCTGGAGTTAGTAACTCGGCGAAATGTTGAGAATCCGGTTAGAAATAAAGTGGTGGAAGTGACGGTTCTGGGCCACGTTGTTGCCGATCTTACGTTGAGTACAAGGCAAATGGGTATTAATCGAATCAGTATTCAACAAATTTTAAAACACCACAAGTTTCATCCCTACAAGATTCATTAATTTGCTACAAGAACTCCATGAAGACGACTTTGATCGCCGTTTGCAGTTTTGTGAGGCTTTAAGTGAACGAGGAATAAATAATCCAAATTTACTTTTTAACATCTGCTTTTCAGACGAATGCAGTTTTTTCGTAAATGGTAATTTACGAAAAAAGGATATTTCACAATACACATACTCAATACCCCGAAAAACTAAATGGTTGGGTTGGCATTTATGGCGATCGTCTGGCTGGTCCTTATTTCTTATCTGTTAATTTGAATGGAGAAATTTACTTGGAATTCTTAGAAGACAACATTGATCCAATATTAACTGATATTATAGAAAATGATGATAATTTCCTCACAGATCATTTACATTTCCAACAGGAAGGAAAACCTCTGCATTATGCATTGCCTGTTCGACAATATTTGGATCGAAGGTTCCCGGGTCAATGAATTGGAAGAAAGCGCCCCTTCTTGAATAACCTCCAAGGTCGCCAGATTTATCTCTGCTAGATTTCTTTTTGTGGAGTCATCTGAAGAATAAACATTACGTAACGGCACCAGACTCTTTAGAAGAGTTACGACAGCGTATAATTACTGAATGTCGTCTAATCACTCCATAAATGGTCCAGAACGTGCAGCGAAATTTTGCGCAGAACCTCTATTACTGTATGGACGCTGTGAAATTTGAATTTGTACTGTTTCCTTGAATTGCATTTTCACGGGAACTAATATTCGTATTCGGTGGGCCACTCTGCATTTTATACTGACTGATTTTAAATCAAATTAGAGATAACCATTGAATAGTTATTTTAACTATTTCGATAAAGAATACTACGTACTACACAAAATTGGCGGGAGCGGCCTCTAAATATTGATCGATGTGCCTCTACAATATGAACGAATTTTTTTCAAAAATGGTGTCCGGGTTGTCAGTTTGTTCAAAAATTAAATTGTTTTCAACTATTTCTAGTTACTATTTCAGAAACATTTGGATATACCATCCATGTATCTCATCGCCATTTATAAAAGACAAAAAGAAAACATGAAATATAATATAAATACAAAGATTAGTTAAAGTTTCACAAGTTTTATTAATATCTTAATATCTTATATTGTTTCGACACTTTGTGTTATTATCAAAGGTAGATAAGATTGATAAACAAACACGTTGCTAAGAATAAATACATACAGAAAATAGGTAACTAGATACAATACATAACAAAAACTAAATATCTAACACTTCTAATAAAGGAGAATTACTAAGCTCAGTTTGTTCATTCATTAAAGGTACTGTGCGTTTATGTCTGTATATTTCAAAAGCTTCTAAAATGTCTAATTTGTGTTTGTTGTTGCAAAAATGTAAGAATTTAATGTTGTTTTGAGGTGTCATTGGGTGGTTCTGTTCCAAAATGTGTTTGGCATAATTCGATTTTTCTGGATGTTTAGGTCTATAAGAGCGTACGTGTTCTTTGTATCTTACGTCGAAATTTCTAAGTGTTTGTCCAATATAAACCGAGTTACAAAAAGAACAATTCAAACGGTAAATGCCGGATTTCATGATATCTTGTGTTTTGTCTTTAGCATTGAATAAAAATGAAAAGGTATTGGTGTTAGTTTTATAGGTTATTTTGTAACTGGTGGTTTTTATTATTATAGTTGCAATTTGTTCTGATATCTTGCCAAAGTATGGTATTGATATGTAGTTTGTGTCTTGTATTTGAGTGTCAATTGGAAATATTCTTTTGATAGCTAACCTATAATCTTTTTGTTGAATTAAAGTGTCAATCATGTTATGGTTATAATGGTTTGCATGTGCTAATTGTTTGATGATTGAAATTTCTTTATCAAAATGTGATCGTTTCATTGGAGTAGTTAAAGCTCGGTGTACTAAAGATCTAAAAGCCGCTAGTTTACGCATTTTATGATGACATGAATCGTTAGGAATAGTGACGTCTGTGTTTGTGGGTTTTCTGTATATGGAAAAATCAAATTCGTTGTCTGTATTAATTGTAATAGTTAAATGCAAAAAATTAATAGCTCTATTTTGTTCTGTTTCTAGTGTGAACGTGATGTTTGTGTGAAGACTGTTAATAAGAATTAAAAAGTCATTGATAACCTCAAAAGAACTGTCAAAACAAGCTAAAATGTCATCAACGTAACGAAACCAAAAAATAATGTGTTTAGAAAGATCTAATTCAAATATTCCATCTTCCAAATTATCCATAAATATGTTAGCTAATAGAGGACTCAGAGAATTACCCATAGGTAAACCATCCTTCTGTAAATATATTATATTATTAAAAGAGAAATAATTTTGACTGATACAAAGATCAAATAATTGAATTAACTCTAATCTTTTTACTAATTCTACATTACTATTAACTAGGAAATTATCTAACAAAGGAATACAGTCTTGTGGTGGAATCTTTGAAAACATGTTACAAATGTCAAAGCTTACAAGTTTTGAATGTGCTGGAAGATGTATGTTCTGTAGTTTTTCTACTAATTCTAATGAATTTTTGACAGAGTATTTCGATTTGTATCCTATGATGTTAATAATATGGTTGAGTTCCTTGGACAAGGTGTGATTAGGTGCGTTGATATATGATACTACTGGTCGTATAGGCATGTTGTGTTTATGTGTTTTAATCAGTCCATATAGTTTTGGTGGTTGTGGGTTTTTATGTATGATTTGTTGTTTTTCTAATTCGTTAAAGCAGATATTGCAGTTTGCGAAAGCTTGTTTTATTTCTTTTTGGAATTTTGTGGTAGGATCTTTGTTTAAAACATCTAAATTTTCTTTATTAATAAAATCATTAACCTTTTGTGTGTAAACATCTTTCGAAAGGATTACCAAAGTGTTACCCTTATCTGCTTTAACAGAAATGAAATTGTTTTCTGTAATTCTATGTCTGATAGATTGAAGTAGTGACAGGTTAGATGTTTTATTCTGTGTTTTGTCCTTTTTCAAAGATATTTCTTTTATCAGATTCAAGATTTGGAATTTTGCATAATTGTTGTGATCTTTTCTGAGTATAGTTTTACATTCAACAGCCAAGATTTCTTTAATTTTGCTAGTGAATTTTGGAAAAGGACAAAATTTGAAGCCTTTGTTAAGAAATTGTGTTTCTCTGTCATTGAATTGTGTATCTGATAGGTTTATAAAAAGTGGATAGAAATTTATCGTATTCTGGGTATTATAATTACTTTGTAAACACCCCAGAACTCGGCTATTGCTCGAGACAAATCCATTTAACCACAGATAAAATATCGGATAAATTTTGACAGCAATGAAAACTGTTGCAACATGTTAAACTAAAGTTATTTGTACCCCATCAGTATTCTTTAATATGTTTTATGTGGTTAGTACCTACCTGAAAATGTTGGAAGAGATTTAGACGAAAAAACGCTGTGATGTTTAAATGCCAGAGAATCTATAACGCAATTTTATGAAATTGCTTCTCTTCCTTACAAAAAAAGTACATTGTGAACAGTAATTTATTATTATAAGGAGAATCCAAACCGTACTATTAATTTGAAAATGTCAAAACGTATATCCCCAGATTAGCACAGTAGAACCTGTTTGTAGTTTATTTATGGGCCAAAGGCAACATAAGCGAACCACTGCTCGTACAATCCATATCGAATTTTACATTAGGGTTGGATTAAGTTTGTTTTTCTCAATTTGTAAAACTGTATTTTTCCAAGCACGGATAGATTTGCATTTGCGGTATAAATCAATATTGGCCAAATGTTGGCCATTTCCTATTTTTTATTATTTCTATTTGGTAACCGAATAGAAATAGTCTTCGCTTGACTTAAATTATATTGCAATTTCAAAAAATTAATGTCGGGTAAAATGAATTCCAAAAACCTATTTAAAGGTATAAAAGTTCTCTTATGGATTTGAGGATTGCTCTTATTTATCGTATAAATTCCTTTTACGAGATAAAAATGAATATATAGGTCGATAAATGAATGTACAGTTAGCAAGGCTTTTTTTTATAATACTGCATAGGGAATTATAAAAGTATTTCATTACTCCAGAGGGACGTTTTTAATAAAAAGTAATGAGTTTTATAACTTTTAGTGTTGTTATTACTATCAGTACTTTATATACTCACGTTCTACTACATGGGATGTGTCTAGTTTTTATGAATATTCATTGTCTAACTTAATTTTCTGTTTGGAATTTGAAATGACATAGAAGTTACAAATTCAATAACACGAAGCATTCCCAGTTCTCTAGGGATAATTTTTCTAAGCCCTTGGAAGTCTCAAATTCAAGGAAGTCTCAATCAAACTTTAAACGATTCCATCATATTCAACGGAATGAAATAATCAGAATAGTTTATACGAAATTCGCAAGTTGTATGTATTAGGGAACAAACTTGGAAATAAATGGAATTAATCAAAAGCAAAAGGGATCTCAACTGAATCGAATAATTTCTTTCCGTTTTTATGTCCCAAGTTCGAAATATTGCTTTATCTTAACTGCCGTTGTTTATAAAATTTTGCAAAGTTTGTTAGTAATTGATTTTATTGCAAAGGGTTTGTGATATATGTATTTCTCGAACTTTGAGATGAAACAAAGAAATAAGAGTCATCTGATTCTTTTTATGTATGTCAGATTAAAATAAAATATTGCTTTCGAAGGATCGCAAATTTTGTTCCTATATGGTTTTATTCCAAAACATATCCAAATTGAGAAAAAATTACAACGATTCTACCATTAATTAGATAAAACCACATCAAGTTAAGATCAAGTATTTACTGAGTCATTTGTTAAATGAATCTGCACACTCATTTCATCACATTTAGTTAATAGAAGATAAAAAGGATTATATTCACCAAACACAATCAAACCGCAATTTTCCTTCTATACACAATAAAAAATCAGCCCCGTAAACAAGTTTTAGAGTACTGGGTAAAGATTTTAAAGTTGAGATTTAGGGTAGAAAATAGTATATTGTGTTACAAGTGCAGAAAAGTGCCAATTTTTCACGAAGTTGCGAAATGTCAACATATTCTCGCATTATGTAGCAAATTATAAATGCTTTCAATGTTTTTATTCTAATTTAGAAATAATAATAAATAATATTATATTAACAATTATATAATAATGTAAAAAATTATTCAATTTTACGTTTTAATTGAATAACAATCTTTGTAACTTTATATAATAAAAAATAACCAAGTTATGTCAAGACGCCTACGTAGCTGAATGGTTAAGCTCTCGCTTAGTAGACGGGCCATCCAGATTTCGATTCCCCGCCGGACCGATGATACTTTTTCATTTTTTCGATGATGATTTGCATTCAAAATATAATTTAATGTAAAATATTAATTAAACAAAATAAATTAACCTTTATCCAAATTTTATTTTTCAAATAATCATTTTATAATATTGCAAGTGCTGACATCTATAGCGTTTTAATAGAACTACTGATTGTTGAGAGATCATTCCTCACGGACTTTACCGTTCAGTTTGTAGATTGTTTGCAATTGGTCGTTTTCACGGTTACTAACGGGTGATTATAAACCATCGGTATCTCAGTTGCTACGAAATTTAAAACGTATGTGTATTATTGTTCCACGACAGTAATTTTTTGAACGCCAAATAAATTACATTAATTGTCAATGTCAGTATAGCGTGCTAGCATACTATATAAAGTACCTACGTTCTATTTTTCACAGCAACCGAGATGTCGACAGTTTATAATCACTCGTTAGATTGTGCGGAATGTGTAACTTTCTATAGTGGTCGTAAACATTTGTTTCACTCTATTCCTATAACAAAAATGATTCTTCACTGCTGAAATCTATTTCCTCTCTATATTATTAAGTAACTCTATACAGATTGAATATTGAATATACTTTAAAAGTATAACAAAATCCACTCTAACATTTGATACATTTTGATACACTTGACAGTGTATTTGACAAGAGAAGCGTGTGTGCAATAATGAAACTAACAAAAACTGTAACAATCACCTGTTTGCTGTATTCGACTTCGACTAGTTGTAACTGTAGAAAATTTGCAATTTCAAAAGTTACTAAAATTGGTGGGAATTTTATAAATTATTAATAACTTAATGTAGCTATACGATTTAAAACGTAATGAACAACTAAGCAAATTTAAGAGATCAAGATTATATTGACTAGACCAAAAACAGGCATCTGTGTAGTGATCGGCGACGGGAATATTCCCGGTGAGGAATATTCCCCGGCGGGAATTTAATTTGGGAATTTATAAACATCACCGATAAATTCCCGAAAAATGGAAATTTATTTTTTATACTCCAGTAAGTGAAATGCAAGTAAATGCGCGTCAAAACATACACCGCCTAATACAATTTTGCAAGCTAAGACCTGTTACCAACACGTGGCCGGTTCTAGCATTAAGTTAACGCGTTTAGTGTACATTTATCTTTGATAAATAAATAATAATAAATAAATTTATTTTACGGATTTCACCATTTACATTTAAATATTAATATAAAAATTGAGTATAAATATATAATTAAAATATAAAGACATATCACAAATTATTATCACTACATTTTTCTAAGAATGTTTTTAAATTGGGAATATGACAAAGCAAAGATATCAATATGACTCGGCAGAGTGTTTGCTTGTTTGCAGAATCTAGTGATTGGGCAATTACAACCGTAATTTGTTCTATGGTATGTAATATCAAAAAGATCACATTGTCTAGTACTTCTTGGCGGTACACAGAAATTTATTGCAGCTAACAAGTTTGGAGAAACTATTTTATTTGTTAATATCTTGAAAAAGGTACATAGATCAAGGTAATCGCTTCTATTTTGAAGAGTTGAGATATTAAGTAAACTTAACAAATCCTTGTAACTAATTTCTTTAATGGAAATTTTCAGCTTGAAAGCTATAAATCTTAAGAATTTTCTTTGAACCATTTCAATCGACTTTATATAAACACTATAATATGGCGACCACACGTTGAGGCATATTCTAACACAGAAGAACTACAGCGCAGTAAACTTCTTTCAGTGTATAAATATTATTAAAATCATTTAAAGATCTTAACATAAAACCTAACAATCTATTGATGTGCATTGACGTGTAGTGAATTGATCTTTTTTCGAACAATTTCTCTATGATGGACCTTTTTTAAAGCAATAATATAAATTCCCGATAAACTGAAAAGTTCGGAAATATTCTCAGATATATTCCCAGGAATATTCCCAAAAAATAAATTCCGGGAATTTATCCATCACTACACCTGTACATAAAAATAGTACCTAGATAAAGTCATAGCATTCTGTTCACAAGTTATGTCGAAAACATGCAAGCTTTGTCGAGTTAAGGAACCAATAAATTAACTTTTGCCCAAAACCTAAAACTTAAAATGAAATTCGCAAACTAAAGTTTCACAACACTCTCTTGACTTTTGTCAAACGGTACTGACAATATTCTGCGAGAGAGGAATTTTTTATCAGAACAGACGTGTCTAGGATACATTGCCATTTCTATATTTTATTTGTGTGCCATTTTTACTTGTCATTGAGCACACCAACGGTTCGGTTAGGTCTATTTTGCACACTTTAGATTGGGCATGAATCATCTAAGCAATGCCATAACGGGTGCAATATCAAGAATGACGCGACAATTTTCATTCGCTAAGAGCACCCAGTCGTCGTCAGCAAAGAAAATATGAGAGTGAGTCAGAATATCACAAAGAAATGTTTGAAAATTCGTTGTGGCAAGAGGGTTTCGACTTTCGCGACGCAGGTCCCACTCCGCAGAGGTTAATCTGACCGAAAGATCATACACCCAAGATGTAGGGTTGACGAGCTAGCGTATGTAAAGAGACTTTGTTCTTCAAGTCACATTTGCGCAATTCACTCATCAAGCCGATAAGTTACGGTTATTTTTGCATTTGAAAGTGCATGAATTTTGAAACTGAAGACTCCTTGGTTACTAGGTCATTAGAGACAAACTCTCGAGTTTTTTTTTAAATTCTTATTATCATAGACTACAGACTGCAATTCGCTTTATAATAGCAGAAGCTATTAACTAAAATAAAAACTATGAAAAAAATGACTCAATCATAAAGTACCAACAGGAATATGCATAGCCGAGTGCCAATTGTTTATTATACAATGAAAGGATTTTAAAGTATTATACGGCGATATCTCAAAACGACTGGTACCATCAGAATGCAATTCGAGACATGTAATTGGTAGGAAGGTAGACATATTTTGATGTAATTTTTGAATTTTTACCCCCTCCCATTTTTAAGACGAAGAAGATCGAAGTTAGCTTACCACATAATTATTATTAATTTCTATGACAATAATTGATAGTTAGAAGCAAGTTTACAAGTCTAATGGTCGGTTGCATAAAGCAATGTTAACTATATGATTATTTAGATGCATTATTAACACGTGATTGGTTAATTTAAAGCAAGTGTTGTAGTGTGATTGGTTCTTTTAAACCCATTGTTAAGTTTTATCCAATCAGGTTGCTTAACGGCTTGATCGATTTAATAACGTGGTGAACTAGATGTTTTATGCAAATCGCCCGTATTATATTGTATAAATTGCCGATTATTCTTCAGTTTAATTACCTTTTGCTTATTTAAATATGACCGGTAGCTCAGTGGGGATGGCGTTTGACTACCAAGCTCAAGGTCCTGGGTCCGATTCCCAGGATCGCCATAACAAAAACATTTTTTTAAATATTTAAGGCTTCTAGTTCGACTCAGCCTGTGAAAATAAGTACCTGGGAATAATTTCTTGGGTGAGTAAGCTAGATAAATACTTACCACCCATGTATACCGTAATGGCTGTAAGCAATAGCAGCCTACCCTGCTATACCCAATGGGCCTTTACGGCCTGCAAAGAGGACTATTATTATTATTTATTAAATTTGGAAGTAAACTGTACCGTGGAAATTGACATGCTGCTAATTTTGGAGGTGCAGAAAAAACTACAGACAAGCTGCGCTATTATGAACAGAAAGATTCCCCGATAATCCAAAGTTCCATATGGCCCTTAAGCGACTAGAAATAATAAGAGGCCGTCCCACTGCCAATCTCAAGTCAAAATGGAGAGTTCAAAGTTTTATATTTATTTTATTTAGTTTTAGGGGCAGTAGATGTTAATCTGCACCAGAGTTCCAGATAGCTTGACGTTGATTCCGAAATGAGACAAAAATCAACTTTGACCATATTGTATTTGTACAATTCTCACCCTTACCACATAATACTTCATCAATAACTGTATGCGCAAGATTTCGAAAATCGCATAACATTTTGTAACTGGGTAAGGCAAATGGAAGGAAACAACTGGCTTTTAATGAATGATGTTTTTCCGATGAAGCGACTTTTCATAATTGCGGGCAGGTATAATTTTAGATTATCTTAATCAGTGTTAATATATTTCCATTTTTTGTTGTTGTTTCTTGAAGGTAAACAAACACAATACGCATTACTGGGCGTCGGAAAATTCTTGGATGGGAATTGTAGCTAATCAACATCCTTGGTTCATATTTGGTGTGATATAATCGAGGATAGAGTTATAGGTCTCAATTATCAAACATAAATCCTGATGTGGTTCCAGCAGGATGAGGAACCACCTCATTATATACAAGATAGGCCTGCAATTACTTAAATGAGGTGTTTGAGAAGAGTTAAATTGGTCGAGTTGGCCCGATAAACTGGCCACCTTGATCACTCGATATGACTACCCTTGACTTTTTTCTGTGGGGTATTATAAAAGAAAATGTGTGTGAAAATAATTTTCTAAAATACGAGGGTGGTTTGATAAGTCAGTGACTTTTTGAATAAAAGCTATTTATTTTTAGCTCGATACATCTAGTCCATCGTTTTTCCAAATTTTTTATTCCTTCCAAATAATAGGTTTTCTCAAGGCCCTCAAAATAGGCGTTTGTTTCAGTGATGACCTCTTCATTCGACCCAAATCTCTTACCGCCCAGCCATTTCTTCAGGTTCCATTGGAAACAGGAAATAGTCACAGGGGGCAAAATCTGGAGAGTATGCTGGATGGGGTAGCAGTTCGTAGCCCAGTTTATGGATTTTTGGATGGTGACTACACACGTGTGCACCCGTGCATTGTCTTGATGGAACAGCACTTTTTTCTTCGCCAAATGCGGTCGTTTCTGCTTCAAATCAATATCGGATTTGTCCAAAAGCTCTGAATAATATTTCAAGGTAATCGATGTGAATGACACCGCGTGCACCACAAAAAACTGTGACCATGACCTAGTTGGCCGACAGACCCACCTTGGTCTTCTTTGGTGCACGTTCACCCGGAGAAACCCACTGTCTTGATTGTTCCTTGGTCTCTGGTGTAGTGTAATGGATCCATGTTTCGTCTACGGCAACGAAACACCGCAAAAACTCGTTCGGATTGCGGCTGAACATCGCCAAACACTTCTTTGAAAGTTGCGTTTATGGTCGAGTGTGAGCAATCGCGCAGATACCTTTTCCATGTCCAAATATTCATGTAAAATGTAATGTACCCGCTCAGTTGAGATGCCTACAGCCTCAGCCACCTCACGCATTTTCATTCTCCGATCGTCCAATATCATTCCATGGATTTTATCGACGATTTCTGGCGTGACGACCTCTTTTGGGCGACCTGAACGTTCGGCGTCACTTGTGCTGGTACGACCACATTGGAACTGAGTAAACCACTTCTTAACCATTGAAATTGATGGTGCAGAGTCCCCATAGTATTTATCAAGCCTTTCCTTGGTTTCGGTGATGGTTTTTTACGCAAAAAATAATGCTTAATCAGCACACCAAATTCACTTTTTCCATTTTCGTTAAAATTCACGAGGTTGTTTGCTTTCAATGGCTGTCAAACACAAACTAAATGGCGCAGCCTTCTCAAAATTTTACAGTAATGTATTCATAGATGGCAGTTGACGAGAGCAGTGTTGCATTTAAAGTTACTGAGCGGGAAATTCAAAAAGTCACTGACTCATCAAACCACCCTGGTATAATACAAATACAAAGATTAGTTAAAAGTATCACAAGTTTTGTTAAATTCTTAACCTGAGAATTGTTTCAACATTAAATGTCATTATTCATTCATTCATCTCAATCATGTCACGAAGGGAGAGTACCAAATTAGACGTTTAAGGAAGTTACAAAAAAGTACCAAAACAAAGATCAACAACTTTAATTACTTTTTCAGCAGACAATTGATAAAAGATAAGCAAAAGATAAAGGCTAAATGGAGGATAGGCACAAGTCCAAGAAGTAATGGTATCCCGCTAGAACTAAGAAAGAACAAAGGTAATACGATAAAGGAAGAAGTATATGAACTAACTAATAAAATAATACATGATGTCAGAAATAAATGCACACAGCCATCGGCTTCGGTAAATTAGTGAGTAGCGTGTTTGCTTGCAGATAATATTCACATGGCTGAAAAGACAGTTTGACTGCTAAGCCCATCCCGAAGCTACATTAGGATTAAAGATGTCGGCTAATTACAAGTCCGTGGTTTTGATCTAAAGAACAAAAGATGAAATGAATTAGTGCCATAGCTGTAAGAAAAAAGTTCATCCAAGAATTACACGATTTGCAGAGCAGTGTGCGGGAGAAGGCATTGCCATGATGCAGCAAACTTCCTCGTAAGCCCGTCTTCTGTATTTAAGTTACTGGAAGACTCGAGGTAGACACACTTTATAGGAAAGTTGTTCGTAGATCACTTCTCACTGACTCTTTAACCCGAAAAATGTTTTCTTCGGTCACTGCTGCTATTGCCGGGCGACCACAGTGATCTTCATCTTTTAGCGAATCTCTGCCACGTCGAAATTCCGCTACTCAGTCGTAAACTGTGGTACGTGATAGAGTAGGATTCAGGAAATCATTTGATTTAAACTACTTTTGTAATACAAATCATGACACGAAAATGTTCGCGAATCAACTCCATGTTGCTTCGGTGCTGGTCAAGGCAATTTCAAATTCAGTTGGCTGATTCTTTTACCAACTACTACGACTAGAACGCTATCTGTTTATGAAGACTAATAACTAGACCCTCTATAAAGCCACAACAATAACATAATCCATTTCGTTCGGTATACATCACAAATACGGTAAATTAAATAGTAACCCTCGTATGTTCTAACAACGAAATAATCTAGACGGTAATCTTAATAAAACAAGAAAACCTAGCGTAAATGAGGTTGTTGATCGCCTAACAAATAAGACTTTAATGTCCTGAATTAATGTATGTCCACCCTCCTGCATTGTGCTTGAAGTAAGTTATTAGGCTACGGAATCACGACTGCGAGAAAATGGATTCCTGCATATATGTAGGAGTCCTGAAAATGAATAGAAAAAGAGTATAGCCGATAAATTCTATAAAGCATGGAGCAATAAACGTTAGTTACCATGTACACCCAAAAACCTGTACTTGTCTTTAAATGCATTTTTAAATTCATGAAAATACTGAACGTGTTCACAAGAGCGGTACGGAAAAGTACTGATGACCCTGGGAAAGTTAATTTTATAATTTAAGTTTCAGGAAAACAATAAAAAGGGATTAATCAAGTTAGTCTTCGTAGAAATCTATTTAAAAGGGTAACTGATCTTGTTTTCGTCGTTGTGGGAAATGTCCATTAGAAAAATTAACGTCTAACGGAATGACGTAGATTTAGATAATGCTAACATTTTACAGCACTTTTGCTTGTAATTTTAGGGTCTGTTTTAAATTTACTTTTAATACCTCTTCAGGGTATTAAACATTTGTTATCTAAAAATCCAAACCTTACTAACAAAATTTGATCAAAATTGTAGATAAGTTGTTGTAGTCAAAATGTTTCTGTAAGGGTTACTTAACTGTAATTGTCTTTTGTTACTTTTAAGCTTTTATAATTTATTTACGTAATTTACCTCAATGAAAACGTGTAATAGCAATATAAGGGGGGATACCCTGAGGTTTTACTGGCATTTAGGGATTTAAAGCTAATAAAATTATTCTATTTAGCTGAAAGTCAATTTACGTTAGGAATACTAAATGTGTTCAGTAACGAAAATAGAGGGATAGGACCTTTCCAAAATACATACTGACACGGCATTAATTTGTGTGCTCCAAAAAGGGTTTCATTTATTAGAAATTACAAATTCAATGAGCGCAGGGATTTTATAATAACCAAGTTCAAAAGCATAAAGCAAAATTCAGCTTATACATAGAAAAATACTGAGCTACACTAGCTTTATATCCGTACGTAATCTGAGATGAATTATTTTATACGTATATGAATTAAAAATACTGCCTTGGTAGTGTATTGTCTAGCGTGCTGGACATTCACTCAAGAGTCCCAGGTTCGACTCCTGATACCGGCAGATCTGTTTAAGATTTTCTGTAGTTTTTCCTTAGCTGTGACACAAATGTGGGATTTCGCTGTTCTATTTGTATGTCGGCTGCAACCGCACCTTGGGCCTATGTAATAACAATAAGCGCCCCCTCCCACCCGCATAAGCTTCATAGCTTCTGGGGCCTGGTTTCCAGGATATGGGTTGTAGCAATTATTATTATTAGAACATTTTAAAAGTGGCTTTTTGGCTAACGAGCTGTTTCTTTTGTTGTGAAATTCTTCATATTATATGATCTAGTTTATTAAAGTACCCTTTTGTCAAAGTTAGTTTATGAGAAGTTGCCTCACTGCCCTATACAACGCATGTTTAACGCGCGCACGGAAAAGAATAATAGAAGGGGAACAGCGAGACGGCTATGTGACGACATTGGTGGCCTTTACTGCCGAATATATCCTGCATTAGTTGTATTCAAACGGCAATACTTTTTTCTGATTGAACTATTTAGCTCGAACAAATTAAGTGCCATTTAGAATTGTTTGCCTTGATACTATCAGGTAAGTACCAAATAGAAATATAGCCGAATTTGTAATCGTTTTAACAGATAAAAATACTTATATTAAAGTGACGAGTTTTTAAAAATTATAGAGAAATATACATAATAAATGAATAATAAATAAATAAAAATTTTATTAAAGGAATGATTTCCTAAGAACAGCAAAAAATACTAAGCAAAAAGCAGTAAAAATGAATTGAATTCAGCTTATTTTTATTGTTATGTCGCTGATAAGAATAAACTACTTTTCCGTTATCAGATAACATTATTTTATAGTTTCGTTCTTTATTTTTTTACTTAAAGTTTGAAAAATTTTGCATTGAAAAGCCCGTTTTCTAAATTATTAAATTATACTTGAGTTAGAATTCATTTTTGATTAGGAAGAACTAAATATGAAATAATATTACAACGTGTTTTACTTATGATGTTAGATGCTTTATTGAAAATACTGTTTATCACCAAATTATTATAGGTACATATAAGAGTTATACACGTCCCCAGCGACGTCACGCTTCAACTGCTAGAAACCGTTCGTGAGACAACTTTCCATTTACTAACTTTGCCCTTTTATGAATTTCCTTATTTTAATGGATATTCTTAGTAAGAAAATTATATTTTTTAGATATTTGTGTGTCCTATGATAATAGAAATTCATTTATTTGCTTGATTCATTTATAATCTATTCTTTGATGAGCTGTTATTTTAGAAATTCCATATGGTAAGTTCAACTGACAACAGGGTTGATAAGAATTACGATATAAAAAAAATGTATATTAAATCTTTATTTTACATCAAATAATTTATATTTGAATCTTTATGAAATATAAAAATGTAAAGATGAATGAAAACATATTTAATAGATATTTGGACAACATTTAAAAATTTCAACGTTCAAAATCAAACGTTTTTATGATATTAGAAAATTAATATTTAAACGTATATATTTTACAATGTACAAATAAAAATTAATATAATTTAGCATGGTTAAAAATATTCGCTAAATGTTTCATTTTGACCAACAAATTTACATTTAACTTTTCTATTTTGTAAATATTTAACTTACACTTGAAAAGAAATCTCCATTTTATGATATATTATATAGATTATGTAAATATACGAGTCCTGTCTCACTTAACTTGGCACACTTCTATTTTTGTTAAAGAACACCCCGCAATTCTCACCCTGGATTCTTTTTCTTTTTCGAAGTAGCTATTTCTTGTTGTTAGCGTAAAGTACTGGCCTCCTATATTATAAGTGATGTTTTATTGTTATATTTCGTTGTGTATTTATCTTTTATATTAAGAAAAAGGTACAACCCCCCTGAAATTTTCTTTGACCTTCAAGGTGGCTTCTTTTTGTCTTCAGGGTTCCGTAGCGTGGGGTTGGGGAACCACACAATAGAGTTTCATGAACCTTAACATGGAATAAGTGCAAAGACAGTACTTCACTCTAACAACTGGAAACAGCAACATGTGTATATCAAAAAAAATGCGGGGCGTCCTTTAAATAACAAAAATAGAAGTGTGCCAACTTCAGTAAGACAGGACTCGTATTACATAGTTCATTTAAAATAATATAAAACATACTAATTTGTGAAAATCTCTGAAAACTTTCGTTTCATTATTCAAAATGTTTTTAAACGTTTTATTGTGAAAATATAATATTCTTAGATTTGAGGCTCTGAAATCGGTAATGTCCGATCTCAGTGGTTTCGGCAATCGGCGTTGGCCATCCCTAAGGTGTGTGCTATACAAAAAATGGTTAAAGTGATCACATGTGGCTTTTTGTTTTACAGAACATGTTTGCTGGAAATATTTGAATGATGCAAAATCAAATAAAATAGGGTATTTGGTAGCGATTTTTTAATTTTTATTATGTTTTATGTAACCTTTAATATGAACATACATATTGTGTTCAACCAATGTTAAAATTTTATATTTTTATAGTTGCGTCGTGACTATAAACCAAAGAAAAATACATTTTCTGCTATATTTTTTAAATAGATATTTCAGTCAGATAAATATTCACTTAATATTCAAGGGCTATATTGATATTGTTTCAAATACATCATATTAAAAGTACAGGGTGGCTTACGTAAGATGACCCTGCAGCTTATCTTGGAAATTGCAAGAGTTACGAAAAAAGTCTGAAAAAACACCAAAATTGGCTGGTAAAAACAAATTTAAATTTTATAATATTCATATATATTGTATATACATACAGGGTGAGTCGTTTTGCTATGGCTACTGTCGATTTTTTTGTTTTAATTAACACCCTGTATATTTTTGCAATTTGCGAGTCTATACTTTATTGTAAGTATTTTGGTTTAACATATATATCGAAAGTCCGTGCAGTTTTTTAATAAATTTAATTTCTTTATATTTTTTAAGAATGCAACACAACTAAATTTATCCACCTCAACTTATATTGAACTAATTATAATAATATAGGACGCTTATAAGTCAGCGTTTTTTATATATTTATATCTGAATAATCTGCAGGGTGTTCAATCCACTAGACCAATGACACAAATCTTTGAACACAGAAATTTCGTTTTTTTTAAATGGAACAACTTGTATATTTATCAAACATATAATAATAGCCAGTTCCAATGCACGGTGTCCGATGTCCACCGAAAAATATCTCGAAAACTAGAAGACTTCGTAAGCTGAAATTTCACAGGCGGGTGGGCCTTCCCCAAAGGAGTGCATAAGTATATTTTAATCCTAAAAACCCAAGAGGGTCGCAGGAGGAGGCATTTCTTAAAAAATCATTATGGTTATATACAGGGTGTTTTGAAAAATGTGCCCGTCCCGTTAAAGGGCAATAGGGGAACACGTGTACAGTAACATCTTACTAACAATTTACTGAAATGTTCCTTTGAAATGACAACCCCCCTTACAAAAATAATAGGCACGCCACTGCAAAGTAGTAGATAAAATTATGCCTATTAAATAGTACATACTTTTAAAGGGAATCAAAAAATGAATCATAATAAACCCAAGCCGGATAAATGAATTCTTCGAAATTGCAAGCAAAACAAAACATTAGGACGTGCTTTTAAAACGTTTTAGCTAAATAATAAACCTAAATAAATTTTGACCATCTGTAAATAACTGTTAATGACTCAGATCTTTAAAGCTTGTAATTTGCAGTATGCAGTTTGTTGTCAACTTTCTTTGTGTTAAGGTGGCCGTAAACTTGAGTTTCGATTACGTATTAATACACGTTTAATTAGAATTAATAAGTTGAGTGAGGTAGTGTTAAGTAGTTTAATTAATTATAGTTACTATTTAAATTATGGCAGAACCAAACACACCTGCTGAATTAACGGAACTTTTCAAATCAACCATTTTCAAAAAGTACACTCCATATACCGCGAGTGCAATTTTGCCAATGGCTATTGGAACGCAAACAGGAAAATCCCCAGTTTGCACAAAATGTTTTACTCGGGCGGGTGTTTTTAATTCACACAACAGCCACATAAGACCTTTTATTCTGCTCCAACGATTAACCGGGTGATTGGCGCGCCTACATTGAGCTTGCATCTAAACGGTAAGTTTTACTCATTTTGTTAAAATGACATTTGTAAAATAAAAAATAAGCAATGTTTCCATCACAAGTAGGTCCACGAACTATGTTACATTTTATTTACCGACCTTAATAAATGATCAAGTCATCAAGGTAGTGAGTCACTCGGGAACCGCTGCTGAAATTCAATTCTGTTGTTTCTGTAATTGATACGTACGTAGCGGAGGTCAGTTTTTAATTTAGTAGTGCAGATGTGAGATCATTGTTTGCTTTATCAGTAATTCAGAGTCAGAATCTTACAACCAATCCATAGTCGACTCGTGACTTATTTTTTATTTTATGAGTTTTGGGGTCTCTATATGGTCACCTTTCACCCCCTTAAAGCATTGCATATTTGTCTGGAACACCCTGCATCTTTTGAATGGAGTAAGCTACAATCTTAATATACTACGCTGAGTTAAATCAATGATTTTTATAATTAAAACGCTTGATTTAAATCCTGATTTTAAATCAAATAATTTAAATCGTCTGAATTCGGTCTGATAGCCTTACGTTCTGAAGTAAAAACAATAACCCTTTCCTTATTGAAAGTAGGCGATTTAGAAAAGACGGCAGTTGAAGTAATAGTAGGTTAGTTTGCGTATTAGTACTAAACGAAAGGTAACATCTTACATAGTGCACTAAAATAAACGTGGATTCTTAAATTAGATTTAGAAAAATCCCTTATTAAGGAAGATTTTTTATTACAAGTAATGTTATTTGGACCTTCTACAAACTAGAATGAAACATGTTTACCAGTTAACCGAATCGATACACTCCGATGACAGGTAGAATTTACTATTTCAGACTAAAGTGAAAAATTACGCAGAAAAATATTAAATTGTCACTTGGGTTGCTTATATGTGTGGCTGAAACAAACTCATAATACGTGTGTTATAAAGACCATAAAAAAGTTAATATAAAAGAGAGCAAAACCGGACCAAAAACAAAATAAAATTGGCTCCGTACTGAAGCGGACTCAGAAAGGTTTTGACCGAGGTAGAGGACATGAACTGAATTAGTTTGCAGATTATATACGAATTCGACAAAAATATTGGACATATGTCGTATTAAAATCGAGTTAATCTCAAGGTGAAGATATAATTCGGAACACCCAGTATTATTTATTCTTTAAAATTTCCATGCAAACAATAAAAATATATATAGGGCTTTTACCAGTTGTATATTCATTTTTACGCTTGACAACCTTTTCAATTTTTATAAATTCATAAAATCGTCAAATACGTCCTATTTACATAAAACGATATTCGTGTTTTGTTGTGTGCCTTTTTCCAACAGCAGTTCGTTGCGCGTTTCGTGTACTGTAATTCCGTAGAGAGAACATTTTGCAAGTACCAGAGGATTTCACCATCACGTTTTTAGGGAACCAGCATCTCATAAATCGCCCCATCCCATTGTAAAAGCCTTTACATGAAAATGACGCGGTACATGCATGTGTCATCAAAAGTTTTGTTTGTTGAACCAAACTAATTAGGGTTAGGAAGCACGTTCGTTCCTTTTGTATTAAACTCATGCTTTTGCCCCTTAGAAGAGTAGTGAAACTTCAACTTTCCAAGTGCCTGCTAGATGTGGGTGGGATTTAACTTTAAAACCAGTTCCGTTTCCCGTTTTTCTTTAACCAACTTATATTCATTTTGAGTTTTCCTTCCCGACTTGCTGGCGTCCGGTGTCATTAACGAAAGTAAATTTTCATGCGACAAAAGTCTCCGCTGCAGTGAACGATGAAAGAAGGAAAAAATAAAAAAGAAAGGAAAAGAACATGATGCCTTACGTTTTCGTGACAGGCGTTTATTATAAAGTTTTTGATGGGAAGCAGAAAAAGTTGTTTTCTTAAGTGGTGCTCAATTACGTTATTTATTCTGAATGGTTCGGTGGATTTCAAAATGAAATTCGTGTGTAAAGCTTATGAATAATTTGTTTGGTTAACAAAAATTTGTTCCACATCGATATTCCCAAGACGGGTTTTTCTTTATTTGTACTGCTCTTGTGGGAGGGAGTAACCTGTAACTAGATTTCCCAGAGTTTTCTCTCGATGCACCGGGGAAAATCCGATATATCTACCGCATTCGCCGACCTGAGCTCGTTGAATTCCGGGCAACTTAGCTGTAAAGATACGGTGGTGTTTTAATGCAAGTCTGGAAATTCCATTTCGTGGAAAGTTGCCAAATGCCAACTGCAGAACGCTAAATATTTCATCGAACTTAGTTTGTCTTTTCTGTTTTGCACATATCACAACACTGTTGTGCAGATATAACTTAATTGGTATGATCACAGTACACAAAAAATAATTTGTAGGGCAACGCTTAACTTAATCTTTTCTCATTAAAATACTCCGAGCAATAATTACACGACCTTAGAACAAATTTCTTTGAAAATCCTTTTCGTCCAATTTAACACGAAAAAGGAGAGAATCCTTTTGCCTTAATGCATTTAAAAGCTTCGCCTACCAATTAATTTAATTGGAACCGTTCCCCCTCCCTTCGCATTCTCACTTACAAGGAAAATTAAAGAAATCGAAAAAATAATCATATCGAAAGCAAAAAGTGTAGAAGAGGAAAAATTCAATTTGCTCCCTTTATTTTTACCTCAATGCGTGTACCTGCGGATTTTTGGGACGCCTCTAATAACTTCTCGGAATTTTCAATTGCAAGGAAAACGCTTGCCTATGCGAACCTTTTCAATGATTTACGATTGGATACACGTACTTGTTGGCATTTAAAAAGATTTTATCGATGGAAATTATGTATCCTCTGTATACCATGATCGGGAACATAAAATTTACTTTATTGGAGATTAGTTTGTAAGCATTTCGACTTAGATACAAATGATTGATGAAAAATATAGAAAACCCTTATCTAGATTCCAAACTAAAATTCTAGAAACTACAGCAAAGAAATTTTTGGTCTGATATAACAAAACTACACCAAGGAAAACACAACGATGTGTGGAATTCACTAAATATTTCAAATAATGATACTATAAATAAGTAATCGAATGTATTGACACATCAATTTGTTAGAGCTCGAATAATTAATGAACTTTCTGATTTTACATGAAGTTTATTCAATACAACATAACAGAAGTGTGAGATAATAAATTACAACAAGAAACCAATAATTAATTTTATTTTCAGTATTACAAGAGATCCCTTCTCTAAGAAAAATCGATACATGTATTAACGATAAGTGAAAACAATTTCTACAAAATCATGTAAACGGATCATCATCCAATTCTACACGGTTACAAAATATAAATATTAAGGTACTTGCCCTTTTAAGACTATTGCAGCATATTTAAAGGAGAATAGTTTCAACGTACATCCATAGTTTGAAACCACCAATTAACTGGTTCTTACGAAACTTAGTATTTAAGAACTCGACACAGGTTTTTATGTTTCGAAATTTTCAAAAATCGCTATCACATCATCACGAACCGACATTTTATGCAAAACGCCATAAGTTGTAAAACTAACCAATGGGGTATCAGATTGGGATGAAGGGTTTCTCTAAAATAATCCTCTTCGCCACGTCCCCAGTAGGTTTTGTCAATTGTCAAATAGATCACTTCTGACATAATATAGAAAGGGTTGCAAGTCGATCTTGGTCACTCTCACATGTTAATGACTGCTGGAAACATTTATTATTATGTTTCTAAAATCGCCTTCTTGAGAGCTTTCAAAGGACACCAAGCATGGGCTGGTTTCATTAATCTCAAAAATTCGATCTTTCACCTCTCATCTTCACCCATCTCATGTCAGAAGTGACCTATACAAATATGCACAAAACCTGAATTTCTTTGGCAAAAACCTTATCTGAATCAGATACTTCGTTAGTTACAACAGTGTTAAACTGGCATTCAAAAACTGAAGACACGGTCTAATAAAATACTGAGTACTCCTTAAACACCAAACTTCGTAAAAATCCGTGATATAGATGGCTTTCCTGCTGTTCATTTACTTTGGAACTACTCGGGTATAACTTTCTTCTAACACTTGGTTCTAATTGTAAGCAATCCCAGAGCAAAAATCAAGAGGATTTAAATCCCGAGAGTAGGCAGGCCATTCAGTACAGGGTGATTCAGATAAAACTGATATTCATTAAATGGTAGGTAGAGGGAAGGTAGTAGAGCAAATTTACCTTGACAAGTATAGGCTAAAAACGAAGTTTTGAACAAAATAAATTTTAATTTAATTAATTTGAAAGTTTTATTGAATTTTGGATCCGGTCCTACCATTCCTAACTGACCTAATTACGGAAGGTAAAGTTGCGATTGAAAACATAAATGTGATATGACTTGTCTAGAACTAAAAGATAACTACAATCGAAATTTGTTTTTATTATTTTTTTTATCTTGACGAGTTCACGGTCACAATTTTTATACCGGAAATATTATTTAGAATCTGTTATTTAATCACCATTATATTTTGTTTTAAAAAATTTGTATATTAGCAAATATTGAATTCAAACGGAAGTATGATAACTTATTTACAGTATACACAAATGTTTAAAATAAAGTCAGTAATTTAGTTAATAATTTACTTTCACCTTTAACACGGTGAAAACTAAAAAAGAATTTTCCTAATCTTAATTATATGCATACATACATATTATAGGAACAGAGAATGTCATCATAAAATATAGTAACCATTATGATTGTTCCAAGAAAAGCACCAAATTGCTTATAATTTTTTGTTTGGCACAATCCTACAGGCCCTATAATAATTTATTAGTTCTTATTGTAGTTTTATTTAAGTAATATTTTTATGAATCGTTTTGAATCCACTAATTAACGCTATTTTACACTTTATTGCTATAGTGCTATACTCAATAAATAGGAGTACTTCGTTTTGGAGTTCTTTTTTTTCTTGTGCGATGTACAAAACTGGATAAAAATAATTCATATTTCGGATATTGGTCAAGAAATGCAACACTGTCGATGATATTGTAATCTAGGACAAAAAATACAACTTTAGGTACATAATGAATGTCTTCTAAACTGTAAACAGTGCTGTCTAGTGTCTTTAATTAAATCCATTAATTCATACCATGTAATGGCCTTCAATAAGTACTCCTATTACAGTTTTTTTGAGGTGTGTTTGTTATGTTTTGCTGCACTTTTATCAACATCTTCGCGAGTTATTTTAGCTTAATAATCTATTAGTACGAAATCTACCGTATTATTAAGCAACCAGACTACCAGGGCCGGCTTAAGTTCAGTGAATTATTTTGGAGCCCCAAACTTTTTATTGGAAAAACTTTTTAAGATAAATATTTTATTTTTGTGATCTATTCACCTTAATGTTTTGTCCCATACACCCATGTGCATTTAAGCTGTATTACCCTGTAATATAATTCTTGGTTGGTATAGTTTAATTTTTTTACTTTTGATTCCTTAATAGAAGTGATGCACTATGGGTCTTCCGCACAAGACTCCCACCAGTCCCACCTATTCTTCCTTAGTCCGAAATTATAGCTTACAAGGCTTGATGAGCGATTTTTGGTTTTATCAGATTTTGGATAATAGTATTCGAATTTCTTTTTCGGTCTCACATGCAGTCTTGAACGGCCCTGCTTGTCACTTGAAGTGGTCTCCCAATTGTTGTTTAATTTTTGTATTGGGACTCGAAATCATCTTTTTCGGAACTCCAATTTCCACTACAAGGATTGAGTTTTGTTTTTCCTTTGTGGTTTTTTGTGTATATCCCTCAAAATTACTGCGTAAAATCTTTGTGAATATTATGCCAGTAGTTAATTCAAGTTTTAAAATTCTTGGTTTTTCTTCATTAATTGAATATTGTTAATCTCCTTCGGTCAAAGTTTCTTAATTTAACAGTAATCGTGTAGCGATCCCTTGGTATAAGATTTACCTATTATAGCTTAGTTTTAATAACCACGAGAGAAATTTATTTCTTGCGGCCATAGCTCTTAGTTTAAAAAACCAAACCAGAATAAGATGATAAAAAATAGTCCAGCATTTAGTTATTTTATCTATCAAAAGTCGAAACAAAATGAAAAGCTCACAAAGCAGACTCGTGATTTCTTGAAAACAAACAATTCCGATGTCCAACGACTATGACTTTTCTAGCCGAATTGGACAATGGTTGCTTTTCCAACAAACGTAGCCGCTAGATATTTCAAATTATAAAAATCTAGATATGTTCCTGTCTCTCATTCACTGGGCCTTATTCGCATCTCTCTATTAGATTAACAGCCTGTTTAATTACCATGGTGACCAATTCTAATCTTTTCCCACCTATTAGAATTTGATAAAGCTATCTCTATTCTTGTTGATCTTAAACACAACTTTAGTTAGAGACACTTTTAATGGAGGCTCGTAATACGGCCAACTGCTATTAAATATTATTATTATTATTATGCATTTCCCAAAATAGAGCATAAAACGGAAGATAGAGCACAAAAAGATCCTTTATTTTTGTTATTATTGGACATAAAAGAAAGTTTTGCATAATAGTTGTATTATTGTACCTAGACTTTTCTAAATATAAAAAACTGCATGCATAGGTCAAGGGATACGAAATATCACATATTCTTTTTACAAGGAAAGCTCGAAATGTAGTAGCTACTACTACTATTAAATTATTAATTTAATATAATTACAACTTCATAAATAAAAAAGTCCCTAAAAACGGTTTTACAAAGATGAAGTTTGTGAGACTGTTTTGATTAAAAACGTACAATAGGAAAAGTGGAGGTTACGAGTTGGGTACCGGGCCATACAGGTTACACGGACCGCGTTACGATTTGGGTGCGGAAAGGTTACGAGTTGGGTGCCGAAGTAATCACCTGTCGAATGTGGGGTATAAACTGATTTTAAATCAGTAATGCTTGTAAAAATGATAATCAAGATGCTGCAACAATTGTGGTATTTAGGCTATTTGCAATATTGAACTGCACATACTTACATTACATCGTGTCTTAATAAAATTTTTAACTTTTAAGAATTAACTTTTAATTTTTTAAGAATTTTTGGTCTTTATTTAAAATAATATAAATTCCCATATTCGTAAGTTGGTTGAAAAAGACAAACATTACAAAATAAGAACAAGTTCATTTTTAGTCTTTTAACATCTGCAATTGTTAAATTTGCTTCTGCTCGGTTACATGTTACATCTCAATTCATCACGTAAAAGCATCATTGGGCGTTCTGTTATGTCTTCCTCAGCTTTTCTCTTCAACTTTCCTCAGAGGCTACTAACGGCATGGAGATTCCGGATTATCGGCCGCACCCAACTCGCATATGACCCTTTTTTATTGACTAGGTAAAATGTAATTAGTGGCACCAAACTCGCATCTTTCCAGGAGAAGACTTCTTAAGTATCGCCATAACCCATTTTGATTAAAGGAATCTCAGTCAAAAACAAACTAATTATTTTCATTCTTCATCCAATCAGGGACTTGCACCCAAACGTAATTTCAGTGCGGTTCCGGACCAGGGTAACAAAAATATAATGGTTCGGTTTCAGATTCCGATACTTGCTTTGTTCAGGGTTCAGGTGCCTGTTCCGATTCTGTCCAAGTGGGACAAAGCTTTTAATGAGATGTAGCCTCAACGTAATTGATATGAAATAAACTAGTATGCACTGGCAGAGTTAATGTCCGCTTAAGGATAAGCATGTCACCAAGCAGCGTCCAAGCACTCATGAATAAAGATTACATACATACACTCGAATAAAAATACAGTAACGAATAGTCGTGATATTAAAGTGTGAAGATGATATGACGCATGAGTGATGGAAACATAAAGCATATATTTCAAATATTAAAAAAAATTGGAAAAACTTGAAAAAACCGAATAAAACCAGTATATTTTTCGGTACTGATTCCGGTACTTGCTTTGAAAAAGATAAAGGCTCTGGTTTCGGTTCGACGCAAAATATTGGTTCTTGCGGTTTTTCAGGTTTCAGTTCCGATTCTAACAGATGCTTTTTTGGATATAGAGTCAAATATGTAATGACAGACATATACATTATATGTTTATTATATCATGTAATCAAATAGTCTTGTCACCCTAATACATAGGTCATGGAAATTCTGGGGGGAATGGGGAAATTATGTTTTCTTATATGTATAAGATTTTTAGAACTAAATTAAGGATGACGAAATTATTTGAGCACATGATACTTGTACAAGGCTATTCTAGAATGCAATAATACATAGAATGCTCCGTTGACAAAATAGTATATTATACACCAAGGTGGTGAAGACTGTTAATATTGACCGAGCACCAAGATTATTTCGCGAGGGGCTTTGCCCCGAGCGGAATAAGGTGCGAGGCCTATTAATGTCTTCACCACCGGTGTATATACTATTTTTTCCACTACTAGCCAAATTTAAGGCAAAAATTAAAAATTAAAATTTTTCTTGTAAAAATCAAGTAGCACAGGAATGCAAATTCGCCTTTCCACTAATAAAACAAAAATCAAGTAGTCTGATGCAGATTGACATTTCCACTAATAAAACTTATTTTCAAACAACGTTTGTAATTATCGTGTTAGGTAATTTCAAGCAGCAAATACGTTAAAGACAATCTCCTGAGTATACAAAATTATGTTGCACAAGTTTTTGTTAAACAACCATCCCTGGATTCTCAAAACATTTGAATTTATCCATTATTAACCTAGGTTAATAATAGAAAAAATTATTAACCACTACTAGAGAAACTCAACTTCTCAGTTGGCTAGGAGACGCAATAATTGTCAACTTCATAGCTAGTAGTGGAAAAAATATATTTCGTATCACCTGGCCTATAAACACAAGCAATTTTTATAATGACTGATATCTGACAGTGAAACCTAAATGACTAAAAACAGCCATCAAAGTTAAATAAAAAAATTTAAATTTAAAAATTAATTTTTTTTGTAAAACGTTCTTTTCTATCTCAACAATGCATAAAAATTCGTTTTTTTTCTAATTTACTAATTAAAAAACATCATCTGTTTCCATTTGTATGCGTTTGGTTGTATGGTTCACGGGTTACTAGTTTTAGTCAGCAAGAGAGTAGTAAATAGTAGTATATTACATTACTAGTGTGGAAAGTGAGACTTCCACTAAGACTGAGTCACACAAGTGTAGAAAAGTCACTTTTCAACAAGTAATATACAATACTTTTCCTACGACCCCTCAAATTTTATATGTTTTAAAATATTTACATTTTTAAAATTTTCAAGAATATAATTTTTGAAGATTTTAAAGCAAGATTTTTAAATTGGTATTTCAGATTTATTTACTCGAAGGACTCGGTTTCTATAGTATCCATGCAAATAGTTGTAACTATAGCAAAAGAGCTTTCAGAGCAGAAAGAGTTGAAATACCGAGTGCAGCAATTAATGTCATAATTTTAAGGTAAACAAAATTCATCGATTTCTGAGTTATTTTCTAAATGTCAGTAGCGTTTGTTACTGTTCAGTCATATGGGGTTGTAGAAAAAAGCGTTTTTCTTATATTTTCACTAAAATAATTTTTTTATGTCAAGTTGCATATCGTTGAAGAGGTTATTTTAAGAGCTACCGAATGATCATAAAACATACAGTGCCGTAAGAAAAACAAAAGTAGGCATAGGTAACTCAAAAACAAAAGACAATAGGATGTTTCTATTGGCACGAAAAGCATCCTCATACAAAAGTGTACAAGTTCAAACTGTATCAAATCAACGGTTTGGAAAAAAGAAATTTGTCAATTCTCATTTTTCTTATACAAATACTTATTCAAATACTTAAAAACTAAAAAAGAGATTAAATTGCAGAAGCTATCTGAAATCAGCTTAAAATTCTGCAAAACTTTCCTAATTTAACCTTTCTTCTATCTCGTATAATAAGCGAGATACCAATGTAGATGCCTACAGTTTGGTGCCCATTGTATATTGGTAAAAGCGAAGTTTAGAAATTCCCATAAGAGCTAAAGTAAGTAAAGCTGCGTATCTAAATTCTTCAAAATACATCCAAAAACTGAAGTAAACTAGTATTATACCAAACACCAAAGATGGCAAATAAGGTTCGAATTTAATCACATAATCTAGGGAAAATCACTAGTTATCTCACTCGATTACCCATGTACCAACAAAACTTTTCCGGATTTTCATTTAAAGGAAGATAAACCAGGATTTAGTAACGTTGGCATTGAGCTAATCGATAGATATCTAGTTACAGTTAAAAATTAATCGTCATCAACTAATCCTAATCAAATTATATTTTTGTGCAGAACTTACTACATCAAAAAAAGGTCAATTAATTAAATATCTGGTAACATTGACAAGGGGGATTCATAATGAAAACAATTTTTTTTTCAAACGTCAGTAAAATGTTAAGATTATACTGCTGGATTGACATTACTAAAGCGTCACTTCGTTGCCATGGCACTTAAATCACTTTACTGCCGCTTACAACTATTTTACTGTCGCTTACAACTTTGTATTAAAATAATTCATGAATTTCAATATTCTTTAAATATTTTTCTATTGTCTACGTTTGAAGAAAAAATAGTATATATTATGCAGAGCTAAAGTGACTTTATGCGGCTCATCTGTAATTGTTGGACTCGCTACCGCTAGTCCATCAAGTCAACAGATTCGTCGCATAGTCTTACTTTAACTCTTTATAATATAATATACTATTTTCTTCAAACGTCAATAAAATGTGACATTATACTGCTGGATTGACAGTACTAAAGTGTCACTTCGTTGTCATAGCACGTAAATCACTTTACTTCCGCTCACGAGCGGCAGTTAATGACTTTACTGTCGCTCACAACTTTGTATTAAAATAATTCATGAATTTCAATATTCTTTAAATATTTTTCTATTGTCGACGTTTGAAGAAAAAATAGTATATATTATGCAGAGCTGAAGTGACTTTATGCGGCTCCTCTGTAGTTGCTGGACTCGCTAACGCTCGTCCATCAAACCAACGAATTCGCCGCATAAAATCTTTCTTCAGCTCTTTATGATATAATGTACTATTTTGTACTTTCGTCCGATTTCATTAATATTGCAGATCCCAAAATAGTCCGGAAACTAAGCATTTGCCGACCTAGGCCTAAGAAATTTTATATAAAAACTAGGAATGTTTGTTTGTCGGGTGGTAATAAACTTGCAAAAGTAAAACGGAGATCAGACATTTTAAATTTAAATGTTTTTGTTGTTGTTACCAGCATGAAAACAACAAGAAAATCCGAATAGCACATGTTATCTAAAGATTCTAAAGAATAACTTAACTTTATCTAAGAAATTTATCGCAAAGTCGGCAGAAAAAAATTCGTGGATCACGCGTCCAGAAACTACGTTGCAAATACTCGGTAGTTGCAGGCTTCGGCGATCCGCCTCGACCTGTAATACACTGACGCAAACATACTTTCTGGCCTAATGATTTCTATTACTATTTGCTATTCCAGCATTTGAAAGAAGGCTTTTCGTTTTCTTGAGAAACAAGTAGGACTGTCACTTCTCCTTGGCAACCCGCGGAAAAGTCTTTTCTGCTTGCTCAAAACAAACAAGGACAATAATAATTTTTATTGTTTGGTCAAGGCAGATCAAATAGGTTAATTTTACTACAGATTGCTTTGAATGTACTGCCAAAATCGATATTTTTTAGTATTCTTGATGTATAAAAAGTCTTGTGTGTATTGTTAACGGAAAGTGTCATTGCCGCTCTCGATATATGTAGTATATTTTCTCGTTCGATCAGCAGTCTATCACTTTCCGCTTTTAATACACAAATTGTCAACTTATCAACCGTATAAGAAATACATTAATAATGTCTAACGAATGATATTAGTTTATGAATCGTCATAGCCAACGATTATGAAAAGTCATCGTTTTAGACTAAAGTTTTTTAGGGATATATTTATACGAAAACTCTATAATTAGTACCTAGTAACTGTAATGCATCATGAGCTGTTTTTGATGTCATTTGTAAATGTTTGCAAATGCGTTCCTGCCAATAGAAATGTTTGAGCAACATCCACAACTGATACAAAATTTAGGCAAAGGTTAACTGCTGAATAAGATTGCATGACCTTCACAATTATCTCGATTGTATACTTCGGAATGCTTTTGTAGCAAAAAAAAGAGGATTATATTTATTTTCAGCAGAACGGTGCACTGTCTCAAAGAAAAATTCGATCTTTCAAGGTCTGATACAAATATTCTAAACAACTAATACCTAATGATAAAATCAATTAAAATATAGAAAATACTACTTGTGACAAACTGTTTTCATTTAAGTTTTGACAACCAATTCAAACACCCCCTCTAAACTACAAATTATGCACATTTTAATATTCTATTCAACAACTAGGTCAAGTTTGAATGAAATATATCACTCGAGTTCTGAAATAAAAATTCAGTTACAAAATAAGCCGTTCCTTGTTCTCCTCTTCTTAATAAAAAAAGATCAAAATATTCCAAGTTTTATGATGTAGAATCTTGAAGTATTACATACAAGATGGGTAGGTAAACCCAAACTGTACTAAAATCAAGATTTGTGTAACATCTTTACCTTGGCGTTCGTTCTTTATTAAGTATAAACCTGACCTGCATTTTTATGCAAAAACATGACGTCAGTATCATAGATTTTTTTTCTTATAGAATAACATTCATTTTAGTGCTTGCTCGCGCAATATTAATGTATTATCTAGACTTAGATTTAGATCTAGATTCTAGGAAGTAAATGACTTGGAAAAACATTTTAGGAACGATAGTATCGATCTAGTACGCAATTAAGTAAAAATATCACTCTCTCTTAAAAAATAAATTTGCTGGATTTCTCTAGATCCATTTTATCTTCTTGGTTAAAGTCGGGTAATAAATCACACGTCCATTTGAGCATTATCAAAACATGTATCCTTTGCTATCAACTCAAATAAATGTAGGTACTTGCGCTTTTTTACGATTTTCTTTTATATTTCTTGGTTTATATATATATATATATATATATATATATATATATATATATATATATATATATATATATATATATATATATATATATATACAGGGTGTTCCATAAATATACCGACAAACTTTTAGGGGTGGTAGAGGACATTAAAACAAACATTTTTTGCTTTATAAACATATGTCCGAAAACGCTTCGTTTTCGAGAAATAATCGTTGAACCATAGAATAAATAGTTATGTAGTAGGTAAGTTTATGCTTAAAATCCAGTTACCATTAATAACAATTATCGATGAACATGTCATTGTGATAAATTAATTTGTCATTGTGAGTAGTCCTGTCAAGTAGTTTATTGTGATAAAACTTGTGTCAATTGTTAATTTAAAAGTTTTATTTAAAATGGATTTTTTTGTACAAATCTCAACACCCTGTATCTCGAAAACAAAGTGTTTTCGGACATATGTTTATAAAGCAATAAATGTTTGTTTTGATGTCCCCTACCACCCCTAAAAGTTTGTCGGTATATTTATGGAACACCCTGTATATATATATATATATATATATATATATATATATATATATATATATATATATATATATATATATATATATATAAATTCTTAAATTTCAGAGCTAAGATATATGTATTTTGGGAAAAACAAGTTTACCCACTCCATAATTCGAAATCCATAATTTAATATTAACAATAAATCTTGAAACTGGCAAAATGGCCCTTAATCATGAAATAACATGCATACGACTCAAGGGAGAAAATCCAATAAGGAATATACTGTGTATGGAAACATCAAACGCGATATGAGCATTAATATAAGATGTTATTTTTTTTCATGACCAAATTTCCTCTTTTTTGTTATTTCTTCCGGCGCCTCTTATCATTATAATAATTTAGGTCAGGGATAAAATAGACCCAAACCACACAACATACAGTATATACAAAATCTCTTCATAATCTAGTTGCCCTAGATTATTATCATCACTTGCAATTAACAGAGCAACAGCTAACTTCATTAGAGTTGCAGACAATATTAATGCTCCAGAGGTTACATTTATAGGTTGTGTTAGGGTATACCTACAACATAGGTTTTTAATGACTTTTGTAATTATTAGAATGTGCTCGGTACTGAAATAGCAGACACAAAAGAGAGAAAAAAATAAAATAAAAGGTGAGAAAAAGAAATAAACGTGTAGTGGCAACTGTGGTGGAGGGTAATATGTGTTCATTTAAACGTCGTCCCCGTTTATCGTTACCTGTCCGATATATCCTAGTGAGGGATGCGTCCCTTGGGACGCGATGGCTTTTGCGTTCGAGAGACGGATGCATGTACCTCGGAAAGGTAGGGACTCTAAGTCCATCCTGCAGAATAACTAATTCATATGACATAATTAACGATAATTAAACTACTAAACTGAGAAAGACATAGTATAGATGTACATATTGAATAAATAATGAACCATTAGTTTGAAAAGGTGTTTTGTTCTTGCAAAACTTACGCTATATGAAATTCAATAGCGTATTGTTTAGAGTAACAAACAAAACCGAATATATAATCTAGGTATTTGGAAACTCTCAAGTTAGACCGAAATTGGGTCAACTGTTCTAAATGTAACAAAAACTTTATATTCCCTCGATGTGGGGATTCAATTACTTCTCTGCCTAAGTGAAATGTATTCACAAGATCTACCAAGAGAATCTTAGGGTTTATGCATACCTGTGGCATATCCTGGCTCCGAGCTAGAGTCGTCGTCAGAAAAAGACAACTGCGTTTGATGGTACTCGACGTAGGCCGCATGGTGGTGATGATGAAAATGATGAGGCACCGCATACTCAACACCACTAGAAGCCGCGTGCCTGCTCCCTAAACGGGTTAGAGTATTTCCCGCGGATAACGTCCCACTTTGTTGTCTACTTCCGTGGGCCGTGCATAAAATATTTGCCAATGCGCCTTGCGGTCCCATATGACCCAGGTCCAAGGACGGCCTTCTAGAGAAATTTGGCGCTATGTCAAACTCGGACACTACTTGGGCGTTGTTGGAGTTGATGTTGGAGTTATGTGTGCTTACGGACGGCCGTTCTTCCACAGCCTGGGGGACAGCTTGAGGTGGATGATTGCTTGTGGCACCGTTTTGATTCCTCCTGGGACTTCGACCACGGTCGGATGTTACAGCGGTGGCGCTCCAGTAACCCCAAGCCATTTTCAGGTTTTGGTCACAGTTGATTTAACGCGTTACGAGCCCCCGGGTATTGCTCTAATGGAGATTTAAAGGATTTTTGGAAGGTTATGAGTCGGAATGGAGAAATGAGAAACTTCTAGGCGGTTTTCCCCGGTCCTTTAAACTATCTGTTCTGTTAATAAGCGTTTTCGTACTCTCTGCATTTTTTAGGCTTCAATATTTATTTAAATATACGAATATCTTATTAACCAACTAACTCAACAATTCTTTTAATAATTACTTCCCTAACAAGAGTATTTATATTCTCATGCATAAAAGTAAACAAATCGAGAGATTTACTTTTTTTGTGGTAACGTTAGGTATACCCACGCAAAAAATTGTGTAATGAGGTAAATTATTTATTATTATTATTATTATTATTACTTTTTAGAACATATAATCGTTGTTTCATTTGTTAATCATTAATCTTAAATCTTAAACTAATGTATGCGACTTGCAATTTAAAAATAGTACATGATTATTTGAGTAGACTGCTTTAAAAAGGCGCACTTTGAAACGCAATACGAAACAAGATCAAAAAGACATTAGATAGCTCTAAGTAAATTCTTAAAAGGTTTCGATTTGTGCGTATTTCACCAATTATTAATCAAAAAAATTTCCACTGTCATTGCAGAAAGAGTGCAAATTAATTCGTTACGGTAGCACTTTTCACGTACACGTACACTAACAATAAAAGCCACGAAAAAGCGATATGTACGATGAAATTTATGAAAATTCCTAAACTGAAAAAGGGTGTTAAGGTCAATTTCAGGATTTCAGGCTAGTTTTAAGCGGGCAGGTAGTGAAACTGAACGATAGCGAACGGTACTGAAAGCATTGTTGTCGTGTCCACAGCGAAATTTTCCACCCTCGCCCCTATACGTCGATAGAGAAACTACGTGGAGGGAAAAGCGTGATTAATCGGCAACGTTGCGTCAAAAAAAGACCCGGTCTAGCGACGGTGGCGCCGTAAATCGATAACACACTAAACTTCTGGGGGTGTTTCAATTTTAACCCCACTGTTGTTATATTATTTCTGTCATAAGAATAAAAGTTCTCTAGTTGGATGAGTCATAAAAATTTGGAAACCTAAATGTTCCAAATTGGAAGTAGGCTTGTTGAGAATTCCCCTATGTAATCACAATCGAATTGTGAATGCTTAGATAATCTTAAAATGTCTTTAATATCTTAAAATTAGATAACTTCTTAAAAAGTAATACAAACAAATAAAATTAATAAATCTTGGTATTCTGTTTCTTTAATTATATAAATTCACTTAAATCTCATTTTGTTAATCATAATTAATTACTTCCTATAGCAGAGCTCAATAAAAAAATTCTGCTTTTAATAGTTACTTTTTTAGTTAGCAACACTGCATAAAACATTTGCATAAAACATCAGAGTTTGGATTTAAAATAAATTTTAATACATTTTAAAACAAATGATAAGTACTAGGTTATGCCGTTCTGAAGCAAAAGCAATATTTCAAATTCCTGCAATCAGTATTGCCACTACTCTAAATATTTCCAACTAATTCATACATGAAATTTTTAAAATTTTCAAATATTAACAAGAAACAAAAAAAAAGAGTAAGTATGTACCTGAAACCTTGGAAAGGTCTGAAATGTTCACTTACTATATTGTCTTTAGACATTGATTTGTAACAAAGCCTACATTTCTATTTCAATAAAATTTGACAATAGAGTTAGGAACAATGGATTAACTGATTAACCGTAAACAAGTGTAGCTCCTTTGCTATTGAACCATTCAAATAAATAAATTGTGTTTACAATAGAAACACATTTAAATCTTTCAGGGAAATAAATACCTACTTAATATTTATATATTACTCATATTTAAAAAAATAATAATCATATTAAAACTTTACACTTACTATTAATAAAAGTTTGAGACTGCAAGTTAAGGCAAAGGTATAAATTTTTACAAATAACAAAACCTACATTTAAATTGTATTAAATAATAAAAACACTTTATGAATTATTTACCTAAATAACAATTACATCACCTTCAAAATCTGTATTTCCATTCACCTTAACAAGAATATGCTGCAACTTGTAAAATGTAACATTAAAGCTCTAATTTTCTAAGTGCATACCCAATAAACAATTTTTGTTTTATAAAGGTTCTCGAAAATATCACCATCACCACATAATGAAACCGTTGGTAATATAAATTGTTGGTGACAATGTTTCAGTTACCTCTATATACCCTTTAAAGAGCTTAAATAGCGGGCTCTATAAAGGTTACTGCTACCACTGTTTGGTATCCTTATATGACTCTAAGTTTTATAATAACAGTGACAGAGATATAACTGTTTGTTAATCGTGTCGTTAATGAAGGTGAAATTTTCCGGGAGCACGTAATCTTTTCGAACAAAAAAGTTTTTCAGTCCTGTCATAACGGATCTAAAAATATATAAACTTAATAATATATAGACTTAACAATATGCGATACAGTGGGAGGTATATAAAACCAATTCACCGAAGTGGTAGGTTTTCAGTAAACGTTTGGCTTGAATCAACTGTCTAGGTCCTGGTGTTTGCTGGATAATCGAAGAAAAGCTGACTGGTGCCTTTTACAAAGACCTTTAGGAAAATATTATGCTGTTTTCTGTAACACAGCTTTTTCATAACGATTTTGTTTTTCAAAATGATAATTCTCCAATACACACCTCTCATGTTGTGCGTGAACGGTTTAATATAAATCATGTTAATACTTTTCCGTGGCCTACTAATACAGAAAAACTGTTGCAACTATTATAAACGCATAGCCCATGAAATTCTGACTTACATGATATCATTTTAGATTATTTACGTATAAAGAGTCTTGCACTTTCAAATGAGCGGCACTGTACTTAGGGTGGTTCGGAGTTCACCGTAAGCTGTAGGTCCCCTATACTTGTGATCGCCGGACACGCATAAGTGTAGGAAGGAAATGCTAACACTCTACAACAGAGCACGGCACTCTAGGAAGAATAACTAGTGACTGTAAAACTGGCCCTAAATTAGATATTTTTTAGTTTTGTGTATAATTTTATGATTTAACATCAAGTTGTAGTTAATTTGCTACATCATGATTTTTTTTGTTACTAATGATTTGATTTTAATTTATTTATCTAATTTTGCCAGAGTATTTACAGAAAAAAATCTTAATGTATAAAATATACAAGATCTAAGTGTAATCTACCAATTAATGTAAGCAATTCCACATATTCTGTACAAAAGACACAAATTTTTGACTAGATTTCCACTTAAATAACGCACTCTGTACCTGGTATTAAAATGACAAAATATACATTTCTAACCTATAACACCATTCCTTTAACAACTCGTTGCAAATCAACCTAGTTATTGCCATATATCCTGGGGCTTAATTCTATGGCTGTTTTATGTTTCTTTTTAAATACATTTGACTAATGTATACCAGAGTGTTTTTCAGGGCCACTGATAGTATCTATCTACACGTTTATTGAATTTAAAGCTTTAATCTTGTTTTACAAGAAACAACATCTTCTTGTTCAGCTTAACTACTTATGATACCATACACAAATCCTTGAACAAAAATCAGTTTATGAAATTGAAAGTAATTCATAATACCAATCTGGCTCAAGAGACCAATATTGGTAGCCAATCCACTTGTGTGGTTATAATTGCTTATTTATAGTATATAGCATTTGGAGACGCAGCACTGGTTGGATACAGATGCATTGGTTAGATATTATATAATGTATGGATTTAGTATACATATACGGGTTTAGTATAAGTTACAAAAATAATAATGATTATGCATCGTTCAAAACAACTGAAGGTGTTCACAATTCTAATAAATCCTACTATATTCTTTATCTAACCAATGCATTAGACTCTAAACTACTCCTAAAAGAGCTTGTACATGCTATAAAAACATCAGAAGAGTAAAAGTCTTTATTTTATTTAACTTCGCATCATGTTTATAAATTTAGTTAATACAACACATTGTTTTCTGTAAATTAACAATTTAAATCATTTGAAATATACATAACATGAATTCTAATTTTTGTAAAAGTAAGGTTTACAGAGAAATCTGAAAATTACAGAGTTAGGCTAAATCTCTTTTTGGTATAGGTACCAATAAATTTAGAATGGAATTTTCCATTTAAGGCGGTTCAACAGTTGCAGGTGCTTAGTATGAATGTCACAAATCTTGTAGGAACACTTACGTAAGTATCAGTTACAGCTAATAATTCCATGCCAAATCACCTAATTGTAAAACATGACTGAGCTTCGATATCTTAGATTTTGTTCAAATTATTTCCTTACATAGGTATAAATAAAATGGCATTAAATTAATTTTTCAGATTTTTTGGATGAAAAATGGCTGAAGAACACGTTTTTGAAAATCTTGATTTTTTGCAAATTCTGTTATCTGACACTGCATGATCTAACTAAAATTGTCACAACTCCTTTATTTTTTTAGTTATCTGGGTTATTCAGGTGTCAGATTAAATCTGGATTAAGGCTGGAATAGATCTTTCAGAGTATATAAGGAAACGTGCAAAGGCATTGCACGACAGAAAAGTAGCAGGCTCTGAAAGTAAGTTTTTCAAAATTATTTTTTCAAAAACTACAACACATAACACCCTTTTTATTTTTTAACCATAAGCTTTAAAAGTGTGAAGGTTCTAACACACAAACAATGACAAAGTTTGTAAAAACACTAAAATTTGCTTCGAGATCCTGCTACGTTTCTACTCTGCAATAGTTTTTGACATTTCTTGATACACTCTAAAAGATCCAAAAACTAGCTTTATCCTGATACCTGGATGAGCGAGGAGTTTAACACGAAAAATAGAGGAGCTATGACAATTCTAGTTACATGATGCAGTGTCGGATATCAGAATTTGCAAAAAAATCTAAATTTCCAAAAACTAGTTCGGCCAGTCTTCATCCAAAAAATCTGTAAAAAAATACTTTAATGTTATTTCGTTAATTGCAGGGTTGGTCGTAACAACGTTGTATGTAACAAAAAACAGCAACACGAACTTACAACAGACTACAATTTTGTTACACAGCATACTCAGAAATTCACGCTTTCAAAACTAGCATTCTGAAAATCTGTTTAAGAACATTTTATATCTCTATGACATATTATAAATAGTGACAAATGTATAGTTCATTTTAGTACCTCCGTCTGATTTCATTAATATTGCAGATCCCAAAATAGTCCAGAAGCTAAGTGTTTGCCGGCCTAGTCTGGCAAAAAGTAGAATTCTTATGTTTGTCTGATAGTAACAATTTTTACTAAATTTGCAATAAGTCAAACAAAGATATGACATTTTAAATTCTAATGCTTTTGTTGTTGTTACCAACATAAAAACAAAGAAAATCCTAATAGCACACATCATCAAACAAATAAGTTACTTTCTACAAAAGTCAGCACATAAAAATACTGCAAATACTCATTATTTGCAGACCTCAGCTATCCGCGTCTGCCTGAAAAACATGCAAACATATAATCTCTACCCTAGTGATCCAGATTACTATTCTAGTTTCATAATAAAATAGAGAGTTTGATTAGTAATGGATTATAGCTATTTACGTATTAAGGTCTGGGCCTGTATTCTTGAGTTTTTCATACGAGATGACGTAATTCTCTATTACCTTCTAACATTTGATTGGCTAAGTCCATCTTATGACGTAAAAATTACGTCATCTCGTATACGAGACTTGTTATGCGAAACTCAAGAATACGGACCCTGTTAAGAAAGCTATAATCAAGGGAGCTGTTTGAAGCCTAACAAAGAAGGGTTTTAATATTACCTTGGTCATTTTCATCATACTAAAATCACTTAAAAAATTAAATTCTGGAAATGTTCAACATTTGAAAGTAAAAAATTATAAAATCGTAGATGCCAGGGGCGGCTCATCGTCATTTTCTCTGGGTAGGCAAAATTGCAAACGTACAATTTGATATAATTACCAAAATTGCAAGTCGCAAATAATTAGATACCATTATGGTGTCAAAAAAACTACTACTAATAGTAAAATAGAAACAATATTTTGCAAAAAATAATTATGTATCAAATGCGTCAAATAATAAAAAATGTTAGAAAAAAAACGAATGATGTAGTAACAATAAACAAAATTATTTATGAAAAATAAATCAAAAGTGAACACAATGCCAGAACCATACTCAAAAGCATGAACACAAGAAAACATAATTCTAAGGTTGTTAATTTTTTACTGTGAGATAGGAAACTGGTGGCATAGATCTTGTTCTACATTTTGATGCTCTATCTGAATATGAAACAAAAATTTAAAAATTGCAAAACACCTCTCTGACTCGGATGGATTTCCTTTTAAATATGTTAAAAGTTTTTAATAATTATGTGATAACTTATAAGAATATAAGACTATAAAAGGGTAAATTCGTTAATAACATGACATGAGAACCTAAATGTGGGAAAAATAACATCAGTGAATAATTTCAATCCAGGCTAGTCTGGTCTGGAGCGTTAAATATGACCATTTGTTACATATAAGAAAGGGGGAAACCATCCACAAACCTTGCTGAAACTTGCAACTATCATTGCTTCATCTCAAACTCGACAAGCCTGGCCTGTACTAGTTATACGTAAGAATATATGTATGTATATAAAATAAAAACAATATTTTTTCTACTATTTTGGTTTACAATAAAAAAATATTACAAATTTTTTTAAGGAGGATGCAGCGAAATGTGACAATGTAGAGAATGACGTGAAATTTAAACCTCGAGTTCTTTGACACTTATTCTATTCGGTGGCTTTTTTTTATAATTTTTTTGTGCACCATTACCGAGAAAAATGGAAAATAAAATCCAGAATTTAACATGGGCTCTTATGGAGACCATCTAACCTTTAATAGTTTTCACTAAAAATTCTGATGAAGAAAAGTGGAGAATTTAATAAAAAACTAAAAAGACATACTTTTATATTCTAAGAACAATGCTGCCCAATATTTTTGAAATCTTGTGTCTAGTTAATGCACAATAATAATTTGAAGTAAACAAAACAAGAATTTTTCACGATATATGTGGAAAGGCAGTAGAGATGTGGCAACACCGCATGGCGCGCGAATTCAAATAACAGAACTGAATGATGACATATAATGACTATTATAATAATCTATATTTTTTTGTATTAACTAATAATTGTATATTTTATTAATCAAATTATATCGAATAAACTCAGAAATATCGAACAATTCAATCTTCTGCGTTAATAATCAGAATACAAATGTTAATTCGACGAAAATGTTGCAAAATATAAAATTACATTTTGCAATGTGATGAATACAATTTATCATCACAATCAGAATCTGCACGAAATCAGTAATACAAACATACTAATTTTAAAAATATATATATTAAACTTCAGCAACTTTTTATATATTTCTTGAATCTGCTTAGCAGATTATAATCTTTAGACTATACAAAAGTTAAAAAATAGAATATTCCAATCTGTAATTGCATACGAAATTACATATTTTATATGTAATTTATATATTTTGGGATTGACATTTGCAGGGTAGGATGTCAACTCAATCGAAAGCTGAAACCAAACATTGCTACCAACAAAATCGACCGATTTCTTTGCGGTGTTGCCACGATTTTTAACCTATTTACATTTATATTTACACTTTTAAAAGTTAAACAAATGCACTCCAATCGACTTAAATTATTTTAATATATACAAATAATTAATAAATGCATTATATTAATAATAATAATAATATACTTTATTTATATTATAGGCATTCATAATAAAATTATTTTGCTCAGTTTTAAGAATGGTAATTTAATTTCTCATCGATTGGTATTTCTTGTTAGAGCCTATCTAAAAGCATAAGAGATATCCCCTTGCCCTTTACCCCGGAAAGATCCGCTGTAACCTCCTTAAAAGGACCCCGCACAAACCTTATGGATTCTGCCCCTTGGTCAAATTGGCTAAAAATTGGATATGATATAGGTTTTGAGCTACTGAACAAAAGTCTCAATGGGCGCGAAGTTCGAAGTCCAGTCGTTTTCATGCTATAGCCACTTGAAGATCTTTAATTTAACGTCATTTCAATAAATGTTTAAAATCAGAACTCGAAAAACAAATTGGCATATTTTTGACAATAATAACGTTAAATGTGTGTCTGAATTTATTATTTTATGACACCCATTAGTTGAATTCTTGTAACCGAATTGTTGTACATGTATTAAGTTAATACCTTATTCGTTCGATCTGTTATTTTTATTTTTTGTTTGTAATATGTATATATGGCTTAAATATTAAATAAAAATGTAAGTTTTATAGCGCTGTTGTATAGTTTATGTAGGTATTTGACGATGAAATATATTCTTGTAGATTATTATTATTTAATGGAACAGACAAATGAGGTGCTACATTTGTAATTTAGAAAACAATCCCCGGAACCTTCCTTGGATTAGTGCCGATGTCAACAAACAACAGATTGCATTATGCAGACGTAGTACTAATAATTTGACCAATATTAATATTGACAATGACACGAGGACTTGCTTCAATTGGAATCATTCAATTATAAAAGAAATAGCTGCAATTTAAGCAGATCCATCAAGTTTGAGATTGAATGTCTTGAAGCAACGAGGAAATCGTGTCTGCGTTATCTGCAATGCAGAAAATGATGTTCACAGACTATCTTTAAAGTGCAGAGTCCACATTTTCGTGTAAGGAAACATTTACGTTCCTGAAAATGTTACATTGTGTGCTCAGCATTTAGACCATAATGGACTTATTATTTCTGCACTGATACTTGGCTTACAATATACCAATAAGCCTTATGTTATCCGTGGATCACAACTGCAAGTCTTTTTGGAACAACTTCTTTCTTACAAGTACTCTTTAATTACTAAAGCAGACTAGCTGTAAGTATGGCTATTAGTACGGTGAAACAGTCGTTGGCAACAAGATTTCTACAAGAAAATATAGGTACTTCAGCTATTAGTCGACAACAGTTCATAATTCAGCATGTTACACCATTTGCGAATGAGTTATAGAATGAACAACTTGAACTACCAAAACCTATAGTCATATGTGATGCTACTTAAGTGTATGTGCACAAAAGTAGTAATTTTCGTGTGTCTTATCTTACTCTTACTCAATCTTACTCTCTGCATAAAAGGAGACATTTATTGAAGCCGATATTCAGGTGTATTCTGTAAGCGAATTGTTAAGATTGTTCGACTTGTTACGCTTGATATGCAACAAGCATAACAATTCATGTGTCAAAAACGGTATTCTATAAGGATTTATTTTGTTCAACTAATTGATATGGCTTAACAATTTATTGAAATCTATATCAATTGTTGGATAACAATTGATATGAATAACAATTCACCACTTCGAGATTTTGATGTTAGTTTTTACTTTTAAAACGTATCGTATATGAACAAAAATACTTGGGAATTATTTAAAATATAAATAATTTTAAAATAAACGGCCTAGCAATTGTCGTCGAAGAAATAATTTTCCCTTTCTAAAAAGATTCAGTGCATTTCGACTTTGTAGGTTGCGGTCAGCGGAACTGTTTGTTGTTATTAGTAGTATTGCTACTAAACGTAAGTAGATTTTTTAATGATTGCCGTTGATCTTTATTACAATAATAATGGATTTGGAAGGAAACGTGTTCCTGGGTAGAGTAGAAAAAGTGGAAGCAGCAAATGAAAGGTAAAAATAAATAAATAGTAGTTTAAAAACCTAACATAACATTCTACACAGAAATCGTGTTTGTATATCGCAAGGCAACTGTGGGATAGTAATAACCCTTTCTCTTTGCCTGAACTTTGTCAGATGCATCCGAGGTAGCAAGGAATGATTGATCAAGCAATGTTGATTGCAGAAGACAAATAAGAAACAACATATAAACTACTTCTTATAGAACGAGGTAGTATTTATTTTATGTGATGAAGTATCGAAATTGTTACTACATTATTTCCTATTATTGTTCTTTTGAAATTGTAGCGAATTGGTTGCAGCATCAATAACAGCAGCCCTTTCATGCATTGCTGCTGCTAATCTCTTTATGACAGCAGTATTCTTGCATATGCTGTTGTAGTCCTCTTTGCAGCAAAGAGTAGTGCATTAATACGAAGAATAATTCTTCCTAGTGCTTCAGTGCCCCCGCTTGCACCCCTGGATCTTTAGTACCCTAGAAAATCTAGCTGGTTAGTTGAACATCCTCTACTTTGACTTTCATCGTGGGAGATTGTACAAGTATGATTTCATTACCTTCCAAAATATCTTGTAAATTGTAACCTCTGTTCTGCCGTGCTAAGCGAAAACAACCTATCTGCAAAACATCAACTCAGAAATATACCATATATTTTCTTAGCTCACATTTACATTCTATATAGTGCATTTCTACATTGCAGTTTTGCAGATAGGTTGTTTTCCCTTAGCACGGCAGTGTTGCAGTAATCATTTCTGCTGACAATGTTGACGGAATTGGTGGTTCTAAAAAAAATGGCAAGCCCAACCCTTAAAGTTGGAGCTTTGTTTCTAGTGTTGCATTTATATACATTTTGTAAATTATTATAAATAAACTGTGAAAACGTCGATGCAGTTTTTTTAAATCAAGTGTTGAAGTATTTTTTATCTTTTAAGTTTAATTTTAATATCTTAGAAGTATTATTTGCTAGCGTCTCATGATATGATGTGTATTTTTAGAAACTGCTGCTGGACAATATTTTCTCTAGATTATAAATTCGGTAAATGAAAGTTTTTACACGTAATTTATTAATGCATAGTAATACTTAAGCATCTATATTTCTAAGTCAAACTTTTAGATAAAAACAGAGCATTTATTCAACTTACGACCTAAAGAACTGATTGTGACCTCAGATTCCCAAGAAATTGCATATTTTTATATCCATTGGGGTTCTTTTACACAATTTTGCAAAATTTAAGTATGGATAATAATAGGAATCTATTTTACTATTATTTACATTATAAAACTGTAGGTTATATTGTTTATTACTTTAGAAAGAAAATGCTGTTCGACTTGCGACACACACAGTAATTTTTTAACGTTCATCCAGTCATCACCAGTTGTTGCTCTTGCTGGTCCATTTGCGACAATTTAGTATAATAGTAAGCTCTTCCCACAGTTTTTGTAAACATTCAGGCCCTTTTCCCGGGTTCAATCTTTCCGTAACCAATATTTCTTTGGTGGGCATAAACTCCAACATTACATAAAATTGCTTTCTGTGTGTCGGGTATTCTTCTCCATGTTTCAAATTCGCGCATCTAACTATTCGAAACTGTCAAATACAAATGTCACTGCTCGAACGCGCATGCACAGTCGGTAATATAGTTCATAATTAGTTTGCATTTCAGTTGTTGTGATTCATTTCAATTGGATCATAACAAGTGCAGTTACAGAATACCAAATATTGCACGAATTGTTAAGATTTCGTAGCAATCAGGTTCATAACAATTATTGTTATGCTTAACAATTGATATGAACCAGTTCTTACAGAATACATAGCATTGATTGTAGCAACTGATGGTTACATTCGCAATAACGATGCGTCCATTCTTCGAGATGAGTTTGACAGAGATGGTCAGAATCTGAATGACTGGTTTCAAAATGGAGATATATTTCTGGTGGATAGAGGATACAGAGATGTTGTGCCGCTCCTGCAACAACTAGGTATTCATCATAAAATGCCAGCGTTTCTTGAACGTGGACAGCGATAATATACAACAGAAGCTGCTAACGATACATGTCTAATAACCAAAAACAGATGGTTGGTTGAAGCTAGAAATGGACACTTGCAAAGTATTTTCAAGATCTTCGATCATACGTTCAACATTCAAAATGCAAAGAGCATTGGTGACTATTACAGAATTGCTGCGGGGATTATTAACAGATATCCTCTTGACAATCTCCGCATCAGAAATGCTCGGTGAGAAAGAATTAACAACCAAGTACCCGATTTTCCAATACTTAATATCGATTACCTACGAGACTTAACAATAGGCGTTTATCAGATCAAGCTTTCGGCATCATATATTCAAGATAAATTGCAAAGAGATGGCGACGACGAACTGCAGATTGATACGTTATTACATGAGAATAATTTAATTAGCGTCAGGATATATTGTCGATTTCGTAATGCTACAAAACATCAAGTTTTTATATCTTACGCGAACCCAAATGCGTTAAAGACTTATTGCTCTGGGTGTCCTGACGATATCTTTTTATGTGCTACATGTTTTGTAAACTTCCATAAATAGTTACAAGTTTCTGTTTATGTTCTTTTATAGATTCCTACATTATATCGTTTATCTAGATTGTCAAAGTCAATATACGCCGGCATTCGTAAATGTCAAAACACATCTCACAAAAAATATACTGCTCGTTGTATGAGCATAGTATTGATAATGCATATCTTAAAGCAACAAGAAGAATTGGCCTTTTTAGGCATCAAAAATGATGACATTACTCCGGGCAACGACGTAAAGCCAAATGACTTCTAGAGAAAAATTAGATAAAATAAACACTGTTGTCAAGTCTTGCATTTTATTTCTTTTAATAACAGTTTAATATAGCAAAATATTGCAACACCTATTGGTATATTGCTCTGCACTACCAGATCTTAGCAGCACCAATTTGCAAGGTACGTGATAGATGTGGTCGAGGGGAAGGTCACTTAGGAGAATTTGCACACCTACTTATATATACACAGCTACAAGGTGTTTAAAGCTATTTATCAAATATTTTCCTCTATTTAAATGTATTTAAAGATATTTAAAATCATTCACATTTCAACTATTTCAAGTTATTTAAATGTATTAGAGCTTATATTCCAGTAAAAATAATTTTAATTGCCTTGAAATATTGCCAGTATTGCCACTAAAGACAAAGCCTACAAACAAGATACTAAAACATTTATTCTAGATAAAAGTACCAACTATTGAAAATCGCAATGACTTTATCTTTATAGAACAAGATTTGATTGATCATTTAAGAAAAATTGGATTCCTCCACTATATTCCACTCCAGTATAAAATATCACACGATATTTTGAATTTCAATTCCATTAGTCCCAACCCCCCTTTTTGCAATTCTTCAATACAAATATGGAACAAATTTCATTCAAAAGTAAAAACTTTAAGAGATTTCAAACCCATTAAAACCTCAGTTTCTTCAGGTTTCACTTTCACAAGATTTGTTTGTAACACTACGGTTAAAAAAATGTCAAATTATGTTAAGTAAATCTGCAACAACTTTATATCAAAAGTTTTGGTGTTGTATTAGCCGTTGACACCTTCTAGCCTAAAACATTATACATTAATTGATAAAATGTACTACTTTCTTTAAAAAATGTTACATTAAAAAATTATTTCATGTGTATTACACAAGTAATTTAATATAGAAATAGTCTGACAACATGATACGTGTAATTTGCTCAAGGATTTGCACATAGTGTTACTTTATTATTACATCTCAAGAAAATAGATTGACTTACCGTGAATGGTTAATTCATGATCTCTGTTTACTTCACATAATCTTATTGCTTCATCTAATTCCAGCTGCGTAGAAATAGTACATGGATCACCCTCTTCATCCACCCACTTGATGGTAAACACTTGATCGTATGAAAACCGACAGATCTCTCTCATTTCATTGTATAATTCATCTAACGTTATACTGGGATTGATATAGATTATTAAAACTTCTCCATTATAGGCTATTTTTGCCCGTATCTCCTGAGTTTCTGTCACTAACTGTGTGGGCATGTTAACAGAAGTCAATTAAAACTTTAAAAGGATGAACTCGATTTGTTATAATTAAAGTTGTATTGTATTAGTCTGTAAACAAAGAATTTTCCAATTAAGTGAAATAAATAAGTCACGGGTGAATAATTCATAAAAACATTAGTCACACCTTTTCTGTGTTTAATTAAAGAAAAATCTTAACACTTTTATAGAAGTAATAATTCTTTACAATTTTTTTTTTCTAGTTATAAACATTTTGTGGAGTCAAAAACTTACCAGGACAAAGCCGCAGGTATGAAAGAAGTTAGTTTTCTAGTCAAAAAAGGGCAAACAAAAGGAAAAAATTAAAAAATAAAACTAACACAAAAATTTCTAACCTAAACTGCTTATGCGTCATGAAGTCGTCAACAGTAAACAAACCTGTAGCATTTTAATACGGTTAATTTACAATAGATGGCGCGTAATGTATTAAATTGAAATAATTGAAAATATATAATACTGGGCGTCCTATTTATCAATAGATTTTTTCTTAATACTCGTCCTTACAATAATTTAATCAGTCTAGTCAATATAAGATTATTCGAATTATTTAATATTAGCCCTGTCTCACACATGAATTGAACAAAATACTTTAATAATATTAATACCGGAAACTCCGTATACTTTACCATATGAACAGACGACCAAGGTTCGTAAATGTATGAGCAAGCTTAGAAATATAGGTCGTCGCAATTCCGCCATTTTCGCGCTAGGTAACAGTTGCTATACGGTTGCTATTGAAGCCGACATTATTGTCATATGAGGCGCGTGACGTTCTTAAGACGTTGAATTAACGCTTAGTACGAAAAAGTACATAACTGCAAAGAAGTCGAGTTGTCGATTATCCTGCTTTCTGTTAATCAACATGTTTCGCCATTTTCGTACTAGCTGGATAGTGGAAGTGTAGGAGATGATCTATCTTTCTAAGCTTGCTTAGACATTTATGGACCTTGCAGGCGACTATAGCCCTTTTATTTTCGAATAGTAGCGACAACGTTTGATCTCACCGATGGAGCAAAAGCACCAGATCGATGTTGGCGACATTGGATGTTACCAAATTTAACATTCCTTCTTACCCCTTAAGGAAGTTGTGGTGGGATAGTCCGAGCCAAAAGTTATGGAGCTGTGCTATTTTGACAAATTGAAATAATTACATAGTTTTGTTTCAAATAATGGCTGTAACGATACTAGTTTTATTAGAATGCATGTGAAAGCAGTTTAGTTAATATACACAGTCTAGTCTAACTTTACGTTCACGTCATAAATATAAAAGTCGTGACGTAAGAGTACAACCAACTGTGCAAATAGTAACGTTAAAAATGTAATTTTATGAAGAAAGATTATTTGCTTTATCGAAGATTTTAACCTTTGTTGTTAAATTTAAAAGTTCTGGTTTTGATCTGCCTTTCTCAATAATTTGTAATTTCTCTCCAAAACTGTATGCAGAAAATTCTTTATTAATAATTTACAAACTGAACAAAAAAGATTGTCCCGATTCGGATGTATCGGAAGTACTCGAACCTTCTACCGAAGCAGTTGAATTTGCAGTCGTGACGATAATGCAATTTTAAATTTACATACAGAGCAAACTAAATAGAATTATTTGTCTTTAAAAATATTCCAACTTATATAAATTGAAATAATAAAATGTTTCAAAATACAGTCTCATTCGCAGATTTACATTACTTAAGTAGCATTAAATTTAACAAACACTAAATCGAACAATTAACCAAATTATAATAAATAAACATTTGAGCATGAAGCACACTAAAAATAACGACCAAACAATGTTAATCGTATCGTCTGTATCACCACGGCCGCTAATCAAGGCTAGGAGAAGAGCAGTTATAAGCAACAGAATTAGTGCTTATATGCACTGTATGTAACACATTCGAATGGGTATTACATTTCCGCGCAAGTTTAATTGAGCCTAATTTAAAATAGTACTCTAAATAATTATACTTTTTGCTGTACGGAATTGATATTGAGCTTTAAGTTGATTAAATATTGCTAATTTAAATAAACGACAAGCATAATTTTATAAAAATATTTTTGTTAGCACTGGTTTTTATTTTTAATAAATTCTCAAGGGAAGCATTGCTTCCATTACTTCCATTGCTTCCATGGAAAACAGTAAAAGAATGTATTCTATTTACATTCTGCAGATGTAAAAATAAAAAATATTTTATCGAATATAGCACTTTTTGGTTACCTAGATAGATCATAATTAATAATATTAGAAGTCTAAAAACGACCTTATTGAACGTCTAAAAGACGTCGTTTTGAGGACGTCTACGTACGTCCCACAACATGCCGTCTTATGGACATCATTTATTAGTCATATGACGTCGCCAACCAATAATCACTTAAAAATAACGTCAACGTCTGCCGAGTCAGTGTGCTGGCTGTGGAGAACTCTTGCCTATGTAGTACTATAGTTCATTTTTTCCTGCTGTATGGTTGCGCGCGCAACATATTTTAAATTTTGAATCAAAATTTAAAATGCAGTGATTTCATTGGGGGGACTGGAAGTCCAGCGTACACCAGGGCGTACACCGCGTATACGATGGCAACGGCAGCAGGTATCCTGCTGCCGTGCGCGCGTGCGCCAGTGTCAAATGGCTGTCTGTAATTGGTCTGTACTCTGTAATGTCACATTTCACATTCTTTCTGAAAATGCGGCAGTGCACATGAGGCTTTTGTAATGCGCGCGCAACCATACAGCAGGAAAAAATAAACTATATCAACATCTATTTTTATTTTGTTTTAATAAAGCAACCTTTTGTTATTGCTAAATGAACATTCGCCTTATTGTTTTTTCCCGTTTTCAAGTAACATTACCTCTATTTATTTAGTTAGCTATATCCTGGGACAGGTTTACCGTCCCAACAAGTCGTTTACCGGTAACGATAAGTCATTATACATATTTCCACAGAGTATTCATGCGCAGTAAGGAGCGGTTGGCACCTTATAAATTTCCGATATCTGCCGAGAACCCACGACTGAATAGCGGCAACTGGGTTATTGAATACGACGGTAGTCAGGTAGGTTATACTAATTCCGCTCCGAGTTTGGGAAGATTTCGAGAACTTTTAGGTAACCTCGCAGTATTCTACACTCTCCTCAAACAATGTACATTTTTCTAGATTTACTTTCACATTATACTGGCTTAATCTATCTAAGACCGTTTCTAGCAATTGCTGGCCATGCTTTAGGGATGTACCTGCAATAATTATATCGTCTAAATAACAATATACATGAGAAATTCCACATAAAATTCGATCCATGACGGACTGAAATATGGCTAGACCACAAGCTATTCCATAATATGTCAACCGTGTGTAAGTATAAATTCCTACATGTGTATTTATTGTTAAATATTTTTGATAATCTGGATGCACCTCTAATTGCTGATAGGCACCTGACAAATCTAAAACAGTAAAAACTTTTCCACTTGTCAAATTCGAAAAATATTATCAGGTGTCGGTAACGGGTACTGATCTATGTTTAGAACTTTATTTACTGTAACTCTGAAATCTGTACAAATTCTGACATCATTTGTGTCTTTCTTAGGGAGCACCACAATCGGTGAAGCCCATTTACTAAAATTGACAGGTTTCAAAACACCTACTTTAACCATTTAGTTTTTCCTCTACCTCTGACTTCAACGCATATGGCATAGTGTGTGCTTTTTGTACTGTTGGAACAACATTTTCCTTTAGGATAAATTTCACTTCAAAATCTTTTATAGGTTTACATAAATTCTTATCAAAAACACTTTTGTATTTTTCTTTAAAATTGTTTATAAGATTTTGTTCTTTACTTTCAAAACTCTTATTTATTGGAAAGTGCTGTTGCCAACTAGGATACAATACATTTAACCAATTACGACCTAACATAGGCACAAAATCTTTATTACTGTTAATAACTGTTAAAGTTAACATATATTTTAAACTGCCCTGTATTACATGTGCTATACATTCACCAACAGCTTTAATATTTTCTATTTTCAAAGTAAGTTTCCGGTATTATAGTTATTTATGTACCAAGGGCATTAGAATGATGTGCGACGCGCAGAGGAGCATTTCTGAGACATCGGTATGGAGGAAGGTAGCTCAGTGGAGACGGTCTTAGTTCCCGGTATAAGTATAAATAATCCGGAAATAGGCGCTAAGTAATCTTTGTAGGAAATTACTAAACTCCAAGTTAAGGTAAGTAGCCAAGGTGAAGGAGTACACGAGCAATAAAAAACAACATAATTGTAAGAACGATATAAATAATATTTAATAATAAAGAAAGTAGGTAAGATTATGATACAATAAATGTAATTTTAAGCAAATGAAATGAGTAATGTAATTTTTTTTAATAAGTACACACAGTGTATAAATATGAACGCTGAATAAAGTTTCTCAAACGCTATTAGTATATATTTTTTATACCTCAAAGATTAGTTATCTCCTATTATGTAGCTTTGTTTGCAGATATAAGAAAGACTTATCCACAGAAATTAAGGAAATGATTTTGTTATTAAATGTAATAAAAGAAATGTTAATAATAATTAACCAGACTAGATAAAATTCAATATCCAAATAGACGCGCTATCACGATAACGAACTAGGCCCAGCGTTTTAGGATTGATAATAATAAATACTCGAAAGATAATGTACGGTACCAAATTTTAAATAATAATTTAATTTCTGTTTACAAAATAAGAATAATCTAACTTTTACTTAGTATCAGCAATTAACTAAATGGTAATACGTTGACAGTTCAATAAATATCATAAATAACTAGAATAGCTTAACATGTACAGTTGCGGCCGAAAAATTTTCAACGGTCTATTGCGACTGCTTAATTTAGGTACTTTTTAATTTTCATAAGAGACGTCACTTTTATTTATCTGAAATGTCATAAACGGCATACAAGCCAGATTCATTCGATGTGAATATCAGAAAAATGTGCTAACTTGATAAACTACCGTTGAAAATCTTTCTGCTGCAACTGTACATATACTCGATGTGAATCATGATAAGGTGATAAGAAAAATGGTATGATTTCTTTACTATTAAACAAATAACCTATGATTGATCTTCCCAAAACACACACAAAAAATAATAACAATAGTTAGAAAACGCTTTCTTTAAATTTGAACCTGGCAATGTGTAAATTCCAGTAGTTGTATCTCCCAACTGATGTAGCTTCTGCTTCTGGATACCGGGACAGCCAGTAGCTGAACGTAGAGGGTAATAATAATAAAAATGTTTATTTCCAAAAACACAAAAGTATAGGATTGTCACAAGTAATAAATGAAAATGTATAGATATAATACACATAGTAATAATACTGAAAACGACATAATTTGACAAACAAAAAATGTAATAAATAACAACAATATGAAAAGCAGATAAAGGTAATAGCATATAATACGACATAATTATGTATACATAGCAACATACACGAATATCAGGGAATATCACTTTGTTCTAAGTATTCTTCAAAAGTATAGAAGGGATGGTGTAGTAGATAGTTTTTCAACGTTTTTTTAAATTGTGTACTATTAAGTTCTTTTGTGTACTTAAGTTTCTTTTATAATAATAATAATAATTACTACAACCCATAACCTTAACCAAGGCCCCAGAAGCTATAAGCTTGTGCGGGAGGGAGGGGGCGATTATTATTATTATGTAGGCCCAATGTGCGGCTGCAGCCGACTTATAGATGGAACAGCGCAAATCCCACATTTGTGTTACAGCTAAGGGAAACTGCAGAAAACCTTAACCAGATCTGCCAGCGCCGGGAGTCGAACCCGGGCCGCTTGGGTGAAAGTCCGGCACGCCAGACATTACACTACCAAGGCTGTATACACCAATAGTTCACACTTTGCTGTGTCCTTTTCAGCCGATGGATTGGAATGATCAGTTCCTCTCTTCTTCTGGTATTATAATTGTGGAAATCTCCATTACTGTTGTAATAGTCTTTATTCGAATGTACATACTTCACACAGGTACGTATATAAAGATTAATGACGGTAAGTATTCCTTTTTGCTCAAAGAATTTTCTACAGCTCTCTCTGCTGCTTATATCTGTAAGTATTCTTATTGCTTGCTTTTGTTGCAGGAGAATGGAATTGAGTTTATTACAGGTGCCCCAAATAAAGATTCCATAGGATATTACGCTGTGAAACATAAGTGGCTCTTGCAGCTTCGTGAATACCATATTCTTTAATTTTACGGATGCAGTGTAGAGATGTTGATAATCTGCTTTCTAATTCACTAATATGAGTGATCCATTTTAGCCCATTATCTAATTGTACTCACAAGTAGCTTCGCTAAAGTAATTTGTACTGGTGTTGGATAGAACGTTAAAGACAGAGTCTTTTGTATATTTACCAGTAATTCATTTGATTGAAACCATTCCTTTGCTGATACAAGCGCCTCTTCTGAGAGTATTTGCAGTTCTTGCCGAGAATTACTTTTTGTAATAATTGATGTGTCATCAGCATATAAGTATGTGGACGCCATTGTTAGGGTTTAGGTTACATATTTAATTATTTATTGTATCATTGTGTCTTCTCTTAATTACGTTATAAATTTAGGTTAATAATTATGTTATTGTACAAATTTGTTGTTAAGTACATTTATTCGACTATGTTCGCCTATCGTCGACTTAAGCATGTTTGGGGCGCATAGCTCAAGGGTTACTTGTCAGGGAGAGGGGTAGAACAGTACATTTTCTACTCACTTGTATATAAGTTGCTGTCCTGTACAGTCCAACAAAAATCATTAGTTTAATTAAAATTATTAAACGTCTAACTAAGAAGTGTTTTTTATCTTTTACACATTGGTCCTTCGAAGTGGATATTTATGTGAACCACGTGAAATAAATAATTACCCGGTGTTATATCGTGTTACCATATTCGTTGTCGATACTGTAAAATCCAACGTGAAATAGTTAAAGTGTACCCAGTGGTATATCGTGTACCGTTGTCGATACCAAAAACCAAAGACATTATCATTAATATCAAAACATCGCTTGAAGTTATCAAGCTGTTAAAAAATTCTAAAATAAAGAACGACGCACAAAAAACCGTTACTTTGAGTTTCAACAAGCCAGCATCGCAAGAATACCCTTTTGTACTTCAGATACCTGCTTACACCGGTGATTCATCCTACCAGGAATACCCAGCGCTTTGTCCACTGCTAGGACAACAACAGCAGCTTTCTAGGAAGGATTAACGTAAGTGGGCTTTTCCTTGTACCTCAATATTCATTGTCCAAAACCTGTTGCTTTTGAGTTAGAAACGTCATACTTATTCAAATTCTTATTCTCATTAAATAATGGAGGAACTAGATTTAAACAGTTTAACAAGAAAACGCGGCATTCTCAAAGGCCATATTACTAGATTCCAAAATCCAGTAGACGCTATAAAAAAGGTTCCGAATCCTGATAAACTATCATTATCACAACTCAGTATACGTTTGGAGGCAGTAGAACCTATTTTAAATGATTTTAACGATATTCAGTTTGATATTGAATCCCTTCAAACAAAAGCAGAAGAAATACATACAGGCAAACGAAAAAGAAGAGAAAATTTTGAAAATTCATTTTTCACTAACCTAGCATTAGCTCAAACTCTTTTAAAGAAGAACAATTCTAATACATCTGCACATTTAGTGCTTCATACTAATTCCAACAGCAGCTTCGATCCTTCAAACCTTTTAAATCAGGTGAAGCTACCTACAATTAGTCTTCCCACATTTGAAGGCAACTACGAGAATTGGCTCGAATTCCGTGACACATTTGATTCACTTATTCACAACAATAACAGCACTAGCAATGTACAAAAATTTCACTATTTAAAAGCATCATTGAAGGGTGAAGCCAGTCAGATTATACAATCCTTGCAGCTTTGCGATGCTAATTATGCAGTAACATGGAACGCATTATTAGATAGGTATAACAATAAGCGCTTGATAGTTAATATAGTATATTAAGTATCAAGAACAGTAAGGACAGTTTACCGATCGACGACAATGTTTGGCGACTTCGCTTCGCTCAGTCGCCAATATTGGAGGAGATTGGTAAACTCCTTACTGTTTGAGATGCTTATACTATTTTTCGTACGACCATTATGAAAAAAATAGATTTAAGATAATTTATTTTTGGCCTGTATATCCACCAAACATTAAGTAGGTTTTGTCGTTACCATGGATACGTTTGCAATTACTATTATTTTTGAATGTCAGGATATTTGTCAAACTCGTGAGAATGAGTGAATCTGAAAACGAATATAATTGGGATATTGAGACCTGAGCAAATTTAAATAAACAACATACATTTTTTTAAATAGTCCAATTATTTAGAAAATAAATGATTTCTCGCGAAAGAGACATCTAAAGATCATGCATTTATTTTATAAATTACATATAATTTACTTACCGTTCTGTTTTTGACAGAACTGAACGGTAAGTAATTACTTACCGACGCGTTTTTGCTTAGCAACCAGTAAATATAACCTACTGTTCTAAAACCAAGTATGGTAAACAATCCGAAATAGCATGGTCGTACAAAAATTATATTAAATCGTTACTCAATTTGCCGACTTTGTCCAAAGAATCACATATTTTATTACGCCAACTTCTAGATGGGATTTCAAAGCATTTACGATCATTAAAAATTTTAGACCAACTAGTTGATCAATGGGATGGCTATTAATCTATCTTATAGTCTTAAAATTAGACATGACTACAAAGCGTGAATGGGAATCATATAAAATAAGCGGGGAATCTCCTACTATTTCTTAAAAGGTAGATGTGCATTATTAGAAACATTAAACATGAGCCAGGGCAATGAAGTAAAGTATAATAATAAACCTAAACCATTTAAATTTCAAACCCATACTGCATCTAATACGTTCGTAACTACCAACGAGTCAAATGCAAACAAACAACCCATTTGCGTATATTGCAAAAATAGCCATAGCATTTACAACTGCGAAGAATTCAAATCACTGCCTGTTCAGTCAAGAATAGCTCAAGTAAAAACGCATAAATTATGCTACAATTGTTTACGAAATTCGCACCCCACACTCTATTGTAGATCTGCTGGATTCAGATCCTGTAGGAGAAAGCATCACTCACTCCTACATATTAATAACAACCCAGTTGCCGGAAATTTTCCAAGCACGGAAGCCCAAAACATTTCATCAGCAACAGATAACAGTGCAATTCTTACTGAAGCTAATCAAGTTCCATTCACCAATATTAATCACGTTTTAAACGATTACAATCAACAAGTGCTATTGTCCACTGCAATTGTAATAGTTGTAAGTAATTCTGGATCGTATTATAAATGTATGACTCTTCTGGATAGCGGCAGCCAGTCAGATTTTATAACTCAAGACATGTGTAATATATTAGGCTTGCAGAAAACCAAAATAAGTGTAGCTGTTACTAGTATTGACCAAAAAACGGAGGTAGCAATTAAATCCAGATTCAACAGTTACGAATCTTCCTTATCGTGTATAATTGTTCCAAAAATCACGGGAAATCTTCCCAATCATTCATTTAACGCAAGGTCCCTGGAAATACCAGGAAATATCCAGCTAGCGGATGAAACATTCAATATCTCAAACAAAATAGATTTAGAGGCTCAAGTATTTTGGAACTTAATATGTGTCGGTCAGTTAGAGCTAGGGGTGGGTCAATTGACACTTCAGAAAACCAGATTTGGTTGGGTGCTATCAGGTCCTCTCAGTTATCAGGTTAATCATATCAATAATCCTCAGTGTAATGTGAGTACTGCTAATGACAACATTGAGGTTCAGAACCAGCTAGTTAAATTTTGGGAATTGGAGGAATGCAGATCTATAAAGGCATTGCCACGCGAAGAAAATTATTGCGAGGAGAATTTTATAAACACAACGTCTCGCGGTAAAGACGGACTCAAAGGAATTAGCAATAAAACGGTTTAATTCACTTGAACATCAACTTCAAAAAAATCCCCATCTAAGGGAATCGTATATAGCTTTTATGGATGAATATCCGCGATTAGAACTTTGCGCAGCCCTTTTACTTGCCAGACTTATCGAAAAAACCCGTGCTGCTCTGGTCTTAGATGTAAACACGGTTAACTGTTGGTCCGATTCGACAATCACCTTGGCTTGGATAAAAAAGGCTCCAAACTCATTAAAAACATTTGTAGGTAACCGCGTCGCGGAAATTCAAGATCTTACTTCACAATATGTATGGAGACATGTTGATTCGAAGCAAAACCCTGCTGTCTTACCATCGCGTGGCGTCAGGCCGCTTAATTTAATCAATGCCGAACTTTGGTGGCATGGCCCGGTATGGCTAGCAAATTTTTCTCCACATATCCATCCCGAAGATTATAAGAATATCGAAAATTCTCCTGATTATTTAACAGAACGGCGACGTCAGATTACTGTATTGGCAGCCAAAACTGAACCTCACATGCTTTTCGACAAATTCTCGTCACTGAATAAGCTTCAAAGGGTGGTAGCATATTGTTTGCGTTTTAAGAACAATGCAGTCAATCCAAAAAATCTGAGAGTTATAGGTAATCTAACCGTTCAAGAACTAAAGAATGCTCTACAATTATTAATAAAGATAGCCCAACAAGCTGAATTTAAGCAAGAAATCTCAGACTTATGCAAGCACAAACAAATCAATTCTAAAAGCAATTTACTACCTTTAAATCCCTTTATCGATCGTAATGGACTTTTAAGAGTTGGTGGTAGGTTAGCTAATTCCCACTTTTCAGACAACAAAAAACATCCTATTTTGCTGCCTAAAAATCATAAGTTGACATTGCTTATTATCAGAAATATGCACGAGGCAACTTTACACTCTGGTCCGCAAGCCCTTCTGGCATATTTAAGAGAAACATATTGGCCAGTCTCGGGTCGTAATCAAGTTAAAAAGATTGTCCACACGTGTGTACGATGTTTTCGAGCCAATCCTCGAACTGTTGAGACATTGATGAGATCTTTACATAAAGAACGTCTGGAACCGCATTTTCCTTTTGAAATTTTGCGGGGTTGATTATTGTGGCCACATCTTAATGAAAAACAAAAAGGGTCGAGGCTGCAAGAGTGTGACGGTTTATATTTGTATATTCATTTGCTTTGCTACCAAGGCAATTCATACTGAATTAGTCTCTGAACTCACCACGGAGGAATTTTTAGCGTCTTTAAGGCGATTTTCGTCTCGAAGAGGAAAACCCTCAAAAATATACTCCGACAATGGCTCCAACTTTGGTGGTGCAGATAATTGCCTAAAGCAATTCCTAACGAGTCTAAATTCTCCTGCCAAAAATAATAATTTTCAAAATTCATTAGCCTCTGAAGGAATTATTTGGATTTTCATTCCTCCTCGCTCCCCTCACTTCGGTGGCCTTTGGGTGGCCGGAGTCAAGACAATAAAGTTCCATTTAAAACGAGTATTAGGTACTGCTTTGTTCACCTACGAGGAATTAGATACTTTACTAACTCAAATAGAAGCAGTAACAAATTCACGTCCTCTCTCTCCCTTGTCTAGCGATTCTACAGACCTTAATCCTCTGACTCCAGCCCACTTCTTAATTGGAAGGAGCCTTGTTAGCGTTCCAGACCAGGACGTTACGCATATAAAGGAAGGAAGGCTATCGCACTTTCAAAGAATTCAAAGGGTTATGCAAAACTTCTGGAAGCGATGGTCGAAAGAATATGTCAGCGAATTACAAACTAGGGTGAATTGGAAAACAAGCAGCTCAGGATTGATTCAACCAGGTAAAATGGTTGTCATTCGAGAAGATAACATTCCACCGCTTAAGTGGCGTCTTGGGCGAATTTTGGAGCAGCATCCCGGTTCAGATGGTGAAGTTAGAGTGGTGAGTGTTAAGTGCGCGAACGGAATAATAAAACGTGCCATATCTAAAGTGTGCGTCCTTCCAATAGACAATTAGTATGGAAGTAGTGCAGCGAATTGAACTTTTTCTCATTAGAATTTTATGCATTATTTAATAAATCTTTGTTATAGTTAATAGTAGAAACAAATCTATTGAAAGAAGAGCCTTTCAAGGTGGGGGTGTATGTCCTGTACAGTCCAACAAAAATCATTAGTTTAATAAAAATTATTAAACGTTTAACTAAGAAGTGGTTTTTATTTTTTAAACAGCCATTTTTACATTACTAGAAAGATCATTGATGTAAATTATAAAAAGTAGGGGTCCCAGTAACGACCCTTGCGGTACTCCAAGCTCTAAGCTTTGTAATGAAGAAAATTTGTTCTTCCACCACACTTTTTGATATCGGTTATTTAGATAAGGCTCTAGCATTTTGTAAGGTGTTCCTCTAATACCATAACAATGTAGTTTTTTCAATAATATTTTATGATTCACCAAGTCAAAAGCTTTGCTTAAATCTAAGAGTGTCATTTGCACAAATTCGGTATTATCAAAGGCTTCAATTACTATGTTAGCAATATCTATTAGAGCTGTTGTGGTTGATTTTCCTTCAATATATCCATGTTGGTTATTATTTAATAAATTATGTTTCTTTAGGAAAGCTTCTAATCTACTTTTTAGCAAAACCCTCAAAAATTTTTGAGAACACTGGAAGAATAGCAATTGGTCTATAATTATCAGTTTCATTAATGTCACTTTTTTTATGTACGGGAGAAATCTTGGTAATTTTTAGCTCATTTGGAAACTCTCTTTTCTCAAAGCACTTATTTATTACATCTATCAATGGTGTTATAACATAAGGCAAAATTATCTTGTGTAATAATTTTGTGTTGAAACCATATACATCCGATGCTGCTTTTGTCTTGATATTCCGTACCAAGTTGAAGATCTCAGTTTCAGTTACAGAAAATAGATAAAAGGATAATCCACTTTGCTGTATCTTCAGTTTTTTAATGGCCTCTTCCACTGGGATAGTTGTTCTACCATCCATTCTATTTAGAGTTTTCTTTGCTATGCTGGCAAAGTCATTGCTTAATTCTGTAGTAGTTATCTTGCTTTGCTCTGCTATGTTTTTGTTTTTAAGTTTATTTAGTTCATATTTAATTATTTCCCAGATCGCTTTTTGTTTATTTTCTGTATGTTGGATAATGTTAGCATTAGATGCCCTTTTAGCTACTGCTATTCTTTTTTTTATATTCTTTTCGTACTCTTGCGTATAGATCTTTGGCATCTGTATTTCTCGTAACTGTTGCTATTGTGTGAATGCTGTCTAACTGATTTTTCATTTTTTCTTAACTCATCATTGTACCAACTGATGGACATTCTTTTGTTATTAATTGTTTTCCCTATTTCAGGAAAACTTGTATTGAAGGCATCGAGAAGAATACCGTGAAAAATGGCAACAGGATGATGCGTCTTCAGTACTGTACATGCTTTCCCATTTAACTGTTTTTAATTCTTCTATAAAGCGGTTTGTATTAACATCGTTAATTTTTCTACATTTAATTTTTTAATTTTTATTTTTAGGAATTACTGTATGACAAGGATGCATTAGTATTTGACAGCTATGATCTGAAAAATGTAAATTTTTGGTATATAGTTATTTCATAGTCAGATTCTAGATTAGTGAAAATATTGTCAACGCATGTTGAAGTTTTATCTGTAACTCTTGACGGTTCGTATGTAACTGGTTGCAATCCAAAGGATTTGAAAATATTTAGTTGTTGTCTAGTATCATTATTATCTTTTAGAAGATTTATATTAAAATCACCAGCAATAAATATATATGTGTATTTCTTATTACTAGTTATCCTTTCTAAAAGAAACTCTAACTTAGTAAAGTAAGAATTTAAACATCCATCAGGTGATCTATAAATAGATACGTACACGGATTTCTGTTCTTGTATAAAAACGCCCGATATAATTGTGTAACCAGTTTGGTCATAATCACATATTCCGGTGTTACATTATCTGTTGATTGATTCTTGATATTTTCACAATTTTGTGGAGTCTCAACAGTAGCTTGTATTTTTTGGGATATTTCTTCGGTGGCTTCAAAATGTTTTTTTTAAATCGTCCAATATTTTGCTTTTTGTGCTTAAATTGGTTATTTTTTTGTGGATTATAATTTCTATTAAATCTTCTTTTTTTAATTTATTTAATTCTTTGCATATTTCGTTTAACGATGATGCCATACTGATGTTGGTAATGTTGCAAAATTAGACAAAAAGAAATTAAAACTATTTAACTATCTCCGTATAATACAAAGGAAATAATAAATAAAGATAATAAATAGTAGTACGGATTATTTATATGTAATAATACAATAGGAAAGACTGGGACACACGCTTCGCGCTGGCGGTGCCTATCGCAGCTGCTTTTCACTTATACACAAACATAGGAAAAAAAGGCAACGGTCAGGAAAACAGATAATGAAATTACATAGGAGAATACTAGATTAATTATATATGAATTAAATATTGGTTTAATTTATTTAGCAATAAAATATGTATGTTTTGTAAAAAGGTTTTGTCTGTAAATACATTTATATAAAGTATGAATGTAAAGGTAAAAATGATGATACCACCCCAAGCAGCATTTTTAGTCACCGCTACGTACCAGCAACCACCGGTGGAACTATAAAGTTTTTGCCGTTAGTCACAAGAACGTAATTGCTACGGTATTGTTACGTGTCTGGAACCAAAATGGGGAACAATTTTTGGGTAGCAGGTACGTGGCGGCGTAGTAATTGCTACTTTCGTGGAACTTCTTTTCTCTTTGACACATCATGTCGTGTGTTTGTTCTCTCTTGCTCTTGCAACTTAACAAATATTCTATCATTTTCTATACTATATAATGCTGGATCGTGTCACAAAATGAACTACCAGTTTATTTGTAATACGTACTTAATACAAAGAGCGATGAAATGTTTGATTATTTTGTCATTCCAGTACACCAAAATTATAAACCATTGCAACTTTTCTGTTAAATATGATGATGATAGATCGAAAAATAACAACGCGCCTTCTTTAATTATATTTTTTAGTAAAAAAATGTCACAAATGTCAAAAAATAAAACATGATAAATATACACGAAATACTTATACGTTTGATACACATGATAGAAACCATTTTTATATTATTCCTGTTATGTTCTTTTATGTGTTTAAATAAAAGATACTCAATTATTGTCATTAATTAACTTTATTAATATTGAGTGAGCTGGGCGAATTAAATACACAATGCATAGACTGTAGAAGACGTATATCCTCCAAGGCGGCTCGAGTGTTACTGACGCACGCCCAGAGCATGCCAGGATTGGTTAGTTAGATCACTATAAATAAATGTTGCCAACTTCAACCTACATACATAACAATCCCTAAGGCACAATTTGGCACTAATTTGTTATTTTTATTGAAGGTTATATAGTAAAACATCTATTAACAATCATAACAAATTGCAAATTGATTAATGATTATTGATTAATCCAACATTTTACAAGTAAATATGGAGATGGAGTAGTTTACGAAAAATTACTTTAATATGATTTTTCTGGGTAGCAAAAACGTAAGTGTTACATTCAATACTACTGTAAGGTTTTAAAAACTTTAAAGTAGCTTCGGGCAAGTTACTGCTACAATCATAATACCACTTTGAAGTTGCAACGACTTTAAAGTAAGTATACTAAGTGGCAATACGGTTCCAAATACTTTAATAGTTACTCAGAAGTAATGAAACTACATAGTTCCAATAAATAGTAGAAACAACTACACAATTACTAAAATATTCCGAATTGAAGAAATTAAACCTATAAAGTCATAAATTTAGTTGCAGTTACGTAACAACTACTCAATCAAAGTTCCGATCTCAGTTACTGCTACTTAAATGCTGCTTGGGACTGGTATGATATGATATCATCATATACAATACACACAGTACTAGTAGAATTATAATTTTGAAAATAATGCTATTTATCAGGCAGTATCTAATAATATACTTTTAAAAACTCAATAAAAAATGCAGAATTCATGTTCTTACGTCAGCTGATTGAAAGTAAACCATTAAAATTTGAAAGAAACCTCAAGAAATTACACTATTTCTGCGAGCTCACTTTGCACACGTCCACACACATATGCTTCTTAGCTTAATCTAACCCCCGATGCGTACGTAATGAAGAGTGTACGTAGAATACTTAACCTTCGTATGATAAGCAAGGGGTTTAACGTCTTTAGACACAGGTAGGTGGGTAGTTAATTAGTTCCATACAATCAATTCATTCAATTAAGATTTATTCGAAAAAAGAAAAGAAAGAATTAAATGATAACGTACCTCGTGGCAACTCCAAAATCCGCCGAAGTGAGCAATTTGATAACCAATAACCAACCAACAGTTGCAATAATAAAATTATTCCAAAGTTACCAAATATTATAAAAGGATAAATCCTGAAATCAGTATCCAAAACCAAGTGGATATAAAAATTCTAACTATTTAAATCACCACTGAGGGACCACCATTTTGTAAAATTTTTTGAAAAACAACTTCCTTCACGGAAATCAGAAAAGTGACAAAAACAAATATGCGTTGTTCGCACAATTGACCTTTCGAAATTTATTAACGCCCTCTAACAATATTTTATAAAAATTGTTGAAAATAAATGAGTACATTGTGTTCCAAAATTAGTTCATAAAAATCAAATAGGAGAAAACGAAAAACTAAATTTGAACGTTACACGTCTTCGGACGCGTTCGGGTCCGGTCGAGAACGTGTCCCCTCGCGCGTTTCCGGCTTTTGGGCGAGTTCGGGACCGGTCGGAAACGTGTCCCATCCTCCCCGCTTTTCCGGAGTTCGGGCATCTCTAGACGCGTTCGGGTTAAGTTTGGGTCCGGTCGGGAACAGATCTCGACGTATTTTCGGCGTTCGGACGTTTCCGGCTGCGTTCGGGCGTCTTCGACGGCTTTCGGACCCTGCCGGGAACAGGTCCCTTCGTGTTTCCAACGTTCGAGCGTCTTCGGCCGCGTTCGGGAGAGTTCTTCCCCGTCGGGAACGGGTCCCCCTGTTTTTCGGGCGTCTTCGGCCGCGTCCGGGGGAGTTCGAGGTCAGACGGGAACGGGCCTCCCGGAGTTTCCGGCGTTCGGGCGTCTTCAGCCGCGTTCGGGTATGGTCGGGGATGGGTCCTGCCGCGTTTCTGACGTTCGAGAGTCTTCGGACCACTTTGGGTCCGGTCGGCGTGCACGTTCCCGCGCTCGTCAGGACGTACGGTATACAGAGGAATACAGGGAGAGACAGGAGACTAGAGCTCGACGCAGTGTATAACGCCGAAACGATGTACGGAGACGTTATCGCACACACAGGCACACCTGGAGGATATGCCAAAGGATGATATCGTTCCGTTATCCGCCGCATTCCACAACTGGCTGATAACCGACTGTAAATTTCGAGTTTTCCCTTCACTTTCACTTGTACATCGCTACGCGAGGCAACGTATATATAAAACGAGAAGAACAGCGACTGTTTAACAAGGAAAAATTGTTGCGATCTGGAGGAGAGGAAGAACCTTAGAGAGAAGCACGAGAAGAAGAGCAGTTTGATTGATCGATCGTCCCTAAACACGGAGAAAGACACACGCAAACACACGCAGAAAGAGAGCTCGTCTGCACCACGTCTAGTCTAGTGCTGCTATTATCATTATTATTATTGCTGTTACCATTATTACATTGACGAGGTGAGTGTGTTTGTTTTATTAATTAAATAATGTCTTCGAATCCACAACGTTATTTTCCTCGTTTTATGCGCCAGTTTTGTACTTGTGTGTCGCAGCACCTTTCGGTAATAACGACCACGGAGACGTTCGTGCTCCAGGTTCACGACGCGTACATAAATACAAAATTAACTTTTATTCGATTTACAACGCACCGACGAATATGTGTGTGCGCGCGCGTGCATGCGTGTGTGTGTGTGAGTGCGCGCCACTAATATAAGTACGTTTATCTAAATTTTTCTGTTTATCTGTTCTCGCAGGTATTACTCCACCGGGGTAGAACGACAAAACAGAGACCCCCCCACACACAAGACCGAATCGACTGTCACGCCCCGATTCGACGTAGACATGAGCACGAGCGGCGGCAAAAGAAGTTGGAGGCAGGCAGGAGGAGACGAGGTGCCGTTTCCGAGTAGATGCCATACCAGTGCGGAAGGGCTGCCCGAGGAGTCCGCCGGGTTCGTCCGGTAAGTGTCTTACGACGTGTCTCGGTCCGGCCGGAAGGCCGATGCGGCCTGCCGCGCGGTTACGCTGATCGTCTTTGTTTCTGCGTTGTCCTCAGCAGCAGCAGCACCACCACCATTACCTCCGCCACCACCACCACCGCAGCCGTCGCAACCATCACCGCCAACCCCCCCCCCACCACAGGCAGCACGATCGACGGGTGGAAGGAGCGGTCGTCGACGACGTCCTCTTGCCAGACCAGCGTCTTTAGGACGCGAAATTAGACGGTATACATCCCCGCGGCCGCAGTATAGGGACGGTCACGGGCAGATGAGGAGGAGAAGATGCTCCGGAAACTCCGTTCGGGAACGGTGTACGAGTGGGGACAACTGGAAAGTAGCGACGGGCCCGCTCTTTGGCGGAAGATATCGCCAGTAGGGGCCTTTATCATTACATCTGCTTCCATACCAGTAATTCTACTACTTACGGCACTCCCAGAGCATAAGAGCCGCTATGCAAGAGCATCATGATAACAGCGACACGCCGGCCGCGGTTCTGCCTGGACCAGTTCCAGGCGGACCCCTTCAGGTTCGACGGCACGACGTCGGTGGTGAGTAGGCACACGCACACACTCACACGCACGTGCACACACACACACACGCGCGTAGTATGACACGCGGCGGTTAACTGTTGTTCTTATTGTTGTTTTGTTTTCTTGCAGCCGCTGATAGGACCAACCTCCACCGGCAAAACCGAATTTGCGCTTTCTCACCTCAGCCATCCGGTCCACATCCGTCAGGCCGAAGATCTCCGCCGGTATACCACGTGGCGGACTGACGGTGTGTTCTTAGACGACCTACCCTTTCATCGGTACGTGTCGATGTTGTCTCTCTCTAAGTATGCATATACTAGCGATTCTGGAGGTCGAGCGTCTGGTGACGCTGCCGGTCAAGTACGAGGTGGTCCGGCTGCGGGCGGGCCTGCCTCGGTTCTTGATAGTCAACGACAAACGCCGGCTATGGCCACCGAACATGCTGCCGGCAACACTAACTAGCGTCTAGCCCCCGAGTATCACTAAACTAATCCTGAACTTAACGCATGCGTTTTGTGCAGCGTCTTGACTTCAATTCGATAGGATATGTGTAAATTAATATTAAATATATTATTAATTACAGTTCTGATTAGAAGTAGATAAATACATAATTAACTTGTTTAATGATTGCATATAGATTGTATAAGTTAAAAAAAAAACAAACGGCCAAATCCGAATTAACGTTTTTTCAAAGAAAGTCATTATCTTTTGGTTTTAATAAAAAGCGTGTTGTGACTCTTCAATCCGATAAAACATGTGTAAATAAATATTAAATATATTAATAATTATACTTCTGTTTAGGAGTAGGTACATACATACTTTTTTTTAAATTAAGACTGTATAAATTAAAATTAACGGATTTTCAAAGTAAAGTTACAACTTTACCTTGAAAACCATAAAACCTTGAAAAGGTAATGACTATGGTCATTACCTTTTTGTACTAAGTACTAATTGCAGGGCAATGTTTTCGATATCTACACCGGTGGCTTTAGAAATTAAATTGCATCTTTTTTTCTTCTGTTTCCCACTGCAAAAACGTGCAGTGATAAAAATTATTTTTTTATTTTATCTATACAGATTTTATTATAGGAGTTACATCGCCCTGCAATTAGCACTTAATAAAAACACTATAATTAGCGAAGGCGATTTTCCCACTGTAAAAACTTGCAGTGATAAAACTTATTTTTTATTCATTATTTCATTATAATAAATAAATATTTAAAGTTTACCCTAAGTTTCTTTTACTAAAACCAAAAGGTAATGACTATGACTTTCCTTGAAAAAACGTTAATTTGGATTTGGTCGTTTTTTTAACTTATACAATCTATATGCAATCATTAACTAAAAAAAGTTAATTATGTATTTATCTACTTCTAATCAGAACTGTAATTAATAATATATTTAATATTAATTTGCACATATCCTATCGAATGGAAGTCAAGACGCAGCACAAAACGCATGCGTTAAGTTCAGGATTAGTTTAGTGATAACTCGGGGGCTAGACGCTTGTGCCGGCAAACAGGGACACATGCCGTAGTAGGCTGCGCATCGTGCCTCTGCTCTCATTCTGTTGTTTTAGTTTTTTAATATCTTAGTTTGTCTTAAGTATTCTTTTGTTCAATAAAATATGCTTTTAAATTCAATACTTGTTTATTATTTAGTTGCAAAACACGACAAGTCGTACATTCAAATGCAGAACGGGACATGTCATTAAGTTTTCTCAAATTTTGGTTTTTTGTGTTCAGATAAATTTAATGAAGTTAGGCTAATCAATTTAAATCAGACTATCCTACTAAACTGAAAAAAATTATCTGAATACTATGGAAAATATACTTCTGGTAGTTTTTTGAGGTTTTCTCAAAATTCATTTCAAAAGAGATGTCGCGTTTTACATGTATACCCCTCGATATTCTGTACATCAGGAATAAAGCGCGTTTTTAAAACCAACTGTCTTGATTGAATCAAAGTACGAGGCTGATGCGCGCAGAATAATACTCAGGATTTATTTGGTTGTGCTATAATAGTTTACATGAAAACTATGGTTTTCCATAACAGAAAATAAACCGTCTGAATTTGCGGGTGAGTGACTAGTTCCTTTTATGCTATCCCCTATTAGTTTACTGAAATTAGCATTCTTTTACAGTTTTTTTATATCTATAAAGTGTTACTTTGTAAACGGTTGTTTACTGGCTGCAACTCTGATACAATTCTACTAAAAGCTGTTTAACAAGAGAGTGACAACATAAATAACTCCTTAGGAACGGCTCAATAAGAAAACTCATCTATTAGTATCGAAGATTTTCAGTTATGAGTTTTCTTCCAAGAATCCAAAGATTTTGAAGATTACAGTTGTTAAGTGAATCTATTTGAGCTGCATTCAGTTTTCCAACTCTTTTTGCTCTGAAAGGTCTACTGCTATAGTTACAATAAATTATTAACAATTACTATGGGAGCCGTGCTCTTTGAGTAAATATATCTGAAAAACCGAACGCGGCTTTGATAGTTCGCTATTTTAGATTGATTAAGAATTATGCACTATTAGTTTCATAATGATCTAGGACAGCAAGGCTAATATGATGTTATTTATTATTATTTTATCATATGCATTTCTACTGAAAAAAATGAATGAAATAGCATCATATTAGCCTTGTTGTCCTAGATCATTATGAAATCAATATGGGCCTAGGAAAGTTTACCGAAAACAATTTACCGAAGGAAAATTCACCGAATACAGTTTACCGAAAAGCGATTCACCGAAAGATCAATTTACCGAAACAACAATTCGTCGAATAACAATTGACCAAAAAACATTTTTACCGAAACACAGTTTACCGAAAGGAAAGTTTACAGAAAGTTATAAAACGGCATCTGTAGGCATACATTACTTTTAAAAATTGGATTGATTTGGCCTGTACTTGATGAAGATCTATTTAAACAAAATGGCTCCAGGTCATCACCAAGAAAGCAAACACTGAGAAACCAAAACCGAGAAACCATAACCAAGAAAACATAACCGAGAAACCATAACCGGGAAATCATTACCGAGAAATTATAACCGAGAAACCACAACCGAGAAACCATAACCGAGAAACCACAACCGAGAAAACCAAAACCGAGAATGGAAACTACCGAAAATAACAAATACCGAGAATGCATCCATGCATATGAAGTAATAATTATCTAATTAATTAATATTAGAATATTAAGACTCACTCGGCATCGCGTGACCTGTTAGAGTTAGCCTCTCTCTCTCTCAGTCATCACGTTAACTATTAGAGTCTGTCCCTGTTAGATGTATCAAACTTACTAACTTATAAGCTTACATCCGATATATAGCGTTTCCTTTACGCCGTTGGTCTTTCCCATTCTTTCCACGCCATATGTATTCACCTCGGACTCTGTTATCTATCTGTTATCTTCGTTACATCTATCAAACTTACTAACTTATAACCTAAGCTCCACTGCATAGCGCCTCCTGTTAGAATTAATATCTCTCTGTCGCCACGTGAACTATTACAGTCTGTCCCTGTTAGATCTATCAAACAAAAGAGCAGAACAAAATACCGTTGTAGAAACAATTGTAACTATAGCAACTAACTTCCAGATAAATTTAAAAGGAGGTGAATAGATCGGCCCTTACTAACTTATAACCTAACCTCCGCTGCATAGCATTTCCTTTACGTTCCTTTCTCTGTCCTTTCCCGCCCCATGTATTCTCCTCTGTCTTTTTTATGTCCATAAAAGTTACTAACTTTTAATTATTGCTTCATGCATTTTCGGTATTTGTTATTCTCGGCAGTGGCGTAGCTGGACCTTACTTTCGGGTGGGGTTCTTTCTCAGAAAATGCTGCCGACCTTTTTTTAGAGCGTTAAAAAATCAGCGGTTAATTTTTCATTATTTAACATAATAAATTTTCTTCATATAACATAAATAAAATTAATAAGTAGAAGAAACAGTTATACTAAATTTGTCTTTTCTTCTGCGAGAACACATTTAACACTTCTTCGGTATCCACAACTATTTGTCTATAAATATACAAAAGCGCAAACCCGGTCAGACGATTTTCTCCCATTGAGTTACGCAAGTATTGTTTAATACGTTTCAAAGTTGAAAAACTACGCTTCCACACTCGCTACGGTTACAGGCAGGGCAGCTCCAATTTTTAACTTATTGCTTAAAATAATGTGCTTTAATGTCAGATATAACATTAGATTGAATATAAATTCTGATATCTGACTTCATAAAGAAGACAAACATTGTTCTAAGAGAATCTTTCCGAATATTTCGGGGGGGGGGGGGTTGAACCCGTAACCCCCACCATAGCTACGCCACTGATTCTCGATAGTTTCCATTCTCGGTTTTGGTTTTCTCGGTTGTGGTTTCTCGGTTATGGTTTCTCGGTTGTAGTTTCTCGGTTATGATTACTCAGTTGTGGTTTCTCGGTTATGGTTTCTCGGTAGTTGTCTTTCTCGGTGATGACCGGATACGAAACAAAATAATTAAAACGTAAAATCTTTCCAAAAATATTTATTTACAAAATATGACAGTCGTTTCGTACAGTAGCTTCGTCAGGTAACGTTGGTTGGCTATTAAAATTACACTTTTCCTAGAAATAAAGCACAATGTATTTAGAGTTAGGTCAGAAGTTCTATGCATTGACAAATTCTTTCAGTAAAATAAATTTAACAATTGAGAATTATTCTAGTTGTTCGTTTAAAATATAATTCTTTTTCTTTCTATTTATTTCTAAAGTTTCTAAAAGATTACTTTTTTTACCTTTATAAAGGTAAAACCTGACATACCTGTAAATACATTGTGTTTCATTTCTTAATGGAATTTTTGTCTATTTGAAATGTAATTTTTGTTTGTAAATGTTCAAGTTATTTTAATGTATTGAAGGAATTCTAGAGAATGAGGTCATTAACTAAGCACAACAGGGGATAATGTATTCAATGTATTGTAATGAAGGAATTTTGAGACAATGAGGTCATTAACTAAGGTATTTCAAAAATTCTTTTGTAATTGCGCCTAGGTAATTAACTTAAATAACTAAGGTGTACTTAAATACATTGAGCATTTAAATGGAAATCGCATTTTGTTAAAAGTTGTGTTAGAGTTAACATCGACATGGCGCTTGAGTACATAACCAGTGAAGAGGCCAAGTGCAAACTGTTGATTGACGGTTACTTATTCCATAAATATAAGAAAGTGGAATCGAAAACATATTGGGTATGTAAAAATTACCGAAAGGTAAAGTGCAAAGTTCGTATCATAACGGAAGGTGACACTATTGTTAAAAACAGTGGAACGCATAATCACGTCGCTGATGCGGCACATGTAGAAGGAAGCAAAGTAATGAACACCATACGAGATAACGCTAAACACACTAAAGATGCACTACATTACATTGTATTAAACGCTACTGTTGAAATCAGTCAAGCTGCAGCCGCTAGGCTTGCAAAGGTGAGCAGCATGAAAAGAACCATACGTAATGTACGAACTAGGAAACAAGCTGCCCCAACACTGCCTATTAGTCGCAGTAGTATTGTTTTGCCAGAAGAATATAAAAAAAACAAAAAATGGAGAAGACTTTTTGATAGTCGATTCAGGGCATACCGAAGACCGGCTACTAATCTTTTCCACGAGAAGAAATCTTCGACTTCTGGCTCTGAGTGACCATCGGTACGGTGACGGTGCCTTCAAAACTGTACCACATCTGTTCTATCAATTATATACACTTCATGGACTAAAACATAATACCGCTATTCCTTTGATCTACGCCTTGCTACCTGATAAAACCAGAGAAACATACGTTTGATTTCTTCAGAAAGTCAAACAACTTCTTCCAGAAAGCTCACCGTCAACAATCCTAACAGATTTTAAAACTGGCGTAATGAGTGCCCTTAATGAAGAATTTCCGCAGACCAGGCGAGGATGTTATTTCCATTTCTCGCAAAGCATATTCCGAAAACTCCAATCAGAAGGTCTTAAACAGCGGTACGACACAGATGCTAACTTTGCATTGAAACTGCGATTATTAGCTGCAATAGCATTTGTACCTATAGGAGTAGTATTTCAAATACACTGATTTGAAACATTGTGTGATCAAGACTTTTTACCCCCAGAAGCACAACCCATATAGGAAATAACAAAGGGCCCGCGGTTGGCTCAGGCTTGGGATGATGTTTATCAACTGTGGTACAAGCCTGAAATTCAAGACTGGCCCGTGGCTGGTCTAAACTCGGGATGATAACTTCGTGCCAAGCTTGTTAATCAGTCATGGCCCTAGATTGGTTATACATCTTGGCCCAGTAGTGAAAACCAATATAGTGCCAACGCTAAAACTGAGTCTTGGCGCAAGGTATATAACCAATATTGGGCCACTCTTAATATTAATGTGGTATCAAGGCTGACAATTATTGATAGTGTGGGTTCGAAATCCAACGGTTGCTCCTGGTTATTACTGGCCTTTGAGTATGAGACCAACCTAATATTTAATACTGTACTATAGCTTATTAAGACTTGTATGAAATAACTTCGATGAAGAAAACAAATTAACAGGAAAATTCTAAATTATTACCAATTATTTTAATTCGTTAAATTATTAGTAACATAACACCGTAACTTAACAAATTTGTGACACAAGAACAAGTCTGAGACTAATTTTATACGAAATTAATAATACTTTAGATGTTAAGCAAATTAATTAAAAAAAGTGGTTTAAGAAATTATTTTCGAGCATACAAGTTTAATTTTTACTACAAAAAATTGTATTTATTCTTATTAGCGTAGCTTTATTAATAAACACATTAATAAACACTTTTTATTTCATAGACATTATTTTACTAATAATATTACAAAATGGTTAAACGTAACATCACTCATGGTAAGCGGATGAACACTGACTAATTTAAGTCGGTAAAGGCTTCCCCTTGCAGATGCCGCGTTACTGACTTTTCATGTCTGTGCTTGTTTCAAAGAACGCAAGCGCGCAAAAATTTGAAAGCTGAATTTATATTTAGTAATAATAATTATAATCTATGTATGTAGATATTTTAGTTTAACTTTTCTCACATTTTTCTCTTAATTAATTACTAGCTGATATGATAAAGACAGAAATCTTCACAAGCTTGATTTGGTAGAATATGTGAAGATTGGTCCAAACTTGGTTCAAGAGTAAGAAACCAAGTCTAAAAACACTAGAATTGGTTGAGGCTTGGGCAAACAGTAAGAAACCGAGACTAGGGCGCTGAAGGTTGGCTCTGACTTGGGCAGAGATTGGAGAGCCCAGAATTGGTGCCTAGACGTTGGTTGACCCTTGGGCCATGACAAATCAGCCGAGGCGTGGAATCTGAAGGTTGGCCTAGGCTTGGACCAATGTTGAAATAACGACATTTGGCTATCCAATATTCAGCCAAGCTGGGGCCCATTGTCAAGACTGGCAGTTCCTTTATGGGAAGTAGTAGTAGATTACTTTGAAGACACTTGAATAGGACGTCTTCAAAGAGGGCAGAGTCATCGTTCACCCCGTTATCCTCATGACATGTGGAACTGTTTTGAAGGAGTACACGCAGGTTTTCCTAAAACAATAACTCCATAGAAGGCTGGCTTGAGGTTTCGAGCTACAAATTTCCTCTGACCACCTTGGAAATTTATAAAGGCATTCAGAGGGAGCAAAGCTTGCATGAAGTCCAAGTAGAACAATATGTAGGAGGTATGGAAGGTCTACCTGCCCTGTAAGAAATACAGGGAATGCGCACAGCGAATACAAAGGCTTGTTGAGAATTATAACATTGAAAATGTGTCCGACTTCTTACGTGGTATAGCCCATAATTTAAGTTATCAACGTCAAAGTAAGACTTGAAAGATAAATTTTGTAAATAATGATACCACAAAGAAAGAAAAACAAAAAAATATATAAAAATAAGAAAATACAAAAAAACAAAAACACAAAAAATAAAAAAAAATCGTTTCTGACATTTAAACACGCCAGAACTTTCAGCTGCAAGTCCTAAGCCTTGATGAAGTGTGAAGAAAAGTTCGGGCAAACATGTTGTATGTATATAAGTACAGGGTTACCATAAAATAATGCCGGTATTTGATATGATTTAATAAGAAAATACCGGCATTCTTTTATGGTAACCCTGTATATTATTATATTATAATATTACAGCATATCGCTGTAATGAAGTTACTTATGCCAGGATTTAATTATTTATTTGTTTATGTATTTGCTATTTAAAATTGCCATGCAAGATTCGCCGCGTGACCTCGCTCTTCTCCGAGAAGAGCAAGTCTCGCGTCCCCACCCGTTTCCTCCTTAGCCGTTGGCACTGGCTAGCGCAACGCGCAGCCCCACCTATTCTAGTGGGTATATAAGCTGGCTCATACCCACAAGACAACTACCATCTACCTTGGGAACCCGAAATTACAGCCAGCACCCATAATATATCCTTTACCCGGACATCAACCGTAACCGATCCGTATACCGAATTCTTGGCGCTTCCAACAGTGAGGCAATTAGAATCCAGGACGTTGCCAGGCTTGTCTACAGCTACCAATTATACCTCGGCTTTAATATATACTGTAGCCAGTACAAGTGCATATACCACTGTTACCAACAGTTTTCCGACACATTTAACGTCAACCAGTTTAACTCAAGGGCCTTGGTACAATACCAAATTTCGCCCGGTATCTTCCAGTTTTGCGGTAACTCAGCCTGGTCCATCCGTTATACCGACTGTAAGCCACCCTTCTTCGTTACCAACAATTGCTCCGTCGGTTCCAGCTGTAACACCGCTACAACATCCGATCAATTTTCGTGCGGCACAATGGAACCTTTGTTTTAACAGTAAATCCGATCCGATTGTTTTTTTGGAAAGACTAGAAGAAATAAGATTACGGTATAATATTACCGAGGACCAACTCCTGCCAGTTTTGCCAGAGCTATTAACCAACATAGCATTATACTGGTACAGAAATAACCGACAACATTGGAGCGAATGGACATAATTTTTATGGGATTTTCAAGACTTCTTCCTACCCGCCGATTATCGAATAAATCTGGAAGCTAAAATTAACCGAAGGGTACAACATGAAAACGAATCCGCTGCGAACTACATTACCGCTTTACAAATCCTTATACATCGACACGGAAACATGACAGCAGCGCAGGAATTATATTGGTTGTATCACAATCTCCGACCGGAATACCGACTGTACCTAAGGCGATCCGATTTTAATTCTATTCCTGAATTAATAAGAGCCGTCAAGGAGTATGAGAGTATAGATCGGGAAATGCGAACAAGAAATTATCAAAATATTGATAATAGCAATATAGCCTTTAAGAATAGAGAAGGAGGATTGCAAGTACCACATAAAATGGCTACTGCAAGGCTTCGAACAACCCCAGCAACAGCCGACCTCCCTAGAGCAACTACAAACGCAACAAGAGCAACGAACGACCGCAGTGTTGGCGATGTGGTCAAGCCGGGCATTTTCGCACAGAATGCAGGAATAAGCCGGTAATTTTCTGCTCCCGGTGCGGAAAGAAAGGAATAATGTCTAGGGAATGTACTTGTAACCGATCGGAAAACTACAGAAGAGCGGCCCAGTCCGGAGGCCCGAGACGCTCTTAAATACGACTGCCTCCGAAATTACAGAAAATAGACCGTTCATCCCAGTGGGTATCGAGGGACATATTTACAATGCCCTTATTGATACCGGTTCAGCTGTTTCTAACATAGGATCGGCAGTGATAGACCAGTTGAACAATCCCGTCCAAATTGCTACGTGCCGTACCGCTATTGTGATTAATGGTTCGTCCGTCCGCATTTCTAAGGCTTATACTGTGCCTATAATGATAAACATGGAAAAGAGAACGCACAGCTTTAATTATATTCCGTCAATGAGGTACGATGTGCTTCTAGGAATGGATTTTCTCAGTAATACAGATATGCATATTAATCTGAAAACCGGAAACATATTTTTGGGAAACTATTTGCTTAACCCAAAACATCGTGTAAGAGCTAATATTGGGAAAAACGATTGTGCCGCAATTGCGGTTATCTCGCCCGATCAGGAGGACCGTCTCCAGAAATTTCTAGCCACTGAGATATTCAGTTTTGAAGTAATTACTGGCGCCACCCAAGAAGCCTCCACCATAAACCCCAGTGCACGGGGCCCAACCAGGACTGCGGGGACAACGACCGAGGGCATTAATTGGAATCTACAACGCCCAACCCGGACGGTGGGAACGTCGGCGGAGGATTTGATTACGACTCCACAATACCCGACCAGTACGGTGGGAACCTCCACGGAAGCAGAATATGGCAGTCCAGGAAAATCCTTGGTAACAACTATGGAGAAGAACGTCAACTCCATGCCCGAACCACTGACATCCGGACGTGTTTCAGTTTGGGAGAGAGACGTCTGTTGGAGGTGCGGGGAGGTAGGTCATCGCCAGGACAGTTGCACGTCCACGACGTGCCTTTTTTGCTCAAGATGTGGTCGTCGGGGTGTCCTATCGAAGAGGTGTCCGTGTCCGCCAATAGGGACCAATACAAAGACAGCAGTAACCAGGAACGAAGAACGTCAGGAGACGAGAATATATATATATTTATTTTGTTTATTTTTAGGTAAAATGCGCTAGTTTTATTGAGATATATTTAGTTTTATATTTAGGACAATGATACATGAATTATTTAAGTTGACTTGTAATACTTTATTTTTATTTCTCCGAGAAGAGCAAGTCTCGCGTCCCCACCCGTCCTTTCCCTCTTAGCCGTTGGCACTCGCTAGCGCAACGCGCATCCCCACCTATTCTAGTGGGTATATAAGCTGGATCGTCGGACTATTATATCAGTATCGTGCTTGGTGTCCGTGGTGTGAATATGTGCGATTAGCATCTCGAAGTACGCTGTTAGTAGAGATGCTGTCTAAGCATTTCGCACCACGGCCGGCAAGGGTGCTCAGTGGTCATGTGTAGTGTTAACCGGTGAGTCGACTTTTCCTTCCAAAAATCAGCCCTCTTCCCTCCTTAAGCACTTGGTGTGAAACACTATGAGCTGCGGCATGGATTGCCGGCATTCCGCGCCCGTTCCTCGGAACGGGGGTAGCAGTCCCAGGGTCCATGTCACCATCCTTCTTCCCAAGGCAGTCGGCGGGTTTATACGCTGGGGGCTCACCGGAGTCCCTGGAAATAGCTGGCAACTGTCTGTCCTTTTCCTTCCTTCCTATCCCCGGGTGGCCGTTCCCTCTAAGGGGGCTCCTTGGCGGAAGGTTAAATCGACTTATTGCTTGGTGCTACACATCCCCCAAAAGCCTATATTTCGGGGGTAGATATGAAAAGAGCCGGGTTTTGTAAATTCCAACAAACATCCATGTTGCCAGATCGTACAACCACATTCCATCTTCGATCTTCGACTTGCATTCCAACGTTGTCGCCCATATCAACATGCTCCACATGTTGGTATGGCCGATAACAAGTGCATATGTGGCCATGAATGAGAATTATCGAAGAATACAACAAGTACGGAGCAATTTGTGGTTATCATTACCAACATTATTATTAATGCTACTAATAATAACCACAAAGGTCAAGCCGTTGCCGGACTAGTTATTATTAAATTTATTTAATAATAATTGGTCTGCAAACGGCTGGCTGAAGAGGGCTACCTTTATTAGCCCTATAACAGCCTCACCCCGCGAAGCTCAATGTTATTAAAATAACATTGAGCAGTCACTATTATATCAGTTTCTTCCGCTATATTTATGAGAACCAACTGAACAGAGAAGCAGGGTACCAGAACCAGTCTAACCGAATACCGAACCAACCCACCGAATCACTTAAGGTGAGCAGAATATATTTATAATACACTATCGAGTATAACCGAACCGAACCGAGCACTTCCGAATACTATCATACCGAACACACCAAACATTACCGAATACAACCGAACCGAACACTTCCGAATACAACCATACCGAACATTACCGAATACAACCGAACCGAACATTTCCGAATACCACCGTACCGAACACACCGAACATTACCGAATACAACCGAACCGAACACACCGAACATTACCAAATACAACCGAACCGAACACTTCCGAATACAACCATACCAAACACACCGAACATTTCCAAATACAACCGTACCGAACACACCGAACATTACCGAATACAACCGAACCGAACACACCGAGCATTACCGAATACAACCGAACCGAACACTTCCGAATACAACCATATCGAACATTACCGAATACAACCGAACCGAACACTTCCGAATACAACCATACCAAACACACCGAACATTACTGAATACAACCGAACCGAACATTTCCGAATACAACCGTACCGAACACACCGAACATTACCGAATACAAACAAAACGAACACACCGAATACAACCGTACCAAACACCACCGAATACAATCGTACCGAACACTACCGAACGCAACCATACCGAACATTACCGAATACAACCGTACCGAACATTACCGAATACAATCATACCGAACACACCGAACATTACCGAATACGACCATACCGAACACACCGAACATTACCAAATACAACCCTACCGAACACCATACCGAACACTACCGAACCGACACCGTAATAACAAGTAATAGTGTATAGTGCCTCACCCTGCTTGCATATAGTTGCACCGTAACCGTTTCCAACCTTTTCCTGCAACCCATATCAGTTCTTAGGGTGTTAGTTTGGCTTGGCATGGTTATTTGGCTTGGCATGGTAATTTGGCTATTTATATGTAGCACACGATATTGTGATTAATAAACTAAAGGTTTGCTGAAGTGGACTTTTATTTAAATAGTGCTAATAATAACCCGTAAGTGTGAGCCGTTTCAACCTGGACGAAGAGACCTAGACACTGAGTCTTCACTGAAGCTGCCCTAGGTCCCACCGCTGACGAGTGTACTCTCGGTAAAAAGTACTGGCGCTCGAGATCGGACCGCACCAACGATACATTTTCCACCGAAGGGCATCGCATCGCATTACAATTTTCGGCTAATATTATTTTCGGTAAACTGTGTTTCGGTCAATTGTTATTCGACGAATTGATGTTTCGGTAAATTGATCTTTCGGAGAATCGCTTTTCGGTAAACTGTATTCGGTAAATTTTCCTTCGGCAAATTGTTTTCGGTAAACTTTCCTAGACCCAGCAAGTTCTGCTGCATACCGTCCGCGCGTATCTTTTCCTGACAACCCAACTTTTTGTGAAGAACCTGAAGATCCACCACCAAGTTGTTGTGAATAATAATAATATTAATAATGATAATTGCTACAACCCATAATCTGGAAACCAGGTCCGAGAAGCTATAAGCTTGTGCGGGAGGCACGGGGCGATTATTGTAATTACGTAGGTCCTACGTGCGGCTGCAGCCGACTTAAAGATGGAACAGCGCAAATCCCACATTTGTGTCACAGGAAAACTGCAGAAAACCTTAACCAGATCTGCCGGTAACAGGAGTCGAATCTGGCCCACTTAGGTGAAAGTCTAGCACGCTAGGACATTACACTACCAAGGCTGTGAATGTCCTGACCCATTGAGACTTCACGGAGTCAACTGGACCAACTTCAATTTTCTATGACTACAGCAACTAATTCAACTAGTTTACCGAGGTATGTTAAATCAGTTCCAGTTTATAAATGGGGCATATCCTTTACAGGTGATACTTGTGTTATGGAAGTTAAGGTCCAAGTGTACCCAAAAAAATTAACGGTACATTCAAAAATTCTAAACAAAATCACAGTGGATTTACTTATATTGTAAATAACTACAACAAATTTAAAAAAAATCATTACAAAGGGGTCAGTTAGACACCCCAATGCGGTGCATAAATCTTAACCGCATAATCAATAATCGTTGCTTTTTCCATAAATAATATAATAATGTGATAACTTTGGTTTTAAATTAATACTCTAGGAATGTTAAATTGATTGATCTCATCATGTTTGCCTGGCTTTAAAATTTCAAAACTTGTACTTATACAGTTAACTTTATTTTTTATTCATGATATCAATATCATCATCAGCGCGTTTTAATTTTCTATGTACTTTTTTAAAAAGTCGGTCAAAATTACTAAAAATTTGGACTTTCTCTAATCAAAAAATTTTATTAAGGTTTTTTGTTCTAAATGCCATCAGAAGTGCGCTGGTCAAGTCTGGTACAAGGGCTATGAGTCACCCTGTATAAATAATTCACATATAAAATAACATAACGTCAGATACAGCAGCATATATCTAGATAAGCGAGATTGTATTATAAGCACTGAAGAAAACCATAACCTAGCACATACAAAATAATAACACATATAAAAATACCATAAACAAGCAAGTGTACACAACTAATGGTTTGAGGGTTCTCTTACACGGCCTATCAAAGGGTCTTATTGCCACTGTGGAGATTAATACACTCTTAAATAAATAAATAAAGGTTTGTCCATAGGGAAAAATAACCATCTGTTCCGGATCAGAAAGCTATCCCAACATTTTTAGTCACAAAGTATAACATTTAGTTAGATTAGAAATCAACCAAATTACTGTCAACAAATACTGACAGTGAAACACATAAGACACATAAAAACAGTAGTCGTATCACACAACTAGAACCAACATAAATAAAATAAATAAAAATGAACTTACATGAAGGAAATTACTGTACAAGCAAAAAATCAAAAATACCTTCTTCTAATTTACATTTCATAATCATCCACTTTTAAAAAACAAAAAAATATCGTCCCTAACTACAAAAAAATTCAAATTACCAACTTTAAAAAACTGTAATAAACATCCCTAAATATTTTATATTGAACCAAATAGTTATTTTTAAAATTATATCTTTTGCTTCAACCTGTATGCAATAATACAACTAGGTATATTGATTATTATGCAATTTGTTTTATGATTAAATGACTTGCTACAGCTACTTTGATAATTTTGGTTGACTGTAGGTCTGATCACTACAATACTCTTACATAAGAAAATTTTCAAGGAAAACGTAAAAAATGATTTACGACTAGCAAGTTTTGACTTCTGGCTCTCCAGTTCATAAAACAGAATTATCTAGCAAGCTTAGGTATATAACGAAACTTTAGTTCTTTCAGTGGCGTATTCTAAATTCTTTTCGGGGAGGGGGCTACTCTATAAAAATTCCGAATCAAAATACTTAATTTTAAAATATAATAAAAATCAAAGATTAGTTAAAATTTACGTAACTTTACAATTGTTTCAACAGTAAATGTCATTATCAAAGGTAAAGAAGATCGATAAACAAACACGTTGCTAAGGATAAACACAGAAAATAGATAACTAGATACAATACATACAAAAACTAAATATCTAACACTTCTAATAAAAGAGTATTACTAAGCTCAGTTTGTTCATTCATTAAAGGTACTGTGCGTTTATGTTTGTATATTTCAAAAGCTTCTAAAATGTCTAATTTGTGTTTGTTGTTGCAAAAATGTAAGAATTTGATGTTATCTTGAGGTGATGTTCCAACAGGTGTTTGGCATAATTAGATTTTTCTGAATTTGAAATGTTCTTTTTGTAACTCGGTTTATATTGGGCAAGCACTTGGAAATTTCGTACGCTCTTATAGAAATAATCATCCAGAATACAACCCCCCTTTTTATAAATCGCACTTTATGTATGAAGTTTGAGTATTTTTATAAAAACAGCAAAAGTGCAATGAGTTAAAGATAGTCCCAAAATATTTTTTGTATACCAGGTTTGTGCTTCTAGATGTTAGTGTGAGGTAATGTCCCTGCACCTACTGTCTGCAAAGTCTGATTAAATTGTATTGGTGAGTTCCTTTATTTAATTAAATTTATAAACAGTAGTTTTTAAAGATTTAAAATTTGAATATGGGATTAAAGCCTTAGATTAGCAAATTATACAAAAATAGGAAAGTTAAAGAAACGCTTTTTAGCGACTCTATAAATATTTACTTTTACTAATCATTTCGAGAGAATTTCCAGAATCGCTAATAACAACTTAATTGATCTCCACTGTTCATTAGTGTTTAATTCTTGGATGTTACCTTAATTACATTATTTTCGATAATATTTCATTTTGGAATTTCCTGACAATTATTTTATTAGACTAGTGACTGCTGTGAAGGAAAAGGACGTAAATACAAGATTTAAACAAGAAATATATAATTACTTTATTTATTTTTACATATCCGTCAATAAACATATAAGAATTTAATACATTACGTTTCACATTTATATTTACATCGTCTCGTCTTGTCGAAAAATTTTGTTCAGATTTACAAATAATCATCACATAAAATTAGCTATTCTAAAATGATTGATGCAGTGAAACATATAGCAAAATTTATGTAATAAAATATAATTACAGTTTCTTACAAACATATAAATACGTTTACAATAATCACTAAACTTAATAAGATCTATAGGTTCTAAATTGAATATAAACCTAAACAAAATTTTATTATACTTTTAGTGTATAGTGTTAAAGCAATTTATTGTCATTTCATCGAGCTTATATAGCGCAAACTAAAGAATCTTTATTTTAAAAAGTAGAAAAAGCTAAAAAACAAACTTCATGATTCCAATCCTTATTTACATATTCATTTATTATAATTAGAATTTTGAAGTCTAATTTCTAATGTAGATTAGTAATTTAAATTGGGGGAAAAACATTACATCCATCGTTCAACGCTAACGTAAGTTGAATATAATAAAAGCTAACTACTTCATAAAATGCAGCAATCTGACTCATTTGTATTTTGCTTGGAAGGGAGAGAGGTTTTAAAAAACAGAACGCTAGCGTTGAAGGGTAAGAATTTAATATTAATATATTTAAGGTTTAAATTGTTGTGTTTTTACGTCTTATTACGTCATACAACTAGCTCGAATGACAATTTTGCTCCCGTAATTATAATATATAATAGACATAGTAGCGATAAGGAAGACATTTTTTTGGCTATACAGCCTGCGAATAATTTCTAGTAACAGTTTTTATATAATATCATATTATTAAGCTAAACAACTAATAATCATAGAGAAATCATCACTTCTTAGCCGTAAATTTTTTGTTCATTTTACAAAAATATAAGTACACTAATATACTCAGTAAAATAGAGCTACTTAATTTTTCTCATGCATTTTTACATAAGTACCATTTTCATCTTTTTTTCTCGCTTGGTTACAGCTTTAATTCCAATTTTTCACTAGTCAATTTAGATGTCTAAGCGTTTTATAAAAATAAATTGCAGTAAATGCTTGTAAAATATAAATATTATAGACAGTTCACAGTTGCATCAGTATTTTTAGATAGTTGCAAGGATTGACCATCGAAGATTATAGTTTCGTTAATACTAGGCTTGACAATGTAAAAATGTATACCAACACTTTTTTAGAATTATTATAAAATGCTTTGATGCATGTTAAAATAATTATTAGAACAAAATAATATAGTTTTAAATATCTACATAAATATATTATTAGTAGAACAGGTGAAACAAATTTTATTATTACAGTACAATCACGTCCTTAAAATCAGAGATTTATAAAATGTTTATTTCGTATAGATTAATAAATTATGAAGAAGCTATAATGTTAGCAAAGAAAAATAAGGCCACTTTTGTAGCACCAATTCCAACAGAAATGTTCAGTACCAACTATTTTACTTTCATGAAAGCTTCTTCCTAAGAAAAGCAAGTCCACATTAGTCCTTTATTAAACTTTAATAAGCAAAAAGAAAGTGCTTAATATCATTTGTTACCTGCAACGTCAATAAATGAATGGAGGTTGCAGCAACTAAGATGGTTTTGTTTGAATTTTGTTTTTTTTTATTATTTAGCCAAAATAATAAAACTTTTTGATGTAAATAACTGTTTACATGGATTTATATGGATCTAAGTGGTTACTATCCGTTAATTTTAAGAGGTGATAGAAGACATCAAAAGGTACAAAAAAGTCCGATACAACTTTGTTCTAGGATGTACCACTTCTTTAGAAAAAGATGATAGAGTTGTTCCTTAATATAATTTTGCCACGTTTTAATATTGGTTTAATTATGGGGTTGTTAATTAATTTGTCAGAAGATGCATGCCAGAACATTTTTTCGTATGATCAATCGTTTACGTATAAAATCGGATTTTCTTTACATTTACAAATTTTTGAAAAAAATTGAATTTTTAAATGTATAAAGACTCCGATTTCACGCGTAAACGATTGATCATGCGATTAAGGGTATTACGGTTTCTTAGTGCTAGGTGTGCTGGGTGGTAGATTAGAGGTATCTTCTGAAAAAGCCCCATAATTAATATTATTAACGCAGCAAAATGATGTTAAAGTTTAAAATTTTTTCTGCAAAATTAGTACATCCTAGAACAAAGTTATATAAGACTTTTATTCCTTTTGATGCCTTCTACCACCACTTAAAATTAACACATAGTAACGCCTACACTCTATACATTTAAAATAAATATTTACTTTTAATTATTTGTATTAATGGTTCGTGTTAGTACACTAAGTAAATAATAAATGATTAGTATTAGCTATTTCTCATCATGTAAACTTTAATATAGATTATTATAATAAAAAAAGACATATTAAATCATTTAATATACTACATATAAATGACACAGTTCTTCCATAAGCCACCATTAACTTACTTTAAAAATTTATATTTATTTAACTTCACATTTGAATTGAAATGAACCAGGAATGCAAGAAATTCCACCTTATTGTTATATTGGGAACATCAGCTACTGTTACATACATAATTTCTGTGTTGCGCTAATGGACTTCATTTAACCATATGCAAAATATATCGGTTTCAAAATAAACTTCAATAATAATAAAGTTGATTTAATAATAAATAGAATTTTATATACCTACATATTTTAAAATGGACCTTATTTATAGCAAATCCATTTTATCATTAAAAGTTTCCATATTATATTTTAATCAGATTAGAAATTATTGGCATTTTTAATTTTTAAAGCAATTCCAATTTATGCATCCATTTCAACTTGAATTTATAGAGATAACTATTAGCGTTATTTATTCAGATCACAATATAATGTTACGTACACAAATAGGCATCACTTTGATAGTTAGTCTCCTAAAATATGAGGAGGGATACTCCGAAACCCTCTAAACACACAAGAAACTCGACTAGTCTGTTAAACTCATAACTAGTTGCAGACTACGGTAATGATACCTAAGGCAAATACTACATCATTTGCAAAATTGGTTCCGGAATAATCCGAAAATAGAAGCTAACAAAACATTTTACCATAGATAAATTATTAAATTTCGTACAGCAATTTGGTTATCGTTAGTCTCAAAGTTATGCCATTACAGGCTAAAAGAAAAATTAGTTTATTCCAACCATACTCGTACACCAAATTCATTTATTTAGAATGTAATTTTTTAGAACTAACAAATCATGACAATAAAAAATTACTGCATTTGTAACATTTAAATATCTTAATTCAGTCTGTAATATTAAATTTTAAATTATTTAAACAATGAATTATTCAGCAATTTTAAATTTCAAAATGCAAATGGTTGTTTTCTTTCAAATTTTTTTATGAAGATAACGTGTGATGCTAATATACTCCAAGCAGTAAATAAAATTCTGCAAGAAAAATTAGAAAATTAAAATTAGGCAACTCTGGTTGCATTTTTATTGCTATACACTATTCTTACGTTTAGAAACTTAACAGTTCTGGATTAGGAAAAAAGTGTCGTTGTTAGGAAAAAATTCAAAAAGGATATTTTTCAATCTTTGTTGAAATATAGAGCTTTAATTAACTCCTACTGAATTTGAAAAGTTTTTCGTTCATATAGGTAGCAGTTTATATTAGATAATAGTCTGCAAACCTGCTTTTAAAATAAATAATAAATGGCATTAATGGCATACTGGACATCCTGTATTACATTAAATCTAAGAAGCGCAATGTTTAATGATAAAAGCGTCCGCATTCACAATAGTACTATTTGTTACTACAAATAAATTTAATCAACATAAATACAATACTTTGTATTTATGTTGATTAAATTTCACTTAAATAATATAAATAATTTATGCATAAAGTGCTCATATCCTGCTTTAAATAGTGTAATATTACCTGCTTTCAATGAAAAAACAAAACCCTATTTCAAAATTGTAAGTTAATTTGTATTAATCAAGTAATATTTGAGAACAGCCATTTTTGAAATCCAATACTTTCCCAAGTATTCTTCATCATTACCATGAACACCTGTTGTTAGTTAAGTGGGGTTTCCCTATTTTACAGATTTTACTTTTGTTCATTGATGAGTGTGATTGGCATTGCATAGATGTCGCTACGATTATTTGTTCTAATTAACGTTAATTCCGCATTTGTATTTAAGCACAACTTATGTGCGCGGTATTTATTATTGATATGACCAAATAAGACAAACATAATAATATCATCTCGAAATGGTGATGTCGTTAGCTATTGATTTTGAATTTCACACAATTCATCGTTGCCGTCTAATAAAAAAATGTACTTTACATAAATAAACTGATTGGTGGCATGTAATATATGCATGCTTTTCTGATCATCTTTGTCCCTCATTTCGGTATGTGAAATGCTAGCTAAAAAAACGGACATTTCATCTGCATGCCACGCGAAAATTACATCTTTTTCACATACCTCTTGTTTCTTAAAATTCTGAGGATGTAATTTGTGGCATGCGAAATTTACATAACTTTCATGTAATATCGCTACTTGAGTTTTAACATCTATAAGTGCATTCTAATAAGGTACAACTCCTATTATGAAAATAGTTTTGTGCACTTGTGCATAAGAAAGAATTAATTAATTAATTAATTGTAAATATATAAAATTAGTAACCAATGTGCATGTGCTTTAATTTAAAAAGCTGGTCTATCACTTGATCAAAATTCAATGACTGGGCAAGTTTTTTTGGGCTCATTATGAATTAAACAAATTGATGAAATAAGATGGCTTTTATACCTCGTTAGAAATTTTCATGATAGCAACTTTATTTACAGCTTTATCTTCTCTGTTTGCTGTTGTTGAAATAATACCTTGATTCGTTTTGCTAGATTAACTGATTTTACCTCCATTCAGATAAACTCTTACTTAGTATAGGTGTATTAATTGCACTAACACTAATCTCAAAATTTAAATTACAATTTAAAATAAAACAACTTACAGCAAGAAATAAAATCTCAGCAACTCTAGAAGATTCTTGACTAAGAAGAGAAAATTGGCTAAAGAAAGTAAGAAAACTAATCAATTTTGACTTTTTTTTTCTGGAACTCAGCAAATATTAAGAATCGTCCAAATCTTAGCATACATTAGCAAATATTTTAAAATATATTCCAATAGAGGCAGTACAATGAGATTTTTGCGTTTAATGACCTCATCCACCCTTACACTGTTCCTTTTACAATAACACGGTATAAAACTAAAAGCACGCTTTAGACTCACACTTAATATCCGGTAATTAGTCGTCAGTAGCTAGCATCAGCCAGTTGGGGCGTAGTCTCTGAAACTATCCACCGCCTTGTAGGTTTTGGACAAAACTTAAAAAGGCAGTATGGGCATTTACCATATAAGCTCTGTAAGTTGTGTTATTTTAAAAGCATTGCAACTAAATATTGTTAATTCCTAGTGAGCTATTATACTTCTAGAGTCAATTTTCAATCTGAATAAGTTTCATAATTCTGTTATTGAATTTTGAATTTCTCAAGATTTCAGATTTAAATGAAGTGTTGTTGTTTCAAAGAAATTCACTGTGATCTAAAACAAAAAAATATAACTATTATAAGTTCATTATTGTAAGTAATAGGTATGTAAAATCTTACCAGACTGAAAGAGATCCGGAGTTAATTCTTCATATGTTAGTATCGCTATGTTAGATCTTCCGATAAGAATTTTTAATGTAGAGAACTGTATGTTGTTGCCCAATTCATTTCAATCGCCACCTCATATTCTTCATTTCAATTAAATACCATCATTGGTTTCTGTGATGATGATGATTATTATAGATAAACAATTAGATATTTCTTCTTTTCTGAAATACTCTTGAAACAAACTTCTTTAGCATTCTCTTCAAATACATACATGAACAGTTATACATAAAATATCATATAGAAATATAAAAGTATTCAATGCATCTGTTACCATGCATGGAAAGTTTTCATAAAAATTTATAAAATTTCATTTTAATGATTAACTTTAATTATTATTATTATTCTTAAAATCTGTTTCACCCAGATGTGATTATGCACATGATGAAGACATTGAGCTTAAAATTCGTAGTTTTCTTAAAACCGCTCAAGGTTTTTCAAATAATTTTCTTATAGTGTATAAAATTAACTGCTTTGTACGGTAAGATTATAAATAACTCTTGTATATGTGCAGGTTTTGAAGCAAAAGGGATCATTAACTTGACCTAAAATTTCTAGCAGTAGCTTAGAATTGGAATGTCATTATATGGAGTGTTTTTTTAAATTTGACGTCGAAGGCGGCTGTGGGTAGTTGATTGTGAACGGATCTTGATCGTATTAATAAATGTCATTGTCAAAACGTTCAAATCCAACCTCTGTCCAATAATTCACAATCGACTATTCACAGCCTACGTTGACGTCAAATTTAAAAAAACACTCGATATATACATGTAGGGTAAATGTTTTGGTTACCCCACTTTTGACTTAATTCATATAATCATACTATACAAAGCCATTTTCAACTAATAAATAGTAAACGTGTTATTGACCACATAGATATGTATAAATTAACAATTTATTGCAAAAGATTCGTTTATAATTAAATTTCTACTTTTGGCATTAAGTTTAATTACTAATGCAACTGTGAACTTTATTTATAAAAATGATTGTTTGTGTGATTGTATTTATAATTCATAAATGGTTAATAATTGCTTAATAAATAATTACCTACTTTTTAATTAATTAACAAATATACAATAATAAGTGCATTCTTCATTTATGTATAAAGATGTCAATCCTCAATATCACAAAACTTATAAAATGATGAATACACTTTCATTGTAATAACATGCATATAAATAAATATAATATTTAATATAATTATACCTAATAACATTAAACATTCATCAACAAATTATTGTTAATAGAATAATAAAAAAATTCAAAATAACTTTGAATATTTCATTTCATTATTTTCGTTATTAACTTAAAATTCGATATTATGTGCGTTGTCGATAAAGAAAATTGTTCGTATTATAAAGGGAACAAACAATAAAAAAAATAACTGTGGTTCAGTGCGATTGTTTTGTAATAATTGACGCTTTTGTTTTTAAATATTTTGCAAAATTTTAGTGAATTATTTAAACATCGCATATGTATGTATATATTATTATAAAACATAGCGTGTATGACAATGAGAGAACAGAAATAACGGACACAAAGCATGCATTACCACCGTTTTATACGATGCTTTTTACACACCCATCATATAGTAATAATAATTTTCCTATTTACAAAACAGTTATAAAATCTTTAAAACCATAAAGTTGAACAATAGAATTTTCAAATATATTATAATAAACATTTTAGTGGCGATCAAATTAACATCAAGAGGGATATTAATTTGAGTTCCACGTTCAGTTTTAAAAGTACACAGTAAATGGAGCTTTTTATGAGTATCCATTACACTTTGGTAATCACGCTTTTGTTCTATAAAATAATAATTTTGGAAACATTAAATAAAATGGAATTGGTTAGAAAGAGAAGAAGCAATTGCACTTATACCCTGCTATTACTACATTTGGAAAGGTAGAAAAGAAAATTTCTCTTCTTTTTTAAGTTTGAATGAGATACTTAAACCAGATATAAAAAGTATTTTTCTAATATGTTTGAATAGAATATTTGTTCTAAACGAGTGTCTAAATTACAGTTTATAACTTTTATGAAAACTACTATCATTTTTCAAAGCGAGTAAATTGAGGAAAAAAATTACAAGCCAAAAGCATAATATGGTATGTAATCTAAAAAATATCTTTTGAGAAATCTTGGACATATTCTAAAAGGTGGTAGAAAAAGTTAATAGTTCGCTTACTATATATTATAAAACCTTATTTATTTCTGATCTGAATTGTCTGATACCTTTGTAATATAACATCTTAATGTATCTTGTTATATGTTATAATTATATAATAATACATAACTTGTCATTTAAAATCAAAATTTCATAGTTTCTAATTATAAGAGACATTAGTTCTTCAATCATGTATTGTAAACACACGATTATGGGTTGGTACAGTTTAGAATACTTTTGTATGATTAGGGTAAGTCCTCATAATATTTTTTATTTTGTTTGATTCTAGTTAGTTATTAATTGTGTTTGGATAGTAGGATAGTAGTCATTTTTCTTGCTCTCATGTGCAGGTTTCTCAAATTTTTCTTAGTGATGGACTCGAGCTCGAGCCAAGCTTCAAGTATGTCGAGCCCGAGTCGAGTCGACTTTTTGAAGTCGAGTTTTTCGAGTTTTTCGAGCTTTTCGAGCCTATTACCGCCTATTAGCCTATTAGCCTATAGCCGATTACTTTTCTTTAAGTGGCTTCATTACACTATAACTCTTAAAACATATGAAATTTTTTATTATTATATAATTATTTTATCCCGTTATTAGGGTGTAATAAATTCATCAATGACAAACAAAATGTTAAAAAGTAAAACTCCTGCACGCCACTTTATAAGTTTTTAACAGCTGAAGTAACAAGAGTTGCTGCTTGCAATCTGATCTTATCTTTTATGTTCAAAGCGTGTTGATAACGTCGTGGATTTATTAACTTATATTAAAAAAATTAGTAATTTTAGTTTGTTTTGTTTTTTTATTAAGTTTAATGATGACTTTTAATTTATTAATATAATCAAACACTTCACTTTCAGTGGACTCTTAATTTTCAAAATATTGTTGCAATATAAGAATTGCATTGTTTGCTTCATTATTTGATGGTGGGATTCTGAGTTCACCTTCTAACTCATCTTCAGACAATGAGTTTTTGTTAGTTGTTTTAACTTCTGAAACGATATCATTTTCGTCAAGTGTACCGCAAATAACAGCGTTATTGTCTATTTCTATGTATTCATTGAAGGAAATCTCAGAGTTTATTGTATTCCACTTTGCAAGCTCCTCATCAGAAAAACATTCTTCCAAATGATTTTCCTTAAATTTTGTGTAAAAACCCGATTTCTAAAAACAATTCTTAATTGTTTCTGGTTTAATATGACTCCATGACAAACGTATCAAACGCACAGCATCGAGAACATTTATTGCTTTAAGCTGTTGGTTGTTGTCCATTTGCTCTATCATTTGGAGTACAAGTTGTTTACGGTAAAATTGTTTAAAATTGTGAATGACACCTTGGTGTAAGTACACGGACAAGATCAAAGAAACAAACCGGATTCCAGAATCTTCTTCAACAACAAATCAATTAAACACTTCATCTAAAATGGTTTACCTACTTATTTCGGGATTTTCTAAAAATTTGTTTAACATTTGGTTTTAAACCGGATGGGTAATGAAAAGGAACCGCAATGAATCATCCCTTAATCCTTTCTTTGAAATCTGTTTACTATCACCGGCTACTTACTGACACATTTGTTGTTTATTTAGGCACCTTAAATACATAATCACAAGAAAACTACTTAAAATTTGCTAAGAATTCACATTTGTGGTTTAAAGTATAATAAATAGAACAGACAAAAGTTTAAAAAGATATGTAGTAAATATATGTAGCCAGTCTACAGATTTCTTTCAAGTTGTTAACAACGATTTGTTTTAACGTATAGACTTAGTGGTGAATCAGTGCAAACATTAATCTTTTCCTTGTTTACTGAGATTTTGATTTTTATGTTAAATATGGCAGACTTTGACAGTCACGACAGTTAGTCGCCGCAAGCGGCTCGTTTTCTGACTAAGAGGAGAAAAAAGTTTTCGCGACTGCTATATGAATTTGGAAAATAACTATGATTCCAAAACGAGCCGACTTGACTCGAAACTCGAGCCGAGGTTCGAGTCGAGTTGAAACAGATTATTTCGAGTCGAGTTTCGAGTCGAACTTGAATATTTTTTTCGAGTCGAGTCGAGCTTTCTAGGAAAGCTCGGCTCGAGTCCATCACTAGTTTTTCTTCATTTCAGAGTTCTTTATTTATTTATTTTGAAATGAATCAAGGAAAGTGCATTTTTAAATGATTTTTGTTAAGGATGCGTTTGCTATGAAATAACCAGGAGGATTCATTTAAGCAGCTTTGTGACGTAAATGTATAACGTTTTAGATTCAACGAACGAGTGAACAACAAAAACATCCGAAAATGTAATTGGTATTATAACATCTTATCATCATCGGATAAATTTAACCAGAAAATCTCAAAAAATGTCATTGCCTATAAATGATTAAACAGAAGACCTTTCGTTGCCAGTGAAAGATTTCTTAGATCACCAGATTTTCAAACGTTTTTATAAACAGATTAAACCTTTTTCATTAAGAATAATTTAATAGTTAATGGTATTCAAATATTCTTACGTTTTTTATTCTATATATACTTCGAAGGCACCTATATTATTTAAGTCGTGTAAATTTTCTGCCCTTTAGGTTTTCTATAGTAAGCTTTTACTTTTGTTCTGTTGACTTTAATGATTTACAATTCTTAGTATGTTAAAATGGATGTGCATGTGCATCAATGAGTGGTTTATAAATTATCTTCATGGTTGTGTCTAAGATCAAGACTTAAGAATAGCAGGCTTGTTCTAACGATTATGTGTTTCAGTGTTACATAAAGTTTTGCAAATATTGCACTATTCAATTTTATTGGCTATTGATATTAAGAACTCCGGTCTTTCTAAGATAGGTATGTAACATATTTGTTGTAGTTCAACATGGAGAACCTTTCAGGAGCTCCTCTCCTGAGTCCTGACGGAGAGATCTATTTTCTTAATAGGCGAAATATTTTGGATGTCTTTCTTCAGATCACTAAAGTACCTTATAGGTATATGCCTTCTTATCAGATAAGAAGTAACACCGTAAATCCTGTGTCAATGCAATGTTTGGAACGTTAACAATTATTGCTAGGGGGATTGAAATTCACAAGGCTGCTCTGAATTCTACTATCGAATGCAAAAGTTCTGATCCCTGAGTGTGAATGCCCATAAGCGCTTAAATTAATTGGAACATATACAGTTAGTTAGACAATTTATTGTTGTATAAAATAGTAAATTTGTAAAATTATCTAATTATTGGTTTTTGAACTTTCGCGAATTATATTACAGAAACTCTTTAAGGAATTTCGAAATAAAGCGTGCCTTTAGTACCTAGTATTTCAATAACTACTCAACAGAATTGAATGTAATTTTATATGAAAGTAGTTAATAGTCTTGTATGTATGTGGAAATTCTGGCATTCTGGTGATCGGGTGCATTAATCAAAAGCTTTTTTTTTACAAATAAATAATTCTTTAACGAATTATTTACGAAGTAATTCGTGAATATTTTCATAATAATTCTTCAAGAATTATTTATTAATTAATTCATGAATATTTTCAAAATTACTTGACGCATTTGTTGTTTTACTAAAAAACACTATTCTTTGTAAAAAAAGATTTTGATTAAGGCACTAGAATGCCAGAGTTTCCACATACATACAACACTATTAGCTACTTGTATATAAAATTACATCCAATTCTGTCAAGTAGTTATTGAAATATTAATTATTAAAGACACACTTTCTGTCAAAACCCGGACTTTTTGTAACAGAATTCGCGAAAATTCAAAAACCGTAAATCTAATAAGAGTTCAGTTGTTTGTCGTTTTAAATAAATCTCAAACTGTACTAATGCCCTTAACAAGAGATCAGATTGCTGAAATAAACACCTGCATCGAAACTGCTATAAAGAAATCTTTAGAAAATCCAGACATTATAGACAATCTAGTAAAGAAGGTCAGCGTGTCCATGAATGATTTCATCAACAACCAGATAAAGGAATCAGTCGCCCATATCCTAGAAGAAAACAAAATCCTAAAACAAAAGGTTGACGACTGAGAACAATATTCTAGGAGAAACAACCTGCGTATCTTTGGTGTAAAAGGAAAGCCCAACGAAAATCTGGAGGATGATGTTTGTAAAATTTTTCAAGAAAAACTTAATTTAAATATCACCAAAGAATCCATAGATAGAATTCACCGTACTGGCAAATATATGGAGGGTAAAACAAGACCACTTATAATTAAGTTTATTAGCTACAAAACGCGACCACAAATCTTAAACAACAAAAGAAAGTTAAAAGGTACCAGCTGTGTCATTCGAGAAGATCTAACGAAACAACGTTTAAGAATCTTACAAAAGGTACAAAAAAAGATTGGTCGATATAATACTTGGACTTATGATGGAACAATCTTTGCTCGACGAGAAAATCGACGTTTTGTAATTAAATCTAATGAAGATCTAAATAAATTCCTTGAAACAGCTGGCAAATAAGATAATATTGCAACCTGTGTTTTGCGATCAAATAATATTTTTGTTTGTTGCATTTTTAAGTGACCGTAACGGCCTTAAATAATTAATTCATATTTTAGTATAATACAGTTCTTTTTTTTAACATTTACTATTATTCTGCTGATTTTGTTATAATTTTTATTATTATAGTTTTTGTTTTAGTTTATCTACTATATGCCAATCAACTGTTTGCGAATTGGTCACATCAATGTATGTTCGCTACTACCAAAAATTAATGAAGTTAAAGAATTAATTGCAAATCTTGACATCTTGGCTATAAGCGAGACATGGCTGTCCGAAAATGTACTCTCTAGAGCGGTTTACATCAAAAATTACAAATTGGTACGTAAGGATCGGGATAGTAGGGTAGGTAGGGTAGTTTTTTTATATAAGGCGAAATATTTTTAAATGCATTATTGATACTAGTAATTCAATAGAACAACTGTGGGTATTAGTCAAAATTAATAATAAGGATATTATGCTGGGAGTATTTTATAGACCTCCAACTTTTAATTATAAGAACTTTATAGATGAAGTTGAAAACTCTATTATGTTGTGTATTGACAATATTCAGACCATATTGTATGTTTAGGGGATGGAAACGTAAACTTCCTCATGGCAGCCAATCCTTCTACGGAATATTTTAATAATATGTTGGAATCTTTAAATTTTAGCCAAATAATTACAGAACCTACTAGAAAAAACACTTTATTAGACATAATTATAACTTCACAACCTTCACTTATTCTGAAATCGAGTGTTATAGATTGTCATTTTTCAGATCATGACTTAGCAGTTTGCGAAATCGCGTGTCAAAAAGTTACGTATTCTCCCAATGTTCGTAAATACAGGGATTTCAAAAATTTTAACCATGATTATTTCTATGCTGAATTGCAGACGCTCTCTATAGATGATATATTTTACGAAAATAATATTAATCAAAAAGTAGAAATTTTAAGCAATCGCATACTGAATCTTTTTAATAAACACGCTCCATGAAAAACTATTACAATAACAAAAAAGCACTCGCCTTGGTTAACCGATAATGTTAGATTACTAATGGGTTTGAGGGATAAAGCGAAAAATAAATTCAAATGTATAAAAACCACTGCTGCATGGGAATATTACAGGACGTTGCGCAATTACACAAATACCGCAATAAAGAACGAGAAAAGAGCTTACCTACAATTTAAAACTTGCTCGCACTAATTATTCTAAGGCATTATGGAAAGAATTCAGAGCATTAAATGTACTACCTTCTAAACTGAATGAAAACAGCATCTTTAAAGGTAATATTGATGAATTTAATAGCTATTTTGTAAACAGTATTCCACATATATCCATTCCTCAACACGTACTAGATTTTTATAAAAATAATAAATTAGATAAAGCTGGGGAGTTTAGTTTTAACCTAATAGATGATAATGCTGTTGCAAAAATTGTCGATTCACTAAAAAGCAATTCGACGGGATCGGACGGATTAAATATTACTATGATAAAATTATGGTTCCCTTTTATATTTCAGTACTTAGTACACATTATTAACTCGTGTATATTAGAAATAACATTTCCCGACAGCTGGAAGTCGGCTCTGGTAACACCAATAGCAAAATGCGAACAAGCTACAGGGTATAAGGATTACAGGCCAATTAGTATACTACCAACACTCTCCAAGATAATTGAAAAAGTAATTAATTTACAACTTAGGCAATATTTAGAATGCAATCAGTTGTTTCCATCATGCCAATCAGGATTTCGACCTGCTCACAGTTGTACAGCCACCTTGTTAAAGATAAAAAATGATATTTTGAAAGCTTGCGATGAAGGAAAATGTACATTGTTGACTCTTTTAGATTTTAGCAAGGCGTTCGACACAATAAATCATGAGTTATTGCTTTGTATATTACACTTCTTTGGTCTTGGTAGTGATGCAGTTGGTCTGTTCCAGAATTACCTGAATAATAGAACACAAAGGGTCAGGGCATCTGCTGCTGTCTCAACACCTGTTGATGTTACCAGAGGGGTTCCGCAGGGATCTATATTAGGACCTCTGCTGTTCACCATGTATACCAGAGGTCTTTGTGATTGTGTAGGGACCTGTAATGTTCATATGTATGCAGATGATACGCAGATCTACTATTCATTCAATCTTAATGATATTGAAAACGCTACTAATATATTAAACAACGATTTGCAAGCTGTATCTGAATTTTCCATAGAACACGCTTTAATCTTAAATCCATCTAAGTCTTGTGCTTTACTTTTAGGCAAATCGATTAGTAATTATCAACTATCTCCCATTAAAATTGGAGAAATTAATATTCCTATAGTGGAAAGCGCTAAAAATTTAGGACTAATTCTTGATAAAACGTTTAGATTCAAAAAACAAATTAACAAATATATACAAAATGCTTATTATAATTTAAAACTTATATATCCGCATAAAGATTACTTAAGTAAAGAAGCAAAGATTTTACTATGTGAATCACTTGTTTTATCGCAATTTAATTATCGCATGCCCGTATACGGTCCTCGATTTTGAAACATCTCAACGTATACAACGTGTGCAAAATTCTTGTTTACGTTTGATTCATGGTGTTCCTAAATTTGCTCATACATCTTCAAAATTAGCTCCAACGGGCTTGATATGAAACAACGACGTTATACACAAATAACAACGTTCTACCATAATATAATAATTAACCGGCAGCCGCCTTATCTATCTATGCAATAAAATAAGGTATAGAACAGATGTACACAATATAAATGTGCGACATAGGGGCTTGTTGAGTATACCCAAGCATAATACCGCACTTTTTGAACGATCATTTAGTTATAGTGTCGCGAAAGTTTACAATGGTATACTGCCATCATTGAAAACGTTATCAGTTAAGCAATTTAAAAAAGCTTTGGTTAAGCAATTGATGTCAGATTGACATTGATACACCAGATCGTAAACAGTCTGTATTGAATATATGTTTAGTTTTTTATGATAGTCATATTATTTATAGTTACTTATATTATGTTTTTTTTGTAATAGGTCCGACTAATGTATTGTTTTGTTCAAAGTATGCAAGGGGGGATGGAAGAACAACCTTGTTGAATTCCCTCCTTGAGGTTCTATACTATGTAAAAATATAGAATAAATATTATTATCATTATAGTAATCAGATAATTTACTATTTTATACAAAAATAAATTGTCTATCTAACTGTTTTTGTTTGATCTGATTTGAGCGGTTAGTTTTTTGGCTATGCGCATTCAAACTTAGGGATCAGAATTTTTGCATTCGATAGTATTATGTCACATGATTAACTAGTATGTGAGATGATCCGTCACTTTGATACTTTCTCAAAAAAATAGAAATATAAGTTCACTTTTGAAGCGTATATTGATCAATAGTAATATTTTATTTTTATTCTAAAAAGCTAAATTTAAAAGCTTTATTTTTAAAAATGCAAATTCAGTATAACTTTAAAGACAAACAGATTCGACGTCACTAAAGACGATTACAATGCAATAGTATATTACATGTTGAGTTGGTAAAGGATATCTTTACAAGCCAAGCGATAATTGTTTGACCGAGACGGTACGTCGAGGTCAAACAATTATCGCGAGGCGTGGAAACTTTACCAACGAAACATGTATACTATTTTATTCACAATAATTAGAATTAAGATGATCAAAATAAAAAGTAATTTTAAATTTTAAAATAAATTTTTTTAAACTGTCATAATTTCAATCAAAGCCATCTATCGACCAAAACAAATTTTAAGTAAGGTTTCATTCTTCGCCGCTAGATGGCGATGTATGCACTCAGTATTTTAAAATTAGAAATTAATTAATTCCATTGTAATTATTAAATATAAAATACGGAAAAATAAAAATAAAACTAATATTAAATACAAAATATGTTTTTAGCGTTAAATATATTTATAAAAACTCAAATTGAAGTCGGATAAAACGTCCTGTTTTAAATTATTCAGAAAAACAAGTTGGCCATAACTTTACATATCAGTTTTACAGACATGTAAAGGAAATTGTTAACCACTTTGGTGTTGCTATAGCAATAGCTTACTTTCCAAGGTTTTTACAACATATGAAATGTGCATATTGCAATATGATTGTGAATAAAATATATTAAATATAATAAATAGATTTTTAAATATATAGTCATTAATAATATTTTACTTTAAAAACTGATAGTCGCAAAAGCTTCTAAATGTTATTAAATCTTAATTTTACATAGTTAACGTTTATATTTTTCTAATTTTACATTTTATTAAATTTATATAAAACTAATTTTTTTGAGTAACATTTAGATAAGCGATTACAAATGAAGCTTATAAAGCTCTTAAATGAATACTTTTTAATTGTTTTTTAATTTTTCTCTCATCCAAACCAGTGATGTTCTTTAGTTTTAAGAGTAAGTATCAAGTCGGCATCTCGTACCTTTCATAATCTATAATTTTGGCCATGTATCTTTGTGTATTAGCTACTTTTCTCATTAATAAAAAGAAATGGTCACAGTCATATCAAAATAAATTCTGTAACGACTTAAACAATTTGAATGGTCTCGGTGAAAGTAACTGATCGGCATCGAATTTCGATGTCATTCGAACACTATCAATGAGCAAACCTAAGTATTCATTCTCCTTATTGTCCATTTATATTGACATCGAAAGATCATCCAGTTTCTCTTGCTTCTAGTAATTTCTAGTAGAGTGTCGACGTATTTGAATTACTTCATTATTACATTCACAATTATTCTAGAAAGTGTTTTCTAGTTCGTTGAGGGTTAATAATTCAGGCGCATACAAATTCCATTTATAAAATCTCAACAGATTAATATTGTACATAACAAATTAGCATCTAGCGTTACCATTAATTCTCACTTCTCATAACGCTTTTATAATAAATAGCCAAGCCTTAATTTTCTTTATAAAATCTTCACCTTCTATTATTACATTTCCACCAGCCAGCAATATCACAGTGCAATATTTACTTGTTAATATTATAAACCTTCATTTTTAATGTGCATCCTAGATTGCACCTGCATTAATAAACGCTCTTGTGTGGTTTAGTATCATTAGAGGGCGCCGTAATTTAAAATGTAAAATAATTCTTGTAATCTAAATGCATATAATCTAAAAATAAAAGGTTTGGTGTTAAAGCTGTCTCAAAGCAGGAATATTAGTTGATTAAATAATTTAGATGCTAATGGTATGGATTTTCTGTTTATTTGGTTTTGTTCAGTTTTCCTTGTTAATGGTTATGATCCCGAGAAATCTATCCACTGTGTTATTGTGATGATTTATAATTAGAGCATGCTTCGGAGTATAGACCTGTATTGATTAATTTTTGTGTCATCTTTTTAGAATTCATATTATGGAGTATAAATACAAAACATGGTGCAAATAGTCTGCATATATTAATATGGCTTTAATATAAAAGTCGCTCTGACAGGAGAGTAACTAAGAATGTTCAAGGTATATTAATTTGATTTTCCATAACAATATAAAAGAGTATACTTTAAAATTAGTTTTCTATCAATTATCTTTCCCATTTACTATATTATTTAGTTCTTGGCGTTATTGGCGGCAGGGTGCCCTCCTCCTAGAATGGCCATGCTCCCCCCAGGAAAATGCCAGTTGAGCGCCTGGATATTTAAAACTCGCCGCGCTCTATGGGACCATAAATCTGGGGCCTGCCCCCCTCCCCAGAAAAATGCTCTAGTCACGTCCATGCTTGGCGTGCTCGGAAATGTCAATATAACAACTGTGTCATATATGAATTAACTTTGTAATTCTTAAAGCTATATACACGTTGACGTTAGGCATAACAGAAGCTATTCTGGAATTTACTTTAGCAATTTCTGCTACAACTGCAACATTTTCTTCTTTTCATCAACTTTGGAACAATTCTTTGAAAAATCTTGTTTTTTTTGGATACGAAGAGTTCTAGGTGTAGGTGTAACCAGTTAATTGTCAAATATATTTTGATTTGATACCTTCGGTTAGGATGCAAACCAACGATGTACTTTTAAAACTTTTTAATTGTAATAATTTCTCGACAATTACTCGACTTCTTTGCTCCTAGTCAAGTTGTTTAGAAGAACCTCAACCCGAGAAAATGTATCGTATATTGATCTGTCTTTTGGTAATACATTTGGTCTCAAATACCGCAAAGTAGATTTATTAATTATTGAAATATAAAGTTAAATTAATGACATTGAACTTATGTTATGGCTGCTCATAAAAAGCTGCCTCTGTTGACCAATAAAAACTAGGCTATAGAATTAAGGTAGAAAATTCGGCCGAATCACAATTGGAAGTGCAATAATTTGGAAGTATGGGCATGAACCTTATTGTCAAGATTGCTCAATACAATCTGATTGTAATATTGATCTGATCTGATCAGTAGTGAAGAGTTGTAAATGTGTTTTATGTGCTACTCTTAAAACAAACTTTCTGAGAAAAGATTCATTATTTTCTCGTAAAAATTATTGTCGAGTACCTTGTTCAACAGCTTTTTTAAAGATTGAAGATAATAACTTTATCGGCTGGTTTTATTTTTATTTAAATGTTGACATCTGGATGTTAACAAATGCCAGAATATTAATGTCTGACATTACATTCTGTTATACCTTCTAGTATACCTTACACCAACGAGATTGATAGAAGCAAATAGAAATGACAATGGTTCGCTAATATTAAGTATCAATCTAATTTTTTTATACCAATTGAATGTGCTCCAAACGCCGTTGTATTTCTATATCCTATTTTCTTGATTAATTGTAAGTTAATCTTTTTCACTTTTCGTCGTTTATGTTAGCAATTAAATATTGTTCGTCTTTTTTAATATACCCTCCTTAAACAAGTCTTTAATTTTATCTAAGATTAAAATTGAGTTTAAAGATTGCTTGTTAATACTCATGATTTACACACTTTGGATTGTGTCATTGTAAGTTGATATTATCGGTTTCCGGGAGAAGAAAAAACTCTGTGCGGCTCTTTCAGTTTTTTAATTGATTTAAATTGATAGAAGCAAACCCACGGTTCTCATTTGCTATCGATCAAGCAATCCCAACCCAGCAGCTTTGCTTAAGTTGTATTTGTATCACTTTTGTTTTAAATTTTTTCTCTATCATTTCGAATTAAGACTAATCAGTTATTTAGTGTTCCTTTCACCCTATTTATAAATAGGGTAAATCCTCGTGATTCTTTTCTATTGACCGTCAATGTTAACTTGTCATTTTTTTTGTTGCTTTGGTATACTAGTGTCTCATTCTGAGAGCAGCTCAGTGTTAGAGTCACTAAATAATTATAATTATAATTATTATGGATTGATTTATAAATGTTGAAATAATTCGATGGTTTAAAACAGTAGACACATTTTTTTGGATGGTTTGGTTCATCCCAGGCACTCTTGGAAGTCCTCGATGTATGTACCAGCAAGTTCAACCTTTTTTTATCAATTTATTTGTCTGATATTTTATTTAATAGAATTTAAAAACTGTTTTTCTCTATAAAAGTACTTAGGTAATTTCTTTTTCATCATCAGTGTAGTTTTCAACTAGTACGTTATACTTCTTTAAGCATTAAGGGCGATTAAGCATTAAAACAGACAAGTTAGTAAATAATAATTTATTTTTGACTTTTTATTTAACATTTCTATGCAACATATTGCCAGGTTAGTGTGTCAGTAGAAATTGAAAAATCGCATTTTGATTGAAATATCTCGTAAGGGCAGTTTAGTGAAGAGTTCATTTTAATCCCGAGCTGAAAATCTCGTAAGATCAGTGGTTCCACTTAATAATTACACAAATAAAAACTTTGTGAACATTGTTTTCATTTTGATAGCTGTTCTTATATGTACTATATGCTCTGAATTCAAAGGTACGCCTAGATTTTCGCTATCACATCAGATTTTCCCATAAAAACGAAAAACAGATTTATATGACTATCCCAGAAAGAAACAAATCTTAATTTCAAAAATATTTATTTAAAAACCTATTTAGATAATTTATATTAGGATTACATCTTTTGATCATGTTAAGACTTTTTTGCATGGTATCTTATGCGTCTTCCTTTAGAACTACGCTTTGAAATGACTTTCTTATGAGTTACGCTGGTACATCTCGTTTCAATGACCAACAGTAGTCAGGTATCATATTAACATTCCATCGGCCTTGATACCGCTTCTCTATCTTTTTTATGTCTTGGTGAAAGCGTTCCACTAGTTCTTTACGGAGATCACCGAAGATTTTCAGGGAAGAACTCTAGATGTGAATCTAAAAAATGAAGCTTAATGCTCATATTGCAGCCCAGTTTATAAAAGGACACCGCACGAAAAAAATTGAAAACATGGTAGAGTCAGATTGGGCTGAAACTGATATATGTTGTAGTTTTCATGACATCCTGATTAAAAGTGCTCATGGGCACAAAGTCTAGAAATGGCCAGCGTATGAGTGTGTTAATACATTCGGATGATTTCGTTAAATAACTCCAAATCTACTTTCGTAGTCTTGACCGTTTAATCAGTAGACTGGACCTTCATAACTCGAAAACTGGCGATTATCAGACTTTCTGCCCATAAGGACTTGTGATCATGATATCATGAACTACAATTTACCATCAGTTTCAGCCAAATTTAATTATACCTGCTTACCATTTGTTTTGTGTAGAGTCCTTTATTTAACAAGCCGATTAACGACGATTTTTTTATAGTCCGGATGACTGTAATTGCCTACGAAGTTATTTGAGACCTTTTAATGCACGTCAAGTGTCTCGCTTTGTATCAGCCATTGTGCTATATTCAAATAAAATTAAAAAAGGGGTTTTTGTCTGAAAATCCGATGTGATATCAAAAAACCAATAGTAGATTCATAATCAGCGCCACCGAATTAGTAAAGAACACCTGCCAAATTCAAAACAACGAAAATCATGTCGGCCTGTGTTATTTGGCGTCCAGCTCTCAGTTCTTTGTGTTCCACTTAAGCAATCTACCATGCGCTGGTTGATAAAGTTATCTCATTTTCTGTAATCACTTTTTTTATTGTGAAGAGCATAGGAACCAATCTAGGGTTTAAGTAGGGATGCTGTGCACCTATGAACTTCCCTAGTAGTGCTGTCCTGTCCTTTGTTAGAGCTCATCGTACTTTATCTTGTTTGTTGTTTATCTTGTGCATGAGATTTATTCCAAACTCAAGATCTGTTTCAATGTCAATAATTCCTTGCAATTGCTTTGGTGTAATTATTCCTAATTCTTTTTAATACCACCTGTTAAGCTTAAATATTAGTTTGTGGTACCATCTATATCAATTTATGCATTGTATTCGAATTCTTTGCATTTAATTAGAAGGTAAGGTCCACTAACGTATTTTGAGTTCTACACTAGTATTATTAAATTAATACCTACAGTTTTTGACATACATTTGGATTTAGAAAAAAGGTTGTCATCTGATAAATTTATCTGTGTATAACTTCCATGGATAATGATGATGAAACAATCCTTGTATCCATGGTAACTTTCTGATAAATTTATCAGACGGTTCATATGAATTTCTCAATTTCTCGTTTCTTTTTATTTTTATGCTCTAATCTTAGAAACATTAGAACCTAACTTACTGGGTATTTTCTCTTTCAAAATTCAAGTTCTTCAAGTTTGTAGTACTTAAACGTCATCATACTCAGAACTTTTAATTGGGAAGGTTTTACTAAGTGCACATATATTCTTTCATATTTGGTTTAAGTACCTCCAACAATTCTGTTATTATTTTACTTATCAAGTTTTATAATGTCAACTATCTCATATTTTCTTACTTGGTAATCATTACTCTCTGTAATCGCGGAAGCTTATAAACCCTATTCGATTAGCAAAATATACATATTTTCATTTTAACAACATAGCAATGAAATTTAGCATTTTTATCGTAGGCTATAAATATTTATAGCAAAAAAAACAAGAATATCAGTTAATTATATCAGTTGTAATATAAGTTAGCCAAGGGGCATTTAAACACCAATTCTGGAAAACAATTGAACATGGAAACATGTTCATCATAATTAGGCCGTAGTATACTGATACGAATGTGAAAACCTTTTTAAATTTGATTGCAAAATTACTAGTTATCATCTAACAATTTAATCCGACTTCGCATTACACGTGCCACGCAGCTAATTATATTTTAACGCTTAAAGATAAGATTAGTTACACGTGCTCATTCACACGTTACTGGATCAATAACCGATTATAATAAATTGGTGTGTGAACCCTTCTCTGTTATCGATTAATGAAAATAGTAGTTCATTAATATATATATAAAATTTCAATATAATTATTCGAGGAAAGTATTAAATTTGCCTATCTAACTTAATGGTCCTTAGAGTCGGATTACACTGTTGAAAACCTAATAGGCTGTTCTTGCTGGGCTCATATCAAAATACCACGGCTTATCCGCCATTATCGTCTAGAAAAAGTACAATTAGTCAATTTCAATACGTCTTATACACCTATTTCTACTAAAAAATGCCTAAATACATAATACAAACGATAACATTACAAGAAGTGATGTGGCGGAATATGTGAGACGACGGCTGGAGTTTGCTTCTGAGATCGCTTCCGCTGGAGTTTCTTTGATAATGATGTCAACTGCGATATAGAAAGATTAAAGGCATATCTTTAGAGCGCAAAGTCAAGGGGTTCATTCGATTTAATAGTACTTTATACTATAATGCGTTGGTTGCAGGGTAATAGGGAAAATGCACTCAAGTCAGTTTTATTTTTAGCTGTTAAATAATGCATTAACTTTGAAGTAAACAAGCTTCATGCAAATTTTATGTTTGATGGTGTTCTCATAATGGATCCTCTGATTAATGAGTTGGTAAATTACAATCGACTGTACGATCTGAAATACAATGGAATTTTCCAGCCAGGTATGTGGTTGGCAGCTAAACATGCAGACATCAAAGGATCCATTAAAAGATTGATAAAAATATTGGAACTGGTGAATTACTAATGAAATTAATAATTTAGTGTACGTTTTTAAACAATTTTTCCAATTTTTCGAAAAGTATTGGCTGTATGCTTATTAAGTATTGAATATAAGATGATACAACCCAGCAGAATCATTGAGAATTTACTCACATCTTCAAATATTTAATTCTGATTACTACTCAATGCATTAATTGCGACATACATTTTTTGACGATTTATGACTAATAATTTACTAAAACTTATAAAAAGACTGCAAGTTTGCTTACAGTACTACCTGCATTAAGAAAATTATAATTGTAATAAATCTAGCACACAAAACAATCAATAAAGCATTAATACTACACTTCAAATATTACTTCTTGTAGTTCTCACGTTGGATATTCTGTATAACTCACATATTGATTTGTGTATACATAATAGACTTTTCACATTGCGCAAGTAAATCCTACATAATTAATAGAAAGTGTAATCCTATTAATTTTCAATTAAGCAGTCTTAAAATGAACTATTCATTAAACGATAGGAAACTGAAACGACTTTATCTCCATGTATAATTATAGGCACATACAAATTCGGCAGAACTGAATTTGTGCAGTAACAAAAGAAACGGTCGGTATTGGGTAAATGAATTACAACAATAAAATATATGTGTACTATTAAAATCTATATATGTAATGGTAGTAGTGTAATAAACAAATACAAACGTAATTTCTGCAGAAATGCAGGAAACGAAATATTAGAGAAGGTTTAAAATTGCTTTTAGTGAAAGAATTACATTTCTAAGTTGTGCCGTTTACAAATTACAAATTTTTAAACAAAATTGTAAATTGTATTATTTGCCACCTGCTAACAAGTTAACGCTGTTATTATTTTTTCACTAGTATTACATTTTAATCTATTTATCTATTTAATCTACCTATATTAATAAGTCACAGAGTAATGCTATACTTCTGATATTTTTCATCTTATCATCGAAATATGCACGAATAATTACGCCCATTCTCATAACGCAATTTCTAAGTGAATTGCTTAAAGATAAAATCTCACATGTTCAATGTTATCTTTACGGACATATGATATCTCATTTCTAAACGATTCAATTACTCTATAATAACTAGGAACCGTCATTATAGATATATATATTTCTTATCCTGCACTTATGAGCAGTTTATAGCATACATCGGTAAGTGTGTTCGTTTAGATACTCTACCTATTCCTAACCGCTGTTCTCTGAACATTGGTGTTCTGCAAAATTGCCGATAGTGTTTCGTTGCATTATAAGTATTCTAAAAGAAAAAGCGCTGAATAATTAAATAGGCCCAGAGGAGCCTGACTGTTTTTAAAATGAAACTAGAGAAACCCCGTCAAGACATGACGATCAAAAGGCTAATTTATCGAAAAACTTCCCAATATTACAACGTTCGTTGTGTGATTACAATCCTTCGAAATTTTATGAGTGATTATTTAACATAACCAGTTAAAAATGCCAAGCCTAACATTGCCTAATACTGTCAACTATCCTCCCCCAGCTTACCCTTCTTTCTCCCGACGTACCTCCCTCTCTGACTTACCCCTCACTCCGGATTATTCCTTTATAGGACTCCTCCCCCTCGACTTACACACCCATTCTCACATTCAATTCATACCTTATAATTCATATGCTTAATATATGTACCAATTTTCTAAACCTTATCCGTCATTTTGACCATGGTCCTTAAGAGATAGGGTATTAGTTCTTCAGACATTCCTATTCTACTTTTTTATTAAATATCCGAATCTAAACAGAAAATTTAAAAATCCAGAAGAAAACGGACAGACAGAGTTAGACACGAATTTCGTGAAAATAACGTATGTCCCAAAAGTTTTCGGAAAATTTTCGCTAAAAATTTATTCATAGTAAACGTGACCGAATCGAGTCGTCGTTGTAAACAAAATGTAGCAAATTAATTGACGTTTCAGTTGACGTGTCAATTTTTTTTAACAAAACGATAATCATGTCATACAAGCTCCAGATTCGTAAAGGTATATATCAGCTGGTTGGACAAGTACCGAAACGGGATATTGTACGAATTTATCGAAACCAGAATATCTCCATTTCAACCATTTATCAAACAATAAGGGAGTGTGAGGAAGGTTTACCATGTGTAAACTTACCAAAAAGTGGACGTCCACGAATTTTAAGCCGGGCTACAGAACAAAGATTGCTGGAAAGAGCCAAAAATAGAGTGGGAACTTCAGTACGAAGATTAGCTCGAAGATTTGGTGTTGGACGCTCAACTGTTGGTAGAATTATCGCAGAAAATGGTCTTTATTTTCGAAAACGGAAAAAGGCTCCAAAATATACCGCTGCTCAGTTGGAAAAAATTCCCAGATGTTGTGGCGCTCTGAGACGGGTTCATTTTCCCGGTAGAGTTCTCATCAGATGATGAGAAATATTTTACGTTGACCAATTCTGAAATTAAAGGCAATGATGGTTTCTACACCGATGATGTGCAACAAACCCCTGATAATGTTAAATTCAAAGGAAAGGTGAAATTTGAAGACAAAATCTTGGTGTGGTGTGCCATATCAGAGGCTGGTGTTTCCGAGCCTTATGTCGGACATGTTCGCGGTGAAGCAATCAACGCAGATACATATATTCGACACTGCCTTACTAAATTGCAAAATTTCATAAACAGGCAACATTCTGACGATGAAATTATCTTCTGGCCCGATCTAGCTTCATGCCATTACGCTCGAAGGACAAGGGATTGGTTGGACACACACGGAATCAATTTTGTTCCCAAAGCAGACAACCCTCCAAATGTCCCTCAAGCCCGACCAATTGAAGAATTTTGGTCGTTGTTGAGCAGAAAAGTCTACGATGGTGGCTGGGAAGCACGAAATGAACAACAACTAAGACGCAGGATCTTTCAGAAAATGCGTGAAGTCGATGTTAATACCGTCCAAACACTCATGAGACATGTGGTAACAAAATTACGTGTCATAGAAGAACGAGGGCCGTTATCAGTTCTATAAATATGCATAGAGATTAACAGTAGTTGTAGGAACAAGATATTATTACGGTTAAAATTTGAAAAATATATTTCGTTAAAAAAAATTTATTTGATTTTTTTCCGAAAACTTTTGGGACATACGTTACTTTGCTGATAATTGTTTGAGATAATACGCTTTGTAAGAAAGCGATTGGTGACGTAGTAAGCTAGTGGAGAGAAGATGTTTGGTTCTGAAACGTGTAAGTAAGTGTAAGAAACCTGTAACTGAACAATCAGCCCGAGTCTATAGAAATGCATCGATAACAAATAACGTTTTTAAAAATATAAATAACTAAGAATCACAAAACTAAAGATACCTGGCAAATCTATATCGTAAAACCTTTAACTTGAAATTGCGTAGATCGGCCCAATAGAACTCTCAAACGAATCGTAACAAAATAATCCTTCTGTTAAAATATGTATAAAGTATCTTAAATTTATGGTTTTAAAAATCTAAAGACTAAAGAAAATATAAAATCAAAGCTTATAAAACGAATAAGCAAATCGGTCTTGAAGAACTATGGCGGATTGCAAAGAGTTTGTCTTTACATCAGAACAATTAGAACATTAAACACTCAATGATGGAATCTAGAATCAATCTATCAAATAATCCACTGTTGTAGGTACGTTTTTATGCAAGCTGAAATTATTTCTTTATTGTTTAATTACAATAAATATTAATAAATAGTATGTTTATTATATTAAATTAATGACATTTTTTGCAAATATTATTTTATAGATACGTTTATTCTAGTTTTATGGTTATTTACATGAAGTACACTAACCTAAAAATTAAATATCGTTGTTTTAAATTTTCTATAACTTTACAATTTCAGAAACAAATTATTCCGATTCTCTGAACATTCATGTGGCATTCTTATTAAAATGTTAAATTATATCCACATTCGTGATAAAAAGTCGAGCTTTAGTGCTTTAATACAGAAATAACGGTTTTTCGTATTTTGAATTGATTTTTGTCTATTTTAAGATTTTTATATTTTTTGAGTATTATAACCACTGAAATATAAAATTACAACTGTTAGAAATGCTGCAATACATTTCGGCGGCTTCAACTCCTAGACGCTAGTGATGGAGCTGATGGAAGTGGTGTCTGGTGTGCGTTTGTCTATTATAAGCGACATTCCAAAAGTTAACACGCCTGGAACTAAGAAGGCGCTCGTAGTGGATGGCTTTTTTTCGAAATAATTTTTTAAAGTTTTGCGTTTAAAAACATCAAAATTAAAAAAGTATAAAAGTTAAGTAGTGTTGACTAATCTACACAGCGAAAGCTTCAACATAAAAAAATCACGTAAATCGGCCCGGTAAAACAAACTGGAACAGAACTCGGCCTTGTGTTTTAAATATATAGACATAATAATGTAGATAACAATAATTTCACAATTTCAGAAAAAAATAATCTTCTCTTATCATTCATGTAGTATTCTTATTAAAATGTTAAATTATATCCACATTCCTGATAAAAAGGGGAACTTTAGTGCCTTAATACAGAAATAATTAAATAATAATACATATATCTTCTATTTTGAATTGATTTTTGTAGGTATAGTGTTTTAAGATTTTTATATATTTTTTGAGTATTATAACCACTGAAATATAAAATTACAACTGCTAGAAATAGCCACAGCACATGTCGACGACTGCGATTCTTCAGCTAGTGATGGAAGTGATCTGTCTATAAACGTAGTTACAACGCTGGGATTTAAGAGGGCGTCCCAAGTGGATGACCGATCGAGCGTCTCAAATTAAACATTTTAGATTTATTTAGTTTAAAAATATAAAAAATTATGTGTATGATCATATTTAGAAAAGTACAACGAATGGCTATCGGTCTGTGATGGCTTACTTGTAAGTAATGAGTAGCTAGATTACGTAAGATTTTCAAAAGAAACGAAAAAAATCTCAAACTGGATACAAAAACTAATATTGGCTCGTACTTGTTGCTTTTGCAGTTTCGGAAACTTAATTTTAATTTTTCTCGGAAACTAACTGAATGATCAGATCCACATATTCGAATTGCATACAATATTCAAGTATTTTCAAAATAATGATCAAACAATATGTAATATAATATCGCGAGGCTTGAGAACGTTACCAACAAAACATGTATACTATTTTATTCACAATCATTAGACTTAAATAATCAAAATAAAAAGTAATTATAAATTTTAAAATAAATTTTCTGTAAACTGCCAATAAATCCCAACCAGCCATCTATCGACCAAAAGAAATTTTAAGTAAGGTTTCATTGTTCGCCGCTAGATGGAAATGTAAGCTCTCAGTATTTAGAGTTCCTCTATAATAATATTAAATAATAAGAATAAGAGTTGGGAGTTTAATTGGCTGGATCCAATGTCAAGGAGTACATGATCTTAATAGTCTCACACTTTATTTTTCAGATTGTATAACAAAATTTACATTACTTTACAACCTAATACACATTTTTCTTTATACTATTAAATTATCTTAATAATAATATGTATTTTTTATTAGTAAATAAATATTAAGAATATTATAATAATGTTGAATCAAAGAATTTATTGACATCGGTTTACATATTTTGTCGAGAAACAATTTGTCAAATCAAACAACTGAAAGTTGATAGGTAAAAATACTTTATGAGAAATCAAGTCGTTCTTGACATTGGATCCACATGTCCTAACTCTTACCTTATATAACCTATTATTATTATATAGGAACTCTATCAGTATTTAGAGATGCTTCAATTAGAGTCTAGCCAATGCGTTGCCACGGTGCCCGCCATTTTATATCGCAATATTTTTTAAATATAATATTTTGATTTTGACATCCTAAGTTTAATGCTAAATAATGCTTTACATACACAACCCACTATTTCGTGTTTTTTAATTAAGTCAAATACCGTTCGCATGCGTGCCAATATTTGGCCGTGTAACCATATTTCTGTACTTTTCGAATTTGGTGCCACGTGTTATGATATAAACTGGATGTCTTGGTCAGACTCTAATTGAAGGGTCTCTATTAGTATTCAAGGTCCGTAAATGTCTAAGCCGGCTTAGAAAGATACGTCATCTCATACACATCCACTATGCAGCAAGCGCGAAAATGGCCGAACATGTTGATTAACAACAATTCGACTTGTTTGCAGGTATGTACTTTTTGCTACTAAGCGTCATGATGACCTATATATTTCTAAGCTTGTTTATACATTTACGGACCTTGCCAGTATTTTAAAATTGGAAATTAATTAATTCCATCGTATTTATTAAATATAAAATACGGAAAATAAAACTAATACTAAATAAAAAAAAATATTTTCAGCGTTAAATACATTTATAAAATCCTAAATTTATAAAACATCAGATAAAACGTCTTGTTTTAAATTATTTACAAATAAAAGTTGCCTGATCGGTTTTACAGGCATGTAATAGTATATTATGTATTAAGGGTTTATTTGAGTGTCTTAGAGCCCGTAGAGTCAGTTAGCTAAGACGATAAAGAGCTCTAAAACACTAATTAAACCCGAAATGCATACGTTATTTATGTCTAAGTTTAAATTAATATTTAATTTAAAATAATGAAAAGTGCAAAAGTTCAAGTAGGTAGGTGCAATGGTCTATAATTACTTTTATTACTATTGAGACGGCGTAAACAAGGGTAGTACAAGGGAGTGCTTTCATTTAGCAGTTTACGCTCTAAAAACAGGCCGCCAAATAGGTAATAATCGCCCGACCGGACATAATAGTATATTATATTATAAAGTAGCTGAAGTAATACTTTATTCGGCGAATCTGTTGGTTTGATGGACAAACGTCAGCGAGTCCAGCAACTACAGATGAGCCGCATAAAGTAACTTCAGCTCCGCATAATATACAGGCGTAGAAAAACAACTTAGAAGTATCTACGAAACCATATGTATGTATGATAAGGAACGCGCTAGTAAAATAAAGAAGGGTTTATATCAAGCCCCGCCTTTGCTCTCTTAGTTTGTGTTAGTGGGGAAATATTCGAGCATTAAAGTTGTTTAATAATCTACAAACTAAGGAGAGCAAAGGCGTGACCCGATATAAACCCTTCTTTATTTTACTAGCACGTTCTTTATCATACATATGGTTTCTTAGATACTTCCAACTTGATTTTCAATATGGGTATACTATTTTTTCTTCAAACGTCGACAAACATATTTAAGGAATATTGAAATTGAATTATTTAGAGAACGAGTTACACGATTTTATAATAATTTAGCTTTGGAGAGCGTTACTAGGGTTTCACTACAAACAAAGTTGTGAACAAGTTGCCATAAAGTTCTTCTGTCATAAAAATTAAATTTGGAAATAAATCGTAGGTATATTTTGTAATTATTTACCAATTTCCTGATTAAAACGTGCTTGTTCATTGCAGCTTTCAACGGCAGACTCAGAGACTGAGTCGTGAGGGAGAGTAAAGTGATTATCTGCCGCTCGTGAGCGGCAGTATAGGGACTTACGTGCCATGGCAACGAAGTGACATTTTAGCTTTGTCATTCCAGCATTATAATGCCACATTTCACTGACGTTTGAAAAAAAGGGAATTACTAACCACTTTGCTGTAGCTATAGCAATAACTAGCTTACTTTCCAAGGTTTTTACAATGATAGAAATGTACATATTGCAATATGATTGTGAATAAAATAATATAAAACACATAAGCCAGAATTCCTCGTCTTATTCTGTTCAGAGAAGTTAGCCAATTTCGATCTGTTTAAATCTTTACAGGGTGTAAAATGAATGATAAATTTCAGAATCAGCTTTCTTACTTCAGTGCCAAAGCCGTTATGACTTCTTGTTATTTGCACCATCACCTAGCTAGCTACCATCAGGTCGTGACACATTAACTTTCTGTCTGGTGATAGTTCCGAGTTCTGAATAAGAAATAAGAAATAATTCAAGGATCTAGAAAATCGTTTAAAAACATTTATTGTGATTATAATTTTTATTTCACTAACTGTGTGTCGTTATGTCTATCTTTATATGCAATCAGTGTAAACAATTTTCTTTATCTCTTCCATTTTCGTCAGAGGCGCAAACAACAGCAAAAAGCAAAAATTAAACGAAATGATGAAGGGTAGAATACTTTTAGTGCAGTTGGCTGTAAGCCAAAAAGGAAGTGGTTTATTAAGTTGATAAGAAATAAAGCAACAGTCTAGGGAACAAGCTGAGCTAAAACGTAGTAGACTATTTGGAAACTTTACTACCTTAGAATTGCTTAATGTAGCCGTATAACATAAAGCATTGTTCATTTATGTAACAAAAAGAGAAACAAACTTCGGAATATCTTTATTACTTTTGTTTTGTTATCAAACATTATACTTTAGTTGCATGTATTGTATCTATATTTAGAAGAAAGTTTACTTTAGCAGAAGTCAATATTAAGAAGTAAGAGTTCATTAGTGTTTGCTATAAAATTAAAGTAAACTAAAATGTCGATAAAAGTTAAGAAACTAGCTTTATTTTAGAAAACCCTATTACTTCTAAAAATACAATTAACTAAATATAATATTCTTGTCAGAATTATTTCAGAGTTGTGCCAAAAGATAGAAAGAAGGTAAGGAAAAAAAGATTTTATTTATTCATCCTGAACGGTCTATTGCTCTTTATACAATCCCATTTTGCATGACACGCAAAACTCTACTAAAGGAAAAAGGGCAAAAAATTAAATTAAATCAAGGTATTGTGCTGTCGGAAATACAATAATTTCTAGAAATTCTAAGATACTTACAAAAAAGATCCAGTGCATTCTAGTGAAATGCTTTACAATTGTTATAATGGAACTTGAGGTTTCCTTATTTCAAAGTAAAAGTTAAAAAGGAAACTTGCACTGCATTTCCCTATAACTACGTTTCCACGAACATGTAAATCACAGAATCTTTTGTTCTCTGTTTTTGTTTTCTTCTACGTTTATTCAGTTCTTTCTAGCCGGTACTCTATTATTCTTTTGATTTTTTTCTCTCGATAATATCTTACAGTACGATTATCATTCTATTGCTACCAGTTCACTTCTGACCACGGCCTTCTCGATTTGTCAGACAAACGTCTTTTATACGACCGGTCATTGGATAAATTCTTGTTTTTGATAGTTTTCGTTTTGTCGTAACGTTATGTGGGCAAAAAGGACAAGTCGATTTTTGTGGAAAAATATGGGAGAAAGGTCTTGGTATGGCAAGCCATATGCAAATGCGGTATGAAATCTAGCTCCTTATTTACTCAAGAAAATTTGAATGCAGATTTATGCCAAAAAGAATAGACTTAGAAAGAAAAGCATACAGCGCCAACTTTATTTTGACCGGACCTTGCTGCATGTCATTATGCAGCGGCTACTAGGGAATGGTGTAGACAGCATAAAGTCAGTTTTGTTGAGGAAGAGCTGATCCCCCCAATTTACCCTGTAGCACGTCCTATTGAAAGATATTAAATGACATCTTCAGAAAAACGTTGAAGCTCCAACTAGCCTAGAAGATTTCAAAAAAAGCGGAATAAGGCCGCCAAAGCAGTCACAAAGGAAGTCGCCCAAAATTTAATACCTACGTAACCTGAGAAGGAAAGAGAAAGAACTGGAAAAATAATAATAATTTTTTTATATTTTTGTAAATTATTCAATTAAATATATAATAAAGTGTTGTTTTTATTATAAAATTTTTAAAAGTATTGCATAATTAGAAAAGGTTATGTAAGTCTGAAGGTGTCAACTTTCTTTTCGATACAGTCCTTATATTGTACTACTAGTTATGAAAGTCATACTTTTTTCGCGAATTTGCAGTTTTGATTAACAAGGGCGTAGTCCGAGTTCATAAACAATATGCAAACAATAAAATTTGTCTTGCTTTTATTTTATTTTATTTGGTTAAAAGTCGCAGTTAGATTTATAAATTTATTAATGAATTTAGATTTTTTGTGCAAAAAAAGCCTTTTTATCAAAATAACAGAACAAAACAAACAAATCTATCTGTAGAATATAGGTACGTTAAGTTAAAGCAACAATTCAAAATATTTGTTTTAAAAGTTGCTTAATTGTTCTGGCAAATAAAATGTAACAAAAGCAGTATTTAATTTAATGAGACATGAGAGAAAAGGTTAAAATTTAGCAAACCTCGTCGGCCGACCAGTTAAAGGATTTTTTTTTATGTACAATGATTTATTGTGCCTTTAACAACTATGGTCTTATAGACACATTACATATAAATAAAAAGTTACAAAAAGAAGTTATTACAGTTGGTTAAATAAATAAATTTTTTTTAGAAATCCAATTGTTATTTTTGGGTCGTTGTTTAGTACTCGTATGTCTTTCAGAGATGTTTGTAAGTTGCACTGCACTCGTTCTTCATTGTATTAAGCGCACTCGCAAAGAATATGTTTTACCGAAATAGGCACTTGACACATATCACATTCAGGTGGTTGTTCTCTATTTAGTAGATATTTGTGAGTTAGACTTGTATGTCCTAGTTTTAGTCTATTCCATACATGTTGTTCATGAGGAGTTAGTACTACCGAAGATCTTTTTTCTGGACTTTCTTGGATTTCTCTTAATTTATTGTTAATTAGGGAGTTACATTGTTTTTCCCATAAAATCTGGTACGATTTGTCTATATATCGTTTTATATCTTGTATGGGTAATTGTATTTCTGCAGTTGTTGGGAGTGAGGTTGCCTGTTTAGCTTTTTGGTCTACTACTTCATTTCCAACTATTCCGATGTGGGATGGTATCCATACGAAGATGATAGATTTTTCGTTGGCCATTTGGGAGATGATTTGTTGGATTTCAATAACGTATGGGTTTTTAGCGTTTAAATCTTCAATACTCTGCAGACTGCTTTTAGAGTCGCTAAGAATAATATAATTGTCGTGATCATGTTGTTTTATAAAGTCTAAAGATTTCCTAATGGCTACTAATTCCGCTGTGTAAATTGAACAATGGTTTGTTAGTCTCATTTGTAGTTCTTTATTCGCTTGTCTGTATATGTATGCCATTCCCGTTTTATTATTTATTCGTGAACCGTCTGTATATATTTGAACTGATCTAGGAAAGCTGTCTAAGATTTGTTTGAGGTGCATTTTATATTGAATAGGCAATGTTGTTTGTTTATGGTAGTGGGACAGATCGTATACTATTTTTGGGATGTTATTAAAGATTGGAAAATGTCGGGATGGAAGTTGTTTGATTGGTAGTTGTTTAATGTTCCGTTTCACTTCTATTTCTTTGGCTCTAAAGTTACAAGGTTTCCTTTGTTGTATGGTTTTTTTGTAAAGGATGTGATATGTAGGGATGCTCATTTTTTGTAATTAGGGTGGTTATTATTTGAAAGAATAGATGCTTTATATTTCAATATATTTGTTTCTTTTCTGAATTGTGGAGGCAAGAATCCTGTAAGGGCATACAAGCTTTTTACTGGGGTGGTGCGAAAAGCCCCTGTTACTATTCGAAGTGCCATGTTATATACACTGTTTAATTTATTAGTTTGAGTTTTACTCGCGGAACTATGTAGCAAAATGCCGTATTCTAGTTTTGGCACAATTAACATCTTGACAACTTTCATTAATGTATTTTCGTCGCTACCCCATTTATAGTGTGTTAGAGTCTTGAGAATTTCTACGGATGCCTTGCATGATTTAACTGCATTTTTAATATGTTGTGACCAGGTAAGCTTCTTGTCTAATATCATCCCTAGATATTTAAATTCTGCTACAAATTCTAGATCGAGGTTGTTTAACTTGAGTTGTATTCTCGGAATATGACGTTTTGTGGTGAAGTTCATACATTTGGTCTTTTCTTCTGAAAAAGACATGCCGTTATACTTGGCCCGTTTCTGTAATTCGTTAATACTTTTTTGTAATATTATTTTATTCTTGGTTAAGTTTTTGTTGGTATGATATATAACAAGATCATCGACAAACATGTGATATTTGACTGAATTTGGGATATTGTCAGCAATGTCATTTATAGCTATCTGAAACAACGTAGGACTAATAATGGAACCTTGCGGGATTCCATTGTATTGTTTAAATTCTTCGGAGAGTGTTCCTTAATTCGGACGCGAAAAGATCTATCCGCAAGAAAATTCTTTACAAATGTGGTCATGTGGCCTTTGATGTTCCATTTTGTTAGGATTTCTATTATTTTGTGGTTCCATTTATGGTATTGTATGCTTTGCGCAAATCGAAGAAAATGGATCGACTGTAGATCGACCTTTTCTGAATCCGCTTTGGTGGTTATTAATTCTACATCGTTTTTCTAGTATCCAGCTTAGTCGGCAATTGATAATCTTTTCTAATATTTTGCAAATACAGCTTGTTAATGCTATTGGTCTGTAAGTCTGTGGCTCGCATTTGTTTTTGTTCTGTTTAAGAATAGGTATCACTATCGAGTTGTGCCATTCATGAGGAAAATCTTCTCTCAGCCATATTATATTATAAACATCTAATAAATGTTGAAGGTAATCCGAAGGAAGGTGTTTTATCATTTCAAAATGTATAGTATCTATACCTGGACTAGAGTTGTGTGTATCAGAAATTGCCGATTTTAGTTCTTCCATAGTTATAGGTTTATTGTAATCTTGTATATTGTCACATTGGTATTGTAGTGGAATGTTTTCCTGTCTAACTTTAAATTGGGTAAAATCTTCGTCGTCATTTATGGAATTTCTTGCAAACGTTTCGGCTATAATGTTTGCTATTTCAGTTTTGTTTGTTGTAATATTTTTATCTTTATTGTAAATTTCTGGTATATGAAAGATTTGTCTATTTCCTTTAATATTTCTGATCTTGTTCCACATTTCTTTGTTGTTTGTTTCTTTACCAATTGATTCGATATGGTTAATCCAGTATGATCTTTTACTGTTTAATACAATTTTTCTGGCGTTAGCTCTTGATTTTTTAAATTCAATTACCCTTTCCTGTGTGTAATGTTGTCGCATTCGATTGTATGCTCTATTTTTTCCACAATAGCTTGTTTGCATGACTGGTTCCACCATGGGACACGATATGGTTGGTTTGTGTTTTTAGAGTTTGGAATAGATGTGTTGGCGCTCGAAACTATGATATCACTGAATTTTTTTATTAAGTCTGTCACTGAGTCATTTACATTAATTTTGAATGAGTATTTTTTAATGTTTTCTGTAAATTTTGGCCAGTCTGCCGCTGAGATAATCCATTTTGAATGAAGGCTGTCTTCTGATTTAGGTTTAGTTCTAATTTTAACTATAATTGGGAAATGATCGGCAAAAGAGAGGTTTTCTGTTGTTGTCCACTCAAGGTCAGGTGTTAACTTTGGGTGGCAAATTGACAAATCAGGAGAAGTTTTCGAATTCCAGTGGATATTGAATCTTGTTAGTAGGCCAGTGTTTAATAGGGTCATACAAGATAGTTCTAGGCATTTTTCTAAGATTTTTCCGTTTATATTTGTTGTTTTATCGCCCCATAATGGACTATGCGCATTAAAATCGCCTGTAATGATGAATGGTGGGTTGAGTGGTGATAGCACTTCTATAATTTCTGACTGCTTCAATCGGTGCTTTTGGGATATATACATGTTACATATAGTAATTGTCTGCTGAATGTGCGTTTGAATTGCAATTGCATCCAACGTGGTTGTAAGAGGAACGATAGTAGCGTGCATATCGTTTTTAACAAAAATGCTGACACCGCCATACATGTGTTGCATAGTTTGGTATTTATTAAACCCTATGTATCCTTTAATGTTGGGGTTATTATTTAGTTTTAAATGTGTATCTTGAAGCCATATTATTTTAGGTTTATATTCGGAAATAATCATTTGTATGTCTGTTTGATTGGTGTAGTAGCCGTCACAGTTAAATTGTAATATATTCGTCCTTTTGTATTTTTATTTATTTTTTGAATGGAGAGACTAAGACAGGGAGGTTAATAAGATTCTAGGTGTTCGGATTGGTCTGTAGAGTATTCTGATAAGCTTTTGGTTGCATCAAGCAGGGTATTTCTTATACGGGTTATTCTATATTTTAATTTTCTGTTTGTGATCTGGGAGTGTATATTTGTCAGAGTATTTAAAATTACCTCAGGATCAGGGTGTAATTCTTTGCTAGCTTCTAAAGGGTCACTTGCGTATTTTAAATTAATAAGGAAATCGGCTAGAGTTTCGTGTGTAAATTTTATTGTTGAGGGTGTATCTTGTTTGTCCAGGAGTTCTTTGATGGTGAGTGTTTCTTTAATTAGAGCATTTTTCTCTTCTTGTCGTAACCTTTTTTAGTTTTATTTAGTATTAGGGGTGTTGTAGCAAGTGGGGAGGTAACATTGTACTTTCTACATGTTGTGTTTTGGTTACGTTTAAAGGATCGCCTATTTGTGTTCTAGTTCTAGGGGGTGAGAAGTATAAGGGTTGCATATTAGTTGATATTGTTTCTCCTATAGGAATTTGTGTAGGGTGGAAGCGTTTTGCAGGAGGATTAGGAATGTGAGCTGTTGAACATGTAGAAATTGATTCAGTAGATACTGAGAGTGGGCGCTTACTATTGAGCGTAGGGTCCATTTCGATTTGATTAGTTGTACTTCTGTTTCGTTTTCTTTGAGTGTAGCATGTTCTGTGTTTGAGCCTGCATTTGCTGGTTGTCTACAGCTTGAAGATGTATGTCCTAGTGATTTACAGAGAAAACAACGTAGTTCATCTTCTTGAATAAATATGCGGTAATTATCGTCATCGTATGGTATTATTAATGAGGTAGGAATGATTGGTTTATCTTCAATGTTGACATAAACATTGCGTCTGTAGCTGATTATATGAGCGTATTCTGGTTGCGCCATACCTGCTTTTAGTAAATAGAGAGGTGATGTTAATTTCAATCCAATTGTTTTTAGATGGTTTTCAACGATATAGTTAGGTATACATGGTGATAAATTTGACAGGATAAGTTTTTTGTAGGTTTTACAAGACGTCGAATCTTAATATTTTTTCCATCTATGACTACATGAGGATACGATTCTGTCAGCTTATCAACCATTGTTTTACTAGATAGATAGATACTTATCCTTTGATTGGATAAACGAGATCCTGCTATTATATTTTTTGGACCTAGAATATTACCAATCGCTATTATGTATTCTCTTAATTTAATATCATCTACTGCATTTAGTATAATGCCTTGATCTTTCTTTGGTTGTGTGATACGTGAATTTTTTGTGATGCTTGCGAACGATACGGTAGCCGTTCTTGAATTTTCTGAGAGTAGTTGAACCATTTCATTAATTTGTTTCTGTTGGTTGTATATTCAGTGGTGTTTGTTTACATTCAGGAAATGTATCTGTTATCATAATGAGATGTTGGTTATGTTACACCAACATCTCCTAAAACACGCGTTTACGAAAAAATAGGTAATTTGAGATCTACGCAATATAATGCAACGAGAAATGTTAATTATATTTACCAAAACTCGACAAATTAACCAAAAATGTGGTTCTACTATACACGTGACCCTTTACTTTCACAGTAAACACCACAATCGTTAAAGGAATTATTTTTCTTTGTAAACAATTTAAGTCTTGAAAACAGGTTTTTCCTAACTGAATGAAGTTTGGATAATACAGTTGGAATGTATCTATAATATTAATTAGAAGCTATAAAAATGAACAATGTCAAACAAAGTTTTAAAATTTAATAAATATATTATTAATTATCACCCTTCTGAACCCAGGTAAACCAATAACACTGAGTTGTAAAGGATAACTCAGAGAACAATAATCCGAAAAAAAAATCGCGCCGGTCGCCGGTAATTAATAAGAAAAACAATGTTAAAATCGCTATTTTGAGGTTAGAATCTTATGATGTTAGGTTACAGTTAGTAAGAAAGTTGGCTGTATTTACGTGAAAATGGCGTAAGAATGGTGTTTGTGTCATATGACAAGAAGATTTTATAATTTCTACTTGTTGTTATAACCTCTTTCCAACGAAAACCCGTAGCGCTGGGTATTTCCGTATGTATGCATGTACGATAGGGGTCGGTATATCGAATAATTACCATATTAATTATTCGATATACGAACCCTTCTGAACCCAGGTAAACCAATGATACTAAAGTGAGTTGTAGAGGATACCCCAGAGAACAATAATCTGAAAAAAAAATCGCGACGGTCGCCGGTAATTAATAAGAAAAACAATACTAAAATCGCTATTTTGAGGTTAGAAAGTTATGATCGGTTATGATGTTAGGTTACAGTTAGTAAAAACGTTGCCTGTACTTAAGTGAAAATGGCGTAAAAATGGTGTTTGTGTCATATGACAAGAAGATTTTATAATTTCTACCTGTTGTTATAACCTCTTTCCAACGAAAACCCGTAGCGCTGGGTATTTCCGTATGTATGCATGTACGATAGGGGTCGGTATATCGAATAATTACCATATTAATTATTCGATATACGAACCTTTCTGAACCCAGGTAAACCAATGATACTAAAGTGAGTTGTAGAGGATACCCCAGAGAACAATAATCTGAAAAAAAAATCGCGAAGGTCGCCGGTAATTAATAAGAAAAACAATACTAAAATCGCTATTTTGAGGTTAGAAAGTTATGATCGGTTATGATGTTAGGTTACAGTTAGTAAAAACGTTGCCTGTACTTAAGTGAAAATGGCGTAAGAATGGTGTTTGTGTCATATGACAAGAAGATTTTATAATTTATACGTGTTGTTATAACCTCTTTCCAACGAAAACCCGTAGCGCTGGGTATTTCCGTATGTATGCATGTACGATAGGGGTCGGTATATCGAATAATTATCATATTAATTATTCGATATACGAACCCTTCTGAACCCAGGTAAACCAATGATACTAAAGTGAGTTGTAGAGGATACCCCAGAGAACAATAATCTGAAAAAAAAATCGCGACGGTCGCCGGTAATTAATAAGAAAAACAATACTAAAATCGCTAATTTGAGGTTAGAAAGTTATGATCGGTTATGATGTTAGGTTACAGTTAGTAAAAACGTTGCCTGTACTTAAGTGAAAATGGCGTAAGAATGGTGTTTGTGTCATATGACAAGAAGATTTTATAATTTATACGTGTTGTTATAACCTCTTTCCAACGAAAACCCGTAGCGCTGGGTATTTCCGTATGTATGCATGTACGATAGGGGTCGGTATATCGAATAATTATCATATTAATTATTCGATATACGAACCCTTCTGAACCCAGGTAAACCAATGATACTAAAGTGAGTTGTAGAGGATACCCCAGAGAACAATAATCTGAAAAAAAAATCGCGACGGTCGCCGGTAATTAATAAGAAAAACAATACTAAAATCGCTAATTTGAGGTTAGAAAGTTATGATCGGTTATGATGTTAGGTTACAGTTAGTAAACACGTTGCCTGTACTTAAGTGAAAATGGCGTAAAAATGGTGTTTGTGTCATATGACAAGAAGATTTTATAATTCTTATCTGTTTTTATGACGTCTTTCCAACGAAACCCCTTAGCGATTGGTATTTCCGTATGTATGCATGTACGACAGGGGTCTAGATCTCTGGATATCGAATAATTACCATAATTACTACAAGGCTCGACAGATGGCGCCACTATACGAAATAATGGAAATAATGCCAAAACAGAAACTTTCCTATTCGAGCAGCCGTCTAAGAGATGTTTGTCTGTCAAATCGAAAAGGCCGTGATAAATAATAAGATTAATAAAAATTTCGTTTGGTACTGCTTAATTTCATTTTTATAATTTTTAATTAATGTTACAAATATTACTGGCAACACACAAATTGCAAACAAACGGATATTAGATTCGCTTAGATTTTAGTAGGGTATCAAAGTATTCGGTGCCATGAAGTACGTAGGATGTTTTGCAAAACCGATTCCTAGTCCATAAATAAACCCATCAAGGCGTAATGTCAGTTTTTTACTGCATGGTAGTATTGCTTATTTACCGATTACCGTTAAACTCCTTAAATTTTACATATTATTATTATTCTTGCAAAATATATACATAAATACAGGAAACTATGGGTCTTCTTAATATCATCATTCTGTCTAAATAACACAAACTATAGTCTGTGCCTAGATTACAAGAAATACTTAGAATATCTTTATTTAAAATTATTAAAGTGTTTTATTGAAGTCGTTTAAACTAGAATGAAATACACTTTCAAACCGGAGAAGAGCTGGCAAGAACAATAAGTAACTCTATGAAGGCCACACTCTTGGACAAGAATCACCACGTCCAGAGTGAAACCTGAAATAACGCGCAGGCATGCAGTAAAAATAACTAACGTTTTTTTTCTGGAAAGAAAGTTTCCAGAAAAATGCAACATGCATATATTGCAATGTAACATTAGCATCGGACCCAACTACACACACTTGAGGTTTGATACTGGAATCAGCTCTATGCATAGGTACGAATATAAAAAGTATTTGACTCAGTTGGTGGCTAGACACTTATGTAGATGTAGAATTCTTATAATTAAATCACTCAATGCAGCCTTGGTAGTGTAGAGACTAGCGTGCTCTTCTCTAACCCAAGCGGCACGAGTTGTTTAAGGTTTACTACAGCTTCCCTTGGCTGTAACACAAATGTAGGATTTGTGCTAATAATACCATCTGTTAAGTCGGCTGCAGCGGCACGTTAGGCCTGCGTAAGAGTAATAATCGCCCCTCCCTCCAGCATAAGCTTCCTAGCTCCTGGGGCCTGGTTCGCCTGGTAATGGGTAGTAACAATTATTATTATTATTAACAGCTGAAACCTTACAGTGAGCTTCAATCCGACTCGGAACTCAAGAAGATGCAGCAACTCGATAAGTGCTAATGCACTTTTTTTATTGTTAATTTATTGTTTACTATTACATCTGTTTTTTATTTGTCGTATTACTGTATTATTGTGTTTTGATCTTTTTGGGTTTTACTCTTCTTCTTATTAAACTTAAATTTTAACTTAAGTTTACAACAATCTATTTGTATTAAAAATTTATACATAAAAACAAATTCCAAAGAAGAAACCTTGGTTAACTTGGTTAATTTTGATATTAAGCAGATGGTGTAAATTCTTCTGTGACCACGGCATTGACTAACTTAATGAGGTTAAATATTTTTCAGTAAATCCGAAGGTTTAAAATACTTTGTTTGTTTTATGACGAATGCTGAGAACCATAACAACGAAAACCGCCTCCTAATTTTTCTGCAATTATTCTAAAAATTTAAATTTATTTATTTATTTCTTTAATTTCTAATAGCAGGATTGAACAAAACGCTATACTGCACTCGTGGGAAACTGAGTCACTCACTTGTGTGTCGTTCCACACTCGGCTTCGCCTCGTGTGTAATCTCGACACACGCGTGAGTAAAACTTTTAGTTTCTCCACTTGTACTGTAATATACTATTTATCATCGTTTATATTTATTTAAAATGCTTAGCTCTATTTAATACAGCGACACGGCAAATAGTTGTTGATAATGACATTGAACTTGCAGAAAAAAATAATAAATTCAATCTACATAAATCATATTAGAATAATAAATTATTTAAGGGATCCTGAATATCCAGCATTTCTTGAGATATATGAAGAACAAAGTGTTGGTATCTATACTGAAATAAAACTAATAATTAACAAAGTCATTAGACGCTGTAAATAGAGATTTCATCCCAAAAAACAACTTATCTAGATTTACATGCAAGAAAATCGCCTTCTTGAAAGTCTTATCAGGTTTCTTTAGTAGGCGCATCAGAGCTACAAAGAAAAAACCAAATAGTCTTATCTGTAATTTTAAAGGGGCTGTTGAAGTTTAGATGTTAATTAAGCTTTGAAAGTCTTCCGGGTAATTGGAAAATTTTAATGAACAGCCATGCACAAATATACTTACTTTCCTTAAGGAGGATACAGCGAAATGTAAAAATGTAGAGAATGACGTGAAATTTAAACCTCGAGTTCTTTGACACTTATTCTATTCGGTAACTTTTTTTTATAATCTTCTTGTGTACCATTACCGAGAAAAATGGAAAATAAAATCCAGAATTTAACATGGGCTCTTATGGGGAGCATCTAACTTCTAGCAGTTTTCACTAAATATTTTGATGAAAAAATGTAGGGAATTTAATAAAAAACTAAAAGAAGATACTTTCATATTTGAAGAACAATGCTGCCCAATATTCTTGAAATCTTGTGTCTAGTTAATGCACAATAATAATTTAAAGTAAACAAAACAAGAATTTTTCACGACATATGTAGAAAAACAGTAAAAATGTGACAACACCGCATAGCATTGCATAGCGCGCGAATTCAAATACCGGAACAGAAAAATTTGTAATATGTCATAATGTATAAGCTTGAAAGTCAGTATTTATGAACATAAAAAACTATTTTTAATTAAAAGACTATTATAATAATCTATATTTTATTGTATTAACTAGTAATCATATACTTTATTAAACAAATTTTATATCAAACATCTTTTGCGTTAATAATCACAATTCAAATTATTTGCAATGTGATGAATATAATTTATCACAATCAGAATCTTCTCGAAATCAGTAATACAAAGAATACATACTAATTTTAAACATATATATGAAGCTTCAACAATTTTTTATATATTTCTTGAATCTGCTTAGCAGATTGTAATCTTTAGACTATACAAAAGTTAAAAAATAGAATATTCCCAGCTATAATGGGGAAGACGCACGTATTTTTTTAAATTTTTGTATTTGTTCGTTTTGGTTAGAAAAATATTTCCAGATAAGCGAAATTTGTAAAAACGCCTTAATTTACTTGAAAAAATTAAATTCGCCTCATTTTAATCCAAATTTGACCTTGAGCTCCTTCTTGCAAAGCTATTTGATCTAAAAAAGTAGGCACCGCCATGAATGAGAAAAGGAAACATTGATGATCTACTCACGGTTAGATGACACTGATGAAAACCAATAAATTGAATTTTGAATTTAAATCAACAGAAATATTTTACACCACTTTTATTATGGCAGTTAATTACACAACAGCATAACTTACATTGTTATATTAATTACTCGTTAATAAGTAGACGATAGTAGAACTTGAATATAAAGCATTTTTTCAAACTGACGGGTAATGCAGGACTCTTAACTGTTACATTAGCACCAACAGTGGGTCGTCTTTGGAACTCTTGTGATGTAACGGAGTTTCATCCATTAGAGAACACCAGTATTGCATTTTAAATTTATTTAAATTTTTTAGGTTTTCAAAAATTAATTACTTAAAATTGGTAATTGTTTAATGCATTTATAACTAATATTCTAACTAATTTAGTAATGAAGTTTATGAAAATGCAAGAATTTCCTCAATTGACGACATATGCGTCTTCTCTATTGCATGCAAAATTACAAACATTCAAAATGTTTGATGATGGCATTCAATATTTTATTTGACCGTAATAATTGCGCTTTGCCATCTACTTTCCGTTGCAATATTTTTTTAGTTTCCTCCTGCCCTTTAGTATGAAAAGTATCAAGAAGAATAGTGTAACTTAATCCGGCACTAGCCAACCTTTTTATCATATTTTTCGATACTACGTTCTCTAAAGGTTGGAATGTAGGGATGTTCTCTTTCTGGTGATTTGCAATTATTAGAGACTGGTATACATCGTCATACGTTTTTCTGCTGGAAAGTAGTTCTTCACACGTAAAATGGTGCAAAACTAGTTTTTCGAGAATAAAAACATCATACATGGCATTGTGTGCGTCGCCTACTAAATCCGGAAAAGTCTCGCTTGACAAAGTTACTAATGTACACTCATTTTTAGCTTTTTTATGAGGAAATTTGTCTCTGAAAAGTCTCAACGAATCGACAAATCCAAAAATTATATTTTGAAATGCATCAGTGAAAGACAATTCATCGATTAATTGTACTAATCGCGGAGCATCAAAGGAGCAATTATGAGCCACCAATATGCATCGTTGCTGAAAACTTTGAAGATATCGTAGCAACTTCTCAATGGCTTTTTTTCTAGAGACTGAGAATATAGGTCGTCCATGCAAAAACAATTGTCCTTCTTCACTGGTCAACCCATGGATTTCCGTAGCTTTGGTAGGAATAGGTTTCAAAGGATTCAAATAAACATTGAATGATGAATCTCCAGACTTTAGTGCGATTTGTAAAATATCACACGATTTTGCAAAACCAGACGTTTCCAGATCGAAGTACAAAATGATTTGCTCCGAACCATTTTTCTCAAGTGGATTTTTAGGTTGAGTAGATGAAGATTGTTCATTTTGTTTTTCCGACAATTCCAAGAGAGTCATGTTGCTTTCATACATTACTCCTTCAGCGGTCTGTTTTCTATTGCGGAGTTGGCTTCGTTGTTTTTGCAAATATTTCCTTCTATTTTTGAAAGTTCGAGTCTTAGCTTTAATAGATTTTTTTATCGAATTTTTAGTACTTTTTGCTGCCAAAATTCGGAAATGTTTACTTTCAGGAATGTTCAGTGCTTCTAACGTATCCAAAACATAATTTTCTCCTGAATTTTTCTGAGCAATAGCGCACGCAAATCTAAAATCTGCCGATTCTGATTGACTGTAGCACAAAGATTTTGGAGCTTTTCTAGCCATCAATCCGTTCAGACTTTCGTTAGCTTGGCTAGAAGCTCCAGCCGCAAATTGGTCGACATTTAAAGCAAGCTTTTCAAAAATTGTTTTCAATGTTTCAAAAAGAACTGAATTTTTGAAGCCTCCAGGAATAGTAACGTGTTCGTAATTTTCTTTGTCATTGACGTATCCACACCAACCGCCACAGTGATCGTGAAAATTAAAGGCGTGAAACGGTATGTTTCTTATTGCAGCAGCCATGTTGACACTGTCACCTTTATGTTGCGCGACTGAATATGTGAAGCATCTTCGCAAGTATTTAATAGCGTTTCCTGTTAACTCTCGGTCTGGGTCATCTTTTTGCTCCACTTTGTACAAAAGACTAGTAACACCTTTTGCTGTGTGATTCATGTCCGAATGTTTTATGACTTGATGATCACTTGCTTGTCTTATAGCAGAGAGGCTTGCGCTATCATTATCTCCAATAAAGACACCAACTTCCAGATGTGAGTCCTGCAGGACTCGGCTCTTCGTTACGAGTTGTGTCGCTGCATGTGCTTCCATGGCTTTTGCACTTCCTTCGAAGTTAAGACGGCAGTCATGGTCTTCCTTAGGGTGGCCAAGATCGCATAATTTACACTTTCTATTTCTTGTCGAGTAATCAAGAACTTTTCCTGTCTGTCTACCAATTAAAGAACCATATCCATTCAGACTATCATACTGTCGTCCAGTTCCACGTTTGCTCCATCCCATGTCATAGGAAGCGAATATTCGCACAGTATCGGTTTCACTGACCGAAGAAGCATCAGTTTTATTGGGTACGATGAAATCTCCTTGCATATCATTAGCCCTATTGATAAAAGAAATTATTATTCAGAAAGTCAACGAAATATAATAAAAGAATGAAAATGATGAATTGTCTACAATGCACATGAAATGCACTACCTGTTATTCAATAACAAGCAGTACTTCGATTATAATCAATATTTTACTACATTTTAATAACTTTACGTAAACGATCTTTTAAATTAAAGGTAAATTGTTTATTATTACGCCTTCTCATCTTGGAAATGTATTTTTATAATAAAAAATAAATTGCTATTATTTTAGAACTATTATTTGACTTAGAATCATTATTTTATTAAAATAGTTTTTAAATATTTACGAAATACGAAATATTAAAGAAAAAGGAGCATCAAAAATATCCTTAACTTTGACTGAAATATGTATCCTGAAATTGATGCATAAACACAATTTTTAGGTGACCATTATTTATTTTATTTATTTAGAAATCATGGCATTTTTTAAGAATATTTTGTTTGGCTTTTACTGATAAATCTAAAAAACAATTTATTTACATGTAAACTCTAAAATATTTATTTTATGTAAAGTTCATGTAGTACAAATAAGTTCGTATTATGAATTATATACTCCTCAAAATAATATTAAATTCCTACATTTTTGTAATAACAAACGCAAATTAGACATTTTAGAAGTCTTTGAGATATACAAACACAAACTCAGGGTACCTTTAATGAATGAACAACTTGAGCTCAGTAATTCTCCGTTACTGGAAGTATTAGATATTTAATTCTGATTATTATTATTTTTATCTGGTTACCTATTTTTGTATCTACCTTAGCGACGTGTTTATTTATATTACCTTTGATAATGACAGCGTAGCTGTCGAAATAATATTGTCAGGTTATATTTTAATAAATACTGTGAAACTTTTACTAATCTTTATTTATTTCATGATTATGAAGTTCCACAAAGTAAGACTGAAAACAATAAACAAGATGAATTATATGATTTCATTATATTCTGACATGTTAATATAAATATATTGATTGCGTTGGTTGATTGTCAAGACTCTCGAGACCCAAAGACAGAATAAAACGTGATGTTGTTTTACAATGCTTCTGAGCATAGAGAGCATAATAGATAAAATTACATCTTTTTTTACTTTTTTGGAACGTAATTTCTAATTAATTTCAAATTTCAAATGTAATTAAAAATTTAATGTCTAATATGTAAAATGTGAAGCATAATTATTATTAATATTATTAATTATTTTGATATTAAATTGTTATTGAATATTTTCCATCAAAAGTCATAATTTTAACAACTCATTATCATTAATAAATATCACATATTTCTTGTGTATAAATGCATAATATTTATACATATGTAACTATCTAATCTTAAGTTAAAAATTTGAGATTATTATACAATTATGTTCTAAAAAAGTAAAATGTAATTTTTAATCAAAATATTTTACTCACAAAAGCTTTTCTAAATTATCTTTATTTTCTAGAGTTAATTTGCGTTCTTTTTCCGCAGCATCTCTACAACTTTTTTCTGCCGTTATTTCAACTACAGGTCCAACCTCTCTTTCATAACGTTTGAACGCAGTTTGTGATGGTGATGGAATATCCATTACTGATAAAATGTTTTTCATTTGGTTATGTCCAATTCCAGTGTGCAAGGCCGCTGAAAATAATGATGCAACTAAATTTCTGTTTGTCTTACTCCTAATGTCCTAATGTTTGTCTTACTCAGTAATTTAGTAATGTACCTACTACATTCAGTATAAAAAATTTAAATTACACATAAATTAATTTTTTTTATATCTTGAATTGTAATATTAGGTCATTCAGAAAAAAATGTATTTTTTTTAGCTTGACAACTCTGTTTTGATGGTAATAAGATAATTTTCTATTTCCAAATCAAAAAGTGCACTTCTCTAAATAATACAATATGCCACTGTCAACACATTTAGTTGTATCATCATACAATGAAACTAATACTAATCAAAGCAAGGAATTCTTGAGTTATTATACGACTTTAAAAAGGGAAGCAGTGCCATACACGCGACTCGGTATATCTGTGAACAAGAAGGCAAAGGGTCTATCAATACCAGAAAAACCCAGCCAGAATTTAAAAAAGAGATAGCGATACTGCCCTCTGCCGGAAACGCAACTCTGGCCGCTCTTTAAAGATTAGTCAAGATGTCCTTTCGCAACTTGTTGGTCGAAAACCAGTAACTACAACACATACATTGTCTGCCCAGGTGGGAACATCCAATTCGACAATTTGATGCAACTTTAAAAAGCTTGGTAAGGTTATTAAACGTTCTTCCAAAATCCCACATGATTTAAATGAAACTGGTTGAAGCGCCAACGACTAAACATTTGTAAAGACTTACTCCAAAAAAAACTCCGCAACGATCGTTTTCTGAGTCGAATCATTACTTGTGAAGAAAAATGGATTTTTTTAAGAATTCTTATTGTCATAGACAATAGGAACCAGGGTGAACGGTCAAGCAGTCGTGCGAGGTGTCGGACTCCATTAGTATCCAACACTAGCCCAGGAGATAGAGGGTTGGACAGTCGTTAGATATCGGGGAGCACTAGTGTCCAAGACTAGCTTGCGGGTAGACCACACGGCGTTCACCCATAGAACTGGCTGTTGTCTACCCAATCCCAGGCCTGTCTGGGTAACGGATGACACAATTAGAAGAAAATGTGTGGTAGAGTTACACGCAAATGTTTCTCGACGATGACTCTAAAACGTTGTAGAGGGAGCCCCGCTACAAGAGGATCCGGTGTAGGTGGATTGAAGCTTACTTGACGTCAGGATCTTTTATGGAGCTAGTTTTTCGCTGTCTGGCCTAGACGAATGGAGGAGAATCAAGTGAGGTTTATCTCGGTCAGGGAGTTCGCTCGCTGACCTATGGGAAACTGCAGTCCACCAGGTAGTTTCGGAGATGACAGTAAGGAGGTCCGGCTTTGACTGTGTAATTCTAGTCGTCGGATTCCCAGAAATCGTCTAGAGGCCTACACTTAAGGGGCGTTGATGCGTAGAGACATAGCCTCTCACCTCCAAGACAACTTCACCCTAACGAGTACACACCGGGATGCTACTTTTATAGGCCCTATAAAGTAGCCTCTAAACGAAGCTCTGTCAAGGGCACACCGGGAAGATAGGAAGTGACAAAACCGCTTAAAAACCAAGTCCCGCCACATCTGAGATTGGATTCGATCGTGCAGTAGCCCCGACTAAGGCCTGGTGAAGGAACTCAGAACGCATGAAAGAGGGCTGTAGGGTTTCGATGTACCTAACCTAGGTCAGGGAATAGCGCTAATGCTGGACGAGGTACTTAGTCCCGTATGAAAGAGAAAGGGGGGTGCCGGCGGGTGAGCACGTATTAAGTTAATCGCTCCGGTACTAACCTGGTGAGCTAGTAGAGGGTGGATAGGCAACCTCGCTCCGACCAGTAACTGGAAGCATGTGCTAAGTATATGCGTGCTTATTGAGCGTATCTCAATTACTTCCTGCTGGAAGGAACGTGGAGATTAAATCTAATGACAGGTGCTCCGCGTAAAACATTTTTGGAATCATGTCTTAGACAATGACTTAATCGTCAGGAAGTGCCGCTTCCAGTACCGAATAAAGATGGCTTTGAAAGAAAAGTAATAATCAGCGTTTGGTGGTATATCTTTAGTATGGTCCATTTTGAGCTTGCTTCAAATGAATTCTGAACTCCATTGTGCTCAACTTGACAGAGAATACAATATTTTGAGTTTACGTTACCCTAAAGATAAACAGAAATCAAGTAATCTTCCACCAGGATAACACGAGACCCCATACTCTAATTAGGGATTTACAAAAGATTATGGAGCTTTTATGGAATGTTCTTTCTCAGCCAACATATAATCCTGGTATTGCCCCTTCTGCCTATCATATGTTTCGTTCGATGGAACACTTCCTTAGGGAGAGACATTTTAATGAAGTTAACGAAGTCGAAATAGCATGCCAATTTTTTTATTCTAAAGAAGTTGGCTGATAGATGATAAAAGGTCGCTAATGCAAATCCATAATTTAATCTACATGTTTTTTGTTTAATTTAACCGTTAACTCAATCAGAAAAAACGAATTTTTTCCGAACGACCTAATAAATAGGCATAATTAATTATGCATACCTATAGCAGCTTTACTGTTTATATCATAAACTTGACAACCACTTATTTCTGATGTATGAGTTTTTCCAGTGGATACAGTATTTACAAACAAACAACTTTCACACCTAATGTGAAACACAGAAGCTAAACCAAGTCTGGTTTCTTTTTCAATCCCATCGAAAAACAGCCGTTCCTTACAATAACCGTTTGTACATCTCATGGTTTGAGATAAGTGAAAAATATCAACAATCCGGTTACCTTGAACAACGTCGGATTTATTTCCCTTCAAATCAATCAATGCATTTTTTTGAATAGTTTTCGCATTTTCAATTTGCGTCAATCTATGTTTATAAGCTTTCTCACTTATCCACTTGTTCTTCCACTTATATTTTACGAGTGACATTTTTACAAATTTGTTTAAATTTAAATTAAAGTGTCAACAAAAATAACGGAAACGAAAGCAGAAACCAAACATTGCTACCAACAAAATCGACTGATTTTTTTTCGGTGTTGCCGTGATTCTTAACCTATTTACATTTTTATATTTACACCTTTATAGTCAAACAAATGCACTCTAATCGACTTAAATTATTTTAATATATACAAATAATTAATAAATGCATTACAGACATTCATAATATAATTGTTTTGTTCAGTTTTAAAAATGTTAATTTATTTTTTCATCGATTGGTATTTCTTGTTAGAGCCTATGTAAAAGCATAGGAGATATCCCCTTGCCCTTCACCCCGCAAAGATCCGCTGTAACCTCCTTAAGGAATTTTATGTAAATGAAGAAGTTAATAACGAAGCTAATTATATAAAATTTCAAATTTAGACATTGCTGAGTAAATAAAATTTGCTTGAAATATGAAAAGGTGAACGAGTTTGGCCTGGAAATTGCTATATTAAAATTAGGATTTGTGCAATCAGTGATGCTTTAAAGGGTTAAACAAAAGGTTTTGCTACGAAAAGTCATGGGACGGGTTAATTTTAGAAACACTTGTTTGTAAATATATTTAATTAAGGTCTCGCTACTCAAAACTGTGAGTAGGTAATTGAAATTAAATTTGATTAATATAAGAAATTATTTAAAGTTTACAATAAAAATATAGCTAATAAAAGTTTTTTTAAATGATAATAGAGTAATTTTCCTTTTAGCAAAATATCGTTCCAACTTACCTGTAATGCAATGTTAATTGTCATGTCATAGGACTATGTAACATACCGATTGACTTTTTGATACGAGGTCAGCTTTTTAAGTTATCTATCTAGCTATGAAAACAATATAATACCGCGACAATTTTCTTATGTCAAGTTGCTGTGACATTTTATAGCGTCATCTCCAAATTTGATTCCAATCGCTTAACATTTGTCATTTATATATCAGTTTAAAGAAGCGAAAATGAGTGATGTGAAGCTTGAACACAGAAGCGTCATTAAATTTCTAACGAAAGAAGGCAGTAGCCTGAAGAATATCCATGAGAGAATGGTGGCAGTGCATGGAGAAAATAGTCCATCCTATTTCCAAATCAAATATTGGAGCAAGCAGTTTAAATGGGGCAGGAATCCATTCACGATGACCCAAAGAGTGGAAGACCTCTGGAACCACGAATTGAAGAAATCATCAACAAAGTTGAAGATTTAGTGTTGACTGATCGCCGAGTAAAAGTTTCAGTTATTGCTAGAGAAATGGTAATATCAGAAACGAGTGTTTTAAAATTCTACACGAAGAATTGGGAATGAGCAAAGTGTCGGCACGATGGATTACCAGGCTGCTTAGTTCCGAACAAAAACTGTGTAGACGACAGATTTGCGAAGAGAATTGGACTGCTTTATCCCAAGATGAAGACTTCTTCTATAGAATTATAACCGGGGATGAGACCTGGATATACCACTAGGACCCTCCTACGAATAAAGAGTTCATGCAATGGATTCAGAAGGGCTCTCCACCACCCAAGAAGGCGAAGACGCAATTTTCTGCAAGGAAAATGATGGCCACAGTTTTCTGGGATGCGGATGGTATTCTCTTAATTGAGCATATGCCAAAAGAGACTACAATAATGGGAAATGTCTACAAAGACACAATTAGGAACTTCAAAGCGGCTATACGCGAAAAAAGACACCACAGTTATGCTCAGAAAACTCTGCTTCTGCACGACAACTGCAGGGTGCATAAAGCACGAATTGTTCAAGAAGTAATCAATGAATGTGGCTTTGAGGAATTACAACATCCACCTTAGAGTCCCGATCTCGCCCCCTCTGACTATTATCTTTTTCCAAAACTCAAAAAACACATGAGAGGGCGTCGCTTTTTATCGAATGATGATTTGGAAAACGCCGTGGAGTTATATTTTGCAGAATTACCAAAAGAGTTTTTTTTCGAAGGCATAGCGTTATTAGAAAAACGCTGGAATAAGTGTATTAGTGTTAATGGTTCTTATGTTGAAAAATAAAATTTTATCTGTTCTCTAACTCGTTGTTTTCATAGATAGAAAGATAACTTAAAAAACTCCCCTCGTACCATGAATATATTCAACAATTTTGACAAATAAATAAAATTAAAAAGTATGATAATTTATCCCAATATCCCACAATTTATACTGATTTCCGTCCCATTTCATCCATTACAGTCATACCCTAATCTGAAAAACAATCTAGAATTTTTATTTTGTTCAACATGATAAATCCTTATTCCAAACTTTGGGTATTCATACCCTGCTACACTACAGAAAAACAGGTCTGTAACGCCAGCACCCTCCAGTTCAATTAAATTCTAGCCTATAATTAAGTAGTAATTAAAGACTAATTTGTACCTACGAAAAAGATTTTGCACCTATTCCCGTTTAGCCGTAATTTAAGTTTTAAAAACGGGGGTGCTGGCAGAAGTTGACTCCCAATTAGACCTCCCAAAAATTATAGTTTTCGAATTACAGTCGTTTGAAGTTGACAATTCTTGCATTTGGTAGAACTTTATAGGAAATGGCTCTTAGCCAAAAGTCGGGTAAATGATAGTCCCTAATGTGTAGATCAAAAGTGTCAAAGAGCACAAAGTCAAACAAGTTATAGTTTTCGAATTACAGCCGTTTGAAGTTGAATAATTAATACTAACTACAAGCGCCTGTAGTTCGAAAACAATATTTTTTGGACTTTGTGCCCTTTGATACTTTTGATCTACACATCGAAAACTATCTTTCTGCAAAGTTTCAGAGTAACCTGGTGAAAGCCATTTTCCATAAGGATTCTGCGGTGTCCTTTGTACTTTTTACCTCTGTTCGATCATTTGCCATGTGGCAAGTTTTAAACAATTGATTTTAATAACGGGAATATTACAATAATCACGAACATCTTGATGATACAAATTAGTCTTTAATTACTACTTAGTACAGCGTTAGTTAAATTCTTTTAAACGACTTTATTTCCTACGTTCAATCACTTGTCACGCGGCAAGTTTAAAACAATTGATTTTAATAACGTTTATATTCGGATAATTATGAAAATGAAAAAACCTATTAATTTGTAGGTACAAATGAGTCTTTAATTAGTTCTTAATTATCGGTTTGAAATTTTTGAATTTAACTAAAGTGGTTAAATTTAATTCAAATGTGGGTACCAGCTTCAACTGCTGCGAACACCGTCACTTTTAAAGCAAAAAATTACGACTAAACGGGAATAGGTAATTTTTTTAGTACAAATTAGTACTAAATTAAGTTTGTGTACGATATGCTTCTGCATTGCATCTCATGTCCTGTGTACTATAGATAGAGCAGTTGTAAGAAAATATATTTTATCCAACACCTCTAAATAAAGAGGGTTAAATCTTGAAGTTACCCACTTTAGAATGGTGATTGGCTGCTATTATAGGTAGCAACCAATCACCATCTTACATTGCGTAATATTATTAAAATCCAGTAATCGCGTTAGAGTATTAAATTTATTACCGTTAAAACTACAGACTAACTATACATTGCAAATTCAATATTTAAACTTAAATAAAAAGGTGTTGGATAAAATTTTGTATGGCACACGTGAGTTAAGGATATTATCCATTCAGAAAAATTAACCTACTCGGGCCTACCGGCCCTCGATGGTAAATTCTTCGTTCGTGGATAATATCTTACTTAACTCACTTGTACCATAAATAACTATTATCTTCAAACGCCAGAAAAACATTACACTTTAAGACTCAGTTGACAAGATAAAAGTCTGATATTTTTGACGTTTATCAGTGGCAGATAAAGTATTGGTAGTGGTCCCAGGGCCAAGTTATACAAAAACAAAGAAATTCATTTTGTCATTTTGTAAAAATTTTTGAGAAAATTTATATTTTAATTTATTTTTTACGTTTGAAGATAAAATAACATATTTTATGCGGAGCTTCTAACGTTCGGAAGTCAAACTAACGTTCTCAGCATAATATGTTTCGGTTTCAGAAAGCTTGATCAAGTTCTGATTAACTTAATTGTCATTAAATTTGAAATCCAGAAATTTCATTGGCTGAGATTTAACAGACCTTGAATTTTATCCAATCATATTTCTAGATTTCAAATTTAATCACAATTAAGTTAATCAGAGTTTAATCAAGCTTTGTGAAACCGGCCAATTATGTTACTAGTGGGATAAAGGCATCATTATACGAGTGTGAAACTTTTACCATGAGGTCGTAAGACCGCGCTGGCGGTGTATACCTGCCGGGGCTGCGTTTGCATCTTCGTATATATTACGTAATAATTAGTATAAATACTACTATTAATTTGTTACAATGCTATGTATATTTTATTATTAGATTCATTTATTTTAGTAGGTACCTTAAGTCTCAAATTTTCAAATGTAGTATTTTGCTGCACAACAATTCTTCTCTTTCACTTTCAGATTGAAAAACCGCACTCTTGCAGTCGCCGTGTAAACTGCAGGGGCGATCCCGTAGGGGCTGCTGTTTAGACAAGTATACACTGCCGCCCCGTCAGTCCGACGCATCTTTGCAAACAATTTTCTTAGAATAGTGCCCATTTGACCTCCATACTAAAATTTTCAAGGCTTCTTTAGAATTAAACTGGGATTACGAATAAATTGTAATTTTATCAATTGTATGTAATTCGATGAGATGACAATGAAACATACAAATGAAAGTTATAAACAAACGAACAACAATGTATTTATTTAAAAATACAATTTAAAAAACACCATTATAAAGAACGGTTCAAGATCTTTAGAATCGACTTCTCACTTTTTTCACTTCTGTGTAAATGTTTTTACTATACAATGGCTTGAATAATCGCATGGTTGACGATTTCCCAATGTTATGCGATTTTCAAACGCGCATAACTGCTCGAGAGAATCTACATATTTTTCCCAAAACAGTTGTCTCTTGTTTTTAACAGTTGAAGGCACATGTTAAGTTTAATCAAAATTAAAAATGTCGAGATATCAAAGCAGACGTGGAATGGGATTCATGTACATGTTCATAATAAATACGTCTATAGAGGGTTTACTGCAAGTTGCAAGCGTTTATTTTTTGCAAAAATTATTTAATTAATTAATTAATTCTTGGGAGAGTACCTGTACGTGTACCTCATGGCACCGATTGCTATGATCATTTGGCCAACCCTACTAGAATTTAGCCGACAAAAATTAATTAATATTATTTTACCCAGTTTATTTATTTTGTTCCTCGATGTAAGTCCTCACTAAACCTCCAGGAAAAACAATATTTAATCAAAACATGTAAAATAAAAAGATTTAAAAGATTTACAAATACCTCAAGATTCTACGACTTTCTTTACTTCTCATTTCGAATATCCACTATATATATATATATATATATATATATATATATATATATATATATATATATATATATATATATATATATATATATATATCCGAAATATCCGAATATTTAGTTTTCTATAAAATGAAATAAATAATGAACTACCTTAGTAACAAGAAATGTTAAATAGTATATTACAGGTTGAGTTGGTATAGGATATCTTTACAAGCCAAGCGATATTATTTGACCGAGACGGTTGATCGAGGTCAAACATTATTGCGAGGCTTGGAATCTTTACCAATGAAACACGTATACTATTTTATTAACAATAATGAGACTTAAATAATCAAAATAAAAAGTGATTCTAAATTTTAAAATAAATTTTCTGTAAATTGTCATGAATTCCAATTTGAAGAAATTTTAAGTGAGGTTTCATTGTTCGCCGCTAGATGGCAATTTATGCTCTCAGTATTCTAAAATTGGTAATTAATAAATTCCATTGTATTTATTAAATATAAAATACGGAAAAATAAAACTACCTAATATTAAATAAAAAAGGTAGTTCAGCATTAAACAAGTTATAAAAACCTATAAACAGTTTTACAGACAAGTAATAGTTATTACTATAGTGGCAAGCTTTGTAAACTAATCTTTACGAGCGAGCTGGAAAATCTGTGGGGGCGAGCGACGAAGGAGTGAACCTCCACAATCTAGTGAGTCCAGTAAAGATTTATTGCAACGCGTGCAGCGTACAAAGTTTTATTTTCAACTTCACGAGCGTTTATTAATTTATTGTATATTTTGTATAAAAAGACATTTTATAATCAAAGGCGGTAGGACAATTTATAGTTAGACGTTGTCATGGTGTTGTGATTAAGCAATGAGTATTGTAGAGCTTTACAAATCTCTCTTAGGAACTCATAAATACCTATAAAGTGTCATTTACATAGAAAGTGGAAGTAAAGGAAATTATTGACCACTTTGCTGATGCTATAGCGATAGTTTACTTTCCAAGGTTTTTGCAATGACAGAAATGTACATATTCCAATATGATTGTGAATAAAATAATTTAATTTAATTAATAACCTTAACAAAACGAATGGGATGTTGTTAAATGGAAATCCTATAGAATAGCTCTTGTATATGCAAAGTACAACCAAACGGCAAACAGTATTATGACAGCCTGAAGAGGTATGAGTTGTACTTTGCGCTATGTAGGTTAGAGTGTTTATGTAGTTGGTGATACAATGAACAAACATTTTGGTCCATTGGATTCCAGCAGGGATAATGATTTGTTTTGAATGGAATTATACGAGATTTAGATACGATATACTGTCAGATATATATTTACTAAACAAAACTTGAATAATATAAATTACCTAGCTTTTAATTTCTATTTTGTTTTAATGTTTGCAGATTATTCTATGTAAATCAAATGCACCCTTTCTTTCATTGTTGGTATCAATAAAGGATAGGATAGGATGGTAATAAAAAAATCTAAAATTCTATAATTAAGTAGTTTAAATTAATATTACAATTTAAACTACTATTACTATTCACTTTGCAGCATTCCCACTGTGATATATGCAGACATGGGTAATCACCAACCTGTAATCAGGCTTAGAGATTAAATCAATTCCTAACAACCAATCTCAAGCAAATATTTAAGATGCAATCCCCAATCCTTAACCACAAAAAATATTTTGAAAAGAATCCAATCCACAATACCTACCTAATTCCATTTTTTTTAAATTCAATTCCCATCCCTAACAGCAAAGATTTCTTGAAAAACTTAATCATAATTTTAATTGCTAATGCTCAAAAAAACTGTGAAGAATTGGGGGCTTAGAACTCAGAAAATACCTATACAGATATCTATAGAAACTAAAATCTTTGCTTTAGTCCCTACTTCTAAAAAATATTTAAAAAGATTCAATCCCCAATTCCTAATCCCAAAAAATATTTTGAAAAATATCTTTAACTCAAAATATATTTTTAAAAATTCAATCCCTAATTCCAGAAATATTTTGAAAATCCAATTTTCTATCTCTAATTCCGAAAAGAATTTGAAGATTTAATCCCAAAACATGTTTTTATAAATTCAATTTTCAATACCTAATTTCAAAAAATATATTTAAAAGGATTCAATCCCTGATTCGGAAAAATATTTTGAAAAATCTAATTATTTTATCTCCAATTTTTAAAAAATTTAATCTTAAAATATAGTTTTATAAATTTAGTTCCCAATCTCTAATCTCAAAAAATATTTTATAAAAATTCAATCTTCAATACCTAATCTCAAAGAAATTTTTCTAAAAATTTAATCCTCAATCCCTAATCCTAAGAAATATTAAAAAAAAATGCAATACCTAATTCCATTTTTTCAATTCAATTCCATGGCACAATATGTAGGATACTACATGCAACGTAACCAAGCTTAGAAATCTTGTTTATTGTTTCCAGCCTTACTTTGTGGAACTCCATAATCATGAAATAAATAAAGATTAGTAAAAGTTTCACAGTTTTATTAAAATATAACCTGACAATACTGTTTCGACAGCTATGCTGTCATTATTATTATTATTTTATCTAGTTACCTATTTTCCTATCTACCTTAGCGACGTGTTTGTTTATAATTATATTACCTTTGATAATGACAGCAAAGCTGTCGAAAAAATATTGTCAGGTTATATTTTAATAATACTGTGAAACTTTTACTAATCTTTATTTATTTCAAGCTTAGAAATCTTTTCGTCAAAATCAAGATAATGTTATTTATTTTAGAAACAGTAGTATGTGCGAACTAATGTAGCCGTAAAAAGGCGAGAATTGCCCTTTTGATGAGGAAAAAGTTTTAAGTAGTTAAGTAAGAGTTCATTAATTTGTTTCATAGTCGCCTGGGTTTTTCGGCATATAATGGTAATAAGTAAGAATAAGCCAATGTTCTATGGTGACAAATTTTCACAAAAAGCTATGTTCAGTTTTGCGAACATTACGAATGTCAAAAATTGATAAAAGCTGTTCTTCGAATTCTACATCGCTCAAAAACTTGAGAAATATTCTTTAAAAACGTCTGATCTTCTAAGCTATCTTGGTTATCTATGAAAAATAAAATGCCGTTTTAACTGAAGAAAATAAACTCGAGGTTGTATTGTTGGTGATATATAGGTAAATGCAAATAAATCTTGTGAAAAACGTAAAAAGTAGAGCTAATTACGAGTAATTTTTGCGTTTTTAAGAACGTGTGAACCAGGCTTTAAATTATATTTTCATAGGTAACTAGATAAAATTTATTAAAAACCAAAAAAACATCATTTACACCTATGGAATACGGACTGTCCTAGATTTGTTTGAAATTAGCTGTACAATCGGGAAATTAGTGTCTGGAAAATAAGTAAAAATCTCCATAAAAGCCTACTGATAACGGTTTCGAGAATCGGATAGCATTTTTACGGAAACGTATCTTCAAATATGTGTTATGTATTGACTAATCAACGTTTCACAGAAACGGCTTTTTAAATCGGCATTAAACTCACTTTTAAGCTACTGAAAACCCTCATACCAGCCTGTCCCGTCCTTACGTGCTGCAGAATAAATAAAAACACCCCAAAAATATCCATTATTAATTATTATGAGTAAGAACTATTTAACTTTGAGCATCCTGTAACATAAGCAAACCTTTATAACCAGTTTGTGTTAATTGTTGTTATTATGTGTTAAGAATCTTATAAACATATTAACATAATAGTGTTTGCAGGACCCTAGTGTTACTGTCTGCAAATATTTTGCATATTATGCATATTTTTAATATTAAAATAAATGAATAAATTGTAACTTGTTTATTACGACCTTAGAAAACTAAAAAAACTAAGACAAAAATTTATAAATTGGCAATGTGGCTACAGATTTGAAAAAGACTTTTATTGAATAAAACACCAATAAGCGAATCAATTCCAATTAGAATAATTTGAATGTTCCATATGTTAAAAAAAGGTGTAGTTTTATTTGTAACACTTTTCTGAAACACCCTATATAGTTCTAAATATTTTTGAAATATGCAGCTTTGGAAACCAAGAATCTTTTGTATTCAAATATTTTCTCGATATTTAATAGATTAGGAAATATTGAAAAATTACGCACTAAAAGGACCTGACATGTACACCCTGTATATTTTATAATTTTTGCGGGCGTTTGTAATTAAACTGTAGAAATTTTGTTTTAAACTATAATGACTAAACGCTAGTGATGGAAGTGGTATGTCTATAAGCGTGAGTAATTCTAAAAGTTAACTCGATGGGAATTACGAGGGTGCTGGTCTTTCTCAAGCGTCTCGAAATAAATATTTTTAATTTTGCATTTAAAAATATAAAAATTAAAAAATATATAAAAAATAAGTAGTGTTGATTAAACTACACAGCGAAAGCTTCAACATAAAAAAATCAAGTAAATCGGCCCAGTAGAAACTTTTTTTAGTTTAGAAACAAAATATAGCCTTGTGTTTAAAATATATAGATATGCATAAAATGGATGAACATTAGACAATTTCCCGATATGGTCCTTATTCTATTAATATAAATATTTTCTCTTTTATGGGGTATATGAAATATAATATAACCCTCATATTTAATATTTAAGATTCGTCACAGATATTAGAATTGTAGTTGTAATAAACAATTTATTAACTCACAGAAAATGTACTCCCCTTCTTTGAAAAGACAGAATACTAGAAAAATCTAACATTTAAATTATTCATTCGTTGTTTTTATAAAAAACACCGATAAAAAGAAGTTGTAAGTATGTACTTAAAAATCTATCCTTTATGTTTGCTTTACTATTTTAAATGTTCTTCAAAATGCACATTTACAATCTCTTGATAAAATTCTTAGCATAAAACACATATAAGATTTGTACGTGAATAACGAAAAAAAAAGTTGGGTGATATGTTGGTTATTAGATTACAACCCAAAGTAGCATACTGAAAAAAATGTGTACAGGATGTAATAGAGACAGAGTCTTGATTTTCTGGGTTGATATTTGTGGGAATTTTATGATATAAAGCCATTTCTTTCCACTACAGTATATACTTGAATTTTTTCGTTTAAGATAACCTTATAATAATTTGTCTTCTCACCCTGCTTTAACACTAAATTCTTACATGCCAAAAAAGGGGAAAAAACCATGAAAACATCCACTTATTCTGCTGATTTATCCTTCTCAACAGCATGACATCAAAATAAGTATAGAAGAACACGAAAGAATAATAAATATCTACCCGTAAAACCCAAAATATGTAATATGAAAAATACCTACTCATATCTGACTCTTTATATCTCCACCTTGTTATATGCGACTGGGCCATCATTGTATGCCAACGTAAAGGAATCACCGAGGACGAACACATCGGCAACAACTGACTCTTTGTTTAGCGCAAGATTACCTAGGATTATCATATGACGGTTGTATTAAGTAAAACGTAGTGAGAAGATGAGGGTTTGACGGAAGCTAGCGAAAAGTCTAAAATGTATACATCTGATCCGTTCTCTTCTTCGGTTCTCTAACTTTTGGCAGGCATGTTTTAAGAGAAAAGTAGATCGTACGCTTATCTTTGATTGACGTGCTATAAGTGGTTTCTCGAATAAACCCCTTGTATGTTTTATGCATGAGGTTAAAGGAAGTAGAAACTTTTGTACTTACTTATTACCGAATGTTTTCTAATATCGGCATAATTTTCGTTATGACTAACATAACCTGGAATAGTAGACATGCAAGTGAGTCGAAGGACGCCATCTTCTCCTCCATGTAGTTCGGACACCTCGATGGAAAGTTGTTTGGTTGTAGAAGCTTTCCTATCAAAGTATCCATGTCCATGTACTCGCCCATTTGAGTAAGATTTAGTAAGGCTATCGTCAACCTAGAATTATAAAAAATTTGTTTATTACGTGCAATTTCCATTATTATGAAAATTTATTCGAAACATTAATATTGAAAAGGTCAAGTTTAGTAAAATTAAATTTATAATTCTGATTAATGGAATTTACAAGACGGTTTTATCTTTGAAAGTGTAAATGAACCCTCGGTTGTGAAAAATTTAATCTGAGAAATGTGTGTATACGCATTTAGCATGGTGGAGCTTTGAGCTTTTCTTTGTTATTATCTAAAATGTCTACAATCTTTAAAAAAAGGTTAGGTAATGAAACATGAAACAGTAATTAAGATATTTGCTTTCTTTTAAGAATTACGTTTTATAACGAGGAAATACTTAATAAAACTTTTCTACGTCGCAATTATTTTATTTCATTTGTTAACTCTAAGCGTACCTCGCAGACGAATGAAACATTCAACGCGTTTACTCTTGGTTGAAAAGAGGGAGTCTGATTTCAAACTGTAAATAATCGAATAACTCGAGACTGTTTAGGTTTGGAGATAATCTTATTCGAAAAGCGGCCTAACCAACGTTATACTCGATATGGCCTTTTATAATTTCGTAATTCCGACCCTTTCATACATAAAATTATGAGCGAGTTTCCCGTTAAACTCCCTCGGGAAAGTTCGTGGTGGACGCCCATGGCGTGTATTCGAACAATCCAGTTTTCATCGAAGTTTTTTTCTTCTCGCTCCCTCATATTATTTGGTATAAACAGCTAAAGCATCGGAACATTTCTTCTATTTCCGTTTTATTGTTGATCAGAAGCAGTCGACGTTTTCCTCAAGTGTGATAAAAATCAATCGCCAGAAGTCCTAAGAGTTCGCGACCCGCTGGAGACTTATTTATTTAATTTTTTCCCCCAATTTATCTGTGTCGTTTGCAGCAGATACAATTTTCTTGTTTCTGTTTTCAATCGCATTTTATTTGAAGAAAGGTCTTTAGCTTTATTTTTCCTCTTACATGTATTTATTCCGTGGAGATCATCGTTACAGAAGATGAGATTTTATTTTCGAATCCAGTTTTATTCCTTTTGTTTTACAATCGAACCGTCGTTAGATTACATTCAACCAAGAGAAAAACACAATGAAAAAGAAAAATGATATTATTTCTGCAATTGGATGTAAGTATTACGATAAAAGAGAAACTAATTATTTTCCGCTTGTAAGCATTTTGCTTTAACATCTACGAAAACGTATATAACATTATTTAAAAGTAGAGTCTTTCTCTAGAATTAAGTAATATAGACCTGCTTGACTTTTAGTTAAGTTGTTTGATAGTTAATCTTGGCGAAATCTATTACATTCTGATTGGCGGAAAACTCTTCCCACGATACTCATCGATTTGCTGCCTGTTAGAGGCTTTAATAACTACTCTTTGCAAAGCTGACTGTTCTGTAAGGTAGTTGTTCAAATCTGATTTGGGGTCCTATTCTATATTTTATAACATAGATGTTATGGAACAATAAGCGTTACGTTACATACACGGTTATTCTGTTGTTAAACAGTTGTTAAATAACATTTGATATGTTATGATGGCTGTTACGTTACGGCTTGCCGTTATCGTCGTAACATGGAAAATTTGAGGTTAGATAGTAGAAAAGAAAGTAGATAAAGAAACGGTCGCAGACTTAATACTATGGAATTACTAATATTAAATGAACTTTAGGGAATGTAAGCATTTTAATAATTTTTTCGTGATACCTATGTGTTATTGTTCTATATCAGTCATGTCTGTTTGGTTGTTATGACACCCATAACGGCCTAGACACGTTAAAATTTGACAGGTGACTCGTTAAATTTAACAGTCGTGGAGGAAGTAACAACAGTACCTAATTGTTTTTATCAAGTTTATTCAAAGTTTTGACACAAAGACATCATAGTAAGTAAACATTAATAGGAAACTTAAAAGAAATTATTTTGCATGAGAACAACTACAAAAATTAAAATTACAATTATTGTTTCCCGAAATTACAAAATTTTTATTATTTGTCGGATCAGCACTGAGGATGTTCTGAACATTAGAAGGTTGGTTGGACGTCATGACTTCCTTTTCACAGCTGTTGGAGATTTTTGAGGGTATCAGATTATCTACCGGAACGAAAAGTTGCTTCGATATCTTGACGATAACTGATTGCTCGACGTATTGTTCAGCAACTGCTCCAGATCTCCAACCGCCAAATTTTTTTAAAGTAAATAAAAATTCCAAACACTAAAATAACTTTCTCTAGTAAAAAGTGGTCGTCGCGGGCTTCTAGAAGAAATCGTGAAATTTCCTCTGTTATTAGTATTTTTGTCTTTTTGGGTTTGTAACATTCGGATTTTCGCTTCAGAAACATAAAAACTTTTCCATATCTGTAAAAAGCGTAACTCTTAGTCATAAAATAATAAGAAATGATAGGTAATTACCCAGAAATATCAACATTTTCATGTAACTTGAGAATTGTTTTCAGCATGGAGATTTTTGTCCATAAGCTATTCGGCGCAAAATTTTTGCTCAAGCCTGACACGTAGCAGAGCAAAATGACCTCATTCACCCCATCAACGTTTTTATTTCTTCGTATCTTAGAATCTTCGTATTCTTTTTCGTAGCGGGTACTCGTCTTAGTTGGTAATAAATCTCGACTTGCGGCGGCCGCTTCATCACGAATATCTTTTGGGAATTTCAGAAAATGCAACACTTTGAGTCGCTGTCATACTTTGATTTTTTGTTTGTAAATCAACCGTTGCTACGATACTAAATTACGCCAAGCCACTAGTTTATTAAGCTTTATTTTTGAAAATTAACATTTAAAATTTGAACAGTTCTTGTCTCGGTAGTTATCACGAAAAGTATTGAACAATATACGGCCGATAAAGCTATAACTACCTCGGATAATTTATTGACCTCGGCCTAATCGGCCTCGGCCACAGAACTTATCCTCGGCTGTTATAAGCTTCATATCTGCCTAATACCGTTATATACTATTTCGCCTACCTGATCAGAAACTGCTTTCTAAATGTCCTGTTTTGAGGTCACTTAAAGCTTCTTTTCTGCCCTCTTATGTCAAAGGTTTTGCTTTTCTCTTATGTTAAATACATAACCTCTACACTGCTACGAAATAGAAATAGATGACTTTTTTCAATAATTAATATTATTAGCTATTATTTAGACTTCTTGTTACTTTAATCTTGTGTAATATTTTGTTAATAAATAGGTGATATCGAATTATTTTATTATTATTGCTTAAAATTGCAACAGCAAAAACACGCACATGACATACGAATCGAGCACCCCATCTTTTAAATAACTTGAACTCGACCACATGCGTCTTGCGTTACTGCGCATAATGACGTGCTCCAGCCAGAGGTGTCGGCTGCAGTGCTGCCGTTTCAGTACAATTGTACTGAATTAAGTACAAATTGACTGAATTCGGTACGTCAGTACTACTTTCTGGAAAAAGTGCCAACTTCAGTACGAAATAATAAAAAAGAATAAGGTTATCAAATACTGAAATTAGGAAAAAAACATCAACAAAATTTAAAATAATTAACAAAAACATAAAAATAAGATATATTTTATTATAATAAGATTTATTTTTTTACTAAATAGCCCTAATACTTGTTTCTCGTTATCCTAGTCTAACTTTCGTAAAATTGCAATTTTCTTTCTCGGTAGGATAAAAAATAAGGTAGGTATAAAGATACTTGTTATACTTGACAGCCAACTAAAGATCTAATTAATTTTAAGAAATAATTAATGTAAGTCCTTAGTAATACATCATATATATCGAGTGATCATTTAAATTTCAGATTAGAGTAGGCCTTTGAAAATTAAATGTAGGTCTGCGCTAACTGACATCAAATATTATTACTGACACTTTACAATTTGACAGTTCATAAATGTAAACAATAATTTGGTATTTTCTGATTAATAAAAGACATGTTTTACAATATATGTTACACAAAAAAAATTGCTTTTATTTGAATTTCCCGCCATTCAGTACATTTTCCAGGGATTCGGTACATTTTTAGTGAGAATTTCAGTACACGACGAAAATTTGCCGCGGCAGCACTGGTCGGCTGGACAGTACTGCTGAAACAGCGAATAGCTATGCATGTTATATTTATGGTCTTTGATTATATTAATTTAATATATTATGTCATTAAAGAAATCTGGCGTTATTTTCGTTTTCACATTCTTCTAACATAAGTTTATTTTAATTTAAGGTAAATTGGGTTGCTGTTTAAAATCTGGAGTTCCATTTTAAAGTATAATAGCAGCTAGGTGAAAAACCTTTGTATGTCACTCGGACAGAAAAGCATTTGTAACCCTTAGTTGTTTGCAGCCCTCGCTCCTCGCTTCGCTCGGGCTTCAAATGCTAACTTTCTGCCCTTGAGACAGAAAATACTATTATAAATTTGTAGATTTTGTAACCTGTTAATGTACTTTTATGTACGTTTTATAATAGCTATTTATGTAACAAGTACATAATGTAGGACATTATAGACAAGCCCAGTTTATGGCCGAGCGAGCGAAGCGAGCAAGCCCTATAAAAAAAGCGAGTCTATAAGGTCCGATTATGTAAGAGTTGCATACAAAGCTTTATGTTCGATTCCTAAAATTGGCTATTTACCAAAAAAAAATCAGTTTATAAATTTGACATTTACTCTTGACAGAAGAAAATTTGACATGAAATAGACAGTTGCCATACTTTATTTTACTACCAGTACTTTATTTTACGAGTACAATAATAAGCCAGTTTACTGCCGCAAAACAATACAATAAACAGTACTTTATAATGCAATCGGGCATAAAATTAATTTAATTAATTACTTACTTAATAATAACAATCCGTTGCTACACAACGAAAACCACAACGAATGAAATAAAGATCCAATGTAAAGATCAGAAACCTAACCTAAAAACGTCCGCTTCTGCTGTTACGCTACAGGGACCATGAACATACATCTTACAGAATAAGTTTTTCATAACGACCGTTATAAGACCTATTATATAACATAATGTTATTATACCTAATGTAATATAACGGTAAGATACAAAATAGGACGCTTAGTTACTTCATACCATTTCGGAGGTATTAGTTTTGGAATATTTTATTTGTACTTGCAATTTTCGTAATAATTTGAACTAAATAAACAATTTCATAAAATTCTGAACCACTATTTTTTTAGTTAAACGAATGCTTAATGTGCAGTCTACAGCAGTGCTGGCGAATCTATAACCCGCGAGTCAGACACTGACCCACGAAGGCTTTTTAAATGACACACGCGTTGATTTTTATAAACTTATTTTTTATATCATAAAAGAGAGCACAGACAATCGAAATATTAAAAAATTAAAGTATTGAGATGATATATAATCATCAGGTTGAAAATTTGCTTAACGAATTGTAATTTCAGACCATTTTAAAGGCTACGATTTAATCGTAAGCTCAGATTTAATAAATTTATGCAATAAAAGAAAGATAGACATGCTAAGATATTAGGTTTATTTAATCTAAAGGTACAGGCTAGGTTACAGATAGATTTATCAATTTTAAATAGAATTTATAGAAGGAAGAGTATCTTGCAGACTTAACCTCAATTTCCACAAAAGGTATTGAATTTATAAAAAGGATATATGTGAAGTTAAGTTGTTTTATAGTAAAACAGGTTCTATGTAACCTAGGTTACATGTTTTGAATACTTTATTCACGTTTTTAGGTTTTATCTTCTTATTAGATTTGAGGTTTGTCGTTGAGTAACGCAAAACAAGTTTTCTTTCCCTAATGAGGCTAAGTCAGGTACATATTCTGGTACATATGTTACTGGAAATAGTTAAATCAGATCAGTACTTTGATGTTTATAATGTTACAATTAACTTACTAATTCTTGTATGTGAAAGCTTTGAAGTCAAATATGTCGAGATATCAGCTGTGCTGATAATATTCTTTTATTTTTTTCCAAATTTTGAGTTTATTTTAATATTTTGTACTATTGTTTGGATGCAGGCACCTGGAGTACTGTATTATGGACAATTTTAATTCATATTTGAATTTATTTATGTTCTTACTTATTCTATACTTGCAAAAGCATCACTTGTTACCTGAAACGTTGTGAACAGATTTTTAAGTTAAGTTTTTTTTAGTATGTAATTTTGTGTGTGTGTAATTTGCGTAAACTTCATATGTTTGGGGTACCTTGTGTAACTATGTAATAGTTGCTATACAGGGATAGCTGGAGAGTGATGGGTTTTCAATGTAATTTAGTTTTTATGAGATCGGTGACAGCTGATCGTTTTTATTATTGTTTAATTTAGATCATAAGTGTCTTATGTTATTTTAATCGTCTCTTTGCCAACTACCTTTCTGTCTTTGTAGAATTAAGATTACTGGTAATTATACACATATGTTCGGATTAGTGACGTCATGATAAATGTTGATGTTCAAGTATTTTTGAAAATTTCGTTGTGCCGTCAAATGTTTTGCGAAAAGATATAAATGAACCTCGGAAAAAGAACAAATTCAGTCGATCAAGAGCTTTGGTTGAAACCACGCTCGGCGCGTATCGAAACCCTAAGAATAAAGTTAGGTTATGAAGAATCATAGGCTTTTCCGTTTGTAAACAAACTTCGATTATATTAGATTTGGATATCTACCTGTTATATAAATCAAGAAGATTATTTTTATTTTTCAAAACAAATATTTGGAATTGTGTTCGAATATATATTATTTGAAAAACGAGAAAGATTTGAATATTGGAAAAGTTTTTATATCGATGTGTATTCTAAACATTTTTAAGAAGTTATTTGTGACGAAAGTTTGTTGTTTTAACAAAAATTTCAAATCAATTATTCATTTGTAAATATTGTTCTTGGTTGTTTATTGAATTAAATTTATTTGATGCTAGTCTGTTTAAATGAATGCGGCTGCAACCCCCATTGACAGGTTAGTATCTACCAAAATTTCATTTAAACAAACTAAGGAAGATTTTCCTTAATGATTTTTCCTGAAGGAATTTAGTTTCATTTTGATAAGATATTTATTTATGGGTCCCCAAAAAGGAACCAAATGATTGGACACCTTGTGGTGATTATCGATTACTTAATGCTACAACTATCCACGGTAGGTATCCTTTACTTCATATTCACTTTTTTAATCTGCATTTACATAATTGTACCATCTTCTCAAAAATCGATTTGGTCCGTGCATCCCACCAGATACCAGTAGCAGAAACTGACATTTTCAAAACTGCCGTGATAACTCCATTTGGCCTGTTCGAATTTACAAGAATGCCTTTGGGATTGTGTAATGCAGCTCAAACGTTTCAGCGTTTTATGAATGAAGTATTGCATGGATTAGATTTTGTATTCTCCTATTGTTGTATATTAAAGTAAAGTTGGCAACACTGAATGATAAACAAAAAGAAAGAAAAAAGAATTGAATTTATTATGTGTGGTTGTATTTAACTTTGAATAAATAACTTATATAATTTAATGGATTTTATTGATTACATTATCAACAACACATACAATATGGCGCAGTCGAATTAATAGAAACAAAGAGAAATAAAGAAAAATAATTTGTAAAAGTGAATTGAGATCAACATACCGACATAACCTAAAAAATTATAAGAGATGGAAGTTTTAATGTCAAGAAATAAAAATAATACGAATGAGTTAGAATTTTAAATATTCAAGAATTTTTCAATAAGTTTGTGTGTAATTAAAGTTAAAGAAATAAAATAATTAAATTAATTGAAGAAAAATGACGAACAAAAAAGGTAAAAATGCAAGTTCCACTGAGTCGAAGGTGACAAACGAGCCTGGTGCATCACAAAATAAAAATGAAAACATATTAATTAAAAATGAATTTAACACAATAGATAATTTAAAAGTGCCGCGTCCCTTAGATCTTTCAGGAAGTAATTTAAGTGAGAATTTGAGAAAATTTAAACAACGTTTTGATATATACATGAAAGCATCGAATTACACAGCATTTAATGAAGAAACGAAAATAAATATTTTATTAAATATAATTGGTGACGAAGCTTTTATAATAACTTCAAAATAATAGAGGAAACAACATTAACATTAGAAACAGTGTTCGGTAAATTTGAAGAATATTGTAATCCTCGGAAAAATATTGTTTATGAAAGATTTGTATTTATGCAAAGGAAACAAAAGGATAGTGAACCTTTTGATAATTTTTTGAAGGACATTCAAAAACAAATTAAACGCTGTGAGTATGGCATGGAAGAAGAATCAATTCTAAGAGACCAAATTGTTTTAAATATATCTGATAAGAGATTGCAAGAAAAACTACTTAGTACTGAAGATTTAATCTATCAAAAATCTGTTGAGATGTGTAGAACAACTGAAATTACAAAGGAGCAAGCAAGAAGAGTTCAAAGCAATATAAAAGACAATGTACAAGTGGATGTAATCAAGAAGAAAAATTGTCTTCAATCGAAGTCAGGTAATAATTCGTTTATGAAGAAATTCAATGGTCCCGTTCAACAAGTCCAATTCAACAGAAATAAAGAAAAATATGAAGCAGTACAAATCAAGAATTGTACACGATGTGGGTATAACCATGCTATTAATTCTTGTCCGGCATATGGTAAGCAATGTATGAGGTGTCATCGAATGAACCATTTTAGTAAGAAATGCCAAAATAAAACAAATAATAATAAAAATGTAAACCAAATTAGTGAATTAGATGAAAATTATGAAATAAATAATGTTCAGGTAGATAATTGTAATGTAATAGAAAATGGTTGGTATGAAAATGTTATAATTGAAAATGTACCTGTTACTTTTAAAATTGATACTGGGTCTGAAGTCAACATACTTCCAATTGATAAATTTAATAAACTTAAAGTTGATAAGGAAGTACAAATAAAGCAAAATGAAGTTAAATTAGAAGCATATGGTGGTTTCAAAATTGACACAGTAGGTAAAATAAATCTAATTTGTGAAGCTAATAATGAAAGCTTGTTACAAGAATTTGTGTTAATTGATAAAAATGTTAAACCTATTTTAGGATTAAGAACTTGTGAATTACTAAACTTTGTTAAACGTATAAATATTATTGAATTAGAGAAAGAAAATTTTATAAATAATAATGAAGATATTCTCACAGGTATAGGAAAATTTAAAGAAAAAATTAAATTATTTCTCAAAGATAGGGCACAACCTGTTATTAAAGCTGCACGTAGATTTCCTAATAAGGTTAGGGATAAATTAAAATTAACAATTAAAGAGTTGGTTAAACACGATATCATTGTTAAAGAAGATAATCCTGTAGAATGGATACATAATTTAGTAGTAGTTGAGAAACCAAATAATAATATAAGAATATGCTTAGATCCAAAGGAACTAAACTTAAATTTGTTAGATGAAAATCATCCTTTACCTACTCTAGAATCTATCTCTCAGAATCTAAATGGTAAAAAGGTATTTTCAGTATTTGATTTGAAAGAATCATTTTGGCATATTCAATTAGATGAGAGTTCAAGTAAATTATGTTCTTTTAATTCTCCATCGGGTTAAAGTTGCTGCACAACTATTTCAGAAAATTAATGAAAAGAATTTTGGTGATATTCCTAATATATATATTTATATAGATGATATTTTAATTGCTACAGATAATGAGGATGAACATGATAAAGTAGTGAAAATGTTAATTAATAGAGCTCGTCAGGTTAATGCAAAATTTAATAATGAAAAATTACAATACAAGGTAGACAAGGTAAAATATATGGGCTATGTATTTTCAAGTCAAGGAATTGAAGTAGATCCAGAGAGAATTGAAGCTATAAAAAATTTAAATGAGCCTACAAATAAAAAGGAACTGCAAAGTATCCTTGGTGTAATAAATTTTGATGAAAATAAATGTATTGCCTTACAGGCTGACAGTTCGCAAAACGGGATAGGTGGTTGTCTTATGCAAGATGGGAAACCTATAGCCTATGTCTCGAGATGCCTTACAGAATGCGAGAAAAGGTATGCTCAATGTGAAAAGGAATTATTATCTATTACATATACATGTAGAAAATTCCATAATTATATTTATGGAAGAAAGTTCACAATGGAAACAGATCATCAGCCTTTAATTGCCTTATTTAAAAAAGATTTATCTAAGATTAGTGCATGTAGACTATTAAGAATGCGTTTAAAGTTGACTATATATGATATGAATTTAATTTATAAGCCTGGGAAATATATGCATATTTCTGATCTTTTATCTAGATCACAAAGATCTATAAAATTAGACTATAAAGATGAAAAATCACTTAAAGAAGTAGTACATTCGGTCAACATAAGCGAAGAGAGACTAAAAGAATTTAAAACTGAAACCAAATCAGATAAAACATTATCAAAAATAAAATCATTTTGTTTATCTGGATGGCCAAATTCTATGACAAAAGTAGATGATGATTTGAAAGAATACTACAGAAATAAAAATGATATTTACCTAGAAAATGATTTATTATTTTTAGATAATAGAATCATTGTACCAACAAATTTAAGAAGATATATATTGAGCCTATTACATGAAGGACATCTAGGAATACAGAAAACCAAAGACCGAGCTAGAAGCTTAGTATATTGGCCGTTACTAAATGCGGACGTCGAAAAAACAGTAAAAAATTGTGAAATATGTGAAAAATTTAGTGACAGAAACAGAATTGAACTTTTAATTCAACATAAAATTCCAGATAGGCCCTTTGAGAAAATTGCGGCGGACATAGCAGAATTTGGAGGGAAGTCTTATTTAATAATAAGTGATTATTTCTCAAAATGGATTGAGATTTGCCCGATTATGGACAAAACAAGTTCTAAAATAATTTTAGCTTTTAAAAAAGTATATTGCAGACACGGAATTCCAGATACTTTAATTGCAGATAATGTACCATTTTCATCTTACGAAATGAAACAGTTTGCTAATGAATATAATTTTAATATAATCACCACTTCACCAAATTACCCTAAATCAAATGATAGGGCAGAAATAGGAGTGAAAATTGCAAAAAAGATTTTAAAGAAATGTAATGAAACAAATACAGAATACTATATACCTGTATTGGAATATAGAAATACCCCATTTATAGGTATTGGTTTATCACCAGCTCAAATGCTAATGAGCAGAAGATTAAAAACGAAAATACCTGTAAAAGATAATTTATTAATTCCAGTTACAGATCAAAATAATAAAAACAAATTAACGGAGAAAAATAAAATCATAAAAAGGAATTATGACAGAAAAGCACATAGATTTGTAAATTTTCAAAAAGGAGGTAATATTGTATACAGAAAGAACAATACATGGTATAAGGGAGAAGTCGTAAAAGAGGCAGATACCCTTAGATCGTACATAATTAAAGACAGTAAAAATAATCATTTATACAGACCATTTTCATTTAAAAAATTCCAATGTAGTTAATGATAATAAAATAAAATTCAAAAATACAGTTATAGATAAAACACCAAAAAGAAGCACTAGAAAGAATACAATGCCAAATTGGTTAAATGATTGTTATGTAAGTTAGTTAAATTGATTATAATTATACATATTATGTTTTATAAAATATGTATTTAAATATTGTTAAAAATGTCTTAGATGGGAAGATGTTGTATATTAAAGTAAAGTTGGCAACACTGAATGAAAAACAAAAAGAAAAAAAAAGAATTGAATTTATTATGTGTGGTTGTATTTAACTTTGAATAAATAACTTATATAATTTAATGGATTTTATTGATTACATTATCAACAACACATACAATACTATTTCGATGATATCTTGGTCGCTAGTAAAGATAAATATGAGCACGTTCAGCATCTGCAACTTTTATTTGAACGATTAGAATCTTATGGTATAAATCTTAAACCGACAAAATGTGAATTTGGAGTTTCGCAAGTAAATTTCTTAAGTCATACGGTGTCTTCCAAAGGCATTACTCCATCAAACGAAAGAATACAAGTAATAAAAGAGTTTCCTAAACTACAAACACTAAAGCAATTGCAACGATTTGTAGGAATGATAAATTATTATCATCGGTTTTTACCTAACCTTGCAGAAACTTTAATTCCTATCTACGCTTTGATTACGCATTTACAGCAACAAAATAACAAAAACGTCATTAATTGGACCTCAGACCGTGAAAACTCATTCTATAAAGTTAAAGATATGTTAGTCGATGTAACATTATTAACTCATCCTAATAGAAATGCCAAACTTTATTTGACAGTAGATGCTTCAAATTCTGCAATAGGGGCTTAGCTTGAATAGTTCACTAATAATTCGTTTAAACCACTAGCTTTCTTCTCAAAAAAGTTAACCTCAGCTGAAACACGCTATTCTACCATTGATAGAGAGTTGTTAGCGACTTACTTTTCGATAAAACACTTCCGGTATATGTTAGAAGATAGAGATTTTGTAGTATTTACAGATCACAAACCTCTGACCACAGCACTTTTTTGCAAATCTGAAAGAAGTCCTCGTCAAATTCGTCATATGGAATACATTTTAGAGTTTACGTCTGACATAAGATTTGTACAAGGTAAACTAAATGTCGTTGCTGATACCCTCTCACGCACTGACGTTTGCTTTAATACACGTTCAAACGTCAGATTTCCATTTAGATATTACCAACCTATATGAACTACAACAAAAAGATGTTGAACTGCATAATCTAATTGATAATCATAACGAATCGTCTAAATTCTCATTAAAAGAATGCTAAATTCCATTTACTAATTTAAAAATATATTGTGAAACGTCAAATTCAAAAACCTTACGTACCTAAACAGCTTCGTCGCCACGTTTTCGAGAAATTACATGGAATTTCCAATCCAGGTATACGAGCCTCACGTAAGTTAATTGGCAGCAAATATTTCTGGCCACACATGAACACAGATTCACTTAGATTTAGTTGGCCCTTTAAAACCTTCTAAGGGTTATCGTTACCTTTTGACAATTATTGATCGCTTTACCCGATGGCCCGAAGCATTTCCTTTAAAAGACATATCAGCTCATAATGTTTGTAATGGTATATTTTTATCAGTCCTGAATAAATGTAGTTTTGTCTACATATTTACAAAAATCTTAAGTCCGGTTCTGCAAATTTGCGTTCTTCTTACAATATAAACTTGTGTGGCATTTGGTGCAAAAACCCTATAAAAATTATTTTAAAAAAGGTCGTGTTTCAAATCTTCGTAGAATTATAAAAAACACTTGGGCAATAAATTATTCTTCTCTGTATTTCATTTGTGCACGTGTACTTTGGTTGAAACAAAATAATAATATGGATCGTGGCAAATCTAACTTCTTTTTAGTTCCCAGAGATATCTTAGTTTGGGTTCCGTGAAAATATTATAACGCAAGTCATCTTTATCAAATTTTATGTCCGCTACGTGTCAAAAATCTCTTTTGGTTATTCATATATGTTGTTTATTCTTTCCAGCCTTACTTTGTGGAACTCCATAATCATGAAATAAATAAAGATTATTAAAAGTTTCACAGTTTTATTAAAATATAACCTGACAATATTGTTTCGACAGCTATGCTGTCATTATCAAAGATAATATAATTATAAACAAACACGTCGCTAAGGTAGATACAAAAATAGGTAACTAGATAAAATAATAATAATAATCAGAATTAAATATCTAATACTTCTAGTAACGGAGAATTATTGAGCTCAAGTTGTTCATTCATTAGAGGTACTCTGAGTTTGTGTTTGTATATCTCAAAGGCTTCTAAAATGTCTAATTTGCGTTTGTTATTACAAAAATGTAGGAATTTAATATTATTTTGAGGAGTCATTGTGTGATTTTGTTCTAAAAGGTGTTTGGCGTAATTCGATTTTTCAGGATGTTTATTTTTGTAATGATGTACGTGTTCTTTATATCTTATGTCAAAATTTCGAAGTGTTTGTTTAATATATACCGAACTACAAAAAGAACAATTTAAACGGCAAAAGATTTCATGATAGCATGTGTTCTGTCTTTAGCATTAAATAAAAATGAAAAAGTGTTAGTGTTGGTTTTAAATGTTATTTTATAATTGTTGGTTTTTCTTAGTATATGTGCAATTTTTTCTGATATTTTGCCAAAATATGGTATAGATATGTAATTTGTGTCTTCTGTTTGATTGTCAATGGCATATATTCTTTTGATAGCTAACCTATAATCTTTTTGTTTAATTAAAGTGTCAATCATGTTCGGATTGTAATGATTTGCATGTGCTAGTTGTTTAATGGTTGATATCTCTTTGCTAAAATCTGATTTTTTTAGTGGAATAGTTAAAGCTCTGTGTACTAATGATCTGTAGGCTGCTATTTTATGTGTATTATAGTGACAAGATTCATTTGGTATTGTTATGTCTGTTTGTGTTGGTTTTCTGTATATGGAAAATTCAAATAGATTGTCTGCGTTAATCTTGATATTTAAGTCTAGAAAGTTTATAGCCGTTTTGTTCTGTTTCTAGTGTAAATTTTATATTAGGGTGGATACTGTTAATAAGAATTAAAGATTCATTGATAACCTCAAAAGAACTGTCAAAACAAGCTAAAATGTCCCCAACATAACGAAACCAGAAGATAATGTGTTTAGAGGGGTTTAATTCAAATATTCGATCTTCAAACTTTAAAATCAAAAAAGCTGAATAATTCTCCGTTACTAGAAGTATTGGATATTTAATTCTAATTATTATTATTATTTTATCTAGTTACCTATTTTTGTATCTACCTTAGCGACATGTTTGTTTATAATTATATTACCTTTGATAATGACAGCTTAGCTGTCGAAACAATATTGTCAGGTTATATTTTAATAAAACTGTGAAACTTTTAATAATCTTTATTTATTTCATTCACATATGTGTTTAAAAACAACATCTGCGTGCACTATTCGTCCGCGGGAACACAAAATGCATAGTATTTAGTTCTTTAGGGTCAAAAATATAGTAGCGAAATTAAGAAAATCTTCCCTATCGACTCTACGTGGACTACATAGCTTTGATTTGTTCAATTTGGGGCAGGCGTCTTTGTGATTGGCGTATGCAGAATCGCACCCTCCAAATTACTTAGTATATAATAATATAACCTTCAGTTTCTAAGAGGAACGACACACTTCAGTTGAGTTGCGGTTCCGAGACACTTCAGTTTAGTTTTAGATACAGTACAGTTGATAGACAATGGGCGGTATCGGATGCCGTGCCTTGTTATTTGAAAATTTGCAGTTAACAAAAAGTATCGTTGTGGAATTAGTTTTCCGAATATTAATTAAGAATTTGTGGTTAATAAAAGTACCGTTTAATATTTTTCCGGATGTTTGTGTTTTTAAAGAATGGGAAATCTAGTTTTTCCTATTAAAAAAGTGTATGTAAAAAGCTTTAATACAGTATACCGATTGAAATAAATAACGTATCGAATACCGATAAAAATAATTTCCGTACCGAAATACCGATAAAAATCAATAACTACAGATTTTATCTTCAGTGATCAAAATTTCGGATCAATAGTGAAGTCCGAGTTTTGTGCCTTATAAATTCAGTTTAGCTTTAAATAATAAGTGGGTTGTTTTAAGAAAAACAACAAACATTTGCCGATGGTTCTTAAAATTAATTTAATAACCAAATCTTATGGAAGTTTTAAGGTGGCATTCACTTACTTTATTTTGGGTGAATTCGTGAATAGTTCACCTCCTACAGGCACTACGAGGGTTAATTCATTGCATCCTTGAATAATGTGAAAGCAGAAATCTACGAACGTTCCAGTTTCTCCATTCGTTCAGCCGTGATTGTTTGGTGTGTGCAGGAGTCATTTTTGTGCAATTTAGCGTTAATTTGGTTTGCGAATTATTGACAACTACAGGTACTGTGAATTATGTATTTTTTTGAATATTAACTATTTATGTGAATTTCTTTGGATCTTTGTAATATTTCTACAGTTTTTTTTTTTATTTATACGTAATTAGTATACAAATTTTATTCATTAAAGTTTTAGTAGTCAAGAGCTCTTAGGTAGGGAATTATTACTTGAACTTTTTGAGTTTAAAATTTGTAATCTTTTTATATCTTATTTTTTCTTTGTGTTTTCTAAAATAAATATGATTTTGAAGTTAATTAAAACCAGTAAGACAGAACCATATAATTATGAAAGTTGTTATTCATATCACCATTAAACTAAATTTTGACTTTGTTGAAATTAACTAATATTTTGCACTAAATTTATATCGGTCTGATTTCATTTCTGATTAGTGATATCAGACAGATTTATTAGATTTATTTGGTCTATTTGATCTATTTAATTATCGTTATTAAGCATCATAATCAGATAGCGCCCTTCTAGTGTATGTTTTTGTGTTTTGAAACCTTTATCCATTCCTTTATAAATTAGACAACTGCAGAACCAATACCTACGACCTGAAATTTAAATTTGTAAAAAGAGCGAGATCTCAAGCCGGCAACTTTGAGCATTTATATAAAGTAAGTATCGTACTTTGTGTTCTATTCTAATTTAAGTAATGTGAACTTTTCGTTTGAAGGTTTAAGCTTTGTTTATTTTAGTCTGGTCAAAAAACCTTCGTTTCACTGGCGCCCAATCGCGGGGCCCTTTTTTGGTTGTCCTCTCGTACAAAAAAACCTATGTTTCATGTTGCACAAACTCTATTCAATCATTATATCCCTCGTTTTGGAGTACCATTGACAGTGACTACAGACCAAGGAGGTCAATTTGAAGCTAAAATGACAAAACAGCTTCTTAGCTTCTTAGGTTCACATCAAATACATACAACACCATACCATCCACAAAGTAATGGTATGGTGGAACGTTTTCATCAAAGTTTGAAAGCAACATTGACGGCTAGAGGCAACACTAACAGCTGGGTTAAAGAAATTCCTATAATTTTATTAGGTCTCCGCAACGCTGTGAAAGAAGACTTAGGATGTTCTTCTGCCGAATTAGTTTAAGGCCAACCGTTGCGTCTTCCTGGCGAACTATTCGTATCAACTAGTGATACTATAATTGATGTTTCTCCTCTTTTAGCTCAAATTAGTGAAGTATTTTCACGTTTAAAACCTACGGAGATTGCCAGGCATCGTAAAGATAAACCATTTGTACCTCTGGATCTTAAGACATGCGATTATGTATTTGTTAGACATACACCTAATAGACGAACTAACACCTGTTACATAAGTTTTGGGAAAATGTTTTAATGCGCTCTGTGATATAGTGAAACTAATTCATCTAGTCAACTATGGCGAAATATGTTGCTAGGTGTTTTGTCAATTTGTATGACATATCACAATTTTGTTTGTCATTTGTGAAATGGCGTATAAAATAGATATTCGAAAGTCCATCTACAACCTAGTTGGACAGGTGCAAAAACGAGAAATAGTAAACATTTTTCGCGGGCACAATATTTCAAAAACTACGATATATCGAACAATTCGGGAATGTGAAGAGGGTATTCCATGTGTAAACCTGCCAAAAACAGGCCGTCGACGTAAGTTAACAGAAGTTCAAGCTAATAGAGTAGCCGAACGTTCCAAAAACACCATTGGAGTTTCCACTCGTAAGCTTGCCCACCGTTTCCATGTCTCGAATACCACAAATTCTCGATGCATCGCAAGAAAAGGCCTAAAATACAGAAAACGGAAGAAATGTCCCAAGTATACTGACGCACAATTGGCCAGAATCCCTCGTTGCTGTAGAGCTTTGAGGCGTCATCACTTCGCCAACAACCGGACAATTATCCTAGACGACGAAAAATATTTTACTTTTAGCCACGCAGAAATTCCAGGAAATGCAGGTTTTTATACAGATAACATTGAAGACACCCTTAGTGATATCAGATACAAACAGAAAGCCAAATTTGCTGACAAAGTTTTGGTCTGGTGCGCGATATCTGCGGCAGGGATATCCAGAGTTTATGTAGGTAATGTAAGAGGTCAGGCAGTGACTGCTGAAGTATACATATTCGAAACTGCTTATCCAAATTGATTGTTTTTATTAATCAGCACCATGCTAATGATGATTACATATTTTGGCCTGACCTTGCATCGTCACATTACGCCAGAGCTACACTAGACTGGTTAGAAGCCCACCATGTGCCGTATGTCCCCAGAAATGATAATCCTCCAAACGTCCCTCAGGCAAGGCCAATTGAAAATTTTTGGACTCTATTGGCAACAAAAGTATATGATAATGGTTGGGAAGCCCGAAATCAACAACAATTGCGCCAAAGAATTCTCCAAAAAGTTAGAGAAGTGGACTTAGAAAGCGTCCAAACCTTAATGCGACACATAAGACAAAAACTTCGTCTTATTGAGGATAGAGGACCCCTAGCAGCAATATAGGAGCCAAGTGTTAAAGTTTAATATCCATTAGTTATTGTTATGTTATGTTCACTTAATAAAGGTTTCTTGAGTTTAAATAATATTCTTCTAGAATTTTTCCCAAAACTTATGTAACAGGTGTTAGCCTAACTCCTCCTTATGGGGACCTTTTAAAGTTGAAAACCGAACTGAAAAAGTAATTTATATTAAAAGAAATCCACAAGCAGTTCCTATTAGCATTGATCAAGGTAAACCAGAATATTTCTTTGATGAAATGTTTCCAGGCAATTTTGCTAGTCATTCTCGACATTCAGTCAGTTTTGCAATAAATTAATTACATTATTTATCAGTTATCAATTTATCGTTACATTATCAGTCATTACGTTTACTTTTTTCATGAGGGAGAGTAGTGTAGTACACCTGTTAAATGTATAATCACTATTATTATATTAGTTTGTTCGTTGCTATGTACTATTATTTATAAACAAAGAAACATCTAAAAAAATTAAAATTATTAAAAACTCTTATTTTCGACTTCTCTCTTTTTAAAACTTATTTTGTCGTTAAACTTAAACATAACAACAACCCGACAATAAGATCAATAATTTGTTTATCTCATGCTCAATCGAAACAAAACTGAGTCAGTCTACTGGGTAAAAGAAAAGCTTTGCGTTGTTATGTTTCAAATCAAATAAAACATTTATTTTATTTATTTAGAAATTTCATCTCATAGTTTAATTGTTTGTCCAGAACGTGGTGCTTTCTTAAATATTATTCATTTCAAAATATAACATCTCAGTATAAATATCTAATGTCAATTTTGCTCTTCACTTGCAAAAGTAAAAGTTGTAAAACAAAAAAGAAACGTAAAACTTTCTAAAGGATTTTAAAAGTGAGAACCAAAAAAAGGGTCAACTGTCAAGTTTTTCTGTTAACAAATTGTCGGCGATTTTAAATTATTGGTACCCTTTTTGCCTCCTCCCCTTCCAAGTGACGCCTCTTACTTAGTGACCCATGGGCTAGTATTAAAAAAAATAATTAACAAAATTTGACCCACTTCTCAAAAAGGTTCGCCATTACTGGTATAAATCAAAGCATAAAAGCATATAGTACAGCAAAATTACACGATAAAACGAGGTAGATAAAGAAATAATTCGTAAGTCAACGAAATTCTCCAGACAGGTAGTTAAACAAATGTAGGTTTAAAAGGAAAACAGTGTGACGGCTGCAGCTGGGGCCAGAGGAAGGGGGTTAAGATGGGGTAAAAACGGTTTTCCGTCATTTTGTCAGAAAAAATCAGTCCTATGGAAAAACTTTTCCAACAAAAGTTGTAGCTTTTTAAATTTCCTACAATCTCGCCATCTACAACTTATTTTATGACTGAGAATATTCAAACAGTGTATAGTTGTTTAAAAATGGCTATTGAAGAATTATGAAGCTGACTAATGAAATTAAATTTGCACGCTGTTTTTCTAACTTTTGATCTTCCAATATACCTATACAAAAGCCATTGAATTAGTATTATCCGATAGACCAGATGGAGAATTGAGCAGAATTGTTGTGAAACTTGAAGGATTTCATCTTTTGGTGTCATTTTTGGGATGTATAGGATTCATAATATTAGACAGCGGTCTCAAAGAATTATAATGCACCTAATTCTGTACATCACATTCTAAAGGGAGATGATTTTGCTAGAGCTGTTTGGGCGCATCTTTTGGTTCAATTACCTCTCTCGACTATTATTTTAGAAAGTGTAGATTGAACTGATGAAGAAACGCGTCTCGTTAATTAGGTATTTGAGGATTTCACCGATAAAAAACAACCTGGTGCGAAAAAATCGGTTATTGAAGAAAATGCTTAATTTAACAATATTGCAAGTAAATTAACTTAGGCGATATATTTAATTCAATAGTTAGGTAACTGAAATTTTGACAACAGTTGTCTAATAGGCTTTGGAATAACATATGACACGTTTTCATTAATATGATCTTGCACACTTTTTATGAAAGTCAGGGTTTTAGTGTACGCGAACTTGCTTAGAGAGTAGAACTACCAAAATACTATACTGCTACTACCGTTGCAAAAGTTCTAAAAAACTTTCGGGGCAGGACCACCACACTTCCTCTAATTGCCAAGATGCTCCGGAATACTGTAAGGCGAAGGAGAAAGCTAAGTCCATCAAGAAGTTTGCGGTGTGGCAAGTTATTGTGACTTGAGGAGCCAAACCTTTATTTTTATTGGCACAGTAAATTCCGAATTTTACCTAACAGAATGTCTGAAGAAACGTCTTTTACCAGTACCATTACCAAGGCACTCTTCTGGAAACCTATGCATCACTACACTAAATGCGTTAGGAAGTGGTAAAAAAATAACGATATTGATTACGTTCCAAAAGAATATAATCCACCAAATGTGCGATAATTTTAACCCATCGAACAATACTATAGGTCAATTATGAAAGGAATTTTTCCCAAAAACTGATTTCTCAATGTTTAATTTAATTTTTAATTTAATTTAATTTAATAATCACAAAGTATTTACAGGAATGCTCCCAAAAAACAAATACTTCATTAGAAAACAAAATAATTTTTGTTTAAATAATAAAAAACACAATTTTTGTTTTAAAATCAAAAAAAGGAAGCGTTTTATGGCATATTAGACGCAGAAATAAATTAAGAAAATTTACTCGACCTGTGAAAAGATGATAAATAAGGCACTGTTGGAGTCAGAATCTATTCTTCATTAAAAATATAGAGTGTCCCACTTAAAAATCGAAAGTTGAGGTCACTTCCAATGGCTGTGAAATCGAAAATGATACAAAGTTGTTTGTTATGTCAAAAAATGGAAATATACTTTACTTTTCTGCCATCTTGTTTTTAGTTTCTTTTGAAAGTTTTGCATTCTCCGTACTCTAGTTGCCGTTCTAAAGTTTTCAATAGTATTTTCCTTTTTTGTTAAATCAGCTTTACGTTGTACTTCGTTGGTTTGATAACTTCCTACAAAATCTTCCGGTGGCATCCCCTTAAAGAATTACGTTTGTCTTTCGATATATTAGTTGGAAACGCATTTTGCGGCTACAACGTAATTTTGGGTGGTGTAATTTTCCATTTATTTTGGAAGCCTACGGGGATTTTACACTGTTATTCTTTTTAAGGTTACGAACACGTTCTCTTAAGGTTTATAAAATAATTGTATTTACTATGTTCATTTCTTAGTTGTATTTTATGCAGGATTAATTTATTAATCACCGGACTTTTGCAATTCATCGAGACCGCCTTTCAACTGAAGTAGTTATTTGAATGCTTGAATATATGGTAATTGGTTTGTTTTTTCTAAGCCTTTCTTTCTTTTTCCTCTTTTTATTATCTTTTGTGGTATAATCCTTCTATTTATCTATGATTTGGTTGCTGTTTAGTGGCTTTCCTTCCGATTCAACACCTGGAGGATTTCTACATCAACATCGTAGGGAATCTACAATAAAATTAAAGAACGTAGATGAATCATCAGTTGTATGTCAACGTTTAATTATATCATTTAGCAATCACTTTATTAGTGTAATAGAAGTAGTGTGAGTTGCTCTTAGGAATTTGTATATATACCATGTTAGAATTTATTCATGCGAGTGTGCGTTTAGTTTGATATCGTTTAAAGAGTATTAATTAATTATTACCTATTTGGGGGCATGTCCGATTGTACAATCACGGCGAACCTGTAGACGCGTTAGCATTTCGTGATTCTTTTGTATTACACTGTTTTAATATTTACACATAAACAAGTTTCAAGTAAAAATTCGTTAACTTAATTATTTTTGTTTGTACATGATTATTACCTAAATAAAACACAAATATTTTAGCTAAAGTAGTGCTAACGTTGTATGTCCTTGTAGTTAAAGATGATTAGTAACTCTACTAGAGTTATATTTATACTTCGTTATATTTATCGTTTTTTACAGATATTGTTGGTACTAGACTTTTAGAGCTATTTAAGCCGACTCTTGGTGCCCATTGCAGAATACATCTTACGAGACCTTCGACGTCACACTAATTAGCTGGCAGCTGACAAAATTAACTGCGATTAATGGTTGTTTACCGATTTCCCAATTAGCAACCCCTCCTCATGTGGGTAACAACATGTTCAGCGTTACCCAACAAGTATTGATAGCAATACAATCCAAAACATTTGGTATTAAAATATTTAAGTCAGTATATAATAACACAGATATAAAAGCAGCAAGTACTACAAAGATACTGGAAGAAAGAAAGTGTTTTACAAAAAATAGTAGAATATATAAAAAAAAATTACAGAAATATTCTTTTTGTTTTATAAACCGTTTTATACATTTGCTTGTTGGATTACCTTCTATCAAGATAAAAAACACGAAAACAAGGAAAAAATGATTGTATTTCTATAATTGGTTGTAATAATAATAATAAAAAAGAAAAACTAATTATTTTCCCTTTTTTAAGAACTCGAATGGAACATACAAAGGAATTGTTTTTCTTCAAGAAGCAAATTATGAACCAATTTGCAAAAGTTAAAACCTAATTTAAATTTAATAAGTTTTCTGAAGAAATTGTGTTTGCACTCAAAAATTATATTAAATAGGTAGTTTTAAATGAAAAGGTAGAAAAAATATTTACGAAGAAAATAAGATGGAAAATATTACCACCTTCCTATCCAATTAAAATAATTTCAATTTTCCGGTAAGAAGTTAAAAAGTAATTTTATTACCGTTTCTGAAATCTGAATTATAGCTTATGAGAAATGGTAATAATGATAAATGTGCAGGAGGAAAATAAACAAAAAAAAATCTTAAAATATAAAACAGGAAGTTTCTTAGAGCGGAAGATAACTCCGGAAACGTTCCAATAAAACACAAACTCCTGCCAAACTCTAAAGCTGAAGGCAGATTCGGGTCAACTTTATAAATATTATAGGATGTGGCATCAAACGATACTCGAGAACAGGCTTTTGCTACTTTTGTATATTATTAGAGATACAAGAGCTTTGAGCATCAAAAAGGGCTCTTCAACTACTTTCCGTCGAAAAACATTCTCGCTTTAAAGAGTATGAACCAACTTTGCACATGGTGTTGGAATTGAAGTAGTGAAAAGAACTTTTAGTCTGTACAAATGAATGTTACAAATGTAAAAATTCCTTTGACTTTGTCGAACATCACCTTGTTTATTCATTTCTTTTTTCGCAAATTTAAAAGAGACTTAATTTGATTTTTATCTGACTATCAACATTCAGGTATCAATTTCATTTTCCTGTTCTTTTAATGGTTTCGGCATTTTTAATCAAAAGACAACTAAAATGCAATTTATTATTTAAATAATCTCTCAAATAGTCGCATAAATTATGCATGCAGTTATTTTTTTGGTTTTACCAAATGAACTTCCTAAATGGATCATGATTACCTACTGTATCCGGCCACTAAGGGCAAAGACATGGTAGTGTTGCGGTTCGTATTATTCCATTAGCCGGCCAGATTAGAGGATTGTTCTAAAGGCCTGCATGCTATTCAAGTTAAGTGCTTAATAACGTTTTCTATACAGGGTTATTCAAAATTACAAAAGCCTTGTTCGGTTTTAACTAGATGTTTGTTACTAAGTTACATAACAGCAGAATTTTATGTACTATCTTCGTTGACAGTAAGGTTATCTAAATACTTAGTATAGTTTTGTTTATTGTTTCCAGCCTTACTTTGTGGAACTCCATAATCATGAAATAAATAAAGATTAGTAAAAGTTTTACAGTTTTATTAAAATACAACCTGACAATATTGTTTCGACAGCTATGCTGTCATTATCAAAGGTAATATAATTATAAACAAATACGTCGCTAAGGTAGATACAAAAATAGGTAACTAGATAAAATAATAATAATAATCAGAATTAAATATCTAATCCTTCCACTAACGGAGAATTACTGAGCTCAAGTTGTTCATTCATTAAAGGTACCCTGAGTTTGTGTTTGTATATCTCAAAGGCTTCTAAAATGTCTAATTTGCGTTTGTTATTACAAAAATGTAAGAATTTAATATTATTTTGAGGAGTCATTGTGTGATTTTGTTCTAAAAGGTGTTTGGCGTAATTCAATTTTACAAGATGTTTATTTTTGTAATGACGTACGTGTTCTTTATATCTTATGTCAAAATTTCGAAGTGTTTGTCTAATATATACCGAACTACAAAAAGAACAATTTAAACGGTAAATGCCCGATTTCATGATATCATGTGTTCTGTCTTTAGCATTAAATAAAAATGAAAAAGTGTTAGTGTTGGTTTTAAATGTTATTTTATAATTGTTGGTTTTTCTTAGTATATGTGCAATTTTTTCTGATATTTTGCCAAAATATGGTATAGATATGTAACTTGTGTCTTCTGTTTGATTGTCAATGGGATATATTCTTTTGATAGCTAACCTATAATATTTTTGTTTAATTAAAGTGTCAATCATGTTCGGATTGTAATGATTTGCATGTGCTAGTTGTTTAATGGTTTATATCTCTTTGCTAAAATCTGATTTTGTTAGTGGAATAGTTAAAGCTCTGTGTACTAATGATTTGTAGGCTGCTATTTTTCCAAACAAGTTTTCTTTGTTTATCTTTGAGTAGTTGTTCTTTTTTGTATTGTTTGTTAGCTGACAGTTTGGTAATGCGGTATAGTTCTCTTGTGTTCTTGTTTTTAGCAGCTTCTTAGACCAACGCAGCTAAATAGGTCATTAATTCGCGCTTCTTTTAGCATTTTTATTGACTTCTTCATATTCGACTGCTAATGTCTATTTTTCGTGTAAAGTCTTTGCCTCATTAATGTTTTCTTTTATATATCTTCTTTGAGTATTTAAAACCCATGTCTCATCAGATATCCATTCTACTTTTTTGATCCTAATAGCTCTTCTACTTACATATATTGTTCTTAACATATTCTCATTTATCTTTCTGTGTAGCTGTACAAATTAGGTTTAAATTTACTGTTACTTCTTCTAGAGTTCTCTTCCATTTTTCTGCCATTTCAGGATTATTTAATTTTTCTACGTTGTATTTATCTTCCTTGAGTTTCTTATATTTTATTGGTGGTTCAGAAAATCTTAATCTTATCTCTTGAATGAACAGGTGATGGTCATTTGATATATCTGCTGATCGTTTGTTTCTAACTTATAGTAGTGAGCTCTTCCATCTTTTGCTTATCAAAATGTGGTCAATTTGATTGCGTGTTCGCTTATCAGGCGATACCCAAGTTACCTTATGTATATCCTTATTATTAAACAGGGATCCTCCAATAACAAGGTCATACATCATACAACATTCTAGCAGCAGTTCACCATTTTCATTTTTTCTTAACTTCTTCAAAAAACATTATTTTCATGCCGTACCTTGGCATTAAGATCCGGCATTAAGATAACAATATCACCTCTAGGAATTTCACGTATTGTGCCCATTAACTGTTCATAAAACAGTTTTTTTTCTCAGATTTGTAATTATTTGGGTTTTGTGATACTTTCGTGGGAGGATATGCTTGCACTACAGTGATTTTACGTACTTTCGTGTGTACATGTAGTACATATATGATTCTTTCTGATATTGGTTCCCAGTTTAACATACTTGCTTAAACCTCTGTACCAAGAATTATTTATTATTAAATAAGATTTACTTTTAAATATGAAAGACAAGAAATGGTTCATTTACTGTTGTAAGTAATCCTTTCAAAAAGAAGGGACACTGGGTTAGTAAAATTTGAGAGATGTGACAGCTTTGATGAACTCTTTAAATGATCGAGTTGAAGAAAATGTGAAAATTTGCACTTGTAGATATTGCGATTGGGGAAGGTAAAGCAACATGATGTGAGTGTTTCTGAAATGAAAAATCCTTCTGAGCCAATTGCTGGTCCTAGTTGTAGTAGTCATGAGTCAGAGTGTATGGATTTAGATACAGGCTTAAGCTACTACTACTTCTACTAAATATGAAGCTAAATATCTTTGTGAAACTCCCATGAGCAGAAAGAAAATTAAGTTTAAACAAAACAAAATAAAAAGTTAACAACTTAAAGAAAAATTCATCAAATAAGAATGACAGATTAATGCTTTTGACTATTTATTTCGCAAAAAGCTGATCATGTAGAAGGATTGTAAAGAAATTTGGCGTGAGCAATTAAACTGCTAGAAAAGCAAAGAAACTCGTAAAAGAGAAGGGAATGTTGTCTTCATCTGCCCCAAACCTGGAAAGACTTTACCAGAAGAAACTACGTCTTTGGTTGAAGATTTTTACTGCAGAGATGAAGATGAGTAGGCAAATACCTGGCAAGAAAGACTATGTTTCGATGAAGGACACAGACGGTAAACGTATCCACGTTAAAAAAAGGTTGATTCTGGGAAATTTGCGAGAAATATAAAAATATTCGAAAGATAACTTCCCACTTATAAAGTTGGGATTAAGCTAATTAATTATCGTTGGGGCTAACATGCATAAAGTAACACTTCTAGGATATGAGAACCTATTAAAAACATACCAAGACCATCCTTCCAAAAAATGTGAAATCCACCGCAGTAGAAGTTCATTTTAGTCGAGTGTGATTCCTGTCCCAATTCATCGATTTCAAAGAGGCCTTGTTAACCAGCCTTGAAGAAAAGATGATTGAACACATAACTTACAAACAATGGGTCACGGTTGGCCGCTGTTTTTTTGAGACAATTAGTCAAACTGCAGAAGAATTTGTTCGACATTTTCTTCATCAAGCTAAAGCGGCACGATCTGTTTTTTCTGAAAAGAGGAAGAAACGAAAAGCACACTATTTTGCTGACAATCCAACTCGAAAATTTTTAACCAATCAAATTACAGAATTTTTCAAATTAGGACCAATGAAATTAGTTTTTAGTTAGTTTTAAAAACCACTTGTCAAAATGAAATGTCAAATTTAATTAAATTAATATTAACTACACACGCTAAATAAAAATTTGCTCGGTGGATTGTCAAGCCGAATACAACTCGTAGTCTAATTTTTTCTTGCAAAATTTATCATTTAAGACATTCGTAGCTTTTGCTTTTGGAAAATTACACTCGTCTCCTGCGTCGACTCGTGTAATTTTCGTTGCAAAGCTACTCATATCTGAAACGACAAATTTTGTCGGAAAAAATCAGACCACTTGTGATATTATATTTGAAAATTATTTATTTTGCAAGATGAAGCACTGGAATAAGTCAATGGCAACGGTTCATCCATTTGTAGTGTACTACAAGTACACGATTTTCTAAAACAAGAGTTTTGTATTTATTCACAATACAGTCCTAGTTCATGATTTCCAAAGAAAGCTTCGAGACTATTTGAAAGATGATTTTCTGCCAAACTTAAGAACCCGCTTCCAGCCCAAATTATAACAGTTCTCCAGCTGTTTCAGTGGGGAAAGAAAAACATTCCGTCAATCTCTTTCTATTACGTCACAAACGATAAATACTAATACACTATAAAGTGTTTTCTGAATATGTAGAAACTGTAGAACATTGTGTTAAAGTTAATTAGTTTAGTGATTGCATCTGCATTATAAATTAAGACAGGTATGTAAATATGTTAACTGAGATCGTTGGATGGCCTGTAAAGAAATTCAATTTTTACATGACACCATAGAGATACCATCTTGAGATTTTTACTAAGCCTTCAGTAGATATGTACAAATACGAGGTGTGACAATTCCCGGAATGCACTTGTAACAAGCATATGTTCAAAACTGTACACTAGTGGCTATTGTCACCTTCAAAGTATTCCTCTTGTGCAACGTCACACTGGTTTAGGCGGTGCTCCCATTTCTGAAAACAGGCCCGGAACTCTTTTTCCGGAACACTCTTTAGTTCTCAGTTCAGAAAATCTTCATCCTTTTAGCGCAGTCTTTAATTTGGGGAACAGATAAAACGATATTTTGGCCAAAAATTCTTTCCTGAAGAATGCACTATGACTGGGCGCATTATCGTGATGGATGATCCATTTGTCAGGCCACAATTCAGATCTTTTCCTCCAAACAGAATCTAGTAATCTTGTCAGCAACTCTAAATAGCACTGTTGACTATTATTTTTATTTATTTATTTTTGGGCGACGAATCAGGATGGCGGAGCATCCTTCGTACCTCATGGCACCGATTGCTATGATCATTTGGCCGATCCTACTAGTATTTAGCAGACTGTTGACTATAAATCTCACACTTAATCATCTGTCAGATCTTACCAAATATCGCACTCTGTTCACATTTGTGTCCGTTACTTGTGTAACGGACACAAATGTGAAACCCACTTCTGAGATATTCGTTCACATCTTCTCGCCCATCTTTAAACCTTTTATGCCACTCAAACACACTCAACCCTTTTAGGGTATCCATACCATATACCATTTTCAACATTTTCAAAGATTTCAGTGGCAGTTTTGCCTATTATCACACAAAGTTTTCGGTCAGTCATTTACAAGGCAAAGTTGACACGTAGATCATTTTTGTTTTCGCAATAGTCAACTAACAAATATGTACGCATTGGTTAAAATATATCTGAACATATCTACTCTTGTAATTTTTACCAAATCACTCCACGGCTGAAAAACTACGCGGCCATTCGGGGAATTAAATATCACACCTCGTATATGTGAACTTTTTGAAAATTTTAAAAGATTTTAATTGATTTTAAAGATTGGGAATTGTAAAATAAAGATTTTAAAAAACCGTTTAAAGGGTTTTACTCAAAGACCATGTAAGATATACGTCTAATGAAAGCTCTATTAGTAGCTATAAAATGAGACCAACTCCAGCTCTGTAGCTAAAACGAGTATCTTCTAAATTGCATTTAAAGTTATGGCGGCGAGCTGTTTTTAAGCAATTCTGACAATTTTAAAAATTCAATAATTTAAGAATACGCACCATGAACAGTCCAACAGTATTTTACATTATTGGCAAGGTAAACCTGTTTTTACTGGCGATAGAAGGAAATGGTTGGCGAGCCGATAGGCGAGCCTGTCACCTTCTTGACTAGATATCTAGAATTACAGTCAACAGTAAATTATACTTTATTGCAAATTCTGCACTCAAATCCTAGCCTGATCTTAACGTTTTATCATAACTGTACTTCTGAAAGCAAGAAAAAGGGACATAATATGTGAAATACGAATAAATAGATTTAATTAAGGCCCGTATTCTTGAGTTTCGCACACTAGTTTCGCATACGAGATGACATAATTCTCTATTAACTTCTAACATTTGATTGGATAAATTGCATCTTATGACGTAAAAATTACGTCATCTCGTATGCGAGACTTGTTCGTATGAGTTCAAAAATACGACCCCAAAATGGTATTCCTAGATGAGATCTAGACTTTATAAAGAAAATAGCAAAACACCAAATGTACTATTATTACCAATTACGTAATTGCCAGGAAAATTAATTCATAAAATCTCTACACTTGGACTCTATACTGCGTTCGTAATTTAGGAGGAGTAGAGCACAATTACAATAAAACAATTCTCAAACTTACCGCTAGCTGCCGGCACATTTAAATTTATCAATTGATCGTGTTATTTAGCCGCCCAGTATCGATAACTGTCAGTTGTCACACATGTAAACATTACGTACGGGAGATATGATGGCGAATATGGTAAATTATTCAGTGGTGTAAACTTGTCTCGCAAATAGGCAATCAGTGACAAAATTATTTAAGTGGGGATATGAATTTACTCCTTGTAATTTACGAACACGGTATAGAGTATTCAAATTACTACATGATATTGCGTGATCGATTGAAAAGTGCAAAAGTGAGAAAAGAGAATTTCTAACTTATCACAAATATGCAAAACAGCCTGCTATTACAGACTTAAATAAGAATAAAATATTCGCTGCAAATATAGGGTTAAATGACACCACATTCATTTGCCCGTCGACGACTCATAAACAGAATATTTTATGAAAAGCAGACGTTTGCAACACTTGCTTTGCTGCATAGTACCACTATTCTGAATATGCAAATATTTTCCAGTACTCTAATAATGACATTTTATGGTATCAGGGTTATTTCACTTGATTATTTATCTTGCAAAGTTTTAAAATAAATATTACCCAACATATGAGATTTATCCATCCGCAGTTTATTTTTTAGGCGCGTAAAACTGAAAAATATGAAGATTGGTTTTGAAGGTTGTGAATATCGCTATGATGAATTGGAGAAAAACTTTTGTCTTCTAAACACGGATGGAACAAGTTTCCTTCCCCTCCTTTACAAACTTTGAGGTTTCAAAATTGGCTATTCGTTGACTTTTTCATATTTTATATACCTATTTTTACAAGAATATTAAATCTGTTTTACTTTAACTTGGCCCTTCAATCTTCTTCAGATTCTTATACTGGAGATAATTATGAATTAAATTTTTGTCATAAACAAGAAAATATTAATATATTTTAATTAAGAAGTCCTTTTACCTGTTTTATAAAGGATAATTCATTCCAAATGAAAATCGTCTTTTTCTTTTTAATAATTCAACCCCTTATTGATGATTAAAGTATAAAGTTTTAGAAAGCAGGATTAACGTCTTTTTTAAGCCACCGAATCGCAAAGTTTTATTCAATATTTTAGCAATTTGGTATTGACTTCACATCACCTTCTACACCAAAAAATTTAAATTTTATCCTGATTTGCATTCATTTTTGACATAGCAAGGTTATGCAAATGCGTCACTCGTTTTGAGATAGAAAACTTAGAGGTGTATAAGTACACTCAATATAAAAGGAATTTTAAACTAACATACTATACTTACCCTTTCATTATTTATCAACCATGTTATGTGTGGTGGAGGACGAGACGGACTTGTAGTGCAATTTGCTTCTAAAATTTCTCCAATCTCGTAAGTATCTTTGTTGAAAGTTATTACAGGTTCGTTATCTTGCGGTTCTGAAAAAAGAAAAAATAATAACGAACGAGAAGGAAAAAGAAATTTTTGTTGTATTAGAGAAATTTTCACAATGACATTATCATGAAAGTTACGACACCGAGGTGAGAGTATAAATCAAATAAATTAAAAAACTAATTAAACTAACTAATTCAAGTCGGCTTTTTGTAAAAGATTTCGTGAGGTAGAAGCAAATTATACTTGATTTTCATTTTTGAATTTTAATAACGCCAGCGCTGAGAATTATGGAGGAGCCGAAAGTTACTGGGAAGCTTCTCTTTAAAGCAAAAAATCGCATAAAGAAAAGTTCGGATTAGTTTATCGTGTTCTACGCTCGGAGAGAACAATTTTTCAATAGCGACTGCCTTTGACATATTCTTAATAGGTGAATGTAGATGAAAATTTAAATAAGTCAACGGCAATAGTGTCTTTATTCAATTTAATAAATAGAACAATCTGTATTTTAAGCTCGATATGTTGTGAACATTGAATTAATAAACGAATTAAAGATTAATAAGGAAGGCTAATAAATGCGAGATCTTTGCCTTTTGTATACAAGGTATTCAATTAAAATTCTTACTTTAGAATTAATGCTTTATTATTTATTTCTTGAATTTCTTGAGCAAATTAGGTATTAGTTAAAAATAGCAATTCTGTACAAGAGTGTCGCCTTACACAGGTGGTTCTTAATCTTAATCATTTTTTGAATGAAACCAGTATACAGCTATACAAATTATTTACAACCTGTCAATAAACAATCAATGAATAGAAATAAATTAGTTTCAGTAAGAAAGTACAGTTAGATACTACATTCATTTATTCATTCATTAAGAAAACTTGTCCTTTCTATTCAATTATATTCAAAAAACGGGTTTCCATCCGGAACCAAAGCTCCAAGAAAGTTTTAATTCTTAAGTTTAATTTTTGTAAAGACAAATTGTCTATTGTAATTGTTTATAGTATTCTTGTACTAAATTTCTAAACTTTCATTTGACTTCGATATTTATGACCACCCAATAAATCAGAAATAATAAAAAGTTGTAGGTGCATTACCAGGTATTCTTTTCTAAAAAATAGCAGTAATAGTAGATTACTTACCGAGGCGGGAAGTAGAACATTACGCTGAGAGCAATGTTGCTGCCCGAGGCGCGAAGCGCCAAGGGCTGCAATTGCTCGACGCGTAATATCTTCCCGCCGAGGTATGTATACTATTTTATTCACAATCGTACATAATTATGTTCTTACATTGATACCTTATACTTGATATATATATAGGACATAACACCAGCGTTTTTATTCAGGTGGCGATAAAATGACAATTGCTGCAACAATTGTCAAAGTAAATTCGTGTCACTACTAAATCAAATTTAATTACATTGCTCCTAATTGCAATTTACACGATTTAAAATGTCTGATAGTGAAACTGATGTAAGTTGCACACCACCGGAATTGCGAGAAGTTGCTAAAACAGTGACTGACTGTTTGTTACCTGCTAAAAGTAAAGATAGATACGAAAACTTCTGCCATCTGTTGAGAATATTTAGAACGAGCAAAAGGTAAGTAATGGATATTACTAACCAAGAGAACTCATTACTAACCAAGAGAACTTATTATTGACTATGGTGTATAATAAACTCCTTTTTAACTTTTTAAACGTCAGTAATGAACACATTATGTATCGATTGTGAATAAAGTGGTTTACAAGGTTGAATGCATTTAAAACTTTGTTTATTTTGAAACTTCAAATGAATTTTTGAAATAATACTTGCTTGACTGAATCATCCACATATTCAGGAAAAATGCTTTGTAAAAGCTATTGGACCCAGTCAATTCATAAACCACCATCTTGCGTTATATGTAAATACATTACAAAAATCAGCTGCAATATAATTTGATTCCAGCTTTTACAGATGCTCCTTTGAATCAATCTTAATAGTATATTACGTTATAAGTCCGGTAAACCCAAGTTTACAGTAGCGAGTTGAAAACGTTTCGGGACGAGGCGACGAAGGAGCCGAGTCTCGAATGTTGAAACGAGCTACTGTAATGGTTTACCGGAAGTATGACGTAAGGCGTTTTATTTCATACTGCCTCACATTGTTCATTTTTTAAAAAAATGCATTTAAAATTTTCAGTCCGGTAAAATTTTTTACCGGACTCAAATTAGATTTTCAGTCCGGTAAAATTTTTTACCGGACTCAAATTGGATTTTCAGTCCGGTAAAATTTTTTACCGGCCTTGTAACGTAATAATTCATTTACCGGACTCAAATGAGTCCGGTAAATACCCTTTTACCGGACAGTATGAAATAAAATAATTTAAAGGTATATGTAACAGCGTCTTTTAAGATTTGTAAAGTCTGGTTAAAACGGAAAATATCTATTGTTCTAATACACATCATCCTGATGTGATTTTTGAATATTTATTACATAAGACTTCGAAAGCTCCAGAAACTCGTGCAAACTATTTAAACTTTGCTTAAACGTGCTTTAATTCAGAGAGTCTGTTAAATGCCATGCTGTATTGCTATTACCGTAGTCCGCTTAATTCGAGCGGAGTGAAATTTTGAGAAAACCTTTGAAGAAGATTTGTAAAATCTACTTAGACGAAAAAGCGTTGCTACTTAGTAGTATTTATTTTAATATTTATATTAATTATATGATATATTGATATGTATGTATACTAGATTGATCAAAGCAGTGTATAGTGCTTTTGTTGGCTTCAGTTGACATGTTGCACATGAGTGCAACCAATGCACTCTTTGTTGCCAATGACAATAAGTTTTAGAGATTCCCCAGAATTAGTGTAGCATCTGTCAAGATTCGAATTATCTGACTGTACTTGTTTGGTTGCCATTTGGTCTGTTTCTAGTCTTGTTTAAAACTAATTATTTTAAACCTAACCAAAACCAAAACAATTTTGTTAAAATTAATGTTACATTCTTGAGTGAGACAGATTAACTTCTTTGGTCGCAATTGGCCCTATTAAAAAAGGGTTGGATTGGTCAGCCTGCCAAAAAAGCAACGGCAAATAAAATAGTTATTTGTCCAACTAGAGAGAAAAGTGGTTCTTTTCACTAGAGCTCAAAGTATGCCTCTAGAGCGTCAGCAAGTGAGGCATTCGAGAGAGAGAGGGTGAAAAGGGTTTTTTCTCGTATTAGACAACATTTTTTTCACGATATGTCCCAAAAGGATTGTCTCCACACTATAGATTTTCTAACCTTCAACTTTAGAAACAAACTCGATTTTACAAATATACAATGAATTGCATTATGAACGTAATTGGAAAAATTTAGCACAATTTCATCTCTAGAAAGGAAAAATCAATTTTCCTCACTATTTCGAAATTTTATTCTCTAGATAGGGAAAATGAATTTTCTCACTATTTTAAAAGAGGAAATTCGAAGTTTTTGGACATGGAGTGGAAAAAAGATATTTTGGGTGCCAATCAGATCTAAAGAACAATCTAAAAATATGTTTTCTACTATCAGTATATCTATATATACTATTCCATATGAAACTTAAGAATATCACGCAAGACCAAGGTTGGCTTGAAACTGGCAATATCAATCGATCTCTAAAAACAATTGATAAATGACATTTATGCTGCGATACAAATTGTTTTCGCACGCCCATCTTATTAGTTTCCGGACGCTGATATCACTACACATCGCATTTATAATTATTCTATGTTTTATTCAACAAATTCTTCACTCCATGTCCAGAAACTTTGATTTTCCTCTTGTCAAATAGCAAGGAAAATTAATCATTAAACAAATAAAATTACTCAAAATACATACACTACATTTTGCTGTTACACGTTAAATGTTTGAATTGTCACCTATGACTTTCTTAACAAAATTAAATCAGTGTTGTAGTTTTTTAAAATCATTTTCTCTGATGCATTGATCAATGTTTCGACACTCCAAAGTTCTTCCTTCTTTTAGCTCTTAGATTTTTGGCTATGTTCCATAAAATATTTCAGGAGAAAGCAATCAAGAGGAGTAAGATCAGGATATCGAGCTGGTCATTCCGGAGATCAACTCTGCCAATTCATCAGTTGAGAAATACTTCGTGTAGATATTGCACAATTGAAATTGCAAAATGTGGTGGCGCACCATCTTGTTGATACCAAATATTGGTAATTTTGTTTCTTTCAATACTATTTCCGAAAACTATTGTAGATTAGAAATCGGCATATAAATTTCTACATTTTGTAAACCGTTTATTTCAGACTTCCTTTAAGGGATATTGTGAAACAAGAAAGAGTACTTTCCGATTCTAGTGAAAAACAGATGAATTTGAAGTTTCAATAAATTGTTCATGACGTTATAGCTTCTTGGGGGAAAATAAATTTTTATACGAAACTCTACTATACTTTTTACAGTTCATGTATGTTCCATCCTTATATAAATCCTTAAGCATCAGAGGCATTTGGAGATTATTTGGTTTTATTTGTAACTGTTAATAATCGTAAAGTTTAGTTTGTGTAATTTTTCATAATAGAAATTCTCCGAAAGTTTATTTAAATTTTAGTAGGGACAAAGATAGTTAAGAACCGTAGCAATCTGTACTAAGAAATATGAAATATTAGAACATCTCAATCTCTGCTCCACCGTAAACAAATAAAATCCAAACCGAGTAAACTTTATATGTTATGTACTATTGATTTCATACTGATCTAAGCTACAACAAGGCTAATACGATGCTATTTTATTCTTTTTTTTTATGGTAAAATAGTATCATATTAGTCTTGCTGTCCTAGGAATTATGAAACCAATTAGTACATAGGTAGTCTCAATGCGTTTCAAATTACAAAAGAAGTAAATCAAAGAAAGTTTATTTACTTTTTGTTCGGGTTTTGAAATTGGGAGTTTTTCCTTCGTTTAAAAATGACAGTGGCCAGTTTCTAAAAATGAATCTAAAAGAGTTTTAGGAATTCTCCATTATACATTTTCCCAACTTGCCATTTTTATAAACTAATTCATAATTTTAAAGTAAAAACAAATCGTTTCCATTTTTATAAAATCGCAGCCTCACAAGTTAATATACTTAGTACTATCACTTTTTCACCCATATCGACCAGTCTAGTTTCGCCGACCTTAAATTTTGTTAAGAAAAGATAAAAATTGATTGGTAGTGCTGAATGGCTGATATTTATTCATTTGTTTAGAATTTAGTTAAGTGTATAAAACATAAAAGGTTCTATTTTTGGGTGTGAAAGGCAACTGCACCTAAGAATGTAGACAGTCTCATTTAATTTAAAGATTGTGGTGCACAATAGAAACTATATCAAAACTTGTACGTATGGAATCCATTTACCACGAATTAAAATTGTGCTCTAGGCACGTATGCTTGCAATAACATTAACATTGTATATAAATGAAACCTAATCTATTTTATGATTTTATTTTGTAAAATAATTCTTCATACTAAATCGATTTTCGTAGAATCTGAAAACAACCGGGTGCTCTCAAGCCATTATTGTTATTTGATTTGACAGTCTTTATTACTGCGAGTGTGGATTTATTAGATCTGTGCACCTGATTGATAAAGTGAAAGAGAGAAATTCATCTAATTTTGTCATTGGCTATGCATGCTGTCATATTCAAACTTGAGTGGTTAGATTTATATAGTTCCCCTTAAAACTTTAAATTAGTTTACTCTTCTCGGAAGAAATTCAGTATAGTCTGGCTTTGCCTATAAACAGATGCTTCATGTCCAAGGTACCAGTTTTTGCCTGTGTTCCTTTAAAGTACTGATTTTCGAATTAGTTTGGTTATTTCTGAAGAGGATTTTTGGAGATTCCGTATCGTAGGTCTAGTTAGAGACCAGTCTTGGCGAAGAAAGTTTATTGGAAGTTCCGTATCGTATCGTATTGTAGTTCTAAGGAGAGACTAGTTTTTGTGCAAGAATTCTGCATGATAATCTGTCTGAGGTTTGCCGTGCTATAGGAGTTGAATTAATGAAGGGAATTAATCGTACGACCCAGTGCACTTCGAGGAATTACATAATTTGTTCTGGCTGGGTTATACCGATTAATGAGATTGTTCTTTAAGGCAAATCTTATTAGATATTGTGATATACGTGTTTTAATGCTAACAAGTTAATGTCCATCATTTCCTTTAAAGGATAGCTAGTAAAAGTTTAAACAACTTTACAGATTATTATTTAAGACGCGGTTAATGTTCTGTGTAAGTTACTTGTAATTGTTCGTGTCGAAATTTCATTTGTTGATAACGAAAATTTAAATTGATTTTTAGATAAGAAATTTAATTGAAAAATGTATTTAGAATGGAATTCCAAATTAAGATCCATGTTGTGAGTAGGTGTTTTATGATGTTTAATTGATTATATTTTTGTTCTAACGATTTATTTTTATCAATGCTTGTATTGACACGGCAAATTGTTGGGGTTCCATTCATAAAATTAATAGATTAGTCAAAATAAATTGAATAAAATTAAGTAAATTAAAAATTGGGTATCCTTTCACGAATTGTAGATTCTGAACTTTTGCTATTAGAAAATAACGACAAACAGTTTGGGTCGCACCTTCTAGTCTTTTTAATTGTTCTTGGCCGATTTCACAAAGCTTGATTAAGTTCTAATTAACTTAATCATGATTAAATTTGAAATCCAGAAATATAATTGGATAAAATTTCAGGTCTCTTAAATCTCAACCAATGAAATTTCTTAATTGCAAATTTAATAACGATTAAGCTAATCAGAACTTAATCAAGCTTTGTGAAACCGGCCACCTGTGTTCTATTACTAATCAGTAAGCCTTTGCGATTAACATCCACTACACCTGAGTAGAATTTGAAATAATAAGACGTTTTTGCCGGGAGATATGTTAACATAAGTGTAAGGGATTTATTGTGTTTATTACTTACTTTGAAGCTAAGGCTGTTATAATTAAAACCAAAGTGTAGTAATTGTTTGTTTAATTAGTGTAGAAAAACGGCTTATAATGTTTAAAAACGCTGAAAGTTGCGTTCATACTGTTTTTCATTCCCTCCGACTAGAAAAAGAGCCTATAGTTGTCAAAACTGGAAAAATGAAAAGGATTATAAATACTCGGAATTTGGCAAATGCCAAACGGGAAATAAAGGATTTCTGCAAAGCTTTGAAGTCAGTTATTTTTGGTCACCTTGTGTTATGGAGATCTGGCATACTGTACAATTTAAAAGTATTCTGCACAAACCGAATGAAGGTTAGGTATTTTCGAATTTATTACAAACAGAAAAGGTTTTGCGCCCTTTTTACTCATTGTATGGTATATCGTATAAATGCAAAATTGTTCTATCTCATTCTCTTTCACGATTTGTTACTTTATTTTAAAATACGAACTTTGTTATTTTTATTTCTGTTAGAATTAATGGATGTCCTATTTTCCGTTATTTACGTAACATTTTAACATCATGATCCTAAAAAGTTTAATTTCCATTTTGTTTTATGAGAATAAAGATAAATAGAACCTTTTTAGTAGAATTTCCCAGGTGCTACCATCGCTCAGAAACTTCATGTTATTGTTTCCACTCTGAATTTTAATGTATGCAATCTAAATTTTATCTCCTATGCTTTAAATCATTACGAGTAGGAAATGGAGATTTTAATGTGGTTTTGTTTAAGCTTTTAAACTACTTTTAAAACGTTATGATTTCTTCTGTTTTATTTTGGAATTTGGAATTTGCAGTAGGAATAGCTCTAACAAATCCGCCGGGAAAAATAATAATTTGACTGTTGTTAAACTGTGAATACTTTATCCAACTATTTATCCAAACAATCTCATAAAACACTTTATCATGTTTAGTTTAAATTTATAATATTATTATTCCATCTAAAAAATCTATGAGCATGTTATTGTTCATTAGGTTAAATTTCAAAAGAATGAAACACATAAGCTATAACGTAAAAAATCATCCTCATGAACAATTTCTAGAGTCTTAGGTAAGGATTTTAGAGTTAAAATTCAGATTAAAAAACATTTTTTCACTCTATTCTTATAACCAAAATAATTCTTCACTATTAAAATCTATTTTCTCTCTATATTATTAATTAACTCTATATAGATTAAATATTCAATCTAATTGTATTCTATTTTAAAAGTATAATAAAATCCACTCAAATTTAATTTTTTTAAATGAAAAAAAGCCGTTTAAAAAGTGATCTAAATTGGCAAAAAAAATGTTTGTTAGTGTTCATGTTACTCTGGTTAGCGTAAATAAAACGAATTGGCACCAATATACACTTGACAGTGTATTTGGAAAGAGAAGCGTATGCGGAATAACGATACTAACAAAAAATGGCAACAGTCAGCAGCTGTTGTATTCGACTTCGACTAGTTATAACTGTTGAAACTTTGCAATTTCAAAAGTTTCACTAATTAGGGAGAATTCCAATATTTTATAAATCTTTAAATAACTTAATGTAGTTGTATAATTTAAAACGTCATAAACAACTAAGCTAATTTTAGATATAATAGTACCTACATGTACCATAATTTTAGATTTGTAAAATTTTGAAATTCCCGCTAATTTTAGTAACTTTATAAAGTTTTAACAGTAATAACTAAAAACCTGTTAGTGCAAATATGTTTATTTTTTACTGCGTGTGAATGTGAAACTTCCCAGTTTGGTTTAATAGGTAATATAAGGTAACTTAAAACAATTTTACATTTTAAACATTTTATTAATACATGCATTATTTTATAATTTTAGTAATTAGTGTTACTTATGATGAGCAAGATGGGAGCATTTGGAAACTTATAAGACATGTTTAACAGTAAACTATTTAATATTGATATCGTTGGATATCAACTCCGTTGGGAGTTGTACTTTTTCCAATATTTCATATTCATCGAGAGAAATTGCTAAAATGACTAACTTTTGTGTCAGTGTATCAGATATCACGTTGAAAATGTAGTTAGGTACATTCAGCTGCAACTGTGATTTTTAAACAAGTGAACACCAATTATTTTTTACTTTAGCCCAAATGATTTCTAGAGTATTTAAGTCTGGGTGGTACGGAGGTAATCTTAATGCAACATGTTCATGTTCTTCCAGCAGAATGTCAAATTTATACACGATGTGATCGCGTTGTGATAATGTGGTAAGTGTGGCTTTAACATTGATGGTGAAAAATGAATATTACTTGTAATTAGCCAGAAAATCATATTCCCTTTGTTGGAGGTACTGTTGGGTGTTTTCTTAATTTGCATATTATGATATGAAGCGTTGTCCGTTACCACAACAGAACCGGAAGGCAAATTGTGAATTAGTTCCTTTCATCCAAATTTCATAATTTGTGGAGTTCATCTCGTCGTGATAATCTCCTGATTTGGTTCCTGATTTAAAAGATTAATAGTTTTTATTTTGACTCTTCTTCTTGAGAATCGGAATGAAAATGATATGAAAAGATTAACTTCTAAATCGGATAATTGTAAACATTCTTTAGTGCAATAACAGATTTGCTAATACCACCCGTAATGTGATTTTAATTAACTTATATTATTTCCGCAAGTGAAAGCGGATTTGCAATAACTGCAGTAGGGACTCGTTACTATACTGTATATCATGTATTTTCCTTACATTTATTTGTTAATCTTCTTTGTTAATGTTTCCTACAATTAGGGGATTTTATCTTGTAGGTACTACGTAGTAAATATGAACTTGAAAACAGAACGTTTACAGTTTACCAACGTGTTTATTAACTAGAAGTATAAAACAGCACGCCACTGAAAAGCTTACAGCATTCTAGAGATACTCTTCACGACGTCACAGATGATGTTTCGTTCTCCAGCGGAATTGGTATTTACTGTATAATAATTTATCAAATTGGTACTGGGCTCTGCTTTTCTATTCATTGTTAGTATTAGATTAGTTAGTAGATATCTATAGTATGAGCAAAAAGTAACTCCATCAAGGTGCATTTGGAAGTTTGAACTCGTGTATTATAACACCAGAAAACTATTGTAACAAGAGAGAAAAAGAAAGAACCTCTCCTTCACACAACAAATGGAATATTCTACAGCATTCGAGAGAATGACGCATCGCACCAAGTATGTAAACTAGACGCGGTTTATCTAGCGCCTTCCAGAAATACATAGTAGGTTCTAGCGGATTCTGGTACGATTATATGAGGGTATAAAATCGACTTCGCGGATAAAAGAGCATCAGTCAACAGCGAGTCATTAACTGTGTATTACGAAATAAATAGTAAATGTGAAGATAAATGTTGTATTAGAAATTCATAGTCTGTAAATAATAGTTTTAATGGTTTATAATCATAGCGTTAATTTATAGTGTATTCATTAGTGTTTGTAAATAAATATTTCTTATTAATAGACGATTTAAACGGCACTTTTGTTATTATTTTAAAAAGAACGTTACACTATTGTTACGGCAAAGTTAATTTATATTTGTTATTTAGATGTTCTGTTACCACATATTGTATATATTTTAATTTACCTAGCAACCAAAAAGAAATTGTAATATACATAAAAGACAGTTATTGGTGACATCTAATTTATGAAATAATTAGCCTAATTTTGTAATTTATTAAATATAATATGAAAAGAACGCATAATCTGAACCAGTAAACCCAGAATACAGTCCACAAATCAACATATTGATCCCAGACGAGCCGGATCAGTCCCAAAAAAAGGTGCAAAGGTATTGGCATCGCAAAGCCGCTGTGGTTGTCAAGACTTGCTAATTTTTAGAAACAGGAAAATCTACTATTGGAAGTTGCAGGACGGAATCAAAATAGAAAATATCCTTTGAGTCCTTTTTGATTATTTTGCTAATGGCTAGACAGTACACAGTAGACATTTTGACATAAATAAGTAGTTGCTTATTATCGCTTCGTTTTAAGTGTTTTTGCTATAAAATGGCACAAGAGTTAATCGAGTTAAGGTTTAAAAGAGGTCAAATTAAAAAGTCGACTTTCCTTAAGAAGTACACTGGGTTGCAAAAAAATCGCATACACTTTAAAAATCAAGTAACCGAGTTTTTATGTAGTTTTTGCTATGTAAACGTGACCTTTCTGACTTTTGACATTACATTTTTGACAGCTAAATCTGTCATTAGGAAAATAAAACAAAATAATTTTAATGGATTGACACTGATAACTTAAAGTTAAGACCGACTTAATACAATCAAAAATAGGTGTACGCGAATTTTTTGCAAGCCAGTGTATTTTGAGAAATTAGATATTGAGAATATAAAGGATTCAGAAATCAGAGAGCTTAGATCTAGGTTAGAAAACTTTAAACCAAGTTTTAGCGTTTTTGAGAATACACAGTATCGTATTGAATATTTAGTGGAAACTACCACAGAGTTAAAAGATCAGGAAGAAAAAGAATGCTCAGAAGGAGAAAGTTTTTTAAATGATTATGACACAATTTCCAAAATTGAGGGCGTAATTTCTGAATACGAATCAGACACACTAAGTCAGGTTATCTCCGGAGAGCAAATGTCACATAATAATAACATGGGGTTTGCCCCATCGATTGCACGATTACCTTTATTGCAATTGCCAAAATTTGCAGGGTCTTTTGATAAATGGCTAGAATTTCGCGAGACGTTTGTTTCATTGGTCGAGAGTAATGCATCACTTGATAGTGTGCAAAAATTCTATTATTTAAGAACATCTTTGGAAGGCGAAGCCGCAGATTTGATCGATTCTATAAAGTTAACCGCAGATAACTATAAGTTAGCATGGAATCTACTCTCCGAACGTTACGAAAACAAAAAGTTAATTTTATATAATTATGTAAAAGCTTTGTTTGATGCACCAGTATTAACAAAGAAATCTTATTGCGATTTAAGAAAGCTTTATGACAATTTTAACATAAACCTCAGGTGTTTAAAATTGTTAGGTCAACCTACTGACGAGTGGGACACGTTGCTCATTTTTATGTTGACAAGTAAGTTTGACAACCGTACGAGGAGAGACTAGGAAGCGCATAAAATAACAGGTGAACTTCCATCTATGGAAGTTTTTAACATGGATAGTTTTTTGAAAGACAAGTGCGAGTTATTAGAAAAGTTGGAAATTTCGAAAACTGACAGAAAGCCTCTTAATCAATACCGAAGCTCAGTCAATCAGCCTTTTACAAGCAGATCTCATGTAAGCTACAATGCTGACAAAAATAGGTTTATGTGTTATTTTTGTAAAATGAATCATTCTATTTTCAAATGTGTTTTTGAACTTAAATTTAGATTCGAAAATTAATGAAATAAAAAAGCTTAGGTTATGTTACAATTGTTTTAACCCCACCCATAAGTTATCAGAATGTGGCAAATCACCTTGCAGGAAATGTCATCATATGCATAATACGTTATTGCATAAAGATTATAATAATAATAGTAGGACATCACTCTCAAACAGTAGAACCAAAGAAAGCGCAGACGCTGAGTCGTCTCAAACATTAAATTCAAACTCTACTACTAATACTAAAGCAGTGTCGTTCTTATCCAGCGACGCACCGCCGTCACCTACACCAGAAACCAAAGACGTAGTAGGAGTAATGAGCGCACATTCAACCAATAGTTCAAATCATAAATACGCGTTGCTTTCTACGGCGTTAGTTAATGTTACGGACATATTTGGAAATAACTACAAAGCGCGTATTTTGTTAGATCCAGGTTCTCAGAGTCATTTTGTTCATGAATAATTTTGTAAAAAGGTTAACGTAGAAAAGCAAAAGGTTAATTATAACATCTCAGGTATAGGAAATAGTAGCAGTTTCTTGGCGAAATATAAAGTGAATTTTAAGATCTCGTATCGTTTTGGAAATTATCCCAAAGAAATATCATGTTTAGTTTTGCCTAAAATAACCGAGGCTATGCCTGTTTGCAATTTTGATGAAAGTTTTTTAAATCTTCCGTCCGATATAAGATTGGCGGATCCAGAGTACAATATACGCTCAGATATTGATATTTTGTGTGGTGTTACAGTTTTCTATGATATTTTATTAATGAGTCAACTTAAAGTAGGATCTGTTACTTTACAGAATACTAAGTTAGGATTCTTGGCGGAGAGCTAAGTTATTTAAATATAACCGGACAATTAATATCTTGTCATTCAACATTACTTAATAATGATATCGATGACAGTTTGCAAAAATTTTGGGAAATTGAAGAATATACTAGTTTGCCAAAAGTAGATAGTTTTTGTGACGAACATTTTAAGAAAACTCACAAACGCGACAATGAAGGGCGATTTATAATACAGATACCTGTCAAAAGTGACATTAACAGGTTAGGAAGTTCAAAGCATATGGCTATTCGTAATCTCATGTCGCTAGAAAAACGGTTTGCAAAAAACAATGAACTAAAATTGAGCTATTCGTCGGTCATGAATGAATACCTTCAATTAGGTCATATGACCAAATTAAATATAGACTTAGACACTCTTAATGATTATGACGCGTACTATTTGTGCCACCACGCTGTGATCAAAGAGTCTTCATTAACAACTAAGGTTCGTGTTGTTTTTAACGGATCTACAAAAACAGATAGCGGCCTTTCATTAAACGATGTCCAATTTCCAGGACCTACCATACAAAGCGACTTATTATCAATACTTTTAAGATTTAGACGTTCAGAATACGTGTTAAATGCTGATATCTCAAAAATGTACAGGCAGATATTGGTAGATAAAGATCTGCGGAAATATCAAAGAGTTTTTTGGCGTGATGCACCTGATAAAGATTTAGATTGTTTTGAGTTAAATACTGTAACCTTTGGAATGGCTTCATCATCCTATTTAGCTGTTCGTTGCTTGTATCAGTTAGCTATAGAGAATGAAACTAAATATCCGTTAGCGAGTGACGTTATTAAAACCGATTTTTACGTAGACGATCTCTTGACAACTCATGACTCAGAATTTGAAATTTTAAAGCTTCAGCGGGATTTAACGGATATTTTAAAGAGTGGAGGCTTCGAATTGTGCAAATGGTTAACAAATATACCCGAACTATACGAAAAATTGCAAATTGACCCAAATATTGATACCAGTAAGTTGTTTAAGGTTAGGTGAAAATGACAAAAATAAAACTCTAGGTGTTTATTGGAACGCGAATAAGGACAAGATACAATATCAAATCCAAATGTGTAATCACCCACTTATAGTTACTAAAAGAAACATGTTATCTATCATAAGTCAAATTTATGATCCGTTGGGTTTAGTAGGTGCTGTAGTTATAGTAGCAAAACTTATTTTACAACAATTATGGCGAGAGAGGCTCTCGTGGGATCAAAGCGTTTCCAAAGAGCTACGAGAAAAATGGAACGATTTTTGTTGCGATTTAAAAAATTTGGCAGATATTCAGATACCGCGGCATGTGTTGATGTCAAATTCGGACACAGTTGAATTGCTAGTATTTGCAGATGCATCACAGCGTGCTTATGGAGCTTGCGCATATGTAAAATGTCAAAAGGGTAACGAAATATCGTGTCATTTATTAGCTGCAAAATTCAGAGTTGCGCCAATAAAACAACAAAGTCTACCGCGCCTAGAATTATGTGCAGCTGTATTGTCAGTTCATTTATTTGAGAAAATAAGCAATTCTCTCAAAATAAAATTCAATCAAATTGTTTTAGCGATTCAACCATAACGTTACATTGGATTAACGGTCCATCTGATAGATGGAAGGTTTTTGTAGCAAATCGAGTGAGTTACATTCAATCTATAACAAAATCGGATTAGTGGTTTCACGTGATTTCAAAAGACAACCCAGCCGATTTGATTTCTCGTGGGTGCGCTGCGGTTAAGTTAATAAAAAATAAATTTTGGTGGGAAGGCCCTGCATGGGTTAAGCTTGATACGCCTATGTGGCAAATTACTAAGGTTTCGAAAAATGACGAATCTAACTCATTACCGGAACAACGTGTATTGGTAAACTTTACTGTTGTACAAGAATTTGATATTTGTTCCAAATTTTCAAACTTGCATAAATTGAAAGCTGTTATAGCTTACTGTAAACGTTTTATTTTCAATGCTAGAAATTTTAAAAATAAAAGAATTGAAGGGCAACTAAGTACTCAAGAATTAAATGACAGTCTCCAAACTTTAATTAAAATTTCGCAAAAGCAGTCATTTCCAAAAGAATACAATAGTTTAAAAACAAAAGCTACAGTTCATAAATCTAGTAAGATATTGTCTTGGAATCCATTTTTTGAAAATGCATTAATTAAAGTTGGAGGCAGATTACAGGTGGCTAACGTACCTACAACTCAGAAACATCCTATTATTCTTGACAATAAACATTCTTTAACAAAATTGATTATGACAAACGAACACGTACGTTTGTTGCATTGTGGTCCACAACAATTACTTTATTCTATTAGAACTTTATATTGGCCACTTTCAGAACGCAGCTTAGCGAAAAGTATAGTACATAATTGTATCACTTGTTTTAAAGTTAAACCAAAGGCTTGTCAATATTTAATGGGTAATCTCCCTAAAGAAAGAGTAATTAGTTTTATCCACAATCACTATATAATAAGGTAATAATTGAACTCCTTGCCAACGTATAATGTCGTTTATAAAACTCTAGGGTTTCTATACATAAAACACATGGAATTATAATGATTGTTGAACACACTAGCAACCAGTAAAGCAAAGGTACTACGACAAATGGAACACGAATAATGATTTTCAAGGTAACATCCGCCGTCGCAGTAAAATGTCAAATAATTTTTTGATAAAATTCGGCAATTCTGATTCTAAATGAGTGTGATTGTAGATAAAACATTGTATTGCATACGGGTTTTAGATGCATTTTATTCACTTAAGAAAATTAAACGCTCGAGCAAGCTCTCGCGTTTAAACATTCTTACGTGAATAAAATGCTATCTAAAACCCTTATACAATAAATTACTATTATACCATTTGTTAATACTGGATGCGATTATGCGGGTCCGTTTCAACTTAAAGATCGAAAGACTCGCAATCCAAAGATACTTAAAGCATGGATATGTTTATTTATTTGTATGTCCACTAAAGCCATACATTTAGAACTTGTAAGTGACTTGACCAGTGATGCATTTCTAGCATGTTTTAAACGCTTTGCAGCTCGAAGGGGTAAACCTTCAAATATCTTTTCTGATAATTCAACCAACTTTGTTGGTGCTAGTTGTGAACTAAAAAGATATCTCGAATCTGAAACGTCAAAGATTTCTTCTGATCTTCTTAAGGAAGGTGTGAAATGGCATTTTATTCCTCCAAGAGCCCCGAATTTTGACACCAGGTCATTTCTTAATTGGTAAAGCCTTGACGTCTATACCAGAACTTTGTTTCCTAAAGATACCAGAAAATCGTTTAAGTCACTACAAACGATTGCAGCAAATAATTCAGTCCTATTGGACTCGATGGAATAAAGAATACATTACTGAGTTGCAACGACTAAAATGGAAAGAAAATGTATCTTCTTTAATAAAAGTTGGTGATCTTGTCGTCATAAAAGAAGATAATTTACCTCCATTAAAGTGGAAAACGAGTTTCAGAAATTCACCCGGGAGCAGACCAAGAGTGATACGCGTTGTGTCTCTGAAACTCAGCGACGGAACAGTTATCAAGCATGCTGTAACAAAACTTTGTATTCTACCTATGACTGAAACCTAATAGGGACTTTACAGATGTAATGTTTTTTTGTGTTGTGATATTTATTGTTCTAATTTAATTGTTTTGAAATTAATTATTTCAAGGGCGGCGGTATGTTACGGCAAAGTTAATTTATATTTGTTATTTTGATGTTCTGTTACCACATATTGTATATATTTTAATTTACCTAGCAACCAAAAAAGAAGTTGTAATATAAATAAAACAGACAGTTATTGGTGACATCCAATTTATGAAATAATTTGTCTAATTTTGTAATTTATTAAATATAATATGAAAAGAACGCATAATCTGAACCAGTAAACCCAGAATACAGTCCACAAATCAACAACTATACAAAATAATTACATACCTTTGACAGTGACAGTTGTTATTAATTTGATACAATTTTCTGGTGTTATAATTCACATGAGTTCAAAATTCCAAAGGAGCCTTTGATGGAGTTACTTTTTGTTCATACACTATAGATAAGAAACAGTTGTTTTATACCTTTACTTAAATGTAAAAGTTCTGGAGTTTTAAAAACAGGATTTTTTTTATTGAATACTTTAATAAATAACTATTACTTCTCCTTAAATGCTCTCTTAAAATTAATAATAAAAGAGTTCGTCTTGTGAACCCAATAATAAATAATGAATAAATAATAAAAGATAAGGACAAACTGTCACAAGTGCAATACACAAATATAAATTCTAGCAAAATTATAGTTCTGTCTAGTCAAACATTTTAAATTAATCACGTTCTACGGAAAGCTGTTCAAGTTGTGTACTTAAATATTCATGATTTGTAAACGTGTTTCTCTTTACGCTTGCAAACACAGCATATATTGTCTAATCGTAACATTTGCAAAAAACCATTAAAGATAATAATATTCACGTTTTCTCGTTTTGATAACACTAATTGTAAGAGATATAGCTTTATATAGGGTATTCAAAAACAATTAGATGGCTTTGAAAGATAGGCCATCTCGTTCGTTTCCACAACGATAGATTATTTAAAATGAGTAACATGTGGCCATATCGAAACTTTCAAACATCCAATATTGAGAAAAATGTGTCGTATTATGTAAGTTTTTAAGTTAATTTTCGGAAGAAAAATGAAATAAACTTATTAAAGACAAAATTCATGAAGTGGACCACGTATTTATCAGTAGTAGGATATTTAATGTTAATATAAAATTACCTGTGTGATTTAATGGCAGTAACCTGATTCTTTTGATTTATTAGATTTATATAATTCTTTATTTTTCAAAAGTTATTGACAATAACATTTTCATGTAACGATTTAAGAAAAATTCATTTTTATAAGCTACTAAAACACTAAATTCAAAATTTTTCGGCAAATTTCTGCATAAGAATAAGATTAAGGGAATAAAGATTAAGAAGAAGTAAATATTTTTAACATGATATTCTTATAAACACTTAGCAATTGATAATAAAGAAATTAAACTATTTATGACTTCTTAATCAAGTTGGAACGTTCTTCTTATCAATTTATATTTTGTGTATGTTTAAAAAACATTGCTGAAAAACTTTTACGATCCAAGTTTTCTAGGAAATTACACCAATGATAATTTGTTGGATGAATTGTTACTACATCAATATTCATATTGATCATCAAAGGTATCATCAAAAACGTGTTATAAAAAATAATAAAAGTAACTTTTAAGTTATATGGGACAGTAAGTACAAGGGACTTCGATTTGTTTGTCGCGTAATGTTATATAGAACAATTTTCAAATTTGATTCATTTCAAAATCAAGTTACGATGTACCTTTTCCAAGTTGCAAATGCACGTCTTCGAAAATATTGTAAATTAATATCGTGCTAATTACAATAGTTCAAATAAATAATAATTTGGTGGTGCTCAACAAGTTACTTCTTTGCTCCATTTTTGTTCCTGTTTAGTATATGCCTTCTGATTAACACCTGCAACCTGAAAATAACTTATTCAACGAGTACAGAGTTTCTGCTTCAAGTATAAGTACTTCAGTAAAAAAATAGATGCTGTTTCTAAATAAAAATTTTTGAAATACCGTTCCTTACAAAGTAAAATAAATGAGGCTAATATTAAAGAAACCTAAAGCTTGCAGAGTACACAATGTGTATCGTAGTTTGGCCAATTAAAAACCATCTTAGTGTAAGAAAACTTTAAAAAATTATGTTTTTGTGATAACTCAGTAATTTTTTGTTATGGTTCTTACGTGCAATTTCTCGTCTAAACACGTTTAGTTAGTAACGTGTAATTTCTAAGGTACGAGTATGCCTTAGATTAATACAAATATAACCAGTTGTAATTGTTCTTGCTCTTATTTTCAGTAAAATTTTTTAGTATAATTTAAGGTAAACTTTACTTATCATTTCATGATTGATATTATTTAGTAAGCCTTAGCTTTCAATTACATAAGTATTCTGGTGTAATGGATAAATTTTCTTTCGGTCTTGACCTACATATTTTATTAATTTGGTTTTTATGGTGCTAATAGATCTTCAATTCGTAATTTCTTCGACTGAACTTTTCAACTGTACTTACTGGGCACCATAAACTATTTACATAAAAAATTCAACTGTTTCCACGTTAGTTTTGTGTATTATGTAACTGGAAATTTAGGCGTTCTTCGAACAGATAGATATTTTATAGTCAAAACACTTTACTATAGTGACCATTTAATCCAATATGTGCTGTTTTACTCTTTAGCCTGCAAGTTGTAACCATCCATAGAAAAAGGGGCCGTATCATCAGCAAAATTTTTAGAAGAGCAAGAAAACGAGAATAACGACAAGAACATGACATTTTTGTTTTAAAATTATTTTTCATTCTTTTCTGTACATGGAAAACTACACCTTTTATATTTTTTGAATTGTTAAAATGGTCCAATTTCATTTTAAATCAAATAACAATATTACCATTGCATTATTTGACAAATAATAAACGGTGATACTGGTGATACGGTGATAAACGGTTATTACTGAAAACCTGGAATTTAAAGGACGACCTTTGCGGCTTTATTTAGCTATATACGGGGTGTGACTAATAGAACTAGAAACCTCGTAATGGGTGGTAGCTGTAATGATTTAAAACATATTTTCATTCCTGCTAGTTTCCGAGAAAATGGCATTACAAATTTTAAATATGCCCCTGTTGTATGCATTTTAAATTAAAAATACTAAAGAAACAAAGAGAATATAAGTGACTCATTCTCAAGGTAAAATAAACAACGAAGTTGGCGTAAATCAGCACACAACACGTGCATGCAAAGACAATATTCGATATTGATGTTATTAATAATGGATTGTAAGGATTGTGGTTTATCACAACACTATATTTAACAGTGTCTCCTAACCACACATTGTATTTAATTAATATTTAGTATTTGACTAATTTTATGCCGAGAAAAAAGGTAACATCATTACCGAAATACGTATTGGCAATTAGTTAAATAAAATTTTGTTTATTATTTTTGTTAGAATTTGTTTCGGACAGTCCCTTTTTTATTTTTTTAATTTAGTAGTTTAGTGTCTTAGTTTTACTGTTTATAGTAGTTAATTCGATTTTCTTTTATTTATCTTTAGTCATTTAGTAAGTCATTAGTTTAGTTAGTTACTAGGCAATTGTTAAATGTTTTACGTAAACTGCTACTATAGTTCGTCTCAAAGTTAGTATTATGCGTGCTAAAGATATGTAATGCTATCTTTATGGGAATTTCGCCCGGACGTTGCCAGTTTTATGCAGTGAGCGATAACCTTTTCTATCTTTCAAATTAAACGTAATCCAGGAGATCTCAGCAAGTCCTCATATAAAAGTTTGTGTAATTTACAAATCTCTTTTGCTAATAATTTTACGTAACACTACATTTTTTGTTTCTAATAGTAACTTAAACTTTTATCTTTTATCAGTAGCAGTAGTATAATAAAATGTGCATTAAATGAACATTTGCTTTTAGTATTTAGAATAACTGTTCGATTTAAAATTTTATTATCTATCATGTGTCCCTGCGGTAGGTAAATTTAGAAAAAATATCGTTAATTCAATACTTATGTGTATACACTTCTGTTGCAGTTGAAAAATGACTTTCTAATTACTGCCATAATGAGTGTAAGGAATTTGTAGTTTTGGTTGATAACAACTGCTAAGTTTCTTCTAAGCTATTCAGTAATTAAAAAACAATTTGAGTAACTCTTGTATATATGAGAGGTCTAGAATCAAAGGCAGCAATATCCATTTTTATCAAAAATGAGATAAGTATACCTTCTTGTTCAGGTTTAAATTCTCTATTTAATGGTAATTTTCTTTTATGCTAAAATCAATTAAATTGCTTTCATTTCTCAAGGCAAAACTGGAGTTGGTTTCAAAACGAGCAATATCCAAGGTAGTTTTGCATTCATATTCTGCTATATTTCATTTAAACAATTCATACAAACCAAAAATGGAAGTTATAGAAACTCCAAAAGAGTACCTTGATATAGCATCAAAAATGTCATGTACTTGACTGGAAAACAGGAGTTAAAAAGGTTATGAAACCCCAGGTTCTTTCACTTCCAGTTTAAACTGCTTAAAAGATCCTATTTGAAACGTACATCTACTGGGAATATTTATTTCAGTTAAAGGAGATATTTACTATTATAATTCAGTGAATATGTGTAAACCTGCATTCCAAACGTGGATACTTCAACTAATCCAAAGCAAATAAAAATAGGTGAAGTTGTAATCAATGCTTCAAAACTATTTGATATAAATAGTGTTAGCCAAGGTTTTGGATAACCTGGAATGCTACAAAGCAATACTTCCTGAAGAAATTTCGGAAGTCAACATAAATTCAAATCAATTTCTTGATACGACCACTGTTTGTAAATATGAAGAAGACTTGCCCACTGTAATGGTTTAATTTTCTTTCTCTTTTTATTTTTGAAATTGTAATTTAATTTTTTTTAAGAGAATTAAATAAATGTTAATTTGAGTTTAAGATACGTTTTATATGAAAATAGATGTACTTTTAGTAAATTACATATGATCATTTTGGAATCAAGCATGGAATTATCCTCCTTTTGGGATCAAATTCGGCAATATCCATAATTAAATTTAAAAATTCCGATAACTGAATGATGTTACATATAAATTGATCACTGATTTTCAATATTGCAGCATTTATTAACATAATAACATTTGTTTTGCTTTAATATTTCCGTCCTGAAGTTCAGAATAGTTTTTTGCTCTTCCTGAAAATTTAAAAAAATGGATATTGCTGCCTTTGATACTATACCCCTCATATATTTGTTCTTCTTAGCGCGTTAACATTTTCGAGTTGCGATTATTTGTACGTCTTGGATGTACTGTTACTGTTTTGTTATAGTTATTATTTCTTGGGGGCTGTTGTAATTTGTTGTAGGCAATTGTTATTTTCTGTTGTTGGTTATTGTTATTTTTGACACCGAATTTTGACCGCAAAATGGAATTAATTGTGAAACGTGGAAAATCCTTGGAACTTTCAGAGAAGCAGATGCTAAGCAGAATATTACGAATTATCATTTTAATCAGGTTAACAACGATTCTGTATCAAGTGTAATTACGAAAGTATCTGAAATGAGTGGTGTTTGCGAAAAGACTGTTTCACATGCGACAGGAAAATTCATCACCTGCTGGACTACAACCTCCAAAGACAACGCTCAAGAAACGAAAGATTGGTACTTCTCGTGACATAAGTACGATGAGGAGTCAGGAGCCATATTCGTAGAATAGTGTATACATTTTTTTCGTAACCACATTCTACCGACAATAAACTCCATATTAGCTGTTGTAAATATAGAAGGAACTTTGCCCAACTTTTCACAGAAATCATCTCGTGGCGTCGTTCGTTATTTATGCGCAATTCGTAAATACCGTGCAGAAGGGTACAACATAGTGTATTTGGATGAATCATGGGTAAATATCGGGCACAGTGTGAAAAAAGAAAGGGTTGATAAAAGATGAGCTTTTGTTCGTGGTTTAACAACAAAATTAAAAGCTCTAACAGTTCGTGGCCCACGATTCGTGTTATTGCACGCAGGATCTAGCAGTAGATTTGTTGATGATGCAGAGCTCACGTTTTTGGCAAAGAAAAATATTCTGGACTATCACGACGAAATTGATCGACCTACCTTCGAAGACTGGTTCGAAAATAACTTTATACCAAATTTGCCAGAAAAAACTGTTGTGGATAATGGGCAATGCCTCCTACAACAGCAGAAAGTCAGAACAAATTCCCAAAAGTTCAACATTAAAGAAAGATATTCAAGAATGACTTCTGTCCAAGCACCTATTACTTGAAAAAGACTCCCTAAAATGCGAATTACTTGATATAGTAAAGTACTTCAAAGCAGGATATGACAGGTACATCATAGAAGATATTGCCAAGAAGCACAATGTAAAGATCCCGAGGCTCCTACCCTATCACAGTGAATTGAATCCGATCGAAATGGTTTATAGTGAAGTGAAAGGGTATACAGCTGGACGCAACGCGAATTTTAAAGAAGCTGAAATACGAAATTCATATATACAGTAGCATATCAGGTCGTTACGCCAGAGAAATCGAAAAACTACGTAAACCACGTAACAGCAACAGAAAGAAATATGTGGAAAATTGACACTTACGAGGGTGGTCCCAGAAGTACCCGACCTGACCAAGAGGTGGCGGTAGTTGTTTGAAAATATCACTGTATTGGAAAGTACGCAGTCTATAAAGCATATGTTTCAAGTTTGAAAGAGCCACGTTGTTCAGTATTTGTTTGGCAGCCATCAATAGTGAACGTTGTCAGTGAATTTGTGAAAATGGAGAAAATTGGTCATCGTTATGTGATACAATACTTTTATTTGAAAGGCCTCAGCCCAACCAATATAAAAGCTAAACTGGATTCTACTCTGGGTGAGTCTGCTCCTTCGTGTACAACAGTTAAATTTTGGGTAGCTGAGTTTAAACGAGGCCGTACCAGCTGCCAAGACGAGCATCGCAGTGGTCGACCAAATGAGGTGACGACTCCAGAAATGATGAAGAAAATCCACAAAGCGGTACTTGATGATCGTCGACTGAAAGTGCGCGAGCTAGCAGACATTACGGGCATTTCAAAAAGTGCGGTACATCGCATATTATCTGAAAATTTGGACATGAGAAAGCTGTGTGCAAGATGGGTGCCGCGTTTTCTCACACTCGAGCAGAAACAGTGTCGTGAAAATGTTTCAATTGAGTGTTTAGCGAAGTTTCACAGCAACAAAGCAGAATTTTTGCGCCGTTTCGTAACAATGGATGAAACATAAGTCCATCATTTCACACCCGAGACAAAAGAACAATCGAAACAATGGACTCAAAAGGGAGAACCGGCTCCAAAGAAGGCGAAGACCGTTTCATCTGCAGGCAAGGTTATGGCGTCGGTTTTTTGGGATGCGCGTGGAATAATTTTTATTGACTATCTCGAAAAAGGAAAAAATCAACGGCCAGTATTATGCAAACTTATTGCAACGTTTGAGCGAAGAAATCAAGCAAAAACGGCCGCATTTGGCTAAAAAGAAAGTGTTGTTTCATCACGACAACGCGCCAGCTCACAAATCCGTTATTGGAATGGCCAAAATTAATAAATTAAAGTTTGAATTGCTACCTCATGCACCATATTCGCCAGATTTAGCCCCCTCGGATTATTTTCTGTTCCCAAACTTAAAAAAATGGCTCAGTGGTCAAAGATTTTCCAACGATGAAGAAGTGATGTCAGCAGTTAATGGCTATTTTGAGGAGCAAGACAGTTTTTATTATAAAAAGGGCATCGAACTTTTTGAACACCGCTGGGAAAAGTGTATAGAGCTGAAAGGAGATTACGTTGAAAAATAAATAAATCTTTTTCCAAAATTTTTGTGGTTTCTTTGTTGGGTCGGGTACTTCTGGGACCACCCTCGTATATAAATATTAATAATGAAGATAGTGATGATGACGACGTTGATAATGACGATAATGATGATAATAGTGAAGTGAAAACTAAAAGTGACAGCGATTAACAGCAAAAGAAATGAAAGAAATAATTATTGATGAAATAAATAAAGATTAGTAAAAGTTTCACAGTTTTATTAAAATACAACTTGACAATATTGTTTCGACAGCTATGCTGTCATTATCAAAGGTAATATAATTATAAACAAACACGTCGCTAAGGTAGATACAAAAATAGGTAACGAGATAAAATAATAATAATAATCAGAATTAAATATCTAATACTTCCAGTAACGAAGAATTACTGAGCTCAAGTTGTTCATTCATTAAAGGTACCCTGAGTTTGTGTTTGTATATCTCAAAGGCTTCTAAAATGTCTAATTTACGTTTGTTATTACAAATTTGTAGGAATTTAATATTATTTTGAGGAGTCATTGTGTGATTTTGTTCTAAAAGGTGTTTGGCGTAATTAGATTTTTCAGGATGTTTATTTTTGTAATGACGTACGTGTTCTTTATATCTTATGTTAAAATTTCGAAGTGTTTGTCCAATATATACCGAACTACAAAAAGAACAATTTAAACGGTAAATGCCCGATTTCATGATATCATGTGTTCTGTCTTTAGCATTAAATAAAAATGAAAAAGTGTTAGTGTTGGTTTTAAATGTTATTTTATAATTGTTGGTTTTTCTTAGTATATGTGCAATTTTTTCTGATATTTTGCATGAACAACTTGAGCTCAGTAATTCTCCGTTACTGGAAGTATTAGATATTTAATTCTGATTATTATTATTATTTTATCTAGTTACCTATTTTTGTATCTACCTTAGCGACGTGTTTGTTTATAATTATATTACCTTTGATAATGACAGCATAGCTGTCGAAACAATATTGTCAGGTTGTATTTTAATAAAACTGTGAAACTTTTACTAATCGTTATTTATTTCATGATTATGGAGTTCCACAAAGTAAGGCTGGAAACAATAAACAAAAATAATTATTGAGTTCATAATAAAATGTCTACTAAAATCTCTTTTTTTATTTAGAAATGATGCAGACAGTAATGTCTTTCTTGTGATAAAAACGTTTCAAAGAAATACGATACTTACAATTTTATTATACACACCAGCTTGAAGACGAAGTTGTTTATGTAATAAATTACCGCAAATGTAAATATTTCGTCATTATCCGGACCACATTCTCGACCTGGTCCCCGATGTGGTCGGGGATGTGGTCACGGATGTTAAATTAATTATTTTTAATTATTACGCTTAAAGTATGTTGATAGTTTAAATTATAAATGTATGAGTTACCCAATAGGTACCGAGCTGGTAATAATTGTTGTTGTTAACCATTATTGTGGTTATCTTTCGTAATTGATAGATGATAGAAGTATTTGTTATATACGAGCTAATATAATCATAACAATTATTATCATTACCTGTCATATAATTAGCTTCAGCTTACATACTGGATCTTACCACACTTGCTGCCTGTTTCAGATACCAACAATTTTGTGTTACATTATTAAACTTCAGTATAATTATATATAATTGCTTTATTATTATGTTTGATGTATTTCCCTGCCGAACCATAGCATCAATCTTGCTCTTCCGGACGCTAACTGAGATTGTGATTATCTGGCTACCCTTAATAATTGTGCACATCAGGTTTGTCCCTTGAGGGGATGACTTGCCCATTTTCCCTATCTGTCTTGGTTTTAGATTTAAAGAGCTAAATGCATAATTATTAGTAACTTATTTATTTTTCAGTAAGTCACGACAGCATGTTGGAAATACCGTAAATGGGTATGATAGTTTCTCATTAATTTTAATAAATCTTTTCTGTTTAAGTACATACAAAAATAAATGTTTTATTTAAATGTTATTCCTGCGTTGGTGTCTGATTATTTAATCAATTTTCATCAAATAGGTGTTATTATATCAGCAAGATTTTCAATGTGAAACAATAAAACTTCATGTACAAAGACGTAATGTCAATGTATGTAAGGTAATTACTTAGCATTCAGTAAAATCTTTGGTGCATTTGAATTAAAAATTACTTTGGCATATACCGGGTGTCAACGAGATCACTTTCCGGCTGCCATTTCTGTAGTTTTTAATCAAACAAGATGAAACTTGGCAGGAGTTATAGGCTATTACAGTTACACTTATTGAGGTATCTGTCAAACTTCGACGACTTCCGGTTCAGCCGGAAGTGACCCCAACTTTGGATTTTTAAATAGAACACCCTGTATATTTTTGATTTTTGGAATCTAGCATTTATTTTACATACAACTGTAGAATTTTTATTACTTTTTGTGTCAATTTAACATTTTTAGAGTAAATTCTATTTTTTAATCTAGAGTGCCATGACCTACCTTAAATCGTTCTAATAGACGTTTACATCTGCACAAAAATATTTACATAATTTTATCACGTTTCGTTTGTCTTACAAGAGCGTTCAAAGTTGACTAAATCACTTTTTTGACAATAACGTAAAAAAATTAAATACAACTATACCACTTTCGTAGTTTAATTAGATGTAGTTTTTTAAGACGAATCCATCGGTGTATCACAACATTAAAGTTCTCTTGGATGTTCTAAAGAACACTTAATTTTTGAAATATGCAACTGCACGACGATCAAAAAATGTTATATCTAGTTAGCCACGAGAAACAAGTAAATAATAGCTGTCTAAAAAGTAAGGAGATAAAGCCTTAAAGTATCTACCAATTAAGTTTGCCATGGAAAACAGCTGAATTCTAATTCAGGATAAACGATTGAATTTTACGTCAACAATTATTATTCTCTCAGTTTGTGTCAATTATTTTGGTTAATATTAATTTATTACGTCTATCTTTACCAAAAGCGAACAAGTCGATATTTTCATTATTTATTGACAGTGTGGGAAAAACGCGGCCGAAGCTGCGAGAATGTACCAACAAGAGTATCCTGATCGAATTAACCAGCCAAGAAGGTAATACATTATCTATTTAATTAGAAAAATGCGAAACGAGCCCCATGATCTTCAGGAATTTATTATAAGTGAGGATATGGAGATAAATGTTGTGGCTTTTGTAGAACAAAATCCAACTAGTTCTACAAGGGAAGTAGGCCAAGAATTAGATATTAGCCACGAATTCGCTAGGAAAATATTAAAGAAGCATGGTTATCGTTCTTACAAATACCAATTGCATCAGCATTTATACGAAAACGATTTTGATAGAAGAATGGAATACTGCAATTGGTATTTAAATAACAACAATAATAACAACGACTTGGCAAATTCAATAATGCAGTCGGATGAATCCAGGTTTACCAATAATGGTATGTTCAACAGACAAAATACAAGGTATTGGTCGTTGGAAAACCAATATCGGATGATTCAAGGAAATTTTCAAGAGCAGTTTGGAATCAATGTTTGGGCTGCAATAATTGGCACTAGAATAATAGCACCACTTTTTTCGAAGGGCGTTTAACCGCTGAGAGATATTTGCGATTCTTAGAAAACGAAATTGAAGAGTATTTGGACGATCTGCCCCTGGCGGTAACACAACGAATGTATTTCCAACAGGATGGGGCTCCACCCCATAATGCCCATGTGGTAAGAAATTATTTGGAGGAGAGATTTAGGGATCGGGTTATTGCCACCCATGGGCCAATACAGTGGCCACCTCGTTCCCCGGACCTGACCTCACTTGATTTTTTTTATGGGGCCATATTATGAACCAAGTTTACATTATACCTCCAACAACGCTGGAAATTTTAAAGAACAGGATACGGGAAGCTTTTGGAAATATCACCCAAGATATGCTAAGAAATGTAGTAGAAAAAACCGTTCCCTTGTATTATTTCATATTCTTCCAATAAAACAAACTGTATTTTACTTATTTATTTTATTACATTTGTTTACATACCCACAGCCAAATTATATTTATTAAATTTATAAAAATCCATACCTTATTACTTGAAAGTTTTACAGTATAGCCTACAGAATCGCAAAGGCTACTTTTATATAAATAAACACCAAACCTACCAAAATATAGCTGTACTGGAAGTATCAGCTTGACCTAAAATACTACTTTAGTTTTTGCCGGCTAACCCCAATAAGTCAGAGAGGGGCGGGGTAATACAAGATATACAATATAAAAAAACAAGTGCCACTTCGTTTTATAACAATTCTCTTACTAAAGCTTCAAACTTATTAGATAAACGAAGAAATAGATCTTTTAATATCATATAGACCACTTCCACAAATTTTGGTCGTACGGTGCATATACACTTACAGGTGACAAGATGGAAAGCAAATATTAAAACCACATAATAAATAAATAGTAATAAATAAAACACAAATATCTAGTGAAATGTAAACTTTCTAAGTAGGGCTTTATTGTTTATAGCAAATTGTAAACGTTCTTAATTATGTTGATTAAGGATTTTAATAAGACTAGTAAAATTGACAGAATGGTGATTTGTATCACAGCTGGTTATAAATCTTAAAAACTACCCTATGATAATTTCACTACTCGAGATCTCGTTAGAACCAGTACTTAAACACTAACATACATGAATAGATAAATTGTATAAACGTTTTACAAAAACATAGACACATAGATAAAATGACGCAATATATTTATATATATTGTATAATAAACTGTATGTATTTATATACATACAGTTTCAAACAAACATCCCACCATTCGATGACCCACGGATGATACGGTTAAAAAGCCTTGCTTAGGGTTTTTGTTTCACTTCTTCCGGTATAATCTTGTTACATACAACCCTGTATGTATGTATGCAGGTACTGACCCCAAAAGGGAAGACCTTCAAATTAAACCAAACCCAAGGTCAAAGGGGCAAGAAGAGCAAAAAAAAACGAGCAACGAAACCCAAAAGAAAAAGACCTAAAATATAAAATACTCTGTATGTGATATTAATTTTAAATATTTGAAAAGAATTTTACCTTTCGATAAAGTGAAAGGTCTCTCATTAAACGATTTCTTCAAGGCAAATGATAGGGACTTGTTACATAAAATAGAATAAGATTTTAATGAGATTTTTAGCACATGGAAAATAAAAAAAGGTTTACCTAAGTGGTTAACACTAGAGTCTAATCCGTCTAGTCGACGATCGATCAAATATAATCATTCAAATGATCGATTTCATGGATGCGAGATTTTATCCGCTAAAGCGAATTATACCAAACCAATTTCCTATTTCATCTCACATTCAACCTCTAATGAAAGCCCAACATTTTGTTATGTCTACCGCATCATTGTGAATGCGCTTGACCGCGCTGGCGCGACTTTACGATAAACAGAGGCAAAGGGAAACCAGCGACAACCAAAACTAACGGAGAAGCTAGGTTTTAAATAGTGACCATAAAACAATTAATGGGTTGTGAATTTCAACGTTATAACAGCATACTGAATTCACAATCTTTTATTAAAAATATAATAAAGGAAGCGAAAACCATCTAATAAATATTTCGTAGTAATACCAGATGTATATATTTATTTTGTGATTTTGTCTAATAATAAAACAGCCCCACAAAAAAATGTTCTGTTCTGGGATCGAGACTATGATATTCGGATGCAGTTTTCGACGCTGAATCCGAATCCGACCTCAAAAAAGAAAATACACCCTCAAAATCTTGCGCTAGAGGCAAAAACAACTCCCAAATGGAGTAAAACACTCCTGACATATGATGACAATAAATGGTTGAAAACCGCAAATGTCTTGTATTTGCAAAATAAACCTCTGGTATATGGCCATGAACCCCAATCCATGAGGGGGTTACACCACCCCAAAATGAGTCAAAACCACCCCTTAGATCAAAATACAATAAATACATGCAAAAAATAATTGAAAACGGCAAATGTGTTGTTTTTGGAAATAGACCTCTGGTATATGACCAACAGCCCCCTTGAAAGGGTAAAATGACCCCAATGGGGTATAACCACCCCTTACATCAGAGTTACAATAAATAAACGAACGCAAAAAATACATGCTAAAAAATAAATTCAATAAAACCCCGTTAATCTTCTAACCTCTCTATTTATGATATCTCTTCCTTTTATTTTTAAACGATTGGCGTACTGGCTGCCTCTTATGTACTTCATTTATTTATTGTAACCCTGATGTAAGGGGTGGTTATACCTCATTTTGGGGTTGTTTAAAGGGGTATCCTTTAAAGAGGGGTGGTGTTGGTCATATACCAGAGGTCTATTTCCAAAAACAAAACATTTGCGGTTTTCAATCATCGTTTGCATGTATTTATTGTATATTGATCTAAGGAGTGGTTTTGACCAATTTTGGGGTAGTTTAACCCCCTCAGGGAGGAGGGTTCTTGGCCATATACTAAAAGTCTATTTCCAAATACAAAACATTTGCGGTTTTCAACCATTTTTTGCATGTATTTATTGTCATCATATCTCAGGAGTGTTTTACACCATTTGGGGGTTGTTTTGGCTCTATCGCAAGATTTTGAGGGTGTATTTGCTTTTTTTGGGGTCGGATTCGGATTCAGCGTCGAAAACTGCATCCGAATACCATAGTCTCGATCCCAGAACAGAACATTTTTTTTGAGGGGCTGTGTAATTTACAGTTTTTTATTTTCACAGTTGTAGTTTGTAGTTTTGTTTGTTGAACTGTTCAAGAAAAGGAGAATTGAAATATACCCCCTAAAATAAACAATAAGGTTATTTTAATTGTAATGAAATATTTTAAAAGTAGTTTAATTTACAAAGCATCTCGTTTGCAACACTTTTATTTTAATAAATTTTTTATTATTTATTTAAAAATTATTATTATTATTAAGTTATTTATTTTATTTTAACACCTTTAATAAAATAAATATATTAGTAAAGAGATTATAAAGTCTATAACCTTTACTAAATTTTAATATATATAATTTGACTCTGAGTTTGTAATAAGTAATAAAATAAATAAGTAAAATAAGTTTTGTTTATTGGAAGAATATGACATAATGCAATGGAACCTGAAAAAGATAGATATAGTATAAGGTCATGTACAATAGGCATAAAATTTTAAAACTACACGGAGAAGGAAGCGACGGCGAAACCATTACATTTTTAAACAAATTTTCCCGAAGATTACCATTCACCAAATTTTATCGAAAGTCCTTTACAGGAAATCATTGTACATCGTTTGCGCACCAGAACTCAGAATCCTAAATCCTGCGTTAATTATATCCATTTTTAAACTAAATTAAAAATGAAATTAATAAAAAACAAGAGTATTTGTTACATAATAAAGGGTTGATTTGTAATTCTACCGATAGATATCAATATTATTACGCTTATGAAAAGTTTTGTTAATTGCATAAGCTATTTCGAAATACTTCTAATTAAAGAAAGAGATTCAGTACGCATTTTATTACGAACTCAATAATGCTTTTTTTCATTTTGATGTTTTAAAGAAATACCATACTCATAATTTTATTATATACAGTCCAGCTGGAAGCACAAGTTGTTTATGCAATAAATTACAGTAAATGTAAACATTACCTCATTATCCGGACCACGTCCCCGACGTCGTCGCCGACGTCTTCGCCGACGTGGTCGCGGAAGACCGTGTATGGTGCTCATAAGATAAAAATCCAATTTATGTAAACCATACATCAGTCCAATAAAAGTCTTACACGCCATTTTCAAATTTCTACAGATACAATTTTACAGGCATAACTAATTTATTTTTTATTTTTAAGATGAAGGCATCTTTCATTATTCTAAACTTTTAGTTATGATTATTACCAATACCAAAAACTATCATTTTTGTATTATTCGACTAAACTTATCTTATACGAGGTATATTTATAACTGTCTCTTTTTACCCCTCGTTTGTGCTTTCTATTTCTTGCCCCGTCCGACCCTATATTAATAATAAAAACATCGGCTATTTATACTATGAAAATAAAGCAAAAACAAAAATAATCAGATAACTGCAACGAGTAAACCAACGAATTCAAAATTTATGTTAACAAAACACTTTTACCCATTGGAAACTTTATGCATGACGCTTTGCGACAAAAGAACCGCTGGAATTCCGAGGTTTGCTATTCTAAAGGAAACTCAAACTACGAGAACAAACATACACATACATCAGTTGATTATGTGACATACGTACCTATGACGGTGAGTTCGTGGCTTTCAGTTTCCTTGCTAAATATCGGTGTTTCCATAGAGACGATGCACGAGTAGGAGCCCGACGCCGGAAAATCTAATTTTGACAGCTGAATCTGTTTTTCGCTACTATGTTCTTTCTGAAAAGAAAAAAATTGCAAGAGATAGAGAAAAAGAGTGTTACAATAGGCTCCTGATTGGCATAAAACATTACCCTTTTTAGTTTTCAACCCTTCAGAGAACCTTTCAGTAAAATTAAGTTTCAAAACCTTTCAAAGGCTTTTTAGTTTAGCTTTCCCTATTGTTTTAGAGTAGAATCAATTTTTCGTCCTTAATTAAACTGAGACCCCCAAACAAAAGTTTGGTTTTGTTGTGGCCGCTTCTGTTTTTTTAGGTTAGTTAGTTTATAATTAAATTCAAACGACACAGGAGAGAGAGACGAGACGACAGAGTCAAATGAGGGTTTTGTATTTGCAATGCAAATACCACGTGCTATTGCAGTTGTAGACACAAACCGTGCGCAAAGTGCAGCTGAATCGAACAAACATAATTAAAGTCGAACGTTCAACGTTATAATTTAGGTTAAGTTTAATGCCATTTTCGTGTAAATTTGTGGATTACCGCGAATGTGGTTTTTGGAAAACCCATAAAATTCGCATTTATAGCTTTATTGGATCGTTGTAACCGAGTATTATTAAGTGCTAAAGATTGTTTTGAACTGATTAACGATTGTAAATCAAACAGACGCAGAACTGAAATTCAGAAAAGCGTAGGAAAATGCAAACGGAAATCGTGGATATAACGTGGAATCCAATGTGACCCATTTCATAATTTTAAAAGATATTATTCGACTAATTGAAATAGATGCACGGATTCGTTCGGAAGCATTTATTAATGTTTGTTTGTAATAAAACAGTTCTGACCATTTATTAAAGTTTAAATGTGAGGGTAAACTGGAATTCCAGCTTTGAAATTATATGGAAATGCTGAACCAATAAAAGCGGTGCTTTTAATTTGAAATTTTATATGCCAAACTTCCAAACACAACAAAATAAAAACCGCAAACTTCTTATGCTGCGAATACTTGTTAGAATAAATTTTCTGAAAATAATGAAGGCTTTTCTATAATAAGGTAGAAACTCTTTTCTAAACGTTCTGCATTTTCTTATTTAAATAATTCTTCCATGGTCTTGGATTTGTACTTATTATTATTAATGTTACTTTTGCTTTAATTCTTCTTATATGTTTTTTTAAGTTTATTTTTATAATTATTAAAACTGCATATCCAAAGAAACGCCCAAGGTTAGAATTTCTACTTTATTTTTCAGGACCGCTTCGAAGGCAACCGTTGCATCATGCATGATGCATCTCAGGTTATCTCATGCAGTTAGCTAACCACACAAATAAGATTTAAAATCGATGTAGGTATTAAAATAGCTAATAAAATGGAAATGCTCTTTACATACAAATATTTTACTAACCTAGTTAAATCTATTTCATTTTATGGAATATATAAGGATAAGATACATGGCAATTCAGTACTATCCAATCAAAATACCTCTCCTGATTATAAATGTCCGAAAATCCAAATTGAGTTTGAGTTAACTAAATAAAAGCTAGCATGTTGTTGTTGATCAATAAATCGTCTCTATCTCTATGAATCTTTTATTTTGTAAAGCCAAAAGTGTCAATTGAAAATTGGGAGCACGTTAATTATGGCGGAATACGGAATTAATAATTTAACGTTTAGGAACAGTCGGAACTCGACAAATTTGCACACAAAGCATTACATAAATTAATAAAGCATTACATATATTGCGGTGAACCTATGAATGAAATAAAATATAGTATCCACCGTTCCAAATATCTAAAATAAAGTTACATATACGGTGAATTAAATTATGCGATGAACACCACAGAGATTTTTTATTTCTCTCAGCTATCTCAGGTTTGCTCAGTAAAGGATAAATTATTTGAATTGAGACTCTTATTTGCATTTATGCCTGGAAAGAAAAGAATAAACTATCGTAAGCTCTAAAACTTTTGCAATCTGGACAACTGCTACTCAACTCTGAATTTGAAAGACAGAAATGCTGGATATATGTATCAACATCAATTAAACACATGTATGGAATTTACAACACAAGAGCTTTATTAAACACACAAGAATAAAATCAAAAGGAACTTTAAAATAAAAATAAAATGTTTTTCAAAAAGATACAAATATTAAATTGAGAAGTGCCTTCTTAGGTTTGCTCAAACGTAATAAAAAGTTGTAGAGATCTGACATAGGATAACTACGGTCATTCGTTTGAACAAACCAGCATAAATAAACTTTGTTTATAAATAAAAATCTTATTAAAATAAAAATAAATTTTTATAAAAAGAAATTTAATTGTTTACTTTACTTGAAATAAAGTAAATTCTTAAAAGAACTTAATAAATTAAATCAAATAGACTTTTATTATTTATCAGGATGAACTTTGTACATTAAATTTATTTATAAACACAATAAAGATCGTTTATTTTATTAACCAACCTGGTATAATGTGATATATTTTCCCCTCTTAAATTAATCCTTTTTGTGGTAACACTGCTATGAAACCAAACAGCTGATTTCTTATATACAAAATCGATATGTCAATCGATAAAAAACAAATTAAATTCACTTAAATTTATTTAAACGAAAAACATTCACTTTTATATATTCGTAGCACAATAATTAAATCTTCATTAAATTCCTGATATTTATCCAGGTAACACTTTTATATTTGTTTTCAATAACTTTGTTTATTATATGACACTTGTCAAAACCATGTGGTTATAAATCTAACCTCAAATTTACAGATATTTTATCTGGCGTCGAGCATGGGTTTTGCGTTGAATGTTTTATCGACTAATTTTGTTCCAAAATGCACCAGCTTATATAGGAACTGCCATAACAATTGAAATCTATGACATTTTTATAAAACAACAGAAGATCTAAATCGCGTGTGACGTCACTAAACCAAAACAGCTGTTACTGATCTTCACTAATCCCAAATCTGTTATGATGAAGTTGTAGATCTTAAAACGCTGATCAAAAAACTATTATATAGTCCCAAAATGAATGGTAGAGAAGATATTCACAAAAAACCATTTGACGACGTACAAACTCATTACGATCTAATTACATGTACAAATTAACAAAACAAGGTTCATCCTTTTCAAAATGGCTATAGAAATACATGATATCGATACCATTAACAATTTATCTATAAAAATACCTTTACAACTTACTATAAACATGATTCTTACAGTATACGAACTACTATAAATACGAATTGATACTCATACAAATACCAGCTTAACATTTGAGTCAATGATAATCAAATTATGCATAAACTGTCCAACATACACTGCTCTAGATGCTTACATAAAAACAATGGTGAGAAAAGCAGAATAAAAGCCAATAAAAGTCTGTTAGCACAAAACGACAGGATTCAAATACCTTCAGTAATTGTAATGGTCAAAAATCTAGTGAACAAATTCAAAGATTAATTGTATAATGCTAGTCATAATAAGGTTGACCTAAATAATCTATTTTTAGCAAATCAACACTGAGCTGAAATAAAACTGAGCTGGTGTCCAGGAATATAGAAAAAAACCTGTCTAACGTAGAACATCGTAATGTCTAAATTCAAAATTGGAAATAAGCTCTTCCTAACAAGTGGAAAACCGTTCCAAAGTAATATGGATTGCCTAAACATGATTCTAATTAAGCAATCTAACTAGATTATATCCTTTTTCTGAAATTGAAACCTAATTTAATTTATTGTGCATGAAAAAGCTAGGTTAAGTTTTGCATGAAATCTTTATTTTTAAGTTTTTGATTTATATATTAATGAACCTAATTGTGGTTCTAATTATTCTTATTAATCATATTTATGACATGCCATGTCCCTCTTTTAAATTATGACCAATACAAAATATTCGTTTTAACGTTCACGAACATTGTTTGATAAAATTTTCAAAACGATGATATTATATCACCTCAATATGTATAATGATAATATTCAATAGCGAAATAATTATATTTCCTAGATACTGAGTCGTAAAAATCTGTTTATTGAGCTCTGTTTTCATGGGTAAAGATTCTTTTTCGGGCTAGCCCGTTAGGAAGCCCGTAATAGTTATTTATGTGCCAAGCTTTGTAAATTACTCTTTACGGGCGAGCTGGAAAGTTGTGGTGCGAGCGACGAAAGAGCAAGCCTTCATCCAGTTAGCCTAGTGAAGATTAATTGCAAAGCGTGCCGCGTACAAAATTTTATTTCCACCTTCACAAGCGTTTTTTTTTTATTAATTTATTGTATATTTTATATAAAAATACATTTTGTAATCAAAGGCGGTAGGACAACAGTAGGTAGAAGTTGTCATGGTGTTGTGGTTAAGCAGCAAAGTAGTTTCCATTACAGGTCTCTTTTAGGAGCCCGTAAAGTTTTACAGGGCTGTTGTAGTTGTAATTACTCATTTACTTAGTTACCATAAATGCCTATAAAGTGTCATTTACATAGACAGTGGAAATAAAAATTATTACGGGCTCGTCATCATTAATACCATAGCAACATACATATTTATTTAAAATGTTCATATATATCTTACGTATTGTGCTGTATTGCTTCAGTAAATGAAAGAATTATTTATTAAACGTTTACGAGTCAGTATACCATAAAACGTTGTGTACAATGCTCGACTGTTACACGAACCCTACATGCTCGCACGGATAACAAGTTCGCTAATCGCTCACTTGTTAGGTACCGTGCTCGCACGTAAAGTTCTAAGTAACGGTCTTGCAATGTAAATAACTATTATTTGTTTCAGTCGTTTGCTTCATTTAAAACTTTAAACTACTAAAGTGTATTTGCTACTATATCTGAATAAGGCATCAGTTCAGTTTAGAGCTAACCTCTGATTTATTGTTTATATCTAGCTAATAATAAACGATAAAATTAGACATACTCATTAATTTTATTATAAAAATCACTAAAAATGACAAAATTAAGTGATAAGTGATTTTCATCGTTAGATGTGTAACTAGAAAGCTTAAACACTACAGGTGTTACTAATAAATACCATTATTTAATTACTAAAATGAAATAAATAAAATATTAGTAAAAAGTTTCACAAGTTTATTTTAGTCTGCCTGACAATTGTTTCGATAGCTAAGCTGTGATTATCCAAGGTAAAGTAAACAAACACGTCCCTAAGGTAATTAAAACAAATAGATAACTAGATAAAGAAATAAAAATAATAAAAATTAAATATCTAACACTTCTAGTAACAAAGAATTACTGAACTCAATCTGTTCATTCATTAAAAGAAGTTTGTGTTTGTATATCTCGAAAGCTTCGAAAATGTCTAGTTTGCGGAATTAAATTTTTCTGGGTGTTAATTTCTATAATAATAATGCACGTACTCTTTATATCTTATATCAAAGGTGTTTGTCCAATATATGAGTAAAATAAAGTTGAGTTCATTTGAAGGCAAGTTTTGACCTAAAACAGATAAAGTGCATGGTAGTGATGATGTATGCAAGTATTTGATAGCTTACCTGCTTTATTAATATGAAAAGTTTATGTTTCAAGTTAACGAGATAGTGATACCGTTAAATTTTATTCTTTAGATAGATTATACAGTTCTTGGCTAAAATGGTTTAATGTTGTTTTGTCAAGCAGTTTCTCAAGTACAATTTTAAAACAATCCTGAGTGTTGGGATTGTTTTTTTGTAGAAGATATCAGATAGATGCAAGTTTGTACGTTTTGCTATAGCAATCTGAAATAATGTAATTTAGCAATATTCTCATGGTTTTGCTATCTAAAAATATGTAAATAATGTTTATTAGGATGTAAGGTTGGGTTTTGTCAAGATAGGAAAATGTAAATAGGTAATTTTAGGTAATTAAGTTTTTATCTGATACTTAAGCAGGAAATGTGTTTTGGTGGACTCGCTTTTTCTAGTGGCCCTATCTTTTTGTCAGTGCAAGTGTGATATATCATTGGAAAGGGGATTTTGGCTATCTATTCATTGAATTTACTTAAAGGATAATTATTAGTTATAAACCATTCTGTGGTTATGTTGTATTTAGTTTTGAAAATTCGTTTGTTTGTAACCAAAAATATCACTATAGCATTTTTTGTTTAAAAAAGGGTATAAAAAGAGCGACTATTTCAGTAACAAACCCTCTGTCATTTTCAAGCTGTGAAACAGTGCACACATGTGAAGAGCAAAAATTTTAAATTTTAAGGTTATGTTGTGAGTTTGAATAATGTAATTAATCAATCGTCAAATATGTTAGGTTATATTTTGTTGAAATGTCAAAATGTTAATAACCATCCAAGATCTTTTAATTTGACTATTTGTTTGATAATAATTACATTTAATTAATATAATAATCAATGTTGTAAATTTATTTTGCGGAATAATATTTAATTACAAGTATGTATGTATTACAATGTAAAACATTAATTAATTAAACAAAATAAATTTATCTTTATCTAAAATTTATAACTTTTATATTTCAAATAATTAATAATATTCTAATATTGCATGTGCTGACATGTATGGTATTTTAATAAAAATACTGATCGTGGGAAATCATTTCACACGGTGATTACCGTCCAGTTTAGATAGTGTGAGCAATGAGTGATTTTCACGGTTACTAGATTGTGCGAAATGTATAACTTTCTATAGTGGTCGTAGATAAAGTTATTTTTATTAACTATATGGTCTATATATGAGTATGAACAAAAATGGAATATACACTTATATGTACAAAAAAGGTTATAATCATGGGATATCATGCAATAGATATAAAAGAAAAAGTGAGTTGCAGGCGTCTACACGTGTTTCGTACATATTCGTGCTCATCAGGACGGCATAGCAGATAGAATAAAATAAAATCGAATTCAAGAAGATGCACAACACAAGGTTTCATAGATAGCAGCCAACCACAACAAATGTCATTATATTTATTGTTGCACTGGAAATTTAATATCTTTGCAAATGTGTGGTTGGCTGCTATTTGTGAAATCTTGTGTTGTACATCTTCTTGAATTCGTTGCTTTTATTTCATTCTATGCCGTCCTGATGAGCACTGATAAGTACGAAACACGTGTAGACGGTTGCAACTCACTTTTTCTTTTATATCTATTGTGCAATGTCACATGATTATAACCTTTTTTTTGCACGTATGGTTCGGCAATACCAGTCATTTTACACTTCCTGCGCCACTGAGCTGGTTGTTAAACAAATAAGATTACACAAATGACAAAATATACATAACAAAGAACAATTTTTTATTTATTTAAGAAAATTTAATTAACCACATAGCAAGAAAATAAAAGGAACAAAATTGATACCAATTAAATTTTGAAAAAATTCAGAAATAAATTACTAATTACAAATGAAAGCAAATCAAATTAAACTCATTATTTAATAACAAATAAAAAAAATATTTAATAATCTTTTCATTTATTATTTTATTAGAATATCTAAACGAAAATTACTTAAATTTGAAAATATTATCTAGACCACAAATCAATTTTCTATGATTAATAAAATGTAGGTATCTAAATTAAATTAAATTAAACTCAGATTCAATAACACACTTTTTCTTTTTAATCACTATTTAGATTCGAGTTGGTTGACAAAATCGTTAATCACGGCTCCCATCTCTGATCCAAACAATTCTCTCCAAAATTATTCTGACATCTCCATATTATTTATATATATATATATATATATATATATATATATATATATATATATATATATATATATATATATATATATATATATATATATATATATATATATATCAATCGAATTACAAAATATTGAAAGATCCAAATATAAATTCCAGGCCAATTGAAAACTCCCTTTTAATATTTCCAAAAATTAATTTAACATTGACAAGGTTAAATAAAATTATGAAAGTTATTATTTTTTAAATGATTTCACAAAACTGTATTTCTTAATTATTTTCAAAGATGAATTCTAACCTTAGAGTTTTAATTTTTGAAGCAGCTAGAAACACAATTTGTTACTTTGACAGAATATTCCTTCCTACTTAATTGTTAAAAAATTGTTTTTTTCTTTTTTATTGTCTGCAATACTTTCTTTCTACGATTTCTACGATTTTAAGTGTGGTGGGTCCAGTATTTACCGCCATTTTTCTGTATCACGTAAGGATTTTTCAGTATAGGAGGTAATATGGAAAAATGCCTATTAGTACGTATTCCGTTTGAAACTGATACATATATTCTTTTGAATGCAAAAAATAGTATTTCTCCCTGCTCTTCACTCACAGAACCATGATTTTCCAAAAGTAGTAGAAATAAGAATTAAGGAAGTGCATTTTCAAGCGCATGCTACTTTTTCAACCGTTTCATTTGAGTCGCAAACAGTACATCTTTTAGAAGTTTGCGAATACATATTAAATTTCGCTTCTGAGAGTCCCAATAACTTGTTGCACAGGTATTTAAAACCCTTCTTTCAACCGAACCTTTACAAACTGTTTTTTAAATCCAAGCTTAATATGAATTGAGAGCAAGATAGCTTTCGTTGGATGAATCAGACTTTTCCGTACTAGATATTTGCTTCTAATTTATAGTGCATCCCTTCTTAGCCACTCCTTTTTAATCCAATGTTGTTTATTGCGACGAATTGTTTCGACAGCTAAGTGCCATTATCAAAGGTAACATAACATAAAGGTATTATAAACCGACACGTCGCTAAGGTAAATACAAAAGAAATAGATAACTAGCTAAAAAAATAATATTAAATATCTAACATTTCTAGTAACGCAGAATTACTGAGCTCAATCTGTTCATTTATTAAAGGTAACCTAAGTTTGTGTTTGTATATCTCAAAAGCTTATAAAATGTCTATTTTGCATTTGTTATTACAAAAATGTAGGAATTTAATATTATTTTAGGGAGTCATTGTGTAATTCTGATATAAAAGGTGTTAGGCATAATTAGATTTTTCAGGATGTTTATTTCTGTAACAACGCTCGTTCTTTTTATATATCTTTATATCCTTCAGCTTAGATTAAAATCTTAGGAAGATGGTCAATTATTTAGTACGAAATCGAAAAATTGATTTTTGGAAAATAATGGTGGGTAGAGAAAATTCTCCACTACGTATCTTCTTTTCTAAAATCAGCACCCAAAAAACTATAAAAATTATCCATTCGTTAACCAAACAAGTTTTTCATTGCAGGTTGCAGGCCTTTGTGTTCTGTTATGTATATCAAATTGCATGAAGTAAGGTGATGGATTGTGGTTAGTTTACGTTAGGTTAGGTAACGTTGTCATTATATATGAAATAAAAATAAAAATATAAGTGTAGTTTAGCGGAACCACTTAGAATTATTTGACGTACTGTTTGCTAATCTCTTCTCTATAAATATTCTTTGTCACAAAATGGATTTTAGGACAAATAACTCAAATAATTCTGAGTTGCTCCGGTAAACGCTATTTACCATCAATTGACAATGTCATTTCAATCCTGTTAGTATTTTGATATTTGGCTTAATTGGGTTACCAACATACCAACATATTGGGTTAACATACATACGAGCCCTGTCTCACTGAAGTTCGCACACTTCTATTTCTGTTAAACGGCGCCCCGCAATTTTCGCTCTGAATTTTTTTGGTTTTTCGAAGTAGCTATTTCTTGTTGCTAGAATAAAGTACTGACCTCCTTACTGAACTTATGTTGTTTTATTGTTATATTTCATTGCGTATTTTATCTTTTACATTTTAAAACAAAGTACACCCCACAATTTCTTTCCCAAAATTTCCTTTGGTCTTCAAAGTAACTGTTCCTTATTGTTAAAATAAAGTATTGCTCCTGCACCTACTCCATGTCACGTTTTTTTAAATTTTACTAAGGCAGGAATCCCTCTTACCACCTCTTTGCGTCCGCAGACTCTTCGGAATCAAAGTGGCGGCGTGAGGAAACCATTCGATAGAATTTCATGAAACCTAATAGGAATAAGTGCAAAGACAGTACTTCACTCTAACAACAAGAAACAGCTACTATGTATATCACAAAAAAATGCGGGGCGTCCTTTAAATAACAAAAATGGAGTGTGCAAACTTCAATGAGACTGGGCTCGTACATCATATACTCTGTTTTACAGACACAATACTACGAATAAATGAATTTTAATTTGATACATAAAAAATTCTTAGTATAACTATTAATATGACCACACTCTGTATTTACAGTTTTAGTGTTTTTCTTTCATTTGTTGTTTTAATTATTTTTTTGTGATAGCAATGGCTTCTTTTTGCTTTTTGAAGGCTTTGCATATTCAGTACTGCTAACGTTATAGCTCTTTTGTATTTCTCTTTTCTTTTCATTTAAGTCTTCTAGTCTTCGAATTTCTTGCTCTACTTTCATCTGGAAGTGCAAATTCAGTTCTTCATTTGTTGCTAGTTGTTTTGTATCATATATTCTTTTTAACGTAATTGGCTTTAAGACCAATATATTATTATTTACAATTATATTTTAATTTGTGCTCTTATACAAGATTATGGTCTGACCATATGTCAGTTCCCCTCATAGCCTTTACATCTTTGAGAGAATTTCTCCAATCTTGTTCTGTGCTTATGTGATCAATTTGATTTTTTACTGTTCCAGTTGGTGAATTCAATGTTGTCTTGTGGATGTCTTTATGGCTAAATAGTGTCCCACCAATTACTAGTCAGTTCATATTACAGTATTCAATTAATTTCTATCCATTTTCATTGATCTTTCCCAATTCCATATTTTCACATAACTTTCTCTTTGTCTTTATTATTTCTGATCACTTTTTCGTTCCAATCTCCCATTAAAATTTTTAAAATCTCTTTTGTGTTTTTTTTCGTAATGTTTTTATATAGTACCCGTTGGATTTAATCATAGAACTAGTCTTTTATTTCTTCTTCTTTTGTTTGTAGGAGTATAATACATTTATGATTATAATATTCCGGAATCTTGCTTTGGATTTGGGCCATATGATTCACTCTGAAATTCCTTCATATTCCGTTAATGTTGCTGTTGTTTCTGGACTTAACGTAATTACCACTTACCACTTTCTTGCTTCTTTATCTTTTATTCCTGAGTGTATTACTGTGTTTCCGCATTGTAGAGAGTCCTTCATCTTTCCATCTAGTTTCACTTATTTTCAGAATTTTGATTTTATATTCATTCATAGCTTTTACTACTTGTTCTCCTTTACTTATCTCAGACATAGTTTTTACGTTTAAGCATCCGATATAAAATTTTGTTCTACTTTCTATCTCTCTTTGTTTTCGCTTGTTCTTGTTTTCTTTATTTTTTTCATCCTTTTATTGCTATTTTTTGTTTTTGCGAGTTTGTTTCAGTCGTTGAGCGATTACCAGTTGCCGTGGTTTGGCTTTGGTCGTGTTCAATAGGGCTTAGTCCTGTAATGTGTAACGTGTTAAAATTCCCCATTTTATAATAAAGTAATTTTGTATGCATTATGATTAAAAAAAACCTGGCATGGTCCTGCATTCATCAATGTATTTTTCGTTGCGTTAAAATCTGCAGACTTCAGTTTAATTTAAATGGTGTTTTCTTAAACATCAAGGGTCACCTCTACATGTTCCCATACAGATAAGATTCCTTCCAGAACAAAATGCAGACTTCCTATTAAAGCAGATGACGTCTTTGTATTCACCACAGTTTATCTTAAGGTGTTCCACGGCTACAAGTGTCGTTTCGTACAGAAAGTTCAAATAATGTTGAATTTATAAATATTCAGAAATAATGCCGTATTCCTAACAAAAGGATAAAATGACATTTAGTTAAATTTATTATTTCCTATACATGCTTACTCCCATTTTTAAGAATAGGTTCTTGGTAACCAGACAAATAAAAAACGGCTGAAGCCACATGTTAAGCTTTTCGTTGCGAAGCAGATTTTAGCTATGGTGAAGTCCCACAAAATCATAGAATCTTTCGAAGTTTTTTTGATGCTTGTTCCTGATTGGTTTATAAAAGTCAGGTTATTTCGCGATAGGTCAGTTTAAGATTTCCCGCTTAAGTTTATTTACAAAGCATATAAAAATTATCCAACCCCGAGTCAGTCTCAAATAGAGCCTCATACAGTCAAGAGTGGTTTTCAAGTCAGCGATAGGCACTCGAATATAGTACAGGGGTCAGTTAGACGCATCAAATTAAAATACAGTAGGTATAGTTTTTGTTAACATTAATTCAGTACAGTACAGTAGCTTGATCAATCGATTAGAAAAGTGCTTAAAAATAAAAAAGTTTTGAAAGAGTTCAATAAATAAATTCTAGGTGATATTTAAATTAAGTTAGCCGAATTAATAACTCAATAAAGCCTGTGAATGTACCGTTAAAGTGTAATAAGGGTTTCTATCGTAATTTAATTTTCGAGTTAATACAATTAACCAAGAAAGCAAATAAGAGACTTTCTAATATAATATTGAAATTTAAGTGAAAGTTTAAAAATAAACCAACTTAATTGTGCGTCTAAGTAATAAAAAAATATTATTCCGACGAGTTTTAATTTAAGATTACAACATTCGAACAATGTATCAAGGACTAATGATAACTTGTTTGATTAAAGTAAGTTTTATCCAAAAATTACCTGTATTTTTTATGTTAATGATTACTTCTTGTAAATTGTATGTACATTACTTTCCTTTAATGAGAATTCTTATTAGGGTATATTTTTTAAAACTATTACCTTCAAAACCATTATTATTGTCTTTCGAGACAATCAAATACTTTATTTACAAATAAATCAACATTTGAATCAAACCATACTGTGATGATGTGGGACCATTTACTTGCAAAAGTTAACGAAATAAGTAATCCTACCTAACAATAATTCAACTAATAATGACTAGTTACTGAATCTTATCAATACATTCAGCATTTCTTTTTGGTTGCGAATGCTGAAGTTATAACTAGTGACTTGCAATCAAATGGCGACCAACTGCTGTTTTATTATGTCTACAACACCCTTATTCCTCTTTATAATTAGTAAGCTGTGGAAATCAGACCTACGCCCGAGTTATAATTTGCAATTAAGATGTCTTCAGCCGGAGCATTAGAAAGTAATATAAGTATCGTATTTATGAGCTTTATAGTAAGTATTGAGCAAATGAGATTTTGAGAGTAATTTAACAGTCACAATTGGCGCCCACGCATGGGACTTTTATGTGTGCCTAGATATATCTATATCTAGTTTAGTTCGTTTTATTGGGGGCATTATGTTGATTTTCCGGATTTTCTAAATTACTGATTTTCCTTTTGTCATTTCTTCCTTTGCAATCTTCCTTATCTCTGCTTAGATCTTTTGTCATATCGTTTTGTATATAAATATGTTTTCCTTTTGATCTGTGTTTACTGTTCATGATTACCTGTTTTCTTCCCAGCTACTAGTATATTTTTCTTTCTTAATTTTTTCCTATTTTGTACACGGCCTTGTGTTTACTGTTACTTCTAGTTCATTCCGTAGAAATTCTTCGACTTCTTTCTTTAAATCTTTAGTTTTTACCTCCAATTACTTTATCAAAATTGTTTTCTATTTAGTTGCTCTTTTAAATCCCAATCTATCGTTATTCAATTCTTATCGGGTTTTGGAATAATTATAAGAATAACTTTTCCAAATTATTTTATTGTTAAGTTAGTTTTTATTTAAATCCAACTCGTTTTCTTATTGTTTTGTGAAATTAGTAATTTTTAAATCATTTTTTTAACAACTTATTGATTTTCTATCTCAAACAATAATAAAATCGCCAATAATTGTTAATTGTAAAGTGTGTGTGAAAATTTCTTTTGAATTACCTTTCTCCCTTTCTATAAGAAAGAGATCAAAGAAAAGGTACGTGAATTTTTAATGTCTCTAGCTTGCATACCACTGGTGGCAGTACCGACATCTTGATGTCTGCTGTTGTTTCTTTTATTAATTAATCTGGCACTCCAATTTCGTTGGCCTCTGAGGGATCTATCAGAAAGCATAAGGGTCAGGTCCAGGGGTTCCAGATAATTAATTCGTGTTAATTAATAAAAAAATCCAATAATACTTGCGTTCACCACTAATTATTATTTATATTTAATTTGTTTTCAACAGCTTCTACATTTTGTTTTTTTCTTTCAGGCTGAAACCATATCCCGAAGTCTGAAACTCGATAATTTTATTAATCCACATCAAAAAGTTTTTTTTATAGATAGTGCAATATCGTTAAAATTTACTCAATAATGTTGAGTTAGAATTAAATGATTACACAGGCACACAAAAAAAAGTCTTGTTGTTGAAAGGTGAGATTTTTTTAGATCTATTTTTAGAAATTCTTTGAGGTGTTTTTTCAGGTTATGTCGAAAACCTTGGGTGATGGTCAATTCTGACCCAGGATTCGTCTTCAGTACACCACAAAGCATTTTTTTTCTTTTGTGGACCTGTATTATCAATGTGATTCTTTTAAAAACTTAAAAGATATTTTTCATAAAACTACTTTTCTCTTCAATAATAGATAAAATTTAAAAACTCATTTTATTAAATGTGACTTCTAAAAGTAGGCCAGTGTTTTCTTGTTGTTCTGCTAATTTTATAATAATTTAGCTGTGTAACCGGGCTGTACCTGAATCTGAATCATAACAGTTCAGTTATTTTGTTGTCGCAGCAACTAACAAGGATTCGATAAATTGGGCCTGGAGCAGCTGAGGAAACAAATAGAAATATATCGTTAGCGCAAAAAATATTATTACCTTAAAGAATTTAAAAAGAATGTGTTTATTTTCTATTATACCTTGATTTCTAATAATCGTTCAGTAGTATCCAACCTTTGCCGTTTATTACAATAATCGGAAAAGTGAATCATTTGTAGATTTGGTGTTTTTGTAATTTTATAAGAAGGAAACGTACATATATTACTACTTCAGAATGTAACTCTATCCGGATTCAGAGGAAAATGAAAAGAAAACAAAAATGAAAATTTTATATTGCAAATAGCTTTAGGGTAGTGTAGGTAATAAAATTAAATTATTTTTTCTTTTTTTCTTACTTTTGTTATATAAAATAAAAACATAAAATCTTAGTACCTAATGTAATAAATACAAATTAGAAAGAAACGCGTTTTCCCTGTATACTTTTTTACTTATTTAATAAATTAAATTTGTTAAGACAATAGGAGAAAAACATCACAGTAAGGATTTTACGACAAACATGCCGAACATTAAGAATGAAAAAATGAAATACATTTAACATCATTTTATCGCAAAAGAATCGATCAAATATTTTCGATGCATCTTTTTTACTGTCATTTGGTAATCACGGCAGTATAAAAAGGCGTCAACTTGCAGATAAGAAGAAGTGAACACGTTAACGCGGATAGGTGTTTCGATTTTACACATTTCATATCCGTGAAAACGAAGCCATGCAAGAAGAGGTGCGTTTCCATTCAAACGAGAATTTATTCGCGAACTTTTCTACGTGTAGAATATGAGAAAATTTTTAAATTATTTTCGTTTTACGTTTTAAATTCCCATTATATTGGAAAATGTAGGTCACGCACGAAACGTTAGATCAAACTGATAATATGGGGAACAATAAAAATATTAACAGAACAGTATATCAACAAGTTACTTTTTGAAGAATTATCTTTTATAATACAATGCCCATTAAAAACATTTTAATTAATCAATTTCCATTGTAGACATAAAAAAATTATTTATTATTATTTCATATTTATCGACCAGTCTCTATTGTCAGTAATCTAGGCAAGATCTTAGAAAAAATTATCGTCAAACGTCTTTTATGCTTTTTTACAAAATACCAGTTGCTATCAGATCAACAGTATGGTTTCAGACCGAATAAGCCAACAAATCATGGTATTAATGAATTAACTAATAACATATATAAATCCCTAGATAACTCTTAGAAATCTATGGCGATATTTTTAGACCTTGCTAAAGCTTTCGATACAGTTGACCATGGATGCTTATTAGCTAACCTAGAACGATAGGACATAAGAGGCATTGTTCTTTTGCTTCTCAAGAATTACTTAGAAAATAGAATGCAAGCTACCAAAATATCTGACATAATTAGTTCAGAAACAGATCGCTTGTGGAATCCCTCAAGGAACAATACTAGGTCCATTACTATTTCTAGTTTACATAAATGATTTACTTTTGTATAATCTAAATTGCAAATTCTTCTCTTACGCAGATGACACTGCCTTATATTATGATTGCAATTCGTGGTCAGAAATGAATGAATTAGCAATGGCTGATTTAAGACAAATTAAGAACTGGTTAGATAACAACAAGCTCATTAAATATTGAAAAATCTCATTTTTTAACTTTTACATTTTACATTAATTCACAACCTAACTTTGCATACCTAACAATTCATAAACTTAACTGTAATCTAATTAATTGCACTTGTAATATGCTAATTACTAAAAAAATATATAACATACCTAGGAGTTACTTTTGACGACCATATTAGATGAAATCTACAAATAGTGTGGAGATGTAGATTTTTATATCAGGTCTGTTAATAAACTATATGTGCTTTACTGACGATTGGAACAATATGCTAATATTTAGCTCTTTTTATTAATGGTATTAAGCTCTTCCAGACTGATACAAGATAATTTAGAATACAAAGATATTTACGAATGGCATTAAGAATTTCTCAAAACTTCAGAACAAGAATTTTACAAACTGTGTGATTGAACAACTGTACATTAAGATACACTTATACTTTTTTTTGTGTATTAATATGTGTGTAATATGTGATAGCTTTAGTCCTTAATCAACTTTGCAACTTACTTTACAGTGATCTGAAATTGATTAACTATAAGAATAACCTCCAATAATGCACAGGTAAGTAACATAAACTATTCTGAAAGTTTCAACAAGGAATAATACTTCATATAAATAGGATAGAAGTTAACAATGAAATTATTTTGATAATGTCCTTTTTACGAATGAACATAATGTAATAAAATTAACATACAGGGTATACATGGATGAAGTTACAAAGAGGAAAAACTTTTTTAATATGCGTTTTACAGAAAAAAGTTATTCTTAGTAAAGAATTCTGCTTTTCTCAAAACATCCAGAAACATATATAGATTTGACTACAGACATACACTTATAAATTCAATATTATTGCAGCTGATACTTTTATTTTTCAACTAAACAACAATCAGATTTTGAAATACACAATTTAATGAGTACTATTGAAAATGGATTGGGATAAATGGATCAGTTGAATGACCTGCTAGGTCAGCTGATATTACACCAATGGATTTCTTTTTTTGGGGAGCGTTAAAAGAAAATGTGTATGCTTTTGGTGTAGAACACAATTGAGATCAATTAAAAGAAGCAATAAGGAATGCGGTGGATTAGATTAATGTGCCTGCTACAATACACAAAGTGTACAATGACTTTATTAAAAGAGTTGAAAAATTTGTACAAGTTGCAGGCGAATAGCGATCGTTAGATCTGTTTTAAGTTAAAAATTAATACTTATTAAGTTATTTATTTCAAAAACTGATTAATGTTTAGTTAAAAAATAAAAGTATCAGCTGCAATAATATTGAATTTATAAGTAAGTGTATGTCTGTAGTCAAATCTGAACATGTTTTGGATGTTTTGAGAAAACCAGTATTTTTTATAAAGAATAACTTTTTTTAAAAAAGTTTTTCCTCTTTGTAACCTCATCCATGAACAAATGCATATTTCAAATGTATCTTTTGTATTTAGTGATAGCAATGCATAAATAAATCATCCTGTGAAAATATCATTACAATATATAAAAATTTGCAAAAACTAATGCTGGTTGCCAAGAATATCATCCAAATCTGAGTTTGTCTATTGGCTCTATACAGTGTCATACGATTTTTCTTATTTAGTGCGAATAAGGTGCTATGGGCATTGCCAATAGGTCCAACAACGATAGTTAGCGAATTCTACGAGGACTTTTCGATGTCTATTCGAACAGTATAGGTATCAGTATCATGTTCTGCAAAAATATACTTCAGGTGTCAAGCAAGCTGCGAAATAAAACTTTATTCTAGACAGCTGGTATAAATAATTTTTTTGATAGGTCTAAGCGTGCATTATAAAATTACTAAGCTTTCTATCACTACAAGTAGTAGAAGTAGAAATGGATGTTTTATTTACACAGTTTTATAATATAAGTAACAATTTTTGACAAGATACCTGTTTTTTAACTTGTAATATAATCTCGAAAACCTATTTCTTGTATGTATGTAACCTGAGCAACGTGTTTGTTTAACTTTTTTTTAATACATAATAATGATACTTGGTATTGAAGCAATTAATAAATATTGTGAAACATTTAGTAATTGCTTTATTTTAACACTATATATTAGGGTGGTCCTTATTTGTATGGGTAAGAAAAAAACTTAATAATAGTGTTTTCAGTTTTCACGTGGACCAGCAATAATTGATAAGAAATACATTCTAGTTTCTTTTTCAGTAATACTTATTTTGGATCATAAGAATATTTCTGTAACTACCCGTTTAGTTAGTTTGAATGGAAGTGCTGCACTTGTGGTAGATCAGTGATTTGAAAAAAGGCACGGATTCTCCAACACGATTATTAACCTGGCAACATTTGGGTAAGAACTAGAACAAAAAAAAGTGATTTCTGCAGGCAGAGAAAACATTTTTGAAAAACTAGATGATTTATTTGACATCGAATGTGCCAATGCACTAGAAATGATGAAGATCTTAGAAGACAAAGATACGATCCTACTGCCCGTGAAAAGAGGTTAGAATACAGAAAGAAGGAAATAAAATGAACAAGAATGAAACTAAAAGAGCAGACAGGCAGATGCATTTAGACGTACCATAACCTTCAAGAAGAGAAGAAACTCAATCCACTGATGGTAACATTAAAAAGTGAAATTCACTAAATGTTTTCAATAGGCAAGTAAGTCTTTTCAGACGAGGTTTTCGATCGTTTAACTTTAAAAGCGTCAGATAATGAAGAGAGTGAAATAAATGAATCGATTTCAAGCTATACAAATTGAGACTTCAGGTGCTACAATGAGCTACTACTAAGCTCCTTTGCTACTACTAAGAGCAAAGAAAAGGATCAGGAAACAAATTTTGACTGCACGAATTTTATCAGCGCTACATAAATGTAAAATAAGTGACAAGGATACCTGTCACATATTGTCAGCAAATGCAGAAGCCGTTTCAATAGACCCAAATGACTATGTCATAAACAGATTTTCCATCAGGAAATACAGACAATGTTTTAGCGTATAGACAGCTAACAAAATAAAATTGTCATTTTTAGAAATATATTTACAATTTGCAGTCATTCACTGAGACTCAAAACTACTTCCAGCTTTAATTTGAAAATCTGAAGTATAAATTGGCTTAATTAGTGTCGATTAATTAATTGCGGTTCCAGAACTGTCAACAACAGGGCAAGAAGTATCTCCAGCAGTCTATGATACTCTCTGTGATTGGGAATTAACAGACATAGTTAAAGTTTTTAAACACAGGAAGACTAAATGTTACTTATTGTGTTCTAGAGCAAAAGATAGAGAGAAAAATCTTATTTTTAGCTAATCGACACCATATTTTTGAGGAGTTCTGCAAAGAGTTTCTGCGGTGTCTAAGTTGCCATACCATCTGCTAAGTCGGCTGCAGACGCACGTTGGTTCAGAGTAATAGTAATAATCACCTCTTCCCACAGCACAAGCTCATAGCTTCTAGGCCCTGGTTCGCCAAGTAATGGGTAGTAGCAATTATTATTATTATATCTTAATAATAATTTCTAGTAAGAAGTATTAGAAAAGCATTAGAAGTATGCTAGTAGTCAGAAGTATTCATTTTCAATATGTCACTGCACGGCCCGTAAACTACTGCATCTGATTTATCTTTCATAACTTAAAAACAGATTATTTCTCGAAAATGATGTACAGACCAAATTTATTGTAGATTAAATTTTCTACAAAAAAGGAAGAATAGCTTTTTTTCGTAGCTGCAACCGTTCTGCTGAAAATACGCACTATGTGAAAAACAGCCTAAAATAGCTGAACATTGACATTAATGAGGGCCGGGTTAGCATGATCTGATCAACTTGAAATTTTTAGGGTAACTTCATTTCATGTAATGTAAAAAATATGGAGGGTACGCATTTTGAAAATTAAAAATAAAAAAATAAGGACCACCCTACTATATATATATCATGATCATGGAGTTTCACGAACTAAGACTTGAGACGGTAAATTCCATACACGTTGTCTGAATCTAAATGTTTTAATAATTTCACTGAATAAAATTTTACTTTAAGGCTATATTTATATAACAGTCCCGAACCATCTGCTGGAGACAACGAGAGGGGAACCTGTCAAACTAGTCCCCCGCACACATTATTTTTGGAGAGGGATATATTTAGAGAAACATTGAGATTATTGATACCACAAACAGCGTGCGTAAATAAATTAATATTAATTGCTGATTAATTAATATTAACCAAATAATAAGTGAATGTACAGTAATTAGTAATTGTAAAAAATCATCAAAAAGTAATAATAAATAAATTAATAAAAAAGAAACAAACAAAAAGGGATGATAAATGACAGTCAGTAAATGTTATTACTTAAATGATTACTTGAACCGTGGTTTTATAGACGAAAATACAGAGACTATTCTATACAGGGCTATACTGTCTAACGAGATTGTTTGCTTCTTTAATGAAAGTCATTTATTATCCTTTTTTGTTTGTATCTTTAAGAAACTGTTTATTTATAAATAAATATAAAAAATAATAATTACATACAATTATTCTCTAATTTTATAGTCATTGTTTAAACTACATAATATATGTATAATAATTAATTTAAAAAAATAATATTGATTAAAAATAAAACTAATTGATTATACATTACCATATTAGTATTTAATTGTAAGTTATTCTGTTTTATAAATATTATAATTATTAAAAAAAGATTTCTTTATAAACTATATTAAATATTTTACTTAAAAAAATTATACGAACTGCATGGGATTTGAACCGCGTTATTGACGTTGTCTGCTTATTTAACGACTGTTATTTATCATCCTTTGTTGTTTATTTCTTTTTTATTAATTTATTTATTATTACTTTTTGATGATTTTTTACGATTACTAATTACTGTTCATTCATTTATTAATTGGTTAATATTAATTAATCAACAATTAATATTAATTTATTTACGCACGTAAACATGTTTTGAAATCTGAAATTTTGCGCGTTGACAAATAGGAGAAATGGGTTGCCATGGCGAGAGCGCCATCGTTCAATGATTAATTAATTTTTGCGATTATACTTCTAACAAAAGAAATGGCGTGTAGGACTACCCTTAAATTTTGCACAGTGCTTAGTAAGTATATTTACAATGCCGCTACGAAGTAGGTTGCCTGAGAAATCTGCTAATTCAGATTTTCGAAAATCTGTTATACCGAGCATCGGTTTTTAAATTATTAACAAAACTCGATGTAGCGCGATTCTATAAATAACAGTAATTTGAAAAAACTTTGGTTTCTATAATAACTATCCCTTGAATTTATGTTAGAGGTAAACTCGTGTATATGTAGAAAGAACCGCTTCGCGAGCATTCGAGAGAGCCCTGAAGGCCAATGTTTCTTTAGAAAAATGTTGCATCACTATATATTCTAAATTAAATAATTTATAAATATAACCTGTTTACAACAATTAACTGTTAATGTTTTGAAGTGTGTTTAAAAATTATAACAGAAAACAATTGATAACAATGAATGTTACGAAAGAGATAAATAGCAAACAATACGAAAAAGTTAACGGAGGGATGTATTACCACAAAACGTCAGTTCGAGTTTTCTGGTCCCCGCTGCCCCTCAGATATGATTGATTTTAATCATATTCATATATTTTGTTCATTTTTGATAAAACAATAATTTTATTTATAGTAGCACTATTTCTTTGAAATATTAAATATTGAAACTATTTTATTTTTATTACTAATAGTAATAGTATAAATATAAAAGGCTACTAATTGCATCGGATCGACAGGGGAAACGTCTTACCAGGATGTCTCTTTCAAATTTTGGCGACCACAGCTCTAGAAGCCCTTGGAAAACGCCCAATATTTTCAATTTTGCGCATGCATTACACTAACTATTAAAACTTGGCTGCATAGAAGTAAAATCAGATTAATTGCCTCCTAACAAAAAAAATGTTCGATGCAGTCAAAATGTAATATAGAATTTCGCGCCTTACACTACGTACTAAATTTTCTTACAACTGACACAAAGAAAGTACAGAAAAAATCTTTGTTGTATTGGCTAAAATATATTATACAAAAACTGTGCTATTCTTAATTAAGTTGCATTTTATGTAGTATAAATTATATTTAAAAATATTTGATATTTAAAACCAAGATATTTAAATACTTTTGTGTTATGAAGAGTAAAAGGGTGTGTAATTCCAAACATTCCATGTATGTAAGTGAAAAAAGGGTAAAATGAGGAAAGGGTAATAGATAATTTGACCTCTATATCGCATCGCGATCTTGGATATAGTTTTCCTTCCCCGCATTGAAATATTTAAGGTTGAAAATTGCAACTCCACTGTAAGATCGACTTTTCTGCCAAGAATATAAGAGAAAATATAAGAGTGAAATTTAGTAGCCTAGAGTAGACAATGAAATATGCGCAGGTTGATGGTTCTACAAGGGAATCAAAGGAAAACACTATTTGTAACTATTTGTAAACTAAACCCTAACTAATGTGTTTAATTAATAAGAACTAGTTGTTGGCACATTAGGGGTGGATGGTTCACACGGAAATTTTATTAAAAGGATTTACATCATAGTAATGAAATTGCCTGAAGGAATTGGGTTAATGGAAGGAGAATTATTTGCGCGAAACACAATGTGGATATCATAAAGGATTAAACAACAGGCTTCAGTTACACAAAGTCCAGCTGTATAAGCATATTGAGGGTGTTGCCATGGGGTACATTTTACGCCCATTTAATTTCCTTATGTTTGACTGACAATTTTATGTAAATTTTAAACTCCTAAATTGTGGCACTTTATTCTCTTTGTACTCAAAAACAATAAAGGTCTAGCTTGCAAAAAAATTGCACAGGATAAAACTAATTTGTTAGTCATCACTTGTAAAGTAATTCCTTTTAGGATGTACTGTACCTAGCAGTTTAAAGCAAAAAATCTAATTTAGTGAAAACGTTTACAAGTGTTATTCGTTCTGGCAGCTCTATATACCTTAACCTCTTTTACATGGAAAGAACAATTGCTCTTTCACCAACTTTATTATTTGGGAATTTTAACCTTTCATCTATCTTAGGGGAATAATTCAAAACCAACCATAATAACCTTATAATCTTTACAAAGCCGGCTTTTAGTAAAGATAGTAATTTATTGTTTTCTTGAACAAAAGGCGAAAATAGAACAATAAAATTATTTCTTTTTGTTCTAACATGTTCATGCTTAAAAATGTAATCGAAAATCGAGAATGTACCTATTACATATATTTTTTTAATATCAATATACAGGGTGGAAGTGGTTACTATACGTTAATTTTAAGAGGCAAGAGAAAACATCAAAAGTAATAAAAAAGTCTGATACAACTTTGTTCTAGGACGTACCACCTTTTCAGAAAAAAAAGTAAAGTTGTTGAATTTAACATCATTTTGCCGTGTTAATAATCTATGGTAAAAAGTGTCGCAAAGTGTCTTCCATGGACTTGATATTTAAAAATCGTTTGCGGTCGCTAAAAAAGCTCATCGAGTAGGTTCAGAATATACTAATATGTATGTCGTCGTGTCCTATTTATTTTATTTCAGCCTCGTTTGTTTCCAGCATAGTTTTCCCTCCCTTATTATTTTTCCTTTAGGTAAAATGTTTGCTATTAATTTCGCATTTCAAATACATTTAAATACAATACGTCAAATTTGTCACCTTTCAGCTTTTATATCTCACTTCAGTTGGTTATTGTCACAAATTAATGGATATCAAAATTTATTTATTTATTTATACAATGTCTGACGTAAAATGGCTACGGTAGAACTCATACGAGCAGGAAGAAATGCATGCTTCGCGGAGATAGGTATCTGTATTAAAGAACCTCGTAGATTTATTACATGGAAGTGCCGCAGAAAAAGAGAATGGTACGCCTCTGTCACGGCATCATCACAGGGCCAAGCAATAATGATTGTTTGAGAAGGACTTTATGGTCCGTAAATATTCACTTGCACGCGACGGTCGTAGCCGATGGCCAAGCGTTGAGGCAAGCCCCTAATTTTGGGCTTCGAGAGCCGCTGTTAGACTGGCTGTCTTGGGGATGCAAAACTATCTTCCTGTTACTATTTATCAGAAAGGGAAAAATGACCACTTATTGAAATTTAAAGTGACACACGTTACGCCAATCAGAAATTTTTTTTTTAGTAAAACGAAAGAATACTTTCTCGGAGGTGGTCTGATAGAAATACGGGTCAGACATGCCCTTATTTATATTTTGTGAAAAATCTATCCAGTAAACATGAAATAAGCACATAGTGGAAACATAAATTTGATATAAATGTATTTATACTATTTGTCTCTAAAATAATTTGTTTCTTGATATTTTATTACTAAAAACAAATTTATCTACATGGGAACCGCTTTTGCAGCTGCCTCTAGACTAACGAAAAACATTATTATGATCAGAATAAAATCTACAATTTTAAACTGAGAAAATATATTCGAATATACAGTGCCGTACTAAGATTATTTATAATAAATACATTTTCAAGTGTATTAAAATGGATCCTGAAATTTTAGCACGTTACAAAGCAACTCCAACATTTTGAAACAAAACAGCATTAATACATTTTAGCCACGAGCTGTATAATCTAGCTAATGAAAAAGAAATTTACGATCATCAAAATTTCGTTAATTTGAAACATTATTTTCTCACACAAATAATTCAGGTAAGATCGCAAATATTTGCATACATCATCACTACTATATACCTTGTCTGGTCTAGGTCAAAATTTGCCTTAATTTGGCTTCTATTTTATTTTAATTACTTAATTAGGTAGGTCACGATATTACATCGTTAGCTGAATAATGAAAAATTAGAAAGATTCTAAGAAAAACCAACTTTAAAATTTATCCTTGTACTGCCTAATATGTTCTAGAGTGCATTTTATTTATTTGCAATTTATTAATGTGCAAATTAATTTATTAATGTGCAATTTATTCAGTTAAAACCTTTTCTTTGGCTTTATAATTTTTTTAAATAATAATTTCTTCCTTGAGGTTATGCAACCCATCTAACATCTTGGAAAAATTTTAATTTTTAGTGTTATACCGTACCGATTTTGTTAGAGAATTAATCCAGTGAAGAGGATTATTTAGAAATTTTAGTTTGGTGAATTTTCATTCACATAAGAATAGTGATCAGTACTCCAATGCCGCGTATTTGCTATTAGAAAATCAGTGTTAATTCCCTCTTATTTGAACGTTGTATTGGCCTAAAAGAATCTGTTTAATGCTAATCAACAGTGAATCTTATATTAACACTTTTAGTCATTTTATTAATAGTAAATTAATACTCGGAGTACAAGAATATAAAACAAGTATCTTCAAGCAACATTCAAGTTAGTTTAAGTACCGTTACAGTTAATGTAATAATAATAAAGAATTTATTTCGTAATGCAAATTGCAAAGTTCGACTTATTTTCGTTAAGGTGAAACAGTTCAAAATTTAAAGTGTTCCCGCAACGTTTCTGCTTCAGTTTGCAGTTTATGAAAAATTTATGTTATGGTCAATATTGTGTTTTGAGCCTTCTGCTTGTGCAAGGAATTTATGAAACTGAAGAAGTATTAAGGAGAACTGCATTAGGATTATGTTCCAGTTTAAGTATGTTTAAGTATGTCTAAATTAGTTTAGTTGGTTTGGGATGCCAAAATTATATGATATGATGAATTACTATTGTATTTAAGAACGAGAAAATTATCCAACATGTTTCTTTTGTGTACTGTATTTCCAATTTTTTTACCTTTGTTCAATATACCGATTTCAAATTTAGTTATCGTTTGATATAGTTCGGCTCAACAAATTGCTGATGTTTATGCCAACCAAAATTTATTATTACCGATTGATATATGTTTGATTAATTTAACGACAATTTTAAATGGGAGGTCATTTCACAAACTGTGGACTTATAAAAACATCTATCAGTTTGGTGGCGCCCTCTAATTTTTATTTGTTCCTGACTCTATTATCTAATATGAAGCTTTTGGGGTTAACACCCATACCTGTATTCGAATCTGCAGAATTAAGATCTCAGCCGGAGCGTAAGTACAGTCAGTAATTCTTATTTGAGTGTTTGAGCAAGTTTATGTGCATAAATTTAATGTAAATACAGTTCTGTTTAGTATTTTGAGTAAGAGTAAAAAAAGTTGTTACAATTGACAGTCCAGCTTAAGGCTTCACAAAATTCAGTCGTTACAGCTTTTTGTAGAAGATATCATTGAAATAAAATGCAAGTTTGTGCGTTTTTTCATTGGAATCTGAAATAATGTAATTTAGCTACTATTTCCATGTTATAGATATCCAAAAGTATGTAAATAATGTTTATTAGGATCTAAGGCTGGTTTTCGTCACTATAGAAAAATGTAAATAGATGATTTTAAGCAGTTAAGCTAATTTTAGTTATTTGATATTTGTGTAGAAAATGTGTATTTCGGTTGACATTCTCTAGTGGCCTTATTTTTTATGTCAGTATCAATGTCATATATCAATAGAAAGGAAATTTCTTTGAGGTATCAATTTATTGAATTTACTTAAAGAATAATTAATAGTTATAAACATTTAAGCGGTTATGTTGTATTTAGTATAAAAAATTATTTTGTTTGTAACCAAAAAAATCACTATAGCCTTCTTTTGTTTGAAAAAGAGTATAGAAAGAGCGACCATTTTAGTAACATATTCTCTGTGTTTTTAGAACTACCAAATAGTGCACACATGTTGAGAGCAAACATTTTATTTAAATTATGGTTATGTTATGTTGTGAGTTGTCAAAAATGTAAACAAACCGTAAAAAATGTTAGGTTATATTTTTCTGAAATCTCAAAGTGTTAAATAATCATCGAAGATCTTTGAATTTGACTGTTTTTAATAATAATAACATTTAACTAAACATAATAATCAGTGCTGTGAATTTATTTGTGAAATAATTTGATTAATTGAAAGAAAATTTTATTTGGATAATGGAACTTTTAACCTTCGTTATAACTTGGATGTTGGAAGAATTTGAAAAATATAATCATTACATGGACTTACCATATTTCGTATACGCAGTTGAATTTTAATTTCGATTTAGAAATACCATTGCTTTTAACACAATTTGAAAGAGAGGTAGGTGGTTGTTCTTCCGCCATTGTATTATTTAAACCATATGGAAAACAGAGGATTGTTGTTTTGTAACAATTATAGTTGGTAAACTGTTGGAGCCAAATATTGGATTGATTTAACAATTTAAGGTATTTAAAAATTTTAAATATAATTTAGTAATTAAGATTCTAATGATGTCAGAAATATTACTCCTCGGATAAAAGATATTAGACTATCTTGGGATTTATTTTTCAAATGTTCATGGTATCCAAAGTTTTTTCTTGTACATTTTAATATTTTTTGTTGTTGTTTGTGTTCATTTTTAAATAAATTTTTTGTCATTTTAAATTTAACGAAAATTTGGTGGTCTTTTGTGTACATTACTTGTGTTCATAGATCTATATTTATTTATTGCTCTATTCAAGCTACCTGCCTGAAGGTCTCAGTATGGTGGAGTTTTTGAAGTTTCACCATGATTGTAATTAGCCGGAGCATATTTTTAAAGAGCATAGGTAGGTGGTTTATATTTTGTATGTATCATCACACTGCCATTACCGCAGTCTGTTTATTGTTTGGTGACCCAAGTCTGTTACTGTGTAGTTTGTTTGTACTGTCATATAAAACAATTATAGTTTTTTATTTTCAACCAACCCATAATTCGTAGCAATATGTAGATACATTTTAGCTATATTGTCCAAATTTCATCCAATATGATAGAAAGAAAAACTGTTTTCAAGGGCACAATTTTTTTATACAGAAAAATAATTCCTTTAACCGGTCGACTGTCGAGGATTTGATATATTTTAACCATTCCAATGACTAATTTAATGTAAAATACTGATTTTGTTTATTTGCCAGAACAATCAAGCAACTTTTAAAACAAATATTTTAAATTGTTATGACGTTTGTTTCTCAAATCGAGGAGGCCTCTTTACTAATCGATTTTTCAAAAACTAATTAACAGAAATAAAATAATTACAGATTTATTAATAATGCGTGAGCCTTTTCATTACACAGCAATGAGAATTCAAACCCTAGATTCTTCCTGACCTGTGTAATTGCTTAAGTACCTTATATTATAGTAAAACTACGTTGTGTGCGATCTATTCTAGCGGAAGTCTAATTAGAGATATTTTTGCCAGTTCAGAATGTTTCAATGAAATAGTTTTCCAAATTTACCAGGCAATTTATTTTCAAATTACAATTTTAGATTATATTTAACTATAAAACTTGCACCTTTTCAAATCTCTAACTTTTAATCCGAAACAGGAAGCAAAAAGCAAATAAAAGTTAAAAGGATTTTGCTAAATCTTTATAAAAAGTATAAAGCTCTATACAACTTTTGCAAACACAATATTCAGTTAAATCATGTAGAAGAAAACTAATTTAAATTCTTTTCAATAAAAGTTTCGTGTTTTATCCCAATTTTTTTTCTAACGCTGCAACTTTCATAAATCTCCACTGATTATCGATTTTCTTCTCTCAAGGTGTTTAGTTACACAACAAAACAGGAACGAAGGCCCAACCGTTAGTAAATTTCTAGTATGAATAATGTTTTGGGTTTTGGGGCTATTCCCGAGGAACAGAACGAGAAGGCTTTATACGTGAGAAATTCCCAGAAAACAAACAGGGTCATGCTATGTAATAGTGAAACAATGTTTCGTGTACAGTTCAGAATCTGCTTAATTGTTGGAAAAACTTTTGTGTCAACGCTGAAGGGTATGTAAATGTTCGTTTGTTCGCATTCAGAGGACAAATAACGTTTAAACTATATAATGTAGTTTTAAAGAAGTAAAAGCCGCCATCCACCACCGGTTGGTTGTTAAATAATTAAATTATATCTAAAGCAAGCTGTCAAAAAACACTTTGCTCCAAAATGAAGTTGTCGATAAACGGGTCTTTGGGTAAAGCAACTAATGATTAATGCATTTTGGTCCCCGATATAACGAGTATCTACCGTGGAAGAGCAAGTGGAAGGGGCTGTTTTGTTAAAGCGGGGGGGGGGGGGTAACAGGAACTTGATTAAATTTTCAACTTTATAAAAATTAAATGAGTGACATGTTGAATCGCAGGCAATTTTCGTGAAGTTTTTGGACAGAAACTAGGACTCGCAGACTGAATGCAAAATTTATATATGGAAGCAAAATGCATAGCAAACCGAGTTAATTTTATCTCCGAGCTGAAGTATCAATTTGACCTTGGGGCAATAAGCTCTCCGACTCCGTTCGTTTTCACAAGCTCGGGAAGCTTTTAATGTCGGCTTTAACAAAAATTTACAACAAAGTTGTAAAAGGATAAGATTTAATTATTTTATGTTTTATTGTATCTAAAGCTGTTAAATGTATTTACTGTAAAAATATAAAGAAGGGAGGAAAACTCTAAAGAAAGCTTTGGAATTTAAAAGCTTTTTCAATAAATAGAAGGAAATGAAAACTTCCTGAAATTGTATCTAATATGACTGACTGTGGAATGTTTAGACTGAAGCAAACAAATATCTACTATAGTATTGTGTACAGCTTTGAATAATAAATCGAAATGAAAAAAGTAATATTTTACTGGAAAAAATGCAATTGGTATAATAACAATAATAATAAGGTATAAATGTACATCATGTCATTATAAGTAACCACAATAGTTTTCAACATTTACGACATAAATGTGAATTAGTGTTGAACTCGCAGTTTTATTAATGTCGTTGATATAATTTATAAGGCATGTGCTCAGTTTGACAAATACCACAATTACTGTAGTTAGCACTTGTGACATCCATTACCAAGAAACAAAAGTTTTTACAAAAGGTATTTGATATGAAGAAATTTGTTACTACAGGTACAGTTCAAGGTTTATTCCTGTTATTATACTTCACTACACTAAATTACATGTAAAGTCCTTGCCAAATGTATCGTAGGCTCTGAGGTCAGGAAACGCAGGAATTTAATAATATGGTAAGTTATTTGGTCCTTCAAATTGTGTCACGGGATAAGTTAAACTTCAAATTAAACACCACGACTGGAATGGAAGGGAGTTAAAATTAAGGAATCCACTTGAAATTTTACATTAAATTACATTAACATCAGATTCTTCTAAGTTTTACGACACTTTTATAATCAATTTTATATCAAAAGCGGTAAGTGCAGTTTACCCGTCGAGTATATTAAGTCTGGAGATCGAGATGCAATCATAACCGGTACAAAATACACTTAACTTTTATATTTTTTATTTTGCACGATCGGAACAGTAATATATTTTTTTAATTTGAGAATGATATTTACAATCTGCGTTCCTGGAAACGTACAGCGACGTGAATTAAGAAATGGTTTAGATTGAGTTCTGCAACACTAAAACTTTTATATTTTTGCAGGAATAGTACCGTAGGTATGTTGATATCGTAGTAGACACTCTTGCTATTGATTGTAAAAAATTAAAAGTGTACAATGTCAACATTGCCTTATCATTTTCAATATTAAATTGTCACTTTTCTATCAAGTCATCACATCCTTCAGTTGAACTGTAGTTCTTACACGGTTAATCTGGAAATAGTGTAAAATATTTAAACGCCTTAGTAATGATTTTCTGTCTGAAGTGTGGACATTCAGACAAATAAATTCTCGGTTCTTGACTTGATTGACACAATTATTAAATTTTCATAGTTGATCCGGCGAGATGCATTCTTATTTTTACAAATAGTTGCTAGCACTTCAATCTCTTCTATTTTTAGCATTACTTCACTACCTTTTGGTTTATTTACGTGTAATGTATTTATACATTATACCTATAGTGATTTTCTCATTATCTTGATTGTTTTGTAGTTGTGTACAATTATTAACGAACATAAATAACATAACTAGACTTGTCCACAAAAATGGATTATTCTTAACTTAACAATTGTAACTGTTCATTTAAACTATTTTTGCTTGATATTGAGTATGGAAGCCAATTGTGTAAGCCAACTCCAAGCTTGTTGCATAAAATCATACATCTGTAGGACGGTATATCACTCTTTATGTTATTGAATATGAAGCAATGACCAAATGATGCAAAAACAAACGAAATTGAAATTGAACTGAATGTCATAAGTTACTCTTTTTCGATCAGAATTTTAGATACTGAAAGAACAAGAATCAAACTATCGCATTTTTAAGGCTGATTATGATTGTTACTGTTTCGAATACATATACACAATTTTAAATATTTAGAAAAATAATGGTAGAGATTTCAAAAGAGATTTTATTTAATATTTTAGATTATATTTTATAATTCCAAATTTTCAGTTGAATGTCTCAAATGAATGCAACATTACAATATTTTCACGAAGACCATGACAATCTCATTTAACCCTATGATGCATGCCCACTACAATCTACGCTTTTACACAAGGTGGGTGAAAAATATGCGCTACAGAAATGCAGCTTATAATTGATTAGAAATTAATGATTTCCTTGAAATCGAATACACACTTATTATATTTAATCAATAACATACATTTAGTACATTAATATACGGTATGCTCTTGACAAATCGCACTATTACATTTTGCACAGAATCTTTCATATTTCCTTCTTTTTTTTTTTGTTAAGCAGATTGTACACTTGCTTTCAAAACTTTCGCGTACACCTATTTTTCGCTGTATTAAATCAGGGTTGTAATTAATCAACTTTGACGTTTAAATTTTTGAAAAGTCAAAATCATGTCAAAATGCCTCGACTAAGAGAGCAAGATAAAGTTTTAATACTATCCAAGTTAGAAGAGGGTTGGACCATACGAAGAGTTGCTACTCATTATGGGATAGATAAAAGCACGGTTCTTCGAGTAAAGAAGAGGTGGGCACAAGAAAGGACCGTGGCTCGAAGACCGTGTTCGGGAAGACCCAAAATTTCAAGTGCGGAGCAAGATGAAGCCCTTTTGAATAACCTAAGGGGGAACCCTTTTAATACGGCCAGACAAGCAGTTTTTGAGACCAACTTCCCTGGATCGTGGATGACAGCGTGCCGTCGTGTGAAAAATGCAGAAATTAGAAATTTTGCAAGCGCAAAGAAAAATATATTAACAGAAGAAAAGAAGCAGCCCCGGATACTATTTTGTCTGAATTATATATACCGACCTCTAAATTTTTGGAACACTGTAATATTTTCTGACGAAAAAATATTTAAATCGTGCAACGATGGTCGTGTGCGAGTGTATCGACCGGCAAATTCAAGATTTTCTGAACGATATGTGTCACCACGAGACAAGTCTGGACGATTCTCTGTCAACGTTTGGGCTTGGATAAGTATTCTCGGCCCAGGGGTAGCCTGGCGCATTGATGGTCGGTTTAATGCAGCAGTTTACCTTGACATGTTGGAAAATGTCATGCTTCCATCTGTGGAACAATTGTATCCTAATGGTTTCATATTTCAACAGGACAATTGCCCTATCCACACCGCTCGGATAATAACACAGTGGTATCAAAATAATAACATTGAAGTATTACCTTGGCCTTCCTATAGTCCCGATTTGAACCCCATAGAAAATGTTTGGGGTTTCATTGTCAAGAAAATTTATAAAAGGAACTTTAGACCTGCAAATGCTGAAGAATTATGGGAGGTTATTCAAGATGCATGGGAAGAGTTGAGCGAAGACCGAAATTATTGGCGAAACCTTATAGGATCCATGCCCAGGAGATTGAATGCGTTGCTAGACGCTAATGGGGCCATGACGCGATATTAAAACCTTATTTAATATATTTGTATTTATTGTTATATTCGTTTTAAATAAATTTGTTATCTTCAAACACTAATTACTGCCGAATTAGGTATTTGTTTTGTAAAAGTTACTTTGTGTCATTTTTAACCTAATTTTAAAATTACCCATTCACACAGCTACAATTTTGCAATATTATTGTTACTTGATTTTGAGTGTGTACGCGAAAGTTTTGAAAGCAAGTGTACATGGTCTATTGGTTTTTTTTATTATTTGAAAGCACCTTTTCATTCTCTGTCTGTATAAACTTACAAATATCGATCTTTGCTTCATGTAGGGCATCATTAACTGAGCGCTAATTACTTTAAGAAAAGCTGTCTTCTATCGCTTCATCCATTGTAACGTGCTCAAATTCCCAATTTTATAGAAATGCAATTTTATATGCATAAATAGTTAAAAAACCTTATTACGGACCTGTGTAGTGCATCACATCTCAGTTAGATTAAAAATGCAGACGATATTTCGAATTAAATGGAGTTCTTTTAATACCAAAGGTCTCCCTAAAATGTTTTCGTATAAGATGAAATTCCTTCTAGAATAAAATTACAGATAACATTGCGTCTAGAATAAACATACTGATGTCTTTGTAAATATCAAATTTCATTGCAAAGCCGGTTAAAAATCGTTTTTCGTAACGAAAATACAGACAAAAAAATTAAGATTATAAAGGTAGAAAAATAAGATCGGCTTTTTAACAAGGGAATAATTTATCTGAAAACATATTAAACCTTAAATTTATAGATCCTGTACGTGTTATTTTTAACTTGGATAAATAGATTTTTCTAAGTGCAGACGCATAAAAAAGCATCATGTGGCCACTTGCAAAATATCGAGTTACTCCCCAAGACGCAGATTTTAGGCGGTAATTTAATCGGAATATTCTAAAAGATTTCTACGCGATTATCTCCGATTGGTTTAATATCACGTCATTGTAGTTTCTGATTGGATATTTAATTTTCCCTCTTTTAAAATTCAAGCTCAGCATAGGGTTGCTTCCTTAGTTTCAGTCAGTCCAGTACAGAGTTTAATAAAATCAACAAAGGGTATAAGTAACGGGCCGAGCGGAGAGCGATTTCCCGCGCCGACCTGGGGCTTCATCCCGGAGAAGCCCCCGGTGAAGTTTTATGTTAGTCCGTGCCCTAAATATTACAATTTTCATGTATGAAGAAAAAGTTACAGTTTGAGAAATACGAGTTAGTTAGCGACAGGCAGTGAGATAGCGGCTTCAAGCCAAGCTGCGGGCGGTTGCCCAAAGCCCCTTTGGTGCTATTAGTATTTTCGAAATTACAGTTTTTACGTATGAAAAAAGTTATAGTTTGAAAAGTACGAATTAGTTGTGATAATACCATTTTGTGTTTTGTTCTGTTTACAGTATAGGAAGCTCATCTGCTTCATTTTACCGCATAATCTGTGTTAATAAATTAACACAAATAATCCAGTTTCCCGCCCGGTGAAAATTTGTGAAGGAAATTCAATCTCGTATTGAATTTTAATGTTTGTCGCGTTGGTTAACTAACTTATGAGTAATTTAAAGTGTTATTAGTTACCAATTTAAGAAGGGAAGTTACATTCGAAATTTTAATGTTAAGAATCTTTAATTTTGGGGTTTTTATTTCAATAATAAAATAGTGGACGTACAGAAGTGTCAGGCTTATAAAATTATTACGTTGAAACAATATAACCTTCTAATAACGGAAATTAGTCAAAAGAAACTAAAACTTAATTAGTGTAATTAACAAGTGTAATATTGGGATTATTGCAGTTTAGGAGTTTTAATATCGTAGGTTAATGCCAAATTGTTACAGAAATAATAATTTTCGTAACATCAATTATGAATTTTCCGTTAATTATTGCAGCATCTTTACCAGTATTCCATGTTCTCCAAGTTTACAGCGTGCAGCATTTTTTATGTTAAGTGCATAATAAACCCCTTTTTGTGAAAGTGAATTTTGGTGTATTTTAATGGACTTATGATTCTAGTAGTTCTTATGATTTTTTATTTGAAACAATTTATTATCTTGTTTACGAATAAATGACAACTTAAAATAATTATTGCTGTGATACTATTGGGCCGTTCACTTTCGAAAGTCTTTAAATTACTTTAATACTAACGTAATTAAACATGACCAGTTATTGAATTCAATCAATATAGCCAGTATTCTTTTCTGTTTACGAATATTAAGGTTTAAGGACTTGCAAGAAGATGGCGCCCATATATTTTTTATTGTGTCTATTGCCTCTTATTTTTCTTTACAATTTATAAGCTATGAAAATCAGGCCTACGCCTGAATGATAATTTGATAGTAAGTGATCTTAAAAGTCGGAGCATTACAGTAAATATCGTTTTTATGAACTTTGCAGTAAGTATTCAAATTGTCAATTTTTTTAAGGTTACAGTGACATCCATAGCGCGGCGTATTTTATGTTTAGTATTTTCAGTAAAGTAATTTCAGTAGAGTAACAAAAAAGCGTTGCTACACCATTCATATAATTACTGTGTTCATTTGTAATAGCTATTTATGTCACTAGTGGGATAAAGGCATCATCGTACGAGTGCGAAATTTTTACGACGAGGTCGGAAGACCGACTCGTGGAATCACAGGAACGCTATTATGCCTTTATTCCACGTGAATCATACAAAATTTTATTAACGACTACCTTATTATGTTATTCGTTTCCGTTAGGTAAAGAAATTCATTACAACACTAACGAGGTAATGGATTTATTACATCACCCATTTTATAAATTAGTTATGTAATGAATTCATTAAAACATTAGTGTTATAATAAATTTCACAATCTAATAACAATAAATATCTAACACAAATGAATGACATAATAATGACATAACAAGTACTCGTAGATAAATAAAATAAAAGTGTCAACAGCACCTATTATATTTAATATGTTGCTAGACGCTATAAATGGCCATCGTTTTGTCTGTCTTTTACAGGTATAATATGAAACTTTTTGAATCCATGAAATCTACCTCTTTTTTTGTTTGATTTGCGTCATCTACTTCTTGGCTGTTATGCAACGTGCTCAAAAGTAGTAGATCCTATTTTTTGATACATAACTGACTAAAGTAGTGTTTTGAGCAGGCTTATACGCATAAATCCGTTTAAAACCATGGAGGGTGAAAAATATCCACCTTATGTAAAAAGCGCTAAAGTAAAAAAAAACTTATACAAAAACAGTATATTTATAAACAAACGAATGCATTACTGTTATAGCAAAACATATTAAAGAAGGAATATCCCGATCTATACCCTTCTATATAAAAAAACGGACGATTTTTGCAAGTCCAACAAATGGTGTGGGTATAAATACCCACCTTATGCATCGTAGGGTTAGGACTGGTAAGTGAGTCGATTGTAGAATAATTATTTTTTGAAGTTTTAGATTTGTATTAAAAGGAAAAACATATTTAAAAAATACCACTATAGGATTGTAGTAATAAAAACATTATTTTCTCTGTAAAGATGTTCATTTAAAGAGCACGGCATTTGAATAGCTGAAAAATTCAATTAAATGGATTATTTCATGTGTTACGGGCATTTATCACGGCCATAGGTGTACTTACTATATATCACCTGACACGTTTAAAAAGTAGAGGCTTACAAATTATTATTGCAAAGATATCATTAATTTGCAGAATTACATGGCCATATTAGTTAGATTACAGATTACATATACTGTCTGTTTTTGAAATTTAATTGTAAAACATTACACAGTGGATCTCGCTGTGGATAATTCCACATCATTCTGTGTATAACTAGAGATCTAATTTACGAGAGGGTCGATTGGTTTATTAATAACCATTCAGCCCTTCTAATAATAATAATAATAATAATAATAATAATAATAATAATAATAATAATAATAATAATAATAACCAGTTGAGAATGCGCAGAGCTAGCATTGCCATGACGAACAAAAACAACTGTATACTTAATAAACTAATTTATTTTTGAAAACTAATGTTGACGTAACACATTAGTTGTCATAAAAACTAAAATTCTAAAGGTAAGTACTCACAGCAGCGGATCCGCAGGCGGATGTCATACGATTGGTCGATTTGACTCAAACCGATCCGAACCGACCAATCGTATGACATCCGCCTGCGGATCCGCTGCTGTGAGTACTTACCTTAAGTCCTAAAATTTTTCGAATTTTTTTTGTTGCTAAAAATGTTTATTTTTTCGTAAATTTTTAAAAAATACAAAATTTTTCATTTTTCAAAAATTTACCGAAATTCTCGGTGGTCATTTTGACCACTTTCCCGAAGAGATACAAAAAAATGTTTCAACCAAAAGTTTCTTAGAATCCAATGTACTATAAGATTCCAAAAAAGAGATTTTCCAAGAAAAATTCAAAAAAGTCAACAGGGAAAAAGGCGACAGACAGACCGACAGACAGACAGACTTCACGAATTCAGAGACGAACTTTTTGTTCGTCGATAATAGATTTATTTAGCAAAAGCTATCCAAATTACAAAAAAATATATGTCTCTAAATTAAATTAAAATAAATTGTAGATGTGTTACAAAATGTATACAAATGAAGGTGAAATAAAGTTTTATAAATTACTGGAAATGGTTTACAATATAAGTGTACAACAGTCTTTTAAAGGTACGTAAACTGTTACTGTATTTAACATCACATGGTAAGTTATTATAAAGTAATAGTCCTTTTACAAAAATATTTTTAAATGTTTGTATTTTGTTGTGTTTAGTAGTATAATAGTTATTTATATTATTAGTGGGATAGAAGCATCATTACACAACGAGTGTGTAGATTACAGATAACGAGGGCGTTAGCCCGAGTATCTGTAATACACGAGTTACTGTAATGTGCTCTAGCCCACGTATGATATACAAAACTTTATCTATGACTGCAAAAAATTAAGAAAATCGAAAATTTAATGCTGCCGATAACTCCTATTTTTTTACATCAAAAGTAAGGTGACCTATGGATATGTTCAGTAAGCACTATGGCAACCGCTTACAATTTTTCAAACAAAGCTCGCCATTTTGAGATAATCAGTAAAAATTGTGCTTTGTGGTAAAAATAAGAAAATTGTAAACATGAGTGACTCAGAAAGTTTACCTTCTGATATCGAAGAAGCGGCGACAAATGCTGCTTCTTGCTTGGTGCCAGTGAAGTCCAAAGAAAAGTACGAGATGGCTTTTCAACGGTTCAGTTCATGGTGCGACGAGAAAAATGTTAAAAATATTACGCATGAGAAGGTTCTACTTGCATATTTTGATCATTTATCAAAACAGTATAAATCATCGAGTCTCTGGGCTTTTTATTCTATGATTAGAACAATAATGAAAATGAAGAAGAATGTTGACATCAGTAAATACGTGCATTTAATCGCTTTTTTGAAAAGAATATCTGAAGGATATCGTGATAAAAAATAGCAAATTTTCACTAAACAAGATATTAGCAAATTTTTACAAGAAGCAAATGATGATAAATTTTTGTTAATGAAGGTACTGTACCCTTTTTATGCATAAATTATTCTTACTAAGTAATGTTAATTTCAAGGTTGCTTTAATTATTGGAGTTGGTGGAGCTTGTAGGATTCAAGAACTTACCAACATGCTTTTGGAAGATGTCAAAGATCAGGGACAATTCTTCCATGTTCTAATACCAACCACTAAAACAAAAATATCCAGAGAATTTTTTATTACGCCAGGCGAAATTGATGGAGTCAACATGTTAGAATTAATTCGAAAATATGCTGTACACGCCCCAATAACGCCAGTAGTGGACGGTTGTTTTTAGGATACAGAAACCAGAAGTGTATAAAGTTACCTGTTGGTATAAACACATTTGCTGCTATCCCCAAGAATATTGCTACTTTTCTTCAGTTACCTAATCCAGCAGGATTTACGGGACATTGTTATAGGCGCTCATCTACTTCGTCGCTTGCTAATTCGGAAGCTGATCTTTTAACTGTAAAGCGTCATGGGGGCTGGCGCTCAAATACAGTGGCGGAGGGGTATATAGACACGGCAGAAGAAAATAAAAAACAAATTGCTTCAAAAATTCTGGGTGACAAAAATACTATAACAGTTAGAACTACTGCATCGACAGCTGTTATCGAAAAAAATGTATCAGAAATGGCTTGTCCTACTATAAATAGGTGTGAAAATTGTGTTATTAATATTAGCATGTAATTAAGATTGAGTTTGAAATTAAAACGAATTATTTTAAAGAGTGGATTTTTATTTTATTACTTCATTAGTGAAGTAATATGTCACGTTACTTTACTCAAATATTCAATATAATATGCAGTTATCAAAGCAGTCATAGATAATAGCTATTTATGTAACAAGTACATAATGTAGGACTTTATAGACAAGCCCAGTTTATGGCCGAGCGAGCGAAGCGAGCAAAAAAGGGCGAGTCTATAAGGTCCGATTATGTAAGAGTTGCATACAAAGCTTTATGTTCGATTCCTATAATTGGCTAATTATAAAAAAAAAATCAGTTTATAAATTTGACATCTATTCTTGACAGAAGAAAATGTGACAGGTAATAGACAGTTGTCATACTTTATTTTACTACTATATACTTTATTTTACTACTACCACTTTATTTTACGAGTACAATAATAAGCCAGTTCACTGCCTCAAAACAATACAATAAACAGTACTTTATAATGCAATCGGACATAAAAATCATTAATATTCCTAGTTGCATAATTATGTATATCACGTACATTTGTCAATTTTATATTTAGATATTGCGGTAACATATTAAATTTTATTTTAAAGATAAATATTAAGGGTTTAAACATAATTCTTTGATGAACGCTCATTAGACCTAACGCGCTTAACATCATACTAATATGCGTATATCGATTACATTTTTTGTAACTGCTGAGTTTCATTTTTATTTAAATTAAATAATATTGTTGAACAAAATTCCAAATGAAGGGTAATAATACTTTTATATATTAATAGCTTGACATAGCTTGACAGTCCTCTATTAATTCTGCTTAACAAACCAACCTTTTTAGACATTTTATTCATAACATATTTTGCATGTTCCATGAATAACAAATGCTGATCCATTATAACCCCTAAGTATTTTATGTTATCTACTCTTTCTAATTCGGTATGATTAATTATTATCTGTATATTGTTCATATCAATAGTATTAATTAATTAAAGGAGACGAAGACAAACATCCATGGCCTTCAGCTTTTATATGCGTAAATTCCACAATTACGAACTACAAAAGTACTTTTCAAAAGCTTCCGAAAAGCATAATATTTGAATATTTACTGACTTTTAGTAAATAGCTCTTGCTCTTCGTGTTATTAATCAAAGAGTTTGTTTCCAACCTTGTTGTTTGTCGAAATTATTCATTCATACTATGGAAATTAGCCCCATTATCGGTGCAAACGACTCTAATATATCCGCATCTTACGAACGCTGTTAGGATGGTTGACTCCATTCGCCAGAACAGTTGCATCGCTATGACATTATCCACTTCAGGATAAAAGTACAGCCGCCAAAGTACACAGTGAAATAGGATCTATGTAAAATAAGCAACGTAAATTAAAGAAATTATCAGTGGCGTAGCAAGTCCTATAACTTGTAGTGATGGCGCTTATGAAAGATTTTTTCAGGCGAGGTCACCTAAAATGCACGTCTCTACTTATTAGCAATAACAAATTAGTTCGATCATATACGGTCTCGTCTGTCTTGCGAACTTGTTCAGATGTTCGTTGAGTTGTGTTGTCTTCCTTTATTCTGACTTTAATGATTTCTTCTATTTCTAATGACTTATTAATCTTTCTTTTACTGTATAAAAGAAGACGCATATTTTGAAGCATGTTATGATAGTCTAGCTGGTAGCTTAATCTAATAAACACTACTATATTCATTACCCTATGCTACAGCATCTTGTGTTTGTGTGAAAACCATTAAAGTTAGCCGGATTTTTGTATAATACTTAATATTATCTGGGCATGACGTACACAAAATGTAACCTATTTCTCTACAGTATCGGAATAAATGGTATTGCCTAAGGCGTGTACAATGTTAACATTGTACAAACACTTTAGAAATTGACACCATCAGTGCAAAACGTAACATTGTTCAAGAATTGTTCGTCCATATTTCTTTGAAGAAAGTGTGATTTCTACAAGATAATTACATATGCTAGAGACATTTGTATGGCCAGAACTTCAGAGATATAATTTAGAGCATGTGTGGTATCAGCAAGACGGATCAACATCATATATGTTAACATTTGTATTGAATTGTTGAAACAAACCATTCAATAAGTTTAAGTTAGAAGTGTTGGAATTGCTTAATCTACTTTACTCTGTAATTATTAAGATATATACTGGTAAAGAGGCCAAATTGTAACGTTACGTTTTTTTAACTTCACTAAATATCATTTTGTTCGCATAATAAATAAAAAACCCTTAGTGCGGTCCTGCATATTATTGTTTATTTTCTCTTGATTTAAAATTATCTTGGTATTCTGTATAAATATGAGTCTTACTAAATATCAAAGGTCACTTTCAAAAGCAACATTTCCAGACTAATAAAATTTGTTTCTAGAAAAATCTATAGATTTCGTTTTAAAATGGAATAGAATGTCCCAGAACAAAGCTGTTTTCAATTCCGTGCCTATAAGGGTTAAAATCTAATATTCGCCCTAATAAAAGTTTTCTTATGGTTAAAATGCATGAAACTTCGAATTTACAGCTTTAAACACATTGGGTTGAAATATTTTCTAGTAAAAAAATTACCGACAAACAGAATATTCTAGAAACAATTTGTCTAGACGGCCACCTGTAAATAATATCAGGCTTTCTAGAGGCAAATCCTAAGGGGAATCCCCGAAAGTTTCGTTGAAATTGTTCTGGAACAAAATGACGTAAATATACCTCATTGGCCAAAGAGGATCCCGCCATATTTTTATTGGTTCAATTGAAATTTTACACTTCTCAAAACGTACTCTATCGTCAAAATACTTTTAGTTTAGCAGAGTTTACAATAGAATCTCATACAGTGAACAAGAGAATAGACGGGCTGAGCGGAGAGTAATTTCGCGCGTTGTTCTGGGGCTCTTTCTTCAGAGAAGCCCCCGGTGAAGTTTATGTTAATTATTGTGTTTTTAACATTACAGTTTTCAATATAGAACAAAGTTACCGTTTTAAGAGTATAATTAAGATGTACTATTACCGTTTTGTGTGTTTAGTTCCGTTATCGTATCGGAAGCTCGCGTGCTTCAATTTATCGTCGACTTTTCAGGGTTAATAAATTACCCAAACCATACGTTTCCCGTGTTATAACCGAATAAAATTAATCCAGTGCAGGATTATTTCGCAATTACAGTTTTAATTAAAGTTTTCCAGTTAGTTTAGTTCAGTTTTAGTAAAAAAGAGTCCGAAATAAACACTTACAGGGTGCGGAACTTTCCGAATTATTGCCGCATACCTACAGGGTGTCAGCCGTTGGTACTTTCCGAATGCAGTAACGTGTTTTAGTTGTTGTGAAAGATACACAAATCTAAGTGATTAATTTAGAATCGCTCTTACCGAAACCTAATAATTAGTTCCGTACGATTTATCGATTTATAATTAAAGTGCAGTTAGTATTTTGTTGCCGTATTCTAGTTTGTTGAATGATTTATTTTGATAGTAATACAGTTATTATAACGAATAATTATATTTACCGAATTTAACTTATCGTAAACCAAGTTTTTACAGGATTTCGTTTTAATGTAATTCATAGACGGAAGTTTTAAAACTAAAGAATTTCTTGAACGGCACGCTTAAGCGTGGTGCCTCTTTAATAAAGGAAAACCTTTTCTACGAACATTATTATTAACCAGTGGTGGTTTAAGAAGAACATTTCAAATAAATAATTAATAATTGATTTTATATGGTTATTCCGGTTATTTAAAAAAGGGGACTTTATTGGCTAATAGTTCTAAAGAAACACAGTTATTGCGAACTTTAATTTCTTGGTTCAAATTCAGTACCGGTGTCAGTAATTGAGGTGTTGTCCAGATTTCTTCAGTTTCATCAAGCAGTTGAGTTTGGTGATTAGTGTTTGTGATTGAAAAGGCAATATTGTATGAATCAATATATTTTGTTAAAGCCAATGTAAGTTGAACCATTATTTATGTATCAAATATTTTTGATCACTATTTGCATGTGCATAATTCCCCGTCGCTAAGAATTCTTACGTTGGGTATCATTTTTTATATTTAAATCTATAACGATGTCTTAAATGAAATTTTCTCATTTTTATTTTTTCGTTTATAAATAAACCTATTTTTGAACCTAATTAGACTGAATAATATTGAACCATATAGTTATGAAAGTCTTTAAATATTTTTTATTCAACCTAACTTTGACATAATTGATTATGACTAATATTTGAATTAAATTTTATAGAACTGATACCGATTTCTGTTTGCCAGCATCGGGTCATTATTATTATAAAATTCCCGGACATCCCTAAACAGATGGTGCTCAACTATATGCATTTGCTTGTGTCTTAAACTTATATCCATTTTTTTATAATTAGTGAGCTATGGAAGCAATACCTGCGACCTGAATTTAAATTTGTTGTGTAGATATCTCTAGTCGAGGCAATCTTGAGTTGTACAGTAAGTATCAAATAATTTGTGTTGTACAGTTTGTGTAAGATTTTGAAGTTAAAGTAATTTGTTTTGTTTTGTTCCGGAAAAATAAAGTATATTTCACTGTCGCCCAATCGCGGGGTTTGTTGTTGTAAAAAATAACTAATGTTTCAAAATAACATATTTAAGTACATAACCGTGCTTCGATATCTCAGATTTTGTTCAATTTCTTTCCTTGCATAGATACATATGAAATAACATCAAATTATTTTTTTCAGATTTTTTGGGTAAAAAATGACCGAAGTAGAAATTATGAAAAATTTCGATTTTGATGCAAATTCTGCTACCCGACACTACATCATCTAACTAAAATTGTCATAACTCCCTTATTTCTTGAGTTATCTGGCTCATCCAGGTGTCGGATTAAAGCTAGTTCTGTACAGTAAAAAAGTAGCAGGATGTGAAGGCAAATTTTACTGTTTTTACAAATTCTGACTTTATTCCTGTGCTACAATTATCACCCCTTAAACTTTTTTATGGAATCATCTTAGCATGCACTTTGGTATGGTTAAAATACTCTTTTTATGGTGTTATTTTTAGTTTTGGAAAAAATATTATTTTTTAAAAGTTTTCCTTCAGAGCCTGCTACTTTTTGACTGTGCAATGTCTCTGCACGTTTTTTGATGTCCTCTGAAAGATCCAAGAACTAGCTTTAATCTGACACTTGAATGAGTTAGATATCTCAAATAATAAGGGAGTTATGCAAATTTCAGTTAAATGAAGAAAAGGATTAGTCGACAACGAGTTAATTAAATACGCGCATCGTGTTGTAGTAGAAAATAAATGTGTATATATAAAATAGTGTAATATAAATCTTGTAGTAAATAATGTAGTTAAGTCTGTTAATAGTTTATAACTGTGTTTGTAATTAATGTTAGTTTAAATCTTTTCTTTTAATAATAGACAATTAAAACAGCACCTTTAGTATTATTTAAAACTAATGTTACACTATTTACAATATCTTCGTTATTTATTGAAGAAATAAGTAACTTCTGTTTTTTCCCAATTTGAAACCAATGAGGTGTTGCTTGCCCTATTGTTATAGTTATTTTTTTTGTTTACATCCGTGCTGCAGAGTCTTTTATTATTTAAATTTGTATAACAAATATTTATTACTAAAATTACTATACTCCCTGTTATTTATACGAGGGTTGCGCTGAAAATTGTTAGTTATAAAAAGACCCTTGCATTTTTTAACAAAAAATATTTATTGTTTTTCAAAATATTCTCCATTCAGACTAATACACTTGTGCATTCTTTGAAACCACTTTTTAAAACATTCGGAAAATTCATTTTCTGAAAGGTGCTTAAAAATTCTTTGAACTTCTGTAACTGCTGCATCTGCGCTGTAAAATCTGTTACCTCGCATCATTTTTTTAACAGTTGGAAACAAAAAAAGTCGCACGGCGCCAGATTTGGGCTATACGGAGGATGAGTTACCAATTGAACTCCCGTATCTTTCAAAAAATCCAATGTTCTGGCAGCAGTGTGGGAGGATGCGTTGTCATGATGGACTAAGATGTTACGCAAGCCGGTACTTTGGCGACCTGTCTGTAATTTTGCAAACATCTGTGGTAAAGCCACTTCGCAGTACCATTCAGAATTAACAGTTCTCCGATCTTCAAGTGGAATAACAGGCAACAGGACCACTTCGGCGGAAAAAACAGCAACCATTTTCTTATTGACGCTTCTGCCACGAATTACTTTTGTGGGCAAGTCTTCATCTTCGAATACCCAAACACTAGACTGCTGTTTAGTTTCAGGGTCGTAACTGTATACCCAAGATTCGTCACCAGTCACAATGTATGCCACTTGCTTGGAAGCTCCTCCGTCAAATTTTTGCAACATAAATTTACACCAGTCTACTCGAGCCTGTTTTTGATTTTCTGAGAGCAAATGCGGTATCCAACGGCTTGCTAGCTTTCTTACCCCAAGATGTTTATGCAAAATGGTATTCACCGCCTAGGATTCAATCTTCACTTCTTCCTGAATCTCCTTATAAGTAATATTTCGATTGGACCGAATCAAGCTTGCCACACGATCAACATTTTCTGAACAGGCAGCTTCCGCAGGTCTTCCAGGTCTTGCTTCGTCTTCTAGCAGCTCTCGCCCTCGTCGAAATTCGCGGAACCAATGACTAACAGCGGATAATGAAGGGGCAGCATCGCCAAAAGCTGCTATCAAATTTTCATGGCTTTGCTGGTATCCTAACTGTCTTTTATAGTCGTAGAAAATCATAGCTCTAAAGGCAGTTCGCGGAATGCTCATCTTAACTGAATTAAAAATGCACAACTACTTATCTTACAAAATTAACTACGTTTCACAAGGAAATTGGAACGTTTGACAATTGTGGGTAACCAGTCAACCATGTCAACTAATGCGACATTCAATTGTTGCAATTGTTTCTAGCCAATTGAGCTTGCATGACCTGCTACTAACTATTAACAGAGCATCCCTCGTAGCGGTTTTTGTTATTTTAATAAGGTATTCATTCATTCGTATCGGTCTTCGATATGGACAAACGAATTTGAAACACAGTGGCGCTTAGCAAATATAGATGATTTTATAAATTCCACACTTTTTTAACATATTTTAAATAATTTACTTAAGTAGTAATATCTGTATCCGAAATCACAACGTAGCTGTATTTGTTGTCTCTTATATAACTATACTTGAAGAAATCTCAGATGAAATCCAACCATATAACCGACCACCTATCTGCATATCTCATTCAAAATATTAAAAGGTTGAAATATCATTTTTATCGTGCATAACAGTAACGAATTACAATTAAAGCCAACGCTAAAATTTTAATTAATTAACCTAATATAAGTATGGCAAATATTTACGTTTAGAATATTACTGTTAGGTTTTTAAATTAATCCGCATCAATAAATACCAAACCTTCCAAATTACAGAAAATTTAATAAATATGATTTGAATAAGATAAACAATAATTCTATGCAAAATAAACATTGCTGAAATTAAAAACCAGTTTATGGTTTACATTAGAAAATTTTTAACTAAATAGAGAAATTCACTCTTGTTTTCGCTGTTCCGTAATCCGTGTAAATTCAAATTTGTAAACTTCACCTGCACGAGCTCGACTGAGGTAATTGGATAAGGGATAAAGGACGTTATGCGACTGTTTCCAAAGCTCACTTTGATATACAGTTTCTGCGGCGACCTACGAGGTGGATGTAATATAATACCAAAGTGACTTCTAATTACCTCTATTTGTTTAATTCTTTTAGAGTTTATTTACTAATATAAATTAAAAATGATGGTATACAAAAAACTTCGACATGACATGACAGTAATGAGCTTTTACATCAATTTCAGATTAATTAACAGCCAATCATCAGTTGACGGATGCCTTTGATCATTTTATGCGTTTCGTTAATTTTCTTTTTTAATTAAACTCACTACTGTCTCCATTCATTATTGTTAAGAATTTCCATGAGAAAAAGCAATAGGCTGTCTTTATTCATTGGAAATTTAAATAGTCCGTTTAATATTAATTTCAGTATATATTTTAATGAAGGCTACTTCTGAAAGACACATTAATTTCCTGTATGAATGAAGGTTGAAGCCGTAAGAAAGGCCAGCGTGAGAGTTTGCTGTAAAGAACGAAAAAAAAAAAGAAAAAAATTGGAAAGCTTCTTACGTTTAGTTCTGCTCCGACGGTGGGGAAGTATCGAAACGGTGGCGTTCGACCTTTGACGTATTGAAAAATTTTCACCCCAGCTTTCTTCCATTCAACTTTGTGCAGCTGCTCCAAGGGCACACTGTGCTCGCATTTCAAAATGACATCGCCACCTTTCACGGCGTATTTTGGCATTACGAGTTCTAGTCGGTCTATTGTCGCTAGGGAGCCTGAAAATACAAAAGAAAAGGTGTCAGAAAAACGTTCTCATACTATCAGTTCTATGTTCCTCTTTTTTGTCGGCGATCTTGAATATGCCACAAACGCAAACTTATTATTTATGTATTTTATCTGACCACTTTTTGTTACCAACTCATATAAGAAAAATGTTAGGAGAAAATGCTTGTTAAAGTTACCAATATTTATAACCTGTAAAAAGGACAACTCTCAAGCGAGTACCTTTTGTAAGCCACCTGCGGATGAAATATCGGGGTCATTTTGACAGATAAATTGCACGGCATTAACAGAAAGTTCCCATTCCCTTTTTGAAATATTTATGCAAAGAATAAACTTCAAAGTTCACTTGACAAAGGATTAAAAATACCTGACTTTCATTTCTACCCCTTTTTAACATCCGGAAAACTAGGGATTTTTCACGAATTGTTTGACTTTAATTATAACAGCTTTCGACTTTGTGAAAATCTCACCCACTTGTATTTTAAAGAGCGAAAGACTTTTAAAAACCATACGGTATAAAATTAGCTTAGCATACAGCACTTTTGACCCCTTTTTTATTTGCCGTATCGATTCAACTAGCTTGGCGTAAATTTATCGCAGCAGGGCCGGATTTAAATCTAAGCTCACTAAGCCGTAAATCAAAGGACATCGCGTTCTACGGAGTTTTCGGTGGTTTAAATTTATAAAAGTAAATAACGGGATAGACTTGGTCACACTAATTTGTATGCAATCCAAGTAATCGATACTAACTAGTTTTACGTATTAGCAGTCGAAATACAGTTTTTTTATGCTTAACTGTAGGTAATACGATTATACGATTAAAACCTTATCATCTAAAGGTCGTATAATATTTGGGAATCCTAGTTTTAATTAGAAACTTAAAATTGGATAACGGGATAAAAAGGACTAATGAAGGACAGATTGGTATTTGCACAATTTGAAAATAACGCATACCTGTATGGGTAGACAAATATAAATAAATAGTACTGTGGCGTGTAAACTTACTAAATATTACTTAATATATTTTGAGACTTTGAGGCTTTTTGAGACAAAGTCTCTCTTTAAAAATATCTTTGTTTCATTTGAAGCTTCAAATGCTGCCATTAAAATTAAACTGTTTGTGTACCTTTGATTTTAATATTTGCCTTTTTTAACTTTTACTTTGAGCAACATTACATTGTTTTGTTTGTGTATACCAGACAATCAATAATTTTAGAATTATTGATTAATATTAAAAATAAAAAAAATATACATATTTTTACATAAAGAGTTATGATATCAGTGATTGTAAAACTCCCAAAAAACCCTACTTTTACTTGGTAATCAAATTACATTGAAATCAATCAATGCAGTCAAACAAAATCATAAAATGCATAATCATTACGTTATTTTATTTACTAAAGATCTTAGTGCTTCGGCCGAGACATCTTATTAAGTCATATTATACTCAGGCGTGGGTGTTAAATCACAAAAACTTCTGATTAGATAAGAGATTCCGGAACAAATAAAAAAAATAGAGGGCGCCACCAAACTGAATAGAGGTTACATCATTTTTTAATAAAGGCGGGAAGTCCACTGTTTGGGAAATGATTTCCTTTTTAAATTTGTCATTAAATTTCTCAAAACAACAAAAATTTTACATCAAGAATTCTAAATAGAAAAATCGACGTTGTTTCGGGATCCCCACAAAATAAAATTTACACAAATACCAAAGACTAGGGGTCGTAGTCACATCTCACTATTAAGTTAATAACATGTTTAATTACCATGGCAACCAATTCTAATCTTTTTCTACCTATTAGAATTAGATCTCTTTTCATATTGATTTTAAATTTTAATCATAACTTTACTTAAAGACACCTTTAATGATGCCATGAGAATACGACCCATAATCTTATAAAACAATTTTAGAACATACCTACATATACATGACTGTAATCCAATAAACAGTTATCCTGTACAATTGGTAATTTTTACTAAAGCTTCACACAAAAATGGCTCAAGCCAATAACCCACAGACCATAACACCAAAATTCACATAAAAAACTGCTGACTGAAACTACAGTTGCGGGAAACACCTTGAATCTTGATGAATATGAATATCGCCAACAAAAGTTTGGTTTGGTACTACTAAAAATTAACTCTAAATAACATTTTCTGAAGGTTTTTATACAAAAGGTTTAGATAAAATAATTCCAAATTAATGTTCCGTATAACATGTTAACACTGCAAGTAACACATTAGCCGCATTAGCGTCTGAAACGCATAAATATTGCTTTAATCCATTTTCCGTAAAATGGCTCGTGTAAACCTATTTGATGTTGCAACAGATCTTCAAAGGTTACGAAGTTAGGTTAGGTTAGGTTAGGTTAGGTGTGTCTAGCTGCATTTATGAAAGTTCTGATTATTGATTATATGTATACTCGTGTGTTATAATGTATACCCATGTTAGATATAACTTTTATTTTGAAATGTCTACAAACCTAAGTACTATTGATTTCATAATGCTCTAGGACAGTAAGGCTAATATAAAGCTATTTTTTCGTTCTTAACATTTAACATGATAGGACTATTATACCTATAGGCTTTTGTCAGAAAACACTAAAAACGGTCTGACAGATTCAGCGGATCATGTTGCTTTAATCTTTTGTTTGGTTAAATAAGTAAATTGGCCCCTATCACTCACTATCTGTAGATTTTGATGTACAACATGGTTTGAAACAAGCCAAGAAGTGTCGACAGCTGCTATCGCAATTTGATTGAAAACGCAGTATGTTCATAATGTTTCTGACAGTGGTAGTTCTCCAGAGTCGACACGTTTTGCTATGAAAGATTATAAGAGCCGAAAGACAATATTAGATTTTTGACGAGACGCTATAACTGCTGTGGCGTCAACGAAAGTGGCTAGAGTTAGGTGGTAGTTAGCTGGTGTCATAAGATGTCGGAAGATCCGCCGTCTATAAAAGGCACAAGACGGGACTCAGTTCACTACCTTGTGGTACGCCAGATTTGACCGAAATCAGTGACGTGCAAACTTTTTGATATTTTACCAGAAGGTATCTCTCTGGGAGGTATGACATTAGTACTTCAAAGTAAGATTCTATTTAATCTTATAAAGTCAACCGACATTATGAAAAGCTTATGAAACATCGAGAAAAGCTGCAGAACAGTACTTTCTTTGTTTTCAAAGTCGTCTTTATTTGTTGGCAACTCTTTGTATCTACTCAATAGTCGAATTTTGTCGACGGAAGCCAAACTGGTGGTTCAGGACTAGACGTTCTTCTTCTTGGAGTGGCTTTAATCGTACCGATACCCCCCAAGAAATTGTGGAAGCGGCAAGTGTTGCGACTTTAAATTTGTTGCCAGTTAAATCACAACAAACTTACTTAAAACAGTACGAGTGTTTTGTCGAGTGGTGCAAAAGTAAGAACATAAAGCACTGGTCTGAAAATGTTTTTTTGGCCTTTTTTCGGAAAAGGCCAAAACATACAAAGCGTCAACTTTGTGGTCCCTATATTCGATGGTGAAGGCAACGGTAATTGTGAAAAACGACATCGACATCAGCAAATTTCCAAAACTGATTTCTTTTTTAAAACAACAAAATAGGGGATACCTTGCCAAAAAATCCGCAATATTTACTAGAGATGATGTTATGAAATTTTTGCTGGAGGCCCCTGACGTAACCTATTTGATGTGGAAAGTATGATTAGGTTTTTTACATTTTAATTTGGTTTTGCTTAACTGATTTCGGTAGGTTTGCTTGATAATTGGGTTGGCTGGCGCATGCAGACGTGATGAATTAAGAAAAATGTCAATAGATGATATTCAAGATAAGGAAAACATGCTAGTAATCACCATCCCAGAAACAAAAACTGCAAAAAAAAGGATTTTTACAGTCACCGATGAAATTCTAGAAGGTGTGCATGTCCTTCAGCTTTGTAGGAATTATATGAACCTACGACCATTACATACTCAGCATAAGACTTTTTTTGTCAATTATCGTAATGGAAAATGCTCCACACAGGTGATAGGAGTGCATACCTTCGGAAAGATTCCATCATTAATTGCAAAATATTTACCGAACGTTAGTAATTACACGGGTCATTGTTTTCGAAGAAGTTCAGCCTCGTTACTAGTTGAAGCTGGAGGCGATATCCTTATGTTGAAACGCCATGGGGGCTGGACTTCTTCAACGGTGGCTGAAGGCTACATAGAAGACTCTCTGTCCAACAAAACAGAAATTTCAAAAAAAATTTTGACAGGCAAGGATGGCCCTTCAACATCTACTTCGTACATTCCTGCTCCTGTTGACAACATCAGTCATATAACTGAAAATAGAGTCCTTAACAATTCTTTAACAAACCAACAGGCACTTTCCTTAAGCTCTTCCAGCGGCGTTCACTTCGCAAATTGTACTAGCTGTACATTCACTATCAACATTACCAACAATATTGACAAAAAGAAAGAGTGATGAATATATAAATAGATACTTATTAATAGTTTTGATTTAGATCGTTCTGTTGTTAATCTTGAATAAAATTACTTAAATAACACGAGTATTTTATTTTTCGGTCGATTGCGATCAGATGGTTGAGGTTAAGGTTACGTATATAACGCTTATGCAACCACGGCTGCACAACAACATTCAATTGGTCTAGCAAACTACAGGAAATATAAAACTTTATCGAACTATTATTATGGGTTGGTGTTGGTTGACATTATAGGTAGAATTTGTTCATGAAATGGTTTTTGACAGATGAGTCCAAAAAAATGACAGATGTGTACAAAAATAGCAAAATTTGACAGATGAGTACAAAAAACGAAAACTTTATGGCGCCAAAGTGGGCCATAGAATCATCCTTTTTATAATCATCGCCTAAAAAATTGTTTTAGTAATAAGTAGATGGTACTTAATCGTACGGAAATAAAAGAGCGGATTTGTATGCATTCGAATAAACGAAGTTTTGGCAAAGTAATATGACATATTTCTGGTTTTCTCCAACCAATTTTTTGGTAGTTAAATTTAGAACTAATGGCAATTAAAGTTTTTACAGAAAGTGCCAAAATCATTTGATTAAAATACAATCTAGAGCTAATTATTATCATAAATTAATTGAATAGCTTTAATAGTTAGTAGAATGCTTGATTCATAAAAATTCTGTAGCAGAGTAACATTACGTATAAAGCGTTTATGGGTTTCTGTCAGAATAAATGTAACTTATTTCAATTTATAATTTTCATTGAGACAAGCTACAAAATTTCATAACATATAAAAAACTGCTAATTATCCCTCGTATTTATCGTATGTTAGTGATCGTCTTTATGGTAAAAAATATAGAATTAGCAAAAATTAAAGAAGAATTTAATTTGGACAGTAGTAGGGGGCAGTTTATGTTTGAAAAATACTATTCAGAGCAGAAAGTACCATGTAATGAAAAATCTTAGTTAAGTGAATTCGAGATGTCAAATTATACATTTGTGACAGTGTGATAAACTATTTTGAGATACTATTTATTAGATTTATTTGTAGGAAATCGTGTTATAACTCCAGATCCTGTAAGTTCCAATGCACGTCACATCCTACGTCATAACCTCAAATATAGTATATTAAGTATCAAGAACAGTAAGGACAGTTTACCGATCGACGACAATGTTCTTCGCTTCGCTCATTCGCCAATATTGGAGGAGATCGGTAAACTCCTTACTGTTTGAGATGCTTATACTATTTTTTGTACGACCATTATGAATACAAAGGATTAACTAAGGAAATATCCCCGAAAAAATAGATTTTAGATAATTTATTTTTGCCTTGTATATCCACCAAACATTAAGTAGGTTTTGTCGTTAACATGGATACGTTTGTAATTACTATTATTTTTGAATGTCACGATATTTGTCAAACTCGTGAGAATGAGTGAATCTGAAAACGAATATAATTGGGATATTGAAGAGGCCTGAGCAAATCTAAATAAACAACATACATTTTTTTAAATAGTCCAATTATTTAGAAAATAAATGATTTCTCGCGAAAGAGACATCTAAAGATCATGCATTTATTTTATAAATTACATATAATTTACTTACCGTTCTGTTTTTGACAGAACTGAACGGTAAGTAATTACTTACCGACGAGTTTTTGCTTAGCAACCAGTAAATATAACCTACTGTTCTAAAACCAATTATGGTAAACAATCCGAAATAGCATGGTCGTACAAAAACGTCATTAAATTAGTATGTTTACATTATTTGCATGAGTGGAATGACTACTTATGTGTATGCAACCAATTTAGCACATGTATATAGGATGTTATGGCACTTGGATCATTAATTGAAATGCAAATAGTGCAAAGAAAAATAAGCCATTTTCATTATACAAGTAAGAGAGAAAAATGAATAATAAACGCGAAAAAGGCTTTTCGTATAATTTACAAAAGCTTATTGGGTGTCACTGGAATTAGGATAGGTTAAGATTAAATAGGCATTTCCAAGAATTATTTGTCTGTTTTGCTGAAGTACGTACCTTACCATGAACTAACAAAACGCCAGATGTGTTTAAGTTTGTAAAACGATAAAATAAAGCGATTAAAACAAAATAAAAAGATTTTTTGAACATAAGTAACTGAACTAAGTAGGTATATAGCATATTGTGAAAATACTTAAAATAACACAACTACATAATTTTATTTAATTTCTAAAAAAACAAATAAGATAATACAGTATAATAATAAACAAACAATATACAGAAATATACATTTATTCTAAAATATACAAAAATACATTTAAATTCTGTCTTCACCACCATCGCCGTAGCAGCTGCTGTCATCGTTCGAATCGCCGACATGTATTATAAGGGGTTGGGTATCAATATCAAATCGAACTTCCTTCTCCCATTGCTTGTTTATTGTTTGTTCGTCTTTGTTAATATATTGTTTTCGAATGCTTTATAGATGCAGTGATATGGTGGAAGAAAGAGTACATACTCTGTGACCCCACTGCAAAGTCAGCCTTTTTGCAGCGAAGATTAATATTATGTATTAGATTATAATTAACTAAAACATAAACTTAAAGCTACCGTTCCATTATATGAAGCAATTCTGCCTTAAGTAAGATGGTCATCGAATGGTATATTCATCTTCTGTACCCATTCTTGTATCTCTGCTTTTTTATTGTCCTTATTGGGCGGCTTGTTTTCAATACATCGGTTATAACTGGTGTTGTCTAAAGTAATTATTAAAAGCTCTTCTAAATTCTTTAGCAGTTGGTGCTTAAACCACTTCAAGAAGTTATTTTTGTTCATTTCACCATGACAATCGACATACCTAGCTCATCTTCCAAAGAAGTCTTTGGCGATTATCTCGAAAACTACTGTTCCCCCCTTGCAATTTTACTATGAACACTATTCTTCAGCTCTATGGGACGCATCGAGTGAAATATACCATGTACGGCTGCGGGTGGCGAACTTGAGCTGGAGAACAGTCAAATTATTTATACGAACGTTTCTGATGCATCTCATAAACAACATTACAGATAGCTACTTGGTCAAAATTGTTTATGTTTCTAACAGGATTCATGCGTATTCTTTTCCGTTTAGGACTTCTCACAAGATGATTGTTTCTTGATGTTTTAGTAATACCACTTATTGTGCAAATGTTGATGTTAAGTGCATTTGCAGCTCTGTAAACAACCATTTAAATTATAACTGAATTACATGGATACACATATCCATTGTATAACATTCTTAAACGTACCTGCCTCTCTTACTGCAGTGAGTGGTAAGATTGGGGCACCATTATTACGTTCTTCCTCAAAATAATTTACTAAGGATAATATTAGCTACTTTGACTGTCAAAAAAGCGGGGGGGTGTCATCCTAACCTCACTTTAATATTCGTGCAAATCGAAGAAATTACGCAAGATAACGAGTTATTTAGTTTTGAAAAACGGTTTTTAATAGTTATGCAACATGTAGACACGTGTACAAACTATCTCGCGAAGCACAGTCACAAAAATATAACCATCGACCTCAACCCTATGACCACAACCAACAAACGCCAAAACACAAATGAAAACAATGAAAATATAAATCAATTGTAGACCGATATGTAAACGAGCAAACGAGAAACAGCAGGATTACCAAAGTCGAAAGACAAATATGAAAGTCATACGCAGTTAATTACTTTACAGTTTTTATTTCAATTATATAAATTCAAAATATAATAGATGGGAATAAATAAGATGATTTTACTGGATTGCAGTAAAATTTACATGTGCAAAATAATAACTCAAAAAACCTTTAAAAACAAGCACTCCTATATTTATTTTTGTCAAGTTTACAACAAAAAACCGCCCTTAAAGAATTTGAAAAAAATATTGATGACGTGCATCGGAACTTACAGGATCTGGAGTATACAAGGCAAGCACAACCTTATTTTAGCTTCTTTGTCCAGCACACTGTATAATTATTAAAGATATTAAAGATATTTCGTTAAAATTGTTGCCTTTATTGCAGATTTCGACTGTGGTTGTCGAATTGTGGTTTCCAGTCTTAAAAAGTCGGAATACCAAACAAACAATTACTAACTTGATATCGACCCCTTTTCAACGTTTCTTTAAATAGAAAATTGGTTTTCCTGAAAACTTGTTAGCTTTAAAATCTTCTCTGTCACGTGTACACAGGTAATTTAGGTTTTAGAATGGAATTCCAATTGATATCCAGGACATCATCAATCATCCAAATGACCAGGGCGCAGTACATATGTGACATTGTAATACAATAATTAAAACTAAAATACGAGGGCATATACAAACGTAATCTGATTTCCATTGAAAGCCAACATACTATTTGTTTTTTTTCGATGTTTGTATTTTAGTCGCTCGTTAGTCATTTTCATTTGTAGAAGAAAAGCGCGACACAAAAAAAATGTAAATGGTGTTATAATATTAATAGCTGCATCTGGTTGTTACAAGAGTAATTATGACCACTATACGGATTGGGGGTTATGATTAATGTTTGTGTGAATTATAATAAAATTTTATCTTTACGTCGTATGGTTTTGTGTCGTTTGTTCCCAGATAATTGCCGTTATATTAAAACAAAGACGTCGTACTATCCGTGCCATTATTAAATATAAAATTTATGCTTGCACTAACTCACATTGTAGCGGTTGTAATATCTGAGCAGCCACGTTTCCTGCTTTATGGTAAAATTTCGTTTGATTTTGTAACTACGTATTCTAGGCCTGTAATATAATACCTACGCGTTAATATTGACGTCTAGCAGCATCTATCTAATGTATTATTCCAAGGAAGTTTCCTTTTACATATTCATTAATCATGATCTACTCCATTAATTAAAGGGGTTATAGTTGAAATTTAATAAATCAAGGACAAAAGTTGGATATCAAGTTCTTTTCTGCGGTTCCGAGCTGAAAGAAGTGAAAAGAATTGGGATTTTAACTTCAGAAAACGTGCCTAATGTGAAAGGAGAGAGCGGGTACGCCCAGAAATTAGACCCATTTTGTTGCGGTCGTCCTACACACACTAGGGATTTTAGCTTTGGGATTATCTCCGCCTCTACTCTCCAAATAACATCCAACAAAGCGGCTTTGACTACGAATTTCTAAACAAATTTTCAGTTGTAGAGGTGTGTGGAAAATGTTGTTATGAAGGAGATAAAGAGAAATGGACGTTCAGGAAGAGGAAATAATTGACAGGTGCTCTATGGTTAACAATTGTGAATTTTCATATCAGCAAGAGAACGAGAAGATATATAGCCTTCGACGTAAGATTTATAATGTAACATTATGTGTTAGCAATAGTTTGGGTTCCCTCAAGGAATTTGATCAGCGAGTTGCTTGGAGTGTTCGGGATGGATGATAAATATCCTAGAAGTTGGTGGTTTTCCGATCTATAAAGCACTGAAAGTCAACAGATATGAACGGGCAAGAAAGAATTTTTAAATTATGAAAATGGAGGAGGAATAAAAATTCTGTAATAAGAATATTGGAAAAAAGTTTTTAAGAATAATAAGGGATGATGAAGTACTTATCGATTACTTACCCCTATTATTATTTCAGCCGCAGAAGACAATAAAATCTCATTATTGATTCAGTAACTTTATTCAATAAAAGACGCTATTAAAACCAAGAATATAAATATTTATTATTTTCATCCAACCATTAATTTTAAGATAAAATACAGGATGTTCTAAAACTAGACTATCAACATTATCAGCGCAAAATAGCTTCATTAGTGACACAGAAAGAAGCCATTAAAATTATCTTTTGTTTTCAACAAAAGTTGGCAATGTTTTTATGGTGAGTTATTTAACACAAGGAGTTTTTTAAAATAGAACAAATTATTATCGCTTAATACGTACATAAGTAAGCGTGAAAGTAGGTACGTAAAATAAGGGTGAAAATATATCTGATTCCTTCAACAGTGAACATTTTCAGAATTTAGTTATTAAACCATGAACACATGGCTGCTTTCGTCTTTTTGTATATCCATATAACAGCCTTGGTAGTGTAATGCCTGGCGTGCCGGAATTTCACCCAAGTGGCCCGCAATCGACTCCCGGCGCCGGCAGATCTGGTTAAGGTTTTCTGCAGTTTTCCTTAGCTGTGACACAAATGTGGGATTTGCGCTGTTCCATCTGTAAGTCGGCTGCAGCCGCACATTGGGCCTACATAATAATAATAATCGCCCCCTCCCTCCCGCACAAGCTTATAGCTTCTGGGGCCTTGCTTTAGGTTATGGGTTGTAGTAGTTATTATTATATTATACTGTATACTTCAAAATGGTTTGGGGTAAGCCAGTGAAGTCTGGGGCCCTAATAAATATCTTTAGCATTTACAGGCCAATTACGAGTCGAGAAATAGGTTTTGACGGATAAATCCGACGGATAGACGGAACGTCGCGTTTTCGGGTTATTTTCAAGAGTAACATTTTCTTTAGTGGGGCACCCTGTATATTTTTGTAGAAATGGATGGACAACGACGTAATAAATACAAAAGTTTATTACCTCTTTAAAATGAATAATAAAGAAGTTATGGACCATATTGTTTGTTATTTGTTGTCTAGTTCATTTTTTCGGTTTAATCTTGGTAGCAGCCGTTACAGGTAATGAAAAAAATGACAAAAGTTATTGAAGCTGAGCTGAAACATTTATTAGATAGTAATAAATAATGATATAAAATAAAATAATGCAAAATACTATAAAAGAATCTAAAATAATAGTGACAGAGTAGTTAAATGTTATTCTTTTATAACAGGTGCTCGAAACTCCTCCTTCTTGCTTGATACATCTTTTAATTCGGATTTTAACATGACGCACCGCTTTTAAAATTGCCTTACCATTAATATTTATTAATAATGTAGGTAATTCTGTTTTGCAACTCATTTACGTTCTCGTATGCTTGCTTGTAAACTTCATCTTTAAGGTACCCCCAAAAATAACAATCAAGAGGCGTTATATCAGGAGAACGCGGAGGCCACTGAATGGGTACTTCAGTGGCGTTCCTATTCATTGGTCATCGAAGAATTTTGTAAGCAAGTTCCGTGCTGTATTGGAATTGCGCGTAGGGGCTCCGTCCTGTTGAAAGTAGATTCCTTCATGTATGCTATGAACATCAAGGTTTTCCAAGAAATCATGTAATATTGGTGTCATGGGCTGAACGTATCGCTGGGCTTACTTAAAGTGCCCTCCTAAAAATATGAGCCAACAACCCTTGATCCAAATAGACCACACCAAACATTTAAACTAAAGCAGCCTTATGGACTTCTTGGATGTATTACGAAAGGATTATTATCGTTAGACCAATAATCCTCGTTTATAATGAAATATTTCGTAGTTCTTCTCTTTAAGAACATATCTTTATTTTCTCTAAATTTTCGGTACAGGGTGTTGGAATATTGACGACTTACTTAGCAACCAATTCTTAAATCGTGTAACAAAGTTTCTTTAACTAAATAATACAAATCTCTTGTTGTTTTAGGGTTATGAAGCCTTTCAGAGTTTAAGGTAAATTTAAATGTTTTAGAAGAATAAAGGAGAGATACTAAATCATATTCGAACATCAACGAAAACTGACGATGAACCAAATATCTAACAACACGTTTATTTATAATAGATATCAACCTGTATTTAAAATTAAATAAATCCCTTTTATACTGGAATACATCATCTGGTTCTGATGCTACAATAAACTTTCTAACACATTAACAAAAACATAAATTATCTAAAGAGTCTACTATGTAACTACTATGTAACTACTATGTAACTGCTATGTAACTGCTATGTAACTGCTATGTAACTACTATGTAACTATTAATGTAACTAGGTAATTACAAATTCTATTGCTTTTAAAAAAACCAATAGTTTAAATGTTTCACTGTACATCGCTTTCATTTTAGAGAGCAATTGTCAAATTGTTGTTGGTTACCCTTATAAAACTTGAGGAGTGAATGTCATTTCATAATATTGGCATATGTGGAGGTTCACATATGATTTCATATGATTTTTAAATGTCACAAAATTATGAATTAAAATAAAAAGCGTATTTTGCAAACAGACTCAAGAACTTAAGCAGACAGATCCTGCGCAACGGCGCACACAGGGCTGAAACCTGATTCTAGCCGGTCAAAACTCCAAAAACCATTGTTAAAATCAAAGGTATTCTAAGAATTAGTATTTTAGTAGAAAGCTTAGTGAACTCGTAACTACCTGCCGTTTACCGTTACGGTAAATAATAACCATAAAAAAATCCGACAATTCCGGTAAAGTGCAGGTCAGTGTTAACACTTCCGAAGGAGCCAATCTGTGTAGATGTATTTGTAGTTTGTTCGTTAACGTGAAAGTGTTTTTTTGGAACTGCTTTTTTATTGATTTCAATAATTTATAAAAACAGAATTGAAGTGCTAAAACGTCTTATAAAAAGGTAAGTTGATATCCTTCTAATATAGAAAACGGTAAGTTTTACTTCACGAATAATAAATGTTTTATTTTGTGGTTTATAACTTAGAAATCTTGCAAGCTCTTGCATTTGTATTTTTAATATTTTCTTGCTATAGTATAAAGAATAACATATTTAAAAATCAACATGCATAATTGTTGCATAAACTAAAATACAATCGAAATGAAAAGGGATAGTTATTAAACGATTAGCAATATAATTTTTGCACGCTATTTCATTTAAATAAAAGTCATTAAAGAAGCATTTTAAGTTGTGTAATATTTCTTAAAATAAAGAACAATTCGTATAAATGCTATTTATTTTACGACTTTACCTGACTTTTTAATAACATAATTTGTAAATAACCTTTTCTTGGAAAAAGTATAAAAGTATCAAATTGATCCAGTTCTAGTGGCTAAAAAGATTTGTTATTTTAATTCTTTTTTGATTATTTTATTATTTTTATACTATTCCAGTCATTTGCTTTCAGTTAAGCCTATAAAATAACTTGGACCGGCTAGAATCGGTTTCCAGCCCTGTGTGCGGCGTGCACTCGTCAACTGGATATTGCAAAATCAAGAAGCGGACGTTAATTTTTCGAGATAATCATCTTTAGCGATGAAGCGCACTTTCGTTTGGATGGGTATGTGAACAGTCAGAACTGTTGAATTTGGGCTGCTGCGACCGTCGGCTAGTTCATGAGATAAAAATGCAATCACAAAAAGTCACTGATTGTATGATTTTTGGGCTGGCGGAGTCATTGCACCATAGTTCTTCGAGAATGATGCCGGCAATTGGCAATGGCAACCATTACCGCAACATGATAAGGGAGTTTTTGTGATCTGCATTGATCGGAATGGATTTCGATCATATGTGGTTTTAGCAGGATAGAGCAACCTGTCACACTGCACAAGAAACAATGCAGTTGTTGCAAGAGAGATTTCCGGACCGTTTCATCTCACTCAATGGCAACCAAAATTGGTCACCAGAAAAGTGTGATCTCATGCAATGCGACTTCTGGCTGTGGATATTCCAACCATCCAACAACAACTGATGAGTTTAAGGATGGGATTCGACGTGTCATTGATGAAATTGACCGGCCGTGAAAATGTTATCACAAGTTTTACCAAAAGAGTAAGAATGTGTCATTAAACACATTTTGTCATCTTGTTGGATGTTCTGTTTCACACTTAATCGGAGTTTATGTACTTTAAAAACATTGTCATTTTTCGAAAATAATGTGTTTCTTATTCAAAAATTAAATGTTGCGCTCTTGTTAGGCCACCCTTTATAATATGAATTAAGTTAAGCATCTACTTAGTTAAGGAGGTCTATCGCAACCTTTAATTCTGAATTATGTTTTTAATAGTTGCCTATTTCGTTTTCATAGTTGCGGTATGCATTTAAAAAAGTTGACCCTGTTGGTAAAGATAGGATTATCAAAACTTAAAAAACAATGTTAAAGTAAAACAGAAATAGCCAGTTAAACGCCCTACTTTCATTAATTTTAAAAGAAATAAATTTAAACTCCTTAATAAGTTCGTTCGCACCTTACTGCTCGCAAAGATGTTTTAAAATTCCTCTCCAGAAATCTTCGAGGCGCTCGAATTAAGCCCAATAAAGTAAATTAGTAAAAGCATAGTGGGAGAATCGCAAATTAGTTTAAACTCTAGGTGGCAGTAATCGGATACAATTGAAATTTCATCGGATAAACTAATAACGCGAATTATTTCGGGTCCCCTCGAGTTTTCACTTGTCACAAGGAGGACTCGCGGGTATTCTCGGGCTCTTCTAATTTCGCACGTGCTTTGCGGCAATAAACAAAGACGGTCGAAATTACGTGACGTGCAAGAGAAAGAAATCGATTGTCCTGAAGACAGGATGCAATTAGCCGGTTCTAATTATCCGAGCCGATGCATGTTTCCCCGAGTTAATTGCACGTCATCATCTGATCCGGTCTTGGTACTGGAAGCCTGAATAGGAAGGGTGATGAGACGTGCATTGAAAACGGGATAGAGGATTACCACCACTTTGTATTATCCTCATCGTATATTCTCAAGCGGTTTGTTAGTATATTTATCATCCTGAAGTACATCTGGTTCGAGGTGTACGTAAGGTAACTTTTGTTTACAAGACATCCTGCCGAGGTTAACAAGTAAAGCGACGGACAAACTTCTTGAGCCACGCAAACTAACTAAATAGGTCAGTACGAATAAAAACAGGTCAAACGTTTTCAACTCCCATATCTTACATATGTAGGCGCGTTATAAAACGTGTGTGCACTAGTTTTGGTAACCTACTTATATATCAAAAGCATTCGGTAAATTCTTTAGAAAGTCTTATTTCACTTTATAGGGAAGCAAGTTTTGAGTTACTTTTACTCAGAATTGCATTTTCAAATAAAGGTGGTTTCTTTTAAACCATATATAGGTTGGCCATTACGTTTATTGGTTCAGTTCAATATTTTGGCGATCGGCGTTTGTTAATTAAATACCTGGAATCTGCGTGCTGAAATATAGTAATATAGCTGTTTGGAGTACATTACCGGAAAAATGCTGTAGGTATTTCGTAATAATCAATAATTTTTAATACAGGTCTTTCCAATGGGCATGCCGTTTCACAGTGGTCCCCATTAAGCAAAAACAAGTGTCCCGAAAAACAATGCACAATTTTTAAATAAAACTCCCAGGACATTACAGTTTACACCAAGCATAATGTCTGTGTTTTTCAATATCAATTCAAAACGAATAAACTAATTCTTCTAATACTTTTATAAAAGTTTATAAAAACTACTCCGAATCATCAGAGCAACAGCAATATTATATATATTTATATTGTATATTACATGTTAAGTTGACAAAGGACATCTTTACAAGCCAAGTGGTATATACTCGACGTACGGTCTCGGTCAAACAATATCGCGAGGCTGTATACTATTTTATTCGCAGTCATTAAACTTAAATAATCAAAATAAAAAGTAATTATAGATTTTAAAATAAAGTTTCTGTAAACTGTCATAATAAATGAAGAACTGTCATAATAAATAGTCATTACATCTAGTGACCTAGGCCGTGCTGACCAATCAGAGTCCGCAAAACTGCTGCTATACTGGGGCAGAGAAGGATAATCTTCAATCATGGACAACTTAAAACCTCATTTTACGTATTTGACATATTAGAGGTTTGAACTTTCCGAGGAAGAAGAACCTTTTAAACTAAACGTGGGTTTGTTTAAATTCAATAGATACACATAAAAATCATGAAAAACGGCGTGCTTCTTTTCCTCCAATGTGTCGGCGTTTTGCGATATCCTGATCAACCGCGCGCGGCTTTGGTGACTAGATGTAGTAACTCTAATAATAAATGACAAACAGCGCCATCTGTTGACCAAAATAAATTTTAACTAATGTTTCATTGTTCGCCGCTAGATGGCAATGTATGCTCTCAGTATTTTAAGATTGGAAATTAATTAAATTCCATCGTATTTATTAAATATAAAATACGGAGAAATAAAAATAAAACTAATAGTATTATATAAAAAAAGATATTTTTAGCGTTAAATACATTTATAAAAATCTAAATTTAAAGCACATAAAACATCTTGTTTTAAATAATTTTAAAACGAAATGTTGGCCAAGACTTTACTGGTTATTAATAGATTGGTAATAGTTATTTACGTGGTAAGCTTTGTAAATGAATCTTTAAGGGCGACCTAAAAAGTTTGTGGGGCAAGCGACGAAGGAGCGAGCCTCCATAGTCTAGTAAGCTCAGTAAAGATTAATTGCAAACAGTGCAGTGTACAAAGTTTTATTACCATCTTTACCAGCGTTTTGTATTAATTTATTGTATATTTTGTATAAAAAGACATTTTATAATCAAAGGCTGTAGGACAATTTGTATAGCTAGACGTTGACATGCTGATGTGATTAATCAAATAGTTTTCATTTTAGCTTTTTATTGATGAGCATTGTGTAACTTTACGTGTCTCTTTTAGGAGCCCGTAAAACTTTACTGAGCTGTAGCTGTAACTACTCATCTACTTGCATAAATGCCTATAAAGTGTCATTTACATAGAAAGTGGAAATAAAAAAATTGTTGACCACTTTGCTGTTTCTATAGCAATAGCTTACTTTCCAAGGTTTTTATAATGACAGAAATGTACATACTACAATATGATTATGAATAAAATGATACTATTATGATTTACTTTATGACAATATTCTTTCTAATTAAGACTCCTTGCTTACAATACTTACCAATCGTACCTCTTTATTTTGTTTAATTGTCTATTAAATTAAAATCATGTCCCATTCTTCAACAAGCTAACGTGATTTATTAAGTTTACGCTTTTCAAAAGTTACATAAGCACGAAAACTTTAAATGTCCATTAGATAAACAGCGACTTTTGAGATTAGAAGGTGTGATATTGAGACTTAACTCAATGTTTCGCCTGCCAGAAAGGTGTTTCTCCAGGACAAATAAAATCAAAGAACACAGTAACTCAACGTATGAGCATTATTATGAGATAAAACAATCTGACAATGAGTTATGGTATGAGTTGAACCTCATAGAGAGGGTTCACATTTTCTATGACCGCGTCAGGCTTGATCTACCGTGATGCTGGCAGACGTTTCGGTGGCTGACTTCCAAATAGCAGAAAGTTGATAGTGCTGTCGTCTGTACCGAGATTATAAGAGCCGTATATAAATTTCCGTAGTTTTTCCAGAATTTCCCTTTTTAACAGAACCAGGTAATGTTTAACCAAAATTAATTTTATGTCTCGCTTCGTATTGATATTTAGAAATCTCTGGGTGGAAAATAATACTATAGGTCTTTATTGTCAAGGTGTATTCAAAATACGACGTACTGCACCTGCAACGTAAAATGCCACTTTTTGTCAGTCGTGAGATGTTTCTTCTGCATGGCAATACCACTGTGCATAAGGCTGCTAGAATCAAACCTATTGTGCAGGTATACAGTCTTTATGGAGTTGGTCCATCCCGCTTATAATCCCGACTTAGTTCCATGTGACTTCTACCTTTTCAGATTACTGAAGAAACACCTCAGAGGGCGCTATTTTGACTCTGATACAACTGTAAAAGCTGCTGTGGACAGCTTTTTTGAAGAACAGGAAGAAAACTTTTTTATAAGGGTATAATCTCGTTGAAGGACAAATGGCGCAAGTGCGTTAAAATAAGGGGGGATATATAGAAAAATAAACTTTTTAGAAAAGTCGTATGTCTTTTATTTCATAGCCAGGTAGATTACATTTCTATGTAGTGATTCTAGTATCAGTGTTGGGCAAAATTCAAGCTGACTAAAGATTGAAAACTAATTACTAAAAATTTAATCATGACTAATGACTAATGATTAATTAGTTTCAATCATGCCCGATGACTAATGATTGATTAGTTTTAGTCTTAATCAATTAACCAAACTAAAATTTTTGATTGAAATTGAGGCTACGGTCAACATTCTGTACCTACTACCACCCTGTTGCTATTTACGTCCTACACTTTTAGCTGCCCACTAATCAACTCCAATAATTTATAGGTAAACAAATTTATAAACGAATAATATTTCAGTATTTTTAATAGTTACAATGAATTCAACAAAAATATTCTCTTTAATCTCGTTCATAAAAAAATTATTGTCAAAGTATACTCGCGCAGTTCCTTTATCATTTCATTGCTGTAAATAGAGGGTTCTCAATTTTTGACGTCAGTAAAGTTAGCACCCTCACTTTGCTGAATTTCAAAAAGTTTAGCTTGGATTTTGAATAATAATTTTGGACTAATTCTGAACTTATTTTGGACCAATTCAAAAAATTTCAACCAGCCTCTATTAAACAGAAATGGAAATTCTAATGTGGGGGTGATGACTTGAGCTCAAGCTAGCACCCCCACCATATAAATAATAAATCAATTTATAGACTAGACCATTATTTTGGACTATTTAAAGACTGTTCACTAGTATATAATAAGCTTTCGAAATCAACCCCTAAATAGTAAATTATCCTACATAAAGTTATGCCACAAAATAAAAAATGATAAAATTCCGGAAAACCTAGTCATAATTCTGGACTTAATTACGGACTATTTATTTTCGCATAAACCATTTTTGGAATCATCTCCTTAATTGGTAAATCACCCCGTGTAAATAAATTCACGAAAACAAATAATAAAAAATTGATAGGACTGTGCCATAACGTTGCATTAATTCAAGACTATTGATTTGATTGTCCAATAACTCGTTTTTGAAATCATCCCCATTATTGGTAATTTACCCCAGGAATAATGTCGCGAAATACAGATGAAAAACCGTGCCATAATCTTGGACTAATTAAAGACCAATCATTGATATATAAACCATTTTTGAAATCATCCCCTAACGGTAAATCCCCGCTACTCTTATGAATAATGTTACGAAATTGAATACATAAGAGTTTGAAGAAACTGTGCTGTAATCTTGAACTAATCAAAGACTATTCATTAGCACATAACCTATATTCCAAATCAACTCCTAATATAAAACTACCCCACATGAATAATAGGAAGCCCATCCCATACTAGCTTGCCCAGTTTTAATTTTGTTAAAACACTGCGTTTACCAAAGAAAAAAATGCCGAACATACTTTAACAATAATAAAAGTGGATCAACATAAACAAGTAGGTATTCGTGTGGGCTAGTTTCTTTATTAGGGGTTAATTTGGAAAATGGGTTATCTGCCAGTGAATAGTTTTTTTATTTTATAGTTATGGCTTGGTTATTCAGGTTTTCTTTAACTTCGTGGTACTATTTATAGGGAGTGACAGTTTAGAGCATGATTTCAAAAATGGCGTTTGAAACAATGAATACACTTGCATTAGTTCACGATTCTTCGGACTCTTATGTATTCAATTTCGTGACATTATTCAAAAGGATAGCGAGGATTTAGCAGTTAGAGGAAGATTTCAAAAATGATCAATTATTAGTCTTTAATTAGTACTCAATCATGTCACGGGTTTTCTCTGTTTTTTATCATCTTAAATTCACGACATTAGGGGAGGGAGTAACCAATTTAGGGGATGATTTCAAAAATGAGTTATCTGCCAGTACATAGTCTTTAATTATTCCATAGTTATGGCTCGGTTATTCAGGTTTTTACGTAACTTTATGATACTATTTATGGGGAGTGTCAGATTAGGAGATGATTTTAAAAATGTCGCTTGCAAAAATTGATACTCTTTCATTAATTGAAGATTACAGCAGAGTTTTGTGACATTATTCACAATGATTTACCACATTAGGGAAGATTTCAAAAATAGGTTATACACCACTAATTGATTTTTAATTAGTCCAAAATTATGGTACGGTTTTTCATCTTTAATTCGCGTCATTATTCCTGGGGGTAGTTACCAAGTTAGAGGATGATTTCAAAAATGAATTATCTGCCAATCAATAGTATTGAATTAATGCAACGTTATGGCACGATTCTATTATCTTTATATTTTTGTTTTCGTGGATTTATTTACAGGAAGCGATTTACCAATTAAGGGATTTATTTCGAAAATGGATTATATGCTGCTGGATAGTCTTTCATTAGTCCAAGATTATGGCCTAGTTTAAATTGAATTATTATTTTAATAATTCAATTTACCACACTTTAAAATTTTCATTTCTGATGAATAGGGCTGGTCCAAAATTTTTCGAATTGGACCATAATTAGTACAAAAAATCATGGAACTAAGATTTTAGAAAATCAATAAAGTAGTGAGGATGCTATCTTTACTGACGTAAATTGTGGATGCTTAAAAAAGTAATAATAATTTTGGCACAATAATGTTGTGGAAATTGTACAAAAGGGATTTAGTTACCTGTTTATAATTGAAACTAATGATTAAATGGTTAATGGTTATTTGATTTAATCATGATTCTGACTAATTTTTCAATCATGATTGCTTTAGTCACGAGTAATTAGTCATGATTAAATTTTTAGTTGACTAATCAATCGATTGAAAAAAAATTAGTTAATTACGCCCAACACTGTCTCGTATATAATGAGATGTCTTTATTTCATTTCATTGAAAATTTTTTAGACGAGATGATCGTAAACATAAAAATAATTATTTCATGCAATAAAAATAAAATAAAGGATAGATATGCTAGGATGTGAGGTCTAATAAAATCTAAAGGCTACGTGTTAGGCCACAGATAGATTCATCAATTTTTAAAACAGAAATTAAGCAGGATAAAATCTCTTGCAAACATAACCTCAATTTTTATATGTAAAAAGATCTGATTTTTAAAAAGGATATCAATCATTTAGATTGTTTATTGATAATACATGTTATATGCAACCCAAGTCACATATTAGGATGGTTTTTCCATTTGTCTGGAAGATTTAATTTCCCTGATTAAATTCTAGGTCTACGATCATTAACGTAGGGAGAATGTTTCTGTTTTCTATGAGACTGACTCAGTTTCGGGTTGATATTTAACTAAAAATATGTAAATTAGGTCAATCTTGTAATGACTAATATAGCACAATAAATTTACACACTCTTATATAATAATACTGAGCATTTATTGTAATGAAGGTTTCGGCTTTGTTGATATGCTTCGTGTTTTATAAATATTGATTCTTATACAACATTTTTCAACATTGTTTTAATCCAAACACTTGGAGGACTGTATGCTGGACAATTTGACTATAATTTGACTTCATTTAAGTTGAAATGAAAATGCATTTTGTATAAAGCATCGTTGGGTTTATAAATATCGTAGAGAGGAAATTTTATGTATGTTTTTCTTCTATTATAAAGATGTCCTTATGTAAATTTTATATGTATCAGTTTCATGGTGTAATTATGTATTCATATTGTAAAGGATAAAGCTGGATTAATTGAGTTTTGTGTATAATTAGAATATAATGAGATTTGTTCATCGTCAATCGTTTTTGCTAATTATCTTCGTTATGGTAGACTTTGGAATATGAGTGTCTTATATTGTCTTAATCGTTATTTTGCCAGCTACATTCCTATCTTTGGAGAATTAGGATTAGTGGTAATTTTTATCAGCTGTGATGGATTAGTGACGTCATATAAAAGATTCGCTAGGCGGTTGTTTGAAAAAATTGACAGAATCTTCATTTGTTTTGCCAAATCATATATAAACTCCAGCAAAAATTAACAAATTCAGTCGATAAAATGCTTTGAGAGAACTCACGCTCGACTCCGGATTAAAAATCTATAAAATAAGTGTGGTTATGTATTAATCATATGGTTGGATGTCAACAAAAGAAAAAACAACAAAGTTTAAACAATAATTTACCTGAACATTTTAAAAATTAAAGAAGATTTATTTGTTATCTTACAATTATACGGAATTGTGAACGAGTTGTTTATTAAAATAAATTTAAGAAGATTTTATTTCCATTATTTATTTAAATAATCGATGTATTTACGTTTATAAAATCATCTGACAGATTTAAATGCAGTAGTACCAATTTTAAATAGTATTGGAGTGAAAGAGATAAAGTACATCAAGATCCATTTACTTTATATACAAGGTTGGTCAAAATAAAAGGTTTTGATTTAATTTTTCAATAACAAAAATTATAAAGACAATCTGAATAATTTCAGAATTCATTTTTCTAACTTTAAAGATTTTTAAATAATTAAATTCTTATGAATAAAACAAATTAAATTTCTTTATTAAAATTTAATTATCATAAATCAAATTTATTTGAACATTTGTAAATATTTTATTTAATTACATTGATTGATGTCAGTTTGCTCAAGTGGAGAACTGTTATAGCCCTATGTCAGGTTATTAACGACTAATTAACACACTTAGCAAACTTAGGAAAGAATTTCCTATTTTACTTTATTGTTCTGTTCTGAATAATTTTTCTTTGAATTTGATTTTCATTTTATTTCATTAATAAAATAAAGACTGTGTTTTCAATTTATCTATGTGTTTATTTGATGTGTATACAAGTATCCATTTCTTTTTTTTTCATATTTAGAGTTTAGCTTGCTGTTGTCCAGTTGCGGAAGTCCAAGTGTCTTCATTGTAAGTTTTTCTTTTCTTTCAGGTATAAGAATCAATAAGATTTTATTATTTCATTTATTTCATGCTCTATCGATTTAAACCTGAGTTAGCCGATTGGGAAAAGGAAAAATATTGGGGTGTATTTTATTTTATTTTGTTAGGGTTTACCGTAGATATTATTATGGGTTATCCTGATTGTGGCGCAGATTAAAAATCACCTCAATATGTACATGTAAATATTTCAATCTGAGTCTACTGTTAATTCATTCAAATAATCATATTTTAAAAAATGTAATAAAATAGGTTGTAAGTTTTTTTAATTCAAAAACTTTTATTAGAATTTTTGATAGATACTCTTGTTATTTTTCTATTACGTAGTATTAAGCTGTTAAATAGATATTGGAAGAGGGTTCTTTTTAATTAAAAGAAAATAGGTACTCTGGATACACTTCCACACTGGACTCCACATATACGTCAAAAGTCTTTTTCCTGTATTTTACTTATTCCTTGTTAAAAATCCAAACCCTTTTATGCAGTTACTGAAATAACTGAAAATATCCCTTTTATGAAGTTAATACATATTACACTGACTAAAAACGTTAAAAATGAATGTTATATATATATTACAGCACTACAGGCCTTCTAGGCCCATGGCTTAGTCTTATTACATTTCATTTTACATTCCATCATTCACTTTTACATTTTTAAATTTTACATTTCGTTTTACATTTCACAATTCACATTTCACGTCTTGAGTTTTAAGTTTTACCTTGTACATTTAAACCTGATATTTGACATTTTACATTTGAAATTGACATTTGGTATTTTATTTCACAATTCGCATTCGACATTTAGCATTTTACCTTTCATATTTCCCTTTTCACATCTCACATTCACCTTTTACCTTTCACATTTCACATTTTTGCGTTTTACATTTCGTTAACTTTACTAACAACTCTTCTCCATCTGACTCTGTCTCTTGCACTGTTTTTCCAATCTTCCACTCCTGCCCTTTTCACATCCGCTACCACAGCGTCCAGCCACCTCTTTTTTGGGCGTCCTTTTTTCTTTTTTCCACCGGTCCCTTCTTCCAGTATCCTCTTCGCATGTCTGTTTTCCGGCATGCGGCTAATATGACCTAGCCATCTTACCCTCTGGGCTCTTATGAACGCCGTTATGGATCGGTCACCATAAATTTCCTGTACCTCTTTATTAGTTCTTCGTCTCCACTCGCCGTCCTCTGTTTTCACTCCTCCCAGTATTTTTCTTAAAACCCTCCTCTCCCATACTTCCAGTTTTGCTTCCATCTGTTTTGTCATTGCCCATAATTCGCTTGCGTATGTTACGGATGGTCGTACTATTGTTTTGTATATTCTTAATTTCGCTGCCCTAGAGATTTCTTTTGTCTTAAATATATTACTGATAGCACCTACAGCCTTACTACCCCTTGAAATTCGTTTTTGTATTTCTACACTCTCATCTACGCTACTTGTTAGTGTTACTCCCAGATAATCGAAGCTATTTACTTTCTCGAATTTATATTCCCTTCCTTCCACCTTGAAACTGACCTCCGTTTCTCTCCCACTGTTTTGCCGCATCTCCATATACTTCGTTTTCTTCTCATTTACTGCTAATCCATATGTTCTTGCCGTGCTTTCCAGTTTACCAAATACTGTTCCTAACTCCTTTCTTGATCTTGTAATTATAGCTAGGTCATCTGCATATGCAACAATCTGGTGTCTTTTCTGGTAAATTATTCCACCTGTTTCAACACCACTTTCCCTCAATATTGCTTCTAGGACAAAGTTGAACAGTACCGTTGAGATAGGATCCCCTTGTCTCACACCTTTACTTCCGATGACACTCTCTGTTAACCGGCCATCTATCAGAATTTTGCTGCTTGTCCTCATTAATGTCATTTTTACTAGATTTATAAGTTTCGCTGGAATCCCCAGTTTTTTAAGTGCCTCGTATAATTTTCTTCTGATGATCGTATCATACGCTTGGCGAAAATCGATAAACAGTATATGCAGCCCTAAATTTTGTTCATAGCTACTGCATTGGATCATCTTTACTGTAAAGATTTGGTCCGTAGTGCCCCGTCCTTTCTTGAATCCTCCTTGATACTCGCCTATGACTCGCTCTTGGTACTCACTCAGTCTGTTACGGATCAATCGCGCCAATATCTTATATGCTACGTCCAGCAGTGATATTCCCCGGTAATTTTCACAATGACATCTATCACCCTTCTTATGAATGAGGCAGACTATCGCATCATGCCATGCCAGTGGCATTTCTTCCTTTTCCCACACCTTTGTGATCAGGTTGACTATCTTCTGCTGCAGCATATCTCCCCCCCATTTATATACTTCCGCTGGTATTCCGTTTTCTCCAGCACTTTTATTATTTTTTAATTTATTTATCTCCTCCAGTATCTCCTCTTTTGTTGGCTCCTTTGTTACAGGTCGGTTTCTGTCTTCCTCTGCCTCCTCTTCCACTCCCTTCCCTTCCTCCTGTTCATTATCATCACTAATCAGTTTCTCATAATACTCCTTAAATATCTTAAGCTTTTCTTGCGTATTTCCTATCATTTCTCCACTCTTGTTTTTTAGATATGCAATATCATTGGGCCTCGAGTCTTCACGGTTTTTCTTCGTTTCTTGATAGAAATTTCTTAGTTCCTTATTTGCATAATTTTGCTCGATTTTGTCTAGTCTTGCTTCCAAATATATTCTCTTTTTCTGTCTGCATATTTGTTTGGACCTTCTCCTTGCCTCTTCGTATTCCCGCTTATTTTCTTCCGTACATTGTCTTAGCAGTTTCATTCTAACCTCGTTCCTCACTTGTAAAACCGCCTTACATTGTTCGTCGAACCAAAACTTTTGTTTCCCTTTGATTTTCCTCCGTAAGCATGTTTTCATCGTTCTTTGCACCGCTGTCTCGATTTGTTTCCACTCATCCTCAGTGTTATCTGGTTCCTGTAATTCTTGTAACCTACTATCTATTTCCGCTTTTATTTCGACTAGTACGTCGTTCTCTTGCATTTTTTCCACATTATATTTTGTTAGGGGGCTATTTGTTGGTTTTGTATTCTTTGGCAGTTCTTGTTTTAATGTAGTAATCACCAGGAAATGGTCTGAGTCCATATCTGCTCCTCTGTAGCTTCTTACGTCTGTTACCATTCTTTGATGTTTACGCTCGATTAGCACGTGGTCAATCTGATTTTTGGTTTTAACGTCCGGTGATATCCAAGTTGCTTGGTGTATTTCTTTATGTTTGAAATTTGTACTCATTACTTTTAACTTATTTTCCAGGGCAAATTCTATTACCATTTTTCCGTTTTCGTTCGATATCGGGTGTTTACCCTTACCCCCTGTTACTTTCTTAAATGCCTCCTTCCTACCTATTTTGGCATTTAGATCCCCCAATAGTATTTTGACATCATACTTGGGAATTTCCTCTAGTATCTTCTCCACCTCTTCATAAAATTCATTCTTTACTGTCAGGTCCTTGTCCTCAGTGGGGGCGTGTATATTCAATATGGTTATCTTTCTGTACCTTCCTCTTAGCCTTAGTCGACAAACTCTTTCGTTCACCGCCTCAAAGTCTACTACTGCATCTGTAATTTCATTACTTATTAAAAATCCCACCCCCAAGTACCTGACCTCTACTCCGCTATTGAAAAAGGTGTAGCCATCAACTGGGATAACCTGTTGCCCTTTTTGCTTTGTCTCCTGCACTGCAAGTATTTCCATACTATACTTCCTCATTATTAATGCCAAATTCTTCAGAGCTCCCTCATTGTAAGTACCCCGCACATTCCAGGATCCAATTTTACTTATACTGCATGTACCCAATTTTAAGGTTTTTCTTGAATTTTTTCGTTTGTTTGTGTCTTTTGCGTAATTTGTTTGCATTTCCATTTCCATTGCCATTTTCGTCTTCTTGTTTCCGTCAAGCATTGTATTGTTTAGTTTTTTGGAACATTATTTTCTTTATTGGCCGTTTCTTCTAGCATGCCCTTGTCTATATTCCATTTCCATTCTTTTCCGTCTATTATTAATTTTTGATAACCGACTTTAGTTAATTTTCCTTGTTTCCTCTCTTCTGCTGCTCTTTCTCTGATTTGTTTGTCTATATCTCTTTCTCTTTTGGTTAAATCGTTATTAATAAATATTCGTTCGCCTCTTATATTCTTCAGTTTCATTTTGTTTTGCATTATCTTCATTTTATCCTCGTAATTTTCTAACTCCATCACACACATGTTAGGCCCTATCTTGTATGCAGTCTTGATCGGTACATCTAGTTCCATATTTTGTTGTATAAAGTTGCCCAATCCTTCTTTTATTCTAATTGCGTCACTTACATCCATTTTCAATTCTGTTACTATTATATTGTTCCGTTTCCTCTCCTTTTCTATCCTTTCAAGTCTTGTATTTGTTTCGTGCAGCTCAGTTCTTATCTGTTGGTACTCGTTTTTTATTGTGGAATTTTCTGTCTTTAGATCTTCATTTTCTAATTCCAATTTCCTTATTCTTCCTTGGTATTCTTTTTGATCTTGTCTTATTTGTTGTGTCTCTAAAGTTAAATTTACTAGCATGCTTAGTATCTTATCTAGCTTATCTTCTTGCTATTTTACTGGTGATCTGTTCGTCTTCTTGCTCTTAGTGAAGGCTTCTGCTTCATCATCACTTGTTTGTTGTTCTGTCCGTTTTCTTTTCCCTTCATCCGCGGAACTCATAATTGCAATACGTGTTTATCTTTATTACCTAAATTAATTCGTGTCTATATACTCGTACGCGCGTGTTTAGATTTTAATGGCTCTCCCTCTTTCCAAATTTCAATTTTTAAAGAAGTTCAGTAACTCCGCCGCTGTTGTGGAGTGTGTGTCGGTCCGGGTCGACCCCTCGGAGACCAGAGCACGCCTTGCTTTCCCTCTCTTTGCTTTGGTTCTGTGTATCGCTTTTCTTATCTTCGCCAAAACTTAACCTCGCTTATTCTTTCCTTCTTTTTCCTAGATTAATTACTTAATTAACTGACCTTAACTATTTCAGCCTGGTTTTGCCACTTTAAACTTTATGCACTCTACACTTACTGTAAATTAATTAATTTGCAAACTACTCACTATTTCACCATAGAAACTTCACTGTGAGACGGAGCCGATACGTCGGTATTCACGTCGCCACATATCAATATACAATGAATTCAAAAATGAATGTTGTTATAAATAAATTAATTTTGATTACTATTTTTGTGTAGTGTGTTTTGTGAGTGTTTTTAAGCCTAAACTTTCCAAGTTTTGGAGTTGAAGCATTGAAATGCTGAAAATTCAAATTAAGAAATTTTTAATATAAAATCATAAAAATTTCTAATTTTGTAACTTTAAATCTGAAATATTAAATACCGGGTGCTCCATTATATTTTGACCCTTTATAAACCTATAAATCTTGAACCAATTGAAATAATGAAATGGGGTGTTCACCAATATTCTTTTTATTTCTTGAAGTTTTTTTCTGAGTATCCGTCTTTTTTATCCAATTTCGGTTTAACCGGAAATGACAGCGTATTTTCGGGGATAGGTCAACTTTGTGATTTCAAATCGAACACCTTGCATATTCTTTCACAGTTAGAAAGCTCATTGTTTCCCATTCCGAGTGTTATACGTGTTATGGTTATTATACAGGATGATAGTTTTATAAGCCCTTAAATTGAAATCTACCAAAAAACTTGTCAGAATCAACAAGTGTTCTATGTTCCTGTGTTCCAAATGTGTTTTCCTTTGAGAAAAAAATGGGCTAGAATTCTGATGATTCAGAATTGAACTATCAAATTTTGGGATTCCACTTACCCCGATGTACCTTACCTATTATACGTTTAAGATAAAATTTTGGTTCTAATTTGAGAACTGCGAAAATTGAGTAAAGCTTGTTGATGATACCGCCTAGATGGAAAGAAGTATCTTTTTTGACGTTAGGGGGATGCCAGCGTTAGTAGTACTATAGTATCTCTACTACTACATCATTATTATCTGGTTCAAACAGTTTAATTACAAAAGAAATTGAACCAATTCATATTACCATATACCTAAACCCCCCAAAAAGCAGCACTACTAGCGGGAAAAAGCGAAACCAGAAAAAATATTTATAAAACAGTTGTTTGCCTTTTAATTTTCTATGGATGAGCAAACGTCACTTTTTTTTGTAGAAAATAAACAAATATTGCTTTCTTTTGTAACATGTAGAAAAAGAGTTTCATTTTGTAGTTTTATATTTAACATACGTACGCTTTTGAAAGCTACTACTTTTTTATTTATTTATTTATTTATTTATTTACAGTTAAGGACACCCAACAGGACAAAGTCCCAATAACAGGGAGTCGCTAATTTACATGAAGTAGAAAAAACGTGTTATGTTAAATGTAGAAAAATTACATAAAAAAATAAATTTAAGAATATACTGTGAATACAAAAAAGATAATGAAAACTATAGTTATTACTATGTAAAATAATCTCTACAGAAAATACGAATGTAAACTAACTTTATTCAACTTGCCTTACTGAAACTAAATGACTTATAACTTTTCGCCTAAAATGGACCAAAGAACAGTTAAAAATATCAATATCATTTAAGTTTTTGTTGTAGTAATACGGGACTCTCTGAAAAGTGGAGTTCTGATTTTGATTACTAGTAGATCTATCAATTGCGAATATTTCATGTTCTCTATTATCATAACTAGGTATTCGAAAATTAATGTACTCAAGTAAATTAGAATCCAGATTGCTATTTATTAATTTATGTAAAAATATGTTGTCTAATAAAATTCGCCTTTCTGTCAGACTTAGAAAGTTGTGACTGGCCAGGTCTTGTTTGTATGAATTAGCTATGAGATCGGGATAAAATCTATAGTTTAATCTCTTTAAAAATTTACTCTGAATTTTTTCTATTCTATCAATGTATGTCTGATATAGGGGGCTCTATGCAACGGTATTATATTCGAGTAAGCTACGAACAAGACTAAAATATAGAGTTTTGACGCAATTAATATTTTTAAAGTCTTTAGTCACTCTCATAACAAACCCCAACATTTTGTAAGCCTTACGAACGATTGAATCAATGTGCAATTCAAAAGAAAGTGTATTGTCCAGTGTTACGCCTAAATCTTTGATTGATTCAACCCTTTTTAAAGCTTGGTTGTTTAGATTATAAATGCTATTAAAAACATGTATTCTATTTCTAGTAAAAGTAATTAGGTTACATTTTTTAATATTTAAATATAAATAGTTATTTATACAGTAAGCACACAACCTATCAATATCTTGCTGAAACAGAGCTATATCCTGTAGTGATCTGATTTTCATAAAGATTTTTAGATCATCAGCGTACAGAATGTATAAACAATAAGCAAAGCATTTATATATGTCAAAGCTATATAATAGGAACAATAAGGGACCAATATGGCTGCCTTGTGGGACGCCGGAGGTTGCTGAGACGCTTTCAGATACGCAGTTGTTAACCACAACAAATAGGAATCGATTGGACAAGTATGATTTAATCCATTTTAGTAGTCCGCCATATATACCGAAACATTCAAGCTTATAAAGCATTGTATTGTGATCTAATTTATCAAATGCTTTCATGAAGTCGGTATATATGGCATCCACCTGTATGCGGTCGTCCATGCTATCTGATACAAAGTCTAAAAAAGGTAGTAAATTTGAAAGCGTGGATCTGCCCTTAAAAAAACCGTGCTGGTGTCTCGTTAATAGATGCTTTACTTTTAGGAAAAGATCCTCAGTCACAATTGCCTCCAGAAGTTTGGCACAAACATTCAAGATAGAAATGGGTCTATAATTAGATAAGTCACTCTTGTTACCCGACTTGTGAACAGGAACAACTCTCGCCACCTTCCTTTATTGGCTTTACAAAAAAAAACATGTTTATAAAATATAAAAATGTTAATTTGTTCAGTCAGTATAAAACTTTTCTCTGTAGGTGTCTGAAAACTTCTGACATATTTATAGGCATTGTTTTCCTAATAATAAGTTTTCACTTTTTCACACAAAGACGCTTATGGTTTTTAAAGAATGAAAAGATACAAACATTCTGTTTCTTTTCGATAATAATTAATGGCCTTCTTTACTCAAATTAATATTATCTGAACAAATGATTTATCGTGTTGCTATCTACCGTTTCATCTATTCGAGGTGTGTTTAAGTTCAAATACACCCATTAAATAGTCGATAGAATTAATGAAATAATACATTATCTTAATGTCAATTTTTCAAGATGAAAACTGAAATTTAACCTTTATAAGCACTAAGCAATTGAATCAAATGACATTTCTGGCTATATTTGTTTAAGAAATAAAACATACATGTAAGTACAATTGATAGAAATATGGAAAACGTAGGTGCATCATGTCTTCAATAATAACAGACAAAATAAGCTAGTGTTAAATATATAAACATATAAGCCCCTACAATCCATCTTAAATGTTTCATCCTTCCTTAGTTTCAAAACTTCCGGAACTCACACCAGACACTTTTGTGATTTATTACAGTTTATCCGCATTCCTTTTTTGTTACACCCAACATATTTTATATTAATTTAGATGTTTTGGAAATTCCCAACAATACAGAAATTTCATTTGATTTACATACTACCCCATTAAATTTTTCTTATCTTCGAGTTTTTTTAAAGATACGATCGATACAAAGATCTAAATTGTCTCATTTGTAATAGGTATTATGTATTTCCAGCGGGATTTTGATAAAATGTTTTTTCTTTATAGACTTTTTTAAGGAGACTCCAGTTTCTACAGAGTATAAATTGGTAAAGCTGTAGATATTCGATGACTTATTACCAACTAACAGTTCCGTAGTTGTTTCGATTTATAAGAAAGTAGTGACTGAAGGAACTTTTGTATTTTCATCACGTTCAGGAACAACTTTCTTTAGTTTATCATTCTGACATATATAAAAAGGGGTATTAAAATGGGTTTTCTTATTGTTTTTCTTCCTATTTTGACAAATGAAAGTGAAACAAAAGCTGTTGATAAATCATAAAGTTCTTTCAAAATCTTAAACTGACACAGATCAACAGTAAAATATTATTACACCAACAGTTGATTGTTGTTTAGGTGCGTGTCAACATGGGGGTGAAAGAGGTGCTTCGTATCATTGGTTCAAAGTTATGAGGTCACTTTTAATATGTAAACATAATATTAGAGAGGGTTAAGATAGGTAACTAGCATAAGAGTACTGTAATGTCTTCTTCGTTTTGGTTGAATGAAATACTATTTGTTCTTAATAAAGGCTTTATTCTTGTCTTTTTAGGGTGAGAATGAATGCGTGAATTCTTTGGTTTCTGAATTATTTTTCTGAATTTGTTTACATTCGCTGTCTTGGGTTGGATCTACAAATTATCCAAGGCACCGGTGATCATTACAGTACTATGAAAAAACTTTTTATGGTTTAACTTCCCCTGAGGCGCTAGATGTCGCAACAATCGTTACAATATCAGGGCCATTCATATTCGCTAACGGCAGACATGAATGAAGCTGGTCATAACAAATGACTGGCGCTGAAGAGCCAATAGAAGTCGCTACGATAGAAAAAACTAAAAATAATTATTTGATCTCATCTGCAAGATTATCTAAAGGAATAAGTCTACTGATTTGTTTATTGACATTATAATGAATAGAGACGTGCATTTTAGGAGACCTCGCTTGAAAAACCCTTGAATAGCTCATCTTTCATAAGCGCCATCGCTACAAGTTATAGGACATATAGTTTACAAATACGAAAGCTGTTATTTGAAACTTGATACGCCACTGACAATTTCTTTAATTCACGTTGCTTATTTTAAATAGACCCCCTTTCACTTACGTCATATTTTTATATTTTTACGTCAAGGGTACTCCAAACTCACCATTTTCAAGAGCCCGGTTGTGTTACATTGCACTATTGCAAATTAAATTGCTTCGCTCCGTTGAGATAGTGGTTTTATTCTTTACTAAAATGCACGTCTCTAACGGGTCGAGATATTGACAAGTCTAAAAGCTCCAACTAAAAGTTTTAGGGAGTAACTTACTATACCAATCTGTAATACTTTTGAATATACAGGCTTATTAATTTTCAAGGATTTTTCAGTTTTTGATACTCTATTAAATTACAAATTCAGCAGAAAAAAACTCAGGTTTTATTTATGAGCGGTCAAAATATGTAACTCTCATAACATTAATTTGTCGATAACAATGTTTTTCACAAAATCACATCTTCGAAAATATTGGTTGCGCGACATTAAATAGCAAAACTATTTTGTAATATGTATTATGGAATTAGGAGATCAAGCGATACTTTAAATCCGAGAAGATGTATTATAACATCTTCGAGGATTTAAAGAAGCTTGATCTCCGTATTGCATAAGTTGTTTTATTTTATTTCGTATTTCAATCCTAATTTCTCCCTTTTAAAATTCATCCGAATTTATTGTATAAAAAAGCAAGTTGCCTTGTCTGTGTCATCATACGCGTAACCAAGGAGAGTGTGGCTGTTATGCAACATCAAATGATTCACGTGATTGTGCTGAAAACGAATCCGTGGTCAGAATTTACCCATCACCCAAGGATTTTGACATAACCTCTAAAAACACCTGAAAATATTTATAAAAATACATCTAAACAAAAATCCTTGGGTGATGGGTCAATTCTGATCCCGGATTCCTTTTCAGCACACCAAAAAGCATACGGTACCGCAACTTTCAACTGCAAGACTTTTTTTAAATTTTTGTGGGCTTGTATAATTATTCTTACCATTTTTTTTGTAACGTGGACTAGCAACAAAAATACTCAAAACTGCGTGTTGAAGATACTGTTACCTAAAACAAGTTTATGTAGGTTATGTTACCAATGGTAACTAAAGAAATTGACAAACAAATACACCCAATACACTGATTATAATCATCAATTACTTTTTACCCTGGAGACTATTGATACCAATTACCTACAACATCGTTACTTAGCTTCCAATCCTAACTCTCTAATATTTAATGTAAACCTTGGGTATCTATGGTTACACTGGTTTTTAAGCGGCAAATGTAAGATTCCCCCCTTTTCTTACAATTAGAATTAGAAGCCCGTCGTTTCCTTACAATTAATTTTTTGCACGTCCTATATATATAAAACTCTACTTTAGTCCTCCAAAAAGGGAGTAAAGTAGCACTTTACTCCCTCAGGGAGTAAAGTCTTTCCATGACAACAACAACAAGTAAACAATAAAAAAAGTAATCGCGGTACATGTTTTTATGGATTCAGGATTTATAATTGTTATAAGTTGTGTTTTATTAAAATCGGTTCAGTAGTTCCAAAGTTATGATATTTGTGCGCGCGGGTAATACGAAATCTTCGAGTTTTGGTCTCGAGTCTTACCTCGTGAAATTCCATAATCATGAAATAAATAAAAATAAAATAATTCATTACAAGTTTTACAAAATTTATTGATATTTTATACCTGACAATTGTTTCGACATACAATATTCATTATCCAAGCTAAATTAGAATGATAAACAATAACGTTGCTAAAGATACATACAAGATATAGGCAACTAGATACGATACATAGATAAAACTCAATATCTAACATTTCTAATAATTACTAAGCTCAATTTGTTCATTCACTAAAATTTTTTGTTTGTGTTTATAATTTTTAATTATAATTAAAAGGTTTGTGTTTATATATTTCAAAAGCTTCTAAGATGTCTAATTTTTGTTTATTGTAACAAAAGTGTAAGAGTTTGATGTTTTTGTAACAATCTACAGTTGCGATCATTCGCTAAGGAACGATGAAAAAATAGTGATTTTTGGTTTTTAAGTTTTTTTGTACATTGTACGCTGTAACTCGACCTGATTTATGAACTGGGTAATTATAATATTAAAAAATGAAATATTCATTGTACAAAAAACTGAAAAATCGGTGGCTATGATTTCACATCGTTCCTTAGCGAATGATCACAACTGTACATAGTCTTTGTATCTTATGTTAAAATTTCAAAGCGTTTGCCCAATCCAAACCAAGTTATACAAATTACTATTAGTAATTCTCCATTATTAGAAGTGTTGGATATTTAATTTTCGTACGCATTGACCTAGTTACCTATTTTTTGTATATATCTTTAGAAACGTGTTTGTTTATCATTCTAAATTACCTTTGATAGTGACATATATTATACGTCAAAACAACTGTCAGGTACAAAAACATAAATAGATCTAGCATTCTATCTATCAATAGGTCACTCGCTCGTTCGTCGCTAGTGCTTCAAAAATGTGCCCGTACCGAATAAAGACTTTGCGTAGTACTTAGTTCGTACTAGTTATTTGCGTGGAAAGTTTTGTAAATGAGCGAGCCTTGAAACTTACGTTTTCTTAACACAAAAAAACAACAAAGCCACCGCGATGGGCGACAGTGAAACTCTTGTTATTTTTCCGGAACAAAACAAAACAGATTACTTTACTTCAAAAAATCTTACGCAAACTGTACAACACAAAATATTTAATACTTACTGTACAACTCAAGATTGCATCAGCTTGAGATATCTACACTACAAATTTAAAATCAGGTCACAGGTATTGTTTCCACAGCTCACAAATTATAAAAGAAATGGGTTATAGGTTTAAAGACACAAGAAAATGCATATAGTTGAGCGCCATCTGTTTAGGAAAGTCCAGGAATTTTATAAAGATAATGACCTAATGCTCGCAAACAGAAATCGACATTAGATCTATTAAATTTAATTCAAATATTAGTCAATCAGTTATATCAAAGTTAGGTTGAATAAAAATATTTAAAGACTTTCATAAATATATGATCCTATAATATTCAGTTTAGTTAATTTTAATTAAAGGTTTATCGATAAATGAAAATAAAAAATAGGAAGTTTCCAATTAAAACATCGTTACAAATTTAAATGTAAAAAAATGATATGATGATCAACGTAAGAATTGTTAACGACAGGGAAATAATGCACATCAAAAATTGGTCAAAGATATTCGACACGAAAATAATGGTTCAACTTACATTAACATTAACCAAAAATAAAATCCATTAAGTCACAATAACTTATTCAAATAGTTCAATCCAATTTCACCTTACAAAGCAGTTGAAACAATATTGCCTTTTCTATTAGAACAAACACTTATCACCAAACTCGACTGCTTGATGAAACTGAAGGAATCTGGAAATCACCTTACTGACGCCGCTACTGAATTTGAACCAAGGAATTAAAGTTCACAATAACTGTCTCTCATTAGAACAAATGTTTAATGAAGTTCTCCTTTTCTTATAAAAAAATAGCCGGGATAACCATATGAGTTCAATTATTAATTATTTATTAAAAATATTCTTCTTTAATACAGGTAACTTCACACTTAAATGTATCATTTAAGAATTATTTAGTTTTAAAACTTCCGATTTTAAATTATTGTAAAACGGAATCCTGTAAAAACTTGATTTACGATAAGTTAACTTCATTACTAGATTTCGTTAAAAGCGATTCTAAATTATTTACTGAAATCTCTGCACTTTTATCGATAATTAAACACACAACTAAAACATTGGGAAATGGCAAAGGCAACCAACCCTCGTACAATTCTCTTCAACAACGCACACAAACGCACACTTCGCTCGGTTGTGAATTCAACCAGCCCTATCTTCGACTGACCAAAAACTAAAAATTATTTCGCGGTGGAATGATTTTTTGAGGAGGGTGAAATTTCAAATAATCCAATAGAAATATAGCGGGATTTTCATTAGCCAATAAAGTATGTTTACGTCATTTTGTTCTAGAATAAGTTTCTAACGAGAACTTACAAGGATTCCCTTTTGAATCTGTACATTTATACTTGCAGGTGGCTGTCTAGACAATTTTATTCTAGAAGGTCCCGTTTGTCGGCATTTTGTTTACTAGAAGAGATATTAACCCAGTATGTTTTAAAGCTGTAAATTCGACCTTTCATACGTTTTAACTATAAGGAAATTTTTGTTAAAGCCAATATTAGATTTTAGCCCTTATAAGCTTGGAATTTAAAACAATTTTTATTTTTGATGATATTTCTGGGAAATTAAGCATTTGGTTAATGTGGGAACGCCTTAAAATAAACACTCGCATCAATAAGAATTCTGCTAAAATATAAGATATTACTTACGAATATGTTTCGAGGTGACTCTTTTGTACTTGGAGGAAACATTATTTAACTTAATGTAATATTTGCAGTTCCGACATAATTGAATTTTACTAAACTGCCAGGACCGTACTGGGATTGCTTTAGTAGTTATTAGTTTCAAAAAACGTAACGTTACAGCCTTCATAATTCAGTGAGCCCAGTAAAGATTAATTGCAAACCGTGCAACGTACAAAGTTCTATTTCCATATTTACCAGCGTTTTTTTTAATTTAATGTATCTGTTGTATAAAAAGACATTATATAATTAAAGGCGATAGGACAATTTAGGTAGACGTTGTCATGGTGTTGTGATTAATCAACAAATAAGTTTTCATTAGGTTTTTGTTGATGAGCATTGTAAAACTTTACAAGTCTCTTTTAGGGGCTCGTAAAATCTTATATGGCTGTAGCTGTAACTGCTCTTTTATTTAGTTACCATAAATGCCTATAAAGTGTCATTTACATAGAAAGTGGAAATAAATAACTATTACAGGTCAGAAATGAAGCGCACAATTTGGAATTTGGCCAAGACGTTCGAACATTAAAACATCTCAGCATGTTCGTGCAGGTCACTCAGTAAAAAATATTACCATGGTTCGTGAAAGTGTGATCGAGGAACCATTTATTCGTTGTCGATCGCTGAAATTGGGTGTTTCATATTCTACTTCGCAGTAAGTTTTAAGTGAATGTATTAAAGATGATAAGGAAAATGCTGTTACAATCAATGTCATTCACTATCGGAGCATAATAACAAAGTTTTTGTGGATCAATTGAAAGATATTGACGCCGAGGATCTTATCTTTGTTTTCAACAAGATAGTGCTACCAGTCGCACATCAGTAGAAATAATCGCGCTACTGTGCATAAGCCGCACAGTTATCTTACGAAACGGGATCAATTAGCCGCCGGGATCATGCGACTTAACTCCACTAGATTTGTTTGTATAGGACCATTTAAAGAGTAGAGTCTACGAAAAGTCGAAAACAAACCGAATACGATTGCAGAGCTGAAACAAAACATACGAGAAAAATAACTAGCATAGAGCATGCGTTATACAACGATGTAATCGAAAATTATGATAAGCAAAAATTATTATACGTATACACACAGTAAAAAATGCAGTGGTGGTGAAAAACGTATTTAGTGCGGTGAAATATCTGAGTGTGAATTTCTACACTCATGTGAATGAAATTAACAATCAAAATTAACATGCAGCACCAATTTTCTTATGAGTGTTATCTCAATTAAAAAAATTAGTAAAAATAATGTTTTTGGTGTACAAATCATTTGAATTTGGTAAAGATATTCTCGTTAGTATAAGAGTCATCTTTCAAAAAAATGTATTTCACTATTCTAGTATGTTAACAACAGTAATAAGATTGCCAACATACCGGTTTAACCCTCGCGAGTGTCAGAGCATCCACCTCCAACGCGAATAAGCACGATTGGACGTGAGCCCTTTTATTTGCTGTTTGTGTTTGAATGTGATTTTTAAGATTCAACTAGCCAATAAAAGTAAATATGCTAAAATAGAAGAGGATGCTTCTTTCTACGATTTGTGCAAGTACCTTATATGTATAGATTTTAAAACTATAATTTCCAAACAAGTCCTGGTTGTGTCTATTCAGCTTTTTCTAATGTAAAAGTTTTAGCTGCCATGTTGATCCTTTGTAATTTAAATCATCATTTGCATAAATATATTGTGTAAATACCTATAATAATAATATTTACGTGAATTATGGATAAATAATAGAATAAAATTATTTTCAGATTTTTGGTTGACAAAGAACCATTTAAATGTAAAACCGTTTCTGGTTCCTGCTATGTAATACCTAAGTATATAATTGTTCAAAACTAATGTTGATATAATATTATATATTTTATAATATTTACATAGGTATTTATATTGGATTGTTTAGATTTAGAATGTACTTATATTTTTGCATTTTGTTTTAAAATAAAACTAATATTTGTCTGCACTATTTTCTTTACTTTTTTCTATTTTATCTTAAATTACAAAAAAATATCTAAACCAAAAAATAGAAGTACATATATATATAATTACACGAACAGAATAGTTATTACATTCCAATAAATGATTGTAACCACTATAGTTGGTTCCTTTTCCATTAAAATTCCTTAGTATTATAAGCAATAATTTTTACACTAAAAGAATGGAAAATTAACACTCAGTTCGTGCATTCTTTACACTCAAAAATATTTTTTTTAACAATATGGTTTGTCATTTTTACACTCGTTCGTGTCTTTTTCATTTCTGTATCGTGTAATATAGGTATAAAGAATCCATGACTTTAACCTGCGTTAAAGGTTAAAGTTGTTATATATTTTACCACTTTTAAGACCAATGTTATTTACACTCATCAGTGTGGATAAATAGGAACCACTCTGGGTGTTATTTGAGTATAAGATTTAACACTCCATTTTTTACTGTGCTGCCATTTAAACGATGTAACCGTTTTGTATTGAATTGAACTAAAATAATAAAATACTAAATACCTGTCTTTTTTTAATATTTCATGTGAAAGCCAGAATTGAATAACTCTTCTATAGTATAATACTGCAATGTAGCTTATCTTAATGGAACTTAGAAATATAATCTTTAAGTTTACATTACCTCCAGAGAAAGTAAAAAACTAGTAAACCCTCTTTAGTTACATAAAACAAAACAGATAATATAATAAAGCAAATATGATAAAAACCATGAATAACTAACCGTAGTAAACTCTATTCTCTATTGCCCATATAGGAAATAACAAAGGGGCCGCGGCTGGCGCAGGCTTGGGATGATGTCTATCAACTCTGATACAAGCCTGAAATCCATAGGCTGGCCCATGGCTGGTCTAAAATCGGGATGATAACTTCGTGCCAAGCTTGGTAATCAGTCATGGCCCTAGACTGGTGATACATCTTGGCCCAATAGTGAAAACCAATACAGTGCCGACGTTAATACTGAGTCTTGGCGCAAGGTAAAGAACCAATATTGGACCATTCTTAATTATAATATGGTATCAAGGCTGACAATCGGTGATAGTATAGATTCGGAATCCAACGGTAGCCCCGGGTTATTACTGACCTTTGACTATGAGACCAACCTAATATTTAATACTGTACTATAGCTTATTAATATTTGTATGAAATAACTTTGACGAAGAAAACAAATTAATACGAAAATTCTAAATTATTACCAATTATTTTAATTCATTCAATTATTAGTAACATAACAACGTAACTTAAAAATTTTGTGACACAAGAACAAGCATGAGACTGATTTTATGTGAAATTAAAAATATTTTAAATGTTAAACAAATAAATTTTAAAAAGTGGTTTAAAAAATTAATACGAGTTTAATTTTTACTACTAAAAATTGTATTTATTCTTATTAGCGTAGCTTTTTTTAAATAAACAGGTTCTATTTCTTAAAAATTATTTTATTAATAATATTACAAAACAAAAAACAAAACAAAACGGTTAAATGTAACATATCACTCATGTTAGGCGGCTGACTAATAAGCCGCTAAATGGCTTCCTCTTGCAGCTGCCGGGTTACTTACTTTTCATGCCTGTGCTTGTTTCGAAGAAACGAAGCGCGTAAAAAATTTGAAAGCTGAATTTATATTTAGTAATAATAATTATATGTAGGTATTTTGGTTTAACTTTTCTCACATTTTTCTCTTAATTAATTACTAGCTGATATAATAAAGACAGAAAACTTCGCATGCTTGATTTGGTAGAATATGTGAAGATTGGCCCAAACTTGGTTCAAGGGTAAGAAACCAAGTCTAAAAACAGTAAAATTAGTTAAGGCTTGGGCAAACAGTAAGAAAACGGGACTAGTGCGTTGAAGGTTGGCTCTGACTTGGGCAAAGATTAGAGAACCCAGCATTGGTACCTAGGCGTTGGTTGACCCTTGGGCCACGACAAAGCAACCGAGGCATGGGATCTGAAGGTTGGCCTAGGCTTGGACCAATGTTGAAATAACGACATTTGGTTATCCAATATTCAGCCAAGCTGGGGCCTATTGTCAAGACTGGCAGTTCCTACATGGGTGGTTTACTAAAAATAACTATAACATTATTGAGCCCAGAGTGCTCTCTTTAAAGCTTTTTTCGCTATAATTTATTTTCCCTCATAATTCAATTTCCATAAAAGTGCTGTTCATATGATTACATAAACAGCTATTCATTTAATGCACCTTTCAATGTAATAGCCAGTCAATTTAGGGCAATTTATATTCCAATAACCAGTGAAAAAATTTAAATAGCAAATTTAAAAATCATGTTACGAGGTTATTATTTTATCCCGCTAAGTTATTGCTGTGTAATTTATTATACAAAACTTCATTTCCGGCCAATAAAAATGATTATACAATTTCCAATAAATTTTATATACCTTTACTAACATGTCTATGGCAGTGAAATATGATCGGTCAAGACCTTGAAACGACTTTCCTCAATGCGTCAAATTTTCACTAGCTGAAGTGACACTTCCTTTTAGAAATTCTCCTTTCACTAAGGAAAAATTGCATGTTTTTGCACTCTACCGTAAATCAGAAAAGTGTAATCCTGTGGTAGAAATTACATTTTTAAAGGATGAAGACAAATTACATCGGTGTCACTTCTAGATAATCATGTCCTCATCTTCCTTTAAGGGATGCTTTATGTCCTTACAAAATTGGATGTGTCTAAAAAAGGACTAGCTTTTTTCTGGATTGTCTTAATTTCATTCTCTCTTTTTAAAATTACTTAAATATACGTGTGAATTTCTCTTTATGTGTTCTTTTATGTTAAAAAGGAAAGACAAAAAAAAAGCATTAGCTATTAAATTTTTTACCTTCATATGTATGAACGAATCTGAATTCATATTCATGATAAAAGCTTGTATGCAAATCTCCAAGTGTTCCATATTTAAAAGCTTTTATTCAGTCATACATTCATTTTCAGCTGGCTTTTCATATTTATCGGCAATATCTAGGAGTTACAGTGTTTGTTTTAAAAAAGCTATTTCAACCCCTCAATTTAATATAGACCATCAAGGAAGAAATAAAATTTTTTTTGGTGCCCTTTAGGGCTATTTTAAATCTGTATGCACCGTTGCTTGCACACTTTGTTTGATTTTGACGGGTAAAATTACATTTTAGAAACTCGAGTTATTTAGAATGGAGTGCGTGACCTGAGCTTTGTAGCGGAAAAAATGGCTACTGGCAAATTTCCTTTTAAAATATTTAACTTCCTTCGGATTTCGCGGATTGGTTTCAGTTTCAGCTGTTCTGATGTTAAAATAGAAGATGTAACGTTATCATGACCTTTTTCTGTTTTCAGTTTAATACAGTGAACATAAAATTTCTTTAATTATGTTAAATCAAAACGCAAAACCCAGAAATGGAGTGTATAATTGCGTTATTTAATTAATCTAAATAATAATGAGCGTTTACAAACTGGGGAAGACAGATATTATAAATACGGGTATTAATTTTTTTTAAATTTTTTTATTTCACGCCTACATTACGGTGGAACCAACAGCTGAGGTCATATGTCCCCCATCTAACATGCAACACGAAGTCACACACCCATAGTTTAGGTGGCGGAATTTTCCAATTAGAAAAATCCCGCCGCCTCAAGTAGGACTCGAACCCACGACCCTTGGAACACGAGTGATGCACTGACACCACTCGTTCACCGCCGGCCCACGGATATTATTGTTAGTTAAATTAGTATAAGATAAATTGAAAGCAGTTAAAGTTGTAATGTAAGTTTGGAAAGTTACTCATCGCAAAACGAGTATGAAAGTTGGATCTCGAGCGATAGCGAGTGATCTAATCATATAGGTATTGCCTTGGTAGTGTAATGTCTAGAGTGCTGCACTTTCGCCCAAGCGACCCGAGGTCGATTCCCGGTGCCGGCAGATCTGGTTAAGGTTTTCTGCAGTTTTCCTTAGCTATGACACAAATGTGGGATTTGCGCTGTTCCATCTTATAGCTTATAGCTTCTGGGGCCTGGTTTCCGGGCTATGGGTTGTAGCAATTATTATTATTTTTATTATAGGTCTTGCAATGACACGTTGGCATCATGTTTTAAGCGCCTTTTAACACGAAATATAAATAACACAAAAGACCGTTTTAATAATAAACTATTTGGGCGTATTAAAGAGTGTATTAAAATAAAAAAAACTAGTGATGTTTTCCTCCTTAAATAACTACCTACACACTCCAATTTCTTCATCCTTGGTGAAGACAAAACTGCTAGGTATTTAAAAAATAAAAAATTTTTCATTTTTCAAAAATTTACCGAAATTTTCGGTGGCTATTTTGACCACTTTCCCGAAGAGATGCAAAAAAATGTTGCAACCAAAAGTTTCTTAGAATTTGATGTACTATAAGATTCCAAAAAATTCCAGAAAAATTCAAAAAAGTCAACAGGGAAAAAGGCGACAGACCGACTGACAGACAGACAGACTTCACGAATTCAGAGACGAACTTTTTGTTCGTCGAACACTCGTATCTCAGTATACTTATTTTAAGACATATTATATGTATTGTGATGATATCTCAGGTTATTACTACTGTATTTATTGTTTTTAATATCTCAGGGTATACATACTGATATGTGGGGTATATAATAAAAAATAAAAATAAATAGATGATGAATGAAGAGTGATAAATTTTAAATTTGGCTTATAAATTGTGAATACCAACAAATATGAAACAAACTTCGGTAAAAGTACAGTGAAGACATACACAAATATACCACTTACCCTTACCATCAAAGACAAATGCTCCGGTTATTAATTAAATGTTTGTAAACTTATTCTTGGTCACAATTAAGACTCTTAGCCTTCGGGTCGCTTCAATAGGGCACTAACTAATATGGATCTACAAAACATTGTTATCTGACCACACACAAATAAAAGAAATAAATAAAGGTTACTTTTAAAAAACTGCAAATGAAAAACTTATTTAACACAAAAAAATAAAATTGAAAACCAAAACTCTTAAAATTAACTAAACAAATTAAGAAAAATTTGACTATCATGTATAGAATAAAAGAAATCGAAATTGTAAGAGAGTGTAATTCTCTTTGTCTTATTAATTAATATTTGTTTCATTAATTAATCTAAATTACAAACTAACAAAATAGGTACCTTACTTTAATATTCAAATTTCCAAAATTTTTGGCGCCTTTAAATAATTACCAACATGGATTAATAGTTCACTGTAAATGCGGTTGCAATCGTCTGTTTGAATATCAAGATGGTTGAAATGTTCCCAAATTCCATACTTCACGAATAAAAAGTTTGTAATACGGGATAAAAAATTTTAATTATAAAGAACAGCTGTATTCTTCTATAAAGTAAGTCCAGATAACTTTATTCAAAATTAACTCCAACTTCTATGCCAACTCCAATGACAAAAATTCAAATTCATCAAACAGCAAAAAAAACTTTTCTTTGCCAAAGAGAATTCAATTACTAATTAGATTCACTGCACTTTTATTTAATTAAAATAAAATTATTTATTATTAACTGCACTACTTAAATTCTAAAACTTTAGAAAAAAATTTGACGTAACAGTAAATATAACCTTTAATTTTTGACAGATGCTTAGTTTTTTGACGTTTGATAAAAACAACATAACCTTAAAATTTTCTTAATTTTGCTCTGCATGTGAACGCATGGTTTCCACAAATGAAGTAAGCTAGAGAATGTCACCAGATTTCTTCCTGTATTTATACAAATTGGAAAACAATTGAAAATCTTAGTTGGATTTCTGGGGAAATCCCTAAATTAGTGACTCTACTTTCTATATAAACTAAAAATTACTAGATTGAAAAAAGTAACTAAATTCTCATAATCAAATTGTTATTAAAAATTAAACTAATTGTTTAAATAAATCATTATAAATGGATAGAGGAAAATTTCCTCTTTTTAATGATATGCAAAGCTTCCTTTTACACTAAAAAATAAACTTAGGATAGAATGACAGCCAACTTCATTTCCCCCTACACAGAAACGTTATTAAAATTAGAAAGAAACTTTTAAAATTATTTTGTTGTTTCCTTTTCTTGTTATAAACCTTATCCTTAAATTCTATAGAATATTACCTAAATCTTGATACCCAAAACCTAATTAAAAACTAATTTACATACTTTTAGAAAACTATGACAAAACGCAGCCATATTTGTTTTTTAAATGCCAAGACCTTCTACAACAAAATACCTCCACATCCTACAGGAACCTGTAGGGGAATAAGCACCCCAAGACTGCCTGGTGATCAGCCGGGACCATTGGTGTGACTCTAACTAGTCACCCAAGTCGAGGCCGACTTTTATATACGCCCATCTCTCCGTTTCCAAGCAAACAGTATACTGTGCGGTTAATTTTAGGGAGCTCAATCAACATAATCAAAACAACAACAGCAATTCCTCAAATAAAAACCAACACAACATCAACAACAACCAACATAACATCAAAACAACAGCAATCTACCAATTGCTAACATCAACATAAAGCCAATATCACACATTGGCCAACAATCACAATTCAAACAACATCTCACGTTGCCACAAAAATAACAACAACCAGTTAACAGGTACCAGCACTTCTAAGTGCCGTATCACAAACACAGTAAATATTAGCATTATGCATCTGCGTTTTTGTCTCAACATAGAATACGCGCATTACACTCGAAACCGCTAAAGGCTTTTTACGTTCGAAGCCGCCTGGCCGTTCCCTCAACACTACCGTAAGGCAACTGTCCGTTCTCGCATAATACTTATCACCGACTGATTTTATCACCGATAACCCTAATTTTTGTAAACTTTTGAATATGTGTTTTCTCTAGCTTAGAAGGGTGTGACAAAAACTATTAAGACGCAGATGTAGGGTCAGAGGGGTGACCAATTTATGGCTACACATTCTTTCGTATTTCGTAAATACATTTTAGGTTTCTACAAAGAATTCAAAATTGAACTTATTTAAGACATTACCTATTATTATTTACTATTAATTAATTACTAAAGATGCTAAAATCTCATACAGAAAATAAATGACCCACACTATACAATTTAAAAAGTATGATTGCTTGGGTTAAACAAGAATGCAGGTGTCATGTTGGATATCACGATTACGTATTACGGATAACCAGGTAAAATACAAACTATTTAAGGAAGTAAATAATTAATAACTTAATTATGAAAGCATTAATCTCACTCATTCTATTTGAATAGTCCGAATAAAAAGACTAAAACATCCCTTGTATTACTAACAGAAAATCGATGAATTTAACCACAATCTAAAATTAAAAATTAAGCATGGTAAAGAGGGGTGCTAACTTGACTTTCTAAACCAGATTAGTCTTTGTAAAATTATTAAAGATCTATAATTTCTTAAGTATCTAGTTTAACTGATAAGCATAGATGACAAATAAAGAAATGCAATTAAAATATAAAACAGGAAATTACTAAATTTTCTTTTACTGCATGTTTTACAACCTACAAATGCAGGTCTCATTCGTGTTTCTGACGTTTATGTTTGACACACGTTTCTGAACATTGCAGCACAGCACAATTATATAGGAACATATTAATTTATTTTATTTCATTTCGTATTTCAAACAATTGTTTATATACTACAATTAGTAAAATAAGGTATATCTTTATATCCGTTGTCAATGACACCGGAGTTTAAGACGTTCTTGATCTCCGTTGTTGTTGGCAACGTAAAAATCATTCGATGTTGCATAACAGCCACACGTGACATGCTACTTTTTATCTCCTTGGTTACGCGTATGATGACACAGACAAGGCAACGTGCTTCATTATACAATAAATTCCGATGAATCTTAAAAGGGAGAAATTAGGATTGAAATACGAAATAAAATAAAACAACTTATGCAATACGGAGATCAAGCTTCTTTAAATCCTCGAAGATGTTATAACGCCTCGGCTGGCGCCTCGGCGTTATAATACATCTTCTCGGATTTAAAGTATCGCTTGATCTCCTAATTACATAATATATATTAAATTCCAAAATAAGGTTAAGAATAAATATTTTTAAACTTTCTATTTCTCGAAAAGAGGTAAGTATACAGATCTCCTAAACTTTAAAAAACCTTTTGAAAAAGAATTCTATTCTTTGAATTGACCTTCTTTCATTCAACTTTAATTGTTGCTGAAAGCTTACATGTTCGTAACCACCCAGCTGAGACGTCTGCTGCAGTTGTACTATAAATCGTGTTCTTTAGGACTTCTACAGGTTCGAGATTCAGTAAAAACAAATAATTTGACCAAAAACAATAATAAACTTTGTCCGATTTCTAACGAATGGTCCAAAATCTAGAATGCACAATTTATAGCAATGATATATGGCTGTGCACAATGTGCTAGCTTCCGAAAGCGTCCCTTTAGAGTCGTTTCATGGGCTGTGGTTGCACAAGGATGCATCGCTATGCTATGATGACATGCTTCGGGTCGACTTCCGATTGCATAATTACAGGATTATTTATGATAGATGATGACGTCGCAGTTTCGCTGTAACACAATTGAATATATGGACTTTTGTGGGACATTTTATTAGTTCTTAAGGCTGTTGTTAAATCGTCAATAAGAGAATTGGCAGTGCAATTTAAAGTGCAGTTTGTAAAAGACAGAAATTATTTCTGATATAAAATATTACATATAAACAATATCACAATTAAAACACCTTGAATTCAAAACAGAACTGATAAAAGCATATTTAATTTGTTTCAAAAAACGTACTTTTCAGATGAATCGTTCAGTCAATCGTTGTTACTCCACATTTGGTTACCTTACCGACTACTGTCCCTTCCTTATTAATTTGCTAGAAGAGAGCTAGGTTTGATATTTTTTTTGAGATAACATGTTTGAGATTTCTCCTCGACAAATGCGATGGATTGTCCAGTGAATTATTCTTAAAAGCTAAATTATTTACCTTAAAATAAAACTAGCGGACCGTTCACGACGTAAGTCTAGCACAAATTCCACATGCAAATCTGTCTCATACAATTTCTTACAATAACTCGTCCATTTGTGCTTAATTTAAGACGTATGGTGAACGGATGGATAAGCCAGAGAGCCTTTGTGTGACTGGTCGCCTGTTGAATGGCATGTCTATTTACTAGAAAATAAATAATTCTCTTGTGTTATGAAATTTTGAAGTATATTAATAGTTTAGTTCCAAATATCGCCTGCTATAAATTATAAGGGGCGACAATTGTATAATTTCAAATCCAGTAACAGCTAGTAAATCAACATTTTTATTTTTATTAATAAATAAAGCAGCCGACCTATCCAGTGAGTAAAGAAATTGCAGTTTACTGTATACAGTAAAAGTACAGCACTGTATTTCCACTCCAACAATCCTCTTGCTTTAGGTGCTACGTCACAGCCCAATAAACAATTTTCATCACCTTAAGTAACAGGCAGTTTTTATAAGGATCTGATTATAGTTGCCAGTTTGTATTGGAGGTTTATAAGATTACTAATTGGTTGCGAAGTTATGTAGTGGGTATTTAAACTAACTAAAATGCCCAAGAGCTTTAGGTTTTATGAAGTGGTAACATAAACGTTTTCATCACTAACTTATATTACTTATAGTAACGATTACCAAAGGTTATAAAATGAGTTTTTATAATTGTTGTAGTTACGAATTCATAAAACTAATAGTGTGAGTTCCTATGTACGTGTAGGTGGTGATAAATATAAAACTCACTCAACCCACAGTAATAGCAGTTACTGTTATAAAAGCTGAGGTCTGTTGATATTGAAAAACACTGTAATAAAACCAAAATTCGTATTAATTTTAGGTTACTTTTCAAATTTGTAAGCATAGTTTCTCTTAAGAAACCTTTGGTAACGAACAGAGACTCAATAAAATATTATTCTAAAAGATATTTTTACAAAATAATCCAGCACAACAAACACGCACCACAAACAATATAAGAGTGTAAAATACTTTTGTGAGGTTATGAATGTTGAAAATGTTACGACTGGAGGGAACTTGCAACTTATATAAGCGTTGCAGTGGCAGCTCGTACTTTAGAAGATCACCATTACTCACAGTGAGGAGCATGACCATAAGGTATCTAACGTCACTTTTGGTAACTGTGAACACCGTAAAAAGTTATATAACAACAACCTTAGCGCCGTATTGTCCGAATTTTGGTCATTTCAAATGTCTGCATGAGAGGCTCATTAATATCAGTATATTTTTATAGTATAGGAATATATCTTATATACGAAGAAAGAGACTTGCCCTGTGGAGATGTTATGTATTATAACTAACTTAGTTTCCCATCAACTTTTGATGAGAAGGATAACTAATAAAGCGGTACGGATGCCTAAAAGTTGTGGCTACCATTATAAAGAAGGTTTATAAAGGTTGCGAAAACATTCTCGTTACTTGATTAAATGCGCATAAAGCCTACAAGGGGTTTATAAGATGTTAAATAAGGGTAACAGTTATACCTCTATCACCGTTATTACAAAACTTAGAGTCAAATAGGGTTACCAAACAGTGGTAACGGTAACCATTATAGAGCCCATTATTTAAGCTTTTTAAGGAGTATATTACCAAAGATTTTATAATCTGGTGATGGTAATATTTCGAAAACCTTTATAAAACAAAATTTGTTTATTGGGAGATTACGTCATTAGACTTCAGACATAATGATAGACACTTGTCTTTTATATTTTTGTTTGATATTCTTACAGATATTTATATATTATTTACTGATTTGCTGATGTTGGTTGTATAACACTAAACAGCTAGGTACATCGGATTGAATTTCTTTAAATCCTTTAAAAAACACAGTTTTCTCGAGTTTCTGATCTTAGGCAATTTAAACATTCAAATTAAAAAAACTGTCACTTTTCCGTTCACGAAATCCGTGTTATTGAAACTAATTAACCAAATAGGCGATGATTTAACAGTAAATTGTAAATAGTAGCATTTAATTTGAGACTAAATCCTATAAGGATTATAAGAGCTGACCTATATAGAAGGATCGTGCTTTATTAATTATTCTCTCATGAACAGGATATTGAGGATGAATATACTATATTCTGTCAGAAATGGTTGGTTGTTGTTGGATAAGCAGCCTTCCCGTAATCTCATGTTGGATTCAAAACTAACTAATGTGTAAGTTTGCTGCTTTAAATTACACAGTTATTATAGATGAAGACAACATTACCGTCTAACTATCAATAATATTAAGATCAATTTGCATTTTGACTGCATTGTAATTAAGTTATATAATATTAATTTGACACTTTATGATAGTAGGGACTGTTTATAGGTTTTTGCATTGTCTTTACTAATAGACCTATATGAAGCTATCAGCGCACAATAAAGAGTTTAGAATAATCTTGTAGTGAATTTTGCATAGTTTTTTTTATTGTAATCTTAAAATAAGTAAATGTGTAATTATGATATATTCAATGAGTAGAATAAATCGTGGCAATTAGATCACGGAGTAATTGGTTGTAAAACATAAAAAAATTCTTTAAAAACAGCTTCACCTAATAGATGGCTCTGGAAATCGTAATTTGGTATATTCGTATTGCAAGGAACATAAATCTACGTAGGTGTTTTTAAACTAAAACATTCAAGATCTCAAATAAATAAAAGCATAAAAATCTTATACTTACGCAAAATATAGCTCCGATTGAGACTACTTACTTATTCGAATTATGTTCAAATTTCGTGGTTGTTATTCACAAAGGTTTACTAATTTCAAACTTTACATAGGACTAAATGAACAATATAAAGGGCGCATTCCCAAATTGTTTGTTATTATTTAAAACGCAGCGATGGGAATCTGCAATTTACTTTTAGATTTTATTTATTATGACATATCAAGTTCAATGAATGCCAATAAGTTGTAACTAACGCTTTCTTGTTCAAAACAGAAAATTCACAAACCATTACGCAGTGAACTTACTAAAGAATAGCATCCCAAAACACAATTTTATCGCTGCCTGAATAAAAAACAAATCTAAACGTTAATGTTTTTGGTGAAATTAAAAAATAATCAATTCCAAAGTAACTCACTGTAGGTTTGCTTTGTACATTAACGCATATAGGCACTACAGTACATAATGGCCTTTATTTTAAACAGCACAAAAACGTCTTCACATCTTACAAATGCTGAAGTACAGAACAGCTATCATTGGACTCTGAACTTTTTGCAATAAAAGATTCTTCGCGTTTTGCAATCATTTCCGCTTTTTAACGTCTTAATTTTTTTTATTTAGTTACTACTGCACGAGGAATTGACTTGCTATCAAAGCAAATTTAAATCGCACATTTTTTAGTAATTCTTCAAAATAATTAGGTTTAATTACGTCGTTATTAAAACGAAAGTCTTTTAAAATGTAATGTAATTAATTACTGTTCACTAAGATTTCCTCAGCAGACAGTAAACTAAAGTATTGGCGGTAGTAATTAACCCCGCTGAAGAAATTCACAGGTGCTTCGCAAGAAAAACTAGATTACACCATTACCCTCCTTAACGTTAAATAAACCTACATTACTAAACTGAAAACGTAAAGCTGATTACGGCAACATTTAATTAGCACATAAAAGTTTAAACAATAAACCCATCGATACGTTAACGTAGCAAAATAGTTCTTTAATACCAAACCGAAAATTCCACATCAGAATTTGTGGCGGGATAACATTCGCTTTCCGTGGCGACAGTGAGCGTTACCCGCCCTGTCTAGCGGTTTCTTTCCAATTGACTCAAGTATGATCCCAGTATGAACCAAAGGTCACAAAGTTTTTTTTCTTAATTTGCAAATCTTTGATGTTAATTTTGTCATAAAGAATATAACAAAAATTTTTAGTTTTTTGTACACTTTTCATCCAATTCCCATTTCTACTGACAATCCCGAACAACGTCGTACAAAATCAATATTTATCAACTGAAAAACTACTTATAAATAAGGTAGACATACAGTCAGGTGAAACAAGTTTTCTATAAACATTTTCTTCCTCCTATAGTGTTGTAAATTATAAATGTCTACCAAAACCAACAAGGTATCGGACTACACTGAAAAGTATTCTATGCAGTTTGAATAAATCAAAGCCTAAATGATTAAATCAAAGATAGTTAGATTAGTATTACCTTGACGCTTACCTTAATGGAATTTAGAATCAGAATCTTACGAAGCTACATAATCCTAAAAAACGATCACGTATTTTTTTAAACTATATAATTATACATTTCTGTACATTTCAATGGCAATCATAACATGGTTTGTTGAATAGAAGCAATTGCAAAAAATCAAAGACCGCAGATTTTGTTTTATGAACAAAAATTCTTGAGAAGAATTTCTCACGATCTCGAACTTCCTCAAATCCCCATAATTATGAACAAATTCATTAATCTAATAAATCTCCAAATTTAACTTTTTAGTTGTTGGGTCCGTTATCAGCCTATGACTGCAGCACTTTGATGTGATGGGTTAATGTGCCCAAAACTGACTGACTGGCTTCCTACATGTATTGTGAACTGCGCTAAGTGATTGGTTTGGAAAGCGTGACGTAAATGATATGAATATAGCTTCTAGGGAACGTGCTATGTCTGTAACCTAAGTACTTGAGTGCTTTTTCGGGTTTAAAGGGATTAAAACGAGCGCCCTGATCGACCAACGCCTTGTTTGATAAAAAAATCGTCGGATAAGTTCGACAAATTATCTTAAAAAGCTTCATTTGTATCGAGAATTGAACCATTAACTTTGTCCAATTAAAAACAAAATAGTATTATTAATTGAATCTACTTTCTTTCATTTATGTAGTATAAAAAAGGAAAGTCGTTGCGTAATTTTTTAGCATTTTTACACATTACTACAACATTTTGATAGATCTATTTACCTTAATATGAAATTTGGTATGCTTATCACACTCTATCAGTAAGTGCGTTTACTTGTAGCAACTTAATAAATTAATTACTGAACAACCAAGTTATAAAATTATTGAACTAAACAATCAGTCAAAATAATACTGAGATATTATCAGCCCTCATATTTTTAATTGAAATCAATTTAAAATTCTCTGTTTACAACAATAATGGGCACATAATACTGTTGAACATTTGACATTTCAAGAACAACAAAATTCGATGCCAGTGATGCTAGAATAATTTTTACAATAAAAATTATCAAATTTCTTAATTCTGAATACTTAGAAATTAATGTAACCCATAAAACTACAAACAAAATGATATAAGATACTTATATCTTAAATTGGTTAATAAGCTTGAAAACCGGGTTCACGATAGAGTAACTTTAAGTCAAGATTTTTATGCCTTTAAACAACTTAAACTAGGAAAATCTTTGTATAATAATATAGAAAACTATAATGAAACATTAGTCGAAATGCATAAAACAACACACAAATCATGTAAACGATCAGGTCGTTTACACAAAGGTGAAAAACTTCAAATTAGTATTATAAACCGTAACAGTTTTAACGAGAACTCGATGGAATTATTAGGTAGCAACGAATTGCTTTATATTTATTTATATTTAAAAACATGTTGTTTACTTGGTACCAGGTTTCAAGGCGTTTTAAATCTTCTTGAAGTCGAGTGCAAGCGTTCATTGATCTTAGACATGTAGTGGAAAGCTGGGTAATACTGTTGAATAATAAAAATATTAAATAAGACAGGCGACAAATGGGATCCCTGTGGTACACCAGATGTAACTTCTATTACATTTGAAAGATAGTGTTGATGTATCAGAAAATCGTTTAATCAACTAAGAAAATAACCTTGGATACCTAGCGATTCTAGCTACGAAGAATTAATTTGAAAATAGATTAATTTTATTGTGATACAAATGGTAATTTTATTATCAACAGTAAATTTTGTATTCCCTTACTATAACATAACCTATTATCTGAATCATTAAAAACAGATGTAATATTTACAATTCTATATATTTGTATTTTTATGCAGTAGTAGAATGTGTAGGTATTTTCAGAAAAACTATATAATTGGTATTTACAAAAATAAACACTTTGTTTTTCTGTGTATTCAAGTAAATACTTTTGACGAGCTTCTTCTCGTCATAATAATTATTTAGACTCCCCCTTCGCTTATTGCTTCTCGAGTTTATTACACGATGTGCTAACGGGGGGTTCGTGTTCTGTTTAAAGTTATTTCGTGCTGCTTAAACTAACGAGTCTTGTTAAACTGATGTGTGTTAGCAGCGCTAAAATGGAAAATTACATGCTTTGTTTGATGTCTATGCTATGTAGGCGTTTGCATGGTAGAATCGGTGCATTGAGCTCTCGGCGTTTCACCAACTTATTTGTACATATACGTGCTCTTATAAAACATAAATCCACGCCTCTTATTAGAATGTACGGTTGGCGAACGTCATATTTTATTCGAGTCATGAGCACATAGAGGAGAAATAATTTGGAGAAGATAAATTACCGGTGTATTGCTGGTAAGGCGCTTCTTTAAATGCTTCGTATGCTCGTTTCGGCCGAATTTTAATTTCATAAATGGAGAAATTTTTGGATATAACGTTGTTCATTAAAAAACCCGTAATCCCACTCCTGGTTTGTGTTTACGTGCGCATTTTCCCCAAATAGCTTTTTGTGTGTTGAAAATGCTTCCCCTAAAAACATTTTAGCTCGGTACTAGAAACTTTTCTCTCAAAGAGTTTTTCTAAAACGGATCCCATTTTGCATCCAGTTAGAGTATCGTTGCGCTATATGTAAAGCAACATCTTAAACCTTTAGAATTCTGCGGGTGTACGAGATAACGTAAGCTGCGCCGAGCATAATAAACAATGTGTCCCCTTTATTATTCCGGATGCCTCTTAGAGGTTCAAAATGATTCCCTTTAGAACAATTTAAAGTTGTGATCAAAAACCTCGAAAACGATTTTGTAATACGCTTTTATGCCTGTTAGTTACTGCTGACTACCAACTGGGAGCACGATGAGATAACTAACATCCTGTATAGTTAATTACCTTATGCAAGTAATTTCAAAGTTACATACAATTTTACTCTTATCTTTGCCCCAGACATGATCAAGAATGCCATCGTAGCTAATGCGTAAATTTATATATTTACAATCTGTATTCAGCATACTAATAGCATAGCTAGATCCAAAAGCATTTTGCTGTGAATGATATGGATATGTAGTTTTCCTTGCTACGCCCCTTTAATTTTGATAGTAGTACAAATATGTATGTAGTTCTTGCTAATAATGATACATCCATATTTCTGATCACAATCAATTTATGGCCTTGAGGACTATTATTGGTATTCTTTTATTCTCAATTAGTAATTATTCTTATCTTAATATGCATAACCAAGTGGCGTAGCCAGAGCTGGCCCTTGGGGAGGGATATACAATAATAAAACAAAATACGCGGACTTGGCTCTGAACGTATACCTACCTATAGTAACTGTTTATTTATGTTTTTTTATAGCTTGTATGGAAAAAAGTGCCAAATATTAACAGCATGGCCAGCAAGAGGGATACTTTTAAATTCAAGGTTTTTTCCCGGTTTTCCAGGTCGTAAAATATAATTTTTCCCGTTCTTTTCCTTCAATAATTTACGCATAAGTACCACATACATAGGTACCCATATTGATGATAAGATTATTTGTTTAGAATTAATAATAACGGAACATAAAATTATACATGAAGCCTTTTTTTATTGTCGGAAGAGCCTAAATAACCAAATAACGATGAGAAATTTAACTGAACTGTGTAAAATAGTATATTAAAAAATTATTTTCATAAGACACGCTTTTAGCACATGCGTTCAAGTTTAGAAAACGGCCCGAGTAGTGGTGGGGAGCTTTATAAGGACCAGTGCGTTAAACGTCTTATGAAACGAATACTTTATACTACTTTTTCTATTTGACCTTTAGTATCCTTGTCCTTTGTAGGTTTGGACGCGTGCGCTAAAAACGTGTCTTATGAAACTATTATTTTGCGCTAATTTTTCTAATTGCGTGTCTATTATTTAGAACTACTTTGTTTTTTTAAATGATTACAAAATAGCGCAAATAGAAATAGAATAAAGTATTCGTTTCATAAGACGTTTTACCGCACTTGTCCTTTAGAAAACTCCACGCCACTACGCGGGTAGTTTTCTAAACTTGGACGCGTGTGCTAAAAACGGTTCTTTGAAACTATTCTTTAATATACTATTTTCTATTTGCGTTAACTGGTAATTGTTTTAAACAAAAATAACTTAGTTTTAAACAAATTTTGTTACGAATACTTTGTTAAATAGTTGGACAGTTGGCAACTTGGGAAATTCTAATTCTGCATTTGTTTTTCAAATTTACGTAAATAAGTTTGAAATTTTAAAAACAGTTGTTCAACAATATCAACTTTAAAAATATAATGTTATTGTTTCCAGTATTGAACCTCGTGTCCTGAATCTTTTTTGGACAAAATGCGTGTCCAAATGGCTTCGTTTGAACACGGAAATAGAAGAAAATAGTATTTGTATACCAAGGTCGCAAAATCTCTTTTTAACAGAACAATTGTCGCCGAGGTCGTTTGCGGCCGAGGTAGGAGAATCTCGAGGACATTAAAAAATCGTAAAAATGGGTAGACATTTATATTGGCACTAAGTTACTTCGCGGCCGTTACCCCTAGCAACGGTCGCGAAATTGCATTTTGCATCCTGTATTGCGTATGGGATGCTGCGGAAGCCATTTGGACACGCAAAATGCGTTTGATATGACTTTGATCACTAATTCAAGGTTTTTCCCGGTTTTTTCCTGATTCGGCAAATTCCCGGTTTTTCCCGGTTTTCAAGGTTTCCAGGTTCGCTGGCCACCCTGATTTAATTAATACTGAATAAAAAACAAATATATCCCCCATATCCCCCCCGTGACTACGCCACTGCAATTGCTTAATATGTCTTATACTTATTGTTGAACTATTGAAGCTATTGGAAGTATTTTTAACTCTAGGCTAAAACGCTTTTTAATTACGTGTACAGTTAGATATGTAACTTGATATGTTTCTATGACATGTACCTGCTGTTTGTGTTAGTCTTTATGGACAATCCAATTTTCTTGAATTTCTTATCACTACTATTATTGATGCCAAATAAAGTGTATTACAAAACAGATTGATGTGATTAAAATTAAAATAAATCAAATGCAGTTTAAGAAAAAATGATATATTGCCAAATAGATCATTATGCATATACTAAACATAGATAACTCAAATTTAATTGAGGTAAAAATAATAAATGCGTATCGCTGTTTCACAGCATAAAAAAACAGCGGATTTCCTCAGTTATCAGCACTTTGATGTTTTTCAGCCAGTCTCTCATATCTTATACACGTTCGCCGACATGAGCAGATATGTTTCCTCATCGTATCAAGATCAGCTGCGTACTCCGTACAATCATATTATTGTGGCAAATCTGTTTGCTAAAAACTGAAAACTTGTTATATTGGTAGGTGAGGAAAAGAGGAAATAGAATTGTGTGTAACAATAAAATTACTTGACGCCTTTTAACGATTAGGATTTTGTTAAGTTAAATATCTATATTAAACTGCATTTATTTACAAAAAACTGGTAAAACTAAAGCGTTATTGTTAAATATGTTTCCTTATAATAATTTTTTTGTTTCCTATGTTTGTTTTAAAATTTCTGTTTATAATTTTCAAATTTACGCATGCTTCGAATGAATGTACCCATAAATATTTTTTTATTAAATAACCGCATACGTATCTTATAAAGGCTTTTTTAAATTCAAAAGAAATTGGTATATACAAAAGTGAAATCTCGAACACATCATTTTTATAAAATCCTTTATTAAAAAATATATACGAAAAAAATAACACTTACTGGTGGGTATTCAAAGGAAACCTGAAAAACTAAAGGAGGTATTTCTCGAAGTATTTACACAGACTTTGGCTTCACAGCGTCTCTCAAAATTCATTCATTGCAGGGCCACTACACAACCCAAGACTAAAATTAGTCTACTCTGACGTAATCGATGTGTTTAATGCGGACGTTATACACAACTACTGCTCCGTAGTCTGCCAAGCAGTCTGGCAATAAATTAAGATTACTCGGCGACTGAAATTAATAGCTCGAGTGCATCTGCTGATTATTTTTATGCTATGCACAATTATTTGGTTTATTAACAAAATCCGGTTTGATTTTACTGCAGTGCAACATTAATACTGTAATGAGTGCGGTCAGCCCTCTGAACTCCGCCGTCGAATGTTCGAGAATGCGTGAATCATCAACATCTGCCGGTGTGGTTCGCCTGTACGTGTGATTTATCAGCGTGAGTCATAGACGGCGCGAAAAAAATCCAATAGACCTTCTAGAAGAATCTAGTGCATGTTCTAGAAGATTATGTGGTATTTAAACGACGGCTTGCACGAAAGGGAATCAATTAGTGAACCGCGAGCAATTAGACGTGTTAGTAGTCGCAAGTGGTAATAGATAAATATCTGAGTAGAATATAAATGTGTGTGAAATAAATATTGTGATTAAATATAAATAATAGTTAATAGTTAGTTTATAATTGTATTTTGTAAATTAGTTAAGATTGAATTAATGTGTGTTAAGTGTGAATGTTTTCTCGTTATTAATAGATGATTTAAACAGCATTTTGTTATTAATTTAAAAAGGACGTTTCAGTGGTGTCAGGTGTGGAGTTTTAAAATAAATAAAATCGTGTAATAAACAAAGTGCTGTGAGAATAAACGGTTAGTGTTAAAAACAATTACAACTAATAATTAAAATGGCGATGAAATTGTTGAAAGATCTGAAGGTAATAGACTTAAAACGTAAACTGGAAGAACGGGACTTGGAAACAACGGGCCTTAAAAGCCTGTTAATAAATCGGCTAAGAGAATGGCTTTTGGAATAGAAGGAAGACCCTGACAGCTTCCTCTTCGAAATACCTGGACCCGCAATTGATACTAACGTGTTGTTAAGTAAAATGGAAGAGAATTCTAGAAAGTCTGAAGAAAATTCTCGAATATTAAAAGAAGAACTACTACTAAAAGTGTCTGAAGAAAATTCTAGAATGTTAAAAGAAGATTTACTGGAAAAATCTGAAGAAAATTCTAGAATGTTAAAAGAAGAATTACCGGAAAAGTCTGAAGAAAATTCTAGAATAGTGAAAGAAGAATTACTAGAAAAGGCAGAAAAAACTGTTGGAATGCTAAAGGAAGAAATACTGGAGAATTCCAGGAAATCCGAAGAAAACTCCAGAAGACTTAAAGGAGAATTAATGGACAATGTCAAAGCGTTAGAAGATAAAGTTTTCGAGGAATTGGAAAAACAGGATAGGGTAATAAAGATGGTAGAAGAGAAACAAGCCCAAATGCAATTACCACCAACAACTGAGAAAGATTGGGCAACTAAAATGTTGGAAGATAGAATGAGTCAACTACGGTTTCCCTCAACTTCTGAGTGGCCGAAACAGTTTAAAGAAGAAAAGGATCCTGCCTTAGGGATAAAAGTAAAACCACCCACGTTCGATGGAAAAATACCTTGGTCCACCTACTACAAACAATTTGAGGCGGTCGCTGGGGCCAACGGATAGACAAGCAAGGAAAAGGCCGTTTCTTTAACTGTGGCTTTGCGTGGAGACGCTTTGAACGTTCTGCAAACAATTCCAGCCGAACAGGAAAATGATTACCAGTTATTAGTGTCTAGATTGGAGATGAGATATGGAGACGCGCATCTTCAACAAGTGTATCACGCGCAAGTGAAGAATCGTGTCCAGAAGAATGGAGAAAGCCTTCAGGAGTTTGAAGCCGATGTTGCGCGGCTTGTCCGATTGGCGTACCCTATGGCACCCGATTCATTTCTGGGACAACTCGCTGTGCAGACCTTCATTGATGGACTAAGAGACGGGGAAACACAGCAGTCATTAAGGCTGGGACGACCAAGAACAACTGATGATGCGCTTGCTCACGCTTTAGAATTTGAAGCCGCAAAACAAGCGTCCCGAGGCCACGGGCGAGTTCGAACCGTTGCGGAAGAAGAGGAAGATTCCAAAGATCGCCTAGAAGAGTTGTTAATGAGAGTTCTTCAGAAGGAAGAGAACCGTAAAAATAATCCTCAAGAAGTTCGAGGGGCCCGTTGCTGGAACTGCGGCGAACAAGGGCACATACGACGGCGTTGCCCTAAACCCGAACAAATTCAGCCGTCGGAAAACTAAAGGGGGTCGACGAGAGGGGGCGAACGTTGACCTTGAGATAAGATGCCCCGGAGTTCACCATCCTGCCGTAACATCAAACAATAATATCAGCAGTTTGTTCGTAGATAGGAAAATTGCTAATCGTACTGTTCCACTACTCATTGATACGGGGGCGACAAGTCCATCATACGCCCTAACGTTCTACGAACAAATATGAAGCTGTTACAGACAACTATTCAACTCCGTACAGCGACGGGTGAAGTAATACCAACACATTGAATAACATGTTACGAGTATTTGAAGGTTATGATAAGGTGTCGGAAGCACACTAATAATCAAAAATTAAATATATATATGAAATATTCATGCAATAAAAAGAATAACAGACATGCTAGGATACTAGTTTCATTAATTTATAATGTTACATGCTAGGTCACGTAGAGAATTGTCAAGTTAAAATAGAATTAATAGGCGTACGATCTCCTCATGCAGACATAACCTCACTTTTATAAAAAGGATGAAGTCTTTAAAAACGTATATAAGTAAATTATGTTGTTTTATAATCAAACATGTTGTATGTAACATAGGTTACAAGTTTAGGATAGTCTATCCACTTTTTCAGAAGGTTTTATCTTCTCACTAGATTTGAGTTTGACGATGGTTATACAGAAGGTAGCTTTCTTTTTCCCACAAAGCCAAGTCAGTTTCGGGTAGATATTTCACTGGAACTAGTTAAAGGAAATCATTATCTTGAAGTTTATTATGCCACAATTAGTCAATTGATCTAAACCCTAGATATGTTTAAAGTCATGTCATTTGAATGAAGATATTCGGTAGTGCTGATGTTTTTTGAATTTTTGGAGATTTTGATATTATTATGATGTTTTTCACAGTTTTTTGGATTCAGTCATCTGGAATACTGTATCCTGGACGAGAATGGTTGTATTTTTGATTTATTTGTTTTTATTTATTTAGGATTTCCATAAGCATCTTTTCTTCTTTGAATTGTGTTGATCAAATATTTAAGTTGGGTTTTTCTTTAGCATTTAGTGATCATCAACTTCATATGAGTAGGTTGCCTAGAGTAACAATGTAAATATTGATGCACTGAGATAGTTGGAGATTTGTGTATTTTGAATGTAATTAAGTTTTAATGAGTTTGTGACAGCTGATCGTTTTTATTGATTTTTCCTGTAAATATTAGCTCGGAGTTCGGCAATTGCATCAGATTAATCTGATTGCTCGAGTAACTATAGCAACTATTATTAAGACAATCGTCTCCCTAGTTACTTAAGCAATCAGATGCAATCATTAATTTGATGCAATTGCAGAACTCAGCTTTAGATTTTAGACCAAGTGTGTTATATTATTTTGATTGTCTTTTTATCAGCTATCTTTTCATCTATTTAGATTAAGTGTGAATTTTTGACAGGTTTTTATTTGTGACGTCATGACATTTGCGTTGTTCAGATCTTTTTTGTGTTTTCGTTGTTTTTTGGCTAAACGTATAAAAGGGCCTTCGAAAAAGAACAAATGAATTATATGATATCCTGACCCTTCTGAAGTCAGGTTAACCAATGATACTAGGTTGTAGATAATAACTCAAAGAACAATAATCTGAAAAAAGTTGTGGCGCGCAACTGTAATTAATAAGAAAAACAGCGCTAAAGTCGTTATTTTGAGGATAAAATGTTGCTGTTGCTGTTTGAGGTTAAAGGTTGTTTATGTTAGGTTTCAGTTGGTAAAAAGATTGGCTGAATGTATGTGAAAATTGCGAAAAAATGGTGTTGTTTGTATCATATGGCAAGAAGATTTTATAATTTTTACCTGTATTTGTGACGTTTTTCTAACGAAAACCCATTAGCGCTCTATATTTCACTGTTTTATATTTAATAGAATACCTTTGGTAAGTGTATCTTTTAAAATAAGCGTGTTCTATAGGGGACAGGATATTATATAATTACCAAGAACAATTTCAGTCGCTAAAACTTGGATCAAGGAAGAATTGTCTTCGTATTTGAATATAATCATTAGGATTTATGATTAATTTATTTTGTTAAAATCAAAGATTTTTTATCGATTTTCATTTCGATATTTGTATGGATAACAGCTGACTTTAGATCAGTACAGGGCAGTTGCCGATTGCGCACAGAAAAAAATTGTGAATAGAGTCACTACATCTAATCACCTAGGCCGCACTGGTCGATCAGAGTACCAAATCGCCGCCATATTGGGGCAAAAGAAGCACGAAATTGTTCATTATTTTTATCTGTATTGAATTTAATCACATCCACATTTAGTTTAAAAGGTTTTTCTGATTCTGAAAGTTCAAACCTCTAATATGTCAAATACGTAAAATGTGGTTTTAATTTGTTAGTGAGTAAAGATCACCCTTCTCTACCTTAATATGGCGGCGTTTTGCGGTACTCTGATCGATCAGCGCGGTCTAGGTGACTAGATGTAGTGACTCTAATTGTGAAGTGAGTTTAGCGCCACATATTTGTTTTATTGAACTATATAAAGGTGGGCTTTTTAATTTCGTTTTCTGATAAGAAACTTTATTATTAAACTTATAATTTATAAAACAATTTCAAAATAATCTTGATGTATTGTAAGAAGTTCGTGAAGAACATAATTATTTGATTTGAGTAAATTTAAACTTTTTTCAAAAAAAGTAAATAAGTTTCTTTGACAAATTTATTTTTATGCTAGTCCGTTCAAATGATGCAGGGTCATTACAGAGTTTGAGATATTTTCTCGTCCAGAAGCCGAATTCCAGGTGTGGATTGTAGTAAGTTTTCCTTTGCAGGTACAGGGATTAGTAAAATCAATTTTGTCGTTTTTGTTAATCTCATGCTCAACCGAATTAAAACTGAGTTAGCCTACTGTGTCAAGGAAAAATTATTGGGGTGTTATAATTTACAAATATTAAAGCTAGCCGAATTTATTTCATTATTAGGATCTTAGAAAAAATCGTATCTTTATTTATTATCTATATTTATTTATTTAAATTACATCATCACATAGGTAATTAAATGTTCGCCGGAAAGTAATATAGATTTCTTATATTATTTATTTATTAATTTAACATTCCAATACTTTTATATGTTTGTGCAGCAATTTATAAAAAAATATAATAATTATAATCACTGATTGTGTTACTTCGTTCTGTTTTGTCTATTTAAAATAAATATATTTAATTGACGGACTTTTCTAAACCCTTACCCCTTTAAACCCCTTTTATAGGATAGAAAATAATATTAATGTAGGGTATATAATCTTTAATGACTTTTAAGTAAGTGCATAGCTTAGTAATCTCTTAATGGTGTTCAGAAAGATGTTATGCAGATGTTAAATTGTAAATCAAAAAAGCTTTAAAACGCGATTAAAGTTTTAATATAGTCTGCCTGAAATATGTACTTGCTCTATACAAAATGTCAATTAAAAAAGATCCACCTTCTAAATATATCAACAGTGAAAAAAGGTAACAGAAAAACGAAAAAATTCGATCGAGTTATATCAGGGAGAGATTCAAACAACAATATGGCCTTTAAAGTTTAATTTATATCTTTTACCCAATAGAACCAAGTTTTTAAACTATTTTAATTAAATATTCAATTAAATTCTTATAGGCGTAATTAAAAATCTGACGTCATTCAAGTAATACCGGGATAGAACACCATTTAGGTTATCCTCTGATATAATCACCTTCGTAGTCTACCATGCAGAATGACATACCACACAATCTAAGTAAAATACTTGCTAAAACTAAATAATTTAATTATTTCGCATTAAAACTGCCTCTTTTACTTTTATATTAAAAAAACCACAAACCAGTACTATCCATCCAATGAAGAAAATGACATATTCTAGTATGGAAGCCAGAAAGTGTCGCTATTACTACGATTTTTCTTTGCCAATCGATTTTCTACAAGATATTCAGAGAGATCACAAGCCAGTCCGGCAGCTAGCCCCTGTATACAAAAACTGGTGCTATCTCTGTCACTATGACTGGATTGGTCTTGGAGCTTCCTTTCCTTAGTTTGAGGATAAACCATAAACCATAAACACTTATGACGCAAGTAATTTACCAAGAGAAAAATGAAAAGTCAAAACCAGTACGAATAAAAAAGATAGACACTGAATTGGCACATGATGCTTGAATGTTACAGAACGAGAATTCCAATATAAAACATATATTACAAGAAAATAATAAAACTAGAATTTTTCTTTTTGGTAAAAATAAGTTCCACAATGGCATCCATATTATATGCTCCAAACAATGCACGATGTCAAACCAATTATCTTTATGTCGAAAACATTAAAAATACAATCGAAAGTTCCAAAACCAGTTACTATGAATTTGTAGAATTTCCGATACATTCAATAAATGGTTGTAATTTATAGCTGTTTTCTTCTTAAAGATCCAAAACCAGTTACCATAGATTTGTAATATACCAGGTAATCCCACACATATTGAAATTTGTAAATGTATTGTAATCTGTTTTCTATTTTTCTGTTATTTCTAATACAGTACACAATTATTTTGATAGTCTTTCTTTCTACCAATTAGATTAATGCGTTTGCATTAAAGCGAACACGATCACATTTTTAATTCCAGTTTAAAATAACACTTTAATCACTATAAACCGTGTATTCAAATTGTAGTATAAATAACTTAATTTTTATAAAACCTTTTAAAGTGATTTGTACCTTTGTACTGGCGTAAAATAATCATTTATTTTCCATACCTAAAGATTTACTGAACTTTACTTGTCTACTAATTAAGACCAAGTGAACTTTACTTGCCTACCGTTCAAGACAGAATGAATTTTACCTTAATCTTTGCTACTCCTACTAAAATGATTACCTAACCTACTATTTACAATGCGATTAAAGACTACAATACGTGACAAATAAAATACACTCGAGGAAAAAAAACGCACCAAAAATACCAAGATTTCAAACCGTTATAACTCGGCGGATTTTGGACGAAAATGGATGAACCTTTGAGTACTAGAAAGTTTAAAGTGTCTAGTTTAAGGGCGTGCGAGCGAATGTTACGTAAAGGTCTTTCCGCCCCTTGCCACCGCCCGCAGAAAAAAAATGTTTTTGATTAAAAAAATGTCAAACTTTAACAGCTTGTACGGCGTACCAACAAAATCGTGGACTCTATCGACCGCCAAGGCAATAAAGTTCTGTCCTTTTTCTGTCAAGTTTTCAAAACTGTGAGTGCCTACGATTTTTTGGCGCAAAGTTATGAATTTTTGAAGTTTACCCTGCATTTTGTCGGGTGTTTTTCCTCTTCTGCGACATTATTATCGGTTGAGTTTGAATCTTTTGTTTTCCAAATTCAAGAAATTTTGAAAAATGTTCAATTAATAAAAACATTTTTTTATTAACGTTCATTTTCATGTGTTCATTCGATGTGCAAGTGCCTAAATTAATGTTTTGATTTTTATTTTACTAATGTTGAAATTAATCAGTATCAGAAAGTTATTCGAAGCGTTACAATGCCACAATTGACGGGCATTCAACGTGCACGAATTGTTGCTCTTTTGGAGGTAGGAGTTATCATGCGACACACACACACACACACGATGTGTAAAATCCGACCGACAGCTTCCTCATGGTGCACATCGGGTAACGCTGATGTCGGCGGTTACACGTTAAAAAAATTAAAGTTAATAAAAAAATGTTTTTATTAATTAAAAACATTTTTAAAAATTTTTGAATTTGGGAAAAATGTTCAAACTCAACCGGTAATAATGTCGCTGGCAGAAGACGAAAGACTTCCGACAAAATGCAGGGTAAACTTCAAAAATTCATAACTTTGTGCCAAAAAATCGTAGGCACTCGAGGTTTTAAAAACTTGACAAAAAAAGGACTAAACTTTATTGCCTTGTCGGTCGAAAGGGTCCACGATTTTTTTAGTACGCCGTACCAGCTGTTAAAGTTTGTCATTTTTCTAATCAAAAACATTTTTTCTTCTGCGGGCGGTCGCGGGGGGCGGAAAGGCCTTTACCTTTACGTGACATTCGCTTGCACGCCCTTAAACTAGACACTTTAAACTTTTAAAGGTAAGTACTCACAGCAGCGGATCCGCAGGCAGATGTCAAACGATTGGTCGGTTTGAGTCAAATCGACTCAAACCGACCAATCGTATGACATCCGCCTGCGGACCCGCTGCTGTGAGTAGTTACTTACCTTTAGTACTCAAAGGTTCATCCATTTTCGTCCAAAATCCGCCGAGTTATGACGGTTTGAAATTTTGGTATTTTTGGTGCGTTTTCAAGTGGTGCATTTTTTGTTTCCTCGAGTGTATATATCCTGTGACTAAATACACAAAAATCCCTATACTACCTATCGTAAATGATACTAGACAATTATTAATACAAAATTATATAGCCTAACAAATTCGTATGACGTATAAAGCGTATGGTTTGCAATTAAACAAAGCAAGTGAAACAAAATGGTGAAGTATAATTTCGTTGAAAAAATATAAACTGCTTTCTAATTAATTTAAAACGTGCGCAAATATGAACATAAAAGCATTGTTTACTATGCGTTCTAGTTATAACGCATTTAAGCCATATTTGAATATAACTATGCTGCGCTTTGGCTATTTAATAAGCCACCTTTGATGCTGCTCATCGCGTGTATTCAACTTTAAGTAATTATGCGCATCTTCAAGTGATTTTATAATATAAAAGGATATTAAATCTTCTTTTAATATCCACGAACGAATATGATTGAACTTTTAGTAACGCTATTCCTTTTATGGATGTATCTGTGCTACTCGTAGCTATAGAAACTACAATCGCATAAATACAGATTCTCTTTTGTAACAGGTGCATCAGTATTGATGCTGTGCCAATTCAATATACAGACGGCTTTGTATAACATAGATTTTATCATAAATGTGTGATAAATATTGCTGCAATGCACTGAAATAGCAAATTCTTTCGAAAATGCTTTCAGGTTTGTTTCTTCTTGTCTTTTACTGCAATAGCTTTATGCAACTGATTACATAACAATAAGTATTTTCTGTACTTGTTCTTCTCGTTTATTAAACATATATACAGAAAATTGGTTGTCTTTAGAAATATTTATTTATAATTGCTGTTGAAGGTATTAACAATAATAATTCCTTTTGTTAATTATTTAATCTCATTTTTTAAATTTTATTATTCGAGGTATTTATAGCGCAGCTAGAAGCTAGGACAGAGATTCCTTATTACAAGAGAAGCAAAATTGTTTGATGAAGTTGGAAAATACAGGTATTTAAAAATCAACCATTTTAATTAAAAGTAACTTTGATGGTAGTGCACAAGAATTTTATTTATTTTGTATTTGATTATATTGTAGTGTTGCAGGAAATTTGATTTTTGATTTTTTTAATCTGCAGACCTACATAAACAATACTACGTATACCTCAGGTCGACTTATTGTTTATAAATTATTTTATAAACTTTTTTCTATTTTAGTCTTTTATGAGACTTTAATAATATCCAATGAATACTCAATTGGGTTCTTTTGAAAACTCACTGATTTATAAAAAAAATATTCGAGCTAATGGTATACTTATCCTTTTATCTTTTACTATATTTGAATAAATGGGAATCTCTATTTACCTTGAAATATCAAGTTTGACAATTGTTTCTTAACCTAACCTCACGAAGTGAATAGTCGAAGTGAAGCTGCTAAATTCAAGTAAGTTTTGATTTTACTATTGAGAAATATTTATATTAAATATTTTTATTTAGGTTAATAAAATGATCACACAGTTTTACACAAGATCTTTAAGAATTTATGGTAAGTTAACCTTGATCAAAATTGCTCTTATAGAACTAATTTCACTTTTGATGCTTTTTAGAATAACTCTAGCTTTGCCTTTATTATCACGTTTTGGTTTGTTACAAACCTGGTATCTTGATGCACTTTATGTTTCCCTTTTTCCCAGCCTACTGTCTGGGAAAATCATCACGCCGGAATCTGCTTACTAATTATGGGGCTCCGTAACTACCTCCAGGATATGATGCTCTGCCGAAGCTAAAATATTGAGGTAAATTGCACAAAGATATTTTTACCTTTTTAATATTAGCTCTTGAATAACATTCAAGATTAAAATTTATGTTTCTCCTCCTTTATTTATGTCGGACCAGCTGGATACGTCTGCAGATCAAACAGCTCTCTTAGATGTGAATCCGCCTGTACTTCACTCTCGACTATTGGTACGTATTAGTTTTCCTTTATTTATTTTCTTCTTTTATATTATCATATTCGTCCCAAATAGCACAACCATATTGCTCCAATATTAGGCCAATGCCGAAGATATATTAGGCCAAACGAATTACTCTATATTGGACCAATAGAAAATGTGGACATTCTGCAATATTGATCCAACAACATACGCCAATATTTGGCCAACAACATACCACAATATTTGTCCAAGAATATATGGCAATGTTAGCCCAATAATTTATACCAATATTTCACCAATAACTTATACCAATTTTGTAGTCAAAAATAAATATGTGTTAGTTAAAGTACCTGCCTAATTGACCTTACATTATACAAGTGTTCTGTTTATTCACTATGCCGTTATTGTATTTTCTGGAAAAATATTTAATTTTAACTAAGAGAAATCGTTCATTATAAATTGTAGAACCTAACACATACATAGCACCTAGAGTACATCACAGTATTTTAGATTAGTAATGCCTAACGTCATTAATAAAATTTAATACCAAAATTACAGGAGTCTTTTCAGGACTTTTTTTCTCTTCTTAATGTTTACAACTTAATAATTAACAACAGCAACTACAAGAGAAAACAAGAGTTGTTGTTTAGAAAAAATACCTTCATTAAATCACCATGAAACTACTTAGCGAATCGCCCGCCACCAACCGGAAGAGTCAGTAACCACGAAACAAATGCAACGGTATCATATGATGCGCAGATGCCACATTACTATTTTCTCCACATCCAACTGCCCCATCAAGTTATCTGAATTATTATTATGTTAATTCCGACATGTATCAGTCAAAACTACTTTTGAAATAAATTATGAGCAATGAAACTATTGAAGTAATTATTTTTATGTCTCTGGATCAATATTGGATTCTTCGCATGAACGACGATTTAAATATAGATCCTATGTTGATATACTATATTGAAGCAATATTGCACACACCAACATTGTAAAAAGGGCTAACGTCGATAAACCCAAACATCGGCTGAAACTAGTTGGAATAATTTTGGTTTACAACATTTCCAAAACAATATTTCGTCAATATTGGCAGGATATTGTAAAAACAATACAACTGAATCAATATGAGGCCTCTTGCGTCTTAGTAACTAAACATACTTTTAGATTGCAATTATTTCTCATATCTTCTTGTTGTTTATATTTCAATCCAAATTAGCCTGCCTTTGGTCATTATTTTAATATCATGATTATTGCCAACTATGCAATTGCATTTCAAACAACATATTGGTTTATCAGTAACTGTAGTCAAGGAATTTTTGTATTGTTGTATTAAATCCAAATTATGTTATATCATTGTCGAAATTAAATATGTAATGTTTTATAATTTTACTAAACTAATACATTTTCTTTTTTCAGAAGTAACTGCAAGTGAAAATCAACTCAAACTTGAATCTTTGATGGAAAATTCTTTATAAATGTTCAATTGACAATTATTAATGATAAACACAAATAGTTAACACTTAAAGTTTCTTTATTGGGTATCAATAAAAATTCATCAATCATCTAACAAACTCTTTTTTAATTTCAACAGCTGAGGCAATTATTTTCATTATTATTATGATAGAAAAATCATTACAATATATTCGGCTTTATTAAACTACATTCAGAAGTTCGGTATAAAATAGAGTGATAGTACTCATCAATGGAAACAAAACATTTTTAGGTCGTTTTTGATTATAAGCAAATAAAAGGAGCCTGATCCGTGATCGGTACTTTGTTTAAGGACTGCGTTTGTTGGGAATCACGTACCTCACATACAAGATGAAATAGTGCCTTTGAAAAATTAAGAACGGATTTAAAAATAATATTTGAGCAATTATACACACTGTTTCATTTTGAGATGTTAGTCTGTCTATTGAAGAGTGTGATGACAAAAAAGAAATGAAATGTTTTCAATCTCTATAATACTCGATTCTCGATTAATTACTGCAGTAGGGAAAAGTTACACTTTTTTAAAGGTAACCTAGGCCTTGTATTTTCTTTAAAAACTAAGCCATCTCATCAAATAAATAATATACCTAGTTTTAAACTTAAATATTTTATTAAGCTACACCGAAATAAATGATATCCATCCAAAATAATCTAATGAAGAAAGAATGATGTGAAACTGTAAAGTCACCGACTGTGACAAGCTGCCCTGTACCGTTCTATAAATACATTACGAGTATTGTTAATTATAAGTGAATGGACCAGCAAAGTCTTCGTGTTTATTTACTGATAGTTGAATTTCCGATTTGTTGCACCCAAAACCCATCTCTTAAAAAAATCTATCGGTTATTATAAAAGGCAAACATTAAAGACATTAAGATTTTTGTTGCAACTTATGTATATTTTAACATTTGGAAGAGTTGTTGCCATTTAATAGAGTCGGCTCTGAAGTGTTGATTTCAAGCTGAAAATCTAGTTCAACCCTGCTCTCTCAATACACATATTTCTTTCATTTCAATCACCTTGAAAGTATAGATTTGCACTAGAATGCAAAGATGCGCCAAATCCCATACATATTACATAAACTTCTAGATCAGAGTGGTTTCTAACCTATGTTCCGCGAAAAGATGTTAAATGTTCATTGGGGAAAATAATTCTTATCCACGAAATATAATTTGTATTGTCTAATAGTGTTACAATTTAACTAAGACTGCGATGTTTTGGTTGTCCAGTTTAAAATTAAAACTTTCAAGTAGGGCAGTAATTCGAAACACAAGTCTAAACGTTTGGAAAGGTGTAGTTCTCGATTGACAATACGATGCTTCAAAAGTCAATCCATCATCGGCGAAAGAAAATAGTAAATACTGAGGCGTAATGTTCCGTGCTCACTTTGAAGAGAATTATCCTGTTTTATTCAATAAAAACAATTTATTTATTGAATAAAAACAATTTATTTAATAGTAATTAAAACGTATAATAAGTACAAGGGTAATTAATTGAGTACCGACTACGGCTCAGAAATTTCTCAAGAATAGACAGATCCCTTTTAAGAAGATCTGAGAATCTCAATTTGTTAAATGTTGGCATACTTAGTAGAACTTTAACTTTAACTTGCGTCCTTATAAAAACGAAAATAAACGAAACTTCACTGTCATAACTCCTTCAACCACCCAAAGGACTAAAAAAACCCTTATGATAAGGATTGCCAAAGTATTACTGGCACTGATAGCGAAGACGAAGTAATGTTTTGTCGTACTTTTTTGTGTGACAGGCTTTTGTCATTTTCCCATTGGTAGTCCATTCCAGAGGGTAAATTATATATATATTTGTGTATTAAAAGTGAAAAGTTATACATTGACGATCGAGAAAGAAAGTAGAAGCGCGACGCGAAGCTGGAGTAGAAACTGTATTTCCTGACTTTTTGTTTGTAATTACCATAGCAACTTAATATCAATGGTTACTAAGAGTACCAAATATATATTAAATATTTGCCTCAAATATTTTAGTGTAGTAATCTCCTTAGTTTTCTAAGAATTCTAGCAAAGATATACATAACACATCAGTAGTGCGTGCTACAAGATTCGTATGCTTTCAAGACGAGCGAGTCCTGTAACGTAACACTTTTCTGTCTTGTTACGTAAATGACGATTGTGACTTCTGTAATGTAATGAATGCTAGAGTGTTTGTCATTTTAAAACTTTACATGAAATATTTTCATATCTCACGCTCCAACCTAGAAGCAAAATAACCATTTTGCCACCAAATTTCAATCCATCTTAATCAGTAATTCTGATCATATCGTTCGGTATTGACTATTGCCATAGCTTCTAGGAAATTCATTGCAAAAAAACTGTTGCCATGAGTCTTCTAGTTCGTTCTCTCTATATATTGCATATATTAGCCCCGTCGATGCAGTGTTAAGAACAACACGTCCACTTATTTCCATACTACGTTGCACAGCCTAAAATAACTATGACTATGGCAAACTAAGACTAACAACTCATGACTATCCCCAAAACCATTCTAGTTCATTGCAAATTTGTTCTAGTTGTAGTATGTGAGTGCTGTCGTTCGATCTCTAATTATTTATACGTGAAGGATAGGCGGCGCTACTATAGGCTACGCTAATTCAATTTTTTTTAATATCCTATTTTTACTCACGATTTGCTCATTCTTTTCGATCGTTGTCTACATAAATTCTAAAGACCTTGCTATAATCTTTTCAATTTGTTTTTGATTGATTTGCTTTAGGGTGTACAAATGTTCGAAATTATTATGTGTCATTAACATAGTCTGCACTAGGGCGGAGTAAAAATTTTTTTTAAATTGCGTAAATGCGTATCCCTGGGTGTGGAACAGTTGCCTTTTTAGGTCAACATAAACCCTCTAAAAATTCAGTTCAGGTCTTTAATTTTAATAAAAAACCCTCATTCTTTACTTTTTTAAAACAATTTAAGACGGCAAGACAAAAGTGGCTGGGACAAAAATAGTTATTTTTTGCCTCAGTATTATTAAAAAAAAGACACATTTCTCTCCAGCGTCATCTTCCTATAAAACTGTTATTTATTGATTTTTAAGAGTTTTTTATATCAAATATAGTTTTATATTTGTGGCAATGTTTTTCCAACATTTTCCGACGTTATGAAATTGTTTGTGTGGTATCGTTAATTTTTCAAGGCTAGATAGGCCAAAGAAACATGATGATCGGCAGCATTGATGTTAAAACTACAAAGAAAATCGCAAAGTCACAAGAAAGAAAGGAGTTAGTAACAAAAAGGTTTAAAAAAAATTAAAGATACAATTTCAACCAAGTACAAAGTACAATGGAAGAAGAAGAGGAAAGCAAACAAAAGAAGACCACTGAAACGAAATTGATAACAATGATGTTACCGATTATTTCGGAGTTGATACTATAGGTATTATCCCACAACCTTCAACATTAAAGTGTTTAAAGCCTGTGGCAGAAGTGGACCTTCAGACAGAAATGCATCTCTCTTTGTGAATGTTGTGTTCAAAGATTTTGGTATAGCCAGTAACGAGAATCCGTTGTTAATTATTGAAAGAAGTAAAATTAGAAGAAGAAAAAAAAGATGGAGCAAAAATCTAGTTGATATAGAAATGAAACAAGAATGAAATTTTGTTTTTGGAATTTAGATTGGCGGTAGGAAAGATAGGACACTTGTGAAGTGGGTATAGCCGCGCGGTAAAGATTTCAACTCTTACTCAGTCCCGGTTCGATCCCAGAAATCGGCGAGAGGATTTTTCTCGTCGATAACGCCTAAGTACACTACGCCATGCTGTCAGATGAGCACGTTTAGCAGTCAGTCCTGGCAACCACGCCTACCTGTGGTTGTCGTTAAAAATAACACCGCCCTATACCACAATTATGTATTTACTGCAGTGGTTTGGCAATGTCAATTACAATTAAGATTTATACATTAAAACACTTGCTATTGAATAAATAAAATCCAGTTATCACACTAAACAAATTACAGAAGAAAATGTAGTTACTGTTGCGGAACCAGGTTCTATTTACCTAGGACATGTGACACCTACGTCCGGAAGTGCCAATGATTCTAAGACCAGTTTTTCTAACTTCCTTCAAAATTCTTTAGGTGAAAATTTAAACAAAATTTAAAATCACCATTGGCCAAAAGTATTACCGAAGCAAATCTTAGAGAAACAAAAGATTAAAAGATTATAACTATTCCTGATAACATTGAAGTTTTAAGTTTCTGTGAATTACCATGTAACGGTATATTTTTATCAGTCCTGAATAAGTGTAGTTTTGTCTACATATTTACTAAAAATCTTAAGTCAGGTTCTGCAAATTTGCGTTCCTTTTAAAATGTAAACTTGTGTTAGCATTTGGTTTAAACAACCCTATAAAAAAACTATTTAAAAAAAAGGTTGGTTTCAAATCCTCTTAGCATTATAAAAATCTCTTTGGTTACTCATATAAGCGTTTAAAAAATATTAACTTGAAGCGTTTGCAGTTTTAAAGAAAAATAATCAATACTTGCTTTTGAGTTGCGGTGCTCTGATTCGTTTAAGCCAAAACACGCGACTCGCTGATTGGTGTACATGATTTGCACCCTATGAACTATAATAATGCAACCTTCAGCTTTTAAAAAATCAATACTTGCCTTGAAGTGAGACTCCCACTATTGGTTGAAGTCGATTTGCATCTGGTAATGTATTCCTACGCAGAACAAAAATCCTGAGTATATAATAATCTAACCTTCAGTTTTTAAAGAGAGGACTTCCGTTCAGTGGCTGGTCCGAGGGACTTCAGTTTCGATCTTTATAGAATATAGTTGCAGAGAGTCCAGCTAAAGCTTTTTGCGCGGTGGCGTGCCTCGGCGGGGTATAATTTTAAATTCCGTCAAGTAAATTTAGTAATTTTCCGTTTGAGTATGTTGTGATTACCGTTCGATTTGTTTATTATAAAATAACAAATTAACTATTTAAAGTGCCGTTTAGTTTTTCGAGTTGTTCGAATAAAAATACAGTCTTACAGTACCGCTTAATTAAAGTTATTTCGTGATTCTTCACTTATAGAAGAATAGTTTAGTTGCCGGACATTTTGTCATTTGAATTCAGTGTTAATTCCCATGTACAAGAAAAGGGGATTTTCATACCGTTACATTGGTCTTTCCGAATTTTAATAATTTCAACAATTATTTTGAGCAACATTCAAGTGATTTCGAGTACCGTTCCAATCAGAAGAATAATAAAGAATTTAATATCGAAGGCAGTTATTGCAAGCAATTATGTTAAAGTTTGATGAATCTCGTTAATAACGTTCAGTTCAAAATCCAGAAGACTTCTTCCCGCATCGTTGCAGCTCAGCAGTTTGTTATTGTAGCTTTGTTTAAAGCTTTTATGCTGTTTTGAGTGTCAATAGTTCGAATACTTCAACTTGTGAAAAGAATTGTACGAACACTACTTAGGATGATAAAAAAACTGTTAAGGTATTTAATTTTATTGATATTGTATTGTTTAGGTAATATTTAGTCATTTGGGATTCCGAAATTCTATTCATTTTTTGGAACAATAACTATTTTAATTTGATGTACTTTGTATTTTGAATTTGAAAATTTTCATTAATGTACACAGAGAGAAATACTTCATAAGAGCTTTGCACAATATTGTTCATAACGGTGTTGGAGAAATTTATATTATAATTGTAGAATCGTATTGTTTAGCGTTGTGTAGGTTTTCGTTACTGAATTGTCTAACAGGAACGTACGACAATTATTTAACACAGTCAGATTTAGTTCTGAATTCTTTGGAACAATGTTGTAGAGGATAAGCTAGCATATTATGTTGAAATATAATTGTAAAAAATGTTTAGAAAAATACAATATTTTGTTTGAATGAAATCATAATCCAGTGTTCAAACTGCTTGCTACTAATTATTGTGTTTCGCAAAGTTTATGGATGACATCTTATAGATGTCACCACTTGTAATTGTTGCTATTAATGTAAATTCGAGATTTATATATAAACAGGCAACAGCAAAAGGAAATTTCAGTGTTATACCTGTATATACTATACATTGTATAGTTATATACATATTAGTTACATATATTTTAATATATGTAAAAATGTATATTTTATTTGTGATACCTAACCTTCTGTATAGAATATTTGTGCCAGAGTATTGCACAATTTGTATAAATGTGAACAAGTAATTGTGTTAAATACTATTAAGCAATTGTGGCACAACTAGCGCAACAATTCAATTTTGTATAAAATTGTATGTAACAACATTACACATTCTGTTTTAATAAGTAACACAATTTGTTATGGAAACTTATAGACAACTATTCATTTGATTCTACAAAATTACTATTGACTTCCACAAAATGTTATATTTGAGTTTATACACATCCTTACAAAAAATTGAAAACATTTAAAAAATCTTGACAAACTAAATGACACAATCTTGTTTTATAATTCTACACAAATTGTCCCTGTCACTTTTTTAAGACCAATTTGTTTTACAATACCACACAATTGTTGATGAAATTTAAATACATTTTTCTCTGTGTATAACTTCTTTGATGTGTTTTGTATGTACCATTTTCTTTTGTTTTTAATACAGATTTCAAATTTAATTGACTACTTGACATAGTTTGGCTAAACGGACTGCTGATGTTTTTTGTTTTCTTTGGCTAATCAAGATCTTTTATTGTTTGATTAATGTTTTAATTAAATTAACGTCAAAATTAATAAGGAGGTTAGTTCCTTAGCTGATAACCTTCAATTTTTCCAAATTTTATTAATGTTTTATGAAAAACATCCTCAGCTTTGGTGGCGCCCAACATATTTTTATTTATTCCTGAATCCATTATTTAATTAGAAGCTTTTAAGGTTAACACATGCGACCTGAAATTTAAAATTTGTAAGAAAGAGCTAAATCTCAAGCGGACAATTTTGAGCATTTTTATATACAGTAAGTATCGTAATTTGTGTCCTAAATTTAGTTTAAGTAATGTGAATTCTTCGTTTGAAGGTTTAAGCTTTGTTTTTTTGTTGTTCTCTCGTGCTAAAAAACCTTTGTTTCAATTGGCGGTCCAACGTGGGCCAGGTTTTTGTTGCTATAACCACAGATGGTAACCGAAGCTTCCTCAGTATGTAGTAACAACGCCAGGGACGAATTGATTCGGGCGAAGATTTCTTCCTGAAAAGCAATACCAAAAGTGACTTCAAAAAATATTTTGTCAAGTAAATTTCTAGACATATGGGAGGGTGAGGGTTGAACACGTCATCTCCTCATAGTGGATTGTGGATTGCTTTCGTTTATTTATAAAAAACAAGCGAAGAACTGCTAAAACACTGCCCAAAGAATTAACATTTTTTAATCTTAATTTTTTACATTTTTAAGGGAAAAAAGGAACCTGAATACATTAATATTTTTCCAAAAATGTATTACGGTTGTGTTTGGTTAATCAAAAGGCAATTATCTTGCACCCAGGCCAACTAAAAATTCAAATTCAAATCTTCACCTATATAGTATTGCTCCGCCATAGTCCGCACTCTGTTGTAATCTCTTTTAAAGTTTGTTCTCCCCTTTTCCCATCCGCTGCTTAACAAGATTGAGGAAATACATTTCATTCGTTCTTGAGTGCATGAAGCGAAGAAATCTATCAGTAGAAGTTTGGTTCATTTTTAATTTTCTGAATTTACGACTTTAAGTTCTTCAGTGGTTCAATAGGTTTATTTGATTATTAGGTTGACTATTCGACTCGTTTGTCCTGTTGCACTTTCCATTTGATGAGATTTTTGCCGTTTAGAGCAGCTGTTTTATTCCCCAAGCAGGGGGTAAGTTGTAACTCTCGTTTAAGACGACTTTTCAAATTAATTTATTCTTCCCTCTTACGTAAATTTATTGTTTGGATGAGGCTATCATATCTTCCAAATTATTAATTATTGGGAATAAACCAGCGAGCTGGCGGAATTGCATTAAAAGTCCTCCGTATTGTAGAGTATGTCCCTCTTTTAAACAACCAAGGACAGATCTACTTAATTGTGCTCACTTTGCATATAACCTATCAACAATATTCGACAAAACTCAATCGAATCCTTTTAGCGACTCTGCTAACATTTGGATTCAAAGAGGCCGATTTATAGTAATGCTAAGATTATTTCAACATTTTTAAGGACAAACAAAATATGTAAAGGGCCAATGTAGGAATTTATCTTACTATATGTTTTGAATTAATTAATGTATAGGGTGTTAGCTGAGATCTTGTAATTTCAAGTAAATCATTTTTTTTTATTTTTTCCTTCAACACTTATTAGCAAAGTCATTATTTGTTGCGAATTTAGAAAATATAGGGATAATTTCTAAATATTTTTAACTGTATTATTTCCAATATTTCTCAACATTGTATTTTATTTTGCAACCAAGGTTTTGTTTACGATAACCACGTTCTGGCGTTATTAGACTTTGACGGCCTCAGCGATAGGTTTTTATCACACATGTATTTATAGAAGTTCGATATTTACATTTTTTAATCTTTATTAATATTTAAATATATACAGGAATTGCTCCAAAAATTGTTATTGCTTTTTGTATATATAAATATATTAATTAATTGTGATTAAATTTGTTTTATACATTTGCATGTTATCTGTTGTATGTTAACTTGTTGCACTTATTATAGTAAAAGTATTATTTTATTAATTTAATGAAAGTAATGTATTTAAGTAATAATAATAATATAATAATGTATATAAGTAAATTAATTTATTTAAACAAATTTATATACAACCAGAGCTGTCTGGAGAACTATCAGGCCTGCAGACATCTTCTAAAGCTAACATAATAATTTTTATTTTTCTTGCCGTAACTCTGCTGCAACCTGTAAAATGTTTTTCAAAGCTTTTAACTAGTTTACTTACACCAAATAACAAGATCAATATGAATTACAAGAAATAGGAATCCAACACATCCCATGATTCGTAGTAAGAAGAAGTATAGAAAAACCAATGAAATCCAGAATTGAAATATCAAAATGGTAAAAACCTACAATATCTATATGTCTTCTGTTGGTACTATATTTCCCTTTCTTGTCATGCAAGGATAAAATTACCTTTGTCGAAACTATCAATACTTGCAAACATTTATGTATGTACAATTGTACATACTAGTACGTTACTGTAGGAATTCGATTGTATCAGATAGGGCAGCTCGAGAATTACAGTAGAAATCAATTTAGTTAATTTGCTTTTAGTGTTCATATTTGCAAGGTAAATTAAGCACTAAACGTCTTTAAATAAAATATTAGCAGTATAACTTTCCAGAACATTTAGGATAGAAATTACTGTGTCTAATAGTAATGTGGTGTCTGCAGTTGTAATGGTATTATTAAAGTCAGGGATTTAGCTACTGTTTATTTCAATCGAACTTAATTAGATGAGATATTAAAGTTGTACGCTGTTTAATTGTTTATCTAAATAATTGCAATTAATAATATCTGATAGAAGATAACACACAGGGAAACACGTTAGCAGACACAATTTCTGCAATAGATGATTGCTTTAGGTCAGCCACATCAAAGACACTTATTGATTGCTACATGTCTGATTTACTGACTTTATTACATATCAAATCAGTGAAATAAAGGAAAAGCAAGATAATAATCCAGAATTTTCTAAACTTGAGATTATTTTCAGAGTATTGTGGAAAAATCTGATTATGATATTATTACTTAAGTACTGTAAACGCCAACTAAAGAGTTCGTTTTTCTGAAATTGAAAAATTGTGCGTCATAACGCCTTCGATTTCTCTAATATCTCAATTCATAATCGTTTAATTTTAGGGAGTCCATCCCTAGATTTCAGGGATCTTTAAAGTCTCATCTTGGGGATCAGTTACGTCGGAAACGGTTTGTCGTATTGAACCCGTTAGTTTTCACTTTTTACATTTTGAAATTAACGAATACAACTCCTCAATTTTTTTATCCTGCTTGTACTATGTTTTTCGCTTCCAATACTTCGTCATAAGCTGAAAATCGTTGCCTTCGTAACTTCTTTCTAAAACTTCTAATTTTAAGAAAATAGTCGGTGTGTGGCAAATTTAGACTGCAAGGAAGATAGTTAAGATATTGGAACACTAAACCTTTTATGACATCGCAAACAACTTAGGCTTAACAGGATGGATGGTCAAAAACAATACTTATCTGCCACATCTTCCAGGGCAGCTTTTCTTGATGGACTCTTTCATTTTTTTTAGTTCACTTGATTGTAATAAACGCCATTAATTGTAGTCTTAACATGGAAGGTAATCTATTAGCAAAATTTCTTCCGAATTTCAGAAAATTTTGAATTTCTTTGACGTTGGGGCGTTTCTGAGGTGTTGGTATTTCCCTTTGCATCAACTTGCTTACTCTCAGGATTAACTGGAAATTAAATTTAAAAAAAAATAATTTAAACGTCTACAACCTCTACTATCTGACGGATCTGATATCATGGATCTTCTTTCTGTATAAATTTGTTTTCCGCCGTGGTTATAAAATTTTGTCCTCCTACAGCGGCAATCTTCTTTTAAGCACCTTCAGCAGAATTTAATGGCTTTGTAAAACGGAAAAAACTTACCGTCAACAGCCGACATTCTATTTATTTCTTTCGGCGTATTTCCTTCTTTTAGAAAAAACTTTATTGCAGCCCTATGTTCAACTTTATTACATACCTGTCAGCCAATGATGACAACTAAAAACTTACACTTAAATCAGACACAATATCCACAAGTTGTCACGTGTTGTGTGGTACAAATTGTTTTTTAAGGAGCAACATTTTGAGAACATTAAACATACCGAGGTCGAATCTCAGGACATAGTAAAAAAGACGAATAATTTCTAGCAGTGTTTAATACCAGAAGATAAAATTCCCACTTAAAGCGGTACTATAATGCGACCTTAATTTCAGTTTTAAAAATGACTTTCTCTTTTAAATGTATACAAATGGCAACACCTGATCCGTTGTTCGTGGATGACGTTGTTGGAGTGAAAATTGTATATGGGAAATGATTTCATTTATCAGTCCATTAGCTTGTGGTACACTTTTCGCCGCAAAAACCACTCCTTCCTACTGAAGAATCGATGTAAAAATGTACCTTTTTTCACTTTGAAGCTGTTTTTGGGCATGGTGGAGTGAGTTTTGCTAGAAGCAAGGGTATCCACTCGTGCTCCATAAAACTAATGGACTATCTAATGAAGTGATTTCCTGAGGAAAGGAACGTCACCCCTGTAGTCGGTTGTAGCAGTTGCTAAGCGGGGTAATGTAAAAAAGACTAAAGTGGGAACCGATCTGTCAAGGCGTTTAGTGCATAGAGGTAGACAGAGCCATTCGTAACAATCATTCTGCAGTACTGATTAACATTAATCATGTAAACACTGGCGTTTACGACTCGAGAAATTACTTGAGAAACGACTTAAGTCCCGGGAATTGCACTTTTTTTTTTGTCTGGAATCCTGGGATAATAATTCGATACCCGGGACTTCTACATACATCGTATTCAATTAAAGTTTTTAATATAAATTAAGGTTTTATGTTTATATTGAATTTCTTACGCAACTTTATAAGATGGTGGCCTTAAGCGGATTTCGCACACCCTGTCTATGTCTAATGTTCTATACAGCGTGTCAGAAGTTAGAACGCATTAATTTTAAAGGGTGATACAAGACATCAAAAGGAACAAAAAAGTCTGAATAATTTTTTTTCTATGTTAATTAGCTTTCGAGTAATTTAGAAAAAACCATTGCCATATCTGGCAACCTTGCTTAAGTGAAATTCCTGGGTCTTGATCTTGTTTTAGAAAATCAAACAAATAAACTGATGATGACAGCCGTTGTTTAAAAATAATAAACATCGTAAGCAGATTAGTCGAGTGAGTAATTCTACGAAAATTGTAATGGGCACTGTTCTTCCGTAAACAAAATTTGCACGTTGTACGTTAAAAACACGCTGATTCATAACAAACCAACTGTAGAAATAAAACAGTAATTGATCTACATTTTATATTTATTAATTTCCGGAATATTTTCAAAATTTCTTGACGTATTTGTTTTTTATTAAAAAATACTATCGTATGTAAAAAAAATTAGTAGCAAAAAGTAGAACAAAATTGTATAAGACTTTTTGTTCCTTTTGATGTCTTTTATCACCCCTTAAAATTAATGCGTTCTAACCCCTGACACGCTGTATAACCGCATACCTTTCTATAAATAATACAGATAAAGGGGATTAATTTCAGAATAAGAATTTAAGAAACTATCGTAAGATGCGTCATCTGGTTATTCATTAAGTAAACCTGTGCTTTCTATTCAATTATATTCAAGAAGGGTTTCCATCCGGAATTTCCTGTCTATTTATAAACAGGTATGGTTTTCACCGTGCTGAAAAGCCGTCGTTTTCAAGAGATAAATGGTTCAAACAAGGTTTTCATAGTTTTTGCAAATAACCTGATAATCGAGGTGATCTTTTTCGTAGATTTAATTACATTGTATTAAAAATTTATCCCCAAGACAACAATGTTCTTTTATAGTTTTTACAGTGTTTTCATTACATTTCTGGATTTGTTTCATATGACTTAAACTACTGTTTACTTCCAAATTTAGTGTACCCTGGGGTTCCCAGGACTTAAAACAAGACAATTAAAAATAATCCAAGTGTATACAAATTGGGTTTGTAAAAAATTTAAAAGCTTTAAAATTGCTCTGAAATATTTATAACTTCCCAATAAACTAGAAATAATAATAGTTGTAGGTGCAATATCAGGTACCGTTTCTACTAAATATCAAAGTGGTTAACAGAAATGAATGTATTCTTTGCATTCTATGCAAATGAATGCCGTCGATTAGTTTTGAAGGAATAAAAACTATTCTAAAACATCGGAATACGTGTTGGGATGAATGTAATTAACACTTTGTTTATTTTGAATCTCCAAACTAGTTTTTGGAATAATACATGCTGGCTGAATCATAAGATTCAGAAACGATATCTTTTGTAAAAACTGAAGAATGCCTTAAAATTTGCCGATAAACAATTAACACTAAACTGGTAATCGATAAAAGAGAGAAAAGGCGAAAGAATTTTCTGAAAGGAATATTTATTTACCATATATTTATATGTTCTTTTCATTAAATTATTTTTCAGTTTTTCATAACAAGCTTAAGTTTAACGACCTTTTGATAGCAAATTTCAAAACCAGACACACGTTCCCTCTTGCATTTCATTTCAAGTATAAGTAAACTAATTGTTTAAAATTTCCAAAGTTTTTAAGCCTGTTCTCGAGTCAAGGCAACTCAATTAAATTTACTTAATTCTTCACAGCATCTTTTAAAACTTTTAAACAAAAATGCCTTTATAGTAATTTATTATAAGCACTTAAGACCATAACATCAGCCTACGAAGCAACAACACGAATTTAAAATTCAACCCAGAAACACAACAAAGTGGAAAGAGAAAAATGAAAATAATTGGAAATTAATAGCATATCATCTACTTGATATCAAAAGCGTTAAGTTAATGTCAGGCTAGCATTGATTTCACATTATGTAAGCATATCACTAAGGCAAGAGACTATCAGCAATTTTAACTACTGCATTTCCAGGTGATTCTTACGCCACGTCATCAAATTTATGTTAGTTCATTTCCAAGTGCGTACCTAACCCATATTAGATCTCTCAAGTTTAGACTTCATGGCCCTGTTGCGAACAAGGACGGGCAGATATGAGGATTTAAAGTAAATTACTTCGTTTTAGAGAATATCTACTCAAGCCCAACATATGCTTTAACCATTACTTTTATGCTCCGCCATTTTGACATTTAGTGGCGAACTAGTACTTACTCGAAAGGCGTGGAGATATGAAATGTTTGCTTTATGATCTTTAAAATGCTTTTAACACCTCCGTTATTGTTTTTGCACTCGCTTCTAAAGAAAAGGTTATCATCGTCGCCACGTGCTTCACTAATAGGGCATGGTCGTTAAAAACCTAGAACTCATTTTAGCTTGACTATTTGGCAAGTTTGTCGGTAGATACTGCAGAAGAGAATAGCTAAAGTTTACGTGTTCACCGACTTTGTTTCATTAATGTTATATAGGGGTACATAAAGAAATTAAGCCGGATTTGCGAAACAGGTGATGCAACAAAGTAAAACTCTTTTATATTACCTACCCTTTTTTAATACGTACACCCTTGTATATAGTTTGTAGGTACATTTTAGTTTTGATCGGATAACGATAAAAATTACCTTTTAATCCCAACGCTCTCAAAGTTCTTGTCAAAGGATATGCTAGGTTAATGCGTTACTCAACGACTCAAGTTCCAAAATAAATTGGAAGTATTTAAACGTGTTCAGAAATCCCTGGATTTGAAGCTCCAAGTTTTTTTACGTATTACGTGGACTTTCAGCTAAGGATTAACCAATTCCGTTTTGACTCTTGCTTTCAATTTGTTTCTAACGATTTCACGCGAGGATTTTAGAACATATTTAGATGGCATTCTTTGATGTTACCAAAAAAGGAATGGTTTATGACTTTTTTTTAATTTTACTGCTTTAGAGTACGTAGAATCTCTCGACCTTGTGAAAAACATTTAAATACTATAAAACGCTGATTAAATATATATGTATTCCGTAATAAGTTCTCTCTAAAATACTCTTATAATGTATCCATAAAGTCTAGAAAAATTCATAGCAATATTTCTTTAAATCCAACAAATATCCAACTACCCTATTAAACAAGTAAAACTATTTCAGAACTACATCCACTATTTAATTATACAATTTTCAATTTCGATTTTTGACAACATTGCCCTTATTTACTAATGAAGACTAAACCAATCTCACTTTCACTCAAACTAACTTCAAATTAAAGAAGACTATGTAGCTATGCAGGAAGAATTCAAACTTTCTATTTTGTCTTCTGTCAAAACTATTTAACGAATTGATATTAAACTATTAAATTAAGCAAAACAATTATGTTACTAAGAATCCGGCACTCGTCATTACCAACAATATTTTGAAATCAAGATGGCTAAGACAAGATACAATGTCAAAAATCATCATTACGAGGGGGAGATCTTGAACGCAAATTATTATTTTAGTTATACCATCGTACGGTACTGGTGAGGAAACTGCAAAAACCAACACTGCAAGCGTCATGTAAACGAGATCCCAAGAAATTCGCTTGTTGGGGAAGATGGATACAAAATAATACTACATGCGAAAAGCAGGAATCCCAAATGCATCTGAAATGCAGTAGAAATTGTAACGTGCTGATTTCGTTACACCCTGTATCTCTTGGTTTTTGGGCTATAGTTTATTTCGGGATTTTTTCATTCTCCCTACTATAGTTGTCGTTCTGAACTTTTTGAAAGTCAATTTCCTGTGTAGATAAGATGACTTACATTCATTTACGTTTTCGTTTGTTAACTTTTAAGAGCGGTCTAATGGCAACGCTTTAGTGAATTTAATTTTCCTTTTAATGGATTAAATGGGAACGCATTTTTGCGGATTTAACGTAATTTTGGGTGGTGTATTTCCATTTATTTTGATAGCTTTCAGGATTAAAACACTATAATTCTTTTGAGGTTATGAACCGTTTTACAAGGTTTGTAATTATTGTATTTTATTACGTTCATTTCTTCTAATTAGTTCTTACTATTTTATCATTCATCATGAATCAGTCATTAATCGCCGTACTTTCGTCTCTAGAAGCGATTTAATAATTCTTCGAGGCCGCCCTCCAGCTAAGGTACTACTTTAATGCTGCGCTGTATATATTTAGTAATTGATTCATTTGTTGTAGGCCTTTTTCTTCATTTTCTCACTTCTTTTATAATAATCTATCCCTTCTAGTATCTGAGATTTTAATTGTTCGCTCCCTTAAGCAACGTTCCGAATAACGAATAACGTTATTACGGATTTCTACAATCTGCAATATCTCTACAGTATGTCAATTTCATATCAACTGGTAACCACTGCATTAATGTAATACATAGTTTATCTGATTTAAATGGTTTTTACTAGTGTTTCGCAAGACAAGATCTCTTGTCTTGTGCGACTACTTCTTGTCTTGTCTTGCAAAACAAGACAAGAATTCTGATAAACGCTTGTCTTGCTTCATTCTTGCAAACAAAAATCTTGTCTTGCTTGTGAGACTCTTGCATTTTCTTGTCTTGCATGTTTGCGGTTGGAATTTACGCCGGGACTTCCCCGTTTCTTGATTTTCTTGGAATTCATATACTGTTGCAACTCGGATTTAGTTGTTAATTAGCTGTGGCGTTCTGTTAATGAATCACAACCTTATTGTCAATAATCAACTGGACTTCGCGTAGCATACGTATGGACCAATAAAGCGTAGTCACTATCAGTAAAACATTTAACACAGGCAAGGACACATTCAAGGACAGATACATGACGCAACGAACGAAATGAATATTTTGCTTATAAACCGGTAAGCGAAGGGTCCATACAAGGGGGGAATACAAGGGTCCACCCTGATTTTTTTGGAGATGGTGAAGCCTTTATAAGTTAATTCCTGGTTGGACGTTTTCAATGGCTACTAATTATAATAATAACCAAACTTAGGCGTTTAATTACGTTTCTGTAATATTTTGTTTTATTGTTTTAGCTTTTAGATTATTACGTAATATCTAGTCACCTAAATGTTGATATCTTATTAGTCACCACACTAGAAAATACGTGTAAGTCCCGTTTCACATGGGCGCTGACCGTCAGCGTGCTTACCATCAGCTAGCTGATGGTACGCCCGGCGTTTTGTCTTCACATGATCAGGATGAAAATTGATATCAAAGCTGATGCATCAACCACTGTTGTCATATCTGCTACTTACATATGACAGTTTGCAAATTTTATTACCCTTTTCCTTCTTTTCTGATATTTGTATGAATGTTGTTTCGACTGCAACCCTTAATATAGACGTCATTGGGTTTAAAGGGATGTCATTATTCCTTCCTATACAGCTGCAAACTGACAACATTTTTTTTAAATAATTTTGGTCAGCGCGCTGATTCGGAATACGTGTGAAAAGGTGCATTTCTCCAATGGCCCGTCAGCGGGCTGACCGTACGCGAGGCTCACGGGCCACGCGTATGGCCGCGCTGACCAAATACGCGCGCTGACCGTCAGCGTGTATGTGAAGAGATCAATAAACTGCAGTTCTTGCATGGCGCTGATCATCAGCGTGCTGACGGTGCTAACGTCTATGTGAAACGGGGCTAATAGTATAATAGAAAAATATTTTATATATTGTTTTTATATTTTTTGTTTTATTTATACAGCTTTTAAAAAAATAAATAAAATATATTATAAATTCATGATATATCTAGATTAACAAACACTGCCAATAATAATTCAAACATACCAATATCTTTTCAAAACCTGAATTTTAACAAGACTGCAAGAAAATGCAAGAAAATCTTGCTATTCTTGCACTTTCCTTGTAGGAAAGATTCTTGTCTTGTCTTGCGGAACTGATTGCGATTCTTGTCTTGTTCTTGTCTTGCAATTTGTGCAAGAACAAGACAAGAACAAGAAGAACGCAAGACTCTCGTGAAACACTAGTTTTTACCAGTGTGTGAAAATTGTACATATATACTCTATTAGAATTTATTCCTGTATATATAAACTTTGTTAGAATTTATTCCGGTATATACTATAAACTGCGTTAGAATGTATTCATGCGAGTGTGCCCGTTTAATTTGATTCGTAAAGAGTATTAACTAATTACTACCTATTTGAGGCATGTCCGATTGTACAATCTCGGTGAACCCGTAGACGCGTTAACATTCCGTAGTCTTTTGTGATCCTGATTTAATAATTGTACTTAAACAAGTTTGACCTGCTGCTGACCTGACAATTGACCTGCTTGCATAAATACCTTAACTATTTTTGGTTTGTATTATCTGTTATCTATTAATCTATTAATAATTAAATACTCAACTAAATTTGTACTAAGGTTATTTGACCTTCAGTTAAAGTATATTTACACGTTATTGATCATTGCAGTAACGCATTGTATATTTTTTTTAGGAATTATTATTTGTGGTTTGTTTCTTGTGAAGAAAGCTCTCATCTATTTAGGTACGTTTTATTGCGAAGAATCTAACACTTGGAAACAGTCACAAATGTGTAGTTCTTTATATATATTGTTGGCAGACTCTATTTTAGCTATTATCGTCGACTCTTAGAGCCCGTTGCAGAAGATATCTTATGAGACTCACGACATTACACTAGTTAGCTGGCAGCCGACAGGATTAACTGCCGTTAAAGGTTGTTACCGATTCCCAATTAGCGATCCCCATTTTGTGGACAACAAAATGTTTCAAAAGCGGGTATACATTTAAACAACAATTTACAACATAAACCATTTACATCAAGTCAAATAATCATCACAACGGTATGACTAAAATAAAATTGATTGGCAAATAAATAGCATATGAACATAGTTTTTTAACAACTGCTAGCTTCTTGTGCTAGAAGTTGTTAATAAAACGAATACATTTTTTTTAAATTTGTTGCTAAAAGAACTCTGTGACATCCCTTACAATGTAAATTGATTGGAGTTACAGGACTCATTAAAATGCCTGTAGTAACGAGATAATTCTGGCTAACTACAAGGTAACTGCAACGTATGTTGGGAAATTAGGTGGTGGGTAAATTAATTTGGTGTTTGTGGAGGGTATTATTATAATGAGTAATGTACTGACTATTAGAGCGAGCCGGAGATTGCCAAGTACGCCAGCTTCAAAATGCGGTTAGTGGATGGGTTCTCGGAAATTCTAGCAGGAAACTAAAAAGAAAAATACCAAGATCGGTTGGAATTAATTTCCGATGTAAGCCTGATCTTTAAAACTATGAAAATAAAAATGGGACCGTTGGAATTTTCTTATGATTGTTAGTGCTTTCGAAAATAGCAAGAAGTTTTATACCAATTTGCCGTAAAATCAAGAATAACAATGTTTTACTTCTTGTGTGCCCCATCTGTAAATATACTGCCCATTTAATATTTTTTTACACATACAGTCTACACCATTAAATAATTTTGTAGTTACCATTTTTTTTTCAAGCTTAAATCCTGTATATTAAGGTGCTTGGTCAGCAATTTAAAACTTTTCTGATTGCTTTATTGTTGTTAAAGGTAAATCAATAATATTTTAAGTAATACCAAATAAGTTTTGATGTGCTACTGATAAATTAAAAATATGACAAGTTCGCCTTCATGCCTTTGCACCTGATTGTTTAGTAAGTTTTGCTACCAAGTAATACTAAGTAATATAATAATAGCGTATGGAATTGTTCCTGGTAGAACCTGGCGGAGTAATTACCCTGATAAGAAGCTATTATTACCACAGATATGTAGCTGTGTATTCAATTTGAAGGACTGAGCACCCCGAGGCCTAGCTGATTTTTATTAAATGTCTGTTAGTACGACTGACATAGGGATCGAACCGTGACCTCCAGTGTGTAGTATCGCACACTCCAAGACTGCATGAAGATATGGTCCATTTTTATACTTTTAAGATACATATAAGTGTATCAGCGTTCTGCTGATAGTAAACTTGGATATTCTACATCTTTTCCATTCGGAAAGGTTTGGTCAGAGACGAAACATTGGAACGAAATGTGATGAATTTAGTTTAGTCATTCTTTTTCTGCGAGTGACGTGCTCGGTTGCAGTGTTGGCATTTCCCTCCTATATTTGTGTTTTGCATGTCCAGTCATCACAAGTATAGGGGACATACAGCTTAAGGTGGACTCCAAACTACCCCAAGAACATAGTACTTGGATTTTTTAATTAATTTTAGGAAAATTTTCTGGGAAAAGTATACCTCGGGCGTTTGCCATTGCCTTCCGAGGGAGAAGCGATTTTTAACAATCCGGTGACATATTGGCCAGAGTTCAAACCCGGTTCCTTGATCGGTAGTCCAACACGTAAATAACAGAACCGCAGGCGCTCTCCACACATATGTACTACAAATTTTACAGTAAAATTAAATGCTCAACTTTCTATTATGCCGTTATGAACTAAACGGAAACCTATAGTTCAACCAAAAATACAAAAATTAGTCATCACAAATTGCGTGCTGAAAATGGGTAAAGCTATCCGGTACCACATAGATATCATTCTCTGTGAGCATGTCATGCAAAGGTAGTGGAACATTCAGTTGCATCCCCGACTCCCTTTTATGCAATTAATTGTATGAAGAGTAACTATCCTAAACATGAGTACAGATTGCGATGCGCCACTGGTCTGTGGTCATAGATGCCAGATGAACGTGCTTTCGTTTCGTATTGTTTATTCTGGTGGATATTAATGGGTTATTACGCGGGTGACTCATTTCTTGTATTCTTGGTTGAACTATAGTCTATCATAAAGATTTCTGTTTACCTTTAAAATGAATTTTAAATAAAACTGGCTACTTGTATTAATTATTATTGGGGGTGTTACGTCCAGATAAAGATCCGGAACATTTTCTATTTAATTATTTTAAATCATAATAAAGATTAGAAGTGAAACTTAAAAATTTCTTTATAACGCATTTTGAAAAGGGACATACAGTAGGTATAAAATGTACTAATCGGAGTTTTTTGTCAATTTGACCGTATTTGAAAATTTTCTATTATTTTAGGGCAGTTTAATATTTAAAATTATTGCTATAACTAAATTTGTATGTGCAAATTTATTATTTGCATTAAATTTGTATACGAAAAAAGAATAATTTGCTTTTGTGGTTGACACCATGATCTTTTTATCAACAAAAATATATAGAAATAACATTTATACTTTATGTCATTAAAGAAAAGCAGCATATTAAAGCATTTTGCGTGAAAAATAATAATTAATGCCGATTTTTAAACGATTCCGGTCATAGTGCTATGATGGTACCACTCTATTTTATCAGAACCAGACACAGAGCTCCCGGTTGCACGAAATGTGCCTGAAGCTGGTCACTTTATGCCCCCAATGTTTATATTCCCATACTAGAAAAATTCCTCTTCTACAGAACGATGAACCATATTATCTGCCATATTTGAATGCTCTAAAATAGTCAAGACAGATCAACAGTTGCTGACGACTGTATTTTTTAAGAAATACTTTGTTGCCAAAAATATCCTGCAGTCCTCTCCCGTGCCTAGTAAACAGTTTCGAATTCAAGCACATCAACTCCTTGTCAATAATTTGAACGAATTCCATTTTCCAGTTCCCTCTACTTCAGCAGTTCAAACTGAGGCTATTTCGCCTATTCCTGTCGTCCGGCACCAGATGTTAATAAGATTCAGAATTCAGTGAAATTCAGTCAGCACCATCCGTGAAGAAAGTGTTAGAAGAAAAAAAGAAGAAAATGCAAAAATTGGGAAAAAATGTCTGTAATAAGAGGGGTCGAAAAAAGCTTGCATTTTCTTCTTCGGATGAAGACAGCGATTCCGAAGTAAACCTTTGCGATGACAGTGAAGATGACATGGAAACAGACTGTGACAAATATTTCATAAACAATGAAGTTGGAAAAGAACTTTAATTTCGATACACGGGGTGCGGATTATGGGCACATGCTAATTGCAATGGCTGGCTCTCTACCGATGCAGTTATTTGTGTGATTATTTAGCCTTGGTAGTGTGGGTACTAGCTTGCTCGTCTCTCTTCCAAGCGGCCCGGGGTCGACTCCGTGTACTGGCAGATCTGGTAAAAGTTGTCTGCAGTTTTCCTTAGCTGTAACACAAATGTGGGATTTGTGCTTTACCATCTGTTAAGTCGGTTGCAACCGCATGTTGGCCTGGGTATTAGTAATAATTGCCTCTCCATCCCGCATAAGCTTCGTAGCTTCTGAGGCCTAGTTCTGCAATATAATAAAACTTTGACTTGCTAACCGGATGTGTTACTTATTTTGACGGAATATAATTTTCAAGTTATGTCAGTTATGTAACGGATTACAAGGATTTATTTCAATTTCAGCTTATAATTTTCCATGTATAGAATGAAGTGTTATAGAAGTAATGTTTAATTAATTTAACAATTTACTACGAATAGGAAATTTGCTTTATTAATAATATTTAATTACAAAGCTGTTTTAAATAAACATCAAACCCTATCCGTTTACCATACTTCCTTTGTGTTGTTAACAATCCTTGTACTATACAAAATACTTAGACAAAAGGAAATTTAGACCAAAGGTTTATTCAGTACATGTCCTACACCTACAGAACTCTCGGACTAATAACATTAATGGAAGATATTTCTGAAATGTAGTTTACCCCTAGGCCTTACTATTTCCTAATCATTGTATTTTGCCATTTGCAAGTAAATACTAATAATTATAAACATCAAACTACTGTTTACTGTTCAATTAATAATAATTTGTTCAGTATCTCTAGAATTATGTAAGCCTAAAGGAACTGAAAATATTCATAAGTAAAAAGATCAACAGAATATAAAATTTTGACAATATCCATTTTGTATATGGGTTAATTAAAGAAAATCTTATTAAAAAGTCTAAAAAAGTTTATATTACCAGAGGGGAACCTTCTTATCATGATCTCATATCTATAAATTAACACTAATGTTAAAAGTCTAAATTTATGGTGGTATATTTTCTGAACATAAAAGCAAAAAGAAAAGTTTTCAAAGATTTAGGTTACGGTTACAAGTTCACAACAATTTTTCTTAAAATATTGATAAGCTAACATTTCGTATTTCTAATGTGAAAATATTTCTATGGTTACTTTCTTTTTTTGGTTAACAGTCAAAAATATTAGATAAGTTGATGGACTGGTAAAATAAAAGCTAACGCACACTAGTCTATAATTGAAAGGTTTAAATTAAGAAGAGAATAAATGATTTAGTGTGTAATTAAGTAAATAATTAAATACAAAATTTGAGTAAACCTGCCCGGCGACAAAAATCCAAACCCAAAGCGTCGCGTCGGCACGACGCCTAAACCAAACTTCAATTCGAGGAGCTAATAAACAGCTGTGGCTTTTCTCACGACAACTATTTAATATCAGTTAATAGATTCAAATTGTTAAATTTCTAGAAATATGATAAGTAACATTGAGAATATGTTATAATTTCATAGTGCAGTTTTGTAAAGGACAGAAAATGTATTATACAAATAAAATGGAAATCCCTAAAGCAAACTACGTAATTACGCACATGTATACCCCTAATGTAGCATAATTACGGTTCCTTTAAATGAAATTGTCTAATAAATGACTCACAAGATACATAATGCAGTATGGAGCAATAAGTATGCGCGTGGGTAATTTCAAAACAGCCCCAGAGATACGTTGAGGTATAGTCGCACAATAATGCTCCAATTATAGTAGAGTATTCATTCGTGAAAGTTATTTAATAATTCTACATAAATTATTAGTGTTAACCCGGTACCGGCAGATCTGGTTAAGGTTTTCTGCAGTTTTCCTTAGTTGTAACACAAATGTGGGATTTGTGTTATACCATCTGTTAAGTCGGCTGCAACCGCATGTTGGGCTGCGTAATAGTAATAATTGCCCCTTTCCCCCGCACAAGCTTCATAGCTTCAGGGACCTGGTTCGCTGGGTAATGGGTAGTAGCAATTATTATATTTATTATTAGCTATTGGCTTACGTTATATATTTCTCTACGGTAATTAATTTGCTAATTATAACTTTTATGTTTACAATTAAGGCAATTCGGCATCATTTAGGATGATCTTGGTTAGTAACATTTGACAATATGCACCAGTTTCTCCAGTAGGGGATTGTCAACTTTTTGCACCCATCTGAGAACCGATCTCCAGTGGTAAACTTCGAAAGCCGCAGCCCGGTCTACGCTCATCATAACGACGAATGTGTATGTGAGAAATTTACTTCGTGTCCGTATTAGTCTTAGATCACCTAATTGTGTTGATTAAATATCTTGTATTTTTTCTAATATAGCTATGTAGATATAACGTATATTAATTTTGTTTTATTCAAGCAAAATAAACACTCGTCTAGCAATAATCAAAGTAATAATTTGAATTCATAACTTTATCGATCCCTATTATATTAATATTTATGTATCACATAGCCTGGAAATAGAAAAACTGCAGAAACGTTTTCTCAGATTTTGTGCTTATAAGTTCGATCACAATTATGATCGCAATGAAAATTATCCATCTCTATTAGCTAGATTTCAAGTGACATCACTGGAAACGAGAAGGCAACATGTTATCTTACTCTTCTTATTTAAAATTGTTAATTTTATGGTTGATGCACCGTACTTACTCTCTAGACTTAACTTTAATATTCCGGATTCCCGTACTCGTTATAGCAATACCTTCTATTATCCATGTCCTAGAACAAACGCATACCTGAGTTCCCCGGTACTAACAATGATTAGAGCCTTTAAAAAATATGATCAACGCATTGATTTGTTCAGTTCTACCTACAGTTCTTTTCGGTGCTTTTTAACTGATTCACAAACTGATAACCATATCTGATAGAATCATTTATTCTTTATTTATTATATTTTTCTTATATAAGTAATTTCATAATATTTTGAATTTATAATCTCTTTGCAACTTTTATATATTTATATATTTATATATTTTTCCTACGACCCCATACGAAAGTGAACAATAGCAAACGCTACCGATATTAAGAAAGTGAGTCATATAACACGCGTATGTTAGGAACATAACACACGTGTGTGTTATGAAAATATGTCACGCTAAGCAATATCTAGAAATCCATGAATTTTGTTTACATTAAAATGATAACATTAATGTTTAATCCAATTTTGAGAAGCATTTTTACCATTATGTATCTATTCTTTTCTTATAGATATAACTTTAATTAATGTTTAATTAGTTATTTTAGCTATCAAAAAGAAATATCTAATAGAGTACACCTAACGTAACCTCACTATAATACATGAAAATTATTGAAGCAAGTTTGCCAAGATTAAAATCAGCGATGCCAAATGGGAGAAAAATAAGAGTAATAATGTCAAATAATTTAGTTAGGCAACCTCTTTCACACCTGGCATTGTGTTATTAGTTGAAGTTATATTTGTTAATTATGGAGATATTATTAAATATAAATAAAAAATAAATTATGTGCCTCTGAGATTATTATATTATAAATTGTAATAGTAATTCATTTAATTAATTTTGCTGCTAAACCCCAGGTTTAATTTTATACTATGTTTAAATAAGTTATGAATATATGAGTTTTTAAAATTGAAATTTATATTTAGTAAAAGAATCTATTAAATAAAATGTTAACAAACACCCATTCACTTTAACAATTGTCATAATTCAGCTCCAGAAAAATAAAATTAAGTTGTCAAGATAACTTAATTTTATTTTTCTGGAAATGTTTTGATAGAAATTTCGTTATAATTATTCATATTGTGAAACTAAATTGTTTAAGAAATTAAACTTTATATCCTAAAAATAAATGGCTTAAGAAAATTAGCTTTAAGTGTGATTTTCTCTGTTAAACCTAACCATAAAAATTTTGCTTTAAAATCTACAAAAATTATATATTCTTGAAAATTTTAAAAAATCTAAATTTTTTAAACATTTGAAATTTTGGGGGTCGTAGGAAAAATATTGTACATTACACGTTGGAAATTAACTTTTCTGCACTCGTGTGATTTCCGCACTCGGCTTACGCCTCGTGCGTCAATTCACACTTGTGCGTACGAAAAGTTTCACTTTCCACACTAGTAATGTAATATACTATAACTTATCACATATAACGTATTACTACCTTTTTTTTGTTTTCCTTGTTAAAATCATCTGTGTTTACTTGCATTATTTAATTATTTCGTTATATCTAACAGTTGTATTTTTATTAAAAATGTTGTTTCTGTCATTTATTAGTACTATGCAGTAATATTTCTATGTAATATTTAATACTATTCAGTTGTTTCTATTATTTATTAGTTACTATGCAGTAATATGCACGCAATTTTCTTTTCTTTTATATTATTTGTTTTCCCTGTAATTGGATATTTTGTATATGTTGGGAAATAAATGTATTATTATTATTATTATTATTATATTATTAATTCTGATAGGCTATTAATTTTTTTTGTTTTCCTCCTCTAATCACTTTTTATGTAAAGGGATATGTGGTTACCTATAATTTGTATTTCAGACGTATGATAATTAGCACCATCGTTATCAGAGATCTCTTATCACGAACAGATTAAAAGTAACGTATAAATTGATAGTTCCCTGATGGGCTATATTACCGATTACCACATAGATTCTATAATGGTGGGATCAAATCTTTTTGTTTTTGTATACTTTTAACCTACTTAGGGCCGGTATTATAATAGTATATTACATGTTGAGTTGGTCAAGGATATCTTTACAAGCCAAGCGATAATTGTTTGACCGAGACGGTACGTCGAGGTCAAACAATTATCGCGAGGCGTGGAAACTTTACCAACGAAACATGTATACTATTTTATTCACAATAATTAGATTTAAGATAATCAAAATAAAAAGTAATTTTAAATTTTAAAATAAATTTTTTATAAACTGTCATAATTTTAATCAAAGCCATCTATCGACCAAAAGAAATTTTAAGTAAGGTTTCATTCTTCGCCGCTAGATGGCGATGTATGCGCTCAGTATTTTAAAATTAGAAATTAATTAATTCCATTGTAATTATTAAATATAAAATACGGAAAAATAAAAATAAAACTAATATTAAATAAAAAATATGTTTTAGCGTTAAATATATTTATAAAAACTCAAATTTAAATCGGATAAAATGTCCTGTTTTAAATTATTCAGAAAAACAAGTTGGCCATAACTTTACATGTCAGTTTTACAGACATGTAAAGGAAATTGTTAACCACTTTGGTGTTGCTATAGCAATAGCTTACTTTCCAAGGTTTTTACAACATATGAAATGTACATATTGCAATATGATTGTGAATAAAACTTTTTACTACCTAGATAAAATTTACTTTGAGAGTAAATTAATTTATTCTGTCAATTTGCATATGAAATTGACAGAACAAATGAATTTACTCTCAAAGTAAATTTTATCTAAGAAGTAAAAAGTTTTATAATACCGACCCTTACTTATCATAATTATAAATTAAATAACCCTAATAATTTACTTCTTTTAGGGCCGGTATTATAAAACTTTTTACTTCCTAGATAAAATTTACTTTGAAAGTAAATTCATTTGTTCTGTCGATTTCATATGCAAATTAATAATAATAATAATAATAACTACTACAACCCATAACCTAAACCAAGGCCCCAGAAGCTATAAGCTTGTGCGGGAGAGAGGGGGCGATTATTATTATTATGTAGGCCCAATGTGCGGCTGCAGCCGACTTACAGATGGAACAGCGCAAATCCCACATTTGTGTCACAGCTAAGGAAAAGTGCAGAAAACCTTAACTAATTTTATCTAGGAAGTAAAACGTTTTATAATACCGGCCCTTTTAAGTTGGAGTTTTATTTGTGTCATTAACTTGTTCCAACGTAGCTGTTTTTCCGTCAAGGATGTACAGGTGATAGATAGGAGATTGTCTTATCAATCAATCATTGCTATTTTCCCATTTATTTTCAACAAAAAATTCAAACTACGACGATTTTATTTGTATTAAATATTATGGTATTAAATGAAATTAGTTAAACTGGGTGTTCATAGAAACTTACTGCGATTAATGCAATTAGCACCTCGAACTTGTTCTATATTGTTATATAGTTTAATCTTGCATGTAATAAAGGTAGCTTATATATTTATTTGGTTTGTGTGATATATGAGAATTTGTTGTTGGATAATTAAATGAAAGTAAATGGCAATTGGTTTTTCTTTGTAGTACCTACTGCTTATTTTACAGGAACTCATCGGCCAAGGAACTCATTTGGTGGGTTGGTACAATATGGTCAAGCTGACCAAAATGTTATGTAACGTTATGTTTTAGGTCAATGAGGAATTCATATCAGAAATTACTTCCAAACTATCTACTTATTTGAAGAAAAAGTGGTAACAACCGATTTTAAGTAGTTTTATTTTTAGAAATTAAAGGATAACCATTCAAAAAGTAACGTAAATGTGCTAAGAATTACATTAAACAGTACTTTGCAAATAGTGGTTATCTGGGTTTTAATTTGAACGTGATAGGTGTGGTCAAACTAATTTTATTTCTTATTTTAGTTAGTTTTTATGGTAAAGGTTTATTTTCAAGATAATGAGTATAACATTTATTGTTATCGTATTTGCTTACTTACTTACTTAAACTTATTTAACTTACTCGTGTATTTTCTGGACTTACCTGGAAACAAAAGAAAATATTAGTCACAATCAGTAATATTTTAAAAATAACAACAGTATTTTTGAGGAGTTTTAGATAATTAGAGACTAAAACAACTAACAAAGATGCAAGAGCTACAATATCAGTATTTTTTTAAATTTTTAATTTTCTTTCTTAACATAGAAGGCCATTCATTCTAAGGAACCATAAAAATAGTTATTTCTTCAATTATACCAATAACGTCCCCCATAAAGCATTGACGTTTACTATGCTGTTTTTTACAAAAAAATAATTTTTTAAACAGAACCTATACTTGGTTATCTGGACAATATTACTAATGTTATGAAACTTTAGTTAACGAACTTAATGATATGCATCATGCACAACTTCACCTTCATTTAAAACTAAATACTAATAGTTATTTATGCACAGATACATTATAATTAGACTATTATTGCTAGACGCATCTAAACATAACCGTCTCTTTACGCCCAAGGGCCTTTTTATGGTCAGATGGGCAATAACGAACCGTCAGTTAAATGTCACAGCTGTTTTTTTTGTAGAACTTGATTGGTTCTTAATATAATTTGTAAACTTCTCACCAATGAAAATAAGCTAAGATTAAATATTTTGGAATAGTAACTATAGTAACGTACTTCGTATAAGCACATAAGTATACGCATAGCCGCTTGATGTACAGGGTGGCACACGCAAGACGATCCTGTACCTTATCTTGGAAACTGTAAGAATTACGAAAAAATGTTAAATACCAAAATTGGTTGGTGTAAAACAAACTTTAATTTTATAATAGTTTTGTATATACAGGGTGATTCATATTGATGTGGCTACTATCAACTTTTTTATTTTTAATGGAACACCCTGTATATTGTTACTGTTTTTGATTCTACACTTTATTTTAAGTGTAATAATAATAATAATAATTTTTTCCCAAAGTCCATCCAAACAACTTTATTAATTTGCTACAATTGTTTCAGCCTTATTAACAATATTTAATTTTACAAGGCCATCTTCAGGCAGCTTTTATTGTTGTTGGTTTTGGTGTTTTTATATTTATTTTTAAAATAATAATTAAAAAATTAATATCATTGCTGTTTTATATTAATGATTCCCGTATTAAAAAGATAAACCTAAAATATGTTATCTACCCTCCTTAAAAACTACATTGAACAAATATTTATTTAAATATCATTGGTTTTTCTATATTTTAATTTCATTTTGCATTTATAATATGTGAACATGTTTCACGTTCCCCAGACCAAAATATTTGTTCAATGTAGTTTTTAAGGAGGGTAGATAACATATTTTAGTTTTATCTTTTTAATACGGGAATCATTAATATAAAACAGCAATGATATTAATTTTTTGATTATTATTATAAAAATAAATATAAAAACACCAAAACCAACAACAATAAAAGCTACCTGAAGATGGTCTTGTAAAATTAAATATTGTTAATAAGGCTGAAACAATTGTAGCAAATTAATAAAGTTGTTTGGATGGACTTTGGGAAAAATTATTATTTTTATTATTAATTACAATATCCAAACTTAGAGGAAAATGGACCAGTTTTATCACATTTATTTTAAGTGTGTTTGCCTGATGTAACTATATATCAAAACTCTGCACAGTTCCTGAGCAAATTCAGTTATTCTGTTATTTTTTGAAAAATCCAAGTGTTTTCAAAAAATAAATTTACATAGTGCAAGTTACATTTAAATGATTATAATAATACACGACGCTTATATACATCTAAATCAGCGTTCCTGCGTAAATTTATTACTAAATAGTATACAGGGTGTTCAATATGATATACCAAAGGTATAAATCTTTGAACAGGGAAATCTCACTTTTTTCAAATGGGACACCCTGTATATTTAAATTTTATGTGATTTAGTTTTTGATTCCCTACCAATTCATGTATATATGTTCTATCTAAAAGTGAACAGTTTCAAAGTTATCAGCGTTTCCCTGTTTTTTCGATATTTTCCGTGCTAATTTGGATGAGAAGATTTTCAGCATTACAGAAGCAGCTCTATCCATTGGCTAATCATTTTTTTGGTTAAGAACTAGATTGACTATTATCAGTTACTATCGATTTCAATAGTATCGGTTTTAACTACTGTCATTTGTCATTGCCATGGTCATCCAATATACATAGCAATGCAGGGAGGTTACGTCGAAGATATACTGTAATGAGCCGGGGTCCCTACCCACTAGACGATCACGGCCCATCTTACTCTACCCGCGTGAAATTCAAATATTTAACAAACCGGAAATTGACACAGTATTACCAACCTTACAAATGACAAACTTTATAAAGATAAATATAACAAAAAGAACAAACTTGATATTTAACAAACTGGATCCTACGTTGTGATTATTTTTTATACCATGTGACCAAGGTTGATAACGATTGACCCACTTCATACGGTCGGAGAAAGAGAAAACACAAGTAAAAGAACACAAATAAAAGAACAATTAAATATTATTGTATTATTTTATTAATTTATTCTTAATCTTGAGCGAGGAGGGACGTATTTAAACTGATACAAATTAATGGCTAGTTCTCTAAAAACCTCCTTGAAATTATATGCTAACCCAGCTTAAATACGTACACGCTGCAAGTTTCATATGTGATCAAATGATTATTTAGTTGGGATACATTAAACAATACAGGTCAATAAATCAATTTATTGAGTTGATACAGTTGTGTGATTATACCAGGCATTTATATATCAAACGCAAATCTCTCAATGACATAAAACATCAAAAATGAGTGAAACAGAATGAATCAAAAAGATTTACAGATAAACTAGGCAAGGTAAACGTGCCAGATTAAAATGAATACGCAAGGACTGCTGAACAATAATTATATCATATTTGACATAGCAACATATACGTTGTGACCAAACCATATATGGTTTTATATCAGAACACGTCCTTTTGCAAGACATAGTGTTACTGTCAACAACAGGGAAACCTCGTATCTAGATAAGCGAGAGTGTGTTATAAGCACTGAAAAATAATAACATAGCACATATAAATAACATAAATATGCAAAACAAAACAGTTTGACGGTTCTACGACACGGCCTATCATAGGGTCATAAGCCACCGGGGAGCCTTCGTCGCATGCAATCTTTTGACGGTTCTACGACCCGGCTGATCAATGGACTTATGCCACCGTGGAGCCTTCGTCCTCCCTTAAATACTAAATCAGATTTTCTCTTACACGGCCTATCATGGGTTTTATTACCACCGTTCAGAGTAATACACTCTTAAATAATAATAAGTCTAACCTTTTGTTCCGGACCAAAAGATTATCCCTTCATTTTTTTAGTCACAAAGTAAAATGTTTTGTTAGGTTATAAATATTAACCTAAAATTCCATAAAAACTGACAGTAAAACACATAACCGCAGCAGTCGTATTTAAACACTAATAAAATATCAAATTGGCAATAATTAGCTGTAATGCTACGACAAACGTTATAAAACATTATTTTCTAGTAATAGTTATACTTCCAACGGTCAAATTTATCAATTATTAAAAAGTATCCAAGGAATCTTAAATTTAGTTGCCATATAGATTTTGACATAGCTATAGATTCAAGCGAGAGATTTGGGTTTCAGATTAATTAAACAATACAAAAATTACATCACACAACTAGAATCAAGATACATTAAATAAACAGAATAACTTACATGAATTGATATTAAGGTTTAAAAACCAAGCCAATATGGCTACCTCCTACCTCTTTACATTTTCTTTCTCTCCCTGTTTCCAAAACAAAAACAAAAACGAATCGTTACCTAACTACCAAAAAAATCAAAACTACCAACATTAGAATCTGCAAGAAATATCCCTAAACATAAAATCAAAACTACCAACCCCAAAGAAACTGTAATAAACACCCCCAACATTTAATATTGAAGCAAACAGTTGTTATTTTTAAAATAAATTACATATTTTGCCTGAACTTGTACGTAATAACAGAACTAGGTAAATTGATTATTATGAAAATTGTTTTGTGTCAAAATGACTTGCTACAGCTACTTTGATAATTTTGGTTGACTGTAGGTCTGACCACTACAATACTATTATAATCGTTCACTAGTTTATGCTTTACTGTAGTAATTTATTCTTATCCTTCTTATCTGCCGCTGTTTGTTTCAAATAAAAATGTTCTAACACACATATTAAGTTATTATTCAGCAATTTGATATTAGCTCTTTAAAATGCCCCATTCTGCATGCGTAGAAATCAGTTGAATCCTACTATTTTTTAAGATGATAACTAATAATGAAAGTTGGACTACACTGTTAGAAAACTGTAAAATCATAACCTAGTCCAAAGTCTATAATTTTGAAATGAACTTATTCTGTTCCAAAAGAAAATCGGACAAATGGTAGTGGTTAAATAGATAGTTAAATACCGATACTCATTGAAATCAAAAGTAACTGAAAATAGGCAATTCAGTTCTTAGCCAAAAGCATGATTAGCCAATATACAGAGCTGCTTCTGTAACGCTGAAGATTTTCCCATCCAAAATAGCAAGGAAAATATCGAGAGAACCTGGAAAAAACGATGATAACTTGGAAACTGACTAAAAGTATAAATCTTTGAACAGGAAAACCTCATTTTTTCAAATGGGGCACCCTGTATATTTAAATTTTATATGCTTTCGTTTTTGGTTCCCTACCAACTAATTTATATGTGTTCTATCTAAAAGCGAACAGTTTTCAAAAATGAGGTTTTCCTGTTCAAAGATCTATACTTTTGGTCAGTTTGCAAGTTATCAGCGTTTTCCTGGTTCTCTAGATATTTTCCTTACTAATTTGGATTGGAAGATCTTCAGCGTTACAGACGCAGCTCTATCCATTGACTAATCATGTTTTTGGATAAGAACTAAATTGAACATTTTCAGTTACTTTTGATTTCAACAGTATCAGTATTTAATTATGTATTTAACCATTGTCATTTGTCCGATTTCCTTTTGGAACAGTATAAGTTCATTTCAAAATTATAGACTTCAGACTACGTTATGATTATGGTTTTGTAACAGTTTAGTTCAACATTTTCATTATTAGTTTTCATCTAAAAGAAATAGTAGGATTCAACTGATTTTTACCGATGCAGAATGGGGTATATTAGCTCATTAATATACCCCATTATCAAATTGCTGAACAATAACTGTAAGATGTGTGTTAGAACATTTTTATTTCCAACAAAGAGCAACAGATAAGAAGGATAAGAATAAATTACTACAGTAAAACATAAACTAGTGAACGATTATAATATATCTTCGACGTAACCTCCTTGCATTGCTATGTATATTGGATGACCATGGCGGTGACAAATGACTGTAGTTAAATACCGATACTCATTAACATCGATAGTAACTGATAATAGTCAATCTAGTTCTTAACAACAAAAATGATTAGCCAATAGATAGAGCTGCTTCTGTAACGCTTAAAATCTTCCTATCCAAAATAGCAGGAAAAATATCGAAAAAAACAGGAAAAAGCTGATAACTTTGAAACTCTTCACTTTTAGATAGAACATATATACATGAATTGGTAGGAAATCAAAAACTAAATCACATAAAATTTAAATATACAGGGTGTCCCATTTGAAAAAAGTGAGGTTTTCCTGTTCAAAGATTTATATGTTTGGTATATCAGATTGAACACCCTGTATCCTATTCAGTAATAAATTTATGCAGAATCGCGGATTTAGATATATATAAGCGTCGTGTATTATTATAATCGTGTAAATGTAACTTGCACTATTTAAATTTATTTTTTGAAGAAACTTGGATTTTTGAAAAAAGAACAGAAAAACTGAGTTTGCTCAGAAACTGTGCAGATTTTTGATAAATACATTAGGCAAACATACTTAAAATAAAGTGCAGATTCAAAAACAGTAAAAATATACAGGGTGTTCCATTGAAAATAAAAAAGTTGATAGTAGCCACAGCAATATAAATCACCCTGTATATACAAAACTATTATAAAATTAAAATTTGTTTCACACCAACTAACCTTGATATTTAACATTTTTTCGTAACTCTTACAGTTTCCAAGATAAGGTACAGGATCATCTTGCGTGGGCCACCCTGTACCTACGTACTCATTTAATTAATGTTTTTTACACAATAATAGATTTGAGATGAAAACTTAATCTGTGCATAAAATAGAGTATGTATAGCGGGCATAACTCGCTTTTATGGCCCCAGCCTTTTCCTAGCCCTCGGCTGACGCCTCGGGCTAGAAATGACGCTTCTGGCCATAAAAGCTTCTTTATGCCCATAATACATAAATAACTATTATGTACCAAGGGCGTTAGAATGATGATAATGCCAGAAGAGCGACGATGTTCCAGCCCGAGTGCCTGAAGTGCCCGAGGGATGGAAGTCGCCCGATGGGTATTAACATCTAGTAATGCTCGTGGTGCATACAAAACAAGGGCGTTATTTATATATTTATAAAGCTAACAACTTGTACTAAATTTACGAAAGTCAAACAGATAAATGACAATTTAAATTCTAATGTTTTTGTTGTTGTTACCAACATAAAAACAAAAAAGTCCTAATAGCACTAATGTCATCTGAAAAATAAGTTCATTTTAGCTAAGAAGTTTTTGTCAGCAATTAAGTCGGAACAAAAGAATTCGTGGATCACGCGCCCAGAAACTACGTTCAAATCCTCGTTATTTGTTTTGTTTCAACATACTAGTACGGAAACATATAGTTTCTGACCTAATGATCCAAATTACTGTTGAACGTAACGCCGGCTCCGATTGTAAAGTAAACCATGAGTTATAATTCATAACGCCCGCTTATAATGCCCTGGTTGTTACGGATTTGTTTATGTAGTTCGTATCACAGGTATAAACAACAAATAATATGCAAGTGAAACATAAAATATTTATTTGTTGGGTTATAAAATACATACAAAGGTTTTGTTAAATAAACAACAATTTGGCAACCTAGCAACGTAATTTGATTTGTAGATTCTAAAAGATATAAAATATACCCGGCATATAAAATATGCTACATTTAAAATTCAAATTATTAGTATTTTATTAGAAACCGGAAATCGGCCATTTCGACTATACCTGTCAATAAATACTAGTCCCATTGTCACCCATATTGCATGACAATATGGTCAATTCCAAATAGTGAGCAAGTTTAAGAAAAGAAACTGTTAGCGAACTTACGAAATCACTTCATCGTAAATCGAAATTTTTTAATATTTGTAGTAAAAAGTTTTTTATTATAGGAGGCGAAAGGCAAATACTATTTAAAAATAGATTTATCAATAGGAATTAATGATAATATGAAGTAAGTAATATGATAGAATTATTCAGACATTAAGCAGTTATTTATATCCAAAAAAAATAGTTTTTCAAATGTAAGAAATTTCTAGTCGCAAGCAGACGTCCAGGCAAACGTGACAGAAAACGGAAAATGCTGAAATGTGAACTTTTCCAAAAGATCTTGGTAGCATAAAAATATAAAGCATACCTACTCGATTGTCGGCACTTTGAAGTTGATAAGATGCTTCGCATATCGCACACGACAGTGACACACCCCGACCAGTCCACCAGAGGCTTGTCGATCGTCATCGTATTGCATGCTGCTAATAACGAGAATCGTATATTACAACATAACTGTTGTTCACAAGGTCACCCACGACTGATTTCAATATTTGCGAGAGTGCAGCTACTGATTATAACTATACTGTGGTTATACATAAGTAGGGCATCAATTTCAGACCAATAGTTTATTACCTACCTGCCCATAAAGTCCCTTTCTCACAGCTTATTTCAATAAAATCTATCTATTAGCAGGTTAATATAGATATTATTTTTCATAAATAATAAAGTGGATGTGCAAAGATGTTAGTGTTACTTATTAGCGATTGTTTTATTTAAGGCGATGTATTGTTTTTTATTGAAACTAAAAAATATTCTATTTGTAATAATATTTATTAAAGTAAATTGTTCAAGATAATAGAATTAAAACTAGAAATACAGCTTTAATTAATCTATTCAATTGCTCTGTGGTTTCATTTTTCTACAGAAAATTTAACATTTAACATTTTTTAACGTTTTTATTCTTGAATAATTCAAATTATTTGTTATTTAATACTGCACACAATGTAGTGAATGTATAGTGGGCAGTGGAAGTACTTACGAGATAAAAAATCTGGCCAAAAAGATTTGAAGGTGCATTGAATTATCTCAAAAATAGCACAAGATGTTTAAATCAGACCTTCTGATGCGGCTTCCCAAGTTATGAAAAATAAAAGCAGAATTTATAGGTTTTTGCATTTTACTACCCTAATCATTATCAAACGCTTTCTATCACATAGGAATAATAAAAAACTATTCATTAATTCTACAAGCGTATTCTGCATATTTTACAAATTTCTAGCTATTATTGCTAATACCATAACTGTACTCAACTATTCTGCAGATAAATTCTTTACCTTGCCCAATTAAAAAAGGATCTGCTGTTATGACAGTCCATAAACTAGAATTAAAAATGTAAATTAAACAATTTCCAGATCACTTTACATTTTCCTGCACAATTTAAACGATTAAAAAAGTCGTTAAGCTATAAATCATTTTTAATTGCTGCTTCACAAAACATAAATGCATTTATAATATAATAGTATTAGTAACTCTATGCCTGCAAATGCTATGATATAATCAAGTTTGTAATGTTACAAAAATTACAGTGGCTTTTGACATCTAACATTGCGAGTATATTCATCAATCATTAGATTACACAATTATTGAATTATTTTAACATTCATAGAGTAATGTCTATTATTAGTTTTTTACCATAGATGTCTGTTGATACTTTGGTATTCGATAAAACACTGCTTTCTTTTAATATAAACTGATTGACTTGGAATACATATGTCTGATAATATAATCTTTTTATCCACTTAAATTGGATATTTATACGCCTGTCAACATTACGATTTATTTAGTCATTGTTTGCATCCCATTCGCATAATTATTCCTAGATAAAACTTATAATTGCTTAAAACTGATAGTTGACTTTCCAGAATCGATTCTAAGGTAAACTGCTAGAGCTTTAATTGCAATTATGCAAGGCGCGAATCTCATCCGGCTACGAGCTCGATAGGCGTTCATAATTTACATAGATAGTTAGCAAATAGAAAAGATGAAAAACTGAAGTTTTAGCATTGTGATAATTATGCTAGATATCCTATAAACTTTGCAGCAGGGGCGGACTGGAAGCCAAATTATCTTTGGGAAATTAATGAAGAACCGCCCATAAGATTACTATTTTTGGTGTTTGGATAAATAAAAGTTCTCATCTAGAAGTCGACATTTTTAATCCGTTGTTGTATATATTGCCCTGCAATTAAAGAAGTTTAATTAATTGCTTTGAGTGTTATTAGGAAACAAGGATATTTATCGAGAAAACTGTTTCTGTTCAGCTTTTTCACGCAACACCACGATAGCTATATTAGTATGTAGTACTGCTTTAAAAAAAACGCACAGACAAAAGACGATTTTTCCAAAAGAGATGACATGGTATATTGTATTGTAGTTGTACATGTATTGTAGTGACTAATATAATACCACTACATTGAGACTCACTAAGGCTTGGGTGGCTGATGTAAAATATTCCTATTTAAATAAAAGCAAGTTGTTAAATCAATAAGATTACACAAATGACAAAATACATAAAAAGAACACACGTTTTTATTTATTTAAAAAAATCTTAATTAATCATATAAAAAGAACAAAATTAAAACCTAGTTAAATTTTGAAGAAATTCAGAAATAAATTACTAATTACAAATGAAAGCAAATCAAATTAAACTCGTTATTTAACAACAAATAAAAATAAAAAAACAAAAATTAAACTCTTTGATTCAATAACTCACTTTTTTTAAATTTGTCGACACATATCTCATCTCTATTTAGATTAAAGTTGCTTGACAAAATTGATAATCGTCTCCCACCTTTGATGCAAACAATTCTGACATCGCCATACATCAACCGAATTACAAAATATTGATCGATCCAAATATGATTTTCAGACCAAATGAAAACCAAATTATCGCTGTTTATTAAAAAGGGATCTTCTTTCAATTAAACAGATAAGTATACAATTTGATACTTCTTTTTAATATTTCCAAAATTAATTTAACATTGACAAGGTTAAATAAAATATTACGGTTATTATTTTTAAAATGATTTATAAAAGTTTAAAAACCGTATTATGATCGATGGACAACTATATATTCAAACACACTTCAACCACAAACAAAATGATCTATTATTGACGTTTCAGATAACCATACTTCTTTATTATTTTCAAAGTTGAATTCTGATCTTACAATTTTCAAAGTTGAATTCGAATCTTACAATTTTAATTTCTGAAACAGCTAGAAACAACCTTGTTCCTCTTATAGAATATTACTACTTAATTGTTAAAAAATGGATTCCCTTTGTATACTATTTTGGGAAATAAATAAATTCTCTCAAAAAACAGAAAATCTTGACATTTCAGATTTTACATAACCCAATTATTATTTATAAACTTTCATGAATGCAAAAACTGATTATATAAACTTATAGAAAAGAAAATTCTAAATCCAATCATATACAATACTACGGTTACAAAATAGAGTCATACCCTTAATTTTAATGCTGACTAAAGAACATTTTCTTATAACTAATAAATGGTTTTATTTCACAAAAAACACCTCTTTACACATTTCTTTCTCCACAAATCTAAACATTTAATCATTAATAATGTCATCTGAATGTTTTTAGATACTAAAAACTTTGACATGCAAGCCAAATTGCATAATTCAATGTTAGAAAGGCGCAGCTTGTCAAACATGTTTTTATGTGATTCTCTCCACAAGATCTAACCTTTACATTAAAATGTGTATTGATTCTGTGGTTATTCTTATTTCCACTAAAACAGCTTAGCAAATGTAAAATTTTGAATATTCAATAAGACTTCAAAATAAACATAACTTCGTTCAAATGAATTTATGTTACTATATTTCAACAGGTAAGTTGCTTCACATTCGCATACACCTTCACTACAACATATTTTATCTGTTCCAGATGATTTATAAAATTATAACATTAAAATTGAATTAAACTTTATTAAGTTGAAAAAATGCATAAATAATCCCCAAATCGTTAAGTTACGAGAAAAATTATCTTTTTACTAGAGAGTTTTTGTGTACTTGTTAGTCTTAATTAACTAATTTTATTTTCATTAAAAAAAACTTTTTCGCAATTTATTATTTTAAAAGTTATCGTGAGAGTAAATTATCCCTAGTATGATCAAATAACGCATGTTATGATAATGCATATGTATTTTATCTATAAATATTATCATTTAATGTTATTTATTTTCATCAATTCTTAATTGCAATCGTGTACCCTAAGACCAAATGTTTTTTCGTACTACAATTTGAATTAAACCGTTCATTATTAGTATTGTACTAATTGTACAATTAGGAATAACACATAGCTATACTCTAATAAACAAATGAAGGATCTAGGATCGCCGAAATCACAAGGGCTAACTTGCATACCGTATCGCGAATCACGCGGGCAACGTACGTCACCGACAGTTTTAACAGCTTATATAATATCAGTGTTGCTTAAAATCTGATCTTAGATTTTATGTGTTTACCAGGTGGTGATCACGCGGCGACCTAGATCCTTCATTTGTTTGTTAGAGTATAGGTTTATATATTAAATATTATTTTTAAACGATTCCTTCATTAGAAGGCTGTGCTGGCTTAAGACAGAAAGTAGTTGAAGATATTTTAAAAAATGACTTTATTAATATTTTTTTAGCGACCGTAGTCACTAAAAAATATATTAATAGAGTCATTTTGATAAATATATTTATAATATATTATTATAGATATATATAATATATTTTAATAAATATATTTTAAATATTAATTTTAACAATTATGGTTAAGTTAGATCAGTGTTGGGCAGAAACTAATCTGATTTATGATTAACGGTTAGAAATACATCATGTAGTTTGTAATCTTGATTACTATTTTTTTTCATTAATTTGAATTTTATCATGTAAGCTCATTAAAATAAATCATGATTACGATGCTCTTCATGAATCGTTAATAAATTACCGAAAATTATAAGAATTAAAAATTCATTGATAACCTCAAAAGAACTGTCAAAATAACAAAAAAATAAATAAACAATATCCATCCTAATATAAAATTTACACTAGAAACAGAACAAAACAGGGCTATAAACTTTCTAGACTTAAATATCAAGATTAACGCAGACAATCTTTTTGAATTTTCCATATACAGAAAACCAACACAAGCAGACATAACAATACCAAATGAATCTTGTCACCACAATACACATAAAATAGCAGCATACAGATCATTAGTACACAGAGCTTTAACTATTCCACTAACAAAATCAGATTTTAGCAAAGAGATATCAACCATTAAACAACTAGCACATGCAAATCATTATAATCCGAACATGATTGACACTTTAATTAAACAAAAAGATTATAGGTTAGCTATCAAAAGAATATATCCCATTGACAATAAAACAGAAGACACAAATTACATATCTATACCATATTTTGGCAAAATATCAGAAAAAATTGCACATATACTAAGAAAAACCAACAATTATAAAATAACATTTAAAACCAACACTAACACTTTTTCATTTTTATTTAATGCTAAAGACAGAACACATGATATCATGAAATCGGGCATTTACCGTTTAAATTGTTCTTTTTGTAGTTCGGTATATATTGGACAAACACTTCGAAATTTTGACATAAGATATAAAGAACACGTACGTCATTACAAAAATAAACATCCTGAAAAATCGAATTACGCCAAACACCTTTTAGAACAAAATCACACAATGACTCCTCAAAATAATATTAAATTCCTACATTTTTGTAATAACAAACGCAAATTAGACATTTTAGAAGCCTTTGAGATATACAAACACAAACTCAGGGTACCTTTAATGAATGAACAACTTGAGCTCAGTAATTCTCCGTTACTGGAAGTATTAGATGTTTAATTATGATTTTTATTATTAATGTTTATTATTATTATTATTTTATCTAGTTACCTATTTTGTATCTACCTTAGCGACGTGTTTGTTTATAATTATATTACCTTTGATAATGACAGCATAGCTGTCGAAACAATATTGTCAGGTATATTTTAATAAAACTGTGAAACTTTTAATAATCTTTATTTATTTCATGATTATGGAGTTCCACAAAATAAGGCTGGAAACAATAAACAAGTTTAGTATATATGATCTTTAGTGTTCCCATTTTATTGTTTTAACTAGTAGTATGACAGATCCTGCGGTCCTTTTGCACGATCGACAGTCAAACGGGAATTTTCCAATTTCTCACAGGATCTGTTCGTCACTGATTGTAAACGCTTATCATGTATTTACAACCTACATATACGTAACAGTGCCAGTAGTGATTAACATTACAATTTTAAACTAAACATTCAATAAAAATTACACGATGAGTATCTTGATTTGGGTTGATGTTGACCCTGAGTTTATCGACCAGTATTTTATCCGTTTGTTTTTCTGACAATTTGTGGTATGAAATATTAAATTAAATAATTGTTTGGAAGTACATATATTGCTATGTATGCATTTTCTTCAATATTATAATTTATATTTTACGTAATGAATAATCTAAGCGAATATTTCTTAAGTGTTTTTATTAAAAATGAATGAAGTTATTAAAATTAATGTTTTCATTTTATAAATGAAATCTTTAATATGCAAATACTTATCTATACTTAAATATTCTATTATCACAAATTGTATTTATTTCTGACCGAAGAAGGGAGAAATTTACAAGGATTCAAAAATTACATTATGTGAATCTTTGTCTTTTCAAATATATATTATGTTATAACTATTTTCTACTATCTGCATCAATGTTAGTCTTCCGTTGGAAGGTGGTAAATTAATTTTATAAAATATTTACCTGGTCTAATGATAAAGCTAATTTTATTAAATCCGTAACTTAGGCATTTTCAAATATTTATTCTACAGATAGTTTTTATTAAATAGGATGAATGCTTTGGTTGGCAAATATAAAATGTTCACTCAAGTGTCAAAAAATCGAATGATTTTTTCTTTATTATCTACCGGAAGTAAAAACAATGTATGTATTTCATGTCGTATCTGCGATCTCTAGATAAAACAATTTCGTTGGTATTTACATAACTATTAGAGCTCCGTTAAGAATAGATTTGCACATGTCAAAATATCAAAAACAATTGCAGAGTTTAGAAATGCTAACTTATTGTTTAGTTAATACCCAGTTAAATAACGTCGTCAATGGTTATCTTGTATACGTCTAGCGTCAACAGTTATAATATTTTTAAATGTTTTCAGATGTGATGCATATACAGGCCGCTTACTAAAAACGCCGCAAGCCATAATTTCACTATTTATGGTCCGATTTCGATAAACCAAGAACCAGATAAAATGGTTCTATAAGTATTACAAAACAGTCTGACTGTAATTTTTTTCTACGCCAATTTAATGTCAGCCACAGTCAACTTTTTTTTTTCTTAAATACAGAATGACTTTTTTTAATTCAATCTGGTAGGCACTATTTTTCTAAATTCAATAATGTGTTGCAAATTATGATTGGTGTAATATTTCTTTGGAAAAAAAAACGATTCTATCAGAAGTTAATTAGATTTTTCACGAAATCTTTAGTGTGCCATGGAAAACAGTGATAACTGTGTAGTCTTTATTGAAATAAAGATGCTATTTTATTAATTACACTAAAAAAGCTTTTCCTAGTTTAAACTTTTAGATTATGTTGTTGGTTGTATTGACACATTTTTGTAAATATGTTTTCATAATCATTAACGTTATTATAAATCACTTTCTAAATAATTATTTAGTTTTGTTAGAAATGTTGTCTTTTGGTTTAATTAATAAAATACTATCTTTATTGATTATAGAAACTACTAATAAAAACTTAGAAAAGTACATAGTTATCATTGTTTACCATGACACACTTGAAAATTTGGTGAAAAATGTAACTAAATGCTGATACTGACATAACTAGTACTGATATGATTTTGCAACGGTATATGGCATCAATCATAATTTTCAACACATGATTGAATTCAGAAAGATACTTTGTACCTTACTAAATAAAAAAAGCTATGTCTCTATTTAAGAAAAAAGAATTGACTGTCGCCGACATTAAAGTTGGTGTAGAAAAAAATTACACTCAGGCTATTTTAGGGTAGTACTTACAGAACTATTTTATCTGGTTTTCGGTTTATCGAAATCGAACCATAAATAGTGTGTAGTATTAGTGTAGCGGTGTAATTTAGTAAACAACCTGTATAATACGTAGTGTATAGTACGAGCCCTGTTGCTAAATAATAACAATAATATTATAATTGTTACAATCCATAACCTGGAAACCAGGCCCCAGAAGCTATTAAGTTTGTGCGGAGGGAGGGGGCGATTATTATTATTATTATTACGTAGGCGCAAAGTGCGGCTGCAGCCGACTTACAGATGGAACAGCACAAATCTAACATTTATGACACAGCTAAGAAAAAACTGCAGAACACCTTAACCAGATCTGTCAAAACAGGGTGACCTGATAAGATCACAGATTTTGAAATTTATTTTTTAAAGAGGAATTAGTTATCGGTTGAAGAGCAATGTCAGATGATGTCTGGCATAAAAGTAGGCATTCCGAGCACTACGAAGACTAGTGTTAAATTTTATTCATAAAGATCATGTAGGGCTAGTCCGCACAAAAATGCTAGTTGTTTCCATAATGTGGAGGCTTAATTTTCAACAGAATATTGAAACACTTGTTAATAATTGCAGTATATGTAGGTTAATAGAAAATAATTATCAAAAGTCTTTGATTTCCTTTCGCCTAAAACTTTTGGTATGACTTAAACAATTGAAAGAATAAAGGATACATTTGCTACTATGGGTCTACCTGACACTATAGCAACCGATATAACCGAATTTAATTCTGCGAAATTTAAAAAGTTTTGTAAATTAAATGACATGAATGTTTTATATGTGCCACCCTACCATCCTCAATATAATGGTGATAAAACTTTAACAAATACTAATAAAAGTAATACAAATTTTTATTCGAACCCTATACTTTATTTAATTAATTAATGCACAACAAGAACATTACGTAATTTTATTATTTTTGTAGAATTTATTCAATTTCTACGTTTTCGATTTGTTTTTGTAGATTATACACACGATTTTATTCATAATAAATTCGTTTTATTTGGGGAAACAACCAAACTCGACAACGAAATACAATTTCTCTAAACTCATCCGCATCCGTATCTACAATCGCTTTCAAACAAACTAACTATATAATAGAGTTTAGTATGCCAGAGGGACTAAAAAGTCAAGAAAATAGTGCAACTATTCTTTAGAATTTTTCTGATATTCATGAGAGAATACAATATCATCATTTGGAAGTGAATGTTTCAAGAACATGCTGCAATCTTTATTTGATTTAAATTTTATTTATGTTACAGTTTGTAATCTTTAAAAATTTAAGTTAAGATAGTTTCACTTAGAAAAGATTCAGGATGTAAAATGTTAAGCTCATAAATTCTAGAGCAGAGACAGAATAGATAAATTAAATTACAGAAGATCTTGAAAATGAAAGGTAGGAACATATACAGGTCTTAATATATACAATTTATATGTATGTAAATACAAAGATGCCCTCGTTTCATAATTCAGGGAGTTGATGGTAGTTGAAAAATTAGCATATAATACAATTAAAGTCACTAAGAGATACACAAAAAAAGCCCGCGATTTCAGAACTTACAACATGTCATTTTTTATAACTCTTTGAATCAGGAATATTTTATAATATACAGCCCATTATGTATGGAATATAGTATATATCTCGGTAAATATCGACTTTATAAAAAAATTTGTTATATAAAAGTTGTTTAACATTTTATTTTCCATAATAAGATAGCATTCAATTGTTTTTATTTCAGAAAACAAATGAGTAATGAATAACACTTTAATTTTTTTAAATAGCAATGTACCCTTTCATTAGGCTCATTTGATAGAGATTTTTTTTTCTCTTTTCGATGACCTAAAATCTTAGTACCCTTATATCAGAAATATTTTGAAAAAAACATAAAAAATGTTTATTAAGTTAATTTCACCAATAACATGAATCTAGATATCCGAGATCGTACAGTATCTCGACTTATTACCCTAAAATAAACAGATGTGCATCTACATAATATACAAAACAAAACAAATGAACAAAAAACAAAATAAAACAAATGAACAGAAAAGTGTGTACCTCTCTTATAAAGCTTGAAGACAAAACGAAATTAGCAATAAAATGGTTTTCATGGCAATACGTGTTCAAAATGTTCATCATTAACTGCAAGGTAGTGGCCCAACCTATCACGAAAAGCTTGAAAAGAATTTCTGAGCGATCTGGGAGAAATTGCTGCAGCTTCATTTTGTATTGGTTGCTCTAATTCGGCCAGATTCTAGGGTCGGTTTGTATACACTTTTGATTTTAAATATCCCCAGAAGAAGAAATCGCAAGGTGTAAGATGCGGAGATCGGGGAGGCCACTCCACAGACCCTCTTCTGCCTATCCAACGGGCCGGAAATACCACATTTAAATATCGGGGTACATCTAAATGATAGTGGGGCGGTGTTACGTCTTGTTGAAACCAAAGATCATCAAGATTTGCTTGGCAAGCTGGAATAATTTGCTGTTGCAATAATTGCAAATAACGGTCACCAGCTAGAGTGCCACGAATAAAGAAAGATCCAATTATGTAATCTGCACAAATTCCCACCCATACGTTTAATTTTTGTGATGTTTGGGTATGATTTTGATTCATCCAATGGGGATTTTCAGCGGCCCAATATCCACAATTATGCCTATTTACATTTCCATTTAAACAAAACGTAGCCTCATCAGAAAAAACAATATTATTAAGAAAATTTGGATTGTTGTTGATTCGCTCCATCATAAATTCACAAAATTCGACACGTCGATCGTAGTCATCTTCGGATAATTCTTGCAATAAAGTCGGTTTGTACGGATGTAATTTTTCTGAATGTAATATTTTCTGTATTGAACCTTTTACTTACGGCATGGTTTAAACTTAACTGACGAGTTGAAATGTTTGGATTTTCTTCGATTTCTATTAAAACATCAAGCTTCATCTTCATTTGTCGCAGACCTCTGCTGACCAGTCTTCACCAGATCTTTAACATTGCCAGTTTCCCTAAACCGTTTCAAGGTTTTGCTAACTACTGACTGGGTGATTGGTTCTCGATGTGGATAACGCTCATTAAAAATTTCACATACTTCTAATTGTGTTCGTTTGCGATCCCCATAACCGACCATAATTAAAATTTTTATACGTTCAGATGTACCAACAACTTAATTAAATAAACTAACTTCTGTCACAATAAAAGCCTACAATCAATTGTTAAGACAAATGAAAGAGATTTTGGATATCTAGATGCATGTTATTGGTGAAATTAACTTAATAAACATTTTTTACGTTTTTTTCAAAATATTTCTGATATAAAGGTACTAAGATTTTAGGTCATCGAAAAGAGAAAAAAAATCTCTATCAAATGAGCCTAATGAAAGGGTACATTGCTATTTAAAAAAATTAAAGTGTTATTCATTACTCATTTGTTTTCTGAAATAAAAACAATTGAATGCTATCTTATTATGGAAAATAAAATGTTAAACAACTTTTATGTAACAAATTTTTTTATAAAGTCGATATTTACCGAGATATATACTATATTCCATACATAATGGGCACCCTGTATAAGTAAACAAGTAGAAGAATAAATGAAAGTTTTAATTCTACGACCCAGTGTAACGGAATTTCTAAAAAAAGTTTTAAGCAAAAGGAAGCGGCCAAAAAGCGAGAGCATGCTGAAAATTTTGAAATATGTAGAATTAATTAAACCGATTCTCAATTACCGGAATTATCTATTATCAAAATTAACTCGCTTAATTCGTCCGTTGTACAACCAGAAATTGTTTTTGAATATTTCCGTCTTTGATATATTGAAAAAATCTTCTTTTTCTCTTTCTTCCTGAGTGGGAAGTGTCATTTCGCAATTGTTTATGCCTAGAAACAACAGAAAATTATGATCTCCCACAAATTTTGTGACCTTTTGTGACCAGAACACTGACAATTGAAATTACTATTTCCAATGAGTAAGTTCTCGAAAAGTTTCAAGAGTTCCAAAAGTCACTCAGTTTATTCAGCACTGAGTCTATCGAAAAATTCCATATAGCCCAGGAAAATTTAAATCATTTTCATCAATATAAAGGAAAAAATTGAGGAGAAGCTGAAAATTGGTATATAGACTTAAAATGTGGTGCTATAAAACATATCAGAACTCCTCATATATGGGTGATGAGCCGGCTGCGCCATCTTGGAGAGGTGGCGGATAAAATTGCTTTGTTGCTAATATTTCAGAAAGTATTAATTTTACGGGCATCAAGGTTCAAAATGAAAATGTACTATTGATTTCATAATGATCTAGAACAGCAAGGCTAATATGAAGCAATTTTATTCATTTTTCTCAGTGTAAATGCATAGGTTAAAATAATAAAAAAACAGCATCATATTAGCCTTGATGTACTAGATCATTATGAAACCAATAGTACCTAACAAAATTTCCCACTATTTTATTTTTTATTAAACGTCCTACGTCCAATAGTTTCTGAGATAGAATTTTTCCAGCTTTTGACATTCCGAAAAAGTGCCGTTTCTTTGCGCGTTTTTCGTAAATATTCCAAATTCGGCTGCTCCTACGTACAAAATACATTTTATAAAAGTTAAAGATAATTAAATTTTCAACAAAAAAGTTGTTTATTGAATGTCATGCTACCAATATTTCCAATATTCAGGAGATATGATTTCGTAAGAAAATGTAGATCTTCGGATACTCAGTTAATTATGTGAGAATTTTCAGTTAGTGATGCAATAATTGAAAAAATGAGGGTTATAAGTGAAATCTATTTTTATTTTTTTATCTATTTTTGTTCCAGTTTGTTTGAAAGTTCTACTGGGCCGATTTATGTGATGCTTTTTCTACATTGAAGCTTTCGCTGTGTAGATCAGTCTACACTACCTAATTAATTTTTATATTTTTCTAATGTTTATATTTTTAATTTAAATAAATATAAAATGTTTAATTTGAGACGCAGGGATTGTACATTCACTTGCGGGGCCATCTCACTTTGTACGGTGGTAAGTCTTAGAACTATTCACGACTATAAAAGTTTGCTGCAACCACCACTTGTGGTTAACGATTGATTTGTTATTAGGTTACGTAGACAAACCCGCATTAGTTGAAAACCATGGAAGGAAAACAAATTGTTCAAATATTAGATGATGACAATTGCTTATTTATATAATTGTTTCGTATTATTTGGACAAAACAAATCATCGCGAGGTACGTTTGCAGATTATTACAAACGATTTTCTAATTTAGAATTTTAGCAGAATCGGCGTTATCTTCATTTTTGTCGCTGTCGGAATATTCTTGATAGTAGATATTGGACCTGTTTCCTGGCAGTGACCCCAAACAACAGAACACATTAACCCATCTTTTTTGCACTTGCAATTTGCAGAACAGTGCGTTTTGCAATGCAAGAAAGACCAACCGTTAGTGTGAACCCAGGCAACAAGTATATTCATCACCACATAACTCGAATACTATCCATTCTAAAAATATGGTTAATGGTCTGTTCGGTAAATATAAATAATTAACCATGAAAAGTGTCACAGAAACACACTTTTCCTCAAACATGTGTTGTTGGTCGACATTTATTGCACGTCAAAAAATAATATAATACATTTTTGTATGAAATTCTTTAAGCTTCAATTTTGGTATAAGGTATTTTGTAAGTATACCTCATAGAAATTGAGAAAATGGCAAGAGCCCCTCTAAAAGCCTTTTTCATGTTAAATTTCGAAAAATACCCATTATTGTAGGGACTGTTTTTTGAAAAGTATATTCTCTACATCGGTCCCGACGCGGGATTGTTTAAATATCGATATGAACGTACAGAAAAATATGATTTTTTCTTGCATCATTGTATGTCTGTTTAACAAAAACTCATTTCATCGTACATTCTGAAGATTAAGAACTTTTGAAAAGCCTATATCTTGGGAACTAATCATCGTAACAAGTTCAATAAAACATAATTTCAAAGGTATTTTTATAAGTTTTCAAATGCATATCGGTTTTTTGCCTCAAGCTAACCCAAAGTAAGCCATTGTAGAAAATAAGTGCAAACCTCGTAATTTAGGCTTTTTTGATGTTTACCTATTTAACTATTAGCTGTTTCAAAATCACGCTAAAAAACATAATGAAATTCCATAACCTACATTCTCACTCTATATGTATGATATTCTATATTCTGTAGGAAGTTTAATTCTCTTTAACTTTTATAACATGCATTTTGTACGTAGGAGCAGCCAAATTTGAAATATTTACGTAAAACGCACAAAGAAACTACACTTTTTCGAAGTGTTGAAAAATGACGGTTGCTGAAAAAATGCCCGTAACCTTAATACTTTCTGAAATATTACCAAAAGAGCAAATTGTCCGTAATTTTCCAAGTAACGCAGTCGGTTCATCACCCATACATGGGAAGTTTTGATATGTTTTACAGTACCACATTTTAATCCTACATACCAATTTTCAGCTTTTCCCCAATTTGTTCCTTTTCAAAACGTTATTTACCTAGAATGCTTTGCAGTAGTAACATTTTTTATTTCATTTATACTTCTGAACGTATCCAATGTAGATGAATTATGATCAATTGATTCGCTTAAACTAACAACACTACATTCCAAATCACCTGTTTTCGATTTGCTGTTTACCTGTTTATGACAACCCTTTTTATTTGAATTATTTGAACTATTCACTTGTTTTGATTCATTCAAAATTCTGCACGTATTTGGTGAAGATGAATAATTATTTACCTAGGCTAATAATGATGTCCTGACCGCAAAAAATAAAGTTTCTGGAGAAAAGGCTACTTTTTATACCTTCTAAGCATACGCAAATGGGAAATAACCTAATACTACTAGGAAAATACTAGGGATCTATCTATAAGATCTAGGGAAATACTACTTAGTATTCAGGAACAGAAAATGTGTTATATGGGGTTAGTTGTGTACTAGTTGGTTCTTTTCCTGGTTAGATGTTTCTGATAAAGAAAAGGATTTCTTGGGTTCCTTACGGCCAAGCGCTTTTAAATTAAGAAATATTTTGTAGAAGGTTCGCCAGCAACGTTAGGATAGATGAGAAAAAAGCGTGTTTAATACTTAGGCTGAAAATTCTGCTTCCGACCATGATACTTTGGATCTTGTGCTGGGTTAGAAATTCAATATGTCAATATTTTGCCCTGCTGAGACAAAAACAAATGACACACGCAATCCAACACAAAATGATAATGTTGGTGGTCACCAGAGCACACACCGTCCACATTGTGCCCTGGTCGATAAAAAAAACAAATTTTAGTAAGGGCATTCGCTTCTTCTGGTTGCAATTATCTTCCCTTGTTTTTTGTATTTCCTGGCGAATTTCAACAGTTAGGTACAACCCAATCATCTTGTTTATATCTTTGCTATTTATGGGCTGTTCTGGTTGCAGTTTTTTTTTGTTCTACTTGTTTTGTTATCTTACCTGTGTGGGATTAACGAGGTTGAATTATTAAATAAGTAAACTGCACCTGGGCTAATAAGGAGAGGTGTAGGACAGATGTGAACATAATTTTTATCCATATTGGGGGGGGGGGGCGGAGTCATTCTTCATATTGTGATGAACTGTGTTAAACATTTAGAGATTTAGGTAATGAAGTTGCTGGAATAAATCCAATTTTCATAAGAGTTACTAACTGCATCCGACTATTACTTATTTTGATGTGGGAAGGTACAGCAGGCATTAATAATACATTTCTTTTGTAAAAATGTATTTATTTTTGTTGTACATATTTTAACCTTTGGAAAGGTAAGCTACTGAAATGCAAGGTTTATCAGTAGAGTTTGTGTTAGAGTTCCTAGAGAGATAAGCTGGTCATGAATCTTGCAACTTTGTGTGAAAAATAGTGCTTGTGCAGATACCATTATGAAATAAACGTATTCTCCTAGCTTTGTTTGGTCTATTTAGACAAATACTTTTTTTGCCATCCTATACTTTCAGGCCTGTGGCATCTTTGGCATGCTTATGCCAAATTTTATTTTTACTTTTCTTATTTCCTTTATCATTCATGGCATATCGTAAAATTAAGCTTACTCAAGATTCCAATTTGAATATCGATGATTTTCAATATAGAGAAACTGATCAACATAAGACACGTATGTTCGAGATCGAAAATGAAAAACCGCTCCACATTAAGATAGAATTTTATTCTTTTTTTGTTTACGTAACCGCTGCAGTACAGAGAAAGACCTCTAGAACACACAGATGCTCTAACAAGACAGCAGATGGTAGTTCAGGTAGACACTGTAGATCAGTGCTCTTCACTGAGGAATCCAGGTTTCGTCTTACTTCATGTAATGGTGAAGTGCGTGTCTATAGACGTACGGATAAGTAATACTTGACTGCGACGGTGCAGGAAGAAAAACATTTAGTGTGTAACGGGTACATTTTCACCGGTATTTAGTACATAGAATTTTGTATTAATTCTGGTTAAAAATCCTAAGTTCGGTCCTGTGGACGTCGCTTAATTTAAACTAGCCTGTCATCAAATAAACATTTTAAATAAAAAGTATTTATAGGAAGGGAATGTTTAATATTTGCTATAATGAAATAATGTAACGTCATATTGATGTCGTTTTTTGTATCTTGCAACCTGGCATTTTAAAAAATAATATCAATTTCTTCAAAAAGAAACCTTGAAAAGAAACTATGAGAAGCGCTTCGTCATCTCATTTATTAAAATATTTCGATAAACATTTTGAGTGTATACGATTCTACCTAAATACACTTTCCTTTGTCTGCTATTTGCGTTTGAATTTTAAGTCAATGCGGCGTAGAAATTCGTCTACAGCCAGCGTTTTAGCTCACACGTGTGTTTTGGCGGGTAGAATTCTGGTGTTGCTTTTTACACGTAAGGTCGTGAATCCTATAGTAGGCCAAATAAAAGCGCCCTTGCCGCATAAAACCAGATGCCGGTCGCGCGTAGCTAAGGGTTGAGAGGTAATATAAGGCGAGATGAGGTCGAGACGGGCTGTCTTCCAAAATCACACGCCGAGAGCGTACGTTCGATCTTGCGTTAAAAATGCCATTTTGTTGTAGTAAAATGGAGTTTGAAAGAAAACTCTAAATTCAGTTTTTCATATTGTTTGAACAATTACCGGCTTTCGGATGGCCGGTGCATTTAATTAAAATCAACATGTAATAGTATTGTTTAAATAAGAGTTCGGAAATTAACCAATAATTAATTCGTGGTTAACAAAAGTTAGTTACTCCGTTAAATATTTTTGCGGAAGTTTGTGCTTCAGAAAAGTGGGAAATTCAGTTTCCCTTATTACTGTGTAACATATGTTATGACAGTCTACAGTACCGTACTTTCGTCTAAATAATTATTGTACAGAAATAAGTTAATAATTACAGACGCTTTCTCTGTAATCGAAACTTCGGTTAAATAATAATTCGTGCTGTGTGCCTTCTAAATTCAGTTCAGAATTAATGTTTATGTGTATTGTTTTATTGAAAACAATAAAATTATAAAATGGTTATCAAAACTAATAGCCAAATCTTTTATGGAACTCTTTGGTTGCATTTTGTTACTGCCGTTTGGGGTGAATTTGCAAATTATAATTCGCCATATCCAGTTTCTACGAGGGTTATCTCGTACATCTTTAATGTATGAAAGAAAATTACCAATATTCCAGTTTCCAGTTGCTGTGAGGTTGTCGTCAAATTTTATGCAGTTTATCGTTGATTTTGGTTTGTGATTTACCAAAAATAAAAGGTATTGTGACTATTGTTTTTAGTGTTATTCATTTAGATAAATTTCTTGCTTGAATTTGCAGTCATTTTTGTTATTGTTTCTCAATTAATAGAAGTTCATTATAAATTTTTGCTCATTAAATTCTATTATCAATAGAACTCTTTTTTTTTTTTTTTAAATATATCGTGTATTGTCAGATCAACATACAGATGTTATACATGACATTTATAATCTAGCTAGTAATTAACAGAATAATGACAAGACTATACTAATGTCTCAAGCAGGTCAAATTAAGTTTATAACTGTTTAAGTATAATTGTTAAGGATTAGGCTAGTCACTATCGTCTTCGGAAGCTATAAGATCTTGCGGCATTTTTCGTTTTAATCTAGTATGTATGCCTTTATGACAGAGGTTAAAAAACACTGCACCATCGCACGCGCTTGCATTAATAAAGAACTTTTTAGCACATTTTAGCATGAAGTCTTGGATTGTTGATACACATAATTCGTAATGGAGTTGATCATTTCGGATGTACCATGGGGCGTTTGCTGCAATTCGAAGAACCTTGTTTTGAAAGCGTTGCAATTTCTGCATATTGGTTTTGGAAGTATTGAGCCAGACCGGGCTAGCATAGAGTATTAGTGGTCGTAGAAGTGACTTGTATAATAGCATAGCACATTCAGGTTTCAGCGACGACTTCCGATTTATTACAGGGTAAAGTTGCCTTAGTCTATTGTTACCTTGGGAAAGTTTTTGATTTATGTGGTAGCTCCAGGTGAGACGAGTATCTAAATGGACGCCAAGATATTTGATAGCTGCGTCTTTAGGATTCCATGGTATAAGAACTGTGCTTATTTCAATGTTTGGTGGGTTGATAATACGTTTCAGTGCAAATATTTTTGCTTGACATTTAGCGGGGTTGATCGAGATGTTCCAATTGTTATACCATTTAATAATATTGTTGACGGCATGTTGTAATTCAAGGACTGCGTCAGCTAAGTTAGGACTTTGTGTCATTATAGCTGTGTCGTCAGCAAATATGGCTAAGGATGCTGTTACTGGTGGTATATCCGACGTATAGATGTTAAAGAGGAGGGGCCCCAGAATGCTTCCTTGGGGAACGCCTGCGTGAATTTCTTTAGTTTCGGATATGTATGAGTTGACTTTAACTGCGAATTGTCTGTGCTCGAGGAACGAGAAAACGATTGATTGTAAGTAAGTGGGTATATTCAAGTCCAAGATCTTTTTCTTCAGGCCTTCGACCCAGACCTTGTCAAAGGCCTGTGCAACATCGAGTAGGACCATTGTGGTGTAATTTTTGTTTTCAAAACCACTTGAGATAATTTCACTAACACGTTGAAGTTGGTGGCATGTGGAATGTCCTCTTCTAAAGCCAAATTGTGAGGGTGGCAGGATATGCAGTGTATCGATTTTTTTTCAGTAATCGGATGTAGATAATTCTTTCTAGAACTTTGGATAAGGTGGTTAAAAGACTTATTGGTCTGTAGCTGTTAATATCATTTTTGTTTTTACCGGGCTTGATAAACATGAGTATGTGAGCTAATTTCCATTTAACAATCTTTAAGCTTTAACTTAATTGCAATTCATTTATTTTGATACTGTTGAACTGATATAATTTGTCTAATCTCCTTCAGAGATTTGTTTATAAATTTTGTCCAGGAAAAGCTCAGTTAATACCTAGGTTAATATTTAAATTAAATTGTTTTGAATAATTTTTATGGTTGATCTAATTGATTCTTTTGAAATATTTTGCGATCATGATCTGTCAATGTAAATTTCTAATATTGGTAGTATGTGTTTTGAATAATTTTGTGGTCAATCCGAGTTTTCCTGTTTGTTTTCTTTATTAAATGAAACGTTCTTGATGAATTTTTGTATTGATTAACTTTTGGACATAATTATAATCCAATAAATTTAGATTGGATTAGTAATAAATATACAAGGTGTGTTTTATTTGTTTATCTTTGTATGTGTATTTTACCCATTTTTTTGTTAATAAATGTTATTAATTCAAACTGATGGATCTACAAAACGGAACCATATTGGTTATGAATGCTTAAGTTCATTTCTTCAGAATTTCAAGTAAACAAAATTTTGTTTTAACTAAATATTCTATTCATTTTCTGGTTAATGAATTTAATAAATTTTAATGCTTATTCAATCAACATCTTTGAATGGTTAATAAATCATTATCTAAGCTCAGAACCAGATGGCGCCCTTTTATGTTTTTATTTGTGTTAAACCCTTATCTATTCCTTTTCACAATTTATACAGCTGTGGAACCAATACCTACGACTTGATTAATTAATTTGTAAAGAGAGAGTTTAAATCTCAAGCTGTGGCAGATATTTTTTGAGTTTTCAGTTACAGTAAGTATGATGTATTTTTATAACTTTTCATAGCTTTTATAGTTATATTTTTGGTGGTTTGATCTCGGCTGAAAAACCCGCGTTTCAAGTGGTGGCTCCGTAATGGTTATGTGCGGAATTGGTGTTGATAGAACCGACTTGGTTTTCATTACAGAACGACTGAATGTTGTTGAATACATCAATACGGTCTTGGAAGATGTTGTGCCTGCTGCATTTGGAGGGGGTTAAGATTGTTTTTGGTTATGGTGTGGCTTGCGTTAAGTACTAAAATTAAATGTGGAAGAACAGGTAGTGAATAAGCTTAAGAGACTCCCAAAAAAGTTCGTCAGAAGCGCCCAAGTCTACCTCGGACCATCCAAGGTGTTAATTAAAGGAGGTTAGTTCGAAGCATAACTTGGAGGTGCGAAAACGTTATTGGGGCTAGTGGATCGTACACAGAATAATAAATGGTTTATTGAGGAAAATGGTTAACTGCATGAACTATCTCAGTGTTATAGTAGGTTCTTGTTTTACTTTCTTTGTTGTCTTGTTGATTAATTGTTATATGTAACTTATGAATAATTAAGATGCTCAATTTTGTTTTTATCAATTTATTATAGGCAAATATATTCTTTTAAAAACTAGTTTAATTTGTTTTCATTATAAAAATTTAAAACATACTTATTTTAACACAAAAACAAAATATTTAATACTTACTGTACGACTCATCAGTGCACCGGCTGTTGAGATCTCTATTATACAAATTTCAATACAGGTGTGGGCGTTAACCCCAAAAACTTCTGATTAATTAATAAAATCAGGAACAAAATAAAAAAAACATGTTGAGCACCACAAAATTGATAACAGAATCTAGGAATCTAAATTTGGAAAGATTCCTCATTAAATATTAATGTTAGTTTAACCAAACACGTATCAATCGATACTACTGAATTTTAATAAAAAAAATTAGCAATTTGTTGAGCCAAACCATATCAAACGGTAAATTAAGTTTGAAATCTATATATTGAATATGGTAAAAAAACTGAAAATACAATACACAAATGAAAAATGATAGAGAAATTTTCTCTTTCAAAATAATATAATAATAATTAATCATATTCTAAAAATATTTCGGGATCCCAAACCAACTATTAAATTTAACATAACTAAACTTACATAGACAAGAACGTAATATTTCCTTATTTTCTTGAAGTCTGAACAATATTGTCTTAAAGAAATTCATCGAACTTTAACATAATTATTTTATTTGCGCTAACTTCCAAACAGACCAAATTCTCAAAAATTATAACGGTAACTGTACTAAGAAACTGTATACTTGAAGATTACTTACCAAATCCTTAATCGGTAATACGGAATTATACAGCGTGTCCGGAGATAGAACGCATTAATTTTAAGGGGTGATAGAAGACACCAAAAGGAACAAAAAAGTCTTATACAACTTTGTTCCAGAACGTACCACTTTTTCAGAAAAAAATAAGAAAGTTGGAAACTTTAACATCATTTTGCCGCGTTAATAATAGCACTTTAAGTATGGGGCTTTGTCGGCAGATGTATCTCATTTATCACAACAACAAACCTTAATAACGTTTTATCCTATTGTATGTCGTTTCCGCGTAAAATTGAATTCTTTTTACAATTACAAATTCATTTTACTCAATTAAGAAACGTGACAACCCTGTAAAAATTGTAAACCATATGCTCCAGTTTACACAAAATGCTGATGTGATGTTTCTTGAACTTGAAAAAAGCACGTTTTGCTTAAGATTATTTGAATCAGTGCCTGATTGTTGTATAAATAATACCCGTTTAATGCTATAATGCGCGATAATGCTGAGTTTTAGGTTTTTGAACTTGGAATGATTTGTCAATGCACGAGTTTGTTTATTTAATAACAGTTTTGGTACCATTTTAGAGCGAGATAAGATAAACACTTTGTCAAAAAGCTGTTTAAATCATAGGGGTCCGGTATAGCTTGGCTGATTAAATTAATTAAAGTAATAATACTGAATGTCGTATTAAATTAATTGATGTTTTTGAGGAGAATAATTAACGAATTTCAGAATCAGTAATTTTGCAATGGCAACCGGTCACTGTGGGGCGAGCCTTAACAAAAACCGCGCAATGAGGTAAAAATCCAACTTGTGTAAAGAATAAAAAAATATATTGGTGTTTGATTATAAAATGTTCAGGGCATCTAGAATCGGTGACAAAATTTAAAAATCTTTGTTATTAATAAAAACTTTGATGCTTAAAGTTGTCACTACTTTGAATTAACAATTTCTCGACATTTCCAGGCTGAGATTTAAAATTAAATTACTTTTCTTGTATGGACCTTATTGAAACCAAAATTAAAAATGATAGTATTTGTAGCTACATAACTTAAAAAAACATGAACATGTGTTGTAGCTTTTATTTTAAAAATCCTAAATTGTAAGAGCTTTTTCTTGCTAAAATTCAAATTCTGCTGGAGTTATAAAAAAACGCCCACATATCCCCGCTTTAAAATTTTCATACACAAAACCAAATTCAACTCGAACCAACTTAAAAAGTTAAAAGCCGTTATTGTAGGCACTGCAAGAAATATTTACCGGTATTATTCGTATTATTCCAGGCATAGTTGATGATGCAACATTGTGTTTTTGCACCCTTTATCTCAACTGTTAGAAACAACTAAATACCACTCCTTAAGAAGTTGGCTTTTTTAAGTGTTACCGTGATCCCTACGTACGCAGAATGGGGTTTTCTAATAACTACAATAAAAATTTAACAAAGCTGAAAGCATCATAACTCATAACAAACAGCATGATTGAAACCTTTTAGTAAAATGGAGATTATTTACGAATGAAATATTGGCAATTATTGTAAAACGTTATAAGTACTGTTATTTCTTAAGGGATGGTAATCTCGTTTATAAATGCCGACTTAAAAATATTACCTAAATTCTTAATTGGAAACTATTAATTGCGCTTACTGAATATTGCTCTAAAAATTCCCATAACTTAATACATGTTAATTAACAAATTGCATAATCAGATGCGGTATTGTTTTCGTTAAATTGATTTCTGTATTCCCCCTGTTCTTTAATACGCAATTACAAACGTTTCTTTAAATGGCTTCATTGTACTATGACACTTAAAACAATTGCATTTTTAATTAACCCGTTATTTGGGAGTAAGTATTCATCCGTATAACGCCGCCGCGGGCGATATTATTTATTTCAAATTAACACCAGAGAAAAGTGCTGCTTGTAATCTGATCTGAACTCATATCCTGACCTAGATTTCTTATTTACTGTTTTTAAAAACCTTTTGTAATAAAAAGCTATAAAACGTGCTTCATTTAGCTTTTTCAGCAAAACAACGACTGTCATCGTACGTTTGTTTAGACTAACCGATCTTAATTCTAAAACAAGTTCAAGACCTTCAGTTGCAGAATGCGATTATACTTAAGCAAGGTTGCCAGATATGGCAATGGTTCTTTCTAAATTACTCGAAAGCCTATTAACATAGAAAAAAATATTAAGACTTTTTTGTTCCTTTTGATGTCTTCTATCACCCCTTAAAATAAATGCCTTCTATCTCATGACACCCTGTACTTAATCTTCAGATACGACAAGACGGTATTATTTTCTTCGTTAAACTAACAAAACTTCACGAAACAATTCTTATTTTGGATCAATTTCCAAACAACGGAATCGGTACGATATAATACTAACTTAAATTGAGGCGTGAATGGTAGTACGGAATATTTTGTCAAATTCACTAATTCCGAAATAAATATTTATTAATAAGGGCGTACATTCATTGTAACGACCCTTTTTTATAGCACCGGAGCGCGGAGCGCCAGGAGATGCCTTAAGGCACCAGCCTCCTCGATAATGGCCTATTTCAAACTGACTTAAAAATTCAACTCAACTTAGGGATCCGAATTTTAAGGATGTGACCACGTCACATCTTTCTAGAACAAATTATTTGAATCCACGGGACTTATACCATATTATGATCTGCGTCGTCGGAATAACTTAAACTATTTAAACGTGTTTATCAATGTTTTTTATACGTTTGGACTCAAAAGAATTTGTTCAAATAACACGTACAGGAAGCCATAGATAAAAACCTAGTGCATTTTATTAATGTATTTTTCGAATAAACTAAGATAATATACATGGGAACGTCTCAAAATGAATGTTCGCACCAACGAAAACTTTGCTGAAATTTAAAATATTGTTTATGAATGCATAAAGGTGACTCTTTTATACTTGAACGAAAATATTATTTACTTAACAAAATATTTGCAGTTTTGACGCAATTGTATTTGCTAAACTACCAGAACCGTACTAAGGATTCCTTATTATTTATAAATGTAAAATGGTAGTTAGTAAAATTGAAAAAAACCTGACGTTACAAATTACTGAGCTATTGAGACACAGCTCTTCGTTTTCCGAACAGTGTAGTCAAATCTTATTTTAAAATATGACTTTTATGAATCTTATGTGGAGCGTGGGCACTAAATTAAGTAAATTCATAAACCATATTAGTACACAGCCGCTAATTTGAAAGTGCACGATATACTCATTTTTTAATTACCTGGTGTAATCATGACCTTTAGTTACCTTTGATCATAAAAAACAAGTATCACTTATAGCTGTCGTTTTAGTGTCATTTTGCTGTCAGTTGCACATTCAATTAATAAAGTCATAGTCTTGCTTACTGAAATATTGCGATAATGCCTGGGTCGAGGGAAGTAAACAAAATTATAGCAAACACGATGTATTTTAAACAAGTACTTGAAAATAAGGAAAAACATTTAATATCGTTGCAATTGTTATAAACGCGTGGCTCATGAAATCCTGACTTACACGATGTCATTTCAGAATATTTACGTATAAAGAGTCGTGCACTTTCAAATGAGCGGCACTGTACATATAATTACCATTATATAAACTATATATTAAATATTAAGTATTATATAATATTGACCAACGAAAATCCACATACATGTCGCCAAACCAATGGTAAAAACCGTTTAATTAAACTGTATGTTGATTGTTGCTGTACAATTTTCGCATTCACAACACGTTAGCTACTAGTTTTCGTGTATTTAATTAAAGCAAATTTAATTTAATATTTACAATAAAACAATAATGGATATAATTATGATGTTGATTTTCAATACATGGGTTAATCAAGCTGCAATAATAATGTATTGTTGACTATAGACTAGATATTTTGTTTCACAAACAGTTTCCAGTAAAGTAACTCAAATTGTAGCAGAATTCAGTATTAATGAAATAATAAATCTTTTCATAGCTTGCAACAGATTTGTCCAATAGCATAATAAAATAATAATCAAAATTATCTTCATATATTAATACAGAAAAAACTTAATTGCATAATTAATAATATATTTTAATACAATCTGCATAATAGTAAAATCTTTATATCCCATAAAATTGAAACTCTCTCAGATTGGGTCGCTTTGGAGATCTCTAAGTTCTTATTTTACAGACAAATAAAAAAATACCAATATACAAATAAATGTCCATATAATAATTATAATAAAAATCTTTATTTTCATCAACACAAATAAACAATAAAAATCGATACTAAACTGAACTCTTTTTCTTGAAATTCAAAAACTGATTTTTTTCATAAATAAAATTGAATTATTAATTTGTGAAATGTCTTTAATGGCATGAATCATAAGTCTATATTTTTTTCTTCTTATTTAAATTAATCCTTTCCAAAATTCCTTAAAAATTCTTTATACGATAAATAACGTAAACTTATAATTTTTTTAACAATGAAAGAATTATTTCAATTTAAAATTTGTTTATAATTATTCTTTTATATTGGTATCTTGCTCTTTCAATTCGATTGTTAATTAATAAAGAAAATCCATACAAAATATAATTATTCGTTTGTATTACAGTATTAATTCATCATTTAAAAACCAAAGATAAGGGCTTATTTTTCATTAATTTCATTCAACCTCAATCATCTTGTAGGCCAGTAAAATAGAATCCGTTGGTGGAAATAAATGTTGGAAAGCGGGAGATCGTTTTGATCGCTTCGTTTGAGGTCAAACATATGTATCCTAGACTTGCACGGTCCCTCGACTCGAGCTTACCTGAGTGCATCAAAAGAACCACGAAATCTTCGAACCTTTTTTAGTTTTTCGCTTATAACTCCAAAGCGGTGCTTTTCAACGAAAACTTTACCATTACAAGAATTAAAGAGCATTAAATTCTGCGTCGGATGAGTATCCAACACTTCAAAATCGGTACGGTGGTATGGTCGAAATCGACGGTCGAGAAACAACAATTTTACAAATTTTCGATTTTCCGTCAGACCGGACGCCCAGAGGCTTTCCGTATAAAAGAACTCGTTGGACTCATTGTGATTGTTAATATAAATCGAGAAATATCTATGCTTTGATATTATGGAGGTTGCCGGATTAAATTAATGGCCATTTTTTCATCATTCCCCATCATAGCAATTAGGATCAATCAATATGAAGTAGTGCAGTACTGGTCGCTCGATCTTTTCGAAAAAAGATAATTTTTTGTGTGTTATCGCCCCTAAGTATTGGTAGATCAAAACCACTGTCATTTTATTTTTATTCCATTTGATTTAAATATGGCAGCCATATTTGTTTCGTGGTGCACGACGTTGCTTGCAATTTTTTATGTAAACGTAACTCTTGATATCTCAAGAACGGTTGATCCTAGAGACCTGCGGTAAAAATGATTGTATTTTTCACATGTCGGACTACATTTTTAAATCTAAACATAATTTTTGTAGGGCGGATTTTCTATTTAAACGTACACGGTTAGAGGTAGTCTATGTATAAAATATTTTAAATCTGAAATTTTACTATTTTGGTATTTATGGGCTTTGAAGTTCTCGTTATGATACGTCATATCAATATTATGTTTATGATTAAAAAATGTAGTCCGACATGTGAGCAATACAATCATTTTTACCGCAGATCTCTAGGATCAACCGTTCTTCAGATATCAAGAGTTACGTTTACATCCAAAAACTGCAAGCAACGTCGTGCACCACGAAACAGATATGGCTGCCATGCTTCAATCAAATGGAATAAAAATGAAATGACAGTGGTTGCGATCTACCAATACTTAGGGGTGATAACACACAAAAAATTATCTATTTCAAAATGATCGAGTGACCAGTTCTGCACTACTTCATATGAATTATATCAAAGCTTAGGTATTTCTCAACTTATATTAACAATCAGAATGAGTCTAACGGGTTTTTTATACGGAAAGCCTCTGGGCGTCCGGTCCGACGGAAAATCGAGAATTTGTAAAATTGTCGTTTCTCGGTCGTCGATCTCGACCATACCACTGGACCGAATTTAAAGTGTTAGATACTTATCTGACGCAGAATTTAATGCTCTTTAATTCCTGTAAAATAATGTTTTCGTTGGAAGCACCGCTTTGGAGTTATAAGTGAAAAACTAAAAAACGACCGAAGATTTCGTCGTTCTTTTGATGCCTTCAGGTAAGCTCGAGTCGAGGGACCGTGCAAACCTAGGATACTTATATTTGACCTGAAACGAAGCGATCGAAACAACTCCCGCTTTCCAACATTTATTTCCACCAACGGTCCAAAATATTAAAATTTTACTGGCCTATTGATCACATTAAGAAAATTTCCCTTTATTGTTCGGAAATGTATTTGTTGTTATTATCAAATTTTATTTAAATATTAAATTACTTTTTTATGTTTTATATTTATATTATTACTTCAAAATATTATCTTCTATTACATTTGTTTGTTTTGATTGAGCATATCCTTATATAATTTGGTTTTGGAGCGCTCTAGGAACTCATTTAGTTCCTTCGATGATTTAGAGCTACCAGTTTGTTAAAAAAGATAGTTTCCTTTTTAGGTCAGTTTCAGATAAATTTTGACTTTGAAAAAGTACCAAAACTTCATGAAGTCTTAAAAAAGTTTTAACGATCCGACATAGTTAAATTCATCGGTGAAGGCTAATTTTACAAAGAAATGCAGGATATTATTATATCCTTTTATGTCTAAAGTGTTTAGTGTCCTAATTGATTAGTTTTAATTACATTAAGAAAATGTTTTCTTAGATTTATTTCAAAAAAATACACAGTAAAAAATGCAATGGTGGTGAAAAACATATTTGGTGTGGTGAAATATCTGACTGTAAATTTCTACACTCATGTGAATGAAATTAACAACTAAAATTAACACGCAGCACCAGGTTTCTTATGAGTGTTATCTTAATTTAAAAAATGGGTAAAAATAATGTTTTTGGTGTACAAAAATCATTTGAATTTAGTAAAGATACTCTCGTTAGTATAAGAGTCATCTTTCAAAAAATGTATTTCACTATTCTAGCATGTTAACAACATTAAAGAGTGTTAATAAGATCCAACAAAACCGATTTAACCCTCGCGAGTGTCATCCACCGAACATCCACCTCCAACGCGAATAATCACGATTGGACGTGAGCACTTTTATTTACTGTTTGTGTTTGAATGTAGTTGGTTCTCTTTGAAAGTGACAACAATGATTTTTAAGATTCAACTAGCCAATAAAAGTAAATATGCTAAAATAGAAGAGGATGCATCTTTCTACGATCTTGTGCGATTAAGTAAGTAAGATTTTAAAACTATAATTTCCACTCCTGGTTGTGTCTATTCAGCTTTTTCTTATGTAAAAGTTTTAGCTGCCATGTTGATCCATTGTAATTTAAGTCATCATTATGCATAAATAAAAATAATTATTTTTACGTGAATTGTGGATAAATAATAGATAAAATTATTTTCAGATTTTTGGTTTACAAGGAACAATTTAAATGCAAAACCGTTTCTGGTTCCTGCTATGTACATAACCCTAAGTATGTATGTAATGAAATTATACTTCCATAGTTTACTTATTGCCGCGCTTTACGCATTGGTATAGTAGGTTGGTACATTGACGACCGAACTCAGCTTAAAAAGATGGTGGCGATGGCGCACATGTGTTTATAAAATTCACGTGTGATTATGAAGAAGAACTGACATTGTGATTAGTGACATTAAATGTCGTTTCTATAATTACAGGTAAGGTTTGTAATGTAAATTAGAATGTGTCAATAATAAATTTAATAAAACTTTAATTACAGAAACTGGTGGTCATGATGGTGATGGCTGGGTCATTTACCCTAATCATACAAAGGAGCTCATAGGTAATTGTTCAAAACTAATGTTGATTTCCTAGTAGTAACGATTCACTTTTTTATTATTTTAATATTATCAGCCGTACTTATAGAAAGATTTACACGCGTGCAACATTAATAAACATTGTGTTACACGCGTGTCATTTATCTATAGTACGGCTGTAAATAATAATATATAAATAATATAATATACAAATTATAACATTTTGTCTATAAGGTATTCTATAATATTTAAATATTGTACCTATTATATTGTACATATTTTTATTTATTAATTCTGTATTTATAATTTAACCATTTATCTTATTTAAGCCATAATTTTCTTTTAATTGGATTTATTTGTCTTTCTATGAGAAACACTAGATATGCTTTATATACACTTGTTTCTATTTCCACAAACCTTATTCTGTGATTCACTTTATTTTCTTTTGTAGCTGCATGCTGCTTGGTGTTATGCCCTTCAAGATTCTGCTGCTGCAGTACTCCCAAAACCGTTCTCTGGGCTGGATAGCTGTCAATACTGAAATGGTGAGCTCAATTTTCTTTTTATTTATTTACCTTTCTTAAATAGCATTTCTTGATTACTATTTAAGAAACATTTTTGCTAACTTCTTCTTTACTTGTTGCTGGTTTCTTGAAAACAACCGTATGTAGGATACTAATTAATATTTTACGTTCTTCTCCTGTAGTTCTTTTTTAATTATTTTGACCAATAAACTATACACTATTAACCCAGGATAACTTCTTAAACTTTTATTTATTATTTTCTTTATAAATTATACATTTATTTACTGGTCAAATTCATTTACAACCATTTTTATCATTTTATTAAATTCATCTCCCCCTTTTATTTACATCACTACCCCTTGGTAACTTAATATTGTTTTTCTTGCAATTATTTTCCATATATTTTGATAGTTTATAATTTTATTCAAAAAATAGCTTGACCTTGATCATTATTTCAGTAATTTGATTATTGTCTATAAAGCAATTGTATTATGTACCCTACTAACTATATATGGTCGTCAAGACTATTTTTATATTGCTGTTAATAATGTTTGTACGGTTTTATAAACCTTTGTCACTAATACATTTTCTTTTTCAGATTTAACTGGAAGTGAAGATCCTGTAGATCCAAAATTGTTTTCCTGATCAAATTTTGTTACTATATACATGTATCCAATAAATAAATTAACTCAAACTTGAATAGTTTTAACAATAAATCCTTTTAAAAATTCAATTCATAATTACAAATGATAAACACGAACAGTCAACTTTGAACTTTTTTACATTGGGTAACAAAATTAAGAATTCATGATTTTCAAATAATGAAGGAAAATCATCACAATATGTATTTACATTGGTTTATTTAGATTTAGAATGTATTTATATTTTGCATTTTGTTTTAAAATAAAACTAATATTTGTGTGCACTATTTTTTTACCTTTTTCTGTTTTATCCTAAATTACAAAAAAATATCTGAACCAAAAAATAGAAGTATATAATTACACGAACAAAATAGTTATTTACACTCCAATAAATGATTGTAACCACTATAGTTGGTTCCTTTTCCATTAAAAAAATGTTCCTTACCATTATAAGCAATAATTTTTACACTAAAAGAATGGGAAATTAACACTCAGTTCGTGCATACTTTACACTCAACAAATGTTTTCTCAACAATATGGTTGTCATTTTTACACTCAGTGTCCATGACTTTAACCTGCATTGAAGGTTAAAGTTGTTATATATTTTACCACTTTTAAGACCAATGTTATTTACACTCATCAGTGTGGATAAATAGGAACCACTCTGGGTGTTATTTGAGTGTAAGATTTAACACTCCATTTTTTACTGTGTAAGGTTATGTCACTCATAGAACGGGATTTCTCAAATTTGCATGAAATCTGCCTGCTAAATACATATTTTAATACGGGTTATATTTTCCCAATAATATAATTGAAAAGCATCGCAATATGTTGCAAAAATTGTGACATGTACAAATGACGTGGTTAGTAGAAAGATCATTCGTTTAAGTTACTTCGAATTAATTGTTTAAAATTCTATCGATTCGCTCTTTAAATATTTCAGATAAAAGTAAAAGGTACCTAACTAGATTTAAATAAATTACTGATGGTTCGCCTAATTATAGATTTTTCAATCAAACAAATAGAACGTGTAAAGGAATAAACCAGAGACTGCAAGAGAACTTTAATAGCATGCATTTATCAACCGTCTTCTACGTACATTCGAGATTACCCACGAATAGGCAAATAAGTAATCTCTAGCTGAAAGTTACATCTTTATACCACTTTATCATCCTATTTGCTTTAATATTTTGGATGGTATACTTTTGAAATTCTTGTACCTGTCTTAAGCAATTTCGCTAAGGAGAATACTTCATTTACTTCGACCCACTTCCCGGTTCTGTTCTATCGAATATTATATAACCGCACTCACTAACCAACCTACCAACCTTCTTACGTGGTTTACTGAAAATTGTAACACAAGTTAGTACTTTAGCGTAAATTGATGACGTCATAACAACTTCCCCTTTATTACCCATTCCTTAAAAACCAAGCCGCTACTATATTAACCTTCTTATACTGCTCACTCTGAACGTGACTCATGAAAAAGGATTTATTTTTATTTTATGAAAAAATATAAAATATAAAATAAAAAATATTTCTTTTATTTTGAAAAAGCACCGCTAGAAATGGCTATCTATTAGAACCCTAAAAGGAGGTAATCGTAATTTGCGGATGCAGTTCCTTTCTCTAAATCTGATATGGATTAAATTTTAAGTACCCATTTAATAATTTAGAAAATCTTTATCAGTTATTGCGTCTCTGAAGTTATCAGACCTATATTGTCTGAAACTGAACTCCTCTGAGTAAATATTAAGGTAGAGAAGTTCAATAAAATGTTATTCTCAAAGATGTCAGCTGACTATGCAATTTTATTTAAAGCTCTAGATTCTGACATAATCGGAATAGAAACGGAATAAAAAGTTAGTGTTATTTTTAGAAACGCAGGGGTCCTTTTTTCATTCAGAGAACTTTATTTTAGAGATGTCATAATTATGCTTATTGCACAATGATCCATTTGGTCAACTATTTATATCAAAAATTGGAATAATCAAATGATTTTTTGACCAACTTCTACCACCTTCGACCTTTGACCAACTTCGACCAAATACAATTTGACCAACTTCTCTTCTTTTTTTATCATTTTCATTATTCACTTACCCAGTAGTAAACAGTAAGTGCAATTTCATATATTTTTAAACCAGGAACATGTACCCTGTTTTAAACATCTAAGTAAACATTTTTGTAGAATTTTAAATAATCTTTATTTATGTATAAACAATAACAAAAATATAAAAATAAAATGTAAACGACATAATACTAATAACTAAATTATAATTCGATTATTTAAAAAGGCTTTCGCTAAATACGTTCACTTCTGCTAATGATCTTACTATATTTTCAGTATCAATTTCATGCGCTATATTATTTTCGATGCTGATAAGCGCTAAACTTCTTACATATGTAGTACTGCATAAATAAACTTTAATTTCATAAATATTTTTTTATTTAGTACATAAGCACTTAAAAAATTTATTATCCAACTTTGCAGCTGCAACGGTTTTAAAAAACGTCTAGTTTTGATAGTTTGTCAGTTTTTTTCTTTAGTCTTTTCGTGGAACTTCCGTTTGTGATTGCCTCGTAAATGTTCTCATTTCTTAGACAAAAAATTAGAAACTGTAAATTCTACACAACTTTTTTAACGAAGAATAAAAATAATATCGGATGAGGTGCACTTCATTCTCACACATGGAAATGAAATTAGATGTATTGATGTTATTGTTTTACAAAATTAACAGAAACCACGTACAATGTATCCTATAGTTCCACTTAAATATATTCTAAGAAGTCACAATTTAAATTCCGGGCGCTTTGAAATGAAACCGTAGCGTAGTGGTGATTAATGCTAAAAGTTGCTATGTTACATTTGAAGTTTTTTTTACAATAACGACATTTAATAAATTGTTGTAAATAATGACGCAGCTCCGTTTTGTAATGAATACAATGAATCATTGCTAAATTTGTATATAAAATTAAGCTATGGTTTTATAAAATTAACATTATTCCATATTCATCGTGATAACATAAAATCCTAAGAAAAGAAGACTTATCAATGCATTTTTAAATTTAAAATTTTTAAATTTAAAAATTTTGATCAAATAAATTAATTAACATTTTCATAAAAATATAGGATATCAAGAACCCACCTGGTTATATCTATAAACTTAATTTCGTTTTCAAACGTTACTTCAAATGACTTGTTGGGAATGACCCACCAGGTTAACCCATTTCCACCCAATGTTGCGTTAACGCAACACTCCAGACGAAATTTTTTTAAGTATGTTGTGTCTAATTTATATCTGTTTTTATAACTTCTGTGTGATTTTATAGTGTGAAACTAAATGTAGCATATTTTTTTCTGTTTAAATTCAGCTTTTATTTTATCAAAATTACAGCCTGAATTTATTGAATTTTGAATACTATTACATGGGTGACAGAAACGTCGTTAAAAAGGTTACTCTTACAAATAAAAATTTTAATTTTTATCTCGAATGGCTCTGGAAACATCAAAAAATGTTACTGTTGATATAAAAAGTCAAAAACTTATATAGTTTCGAAAATACGTGATTATAAATTAGAGCGTTGCGTAAACGCAACATTGGCTTGATAAGGTATACAAATCTACATACCCCGCATTATTAAAAATTCCTGCATTTCTGGTGTTAAATGGTGAGTCTCTTTCAATCTGTTGTGGTTGCAGCGTTGTTTCTTGTGCAAGTAAATACTTGCACAAGGAGCAAGTTTATATTCGAAAAAGGGTATTGGATACTACGCCGATCGGACACAACCCCGACCGCGGACACTTTGTCGACCGTGGTCACTACGCTGACTGACCGTTGTGGACACTTTGCCGACCCTTAAAATAAATTTTGTTATTGGCCACTTTTCCGACCGTGGACACTACGTCACCCGCAAGCTGTGGACACTTTGCCAACCGTGGGCACTACGCTGACCGCAAGCAGTGGACACTTTGCCAACCGTGAATACTACGCTGGCCGCAAGCGGTGGACACTATGTCGACCGCAAGCAGTATATACTATGTCGACCGCAAGCAGTATACACTTTAACAATGGTGGACAACCTGAGGTCATATTGGACACCGGTCGGCAAAGTGTCCCACTGCTTGCGGTCGTCAGAGTGTCCACGGTTGGCAAAGCGTCCACAGGATGCGGTCGGCGTACTTTCCACGGTCAGCTAAGTGTCCACAGCTTTCGCTCGGCATAGTGTCTACGGTCGGGAAAGTGTCCAGTAGCAAAATTTATTTGTAGGGTCGGCTTAGTATCGTCGGTCGGCAAAGTATTCAAAACCACCAGTCAGCGTAGTATCCACGGTGGACATTGTGTCCCCGATCGGCGTTGTGAATTGGCGTATGTGGTATCCTCCCAATGTTGCGTTTACGCAACGTTAAATTTTTTATGTTCTAAAATATTATTTAATTTTTTTTGTATTAAATAGTTTCAGTTAATGTTAATAAAAATATCAAAACACAAAAAAAATTAATTTGTAGTTTTTCTTTAGTAGTGGTTTTAAATGGGTTAATTATTATGAGCTTTTTTGAAGAAAGCTTCCAGTGAATTATTCGTGGGGATTCAAAATACTAAGGACTACAAAACCATATTCGCCATTAACATCAAACAAACAAACAAAGGTGAAGCTCGCAGTTTCAGCTATGGAGATTAACACCAAAATACGTTGTCATCCAAAATGGACACCAAACTTGAAACTGGATTTGGATCTATTTTTTAAACTAAAGTCTGTATCAACTTTCTCTATAAATAATTATTGATATTGTAAAGAAAAGTTTATTGATTACATCAATAAAACAAAAGGAAACTTTAATTAAAATAAAGAGATAATTATTACCTTTTCAAATTCTCAAATGGTTGTTTTTCAAAGTGTGACAAAGAAAACTTTAATTTCGTTATCTTCCAATCTTCCAAACAACGATTCAATGCTTTTAATATATCACACAACCATTTTATGCACTAATTAAACTATAATTGACCCAACAAAAGAAAATTTCACTATTAAAACCGAAAAGTTTAATGAACCACAAAACTACATGTTCACTTGACCAAGGTTTTTACAAGAGAGCAAAAGAAGCCGAAGCTTTTCTTAACCAACAACAAGCGTGGGTCTCGTGACCAACAAGCTGCCTTGTAATTGGTTGAATTCAGGCGTCAATCTCGTCCTACCTTTGCGCGAAAATGCCAAACCAGGGATTTATTATTGATTAATGAAAACGGACACCCAAAGTGATTTGAAAAATCATTAATTCGTAAATAAAATGTTAAATTTAATTAACAGAAGAGAAAAATGCAATAATAATTAAGTTATCACAAAGAAAAGATCGATAATTTTGGAGTCAATAATACTAAACCTAGATGACGTTCCAAATAAACATTGAAAATTGAATTTATTATAGTATACAGGATGTCCTCCAAGAATAACCTAATAATATTTTTATCAATATACAAGGTGTTCTTAAAGTAAAAGAATAGACAGAAAAACTGTTTGTTACAAGATATTTTATATTTTATTGAATTTTTTATTTTACAAAATTTAGAATTTGTTTCAGCAAGTATTGTTTGTGTAAATTATATAGAAACATCACTTGTTAGTTAAGTATTTCTGTAATATTGTTACCTATATTATTATTATTATCATTATCATATTTATGTACTGTAAATTATACTTTCTAAATAAACATTATATTATTATTATCATCATTAACTTTCGTAACGTCTGCATTTAATAACTTGGAACTTTTAAATAGTACATTATTTTTTCTCAAACTAATCTATCAAAAGTTATGAAAATCTCAGAAAAAGCATTCAATATGGTTTATACTGCGGTTTCAAGTAAAAAAATTAAAGAAGTATTGATAAATTGTTTCTTAAAATCTTTTAACCTAAGTAAGTTAACCTTACAAGAGATTCCGACATTATTTTAACATTTTTAGTTGTGTTACGACATATTGTAATGGTAACAAAGAACGAAGATCAATCAACTAAGGATGACATGTCATTATTCTTTCTCCTGGTCCCTCAAATGTTCACTTTTCCCTTTGCACCAAGTAAGTTTAATCTTTTTTTGTAAAGAAATGTCGCATATTTATAATATAAACTTTGTAACCGTAAACATAAATAAAAATAATTAAAATTATTATTTAAATCTCAACGCTGTTTAATTATAAACAGGTCCAGCATGACCTTGTCGATTGTGTAATTATCATCATTCGTAGTAATTTTATAGGCACGATTGCACGGGATTATTCAACTACACAATCGGCAGGGTCGCGCCCGGGCCTAATAAATAATTATATACCGAAAATATAAAACCTGTAGAAGGTTATAACAATAAATAACTATTACAGATCTTTTTGTTTACTAATTTTGAAATATAAATTCTTCATTTTTAAAAACGATCAAAGTTTAGGACGCCCTGTATCAGTGTAAAAGACAATTCATTAAATCTATGCTATTCACAGTTATCGCGTTTGTTTAAATTACCATAAACTATTGAATATATAACTATTGTCAGACAAATTATTTATAGTCGAATAATCTCTGCACGTGTATTGTTATTGACTGTGGCTTAGTAATATGTACCAATACCTGCAATAATAATAATCTGTTGAAACTGATTATGTGTGGTGTTACCAAGCGTATATACTGTAGTTGAAACAGGTAGCAATATACGCTAAAACATTTAGACAATTATTATATGGTATTAATTTGTTTTCATTAAAAGGAGCTCTTCCTCTGCTATGGATAATTCTCCATATATCTGAAAATAAAGCTAATACCTTTCGAACTTCAAAGAAAGCGAACAAAGATCTCGTGCTTGATTGCCTTTCAAGGGCACATGTGTTGCCTTTACGAGCGTTCTTATTCTCTTTATGAAATAACTCTGCTGCTGATATTTCAATATCAATTTTTCAACGCGTATGGTACGTAATTGCTTTGCAGATAAAGGGATTTATCGGATTTAGAGATATTAGCTTATGTATATATTGAGAGAATTTGTGAATTTATTTGATAACTCAGTCAGAGTAAATTAAATTACTTGTTTGGTAATAATTTGCGTTGAGAGGAATTCGGTAAGCAGTGATCAGGGTCTCTGAAATTAATTTGTTGAAAGAGATGCAGACACAATATTATGTTCACTTATATGTTTGGATTGTGGTCTAATAGAAATACTTCGAAATCTTGTCACGGCATAACATTTAAGACTTGAAATTAAAGACTAAATTAATAATGAACGTTCAAGAACTATATATGTTCTTAAATATTTCAAGACTAGATAAGATCAACACAGATATTATTAAGTAAAATAATCTATATATTTAAAACACAGGGCTTATTTTTGTTCCAGTTCGTTTGAGAGTTCTACTGGGCCGATTTGCGTGATTCTTTTTTTATATAGAAGCTTTCGCTACGTAGATCAATCAACACTATTTTATTTTTATATTTTTTTAATGTTTATATTTTTAATTTAAATAAATATAAAATGTTTAATTTGCCACGCACTTGGGGAGCCATCTCACTTTGCACGGTGGTAAGTTTTAGAACTATTCACGATTAGTTGAACCCGCATTTATTAAAAACCATGAAAAGCAAACAAATTGTTCGGATATTAGATGATGACAATTGCTTATTTATATAGCTGTTCATATTGTTCGGACAAAACAAATCATAGCGAGATACGTTTGTAAATTATTAAACAAGTTATAAATGACTGGAGCGATTTTTAAATTAGGTCAATTATTATTTACTAATCTATATAATTAAAACACGGCTTAGTTTTGTTCCATTTTGTCTACGAGTTCTACAAGACTATTTGCTTTATTATGTTTTATATGAAAGTTTTAACTGTGTAGATTAGTCAACACTACTTACTTTTTATCTATATATTTAAAACGCAAGGCTTACTTTTGTTCCAGTTCCACTGGGCCGATTTACGTGATTCCTTTTTTTATATTAAACCTTACGCTGTGTAGCATCCAGTTTATAGGGATATTTTGTTTTTGTGTTTCACATAAATGTGGTAGTAAAAGGCAACAACAAATAGAATAGTGATTAGGTTATTAATGTAGGAAAGTTTAAAGCTTTGCAAGTGGTATCCTTTTGTTATATTACAGAACCAGGCAACTGGTCCTGCGGAACCCCAGAATATTTTCACGAAACCTCAGGATTCCACGGAACCCACTTTGGGAATGAAGTTTTTTGTCATTTGCCATTTCAATAAGTTTCCGAAAATATTTCCATGAAAAGTTACCAAAAAATAAATTCCCGGAAATTTGGCAACACTATTTTTATGTCATGCTTTTGAAGAAAATTCAAAGGAATTGTAATAACACAACGAATGTTGTATATAGGAAAATCCTTCAATACTTTTGACCGTCATGTCTTGACGAGGTTTCCCTAGTAATTTTAATAAAATTAGGCGCTTCGTAATACTGTGAGCTTTCAAAGCTTACAAAAAAGTTACACGTAGACTTGAACCTATTAGTATTTGAATCCAACAATGAACAAATTGATAAGAGTCATAAAACTAAAGCCAGTACTTGGTAGATTCAAGAAATATATAGTTCTTTAAAAATTGACAAGTTTAGTAATTGTAACGTAATTTTAACGCTCGTTCTCAATAACTTCGTTGCGTAAAACTTGTAACTAACTTCAATAAGTTAGGGGTCATTTCGCATCTACAAAGTGGTATAGGTAATTACTTCATACGGTTCAGAAGTAACAGATGATCCCTTTCTAAATGGTCACTCTGCTAAAAGCAAAGCGGGGCCGTAATGATGAATATTATGATCAACTGATTCCATGAATTATCGAAATAAGGCAAATAGTTCTACTTAGATAACCATACACAAGGGGAGAAGAAAAAAGGTTTTAAAATATTAATTTCCCTTCGTTAACATAACTCATCGAAATGTTTGATTAAATGAAAGCACATTCTCATATGCTCGTGAAATGAAACTTGGTTTCCAAGTAGGTATCATAGATTTGATCCAGCCTTCGTAAAAATTCATAATCATGGAATAAAATAAAACAATTATTAAATAGTTTCACAGTTAAAAATTTGTTCCTGACAATTGCTTCGATATAAAATATATCGTTATCCTTTTACCTTTAATCATGACATATTTTATGTTGAAATAATTGACAGGTAGTTAATATTTAGCTGTGTGAGACTATTGAATAATTGTATTATTTTATTTATGAAATCGTTCAAAACTAAATTATTCCAATACTATCGTCACTAACAGAGACTTTTTCTGAAAAACAAAGCAGCACTGTGTAATTAGAAATTCCCAAACAAAGAAAACTAGACACACAGTTTTACAATTAGCATAAAAATGCAGATTTTTATAGAAATCAGAAAAATAAAAAACTTGCTTTATAAAATGTATACAAATTAGAGAATATCCCAACCAATCAACCTTGCTACCACAGGCGGAGAATACGGTATTTTTATTTAATTTGCATAATGGAACCACAGCGGTTAAATAACACCTCTATAATATGCAAACCGGATTTAAGTAATAAAGCCATGTTGGTGTCTGTTTTATACATGTTACAGTTTGGATTTTGTGTTGCCTAAATTAAAGGAAAATTTCAATCAATAAGTCAAATTAATATAAAAAAATGTTGTTTTAAATTATGTTCAGCAGATATATTTTTTCCGTAATTCTCCTGGGCTATTACTGGATTATTGCCTTTGTATACATCTACTATCTAAATATAAAGTGAGAAGGTAGAAGAGAAGATAGATAAAAAAGAGATTTAACTAAAATATTATCACAAATTAGTGCGTCGTAATTTATATAATTCTTCATATTATCTCTTTTTAAATAAAATTATTGATAGTTATCGCAAAAAGGTATGATGTTAGCTTAGTACATAGCTTTAAGGAATTATAATTAATAACCCAGCAAAAGTCGAGTCTAAATATAATGCTGAACTTGACAATATGTAAATCAGCTTATTGTGGATGCTTCTATTTGAATGTTAAAGCTTAAAACCTTTTGGGATAATAATTATGAAATTCAACGTTTCATAAATAAACAAGCTTTTCTGTAAAGAGTCCCAACTAAACCAATACGTTTAATTAAAGTTTCTTATAAAACTAAAATGATACGGTACATAAATTACAGATAGTTCCGTTAATCGGCTCAAAAAGGAATTAAATTAGCTTTCCAATTTACATTTTTCTTTTACAAGGAACATTAAATACAATAAAATGTAAACCGAGACCATCTTAAAATAAGTCTCTTGAGAGCTTTCATTAGAATAAAGTAATGTTGCAGTTAACAATGATAGTAAACTATATGTCACATATCTCACAGAATATGAAATACAGCAAAACCTCTATTTCCGGTCATCTCTAAAAACGGCCAGTTTTCAAATTCTAAAACCAAATATACGGTAATACCAATACTTATGATCCTTCTAATAGCGGCGCCCCCATAAAAAATATCTACAATTTTAGCTCTCATTACCGACCAGAAATTGTTTTGTTGACAACGATGTACAATGCAAATGCAACAATCATTAAAGAGGGTTCCCGAGGTAATACGTAAGAGCTTATTATGTAGTTGATTTTCTTGGGAAAAATACCTGCAATCTTACCTCTCAATTACCGATCAACAATTGTTTTATCGACAATGTACTTACGAATGCCAAGGGAATTTCCGAGTAAAAGCTTATTACTTAAAGCCTTTTTAGTATTTTAAACCGTATTTAAGCTTTATTGTACATATTTTGAGTTAGTTTATGTTGAAATGTGCTGTTATTACAATCATAATGATGTTTAAAAGAATACTTTTGCCTTTTAAAGCGAAAATTGATATTATTGTGAAAAGTTTAGTACCAGTGCTAGAAAGTTAGCTGAAAAGTTTGGTGTTGGAAGGACACAAGCTAACGAAACTATAAAAACCAAATCCGACTTAAAGAAGCTCTTTGAAGAAGGTTTCAATACTGAGCAGGAGAGAAAATCTACCGAAACTGAAGGATTACCGATTAACCAAGTAGATTACAATTGGTTCTGTAAAGCCGAAAATAAAAACATCTCCATATCTGGACCTTTAATAAAAGAAAACGCCTTGAAAGCAGTCTTGAAAATATAAAAATGACGAGTTTTAAAGCTTTATATGGGAGACTTGAACAATTTTGTCAAAGACATAACATATGCTGGTCAGCCGATGCTGACCTGGACAGTGTTGAAGCTTCGAAAACAAAGCTTTAAGTAATATTAACTACAAATGTGTACAATGTTTTCGAAATTAGACTTTTTTTACCTTTCAATACCAAACAAAACGCCCGCTCTAAAAATTGATAAATTGAAACGATCGTTATTTTTCCCGGAACAAAAACAGAACAGTTTACTATGACTTCAAAAAATCTTTACGCAAACTGTACAACTCAAGATTGCCTCGGCTTGAGATCTTTACAAATTTAATGTCAGGTCGTAGGTATTGTTTCCACAGCTCACAAATTATAAAAAAATAGATAAAGGTTTAAAGACACAAGAAAATACATATTCTTAGGGCGCCATCTGATTAGGAAAGTCCAGTAATTTTTATAAAAATATGACTCGATACCAGTAACCAGAAACGGGTATCAGATCTAATAAATTTAACTCAATTTTGTTTAGTCATAATCGGTTATGTCAAAGTTAAGTTCAATAAAATATTTAAAGACTTTCATAAATATATGGTCCTGTAATATTCAGATCAATTAAAATTTAATTATAGATTTATTGAAAAATGTAAAAATAAAAAATGAAGTTTCTAAATAAAACATCGTTACAAAATTGAAATATATATAATAAACTGATACCCAATGTAAGAATTCTTAACGACAGAAAAAATTATGTACATAAAAAATATAGTCAAAAATATTTGATACAGAAATAATGGTTCAGCTTACGTGAACATTAGCCAAAAATAAAATACATTAAATTACAATACCTTATTCAAATAGTTCAATCCAACTTCACCTTACAAAGCAATTTAAACAATATTGCTTTTCCATCAAAACAAACACATATCACCAAACTCGATCGCTTGATAAATTTGAAGAATCTGCAAAAACACCTTACTGATGCCGCTACTGGAATTTGATCCAAGGAAATAAAATTCATAATAACGGTCGCTCTTTAGAACTAATGTTTAATAGCTTTCTTCTTTTCTTGCAAAAAATATCCGAAATAAACATAAAAGTTCAATTATGTGATGTTTATTAAAAAACAATCTTCACTAATAAAGGCAACGCCACACTAAAATATATTATTTAGTTTTACACTTCCGATTTTAAATCATTTTAAAAACGGAATCCAATAAGAAACTAATTTCACGATGAGTTAAATTTGATAACTATAATTGTTCATTCCAATAACTGTATATCGATAAAACAAGATCATTCATCGAAACTGAAAATGCCTCTGCTAAACGTTAACTGCACTATAATTATAACCAACAACTCGTACGGAATTATTTATTAAGTTTCGGTAAGAGCGATTCCAAATTAATCACTTAAATTTTTGTATATTTCACAACTTTTAAAGAACGGGAGACTTTATAGTTTGGTTAACTTATTGACCCCAAAAAGTCAACGATAAATTGAAGCAAGTGGCTTCCGATACGATAGCGAAACTAGGCTCACAAAACGGTAACAGCATAACCTAATTATACTCTTAAAGACGGTAACTTTGTTCATTTTAAAAATCTGTAGTGTTCAGAATAAAGATTAACGTAAACTACACCTGGGGCAAACCCGCTAACTCGAGGTAGACACCCATTGTCCGAACGGACGCCACTTCAGGTTACGAGACCCGTTGTCCAAATGATGTTTTCTCTGCTAAACTATAAAACCATTTTTTGGTGGTATGATTTTTTGAGGAGGACGAGATTTTAAACAAACCAATAAAAAGATAGCGGGATTTTTGTTAGCCAACGAAGTACATCCATGTTATTTGTTCGAGAACCTTCTTAACTAAACTGAAGGGGATTCCCTTTTGAATTTATACGCAACAGAAAGCAGATAACCTCCACAGGTGCTGTCTAGACAGCTCGTTCCATAAAATTTCTTTTGGCGGTAGACTGTAACTCTGTATGTTGTAAAACTACAGATTCAAGGTTTATTGCATTTTAACTATAAGGGAACCTTTCTTAAAACTACTACTATATTCTAGCCCTTATAAACGCAAATATAAAAACAATCTTGTTCTAAAATAATCCATTTTCTTAGGAAAGAAATATTTGATCCATATGGGAACGCTTTAACTTGCGTTTTCGCACCACTTAAAATGCTGAGATGCAAAATTCTGTTTACGAATTTATTTGTAAGCGACTCTTTTGTACTTGAAATAATATTTGCGGTTCCAAAATAAATAAATTTTACCAAACTACCAGAACCGTACTCGGATTTCTTTAATATTTGTTAGTTTAAAAAAACGTAACGTTACAAAATGTGCCGGTAAGAAAAAAGTAAAACAAAGCTTGACAATTCTATTTTGCGTAAATATGGAAGGTGACATGGAAAACCGGTTAATGATTGGGAAAAGTAAAAACCCCAAATAGTTTAAAAGATCTCATACTAACAAACAAACTACCTTTTGGTACGCATAGGTTCCCAACGGGGGCGGTACCGCCCCTAGTGAGCGCTGGAGCTTTGATCTGGGAGAAAGAGAGAGAGAGAGAGAGAGAGAGAGAGAGAGAGAGAGAGAGAGAATTAATTTTTACTTTGTGATTATTGATAGATAATAGACAGACATATAAAATTGGTATAATTAACTATTATGTAAAGGGGGGCGTTGGAATTGTTTTTTTCTTGTAAAGGGGGCGGTAGTCCATAAAAGGTTGGGAACCTATGGTATAGAGGATTCAAGACTGTCAGATAAAATATTTCAATTACAATTTCGTCTTTCTGGGTAGTAGCAGGTGTTTTAATTGCTTTTATTAAATATCTAAATAAATTAAAATAATAGTTATTATTTTAATAAGAAATAGAGTATGATTTATTGGCAATTCTGGTATTAATCTCATATGAAAGTACGTATTTCTCTTTAAATCTTTTCTATCCTCTTTTTCTTCCATATCATCATCGTCTTGCAACTACACTGTCGCAACAATTGTCGTTGCATTTTTCTTGGATAAAAGTGATGGCATGATATTAGGTAAATTGACACTTCTTCTTCCAGTATTATTTAAAGACTGCGAGGTTTAACAATCACATGTACTACCCATCGAACTGCAAGTCGTTTACGTGTTATCAGTAAGTCAAAACTTCCAATAATCTCCATTTATTTATTTCCATAAATTTTCATTAATTAATAATTGTTCCCTTATTTGAAAAATTAATTTTTGATGTTATTATTATTTTTGTTTTCACTTTAAACAATTAACTGTAACACATTATTTATGTTGGTTTAATCACTTTTTATCTTTGACGTTTCTATTTATAACCTTAATTGTTTTTAACTGATGTATACTAAATTTCAATTATTTTTCTTTCCAACATAACCTCACAAAAATTTAATTTGAAGAGCTCCAGATATGCATGTTCCTCATTGGATGGTTAAGAGTTACTTAACTGTCAAAAAACAGCTTCCTTTATATACCTTTTGATAAAACAATTGAATGTATAACATAAAACAAAAAAAAACTTTTCCAAATTTCCTGTTACCCTAAATTATTTTATTTATTTATATTAAATTTTTATTTAAAGAAAAACTATGTATACCATCTTGTAGATCACAAAATTAGGAATCTGCCGATATTTAACATTTGGCATTAATAATAGCTTATTCATCTAAATTTTGTTGTCAACGGAACATCATTGTATTCAACTAAAAAAATAGCATGCATTTATAATAACACAATTTCCCAATGTTCCTTATTTATAAATTTATGCTTTACAGCTTTTATGATCTTAATTAGATATTTTTCTAGATACTACAAAACACGATGCAGCACAAATTAAATAAAACTACTGCGCGTTAAAGAAGCGTAACCTGTCAAACATAATATGTTTTTCACATTAAAAACAAACCAATCTTTATGTGATAATTAGTACCAGTTATGCAGTTAAGATGCTATTCTATTCAATGCCAACAAAAAAATCTTATAAAAAAAATCTTTAAAAATATCAAACTTGAATGTTACACAAAAAGGTAGTACACAAACAAAATACCTCCTTAAAATGAAACCCAAAACTTAGTAATAGATACTACTGGTGTGTAGATATATCTTTGCATACATCTTAAATACAACCAGTTCTGTCTGTTTCAGCTAAATTTTGATTTTGAAAAAGCACCAAAACTTCGTTAAGTCTTAAAAAGTGATAACCATCCCACATCATTAATTTTATCAGTGAAAACTATTTTTTTCCCTAGAAATACACAAATTCACTATAATTATCCTTTTTATGTTTACAGTGTTTTAGTGTACTAACCTAACTGATTAGTTTTATTTATATTAAGAAAATATTTTCCTCCAATTATATCAAAAAGTGAGGTTATGTCACTCATAGAATGGAATCTCTAAAATTTGCATGAAGTATGCCTAGCATCATACTGAAGTGGCGATAATTTGTCAACAAGAAAGTATAGTCAGTTTAGTTTGATTCGATTTCTGTTAACACATTAAAAATTGTTTGTTTTTGTGATTTATAATTTAAAATATTAAATTTGAAAACCCTACTAAATAATTTAAAAAGTTGATGGAGTTTCAATTTTTTAAATTTTAATTTATATGCTATTTATAATTTTATAACTAAAACTGTGCGGGTATGTGTACATCACCTAGGCGCTATAATATTTACTAGTGCAGGTGAGATATTTATTGCTTGTAACATAGCACATTTACTACGTAATAGAATACAGACATATTGTCCACTAGCTACATGAACAATAATTTCCTAGATGAGCAATAATGATGATGATATTACAGCTGCAGAAATCACTGGTTGCAACTGATATGTTGGCATCCATGCATAAATTTTTATCTCTGGCAGTGACGACACATCGCACCCTCATCAACTACGATTTCACGGACTATGATAATAATAAAATTTGAATTATTTAGATAAATGCGGGAAATATTTTTTTTTGGCATTGGTAGTTCTTATAAAAGCAATCTAAAAAGATGCTGAAAGAACGGTGACATTTCTTAAAACAACTTACATAAACACATTACGATTTTAATATGAATCAATTCTAATCTATTTATTTAAAGAATAAAGAGAAAATTTACAGGAAACGTGTCAGTTAGGGAAATGGAAATACATATGCTGTGTAAACGATGCTGATTATTGTAATAAGAAAAGTCTTGGAAAATCCGATCAGGTACATAGACAGTATGGCAATCGACCGACGCGCCGCCAACGAGTGAATAGTAGCGGAGAGTATAGTTTACATTTAAAGTTTAAATTTTCAGGTTTCATGCAAGTTGAAATCAAACCTTTCTGATTTCCCCAGGCTCGTTCTGATTGTTTACAAAGCATTGGCCATCTCTCCAGTGCAGTTTTACACGATGTGACAAGATGTTTTAAAACTTTAGGAATTTATAGAGAACTTTTGTTTATATTCGATTTTTGATATGGATACCATTTCATTACGTTGGATGAAACCACTGTGAACTAATACACTTTAACAAATATAATATCTATAGCTCTAAGAAATATATGTATAACGTACGCATTTCCTAAGTGCAATACAAATTTCTAATAAATAAATATTAATAAAGAATAAAATACATTATCTTCCAAGTCTTGACTTGTAGTCATACCATCCACGTGGTAGTGGATGGTATTGGGTTACGCAAGAGTTTGACATACTTAAATTGTTGTTAGATTGTCCAGATATTTTCCCAGTATTGGTCCAATGTTTTGATCAGAAAACATAGTATGCTGTGCTCTATAAAGCCTAGCATTATCCTGCTAGAATGTGCCGTTTTCAATATTCAATATGGGTTGCAATATGCCATTCGTGTACGTAACATACGGCAGTTTCACCATCACGAATAAATAATTGTGGTAACATCAATTCAAAATGAATAGGGTTGCTAATCCTTATACCCATTGTTGGTGTCGTATGCTTTCTTGGACTGCATACTTCATTATTATGTTTCCCACAGTTTCTACGTATCCTTCTTCGTCCATTATGTGTCTATATACAGTACCTGGATTAGAAAAGGTCGAGTAAAAAGGTATAACGTTTACTAAAGGGTAATTAGCCCATATGATCTAAAAACAAAATATAAAGCTAAAAATTTGTGAGAATTTATTTATTTATTTACTAAATAAGATACAGTAGTCTTGCAGTATGAGCGTGATGGTGGGTTGCCGCTAATGGCCACTGTATTGGAAATAAAAAATAAATCTAAAGTTGACGAAAAAATATTTTAAAAATGAATTATAAAACGAACACAACGAAATACAACGAATACATTAAAATAGTAAACATATCAATAGAACAATTGCAAAATAAAAACACGCCATTGGAAGTATGCTGAACATGAACATCAAATTTGTTGATTTATTGCAGGTTCGGCCTCACGTAGAACAAAATAAATAGCCATTATATTGTTTGCATTTAGTAAGACCTTCTAACATTAACCACATCTCCCACAATCTGACCTCTTGCTGAATCTAGCCCTACTAAGTAAATAATATTTACTTACCATAGAAAATAGCAAGGTGTTTTGTGGTATTCAATACCACTTCCTCCCATTATACAGCCAACAGCAGCCATATATATGATTTCATTCGGTAAAATCTACCCAGACAAACTTTCATTTTGTGCTGCCAAAACGATATCTAAAGCCTTATTAAAAAGAGGTTGGTCAAAAGTTGCAATACATGTTTTTTGTCCTCGTTACTTGCATTCTTCCAATGCGTAGTGGAGACAAGTATAGATAGTCGGCGGTTCAGTTGGTGACATATTTGCAAAAGGTAGGGGACAAACTGCTGACGTTTGATATTCCTGAAGTTGAGTTTTCATTGAAAGATCCATAAAACCATTCCAATCGGGAAGAGGGATATTGAAACAGCTGGGCTCAGACATCCACAGCATATTCATTAGGTGAGCTCCTCTAGCGATACTGGGGTCCAATTTAATGGTAGAGACTTCTAAAAAAATAAACTTCCCTAAACCACAGTTTGTCGCCGATTATATGGTTTTATCTTAAGGTTGCCGTATTGCCCAATAGTTTCAGCCATTGGAAGGCTTTTTGGTCGGAGGACGGGAAAGTCAGTGTATACAAAGTCAGCTGGTGTGGCACACTCGATTCCTCCAATAGCATAGCGTGAAACGTGCCATGGCCGTCAATACGTAAATGCCGAATATTATGGTCCGTATTATCAAAAACAAATTGTACAAATACATTGGGATCTATTTTGATTAAGGTATTTCGAGTCAAAAGTTTTCGTATTTTAATACTTCTTTGTAAGGAATAACGGAAATGCCTAAGTTGGACAACATATCAATGAGAGTTTGTGATGCACACTTTTTATGTACTATTGATTTCATAACGATCAAGGACAGCAAGTCCAATGTGATGCTATGTTGTTCTTTTTTTCAGTGCATAGAATAAAATAATAAAAAATAGCATTATGTTAGCCTTGCTATGCTAGATCATTATGAAACCAATAGTACCTATATCCCTAAACCAATTTGGAAGGGTGACATATAACTCATAGGCCGAGTTGCAGCTATTATGGAATTTGCAACATTCGCAGTGGCAACTTTTTTGTCTGATGGTTGAGAGTGTTTACCTTTAGACTTTAGACATTGTAAAAGAGGTTTTAAAGACTCGGGGATTCATTATACCCTCCCGAGGCTATTTCGTCAATGTTAGGATAGTTTTCACATTTACACGTAAAATAATAAATATCTTGTTTAATTATAATCGCGACTGCTTCTATTCGCATTTACACGTTTTTGTCGTTTTTACATCGTTCTTTATACCACTTATCCTTAAGGATACGAGAAGCTGTGCCACGAAAACAGACAGTCCATTTGCCACTCTTTGATGTCATACAAATTACATCGCCATAATGCGCTTTTAATATCATTCTAACATTTTCTTCAGACTAATCAAGACAATTTTCTTTTATTATGAACATCAATTCTTTTATGTCAAATTGGCATTCATCGTTATTTTCTAAAAAATTACAGGACTAATAAAATGCATTAGATTTTGAGATTTTCAACGCGTTGTTATTATCAGTCAGGTTTTACTTTCTTGGTGGTTTAGTTCCACACTTCATGAATAACCCATTGCATGATTTAAGCTGTTTAATTTCCGGAGCGACTAAATCTACATTTGAATTTACACGTGCCAAAATGGTATTTTGCTATTCGTCATTGAGCTCCTTATACACATAAATGATATTGTCTTTTATCTTCACAGTTGAAGCAAAAGAAATGTGGTTTTGTTTCGGATGTTATAATCTGGAAGTTGGCCACAAAACAAAGATTTAAAGTCAAATGGCAAACCTAATTTACGTAGTGCATGACCAGGTTCTTCTAAAGATTCACGCTCTGTTTCTTTCACACACCGTATTTTTACATAAAACGCACAGTTCTGTTGTTTCCATATTTGCAAAACTTATAAAAAAGCCCAATAAACAGTTGCTTCAACACCCGTGAGACACCTACTATGCATAATCTAAATGCCAGCTGCTATATTCCAGCATAAGGTACTAAACATACACTGCAGCGCAGGCGCCGCCGTATCTGCTTGCTTACGCATCCCCACCACCTGGCAAATACTGCAACACCACGTATTTAGAATTAACTTACTTAATGCTTACTGTTTATCAATTTTCAGCTTTATAGTTTGTTTTAAGAAATTTTAACTGATATTGAGCTAATTACCCTGTACTAGTTTATTCATTCATGCTTTATGAGCTACAATTAGTACAGTCAAACTAGCTCAAAAATTGGCCAAACCCAAACATTAAAAAAAAGTTCTATCCCGCGCCAAATTGTTCTATACCCTCCTCGTAGTAAGTGATAAAAAGTTGCACACCCCAGAACGTCGGGTTTGGTGGAAGGGCGGTGAAAAGAGGATAAAATTGTATATTTCAACAGTTTTTCGCAAATATCTCGAAAACTATGAGGTTTAGCGCAAACTTTACTGCGCACAAAATTAATCTATATTCAATTCCGAACAAAAGTGGCTCTACGCATTTTTGTGCTGAAGGCAATGGTTACGGAGATATGGAGAGTAGAAATATCATTATTTTCCAGTTTACTTAGAATTTATCGAAATCACTTGAAAATCAGCAAAGTTTCGATATACAGTGGTACCTTGGTTTGCGAACATAATTCTTTGCGGAAATGTACTCGTTATCCAAAGCACTAGTATATCAAAGCAAATTTCCCCATAAGAAATAATGGAACCTTAAATGATTCGTTCCACAACTATTTCGTATTCATATAAAAATGATACACAAATACAAAATACAGTATAGCTTCAGCACAGTTAGACCCCGCACACATGAAGCGTTAGCTAATGCACGATTAGTAACGCGTGTTAGTGACTGTATAGCATTGCATAAGTTGCGTATACATTCAAACGCGCGATTTTCATGAAGCGAGTTGCAACTTGGAATTCGAGAGTAAAACTAGTTCACCAATTGACCAAACCCAAACATAAAAAACAGCTCTCCCCGCGTCAAATTGTTCTATATCATCCTCGTAGTAAGTGATAAAAAGTTGCACGATCCAGAGCGTCGGGTTTGGTGGGAAGAGGGGGTGAAGAGCCAGGAGAAGTTGAAAGGTTGGAGAAAATATGGGACGGAAGGCGGTGAGGTAAGGGTGGTAATAAAGAGGAGGGGCCGGCAAGATCATCTGCCCTCCCAAGGCCTTGCATTCGCCTTGCCTTTGCCTCTTGCACGTTCCGTTCGTTTTGTATCTGCGTTCTCTAATGATATTTTCACACCATTTTCCATATCTCGGAAACCATTGCCTTCAGCACAAAAATGCACAGAACCAGTTTTGTTCGGAATTTAATGTAGTTTAATTTTGTACAGAATGAACTTTACACTAGTCCTCATAGTTTTCGAGATATTTGCGAAAAACTGTTGAAACATACTATTTTACCCCCTTTTCACCCCCCTTCTCCTCAAACCCGACGCTCTGGGTCGTGCAACTTTTTATCACTTACTACGAGAAGGGTACAGAACAATTTGGCGCGGGGTAGAACTTTTTTTTGGATGTTTGGGTTTGGCCCTAGTTTTACTCTACTAAAGAGTCTCCGATTCCAACTTCGCACGTTAAGTCATTTTTATAGGAAATCTTATGAAGTCCTTCATTCTTTCTTGAGATCTTCGGGGCCTTTTAACTGTTCTGCAATCCATGTATTTCAATATTCATATATTCAATACCGTAACACTATAGAACGATTCCGATTAAGTTTACGGGCAATTTCTCAAAAAAAAACACCTTCTTTGTATAACCCAACAATGCTCTCTTCTGCAAACGGCGTTAACTCAAGTAATCCGTTCGTTGCTGCATGCAAGGAAGCGTACATGATTGACAATAATACAGATTAATTAAATTTTATGCAAATCACTTTCTTTTATTAATTGTATATTTAAATTTTGTGTAACAAACTCATATCGCCATATAGCCTAAAAGTTTCCAAACGATTTCCAGAAAAACTTCCTAAATATCCAAGGTCATTGATTCAATTGAAACTTTCAACTGTGATATTTCCATATAAAAACTGTTGTGTTGGAAATGCAAAGGAAACGAAATTTCGATACTTCTATGCCACACACTGGACCAGTAAACATTCAAACCATTCCAGTAAACATAAATAGAATAATTTACTATCGGCTCTATTGGCCTAGTGTTGAATCCCCGGCGCTCTACTCTTTCTACAGAGTCTAATGCCGCTTATTGAGCAAAGCGATCTGGACCGACGACGACGAGAGATACTAATAGAAGATAAATTGATTTTTATAAAATATAAATTTGTATTATTAATCACTTGTTATTTACTTTACTATTAGAATTGTAAACATATGAGTCTTTCTCAAGAACAAAGCAACATCAGGACCTTATACTAATGATATCAATAAAGATATCCATTCACTTTGGTACTTTTTCAATCATAATAATAATCAAGTTAGATAACAAATTGTACCAAAGTTACTCAACTATGACTCCCAAAAACACAAACATTTAAGAATGCGTAATCTCGAGATTTGTAATTTCTTTAGAAAATAAGTTTTTGGAAAGTATTCTTTAGTGTTTCATTTAACTATACCGTTCGTTCCTACTTCGTTTATACGTAAGAATGCTTTACAAAAGTAAAGGCATAGATTGAAGTAGAAGTAGAACTATGCATTTGATCGGATATAAAGTTTAAATAAACAGATGGTATGTATGCATACAACACATTTACCTCATTTTGGTTAGGTACATACATAATATAGTGTTTGATTCAAATGCAGTAATATTACAGACTCATTGTGTTTAATTTACGATCTCTCAAGGGTCCACAGACAAAAGATTAAGAAACACTGAAGTACGAGTAGACCACTGACGATAAATTTAGGAGAACTTTGAAAGTGTATAATGGTCACCAACTTAAGGGTGTCCTGCAGGCCTCCAGAAATTTCTTTACGAGAGAGTTAATAAAGTTAAAGGATTTCTCTTCAGGAATGGAAAGATTAGGTGCCAAATAGCAATTCCCCAACGGCATTTTGCTAGGTTAGTTAAAATAAGAGAGTTTTTTAATTTTAAAGTTTGAGAACTATCAGGGTATCGGATTGGCTTGAAAAATTCGGAAAATTACCTAAAAATATAGTTTTCGAGGTGTTTTTGGGCTTGTTTGAAAGGAAATTGAAAGTAGATACAAAAACGAACATATGTGAAATTGTTGAAACACCAGGAGTCGTTTTAAAATGCATTTAAAGCGCTAATTTGAAAGGGGAATGGGGTAGCGAGGTGGCAGAGGACGTTCCTTTTTCATAAAAGCTTTTCTCCAATTGTCCCCTATTATACCGCAAAATGCAGGACTGAGAGTAATGTTTCTTCGTAGAAAAATGAGTTTTTGAATTAAATTCAGAAGTATGAATCCATGTTCTTTATTTTGTTTTAATTTTGTTCAACAAATACAATGTTAACTTTACCTCTACTGATCTATTTGCTTCCTTTTGGGCGCTGGTTTCTCATTTTCGCTCTCCTCCCTGATTTATATGTCTGAGCTGGATGCGTGGACATCATCTTCGCTGTCACTGTTTTCATTCTTGTCTTCGTTCCTTTCTTCTTCGCTATCCTCAGCGTCTCTCTTTAGCCACCAACACAAATCCCCTAACATGGCATTCAATTTTTTGCCTCTGTACCGAATTTCCATAGACATTGCAACCTAATGGAATCGCTCTCCATGTTCATCAGACTCTGAAGCTAACTGCTTCTCAAAGTAGCCAAGGTGACTATTAAGGAAATGTATTTTGAGAGACATTGATATCTTCAATTTCTCAAATGCCTGTAACATATCAGCTATCATGTCACGGTAATTTTCTGCCCGATGCTTCCCCAAGAAATGAAGAATTACGACCTTAATGGCATTCCAAACAATCGACTGGTCCTCATTCAGATATTTGTCAAAATTCGAATTTTTCATAAGCTTGTGAATATCACGAAACTTGCATCTTTATAAATATAAATTTATGCATTTTGAAACTGTAAGGTGAGTAATATCTTTCCGTACACCACTATAAAATGTCGAATTCAAAACAGTGAAATTGATACCTTCTTGTGACATAATCATTTCTTGCATCGTTATCAAGAAATTGGGATTGGACAGTCAGTTTTATGCACCCTTTCAGTTTAGCTAATAGTAGCGTAATGATTGTGTTGGGGAACCAGACGTTTATAATGCTTCGTACTTTTATCTTGTACATTTTTCACCATTTTTGACTTTCATACTGTGTTCATCCTGCACATTACACAGCCATGTTTGAGCTTGCAGTACGACATGAAATATAAAAAATAAAAAAACGTTCAAGATAAAAAATGAATGCTGCAATCTAAATAATAATTTGTTTGTTGTTAAGAGAAATTAAAACAAATGAAAAAATGAATTTATTCCCCTTCAATTCAAAAAATCATTTTGCTAAAGAAGAAATATTGCTATCAGGCTGAAATTTTGCACTATAATAGAAAACACTAAAAAAAAGTTTCTGTGAACTAAAACGCCTTCTGCCCCTCTCTACCCCATCCCCATTTCAAATTAGCGCTTTAAATGCTTTTTAAAACGACCCCTGGTGATGCAAGAATTTCACTTATGTTTGTTTTTGTCTATCTTTTTTATATATCTACTTTCAATTTCCTTTCAAACAAGCCCAAAAACACCTCGAAAACTATATTTTTAGGTAATTTTCCAAATTTTTTAAGCCAATCCGATACCCTGATAGTTCTCAATCTTTAATTGAATTTTATTGAAAAACTCTCTTATTTTAACTAACCTAGCAAAAATGCCGATGGGGAATTGCTATTTGGCACCTAATCTTGCCATTCCTGAAGAGAAATCCCATGTCAAGAAAAGTGTGTCGCACAGTGTTATAGCTTGAAAGGCAAAAACTATAAGGAATTTGAACGTCATCATAAGATTATTTTTACAGAAACAAAAGGGTAGCTTCGGAATATTTCTACTACACTGCCGTCCAAAAGTTTGGATGCACTTACTATTAGTATAAATAAGATTTTTACTAGGATCTCTGAATGTTGATGATCAGGTCCGGATATAGAGACCCAGGGCCCCTAGGCAGTTAACGGGCCTCCCCTTTTTGGTAATTTAGCAAAAAAGCAAAACTTTTCTTTAAAAAAACTTCACTTTTACTTAGAATAGACAATCCGACATAGAAATGAAATGAAAGTACCAACTATACTTTTTTTACACATTATAATTTTTACATTTTCATACAATTACAAGATTACATTTCTACGATACAACCTTTCTGCAAAGGAACGGATGATCTCACTATAGTCTACAGACTGCATTATTTCTGACTGTAGGGAATTAAGTCTATTTTCTTCTGTAGTAGATCATAAATAAATCTTTACTCTCTTTAGTGCTGGAAACGACCGTTGTGTCGAACAGTTTGACTCTGGTGTACACAACATTATCCGCAGCGCTATTTCCACGTTTGGATAAATGTCCAAAAAGCCTTCTTCCAGGATGTACTTTGTATGTAGCTACAGTTACGATAACCCTTTCCCCTGTAACCTCTGCGAACAACAAATGAGATCGTAAGTGTAGACACTGGTTTTCCAAAGTACCATCCCAATCCCCCGGATAGAAAGCTTACGGTTCCGTACTCCGCTACGGACGTCTTGAGATTCCAAACCCATGTAGCTACGTGAGAAAGTGAAATCTTTGACTTAACTTCTCGTAAGTAGAGCCACGTCTCTGTAACTCTGCAATCAACCTGTCTATAATGACGTTGAAGATTCCGAATCTGCCCCTGCTGGAGAGTTTAACCTCTTTTTCCTTTACTTCGTCAAACTGGACTTTTCGCTTACTTTTCCTCTTCATATAGTATGCGTAGTTCTGTTCTTCGCTTTTTCCACAGCTTTCGACTAATAACCATCAAAGGTAGCGACTTTCCTTATATCTTCTAGGTATGCTACCAAGGACTGATAAAGTTCAGCAAACGTACCCATTTGGATGTTCACAGATTGGAAACATTTGCTCACTTTGTTAAATCTTTCCAGGATATCATCCCACAACAGGGTCAGGAAGCACATTTCCAGGGAGTCGATTGAATTAAAAAAGACGTGGAGCGTCAGAACGCATAGATCGTTTTATTTGTTTCAGTGGCGGTTATCTGAAGAGCTGCATGATCTTATTCCAGGAGCAACAGAGACTTCTTCAGGCATCGCCCCGAGCAAACCATCTTGTCTGAGAAAGCTTTACAACTGTTGAATTTGGCTTCAGTTCAGATAACAAACTTGCCATCTGCGTGACGAAGCCTAGAAAAATTGCACAATTCCTGTAAAGTACCAAAGAAGGATATAGCAGTCTCACAACATCCGACAAGATTCAGTGAGTCCAAGACGTGATTTTTCAAGGTCTGCAGAACGACGATAGCCAAGTCTTCACCTTCATGTCTACTGTTTGGTATGAATCTTATAAATCGTTCGATAGGAAATCCCTCAGCCGACACATATTGTACTATTAGTGAAAGTTGATTCACCTGGTAGATGTCAGAGTCGAGTCGACAGAGATGGAAAAATACTTCGCATGCTTTATCTCAGTCAGATCGTGCTGATGGCCTTTTCTACCATAATGTTGATAATTTCTTCGCATAGTCTAGACGAAAGGTATAACTTTGTGCCGCATCATTTGTTTCCTTAGTTTTATGTGCGTGTCCAGAAAAGGATCGAACTTAGCCAAAAGTTCTACGGACATGACATATTAGTTCCCACTGTTTCTCGATCTAAATCTTTTCTGTGGACCTATAAACGGCAATCCGCATGCAGACAATGACCTCACAACAGACCAAATATACCACAAAACCTCATGCTAGTATTTTATTTCTTCTTTCGTTTGAAGAACAAGACTCTTGTCAACTCTACCGCCAACCTTCTTCCTCGCTAAGCGGACCAGTGTCGCACATGCTGATCTGTGATCGTTTGAACTGACCTACATTTTTGCAGTCGTATTTCATCATTAGCTAACAACCCCGATTTTACAAACAGCTTACAAGGGTCACAGAACACGTATATGAATAGTATTTTTACTCTTTAAAAATACTATTCAAGGCCGAGGTTGTTTTTCGCCATTAGGCAATGTTTGGCTAAAGAGTGAAAAGGATGGATATCTGGTTGTATCTGCGTACTGGCGGCGCTTCGAAGATAAATCGGCATTCATATTTTGTTTCACGCCATTTTGTACGAAGTGTTGGAGTGTGGCACTGGCATCATCAGTATCCAATCGACAGGATCATCACTAACAGATGGAAAGGATGGAATCGCAAAAACATATGTTTGCGTGAAATTCAAGATGTTCTCCAATGATAGCTGCGGGGTTTTCGGAAATTAAGCTTTGAGGATATTCAGGTAGCTGGTTACAGTTGCCTTTTCGATTGACGGTCGTAACTCCAATCGCCAAAGGCTGATGCGTACTAGGTTTAGAAAAGGCGAAGAACGAGTCCAACTTCGGAATATTACAAAAAAGCTCTTTTTCCTTTTGCAATTTCTTCTGATTTCTTTTTCTTTTCTAGAGGTAGTTTCTAGAAAATGAGTGGATAATGAGTAATAGTTTTGTTTGTTTTTGACAAGGCAAAAATGGGAAAACAGAAATAAGCATTGAAAAACGAAGTACTATTAGCACTCTACTTAAAGAAAGTCTGTCATGTCGAAAAATTGCAACAAGAGTGAACGTTTCGCTAAAAGGTGCAATAGTCAACTATTGCGGAATTCAGAAGTATCGGTACTAATAATAATGATCGTCTTCGTATTGCAAAAGTAACTAGCGCTTAGCAGGACAATCATATTGTGGTGACAAGCAAACGAGATAGACGATTAACTCTATCAAAACTATGTGCCCATATCAACAAAACGCGCTTAAACCCGGTATCACTCACGGCAGTGAGGAGAAAGAAGTTTATGAGATGCAGGTTTAAAAACCTTTGTTGCCGTCGAAACCTTTACTACGGACAATAAATAAAAATAACACACTTTAAGAATATACTTTGGACTGATGATGCTGTGTTTGGAGCTCGTCGACGTATTTCTGTCAGAAAACGCAGTTCGTTTCAAAACATGGCTGACGTGGCTCCTCAGTGTATACTACCCACAGTAAAAGACTGGGCTGGTTCTATTATGGTATGAGCTCAGCATAAGAATAGTGCTCTGCAAAATAAAAGCACTCTCGCAAATATTTTCAGCAGCCGACCGAGTGCGATGTTGATTGTTAGCGGGTTACGCAGCAACAGTTATGCTGTAATATTCGCTCCTTGTTATTACCGCAGCATACGATGACGATTGGTAAGCCTCGAACTGATAGTGATATGTGTGCGATTTTCGGGACTACCTGAAAAACTTTAAAGTGTTTCTGAATCAGCTGGTTATTCTTGTGCTGTGGTGTGGGGTTGCTCTTCTGACAGAAATACTGGATATGTTACTAAAATAGACATGAGGAAAGAGGGTTACAAAGAGATATTCGCTAAACACGCAATACCATCTGTCTTAGAATCATTGGCCGTGGTATCGTGTTACAACAGGATAACGATCCGAAGCATAGTTCCCGTCTTTTACGGAGGTAACTTAGAGAAGAAAGAAGCAGATGGCGTACTTATTAACATGACTTGGCCATCGCAATTGCTAGACATTAACTCTACAGATCCTTTTTGAACTCTACTTTCAAGAGCTTGAGAAGCAGGAAGGTGAGGATGTTCTGTCCCAATTCTCAAACTGGGTATAATTGAAAATGGTCTATTTCTAAGGTAACTCAATTTATTTTTTGCTTAAAAGAAATTTACACAAATGTACAAATAAGGTAATTGTAGATAATTACCAAAGGTATATCTAAATGATGAACCTGACTGTTGTGATCTACTGCAAGACGTAGATATGATCTTTTCTTTAAATTTTCCTATAGCGGTGAACAAAAAGTCGTTTTGTTAAAAACAAAAAATCTTACAGAAAATTGATAAGGGATCAAAAAGGTTTTTCAAAACTTACTGCAATGAAGAGTTATGAGGAAGTCAAAATATTATATATAGCCGATAGATGTCTTTATGAATAAAAACACAAGCAAGAAAAAATACATTACAAAAAGATGAAAATTATGAAACAATATAAGAGCAGAGCTGGATGGTCAGATGACAACCTATGCAATGAATATATAGGTAACAAAGACATGAAGCAAATAAAACTGAAAAAGAAAAGAAAGAAATACTAGAAAGTATAAAGCGTATAAGTTATTGCATATGCAGATGATATAATAATTATGAAATAAATAAAGATTATTAAAAGTTTCGCAGTTTTATTAAAATATACCTGACAATATTGTTTCGACAGCTATGCTGTCATTATCAAAGGTAATATAATTATAAACAAACACGTCGCTAAGGTAGATACAAAATAGGTAACTAGATAAAATAATAATAATAATAAAAATTAATAATAAAAATCATAATTAAACATCTAATACTTTCAGTAACGGAGAATTACTGAGCTCAATAATTATGAGATTATGACTAAAGAACTCGTAATAAATAAATAGAAACTTTCCAAAAGATAGAGAAAGAAGCACGTACCATTCGATTAGTAAAGCAAATACGACCCAAGTATAAATGGCGAAGGGAAAGGAATAACCAAACAGAGTATACGACGATTGACCAAATTACAAGTTTGAAGAGATCAACATATCAATAGCGCAAATGATAGAAGCAAAATGAGTAAAGAAAGAATACTAGCTGGAAATAGAATGTACTTTGCTAGTAAGAAGACACCAGACACGTCAATGGATCTCTTGTGCTTAACAAAAACTGAAGAGGAACATCTCGAAACTCTCGAATACTCGGATCAATCATTTCTCACTCTTGAAGTACATGCATTGTGTTTTCATTCATTCATTCATGTGTCACGGTACATTTTTTCTGTGGAGACAGCCAGCGCTACCTAGCGCTGGATGACCCAAACCCCATTGAACTACGCGATGTAAGAGAGAGAGAGAGAGGTGAGGATCCGAGCTTGAATTCTTTTTTCGTATTTCAACAAAAGCAACAAGTTACTAAAGCTTACCCATTAGGGTAAGCAGTTGGCACCTAGTGAAGCATTAATGGTAAATACCGTTAGAAAATAAATCATGAAATTCTAGAAAAAGTATGCGGAGAAGATGTTGTAAGGTTTATCAACTCACAGTAGATTAGACAATTCACACGATACACAACAATAATAAAGCTATGGGGGGGGCAAGCTGGTCATTCCAGAGGTTAATGTCTGCCAATCCATTTGTTGGAAAATACTTTTCCAGACATTGCGCAACTGGAACTGGAAAATGTGGTGGTGCACCATCTTGTTGATACCGAATGTTGGTAATCTTGTTTTTTTCATGGTTTTATCCAAAAATAGTCACAGATTAGAATTCTGCATATAACAGTTACAAGAAATTAAAAATGATTTTTTTTATATATATAGTCTTCTATATTTTGTAAACATTTATTTCAGACTCCCATTATGATCAAATATTGTGGAACTCAATACCAAATACTGTATGATTCTAGTGAAAAAAGATGGACTTGTAATTCAAAAGAATAGTCGATAACAAGCTCCTAATGTGTGGTGGGAAAAAATAAATAAATGAAGATGAATGATTCACCTATCACTTGTTAGTCAGCTGACTACAGGAGCACAATTTATGTAGCATTCTAATTAGTTTAATTTATTAGATATATGAGGTAAGCGCCGTAAATTCTCGGCCCGGCAGGCTTCTACAAATGCCAACATGCTCAAACTCGGTTTCGTCATAGTTGAACATGTAAGAGGCCTACACTTATATATATTACGACTAGAAGCGTAATAGATTTTAGTAGCCACTCAAGCATCGTGACGAGTGCATGAAAATGTAGCAGCTAACGAAAATTGAGTTACCGCGCAGTCATTAAATTTTTAACAAAAGAAGGGCACACGCCTAATCAAATCAAACAACGTTTAGACGGCGTTTATGGTGATTTATCTCCTTCATATTCCACCGTACAAAAGTGGTCAAAATGTTTCCGTTTGAGGTAAGAATCTCTTAAAGATGATGAGCTCACCGAAGAAATGGTATTAGAAGATCGCCATTTGAAAGTTAAGGAGTTAGCAGTGATGTCTGACGTCTTGGAAACAAGTGTTCGCCGAATTCTTCGTGACTATTTGGGTATGAATAAAATTAGTGCAAGATGGGTACCACGTCTTCTCTCTGCTGTTCAACGTCAACGTCGCGTCGAACGTGCACGCTCGTTTTTAAACTTGTGTGGAGACGACCCAAAGCCGACTTTGGAGTCCATTGTCACTGGAGATGAAACAATGGTTCTGTATTATAATTCTCTATTCAAAAGGAAATCGATGGAATGGCGGCGACCAGATGAACCTCGTCCCAAAAAGGGGAAAGTAGTTCAATCGACTAAGAAAGTTATGGCAACAATATTCTGAGATTGTGACGGCATTTTACTGATTGATTTTAAGGAACGCAATATAACTGTTAACAGTACATATTATGCGTTTTTATTGCGTAAATTGAGAAACAATATTCGTGAAAAACGTCGAGAAAAATTGACAAGAGGTGTTCGATTATTACAAGACAATGTACCCGTTCATACTGCCGCAATATCACAAGCTGCCATTCGCGAACGCGGCTTTGAAGCATTGGATCATCCACCGTACAGTCCGGATATGGCTCGTAGTGACTATTATTTATTTTCCAATTTAAAGAAAGACCTTAGGGGACGTCGTTTTAAGGACGAGAACGAGTTGCAAGCAGCTGTAATTGAACATTTTGAAGGAAAAACTTTAGATTATTTTTACAAGGGTATTGAATTATTAATTCCACGTTGTAATAAGTGTATTGACATTAGGGGAAACTATATTGAAAAATAAAAATTATATTTTACCAAGTTTATTTTTTCTGTATCAGGCCGAGAATTTATGGCGCTTACCTCGTACATATTTGTTTAATTCCTAGTCGTTGAATATTTCATTTTGTTTGATAACTATTTAAATACAAATTATTTAAATAAATACTTAATAATTTTTGTAAAAAATCTCTCACTTCATGGTGTTACCAAACTTTTGACCGGCAGTGTATATAACAATACAATATTTTTGAAATTTGATATCTTTGTTCCTTATCGTGCTGCTTGGAAATAACAACAGGTGGTGTAACATTTATTTTTTCTTAATTTGTGCATTACTGAAATCGTCCTCGTATGAACTCACCTTTAGATGTATTTATTTTAAATATTTTGTCGGTTTTGAAAAGTATCATTTTCTCTCTTTATAATTTTTATATTGATGGATTTTCGTCGTATATATTTAAATGTAGACTCCCTGAGTTTACATTTAATTACTAATAATTTCTTTTAGAATATTATTGTTTAATGGATTTTCTTATTCAAATTTGGATATCGTTATCAATGTTCCTTGGTGGGAATGACGGCCTTGCGCGTTTGATTTTTCGAGAGAAGGATTCGCTCTCCGTTGTGCGTGCTAGAGAGACCTCTCTTCGGAGGATTGGTTGTTGGTCACGTTTTTGACCAAGCGTTCTTCATTAGAAACTCTATTAATGAGCATCTTATTGTAAATAAATTTCTCGGTGAAGAATATCCATAACTATTTTGTTTGGACTTTGATTGTTGCTGAGGAATTTTGTCGATGAAGATTTCCCTTATAAAGGTACGTCTTTTTGCAGTCTATTCAATCTTTTTCCAAATCTTGTTTGAATTTTTTCTATTATTCAACTACGATTTTAGGGAATCTAGGCTATCCTGTAACATTACGCCTACCCATATGCACCAATTTGTGCAGCCGTTTTGTGAAAAAAAGGGAATCCAATCTTCCTGGTGCACGAGCCGAATCACACCTTCATCTCTGAGTCGTTATTGTACGTTGAATAGATCCAGTAACCAATTTTCGAGGCTGTACTGTATCCGCAGTCGATATCAACCATCGTAGGAATTATCTCCGACCATCCATCAATAGAAGTGGACATTTTCTTTTGTTGTTATTTTTCTATGATATTTAAATTTGCCTTAATTGATTTAACTAATCAGTTATTAATAATTTCATAAATCTTACATTTATTTAATTTATATTTTTTAAGGTAATTTGTATAAAGATTTACATATCTGTGGAGTAATAATAATTTTATACATGAAATTTTTCTGATATCGCTTTCTAGTGATAACTTCAATTTTTTATTGCATTTTATTTGTGTCAATTTATTAATGCTACGTTTTGATAAATCGTCGGTATCAATTTTCAAATTTTTATTAAATTTATATTGTTTGAATTAAAGAAAAGGTTTAATTAAATTTTTGCATATTTCTTAATAGATTTATTAATTCATTTTAGAAGATTACATTATGTAACAGAAATAGTACTATATCTGAGTAATTAGATTTATTTACATATCTACATTCACATTGATTTTTTTATTTCTTTATTTTGCTCAATATCTATTTTTTTTCTATAGGTGTATATATGTGTTACTATTAATAAATGCATTTAAAATTTGTGCTTCTTATTGTTGAGGAATAACACCACCATACCTGAAAAAATAAAAGATAATTTATGCTAAATTGTTTTGTAATAGTTGTTTAAAAATAATACTTACCAAGAGAAATAGGTTCTCCCGCTTTCCTATACTGTTTAAGTTTTCTTGCGTATTTAAAAGCTGGATGGCGCCCTTTTTTTGCTTCATACTCAGTGGACCCACGTATCCCGCTCACCGATGAAAAGCTGCCGCACGCCAGTGCGTAACCTTTCTTTATCGCAAGTAAAAAAAAAGGTTACAGTACCTACAGATAAATTAAGGAAACGAAAACAATTACGATTACTATATAGATTATACTATAGGACTTCAAATTAAAATAAAACAAACTCAGATAAACACAAACAATTTAATAACTTTGCTAATAGAGGTTAAAAATCTGACACATGAATACACAATAAATTATTTTTGATATTTCTTTCCAGTTCCCTACGAGTCTTTCTTTAGCGTTTAGAAGAATATTTTCGGGGATAATATAACTAGTGTTATGATTATCATCGGTGATAGCCCGAGTTAAAACCGACGAAAATTGACCGAGTGCGAAGCACGAGTTCAATTTTCTAAAGGTTTTAACGAGTGGTATCATCGTTGATTAATCATAACACGTGTTATATTTGGTGAGAGAATATAATGAACGTTGACAGAAAATAAACACTGAAACTTTCTGTCACTTTGACAGTAAACAATTTTATTTATTAAAAACAGGTGACAGTCAACATGCGGTGATAGAATTATCATCGATTTGATAGCCTATTCTGCGAGTTTGTTTTTGTACTTTCACCAATGAAATTAATAAAAAATGTACCATGTGACACGTGAATTATATTCTCGATTCTATAAGTACCTGAAAGTTGGAAATGTACCTAGTATATGATAAAAACACAGTTATACCTTCGCTATATAGATTATCATCATTACATTTCCAATGCATTTTCCAACATATCACTCCTTATTAGTTCTTATAACTATAAGATATAATATTTTTGAAAATCTCATACTGAAAGGATAAGAAACTGGTTTTCAAAACCGTCATCACGTTTCGATGATGTCACACGTCGCACAATTATTCTTGGCTGTTCCATTCGCTGCCATTATGATCGTTAAGCGTTAATAGCTTTCTACCGAAGTCGAAAACTCCGCCTCCTAGATTTGAGCCTCCAAATCCAGATAAAACTTAATTTCGAAAGATATATAATTCAAAAAAAATCTTTTCTTGCAATTTCAGGATCACTATTTTATCAGACATCACATAACATCTTTTCGAAAAAAATTTCTTTTTTATTTTTTTTCTTAAAAACTAAAGGCACTAACGGCTTGAAAATACTTCAAGCCTGAGAAAATGTTGTTATTTATTGCTATAAAAAATACAGCATTGTAGGTTACATCAGTCTCCATAAATTGGATCTCAAAGTTTACATTGACTAGCATAGGCAGACGGCAGTCTTAATCAAATATACAATACTACATTCGCGCACTACGTTTTCAATATTTTAGTTAGTCATATGGGGGCCTACATAAATGGGCCTACATAATAATAATAATCGCCCCCTCCCTCCCGCACAAGCTTATAGCTTCTGGGGCCTTGGTTTAGGCTATGGGTTGTAGTAGTTAGTATTATTATTATATTGATTATTATTTGCAAAAAAAAACTTCTTATCGCAATGGGGTTAAAGAATTGCCGCTAATTGTAATACAAATGCTATGCTAAACCTTATTGCAATTAACTAATTAGTAACAATAAAATTTACTTTTTATAACTAAACTTTAAAAAACTTTTTTATCTTATATTAGCGTATTTGCTACAATCGATTCAGGTTAAACGCAAATAAAGATTTCCTACGTCATCTCTATCATAAATGACACTTTTCCCATTCTTATTTATTGAGAAATTACTAAATACAGCGTGAAATACAATCTTTTTTTCTATAACCTATATGAAATGTCAGTTGTTAAAAAAGATACATTTTTCTCGTTGGGGCTAAAGTACTTGTCGCCCGGATCTACGAGGGAAAAGTAAAATATGTAGTTTAGACCACTAGTATAAAATTCATTTTGCTTTTTTCATGTTGCATGACTATCAAGTTCTTTTCAATATTTTATAGTGGTTATTAGATTAAAAAAATGTTTTGTATACACGGGGAATATTACAGATCTTAGTACGCTGTGTGATCGTCTACCTCCCCTTCGTGTCAGGACACAAACTTAGAAACACAAAAGTAGCTAACAAATAAACAATTTCAATTATTTTTAGTAAATCAGAAACATTTTTAGTGTCAAAAGTTATTAGGAATAGTTCCATTAAACGTCCTACAACATATGCTAAAATTACATAGAAGTTATTCTTTTTAACTTTAAAAACGGCTGTTGAAACTGAATAATTAGATCGTTCATTTAACACAACATGAGTACCTAAAATTGTTTATAGATAGCATGCTTGCCAACTTTTAGCTGTAGCCCCTTTATGTTCAAATAGTAGCGACAACGATTAATCTCGTCGGTGGAGCAAAAGCACCAAAACAATATTGGCCACAATGAATATTACTAGATTTGACATTCCGTCTTACAATAAATCTTAGGTTTAATATCAATCATGCACAAAAATAATCACAACTTAACATTAATTTGATAATGGACATATATGTTCTGTGAAAACGACCATATTAATATGATATATACTACTGTAATTTTTCAACAACTTTTTATTGAGTTTCCACAACACCATTGATGTAGTAATTTCTTCTTTCAGGGGTACATAAATTATTTATAGATGGCGTGCTTGCTAACTTTTTAGTAGAGTCACTGCATCTAGTCACCTAGGCCAGCTGGTCGATCAGAGTAACGCAAACCGCCGCCATATTGGGGCAGATAAGGGTGATTTTTAATAATGGGCAAATTGAAACCACGTTTTACGAGTTTGACATATTAGAGGTTTGATCTCTCAGAATAAGAAAAACCTTTTAAAGTAAACGTGGATTTGATTAATTTCAATACAGAACAAATAATAAACAATTTCGTGGTTCGTTTGCCCCAATATGGCGGCGGTTTGCGGTACTCTGATCGACCAGCTGGCCTAGGTGACTAGATTCAGTGGCTCTACTTTTTAGTAGAATCACTGCATCTAGCTACCTAGGCCAGCTCATCGGATCAATCGTTGTCGCTACTATTTGAAAATAAAAGGGCTATATTTTTAGCTAGAGACCCTTCAATTAGAGTCCGACCAATGCGTTGCCAAGGTGTCCGCCATTTTATATTACAATATTTTTGATATAATATTTTGATTTTGACATCTTAATTATAATGTAATTTTACTGCTAACTATGTTTTATATACACAACCCACTGTTTCGTGATTTTTAATTGAGTCAAATACAGTTTACATGCGTGCCAACGTTTGGTCGTGTAACTATTTCTGTAATTTTTTCCCAATTTGACCTCCTGGAGGTCATAACAGTCATAAAGCCACTAGGTACAACATATCAAAAAATCAGCCAATTCCACCGAAATCCAATTTCCATAAGGTTTGTGCGGTATTTTCCCAATTTGACCTCGTGGAGGTCAAACAGTTAATTTTTGAGGGTTGTGCCCAGGAAGACTTTTCATCACAAAGCCACCAGCTACAACATATCAAAAATTCAGCCAATTCCACCGAAATCCAAATTTCCATTAGGTTGGTGCGGGATCCTTTGATAACTTCGTTAAAATTAGTTTTAAAAAAAATCTCGAAGTGGTATAGCGATTTTAATTACTTGACGTTATACACCCCCTTCTTAACAACGTCTACCAACATAGTGACGTCACGACAAAGAGGCAATCCCCGAATCTTTTATTGCTCATTTTGCATTCAAATTTTAACTAATAGACTGTCTTATTATTCCACCAAAAATAAAAGATCTCCCATAATATTAATTAAGAATTTGTTTTTATTTGACAGGGACCTATTTTCGTATGAAAATTTTACCGTAAATATAAAATATTAACTTGTGTTTATTATGTATTTGCAATTAAATATCTTTAAAATAAAATGTTTGTACTAGTTAGGCTAAATCGATGGTAATAGGATGTGCAAAATAACTCAGAGGATAGGAATCTTAAATCAAATGGTGGTGATAACGCGTAAATAATAATCAGAAAATCAACGTTAAAGTTGCTATTTTGATGTTAGATTGTTAGGTTACAGACATACTTGACAGAAAGATTTTATAATTCTTATGTGTTTTTGCGAAGCTTTTGTAAAGAAAACCCATTGGTCGCGAGGATCTTGGGTGTTTTAAATTTACTAAATCTTCTTTGGTATAATTTCTACTGTTAAGACGCCAGAGCACCAACAGTTATATCAAACAATGATTATACTCTTTAATAAAACTTGTTAGCATCTTACGAAACAGGTAAAAAGCAAACCAAATAAAAGCTAATAACTCACTACAGAATAATTCGATAGCATACAATTTTCTCGATGAATTTTATTAATCCACTTTCTTGTGATTTGTCGTCTTTCGGAAACTTAAACACGTGCATTTTGTGTTTTCCATTGTAATTACCGTTGCACAGGGTACACAATAACACAACACTTGTTTACTTTATTAGTACTACATTATATTAATTATACAAGCTAATAATATGCTACACATATAAAAATTACAATGCACCAGCCAACACAATTACACATTTGACATAATATTATTATAGTTTATTTCTTTTGTTTGTCGTTTGTTTTTACCTTTAGCATGTGACGTCACTATGACGTTTACAATATGTTGTGAGGCCTTAGTTAGATAGGTGGTGTTGGCTATACTGTACCATTTTCAACTTTCTCACATTCTGAAGAGTTTCAGATAATATTAATCTTTTCTCATGTCGAATTCTTTGCTTGAGGTCTTTTAAATTAATAGGTCGATTTTTATACACTTTACTTTTTAAGTACCCCCATAGAAAGAAGTGACTAGATTCATTTTGCAAATTTAAAGAATTTTTAATATTCGAACTTGAGGGCAGTTTTTCTCAATTTTTTCAAATGTAACATATTGAAAATTGTATACAGTTGAAAAGAGAATAAGAAGTACTACCGAAATCGACAATACAAAATATAGGTTGTCATTTAAAAAAAATATCGATGACGTCATTACTTTAAAAACAAATCACGTAACAAGTTGAAAATGGCACAGTATAGCGTCAAGTAATTAAAATCGCTATACTCCTTCGAGATTTTTTTTCAAAAAACCAATTTTAACGAAGTTATCGAATTTATCCGCTACTTTATTTCCACACTGTATATGGTTTATACCATTTCTGAACAAAAATAAAGTTGCTACAAAGCGGGGTGCTTTAAACTAGGGCTGTAAACATAACAACCTATTTTAACTACGTGAATCAAATTTTCATAAAATATAGAAACTGCCTACTGTATATTTGTATAAGAGTCCTTTACTTTATTTTCTAGAATTTAATTTATAAAAACAAGTCCCAAAAACTATTACATTTTCTGGGTACCTTTAACTACAGTGCAGGACAACCTTAAGCTAACAAGTTCATAGTTTTGTTTGGAACAAACTCGCTTCCCTATGCAATGCAGGATTTCAGACTTAATGCCCAGGTGTGCACCATGCATTCCGGTTGACTATTTTATTATTTAATTCCCCTTTCTGTTAACTAAAATTTTATAACAACAAAACTATCTAAAATTTTCAAATTAAGTGAAAATTTAATATTACATTTTTCTTATCATTACGATTTAAACAAGTACGTGTCATTCTTAATTTTAGAGAAATTAAGAAATTTTGATTCAGTTATTGCATGTTTTACATTAAAGTTTCAAGTATATCAGATCTTATTTCAAATGTCTTTAATAACAATTTTCATTAAATATTTTACCATAATACATTAATTTAAATAAATTAATTAAAGTAGGTGTTACGTTTTCAAATCTACTCAATGTTAGTACATGTTCTATTACTAAGCAGCTTATTAGCTTATCTCAATGTTTTAATGTTACTTCCATGTTTCTATTAACGTGCAATTTATAATTTTTATTTAAAACTCAGTTCTTTGACTATTTTAAATTTCAAATAAAAATAAATTATGAAACTAAAAAATATGCGCATATTAATCATTCGCTCTGTAGTAGCAATTTAAAAATTGCTGTGCAGGAATGACCTATATATTTAGTAACGGAAGTATAATATTAATATTTTCTACAGTCCCTATTATAACTTTACATCCGTCTCTTGGTTAATCTTAAGATTGATAAACTTGCAAGCGTGAGATTACAAGTCCATAACTACCTTATTTATGTAGTTGCATATTCATATCAGTCTTAAGGGAAGCTTTACGTGCATACATGTAATTATTTTACAAAGATAATGTATTTATTTTAAGGCAAAGTGAAAGATACTCTATTATGGTAGGTATATAAAAATATTTTTACTGTATATAACGCTTTTTTATTCATTTTCGACACACACCTATTAACTGCAATAATAATTAATAGCTATGTTAAATTTATCTTTCCCCCCACCCCTTACTTTATATAAGTCAAGTTTACTATTTTTACAAGACAACTGCAACCGAAAGTTCTTTGCAAGGTTGTTGTTGCTAAGTACTAAAGTAGTACTTTCTTGGTCAGGACAAAAAAGTAAATTATAGCTAATTTGAATGCGGAGAAATCTGTTGTTTGAAAAGATTGATGGGTCGCTAGGTGGTTCGCACAACCAGCCACCTCATAATTTTCAGCGATTCTCGTGATTTTAATTTCAATTAATTTTTTCATTATTATCAGTTAAATATTAAGAAGAAAAAATGCACGATGCGTGAGCTCGAATGACGAAGATGAAAGAGGAACTTCGGCCTGTCTGCCTAGGCCCTTAACGTGTCTCCTTGGCAGAAAAGCTTACTTACGCATCTCTCAATGTAATAGTTATTTTCATTCTCCCCTTTACAAAAGTGTAACTTTCTATCTTGACAAGGCAACCGAAAGCGAAAGTAAAACATGCGAGGTGGTTGCTAGGTATGAAAAACTTTCGGTCCCTGGACAACGAAGTAAAACTGTAAATTTTTTTAAAATATAATATTATAAGATGGCTGTTGTCAACATTACCTTGGTCACAATACTGTTGTATATATATATATATATATATATATATATATATATATATATATATATATATATATATATATATATATATATATATACAAACATTATTTTATTATAATCACTGAATCATCATTTTATTTATTTATTTACGGTGGTTAATAAATGTCAAGGGGAGAATGAAAAGTTCAATACATTGCACCATGCGAAAGCCCTTTCAAGTGCTCGGTGTTTTTAACTAACCTCGGCTACGCTTACGCTTCGCCTCGGACAATCAAAAGCACCTTGCACCTAAAAGTAAACTTTCGTGTAGCTTTTCATGTAAATAACTATTACAATAGGGGTATAAGGTGTTTTTAAATGGCTGAGGCGAACCGTAAGCGTAGCTGAGGCTAGTTAAAAACTCCGAGCACCTGAAAGGGCTTACATTACAAAAGTAAGGTTAGGGACGTTTTGCGGTATGTCCACAACGAATGTTTCGCAGCCAACGAGTCGTCGACGTCAAATTAAAAAAAAACATATATCATGAATACCTTAGAATATAAAACTTTAGGAAGGAACATAACTACCTGGCGCAATGGGCATATTGGTCGCCATTAGACACCACCTATGACTCATCCCACGTTCTTTATTTACATAGTAAAGTCAGAAAAACAAATTAAAACTAAGGAAACTCCGTCAAGACTTGTTGGTGAAAAGGCTAATTGACTGAAGGATTTCCTTATATATTTACAACGTTCGTTGTGTGATTACAATCCTGCAGAATATTTAAATAAACGTAACCAAACAGAACCAGTTGAACATTTTAAGCCTAACATTGCCTAACACTCCACTGAAACGAAGCGTAATAAAAATAAGTCTTCTGTTTTAAATAGATATAAAGTATTTTAAATGTATGGTTTTAAAAATCTAAAGGTCAAAGAAAACTTAATGTAAAAGCTTATAAAAAAAAGAATTAGCAAATCGATGTTGTAGAACTCGCAAAGGAGAACTATGGCGGCATGCAAGGTTTGTTTTGTCTGTACATAATTTGGCAATGCAGGCTAGACTGTAGGGTAGGGTCGTCCAAAATGTATGGAAGAAAAAAAAAGTTGAAAATCTTATGATCTCATTCTTTAGCATTATTGTACATCGAAAAAAAGGTACATCTAACTTTTATTTTGAAATCGGACGATATTTATTAGAGATGCCTCAGTTTCCCATGTATTTTATGCGGGAAAAACACTTTTTCGAGATTTGGTACAGAATACTAGAAATTCAATATTTTTCAACCGGTCTACTTACTGTTTCTTCTTCAGAAAATGACATCCAATAATTTATTTATTAAACTTTTTATATTAACTATTTTTTACAGGGTCGCAAAAACCATAAACAGAAAAGTCGTTAAAAAATATTTATTACTATTTTTTCTTGCGTTTTTCACCGTAATTATTAATTTTCAAAATGTGAATTATTACTGATGATTTCAGATTGTTATATTGTTTAGACAGTTTATTACCAATTTCACACATCTTGAAAATAAAGCATGGCCATGGCAACGTAAATATGATACTTTTTCGATGTAGAAAAATCCTAAGAGATGAAAGCATGAGATTTTCGATTTTTTCTTTGGACCACCCTACTGCAGGGGCTGCAGCCGCCGACGCGACATACTCTATTTCTAGCATTTGGAATTAATTTATTGTAGTACTTTAAAATACTACACGCGTATAAATTAAGAAATGATGAGAATGAAATCTAGGAACGATCTCGTTAAAAAAATTCTTGAACACGTCTATTAGTACATATTTCAAAAACATGACCTAAAATCGATAAAAGCTCAAACTTTGGCACAGTTACCTTAATACAGAAATAACTACATATATTTCCTATTTTGAATTAAATTTTGTCTACTGTTTCAATATTTTATATTTTTTTAAGTATTGAGTAGAAATAGACGCAGCACATATCGACGGCTTCGATTTTTGACGCTAATAGTGATGGATGTGGTCTGTCTATAAACCTAGTTTCAAAAGAATTAAATGTTTTAGATTTTGTTTAATTTACAAATATAAAAATTAAAAAAATGAAGTAGTGTAGACTAATTTACACAGCGAAGACTTCAATATAGAAAAAAAATGGAACTCTCAAACGAACTGGACCAAAAACTGGAATAGAAATAAGCCGTCAGCAATAAAGAAAGTTTAGTATAAAAGAAAACCTAAAGGAACATTTTGTCAGTCGTTTTTATAATTTGTAAAAATAAAGAAATGTGCTGAAAATATGTTGAATTTTTTCAGTTTAATAACAGTATTTAGAAAGCAAGGTATCAAAGTGTTACTGAAACTAAAGATTAATTCAAAATAAAAAATTCGCGATTTTCAAATTTTTAAACATTTTTTTCGACTCTGTCCCAATCACATGTAATATATCGTCATTATACTCTTTTCTAAGATAAATACATTTTAACTATTCGTTAAGTGGTTCAACAGATCTCGAAAATTGGAAAAACCAGATCCGAAGTGTCGAGTTTAAATTTTTCTCTATCAGTTATAAAGCACTTACCGGTCTTGTATCTTAATGTACAGGGTGATCCAAATTGACTGAGGACTGTGTGAATTTCCCGCCACGGTAAATTATTGTCACGTTGGCAACATGAATACTTTTCGGATATTTTTATCCTTCTTTTATTTTACAGCGGCGTCTCAAAAATAATATAGCTTATAAACTTCATTGATTTTAAATAATAAGCTTACTTGTTAATAAAATCGTCTAACAAACCGTAGTTCTGAAAACAAGTGTTTTGTAAAATAAGAAAACAAGCAAATAAAGCAAAAATTCAATGAAAATCCAGAACAACGTGGCAAAGTACAACGATAGCTGAGTTCGGCAAATGCATCAAATTAATTTGATTGCCCCAGTAACTAAGGAGACGATTGTCTTAATAATGATTGCTATAGTTACTGGAGCAATCAGATTAATCTGATTCAATTGCCGAACTCAGTTGATGTAAATGGGAAAGTGACTAGTTGATGCTGTAATTTGACGCTACATATTTCAATAGTGCTACACTAACAACGTGAAATACACTAAAACCCAAGGCGCCAAATTCAAACCATCTTCACTCAATTTGGATCACCCTGTACTATTTTCACAGCTCGTTTTATTTTTGTATCGGTTCATGACAATAACGACATACATATAACGACTTTTGTTTTTAAAATGTCAGAAACAGTTTCGATACGGAGTTTAGGCATATATTGTGTTATAGCGATAATGAGAAAAAGTCATTTCAAGGAAAAACTATTTTATAGAATATTTTTTTAAATAACGATAGTAGAACACTATTCAAAAATATTCGATCTACGGCAGTAGAATTTTGTAAAACTGATGACGAGTCCGTCAGCTTTACAAAACAACCGTAAGTGTGCAGTGAGCTGAATCCAAATGAGTAGTACGCTAAAGAGACATTATAATGAGTGCATTAAGTCACTTGGTTTTCGGTTAAGTTGAATTTTGTCTTTAGATATCCATGTCCAAAAATTCGGCTTTACTAAATCGTTTGAATTACTAAGAGCATTCAGAACTCATATGTAGTACTAATCTTCAGCAATCTTTCTAGTTGTTCGTGTATATATAATTGGTAGTGTTTGTAAGCATGATATGATATGACCAAACCATTACTTTTATTTCAACTATTTGAGCTATTAAATTCGATTACTGAAAAAAAAATTGTTCACGTATCACATTCCCGGAAACACGACTTGCAGGTTTCCAGGATGGGCGAGCCTCAGACGAGTGCTAGAATTTATCTATTCGTTCAATAAAATATCACTTTTCGTACTATCGTAAAAAACCGGAAGCCGGTTATCTTGGATCTGTTTATTAAGAAATCGGAAAAAGTCTTGCGTGTTTTATTTTTTACGGATACCTTATTGGCCAGTAACCGGGTAATTTATTTCTGCAATCTTCTACAGAATTGATTATGAAAATGTTCGGGGGTGTCCCCTGAATGTAACGTCAAGTTGGCGGGATGGGGGTGGTTGAGCGTTAGCCGCCATCTTGGAAAACACGCTTTATCAAATATCTCGTGAACCAGGGGACACCCCTGAACATTTTCCAACAAGAAAATCAATTCTGTGAAAGAATTTGATTTTGACAATAAAGATTGCATTATGAACATACTTTTTTGCTCTGGTACTTGGACTATTATATGTAATAATTTAAAAAGTAATGTTACAGTAATTCAAATAAAAAAAATCATAATGTAATTTGATAGCAATAAAAATAATAATAATAGTAACCGCGATAATATAGAATTTGAACTAATAATAATAATAGCAAATAAATTAGAGAATGGAGAAGATACTTTTAATAAAATAAACGAATAAACCAGGTACAATTTTCATGTAGATCTTTTGGAGGTTGTTGAATCTGACCGTTCAAGAAGAAATAATTAGATAGGTAATTGATCAATCGATGGAATTTATAATTTCTCGAAGGTTAGACCAAAACAACAAAGGTAAGAAGGGAAACAACAATTAAATTAAGTACAATACACACGAAATATAATTCTCCTGTTTACTTTAAGAATACGTTTGTCATTCCCTTTACAGGGTTTTGGAAAACAAACGGTATTCAGTAGTCAGTTTTAAATATTTAGGACACTCAAATCACTGGAAACTTCAAGTGATTTCAAAAAACCAGATACACTTCAAAATCATTTGGTTCAAGAAATTATAAAGTACTATATCTCTATACAACTAAAAACAACATAGGCAAAATTCAGTCAAAGAAAGATGAATGTTACGGTTTCACACTAATCTAATACCAAGCAATCTATATACAGTATGCGCCGCTTATTAGAATCACGTTCGTACCCGGCGTTTTTGAGTTAATTAAGCGGCTTCTGTATAAAATGTATACTTATGGGATTTAAAAGGAATCTGTGAGTTATAATAGTACGTAGTATGTATTTATGGTCGATATGCACAAAAAGATAACTAAAACTGACGTTCGCGCACAACCTGTTTACCGTTTCGCAACTCAACCGTCCCTAGTTTAAGTAAATTCTTAGAAACAAGATTCTTCCGAAAAAAAAATGAAAAGGAGGAAAGATCCATTATAAACCCGAACTATTAAAAGCGACACGTCCAGGTAGTGTAGGCAAATGGAAAATTCCAACCTCAACAACTACATTAGGTAGTAAAAAACCGGTTAGTATGTACTGTTTTGTATGTTAGGAATATTACTTTTTTGTTATTGATGCAAGAATCCGGCGAAGATATATTTAGTTGTCGCAATAAACGGAAAGATTTGCTTTTAATATTAGGAAAAGGGATTTGGTTTTCATACTTTGATTCATATAAGCGGCTGACACAAATAACCAGTGATCTAAATAACCGGAACCTAATGTAATATCAATATTCAGTGCTATTAGATTAAAATGAAATATACTCTATTACTGTATATTGCATTTGAAAATAACCAAGTAAAAGCCTTAGGTTTAATTTGGTTGTTGCAAGTATGTATAATACTGGGTGATTTTTTAAATTTCTGATCTAGTAAGTCGTGATTTTTACGCCGTATCGAAGGTCACCGAAACGTAGGGCGTAGCGTTGATCACACTGCTATTCCAAATGTCATTTATGTGACAAATTGACTACTTAGTTATTACTGGAGTAGGTTATGTTTATGTCAACATTTTTGAAATCTGACAGTTGTGACAAATCGAACGATTCAAACTACGCCCTACGTTTTCCGCATCTTTTGTTTTAAAATTATGTCATGGCTTTCTAGATCAGAAATTTAAAAAATCACCCGGTAAATGTTATTTTCGTTTACGTTTGTATTTTGTAATAAACTCAATTAGTGTTAAATTATCACCAAGTGAAATGAAAAGATTAAACTGCCAATGCATTTTGAGCATTTATGTATTGTTATGTATGGTTGAATACAAATAATCCATACAGTAAATGTAATGGTTTGATACGATTATTTTAAAATGCAATATGCGAGTATATTGATTGCATTTTAATTTAATAGCATTATATAATCAACTAAATAGAAACAGGAAGTACATGACATCAGACAGAACATTATGAACATCAGACAGGGTTATGTGGTTATGAAGCGAAATACGCTGAAGAGTATAAAGATTTTGAAATTTCAACTTTAATTTGTATTTACGTACATAAATATTAGTTTTCAAAATTAAAAAGTATGAATAAGTTATGTGTAATCTATCTATATATTTAAAACACAAGACTTTTTTCTACAAACCACCGGATACATTATTTTCGGGTGTAAAAATTAATAAACTCTGGCGTTTTTCGATTTAGTAAATGCAGCGCTTTTCCGCGCTGGTCGGAATTAGTAAGCTGCTAATTACTAAGCTCGCTACTATAGCCCGGCCGTGTTTTATAAATAGAAATATCCTAAACGCAGAATTTCCGTTTTTCTCGACACTACGTCGAAACTCGACGGGTTCAATTTTATCTATATATAATTTCTCTCCATAGGTCGATCCTAGAAAAAAAATTATTACGAAGAATAAAATAATAGATAAAAGAATCGCAATTAAAATTATCGCACTAACTAACCCGAAAAATCCTAATTTTATAAAATGTTGATTAACTTATAAGCACATCATGCTTTTATAGTATACTAGCGTAACTCTTTGTAAGAAAAAAGATCTATTTACAACAGTGGAGCTGGCAACGCCGACGGCAATCTGTGTGCATACCACCCTACCACCCCGCATCATTCGTAGGTGCACGCGCATGCAAATAATTACAATTAACTTATGTCTCCGTAAACGCTAGTGGATTTCGAGAATGACTGAATAGATGTTAATGCCGTTTTCACCATTCCATAGCTTGTTTCTTGGAGACTGTTGTTTTTTATATAAATACAGGGTGTTTTGGAGAAGATGTCTTTCCGTTAAAGGGCAATAGAGAAACATGTGTAGAGTAACATCTTACTAACAATTTCCTAAAATGTCCCTTTGAAATGACAACCCCCCTTATAAAAGTAATAGGCACGTCACTGCAAAATAGTAGATAAAACTGTATGAAAAGAAAATTGTGTCTACTAGTACATACTTCTAAAGGCCATGGACAAAAGAACCATAAACTAACCCAAGCAGGTAGCGGGATAAATATAAATTCTTCGAAAATTGTAATCAACACCAAATGGCAGTACGTGCTTTTAAAACGTTTTTAACTAAATAATAACACTCATTTTGAACATCTGTAATAACTGTTACTGACTCAGATCTTTGAGATTTGTAACTGCAGTATGCAGTTTGTCGTCAACTTTCTTTGTGTTAGGTGGTAGTAAACTTGAGTTTCGATTAAAACATGTTTTAGAATTAATAACTTGCATTAGGTAGTGTTAAGTGTTTGTTTTAGTGATAAGTAGTTTATTTAAGTGTATTTAGTTACTGTTTAAATTATGGCAGAACCCTATGCACCTGCTGAATGGACGGAACTTATTATTATTTTATAAGGCGAATGTCATCGCAATGGTGCTGCCACCGCCAGAGAGTATGCCCTTTGGTTTCCTAACCGCCGTCATCCAAATGCACGTACGATCGTACAAGCTATACAGAGAATGTTCGATACAGGATCGGTTATGCCAAGAGCTGGTGGGAGAGGACGCAATCCACACCACGGAGATGCCGCGGAGGAAGAAAACATCCTAGAGTTAGTTGAAGAGGATCCCACTCTTAGCGTGCGTACCTTAGTAGCACAAACAGGTGTACCTTCTACTCGCATTTGGCGTATTTTAAAAGAAAATTTCCTACACCCATATCATTTTCAAAAAGTACACTTATTAGAACCTGCAGCTCATATCCCGCGAGTGCAATTTTGCCAATGGCTATTGGAACGCAACCAGGAAAATCGTCAATTTGCACAAAATGTACTGTGGACAGATGAATGCTGTTTTACTCGCGCGGGGATTTTCAATTCACACAATAGCCACATTTGGGTTGACGAAAATCCTCATGCTGTTCGAAGACATTATTTCCAGAGGCGTTTCTCGGTAAATGTATGGGCTGGTATTTATCAGAACCGTTTAATAGGACCTTTTATTTTGCCCCAACGCTTAACCGGGGATTGGTACCTACACTTTCTGGACAATGAAGTGTTCGACGGACTTCCACTAGCTGAATTGCCCAGGCTTTGGTTCATGCATGATGGAGCACCACCACACTTTGCTCGCCAGGTACGGGAGTTTTTGAAAAACGAATACCCTAACCGGTGGATAGGACGTGGAGGACCCGTCGCCTGGCCTGCGAGATCACCGGACTTGACTCCCCTCGATTTTTGTATTTGGGGATATTTTAAAACATTAGTGTTGAAACACTCATGTTTTTCTACACAAAAATACAATTTACAAAATGGCCCCGCGTTGAAGCCAGTGAAACAATCGTTTATCTGCACGAGAACAGAACTATAAAAATGCTATAAAAAGTTATGAAAGTACATCATACTTACTGTAACGGAAAACTCAAAAAATATCTGCCACAGCTTGAGATTTAAACTCTCTCTTTACAAATTAATTAATCAAGTCGTAGGTATTGGTTCCACAGCTGTATAAATTGTGAAAAGGAATAGATAAGGGTTCAAACACAAATAAAAACTTAAAAGGGCGCCATCTGGTTCTGAGCTTAGTTAATTACAAATTAACCATTCAAAGATGTTAATTGAATAAGCATTAAAATTTATTAAATTCATTAACCAGAAAATGAATAGAATATTTAGTTAAAACAGAATTTTGTTTACTTAAAATTGTTGAAGAGATGAACTTAAGCATTCATAACCAATATGGTTCCGTTTTTCAGATCATTCAGTTTAGAATTAATAACATTTATTAACAGGAAAATAATAATAACACAACTTTGCATAAATAAAAATAAAACACACATCGTATATTTATTACAAGTCCACCCTAAATTTATTAGGTTATAATTATACCAAAATTAATCAATAAAAATTCATTCAAAACTTTTCATTAAATAATGAAAAATAGCTCAAAAAAATTGATTAGATCAACCACAAATATTGTCCAAAAAGCATTAACACAAATATTACTGACTCATCTTATTCTGGACAAAAAAATCAACGAATATCTAAATGAGATTAGACAAATTAAATCAGTTCGAAAGTATCAATATAAATGAATTGTGATTAAATTAAAGTTTAAAGATTTTTAACTAACAAGGAGAGTTTTCCCTAAAGAAAATTCTTAACTATGACATTCTTCAATACTTGAATTACAAACAACTACTTAATATTACAGTACCTTGCATTTTTTTATTCATTAAACTCATGGAATACCATACACATAGTTCGGTAGAAATTGGAAATTCGCCTTTCATGCGGGGAACTTGCGGTTGAAGTCAGCGCAGCATCGAAGTGTAGATTCTCCATACAAAACGCGATCCAAATTAATTATTATCAACCCCATATGATTACATAAACCGATAGAGTCAGGCACAAAAACACCCAAGATTTTTAATTTGCTATTAAGTAATATCGTAATTATTTCCCTCGGAAAATTAGCGAAAATGTTTCTAAGAGCTTTAAATGGTTTTAATTCTCTTATAGCAATAAATGCTTTCAAATTCTTTAAGCCGAATTTTAGTGTACAAACGCACATAAATTGATCACTAAATTTAGGATTGCTTCAAGAGATTCTTCTCTCATTAATAAACGGCACTTAACTGTAGGTCGGATGAAATGAAATAATGGCTATTACACATTCTTCCAAAAACAATAAACCACTATGATTTATACGCAATACGAAATTACCAGTCTTTCAAACACAACTTAGTGCATGTAAACCCTTTTCAAAAGGATTAGCACTTAACGAAATAACTATAACGGTAATGCACTTTAACTAGAATGTCTTTCAATTATAAGGGATTAATGAACAGTAATCCGTAAACACTACTTCAAAATCGATCAATCATTATTGATCGAAACTCGAACGATAAAACCGCACACCCCATAATATCGACCATTCGCAGCAAGCGTGCTTTTTCAAGTCTGCTAAGTGAAGCCACGCTACAACAACCCTGATCTCCGCGGTCTTATTTCCGTGTAGAAATACATTCTTATTTCCGTGTAGGAATATCAGCCAATCGCGAGGTCTCACTCACAACTAAATATCGATCGATTTTTAAGTAACCAATCACAACAAGTCGCCTGTTTTTTACTTAACCAATTATCGCACGGCATCTAAAAAAGCTAATATCGATCTTTTCTCTAAAACTGCATAAGCTTCGGCCCCCATTTTTGTTAAACACTTATATATTAAAAAGAATGGAAATTTGCAGAGCCGAACTTAGGATTTTTAATAAGAATAAATGCTAAATTTTACGTACGAAATACTGTTGGAAAATGTACCCGTTACAGTGTACAGGACAGAAGTGGATACCGAGGAAGAGCTAGGCGTACGTATTGAAATTGCCGCAGAACAAATTGGTGCAAATGCCGACATGTTTGTTAACATAAACGAATCTATCATACGTCGTGCGCGAGTGTGTGTACAGACTAACAGCGACCTATTTGAACACATGTTACAAAGATTGTTTGCATCTAAACGGTAAGTTTTACCCATTTTGTTAAAATCACAGTTGTAAAATAAAAAACAGGCAATGGAATCTACATCACAATTAGGTCAATGAACGTATGTTAGATTTTATTTACTGACCTTAATAAATGATCAAGTCATCAAGGTAGTGAGTCACCCTGCAACTGCTGCTGAAATTTCATTCTGTTGTTTCTGTAAATTGATACGTACGTAGCGGAGGTCAGTCTTTAATTTAGTGGTGCAGATGTGAGATCATTGTTTGCTTTATCAGTAATTCCTGATTAAAATCTTACAAATAATGCATAGTCGACTCGTGTCTTGCAAAAAATACGGTGAAATCCGAATTATTTTATTTTTAATTTTTATTTTATGAGTTTTGGGGTCTCTATATGGTCACCTTTCACCCTTTTAAAGCATTGCATATTTTTCTGGAACACCCTGTATTAGAGATATAAAGATATAAATAAAACGGTAACAGATAAAGGAAAGCTGTAAGGGAACGAATTGTAGGTCTCGAAAAGATCTCAAAATGTCTCAAGAAGAAGAAATTCTGAGGTGGCATATATGCATGTTAAGACATGCATATATGCCATATATCATATATCAGGTTACTCACAATCAAAATATTTCTAATAATAATTTTTTCGGAAAACTTTTTCCCCCTGGAATGTTGTTTTACTGCACCCCTGGATGAAATGCTATTAATCGTTGTATTTCTTTACTTTTAGAATTGCTTACTTTAGAAGTATCTTCTGTGAAAATTCGAAGCTTGTCGCTTACGCCATTCAAGCGATACCTATATGTAGCCATCATAATTTTTCAAGAAATGCCTCCCCCTGCGACTCCTTTGGGTTTTTAGAATTAAGAATATACTCATGCACCCCTTTGGAGTAAGGCCCACCTGCTTGTAAAATTTCAGCTTATGAAGTCTTCTAGTTTCTAGAGATCTTTCTCGGTGGACATCGGACATCGGAACTGGCTATCATTGTTATGCTCACGGGCATGACCGATGTTATCAGTGTGATAGTTAATATATAGTGGACCTCGAAAAAGAATGAAGAAAGTCAACGTTTGCTTAAAAAAAGCGCAAGATAATTAAATTTTATCGAAGATTTTTAAAACTAATTTATTACGTTCAGTGCACTAAAATTGATCACTACACTCTCAGTACTTTTGTAAAACTTAATTAAAATAGAACAAGGCCCGGAAGGAAAATACCATACCCATATTTATAAAAGTGCATTCTTATGATAACAAAATCAACCAGTAGTTATTTCTCATGATGACACTATTCGCTTCAGCAAAATGATTACCCTTCAAGCATTAATGACAGTGTTTTCAGTTCTATTAAAATTTGTTATTTATTCTTAGAACTACCGTTGAGTTTAAAATTATGTAGGTATGTAGAACCTCCCTCAACCCCTTAATAAAATCGAACCAAGTATGATTTTGCTGTGGGATTGCTGTTATTAATTCTTTTTTCTTAACAAAAATTGATATAAATTTATAGTATCAGCAAATATCAAGAGAAAACTGAAATTAACTAGAGAAAAAAGACCTAACCGAATATCTTTTCAGAATTAACAAAACATCTACAGCTAATAAAATGTAATATTCTTTCCGTTTCATGAAATAACTGACAAAAAAAACCTTTTCTGGTTAGTACTGAATTTATCGTAGCTTTTGTAGAACCCTAGACTGAAAAAATTTGGTGTCCCTTGAAACAAAAAGGCTAAATACAAGTTGTTGAGATATCTAAAATAAAAAATTTATTCATTCAATTTTTAACCGCAAATAAAACAAGACATATTTTTGATGTTGGTTGGTTTAGTTTAGTTTTGTTTGTTTGGAATAAATAACGGAATAGCGGGACTGCTAAGGTAACATGGCGAAAGCTACTGGAATTTAACCCCAAGTAGGAGTTCTTTGCTTTATTTATTTGTTATCTAACAAGAAAGCATTTTTAATCTTTTTTTTCTGAAAGAATAACTCTGAATCCAACTGAAAGCAAACCGCTTATCCACCCTGCCTATTCTATATTGCATTTGAAAATAATCATCTCAAACCATTGCATTTACTGTATATTTATGCAAGTAACAATACATAATAACTCAAAATGAGCTAGCCGTTTAACCCCTTTCATTTCATTTGAGGACAATTTAAGACTAATTATTGAGTTTTTTAAAATGTAAAAAAACGTAAATGAAAGTACCATTTATTGTAAAATAAAAGATGCAAAGGTGTATTTTTTATAACAAACCACATCTGTTCAAGGTAAAATGCATATGTACTTGCAACGACCAATCAATTTAACCTAATGCTTTCACTTGATTACTTTCAAATGCAATATAGCGTAGTAGAGTATATTGCATTTTAATTTAATAGCACTATATATGTAATATCATCATACAAACTATTTGTTAATTTAATTTTAGTTGTGTAACTTGCTATGCACAATACAGTTAAAGAGAGTACATTTTGCAGTGTTACTGAGCTGTGTAAAATTTTTGTTGTTTCGTTTGGGAAAAGGAAAAAAATTAGTTTATCTTTATAATTTGATTTCACAGAAGATTAAAAACGCTTTAGTATTTCGCAAAGCATACTTTCTGTGTCTTCTGGGTATTCCTTTATTAACTAGTAACATTTCATTAAACGTCTTTATAATGTTGTATTCCGCCCTTTTTTTGCAAATGTGCTTGTAAGAAAACTCATTATTAAAAAAAAATAAATACATTGATTTTAGACTAATTATCTTTTGTAAAGTTAGCCGACACTTAACTCAGAATAAATATTGATATATAGAAGACGCCTGATATTTTAATGTAGATTAATATAAGGAGTTCCTAAGCTCTTTCATATACTAACATCAATATTAGATGGTTTAATATTTCTACTTGATAAGAATCGATATCGACTAAACCATTTGACCCATATTTCAGTCTTTTTGGTCTTACGTAAATCTGGCGTTGCTTTTAATATTTCGAAATCTACATCGTCACCATCTCCTATTTATGACACCGTTAGAACATTTTGTCGTGTGAAAGTAGAAGAAAACTCAATCTGAGATTGTCCTCCCATCCAGGGTGTAACTAACATAAGTAATAATCTCGTAATGGGGGATAACTGTGATTATCCCGAAACATATTTTCCTTATCAACATGTGGTCGCTTCCTGCTAGTTTTCGAGAAAACTGTATTTTAAATTGCAAGTACGGCCCTGTTGAACTAATTAAAGTTGCGAATACCATTTCATAATGTGCAAGTGAGTGGTGTTCTTTCGAGCATGTACTCTTATAATTTATTTTTTTCGTTCTGAGTATTAAAAGTATAAAAAATTGTAAACGTTTGTGCAGTTAATTGTATACTGTGTCATAAGGCAATCCTAATTGTAGGACAGTTGTTCAATAAAAAACATTATATATACTCCTTAGAATAACATTAATTTTTAAAAGCAGAGAACACCCACTAATCGTGCCTCATTCCTTGCGAATTATGATGTTTGATTCTATTTGAATGGAATACATTATTTTGTTTAACTCGCTGTGTTAATTACAGTAATTAGTATAATAATTATATACTGCGATGAACCCCAACACAAGGTCAATTTAATTAAATAATATCACGCAGTAAATTTCGTTTACCCTTTTAAGCTGACTCGTGTTTATATTAATAGAGCATGACATAAAAATATTTACTTCAACCTTAATAATTCCTGTACCTGGAACGAGACTTACTACCAAAACATTTGGACTTCTGCAACTAGACAACAGGAACATAAACACTGTATGAAGATAAGAAAGAACAATGGATACTTGTATGAACATCAAATAAAAACATGAATTAATTCAAACACAGATTTTTATTTTTATTGTGGTTAAAACGAAAATCAAAATTCAACACACAACACAAGTGTTTAACCAAAAGAAATTCAAAATTAGGAAAATCTTCCTAGAGTTTGCTCAAGTGTTTTAGGTCTTAGTTACAACCTGACAATGGGGGGTAGAAACTGGTATCCACTTCAACAAACTACCATAAAATAAATTTATCAGTCAATAAAATAATTATTTACAAATGCTAAATGAATTTATTAAACTAAATTGAATTATCTTTGATAATAGATAAATTCAAAATTGTTTAATTGGTATCTCTTTGTTATTTAAAAACAATCCAAAATGAGAAAAATTAAATTCTAGATTTAAACAAAAATTGTCTTTATAACTTTAAAATTCTTTATGTGAACAAAAACTTTCTTTTCTTAAAAACTTTTTATTAATTTACTCCACTTGCATTGTTGGTAATACCGACTATTTCCAATAGACAGCTGATCGATTGACCAAATAAATCGATTCTTCAAACCAATAAATAAATCTTCTTTATTTTGTTTAAATAATATTTACAATCCCAAATAATTGTTTATATGTGGAAATATTTCTTCTTTATTTTATATAACAGGTTCATTCATTCATAAATACTTTGTTTATATTCGACGTATGTTTTATCAAAACATGTGGTTATGACTTAACCTTACTTTATTTTAGCAAATTCTTGTACGAGTCGACGTGAATTCTATAAATACGTTTTATCGACTGAAATTGTTAATTTTTCATGGCCTTTTTATATGTTTTACCAATACAATTGAAACACAACACAGATTTTTAAAACAATCGTACGTCAAAGTTTTCTAATGACGTCACTATCGAAAAACATGTGTTCATAATTAGCACTACATCTTAAATCTAAAAAGACAGAAATGTAGCTGGAAAAATAACGATTAAAACAACATAAGACACGTATAGTCTAAAATCAACATTAACTGAGAAAATTAACAAAAATTATCAACGGTCTAAAAATCTCATTAAAACTTAATTACAAATAAAACTCATTGACTCCAGCTACACTTGCACAAGAAATGATTACATGGCTACCCAAGGTAACTCATACATATAAAATTTACATAGAAAAATATTTACAATAAAAGAAAAACTCAAATGAAAAATCTGTTTATTCGTTTTAAGAGTTCAACGATGCTATACAAGATCCTACACAAATATCAACATAAATGAAATCAAATTATACTCAAACTTGTCTAGCATACAGTCCTCCAACTGCTTGCATTCAAACAACGGTGAAAAATGTTCTATTAAAATAAAAATTTGGAAAACCTCCAACATATCGAAAACAGCTGATTTTTCTTAATAATTAATACAAATCCCTTAATTACAGGAATTAGTAAGTTAAATGCACTATTATAGACATCATAATAATGTCCTATTTTACATATTTTTAGTGAAATATAATCCCGAAACTGGTTCAGCTTACTAGGATAATAAAAATACTATCTGCGGTCCCATCAACGACACATCAAATTTAAGAAAAGATAAAAATCTTCTATAAGAAATGGACAAGCTATCCTAAACATGTAACATGGGTTACATACATCATGTTTTAGTACAAAACAATCAAATGAAATGATATTCCTTTTTATAAAATATCCTTTTAATAAACTTAGGTTAAATATTATCGACACCTATCATGGTCCTATTTTTACTTGAAAACTATCTATAATCAAGCATGTAGTCTTTAGCATGAATAAAACTACTGTCCTAGCATGTACATCCTTTCTTTTGTTGCATGAATCATTATATAAATGCTATCTGACTAAACCCGATACCTATCGTAGGCTATTGATTGTTTTTAATATGTCGTAAACTACTGAAATTTTCAAATAGATGATCCATATCATCGCAATACATTTGATAAGTAATGAATTTACAATGATGGGTAATAATTTGTCACTTTTTCATTCAGATTGCTCTAATTTCATTTTATTATTAAAAAATGAATGTACCTTACAAGATACAATCCTTGCAAATTAAAAAAGAATATCATTTGAAATTGTTGATACCGCGCTTTTTAAAATAGATGCGGTTTATGTCTGGTTTGTCGGCATCTTCAATGCTGAAAAGCTGAACTTATAAGGTTTATTAGAAGATTTATAACTTTCCATAGATACACCCTGTATACACTTTGAATTTTCACCAAATGGTTCGAAGAGAAGTCTTAGACAATTGATTCTGCCTTTCAGTCAGTTGTATTTTATATGTTTACAAGAGTAAAGTAAAAGCCTTATTTATTATAATATAAACTACTAGAAAACGCGCGATGTCCGATCGTTTTAATGGCCAGTTACCCCTTATTATTACTCCTTACAGAACGTCGTCTCTAGATATATTTCATAAGGAATGGGCAACTTTTATTTGGAAGTATTGACTTAAAAACCAGGACATATTCTTGAACGTCGGAATATCTTACACTTGCGCTGAGGGCAAACTGCTTTGTCATTTTGTTGCTATTCGGAATCTACATTTTTAATAGTAGCAATTTTAAAGAATTTTTTACATATTATATAGTATTGGAAAACCTTCGTCTAGGAATAGCAATTTCATGTGTAAGCAAAGGAAAATACATCAGAGAAAGATAGATATTATGACATGCTTGCCAAATCTTAAAATATAGTAACTTTTCTTTGTAAGGTTGGTGCTATAGCTAAGAGTATTTAAATATAATTGACGTTTGTCATTTTGGCACAATCACCTAAATTGTTTGAAGCTTTTCAAAGTCAACAATATTTGCACGTTTAGTAAATAAAGATAAACAACGGATAATTCCGCTGCGGTATTAAAAATACTTTATTCTTTAAACAAAATGAACAATTATTTTAAAGTAGAATGAACTCAACTATATAATAAAATAAACAATTTAGGATATTGTGTCAAAATGTCAAATTACGTTTAAAAATTCTTAGCTACAGCACCAATCTTACAAAAAATATTTTTAATACTATATTTTAATGAAATAAATAAAGATTAGTAAAGTTTCACAATATTTATTAAAATGTAACCTAACAATTGTTTCGACAGCTAAGCTGACGTTATCAAAGGTAATATGTATATAATGACAACTTACCTGTCATATTTTAAAACAATGGTCAGGTTATATTTTAATAAATATTGTGAAACTTTTTATTAATTTTTATTTATTTCATGATTATGGAGTTTCACAAAGTAAGGCTCGAGAGAGTAAAAGCTATATTTTAAGACTTGGCAAGTTTAGCATGATATCTATCTTTCTCAGATGTATTGCTATTCGCTATTTTTTCTTTGCTCACACATGAAAATCCAATCCCTAGATTGGAGTTTTTCCAATACTGTATAAATTATATTGGTTGTAGATGTAGATTTCTTATGTTGGCAGTATGATTTTATCAATTTTAATGACAGTTTTACTAGGAAATCTTATATCTTCAGTTTTTCATGCTAGTTTTAGAAAAAACTGCAATGTTTCTGGAGGTTTTGAGAATCAATACTTACCACATTATTGTTAGAAATAATGTCTTTCAAACCGCCTTAACCGGATTAAAGATACATGAGGCACTCCTGTAACCCCAAAAGCACTAGCGTGTAATAATGTGTGGGTTACAGAGACATTTGTCGCTCTTCGCTTTTACGCTAAGGGTTTATTTCAGGAAATCCTTAAGTAACACTTCCCTTGTATTTTTCACGTTTTATGTATATACAATCTCGTGGGTTCTATTCGCACTTATTTTTACGTCTTGAATTTTTTTAATTTATTTTCAGCGTGCAGGGTGTACTGAAATTAAAACTTATTTCCACTGGCGGCGTTGAGCTTATATAAGTTGGAAACAGCTATATATGGGTACATTTACCCTGTTCCAGCTACTAAGCGTATATGTATGTACATTGTACATTTGTCCTACGTTTTCTGTACCACAACGAACGATATTAAACATTAATGATGATGTCAAAATCAAAACCACCCCTTAAGCAATGCGGAATTATTACTGTTAAGATAACTGTTCCGCGTTTTCCTTCCCATTCTATCCCTATTAATATTAATACATAATTCATTAATGTTGGATTGTATTATTCCCTACTTAAATCACAAGAAAATTTAATTTTCTTGATAATACGATAACAAATATCTTTGGCGCAGTAAATTATACTTAATAAGATTTTTCAGAGTTAATAAAAGGCAAACCTTTTTAATCAAATAAGATTTCTTTATTATCTAAATGACTTATTATACCGATTGTATCTTTTTCGAGGTTATTTCAGAATTTCTTTTTTCCTGTTCCTGATTATATTCTTGTTTGTTTGATATTGGGTCTCCAAATAAAATAAAAAAAGGTCTGTTTGAAGGAACCTAAAAAAATGGTCGGATGTGACTTTTTCCTCTCACGCCATTAAATTTATCATTTTGAATAGGTATAACAATATTAAAGGGGATAGATTCACATTAATAATTTCTCTTGCACGTCTTTTTTTATCTCCGTAGATGGTGGTTTAATATTAATATGTTGCATAATGCAGAAAGCGTGTGGTATGGTTGACTTTTAGATGTAAATTACTTCGCCCAAGAGTGAAATGTCTAATGCAGTTATTAAAAAAAAGTTAAACAAACACGTTGTCAAGTTCATCAATTTTTTGTACTGCTTAAAATATTATCACCTGAATGTAAATTATGAGTAATAATAAGTAGAAAGTAAATCCGATAAACGATTATGATCTCCCACACAATTCACATATTGTATTCTCGTCCAAATAATTGTCATTCCTCGTCAATTCACATCAATCTAAAATTGCTTTCAAAACATTTTCAAGATCACCCGGAATTTGATGTAATATTTAATTGAACTGAAATTCGCTGGTGGTTGTCTGTCGTGAGGTAGACAGACAACCACCAGCAAATTCGTATATTGTGTCGGTATTATAATCATTAAATCAAATCAACCATTCTTTATTGTGCTTACTTATCCTAGTTATACGTGTTTATAATAATCTTTCTGTCATGAAAGTTATTTTAACTTATGGCATGCAACAATACAATACATTCATTTTCAGCTTTAATGAGAAGTTTATCTCTACAAATGTCTCGAAGATACTCGACATATGAACCACTCATATACTGATACAAGATTGTATAAAAGGAAAAAAGATTTCAGTGTTAGTACGTACATTCAAGTTTAAATCTTAGTCTATTTGCGACCCTAAAATAAGTGTTTATTTCAGATAAGGGTTTTTGTTTGGGTAAAAATAATTTCGTTTCACACCAGTATCAAGTCACTGTTTTGGTCACGTATGCAAACCACTTAGTTTATTGTATAGTCAACAGAATTATTTTGAACAAAACTAATTTCTTTGAAGAACGCTAATAAATTTTTCGTATCAAGATTGTACAGCAATTTTCGAACCCTTTTCAAACAAATATTGTGTATTTTGAGTCAAACCTTTTCGATATTAAATGTTCACAAAAGATATATTGCATTCGGAACTATATTTATTACACTAAGGATTGGGGTTCATTCTGATAAACTCCGCCTTTCTCACGAAATCGTGCATCTTCGCCTGCGCTTTCGATAATATATGAAAAGAAATTTGGTTTAATTTTGTTATTGGTTATATTGATGTCAGGCTTAACTTCGTCCCCATAGACGTAACTAGGGGGGCTTCGGGGCCCCCACCAAGCCCCCCAAAACAAAAAATACCCCCCGAAAATAGATTCAAATCAGAAATTTTTTGTAGTTACTTTTGTAATAAAATAGGAAATATAAACAACCAGAAAAGCGCTATATTAAAATAAATAAAAAATTAATAAATCATAAGTATGACTTTACATTGATTACAGTAGAAATGCCCTATGTTGAGAGTAGCCAAATAAATATGCGATGGAATCCCCACTTTTGGACATGAACAGATGAACATATGTGGATAAGATTTTTATAATTAGTTTGCCCGACGTCTTAAAAAAAATTAAAAAATAAACTTCATATTTAACTTATTATCAAAAATAAATGTTACGAAATTCATTATGCAGTACTAACTTCAGTTATGTAAATTCTGGTATAAACCTTAACAATACATAATAAGATGATTAAAAAACCTTGAACACAAAACCTTTGCACTCGTTACATCACCAAATCGTTGTTAAAATTAAAAGATCTAACTCACAATAGTTCAAAAGAATTATTTTGCAAGTGTAAATTTAACGTTCAGTCAATTACTATTACGTATTTCTAAGGTTTTATAACTAACTGTAATGTCTAGAAAACAGCTTATTTAAGGTTCATAAAAGTATGATGTAGAGTTATACCGGGTGTCCACTCTCAAAAGTCGATCATAAGCAATTAACATTGCGCATTTTACTTTTATGTATTTGCTGTACTTTTACTAAATCAATACATATTAAAGTATTGAATAGTTTAAATAGTCATTATTAAATTCATTTATACGCTAAAAGGAAATAATTTGAAAAGCATGGCTTGAGATACTTAACAATAGTCAACTTTTAAATTAGTGTTTTAAAATAAAAATTGCACTCTTAATATTATATTGGTATCATTTGATGCGCAATAATCTTCTCGTTCTATTGATACCATTATTTTTCTTGTAGTTGAATTTGGCAGGAATCACTAAATCACCAAAATCGTTCAAGACAATGTTAAATGCATATGTTCGAGTTTGACAACGAACAGGCTGTATAACTATATTTATCTTTAAAAGTTACCTAGAAATTTACCTTAAAAATATTATCAATTAATTAAAAAATAAAATTGTAAAGAATTTGAAAAATCACCAAATTTTGGAAATGCAATGAACATGTCTAATTGGGAAATTGAATAAGTATACTAATTAAGGCGTACTTTTAAAAAATCGTTTGTAAAATCTCCCTAAGTAATTAAATTAGTACTATCATTATGATCATAAGTTTAAACAGTACTTATATCCTTAAAATGGCTAGAAAAACATTACATTTAAACCTTTTTTAATCATTTAACCCTTAGAAGATGTAGTGGGGTACATTTTGTACCCTAAAACTGAGTTTTTGTTAATAAGTTTAATTGTGGATTATTTTCGTACCTTAAGATTTTACATTGTGTCGAGATGTGCTTGTTACATTATTTGATGCACATAATACCTATTTTATTTTTTAATTTATAATTTAAACTAAAAAATAGGCTAGAAATAAGTGAATTGTTGAAAATCCATTCCCAGTTTAGTAAATCAATTAAATAAATTTGATAAAAAATACAACATTAAAAAATAAGAAAGAAAAAAAGAAGATAAAAGAAGTTATGTGCGCCAAATGCAAAAACAAAGGGAATGACTAGGAACTGCAGCGGTAGCAACAACTGATTTTAGTGTTGGTATAATGTTTAATTTTATTTTAATTTTTGTAACATGAAAATAAATAGATTTTTATTAACAAATTATTCGTTCAAAAAGATAAAACTTGTGAGTAAAATTATGTTGGGGTACATAATGTACCCCACTCCGGTCACTATGTAAGTATAAGAAAGTATAACCTACTTTTAAGATAAGTGTGGTACTCTCCGGCGCTAATATTTTTTTGTAACTCAGTTATGTTAAAAGCGGGGCGATAATAATCCAAAGTAGCTGTCGTTCCAGCTTCGATTCCATTGGCAGGTAAGTTTTTAATTTTCACACAAAATTCAAAATGACACTTTTTCTTTTTGAGAAATCTACTGCACGTATTTTAAAATTAAACAGTATCTGTTAGTTATTTTCTAATGATTAAAAGTAATTTTTTCAGCCATTTCCTGAAAACAATATTTCACATATTTATTATTATTATTATCACTAATTATTATGTAATTAAATTTTCACTAATTTTGTAATTAAATACTTAACAACCTATACTCCAGCTAAGAATGCATGAAATGAGTCATTTTCGTAATCACACCGGAATAAAGAAATACGACCCGAAGTGAGATAAGATAAGTGTGCAAATTTTACGTTGCTAAGAATTCAGTGACGTACACTAGAACCAACACATTTTCATTGCTTCGTTCACATTTACTTTTAATTAAAAAGGGGTTTGTTTTGCTAATGAACCTTTATAGCTCATTTATTGTTTATTTTATTATTTAGATTACAGCGTGACCTTCGGGTAATTGTAGATGCATTTTACAATTTCGCCCACGTGTTTGTGATGACTCATTTCTTGTTACTTTGGTCACAGTATAGTCCGGTTGTCAATGCAACAAGATCATCATTTTTACTTAATCTTTCAACATTTCAAATGACATTCTGGTTTTTAGTTATGTGCAATATTGCGGATTAGAATTCCAATTTTAGGATTATGCGGAAAATATTTTCAGAAAGAAAAATTGTTTTGAAAAAATTATAATGTTACCTGCCAGTTGAAATCAAACCTGGAGCGGAAGCATTTTGGTTTATTATCACATCGCTTCAACTATTGCACTACGAAAAAACATCAGCGCGCGTGCTACATTTATTTTAAATGTTGTTAAAGGTGTATTCATTTAAACAATTTTTCTTAAAAAAAGGTGTAGATCTAATTTTTTTCACAATTTTTAGGATATTAGTACTCTTTAAACTCCTAACGATAATAATTAAAAAAAAACAGTAATTTTAAGTACTAGGAGTGATTTTACAGATGATTTCCTAATGCAACATACGGTATGTAGATACACAAAGCCCTTTTCTTTAGCCCCCCCCCCCAACCTAGACCTAGTTACGTCTATGATCGTCCTTTTAATTTTAGAAGTTAATATTTCCGGCACCAGAGTGATGCTTTTTCAGTATAGATAAGCACATGTTCCGTTGTGGGAGTTTGCCCTAAAAGCGTGTCTGTGCTGTGTAGCTCTTCGCAAGAACGGACTATCCCGATACCCGTTCAATATAAATTCAGAAACAGAAACTATGAGATTTCTGTTTTGTGTTCAGGTAGTTTAATAACTTTATGTATCGTTGTGTTTACGGTTGAAATTTTCAATTAGACATCAAACGTTTCCGTAGTCAATCTAAAGTTGTCCGTTTATTCTTTTGGTTAATTTAATGCGATATGGCAAGCAATCAACAACGTGGTGGTGAAACCTATCCCTTGAATTGTGAAAGATCTCTAAACTCAGTTTACATTGGATTATGTGCTATGTTAATATTCATTTACCTTTCTGCGTAAAGAATTAGTAATAAACACCAGATTTTGATAATCATCAGCTCTAATAAGGACGAAAGAAAAGTTCCCTTTTTTCTCGAAAACTATCAAACCGGTGATTCGAGTTCGTTCTGGCAATTATTCAATCAAGTAATAAAAAAGAATTTTAATAAAAATTTAAAGATTTATTTAATGAAGAAACTTCAGAGTTTAGCAGTAATAATCCTCTGTTCTACTACTGGCAACGTTAAAGTGTAAAAGTTTTTTGTAGTGTTTAAACAAAAGGCAATTAAGTGTTGGTGTTGTTTGTGTTAAAAAATGATAAAAATACAAAATTGTAATGCAAGGATCGGGTAGCTTCTGTTATTTTCGCAATTGTTATGGTAATGTATTTATTGAATTTAAATACTTTTTATACTGGTGTTATTTTAGACCTCGCTTTAGATACTGGTGACATAAAATGACATTTTCAATTCTAGCAACAAAAAGTCATTTTGGTAAATAAGTTTTATTGAATTTCCGAACGAAAGTGACGTCTTGGTTCATGTTTCTTGTGAATGTAGTAAAAACTTTTGTAATTTAGGAGATTCCTAATTAAGCTTGCTTTGTTATCCTTTTGCATTTTTGCGTTGAAACTAAAAGAAAACGGACATACTTTATATTATTGTGTTCTATTTACAAATATTCGAGACAAATGAACTTTATCCGATAAATGAATTGAACAAAGTCAACCACCATATTGTAGTCAGCGTTTTGGAACCATAAAAAACGGATTTGTAGATTCTTGTCGCAACCTTTTTTAAACAATAATAAGAAACAATTTTGGTGGCTCCCTTTATAATGTTGTACATTTATTCTTGTATTTAATCTGAAATTAGTGTGACTTTGTGATTACTACTTTAATACGCATACAATTATTTATTTAAGGAAGAAGTCTAACCTGGGGCTTTGGATTTTATTGCGTAAGTTGTTTTATGTTTTGAGTTTATAATGTTACATACTGGCTCAAACATGGGGCTTTTGTTTATATTACACAGTTACGGGTTGTTGATACAAAGTCCGTAGCATCTAAATCGAAAGTCGACTTTCTGGGTCGGCGTTCTAACCAAGTGAGCTACCAGGGCAACCTACAGTAGTATGACAACTCTACTATACCAAGCGGATAATTGTAAACAAACAAAATGTACTAGATATAATTGTTTCCTCAAGTTTAATGACTGGCATTTCGTCAGCAACACATCAACTGTCAAAGCTAATCTAGATTTTTAATAATCCTATAAATTAATTAACTATTAAATTTAAGGTAAACAATAATTCATGTTTTATCTTAGTTGGACTTTCTGAATTAGTTTAGAAGAATGGAATTGTATGCAAATATTTACATCTATGTCATATACTTTTTAATACTTAGATTTATGGGTAAAATTTTTATAATTGGCTATTTGAAAACCTAAGATGGAAAAAATAAAAGTTCTATTTTGATAACTATCTAAACGTTTTTCACATTGTTATACTTACTTCTAAAAACTGCCGAGATTGCAATACAAAATATCAGTAGGAAGATCCACTTTTTGATACTTTTTTATATTAAACCGAGAGGGAGCATGATTTAGGGAGCGAACGCTCTTATTACATGCACTCACAAATTACGGGTCAAGAAAATCTTGAGTATTTTTGTTTATATATATATTAAGATTATTATAGATTAAGATAACCTATACATATTATAAAAATGAATCATCACCCTTTTAAGAATGTATTCACATTTTTCCACCATTGAATGTGACAATCCGAGTATTTTTTTTAAATACGAGTCTAATTTGAAAATCCAACTAATATTAGGTAATATTGTTGTAAAAAGTACCACAAATTAGTTCATAGACCTTACAAGAGTGTAAATATAGGTTTGAGATCTTGCCTGTCACTTTATTTTTTGTAAAAATTGAAGTTATAACTTGCATTCCCTGAATGATTCAAGCGTCCCCTGAATGATTCGTGTGTTTCTAGAATAATAACGTTCCCTGCATGATGAATGGGATGACATATTTACAACAGCCTTGGTAGTGTAATGCCTGGCGTGCCGGACTTTCACCCAAGCGGCCCGCGATCGACTCCCGGCGTCGGCCAGATCTGATTAGGGTTTTCTGCAGTTTTCCTTAGCTGTGACACAAATGTGGGATTTGCGCTGTTCCATCTGTAAGTCGGCTGCAGCCGCACATTGGACCTACATAATAATAATCGCCCCCTCCCTGCCGCACAAGCTTATAGCTTCTGGGGCCTTGGTTTAGGTTATGGGTTGTAGTAGTTATTATTATTATTATTATTATATGATGTACAAAGACTAGACACTTTTAGTTTTAAAAAGCAAACATTATAATAAACATACATACAGTATAAGAAACACACAAATTAAAAACAGTTTTTTTAACAGAACATTTCCTTCTAGAAGTTCTATTGCTTCAAACTCTACTGAATTCAGCTTGAAAGTTTCTTGAAGAAATTCTAGTAGGAAGTTACTTTATATTTGTAGAATACTATTCATCTTTAGAATCTGTTTATTTGGAGGATTGGGCTAGTAATAATATATTATTCAATGAGCACCCAAGCAACACACAATAGTTGAATAAACGTGTATTTTTTTTTATACCAGTAGTATAATTATGGTTGAATGTCAGCTTCTTATAAAGGATAAAATGTCCGCGAGATAAACGTTGATATATAGTGTGCAATATACAAATAAACAACGTTTATGAAACACGCTAAATAGTTGTTGATGCAATAGCTTTATATTCAGCTACCAATTCAGGCTAATTCTCACTATATGGCAGGCTACCAACAGTCACCTGACCGACAAAACATTGTCCTGTACATTTTATATGGTCGCGACGTGGACGTGATTGTTGATGTGAATACCACCTTCATATAAAATGTACAGTACAATGTTTTGTCGGTCCGGTGACTGTTGATAGCCTGCTGTATAGTGAGAAAAAGCCTTTAAACGTCGATGCAGGTAGGTAGAATGGACGTTTCATGTTTATTTGGTATACTGTAATTAAGAAAAGATAAAGACAAAATTGCAGAAAAAGAGAAAATATTATTTATTTATTATTTAATAATGAAACGGTTCCATCCTGTTTACAATAAAAGAGTATTCGTTTTTAAGAACAGCTGATCTTGCAGGTAATTGGAGAACCACGGATGGGATGTAGTATACCTTGAAAAAAAATTCAAATAAATTTTACTGCAACATAAAAACAGTGCCAAGGTATACATATCAAATAATCTTCATACAAACACAAAAATTGAGGCTGATACAATTAAGTATACATAACAAATATTTTAAGATATGTACCACGTTGGCTTCATTATAAAAAAATTATACAAACTTAAATCCTTAAATCCTAATTTTTATATATAAATACATAAAACCTAACTTTAAACTGAATTTGCCGCGTAAATTGGTTTTCTTGCCTTCAGCTATTAAGTTACTAGTCATTAATGTTTTTTTATTGAAATTTATAGAATTCGCGAAGGCTGTTAACAATGGTATACGTTTTTATCATGCTATACAACATGAGGCCGGAATAAAGATTATCGTAATATGGTGTGAAAATTTACAGAACGAACGCGACCATAGCAGCAAACGTCGTTGAAAAACTAGCCAACAATAGCGTAGGTAGCACATAACAAAAGATTCGTCATGACAACATATAACTATAATAATAATAGTACTCACCTTATTAATACTCCACTCCAGCTTTAATAACCTACTGCTACAAACTACAGTAACAAAGCACAAATACTACATACACGTATACACCGCCATGATAGCAACAAATTGTAACGCTAATGGGGAGGCCGATGACGCGTGAATTATTACGTGTTGAAACCATCAAACGCTATTGGTTTAGGCAAACGAAGAAATGCGAATAATACCGAAGACGGCAATAAACATGATCGAATGTAGACGTTTAAATTACGTATAGCGTATACCTCAATGAAAAACATTTATTATTGTATTATAAGTACCATTTTTGGGGAACCTTAGTTGACCACAAATGCAACACGACACAAAGAAATACTGATCTGGCGCCAGTACATAAAATATCACAAGATTTTCACCGTGTCTGTATCAAAATGGTTAACAATACACGTATATTACACGTTTCAAAACATATAGGTAGATCGTACACGTTTAATAAATATACCATAACTAAAAAGTTACCAAAATATGATTGAATACACGTATATTAAACTATAACGCAGATTCCTGTGTTGCTTGGGCATATAATGATGGCTATTATTCATAAGGTTGAAGTTTACGACACGAGCCGTTTAGGCGAGTAAATGATATGCGATAGCCATTATATGCGAGTAGAATACTATAGTTTGTCCACGACAATTAAATATTAATATTAAAAAACTTCAAAATACTTTTAGAAATGTGTGAACTATGTTGAATATCGAATTTAAACAGGCTGCTCTGCAACTGTCTAGTAGTGATTATTCATTCATGACCGTTTTCAGCCATTCATGTATTAACAGTAGGTAGTGGTAGCCAATCAGCGACTAACTAGTAGTGATTAATAATTATCCACTACTGGTAGCATAATGTATATAATTATAAGTGAACATAGACAACTACATATTATTATACATAGTCGTGGACAAAAAGAGTTTATTCTCCTGCCCTGTGTTTTCAACCACTTTATTATCTTTCCCTGTATGTTCCACCACTTTGTCCTCCTTCCCTATGTTTTTAACCACTTTATCATCATTGCCTGTGTTTTCAAGCTCTTTTTTTCCTTTAATTTTATTTCCTATTTCAAGCTTATCCTTCTTTTTTTCTTAAGTCCTGGTTGCTATTAAGAGATCGTTAAGAAAGTTTTCGGCAATGTAGCACGAAAACGTTTGCTATCGTTTTGAAAGGATAGCGAAACTTCTCCTGACGATCTCTTAATAGAAACCAGAGCTTTAGGCTCTAGTTTGCTACTCTGAAAACCTGGTTTGATTGATCTATTTTTTAATATCTGTAACCTATCCATTCTCAAAAAACTGAAAAAATCAACATCCATCAATTTTCCAACTATTTCGGAGCGATTTAATCATAGCGGGAATGATTTTCTCATTCCGGGAACGTACAATTAATCTTGAGGCGTTCCCGTAATGATAGTTTTACATCGTTCCCGGAATGACAAATCATCAGTTAATTTTGCGCCATATCTACATAACAAACCATGAGCAAGATATTACAAGTTAAGTTAAAGCGAGCACATTCCCGAGAAACATGAATCAAACGAAAAATATGTAACTGAAGTTTTAAAATTACTGGCAGCGTTCACGAAATGACTATTATTAAACCTAACTTGATATTTTTACTAATGTACATTAGATTTAAATATAAATTATTTCTCAATAATATGAAATAGAAACATGCTTTCACCTTGACGCTGACATCAAGCTGGTACTATTTTATTCACTGTACTGCTCTTACCGGCAAAAAATGAAAATCTCACGTTCAAAACATGGAGCGTTCCCGGAATGATGCTAAATGTAAAGAACATTACTTCACACGTCTATGCCTAATAAGTCACTTTTTAATTCCCTTTTAAATAGATTTTAAAGTGATCTCTTCATAGTTATAGAAGAAGAAAAACACTGACGATAGCCTTTTGGAAATAATTCCATTTAAAAATTACCAAAATAAACTTCAATGATATACTTAATTTCTGAACCGGGGACAGTACTCGGAATGACGAATCACGGTTTTAAAATAAAAAAAAATAAGAGAAATTTTCGGTAATTACATTTTATTTTTATTTTTAGTAAAAAGACAACAAAAACTAAAATAAATAACATTTTCATGGTTAAAAATGCGTTTCATTTTGTTGCTATCTCTCCGGGACAACAAATGGCCAATTATAAAAATTTTACCCTTATTACACACCGAATTTACTGCGAAATTAGAATAGTTTGTTCTATACTCTTCGCATTGAATCGTTTACTCCTAACAACAGCAAACAAACCTTGTTTAATATCATTAAAATTCCTTTGAGATTTAACGCCCCAATCAATTTATATCAAGGCATTGTTTCTGGTGTTGCACAGTTAACATGCCGTATTGACAATTGAAACATTTTCAAACACAACACAGGGAACATTTGGCACAAACTGTTAGCCCCCGGCTCTTATTCACAAAACGATGTGTACCTAGTAGCGTGAAGCCCCGTGGCTACACAATTTTCTTATGTCACTTCTACTAACCCAATATCTCTCTCTATTCGAGCACCTCGTTATGTGTGAAGAATTGAAAATCTATTTTACTTCAACAAGTGTAAGTGTTCTAGAGAATATAATATATTTTTATTCATGCATAATAATCAATGAATATTTCAAATTGCAATTCAATATTTTTCGTCTTTTTCTTGGTGATGAATTCCTAGCCAGCGATTGGGGTACTATTTTATGAATACTTATTTCTTTTGCGATGTAATACTATTGGATTTCTTAAGGTTCAAAGTGAAGTGCCTACTTGTAAAGTTGACAAGCGACGAAATTTACGCGGGTTGAGGTAGAAGAAGAATATATCTGACTTTCCGAATGGCACTAGCAGTGGTTTTTGTGTGTATGACGGGGTTACGTTCTGTGTAAGGAATCGTGTCAGCTTATTCAGATTTTTGATAGAAATGGAGAAATTTCAATATGCTTCGCAAATTATGTAAAATTTTAAATTAACATTTGAAGATTTCATATTAAACTGAAAGGTAAACATTTACGTATATAAAATTCTAAAAAGATATATTGGCTGTACATGTAAATTTTCATGAAAGAGAGTACTATAAAATAGGGCATACATACGCTTGAGAACCAATCAACAGTGAAATTCTTATTTTACTTGTTTACAGATCCAAGCAAGCAGTTTGCTTATTTTGAAAGAAGCTTGTTTTTATATTTGTCAGCAAATAGATTATGTCGGTTGTAACATTCTATTTTATTTTGGCAGCAGTTCAACGTAGTTTGCATGACAATGCTTCATGGCCGACTGTTTACATGATGTTAGTTGGCACAGTAAGTAGTTTCCATTTGTATAGAGTTTGTTTGTGTAATCGCGCTAGTTGGGAAATTGTGATGTTTGGATAGACATTTTTTAAACAACAAATTGTATACTTGTGAAAATGTATATATTCATAAAATACCTACCAGTAATTTTTTAAAGCTTTATATTCCAAACATCGATTACCATTTTTATATATTTTCAAGGTCACCTTTATTGTGAATAAAATATTGTATCTTAAATTGTATCACTAGTTTAATTATAAAAGTTCTTTAATTACCTTATTCCTAAGTTACACCGTACTGCCCCTCACTTACCTGAAAATAAAATATAGAATTAGTAATGTAGACAAACGATAGTTTAATATTTAGCTCAAATGCTGAAAAACATTTTCCACAGAAATACATACAGAATCTTTTGCACCTAAAAATCTCAACAGCCACAAATTTAAGAAACTGTTCAAAAAACTATAAACTATTATTTTTAAAAAATCATTTGTTCCAATCAACCATAAATGAAATGTTAAATAATTTAATCGCGCCCTCTAATGAGTTAATCATAAAAGAATTATCAAGCTGTCAACAAAATAATAACTTCACTTTATCGGATAAATAGTAAATTTTGTAATTTTATTGTTTAAAGGAATATTTAAGTTAATAATTTCAATCATCGATCAAATTTGCAACTTACTTTACAGTTGATCTGATGTTTATTAATTATTAGAATAACTTTAAATAATGTATAGGTAAGTAAAACAAACTTTCCTTTTTATACCAATTTCAAATAATAAACTATTGTAAGGTTGAGCCGTGCGAGTACAAAAAAACAACTGTATGGAGCTATTTCTTTAGCAAAAGATTAATTTATTGGTTTTTCATTACTCATTACATAAAAACGATTCTGACATAACTATGACATAACTCATCTCTTTTGTTTCTCTAGGCCGATCATAATCCAAGCTGCCGCGTCAAAAACCACTTACACTATATCACTTTATTTCAGCACTAAAACATCATCACCTCTTCAATATGATAAAAGTTGGAGAAAATCTCTACTTCTTCCCTCTCTTTGAAATCAGCTGATGACATCTTTCTACACGAGATTGTATTAAGAACTAATAAAGCCTGAAATCTTCTTTCCAATTGGTATCTACAAACCATATACTATAAGAAATAGGAGATCAAAATCCTGTTTTCTTTCTTAGCAGTTTAGCCCCATGAATAACTTTTACACTTTTTATGGTAAATATTTCTATTCAATAAATTTTCTTCAAATTATTTAAATTTATATACAGTATTTTAAATTGATATAATGTTATTTTACACTTTGTAATAATTAAAACAAATATTTTATAAAATTACAAAAATTATGTTTGTTTACTTTTTTTTATATTTTATCTTTTTTTATTTTTATCTAATTTTATTTATAACCCTCCCAGGTTTATAAATACCACATTTACCTTTCAGGGCTACATCTTAAAATTCAATTAATCGTCTTGAAAGATAGTTAAATTTTCTCACCTGTAAAAGGTGAATTCAGTTCATTATTTAGCGGAGATCAAGTATCTTTGAAACAAAAGTTGTTTCTAACCTTATAGTTCAAACGATTTGACTTTATGTCAAAACGTGAATGTGAAAACGTAACGTATAAATTTAAACTATAAATTAAAACTATTAAATAAGGAAAAAAACTTCATATAAGCAGGATATATGTTAATAATTAAATTATTTTATGATTCCCCGAACGAACACAATATAAAAAATTAACAAATTATATTTCATGGTTGCTATCTAGCGAATAAATAAATCTGTGAAAATAGCATGATAGTATCTATAAAAATTATAATGACTATTAAAATATAACACAGCAAAAACAACCGCCAAAAGAACCGCTTTATTAATGTAAAAGTTAATTTAAAAAAGGATCTTAATAAAAACACTTATCTTATTATTAGTCATTACAAAAAATTTGTGAAACTTTATAGCACGACGGTCAGTAGCTGGTTTTGACTTCTAACTTAAATGTTTACGTAGTAATGTCACTAAGTTAATAGATGCTAAAACACAAATTTAAAATATTTTAACTAAAACGAAAATAATTATACAGTAATAGTTATGTATAATTTATACAGCAAATTAGCCTTATTATCGAGTTCTTATTTGGTAAAGTGTTCTTATCACTTAAACATAAATGAGTCAACCCTTTCCACTCAATAATTGACTGATCTTTAATATTGTCAAGAAAATTATGTCGATTAACAAATCCGTTTCTATGAAACGTTGATTCGTCAGGGAATAACACATATTTAAAGAATACGCTTTTTTGTTGTGTGTCTATTGACTAAGGTTGTTTATTGTTTCCAGCCTTATTTTGTGGAACTCCATAATCATGAAATAAATAAAGATTATTAAAAGTTTCACAGTTTTATTAAAATACAACCTGACAATATTGTATCGACAGTTATGCTGTCATTATCAAAGGTAATATAATTATAAACAAACGCGTCGCTAAGGTAGATACAAAATAGGTAACTAGATAAAATAATAATAAAATCAGAATTAAATATCTAATACTTCCAGTAACGGAGAATTACTGAGCTCAAGTTGTTCATTCATTAAAGGTACCCTGAGTTTGTGTTTGTATATCTCAAAGGCTTCTATAATGTCTAATTTGCGTTTGTTATTACAAAAATGTAGGAATTTAATATTATTTTGAGGAGTCATTGTGTGATTTTGTTCTAAAAGGTGTTTGGCGTAATTCGATTTTTCAGGATGTTTATTTTTGTAATGACGTACGTGTTCTTTATATCTTATGTCAAAATTTCGAAGTGTTTGTCCAATATATACCGAACTACAAAAAGAACAATTTAAACGGTAAATGCCCGATTTCATGATATCATGTGTTCTGTCTTTAGCATTAAATAAAAATGAAAAAGTGTTATTGTTGGTTTTAAATGTTATTTTATAATTGTTGGTTTTTCTTAGTATATGTGCAATTTTTTCTGATATTTTGCCAAAATATGGTATAGATATGTAATTTGTGTCTTCTGTTTGATTGTCAATGGGATATATTCTTTTGATAGCTAACCTATAATCTTTTTGTTTAATTAAAGTGTCAATCATGTTCGGATTATAATGATTTGCATGTGCTAGTTGTTTAATGGTTGATATCTCTTTGCTAAAATCTGATTTTGTTAGTGGAATAGTTAAAGCTCTGTGTACTAATGATCTGTAGGCTGCTATTTTATGTGTATTATGGTGACAAGATTCATTTGGTATTGTTATGTCTGTTTGTGTTGGTTTTCTGTATATGGAAAATTCAAATAGATTGTCTGTGTTAATCTTGATATTTAAGTCTAGAAAGTTTATAGCCCTGTTTTGTTCTGTTTCTAGTGTAAATTTTATATTAGGGTGGATACTGTTTATAAGAATTAAAAATTCATTGATAACCTCAAAAGAACTGTCAAAACAAGCTAAAATGTCATCAACATAACGAAACCAGAAGATAATGTGTTTAGAGAGGTTTAATTCAAATATTCGATCTTCAAACTTGTCCATAAATATGTTAGCTAATAGAGGACTTAGAGAATTACCCATAGGTAAACCATCCTTTTGTAAATAAATTATGTTATTAAAAGTGAAATAATTTTGACTTATACAAAGGTCAAATAATTGAATTGACTCTAACGTTTTAATTAATTCTATATTGCTATTGATCAAGAAACTATCTAATAAAGGAATAGAGATCATTAGTACACAGAGCTTTAACTATTCCACTAACAAAATCAGATTTTAGCAAAGAGATATCAACCATTAAACAACTAGCACATGCAAATCATTATAATCCGAACATGATTGACACTTTAATTAAACAAAAATATTATAGGTTAGCTATCAAAAGAATATATCCCATTGACAATCAAACAGAAGACACAAATTACATATCTATACCATATTTTGGCAAAATATCAGAAAAAATTGCACATATACTAAGAAAAACCAACAATTATAAAATAACATTTAAAACCAACACTAACACTTTTTCATTTTTATTTAATGCTAAAGACAGAATACATGATATCATGAAATCGGGCATTTACCGTTTAAATTGTTCTTTTTGTAGTTCGGTATATATTGGACAAACACTTCGAAATTTTGACATAAGATATAAAGAACACGTACGTCATTACAAAAATAAACATCCTGAAAAATCGAATTACGCCAAACTTTTAGAACAAAATCACACAATGACTCCTCAAAATAATATTAAATTCCTACATTTTTGTAATAACAAACGCAAATTAGACATTTTAGAAGCCTTTGAGATATACAAACACAAACTCAGGGTACCTTTAATGAATGAACACCTTGAGCCAGTAATTCTCCGTTACTGGAAGTATTAGATATTTAATTCTGATTATTATTATTATTTTATCTAGTTACCTATTTTGTATCTACCTTAGCGACGTGTTTGTTTATAATTATATTACCTTTGATAATGACAGCATAACTGTCGAAACAATATTGTCAGGTTGTATTTTAATAAAACTGTGAAACTTTTAATAATCTTTATTTATTTCATTATTGACTAAGGGATTTTGTTACGCATAAATTTCTGCAAATTTTTTCAACACGTAATTCCCGATTGTGCATCGCTGGCAATACGATCGTAAGTTTATTTTCTTTAGTTAAAACCGTATCAGCTATTGTGGTCTTTTTTATAATCCATTCTACCAACTCAGCATAAGAATAAACAGCAGATTCACTCTATTGTCGGCACTTTTAAATTTGTCAGCTATTTTCAAATATCGCACACACCACGATCAGTTGCCCGAGTCTTGCCGATCGTCATCGTCATCGCCTGCTGATTATAACGAGCAGTGGATATAACAGCATAACTGTTGTTCCGTGGCCCTCCTGAAAATACAGTAAGGTCACGCTCGACCGGGTTAAATTAATTGCGAGGGTGCATCTGCTGTTTATTCTTATGTTGTGCGACCAGTAGGCAAATTTTTCTTTCAGTCTTTCCAAACATATTTTCTGAAGGTATTTTCTTTACGGGAATATTTTCTTTCGGGAAAATCAAGTAAATTTCATTAACTTTTATATAAATTTAAAACTAAAATACCGGCATCCTGTATATAAACATATCTTAAAAACATTTTAATAGTTTGCAGGACCCTAATACTACTGCCAGGAAAAAGTATTTGCAAAATTGAAATAAATGAATAAACTGCAACTGCTTTATTACTTCCTTACACAACTAAAACAATATTAAGACACAAAAAATATACATTGGCAACTCCCCAACGATATCAAAAATTACTTTCGTGTTGAATAGAAAACTAATAGGGAAATAAATCTCGAATCTCGGGTAGGCATTTTTAAAAATATGTAAGGCTTCCAGGTCGACTCAGCCTGTGAAAATGGGTACTTGAGAATATTTTTCTGGAGTAATGACAGGTGATCGGTGCATAAAACTAATCACCTTTACCACCCCAGCTATAAGTAATAGCAGCCTACCCTGCTATACCTCAATAAGCCTTCATGTTCTACGTGTTGTTATTATTATATTGAAATTTTAAACTAACTTGAACAAAAAACACTATGAAAATCCATCGATTTTACAGATCTACCAAATTACAGACACAGGGCGCTTCCAAACAAGAAATAAAAATGGCTAGTCCGCCAAACACGTATGTAGGTTCAGCGATTGTGCAAACCAACTTCTAAAGATCCAGCACTCGAGAAAACTAATTGGCCTCAAGATTATTCTGTTAAGTTTCGAATTTTAATCTTCGGTCTTAAGGGCTCTTTCAAATGCTTGCGAAGCGGTTCTTTCTACATGTACACGAGTTTACCTCTAATATAAATTCAAGCGATAGTTATTATAGAAACCAAAGTTTTTTCGAATAATTGTTATTTATAGAATCCCGCTACATTGAGTTTTGTTAGTTATTGTAAATAATATTATCAAAATAATTTAAAAACCGATACTCGACATAACAGATTTTAGAAAATCTGAATTATCAGATTTTTCAAATAACTTTTGTAAATATATTTACTTACTAAGTACTGTGAAAAATCTGAGGATAATCCTACACCCCATTATTTTGTTACAAGTATAATCGCAAAAATTAATTAACCATTGAGCGGTGGAGCCCTCGCCATGGCAACTCATTTCCCTCTTTGTCAACGCGCAAAATTTCAGATTTCAAAACATGTTTACATGCGTAAATGAATTAATATGACTTGTTGATTAATCAATATTAACCGATTAATAAGTGAATGTACAGTAATTAGTAATTGTAAAAAATCGTCAAAACGTAATAATAAATAAATTCATAAAAAAGAAACAAACAAAAAAGGATGATAAATGACAGTCATTAAATAAGCAGACAACGTTAACAGAGTATGGCTCCGTGGGATGAATGGCTGGCTCTCTGACTAGAGAACTACGGTGCAATTCTCATGCAGTTCGTATTCTTTTTAATACAATATTTAATATATTTTATAAATAAACCTTTTTTTTAATAATTATAATATTTTTAAAACAGAATAACTTACAATAAAATACTAATATGATAATGTTTAATCAATTAGTTTTTTTGTCTGATTCTAGTGGTGACATCTTTCAAGCATATTGTTAGAGGATGTTAGTAATTTATAATATCGAATTACTTATAGTAATTTGATATTTCTATATCTCTTGTTCGTAATCGATATATTTAATGACCTTGCCAGTTGTGAGCGATCTCGTGAGATGGTGCATATAACATTACGACGAGTTGCAACAGACAGTTTTTACTCCTGTCTATTTGTTTTTGGGTGCTCGGGAGACCACACGACGTTCACCCATAAAACTGGCTGTCTTCTACCCTATCTCGTAAACGGGCAACGGATGAAGCTGTCAGATTAAGTGTGTGGTAGAGAAATTCGTGAGAATTCTCGACGGTAACTCATACCGATCAGGGGGAGCCCTGGTATATGAGACCAGTGTGGGCGGATTCGAATCTCGCCTGGGATGAGGTCATTTATGGTCACCAACGGAACCCGCTGCTTGACTGAGGTCATTTATGGTCACCAACGGAACCCGCTGCTTGACCGAGGTCATTTATGGTCACCAAAGGACCCCGCTGTCTGATTGAATCTTAAGAGCGAAGAATCGAAGTGAGGTTTATCCCGCTGTTTATAGCGAAGGCACATGGGAAACTGCAGGCCGCCAGGTAAATGTGCTTAGGAGCTATCCCGACCACCCTAAGATCCGGACTGCAGCCGGGTACAGTGATTGGGAGAAGCTCTGAAAGCCATTACACTTAAGGAGAGTTGAAACGAATACATAGCCTCTCACAATCAAGACAACTTCACCTGAACGGGTACACACTGGGAGTCTATAACGTGTCTTAAACGAAGCTCTGTCGAGGTCCCACCAAGCCTATAATTGGTAGATCGGGGTGGCAAAACCATTAAAAAACCAAGTCCCGCTACAATGGAGGTTGGATTCGATCGGGCAGTGGTCCCACTTAATAATAGCGTTAAGCTGGGGAATAGTCCTATTGCTGGACGAGGTACTTCGGTACCGGCGGGTGAGCACGTGTTAAGTCAATCGCTCCGGTTCTATGCCTGCGATAGCTAGTAGAGGGTGGATAGGCAACCTCGCCCCGACCAGTGAGCTGATCTGGTAGCAATTGCTGTACTGCCGGTTATGCAACTTGCGCGCTGATTAGGCGTATCCCAATCACTTCCTTCTGGAAGGAAACGTGGGGGTATATTCACACGGGTACCTCACGTAAAAACATACAGACAATCATGTCTATTTGTTTGTTTTAATATCACCTCGTATAAAAATGTCATTGGGTCATCCTTTGGAGTTACCCTGTATGCAATAAAATTCAATTTTTTTTTTTTTTTTTTGATTAAATAACACCTGTGTGGTGCTTTGCATTAAAACTGATCAAAGCTGATCAACCATTAATTTTTATCTAATAAATCTTAAACTAAATACTTATAAGCTAGAGTTCATCCATTAATGTTCTGTAGTTTGTTCTGGTTGAAACTATACTAAACATTCTCACTCGCGCACAATGCTCTGCTTTTACCCAAAACACTACACAAGCTCAAATGGTTTTGTCCTCTTCAATCTTCGGACGAGATCTTGATTGTCCAGCAGCTGAAGAGCTTCTGCATTGATATGATTATGTAGCCTGGCTTCATGCCTGCTAGCAAACCTTTTAATGTCGTCTTGAACAGTTGGAATGCCAAGGTCCCGATGAAGGTCACTATTACGGACGTACCATGGAGCCTTGACCATATTACGCAGAACCTTGTTTTGGAAGGACTGAATGGGCTTAATGTTACTAGCTTTGGTACAACCCCAAAGCTGTATACCATATAACCATATCGGCTTCAAGATCTGGTTATAGATTAGGATTTTGTTATTTAGTGCCAACTTTGAATTTTTTCCAAGGAGCCAATAATATTGTTTATATTTTAGACCAAGTTCAGTTCTTTTCTTCTTTACATGCTCTTTCCATCGGAGCTTAGCGTCTAGTGTCATGCCAAGGTACTTGGCATTGTTCGAGTATGGTACTAAAGTACCATTTATATCTAGTGGCTGTATATCAACTAGTCTGTTGTTCGTAAAGATTACATGGATAGACTTGAGCTCGTTCAGCTTGATCTTCCATTGTTTTGTCCACTCTAGTACTGTATCACTAGCTGTTTGTAGTTTACTGGCGGACACATCCTGTTCCTGACCTATTGCGAGTAGTGCCGTATCATCAGCAAAAGTTGCAATTTTAATATCGCCCAAATGCGGAATATCACTGGTGTATAGCAGGTAGAGGATAGGCCCTAGGACACTACCTTGAGGTACACCTGCGTTAATTTTTTTTAGTTCCGAGTATTCATCTTCTTGTTTAATTCTGAAGTTTCTATCCGATATGTACGAGGAGAGAACTTCCACAAATTGTTTTGGAAGCATTCTGTTCAGTTTGTGAATGAGCCCTTCATGCCAGACTTTATCAAAAGCCTGGGCCACATCAAGGAAGACTGCTGAGCAGACTTGCTTTTCTTCGAGAGCTTTTTCGATGACATCTGAAATTCGATGCACTTGATCTATGGTGGAATGTTTCTGTCTGAAGCCAAACTGGTAATCTGGAATCAGCCTATTGTTCTCTATTAAAGGTCTCAGTCTTTTAAGAAGTAATTTTTCGAAGAGCTTTGAAATAATAGGAAGCAGAGAAATAGGCCTGTAAGACTTCACATCGTTGGGTGGCTTACCCGGTTTAGGCAGCATAATCACTTCTGCGACTTTCCAAATTGTAGGCACGTGCTTTAGTCGGAATGATGCGTTGAAGAGGTACGTAAGCATCACAATACCTCTTCTAGGCAGTTGTTTCATAACTTGGCCAGTGATGAGATCAAATCCTGGTGCTTTTCTAGCGTTTAGATTAGTCTTAATCTCATCTCATCATTAGCTACTTCCTTCGGAGTAACAGGAGGGATTTCTTCGTACAGTAGATTATTAACCTCTTCCAAGGCAGTGTTAGCTTTAAATTCATTGGGTTTGAAGATTTCAGTTAAATGATCAGCAAATAATTCTGCTTTTTGCTTATTATCTCTTGCCCAAGGCCCAGCATCCTTCCTTATAGGGGGAATTGATGTTACAGACCTCTTGATCTTATTGGTTGCTTTCCATAGAGAGTACTCTGTTTCCTCGTCCGCAGTTAAATTTTGTAGATAGGAGCTGATTGAATCTTCTTTGAGTTTTTGAATTTCTCTCTTGAGTTTTTGTGATTTGTTATTCAAGATGGTTTTGTCCGACGGATCTCTTGACTGCTGCCATCTTCTTCTAGCTTTTCTTTTTTCTGTTACCAGTATTCTGATTTCGATCGGATAATTAACCCCTTTAGATATATGGGTTTAGATATTATTATATTTAGATATTGGTTTTAACAATACCAAGGAAATTGGTATTGTTAAAAGCAGCTGTCTGAATTATTTTAACTAAATTTTCAGCTTCTTGTTCCAGTTCCTGAATTGTTTTCAAACTAATGTTAAGGTGAATATTTTCTTGAAGGTCGATTCTGAACCTCTCCCAGTCAGTAGTTTTATTTACGAGCGTGGGGCGGGCTTCTTTTTTAATTATCCTTTCACTCAGTGTTAATATAACTGCTGAATGGTCGGAATCTAAGTCCAGATTTTCTTCAACATCTATGAAATTGGGTGAAACCTTCTTGGTAATAAAGAAATCTAGCAAATCAGGGATTTTGTTGGGATCTGTAGGCCAGTACGTGGGCTTACCTGAGGAGTGGAGGTTGCATCCAAGTTTCCTCGTGGCTTTTCTCAGTTCACTTCCTTTTGTTGTGGTTAATCTCGATCCCCATTCCACATGTTTGGCGTTGTAATCACCACCCAAAATGAAACGTTCGCCAAGATGTTGTAGGATCGTTTTATAGTCAGCATTTTTTAAATTGTGCCTTGGAGGACAGTAAATTGCACCTATTTTTAAATTTTGTTTCGTGGACTTAATACATACCATAGTAAGCTGGAATTCTATCCTTTGTAGATGACATTCTTCGTAGTGGTTAATTGATTCTTTGACTAATACAGCACTACCGCCTTTAGCTTGATTGTCGGGGTGAATAGTGTGGTATAATCTATATCCTCTTATTTTTAGGTAAGATTGAGCAGTCAAATGCGTTTCTGAAATCAGACACACATCTATGTACTGGGTATGAAGGAAGACTTCAAGTTCCTGTTTTCTCTTTAGGATGCCATTGGCATTCCATGTAGCTATTCTTAAGTCTTGTTGGTCCATGGATTACTTCTTTTTGGGAATAGCACCAGTACTCCTGGCTTCTAACCTGTCGAGTCTCACATTGACTCTGTCCAGCATCTTCATCATATTCTGCATCATTTGCATCATAGATGGTTCGGTTTTAGGATTGGTAGAGTTAGGTTCTTCCTGTTTCGACTTACTTGCTTCTGCATATGAGACACCTTCCTTCAATTTAGCAGGCGCGAATGTCCTTGCTATAGGAGTTGGTTTTCTAGTTTTAGTAACGTTATCTCTCCGCTTTTGCAACTCTTTGGCGATTACACACCCTCTATAGTTGGCGGGATGTGCCTCAGAGCAGTTAGAACACTTGGCTGGACCATTCCCAGTCTTGGTACATTCTGCTGTTAGATGATTCCCTGCACATTTAACGCAGGTGGGGGTTCGTTGGCAGTATTTTTGCGTGTGACCATATCTCTGGCATCTTTTGCACTGCGGTATTAATTTACTAGTTCTTAGTGCCTCAATTTTAACTTTCATGTGGCACAAATGCTGAATTTCGAAGATCTTCTTGATATCCTCTGTTTTATCGAAAGTTAGCACGAAGAGAGGGAGCTTGATATAGCCATCTTTCGTTTTCTTTAATTTATTTTCTGCATTTTTTATTTTGAAACCGTTCTGCTGCAGTTCATTAACGATTTCTTTTAAATCGCAAGTAGGGTGCAGGTGCCTAACCATAACTCTGATCGGTCTCTCCTGCTTGTTTTCGTAAGAATGCCATTCCTGATCAGAATTATTTAGATATTGAGTTAACCCTCTATAATCTGTTGCTGTGTCAACATTGATTTTTAGTTGATTATTATTCATTAGGGTTGCATTAAACTTCAGATTACTTGTCTGAAGTTTCTGTTTGAGCTCCATATAATTTTCTAAATTACTTACCACAACTGGAGGAGGTTTTTGTTCTTTAGCCAGCGTTGGCTTACTCTGGGTGGAGCTAAGGTTCTTCTCCGGTGACTCAGCTGCTTTCCTTTTCTTGTTCTTATTTTTTGGAAGCAGCCATTCTGTTTCCCGGGAAACTAATTCTTCTTCCTCATCGGAATTGGTCGGACTATAACGTTTTTTCTCACCTTGCAACAATGCAACTTGGTCTTTAAGTGCTTTAATCTCATCCAAGGCCTGTTTGAGTTGAAGACGCAGTTGTTCTATTAATGCGGTCTCTGCTACGGTGCTCGGTAAGGATAAATTAACTTGCGGCATGGTTATTTCCCTTTGTATTTCTTCATTATATAGAGATGTAATAGATATCGATCTCTGTTTTAAAGGAGATCTTTGTATTTTTTGATTTCCTTTAAAAGGATTTTTATTTGAATCACTTTCTTTTGTTTTAATTTTAAGTGGAGATTTATTTATTTTAAACATTTTATGTTAAAATAACACAATTATTGCACATTAATACACTTGGTATGCAGGTCATATTTTGACCTACTTACTTTATAATTATTATTACAATGTTTATTTCCGTTTACACTGTTGTTATTTGATACGGAGCACGACGACACGTCTTTACTCAGCGAAATTCAAATAGCAACTATTGAAAATTCAATTTTAATAATATTTTTTATAGTGCCATCTATGTTTGGCATTTCAACTACAAATTTTCGATTTTCAATAATCCCTATACGGACATAAAGATTTCCTAGCGTTCTCATTCGCAATCAAGCTAGGAAATGTTAGACGCGTCGTGTGGCGGTAAAACAACTCTCCCCGCCACCCGATTTTCTTCCAAAACATGCTCTTCTCCAAAACTTCTTGACAAAACAAGACGTTAGATTTGATGCCGTTTAAATTTTTGTGATTTAATAGTTAAATTCTCTTTTGATGAACCAATTATTGCATAATTAGTAGTAAATAGTTTTGTAAAATACTGAAAGTATTAAATCATTGTTTGGAGGTTTTTAAATATAAGAAAATTATAATTGTCTTGGTCTAGTATCCATTTTGGTTGATAATTTAGTTTGGTGTTTGACCTTTATACTTGAAACTGCGAGCTTTCCCTTGTTAATTTGATGTTAATGACGAATATATCCTAAAATCAACTATAAGGCATTATGAATAGTCTTGCCGTCCGCAATATTTTGATCACCTACTTAACTGAATGCCTTCTTCAAATGGTTCCTAGAGCAACCTGGTGATCATCCACATGATTCAACGGGAATAGCGTTTGTAAATCAAATTTAGCTTATAGAAATAACCAGGTGGGTTCTTTATTTCTTACTTTTATGTAGAAGCGTTACTTAGTTCGTGGAATCAAGATTTAGGAGTGAATTACTAGAATGTTCATAAAGTCGCAATTTGAGAAAGATCCATGATACGATAAGAAATCAATTTTTAAAGGATTCCGAATTTAATATTTTAAAGAACTAATAATAAACTTAATATCGATCAAACTATGAATTTATAAGCATTTCTTAATTTAGTTAAAACAGTATTATTATTAACTATAATAAGAGATTATTTAAATACAACGTGTTTGTTTATAATTATATTACCTTTGATAATGACAGCATAGCTGTCGAAACAATATTGTCAGGTTGTATTTTAATAAAACTGTGAAACTTTTACTAATCTTTATTTATTTCAATATTTTGTTTGTTTAAATCAATCGTGCTGGCGCCCTTCTCCATAGCTCTATGAATAAACTGGCATTCCAATTCACCTACAACCTACTTTAATTAACAAGAGACGAGCCGTGCTTATTGCTTAGGCTAACCCGAGGCCTAATTAAGTATAACGTAGGTATTATTGTTTATCAGAATGTATTCGTTACAGAGTGATGATGAATCACTTTTAGTTATTTTATAGGTACAACTGCACCGAATTATTGACTTAACTACTCAATCAGCAAGCAAATTCCCGGGCCTGGTAATCACTATATCCTAAATAATCGCTGTAGTGTGTGTAATGATGTTGCAAGTGGAAAGAAATGAAACACAAGAAACAGATTGCAAATTTGTGATCGCTATCGATTCGGAAGATATAGTTTCATCAAATACTACAGATATACGTGTGTTAACAACTTTTAATAATTTTAAAATCGTTTTTTATTTTAAACTGATGAATTTCTCTATTTTACTTTATCATCCTTAGCTGACCATTTGTATCCGGTCGACCCACCGGAAATTTACTAGCGGCTTTTATAGCCAATCCGCTTTCTTTTTCTAACTGTAAGTTTCAATAATAAAAAAATGTAGTATTTGTATTTCCAACAATCGGAATCCAATCACTCTCTCTTAACTTCACTTACAGTAATTAAAATTGACATTAGTCAACCTTCTAGGACAATTTTAAATTCAAATTAATTACTATTAGTATCGGTTACTTTATAGACAAATATTGTCGCCGACAATGTGTTACCCAAGGCTAGAACATCACAGATTAGCAAGCTCTACTTTACATCGATTTTCGAAACCGAATTTATAAAAAGATAGGAGTGTAGGTGTATTATTTTGCTGCCTGATTCAATTATTACTGCTCTTTTGCGATTTTTCCTCTGTAGTAGAGTGCTTTCTACCAAATTGTAGAAACGCCAACGCGCAATGGTTCAAAAGGGTTATATCTGTCAACAGGCTGAATCAAATAGGATCAAACAGCATCCTACTCTCTGTCTTATATTCTTACACATACAAAAACATAATAAAAATTCAAAACGGTTATTAAACATTTTTAGTTTTGTTTATTGAGATAGAATTAAATAACAATTTCCAATAAATAAAACATATTTGATGTTTAAAATAAATTTAAGCTTTCAAACTTGCTAGGTGAGAACATAAAATGTTTTAAAAATATAAATTGTTTGTTCTATGTGCATATATTACATTATTACACCCTGCAAATTAAAAGGCCAAAGCAAAAAACAAATTGTTGTGGATTTAACTATTCGGAAATGATTAAACACAGCCTTTTGATTAAGTGCATATGTATTCATAGTAATTAGTAATGTCAGTGCAGGAATTCAATACCTCTATGAAATAATTCATTTAGAGTTCGTTGCTGTCGGGCTTTTAAAATTAAAACTATAAAAATCAAAGAATAATGATGTAGTATATACTATTTGCAGACTAAATAGATTTAATTATACATAATCCTATTTTGTAACGCTTTCAACAGTTGGGCTATTATTTTCTATTTAATGAAGTTGTGAGCTGCTGTTAATGCTGCGTACAGGTAGTATAAATTAATTGACTAGAAAAAGCTTATTCAAAGTTCAAAGTACATAGATTATATATCGGTAAATTTTCATTAAATTAAACTTAAAGTTATTAAATATCCTCATGACTTTATAAACGTAATGAACGTATTTAAGATGAAATTATTTCTATTTGTAGATCTCTAAATTTTCGAGTTGTATTTCATATAACTTTTCCATAAATGATCTCATTGTCAGTTTATCTAGTTCGTTCTTCTTGACTTTTGGTTTCTTGTTTCATTTGTTGGTATAGATTAGTTAGATTTTGATGGTATCTCTTCGCAGTTAATATTTGAACGATCATAATATTAGTCATGTAACTATTCCTTAATCCTTATTCTATTTTCTGTATTATGTTTTCAACAACTTCATGGGTAATTAATAATTTATTTTAAGTAGTATGATACACAGGGTGAGTGAGTTTTACGTGATAAATCCAAGAACTATACAGTGGCTGCAATATCTGCCCGCCCAGGTATGCACTATCAAAAGAAGATTACTTTAGACTCTTTCTAACGCTAGGAGAGCACTTCATAATTGATGGCGATTTTAATGCAAAGTATATTTACTGGGACTCAAGACTCATCACCACCAAGGGAAAGCAGCTATACGAAGCAATCAAGCAAGCCAAATGTGCATGTAAATCTACTGGCAAACCAACATATTGGCCGACAGATTGCAATAAGATACCTGATGAGATTGACTTTTTTATACTGAAAAGCATATCTTCCAACTACACCAGCATCAAAAACAATTACGACCTGCCATCAGACCACTCTCCAATTATCTTGACGATAAGCGAAACAATCATAAATAAATCACAACCACCGTCACTAACAAACAAAGGAACATATTGGGGGTTTCCGAACAGAAGTTGAAGAACGCATTAAACTAAGTGTTCCACTAAGAACAGTTGAACAACTTGATACGGAAGCAGAACTACTTATCGTCAACTTGCAACCAGCGAAATGGAACAATACTCCCTTGCTAGAAAAGAAAGCACCGGGGGTAAATTACCCAAAGAAAATCTTGTCTCTATGAAACCCAATGCAGTGGAATGTAGAAATTATTATGATCCTTAAATCGGGAAAACCACCCAATGAGAAAACATCATATCGACCGATTTCACTACTACCAATCATATCTAAACTTCTAAAACTAAAAAACTAAAGAAGTTACTTCTAAAACGCCTGAAACAAATTATTGAGGAAAAGCAGCTCATTCCAACTCATTAATCTGAGTTTCGAAGTTGCACTTGACCATCAATCAAGTTCATAGTACCACCGATGTAATTGAAAGAACATTAGAAGAAAAGGAAATATGTGCAACTATATTCCTAGACGTGGCACAAGCTTTTGATAAAGTATGGCACGAGGACATTGAATACTAACTAAGTATCTGCCTAGACAGATGAGGCAGATTCTTAAATCATACATCTCTGCCCGCCAATTCAGAGTGAGATATAAATAGAGATAGAATAGTTCTCGGAACTACAAAATATTGCTGCAGTGATATCCCTAAATGTGATGGAGTGACATTCGCTGATGACGATGCCGCATATAGGGGTGTTTTTTAGTATGGATTCTATTCGACGACGTAAGTAGAAATCAAATTACCTATTATTGTCTTAACAATTTAGGATTTCTTTAAAATTCAAAAGTAAATACTTCGAATTTCTGTAAAACTATGAAAACGTTTTAGTATCGTGAGCTATAGTTATGGTCCGTAGTAGTACAAATATAAATTTAATCTTTCTTAGCATTATTCAATATAGCTTTTTATTACATCTCAACTAAAAAACTATTGAACATTTTTGTAGTTCTTTTTGTAATTACCGTTTCAGTTAATGCTAAATAAATCTCCAACGAAATGTGTCTATTTGTTTTTTTCTAGAAGGTGTAGTTCGGTATATGTTGGGCAAACACTTCGAAATTCTGACATAAGATACAGAAAGGACACCTACGTTGTTACAGAAATAAACATCCTGAAAAATCCAATTATGCCAAACACATTCTAGAATAAAATCACACAATGACTCCTCAAAATAATATTAGATTCCTACATTTTGTAATAACAAACGCAAATTAGACATAAAAAATAATAAAATTTTTAAAGTAAATGGAAATGTATACAATAAAAATATGAGGGATACTATTACCAAAATTAGTTAGGATACAAAAAGTACGGTTTATTGTTTCGCGCATTATTTGGTGAACTTCCACAATCATGAAATAAATAAATCTGATTAATAAAAAGTTTCCCAAATTCATTTTAACCTTGACAATGTTTGGATAGTTAAGCGCTCCTTATCAAAGGTAATATCAATATAAACAAACTCGTCGCTAAGGTAAATAGAAAAATAGATAACTAGATAAAAATATTGGAAAATCAATATCTAACACTTCCAGTAACGGAAAATTACTGAGTTCAATCTGTTGATTTATTAAAGGTACACTGAGATTAGGTTTGCAAATCTTCTGAAAGCTTAAGAATAAGTATTCATCGAATAAAAATAAGCATTTTTTACTCTTGTCATTTTTTTTCTATCTGACGCCATTTTCGATGAAAAATGATAAACGTTCAAAAATGGCAAATTATTGTTCTTAATTTTGCTCAAGATTGAAGTACTGTAGGAAAAAAAAGTCAAATATAAATTTTTTCATATATGAGACATGTGACATTCGAAAGTAGAGGTTTCAAGCTTTAAAATGAGCCCCGGCTGACATTTGTAAGTTGCGCCAATTTTTGAACCTAGCCGGTGGTTGAGTTCAGAAGGAATGACCCATAAATAATAATTAGTAAGGTATAAGAATTTTACAAGATTAATATTAAATTGAATACATACTAGTGAAAAGACATCGTCTGGTCATTGACAGAAAGAAGAGTGTTGTCCGGTTGTATTACAAAATGATAATGGCAAATAGAGAGCGTCATAGCAAGAGTTACAAAGAATTGTAGATCATTTACAATATTTAGATCATCATCATCATCATGAAGCCTAACATAGCGATGTACGAAATAATATTGAACAAAAGCATGTACTTAACGAAGAAAAATGGTGATACTGGTAGTGGATTAACGCCAGGTTTCAAAGAAATCCTTAGTTAAGGATTTAAAACTTTTTTATTGTTTTATTGTTATTAGAAACAGATCAATAATATTTTAGTTTCGTATTACTACATTAAATGTTTTTAAGGCTACGTCGCGGTTTTTATTATCCTTTTTAAATTAATTTTTTAATTATTTAATTAACCGTGTTACAGTTATATTCTCTCCGTAGCAGCAATGCAATAACATTAATTTACATGTTTGTTAAAAAAGGTTGAAATCATAAAACAGTTGAAATGCAAATAGAAAAGTCGCGTTAACCAATTAATTAATAAAATTAATTAACTACGGCGTAACACATCACCATCCTACACAGTTCGATTTTTTGTGGAGGGAGAAGGGTAATTATGCAAGAAGCCACGACGTTCCCTATTCTTCACAAGACTTCAACAAATCCTTCAAAAAAATGTAGCTAGACAGCACCCTTAAGTAAACATGTTTTTAACCGGTCATCTTACTGCACGAAAAAATACTCAGAAACTTAGCTTAAGTGCCAAAAGCTCGTTTAAGAAGAAATAATTGAAAGACTTTCTTGTTAGAATATAAGACAATACGTTTGTAACCAGGGCCGGCGCTAGCAGTTTCACCGCCCCGGGCAAAAATGTAAAATGCCGCCCTTTTATAACAAAAATTAAAACAGATAACCTAAACCCTTCCCGCGCTTAGTAGTAAAATAAAACTAGAGCAAAAAAATTGGTATTAAAAATGTTGAAGTTTTGATTTGCCAAAAATACAAATATGTAAGTAGTAAGAAGAATTAAGAGCCCTTACAAACAAGGTGCCACTCGGCCCATATTCCCTATCTAAATAAGAGGGGTAAAAATTACCTCTCATAGGAGGTGTATTCTATTGCATGAAACACCAGTGCATGAAATTGACGGACTTGAGCGTTTTTCCAAAAGCATCCTGTAGAAGCTATAAAAATATTTGTTTAGAAAAGCTGCCTATTTTTTAATTATTACCTACTCACCTTACTTTTACAACACACTTTATGACCCAATTTTCAAAAACTCACGGCAAATAATAATTGTATGTAACGCACTCTACTTCACTAGTAACCAACCTGTAAGGCAATTATTGCATAACTAAAACAATCGAACCGCCTCTTTTCCTTTTATAATAGTAGCGTAAAAATCGTATCGCAGCTTGTCATGACTGGTTTTTCGCGACCCCATACGCATACACGTTCCGACAAATTAAAACACACGGTAAAGAATTCTTTTACAGGACTTTGTATGTGTATCCATTTATTTAAATTATAATAAAAAGGGTCATTTTTTATGTTATACATTTTTAAGCCATTTTTAAGTGGGAGTTTATTATGCTTGTGAGCGGTTTCCTTGATATATTTTGATATTTTATCTATATTGCTCTGTATTTTTGGTTCGGTTATGGATTTGGTCTTTAATACACGAAAACTCTACTCATCTTTCAAAACGTGTTTTTATTTAAAAACTACATACCTCAACCTTCTTATGTCGTTCTCATGCTTGAGGATTTTTGAAGTGAGTGGGTACAGTTGGTTTCAAAATAATCGAGTACAGCCTTTTTAAGTGGTGTAAATCATGTTGTCACAATGACAAATAAAATGTCAAAGTTAGTTGTCAACTTATGTCACAAAACATAACCTAAATAAATAAAGATCATTTTACATTGTAAAAAATTTTCATAATCATGGACTACCGATTTATAAAGTGTATTCGATTTTTTTGAAACCAACTGTACCTATATTTAAGAGTTCGTAAAACATATTAAAAGCAAATTTTATTAAAATCCCACCTTTTAATTTTTCATCAGTATTCAAATGAATCTTGGTTTAATCATTTTCTTCATAAACTTAATTTTAGTTAATAAACTAGTTAATTTTATAGCCCATTTGCCGCCTCCTAAGGTTGCCGCCCCAGGCAGGGGGCCGGCTTGCCCGCCCCTAGCGCCGGCCCTGTTTGTAACATAATCAGGATAATAACTAAAAATAAAGTAAATAAAAAAAAGTTAATTTCAAATTCTAAAACGGAATCAGAAATGTTAACATTTAAAGGTTACAAAAAAACAATGTTGAAGCATATTGTTATATCTTTAATCCTTGCTTATATCTCTACGGTAATTGCTTTCCTTCCTACACACTATTTATTTTAATATAACGAATGTTTCCTAATCATAACAGAATCTAAAAACAACCTCTATAAACGGGTTTTCAAATTACGTTTTGATCATAAAAAAACAATTTTTACACGCCCTAGCAAAATAATATCGAACAGTTGGTAATGTACCGGAATGAAAATATGTTGTGTTGGTTGGAAAATAGTTCAGAGATAAACACACTTTCAAAAAAAATTATAATGGGAAAACAAAAGTTATAAAAGTTCACAGACAACATGGATATTGTATATTTCATTATACCAAAACTAATTAAATTTGTCGTTCCTGTAGGTTTCATTTAAATAATTGTTAGTACGTGGGTGGAAATTCACATGAAATGATAAAGTGTAACCGTTGGAATGCATTAATGTTTCAGCTTTCAGACATTCTTGTTTTGCTTCAGAACTGGCTGTCGATTATTTTATGTATGACAGCTTTGCCGAATCATGCATGAATGAAAAGTATTTGTCAGAATAAAAATAAAATGCAGTGGAAATAAAAAATTTCAAAGAAAACTTGCTACGCTTGTATTATAATTATTATTATTGTCTGGAATCCAAGAACAAAAAACTAATATGTAGCTCAAAAAAGAATAGAAATTTAATAATAGTATTTTTAAACAATTCTCTGACCGTTAAGCATAAGCTATAGAGCAAAGTTGTCTGAAATAAGTCAAACGAATTGTTGAACACTGCAGCTTGTCTCAAGACTTTCTATATCTTATTTATTTTCTATGTGTTGTTCGCATACCCGTGTCGGTTTAGTTCCAGTTAAGACCATAACTGGTCCTATTATTTCATTCTTATTTTCTTTCTTTCTCAAACCATCCTAACTGATTTTATAAAGTATACACGTAGTGACACTACTACGTGATTGAGGGTTGTCGGGACTAGGGACGTAATTAAGGGTAGAGTTAGAATGAAACACAAAGTTCAACTTAACAATATAGTGAACATAAAATGACTACAAACTAATCAACTTTGGCAGGTTGTAAACCATCTAAGTAAGCAGTAGGAAAATCAAGTAAATACTATAGATTCCCTACAGGATGACTCCAAGATGATGATGGTGATGAAGGTGATGATGGTCGGTTTCTAACGGAAACTGAGTTCTTTTGGAGCGAAATCTCTGTTTATATACATTTCATAAAAGCAAGCTAAGCAGAAACTGGTAAAAGGGAGATGGTAATGTGCGCAGCTTTGGGACGCTTGTCTAAGATCACATGTGTGCAAGTAGTTCTCGCTCTAGCAAACCGAATGCAGGTGGGTAAAACATATATGTTAGACTTACTATTAGTAGCAAGCTTACACGAAATAAAAATGTGTATGCAACCTTGGAGAACGTTTATACTAGTTGAAATGCAAGTTGAAAAATAATTAATAATTTTGTTTAAGTATTGTTTCTAGCCTTATATGGTGAAACTTCATAACCATGAAATAAAAACAACAGATTAGTAAGTTTCATCTTTAAAGTTCTTGATGACCGCCATGAATAAACGAAAACGAGAAAATGTTTATATGTGGTTCTGTTATTTTATTGTTTGTCTTTGTACATGGGAATATATCATATAACAAATAAAAATTTCTGAAACGGTTATGCAACCATCATTAGACGATTTTAAATGAATTGACCCTCATATAAAAATCTGGGAAAAATAGTGTCACTTAAAAAAATGAATTATAACGTTATAGCGTAAAAACGATTTCGATAACAAAAATTTACATCTGAAGTTTATTTTAAATATAGTTTAAAAAACTTAACAAGTCTGTTACGTGTTAAAAATCTCTTTTAATGCAATTTAAAGGCATTATTGGTAAAGAATCTTAGTACGGCCCTGTATATTAAATACATTTCTCGTTGGTTTAAAAATTGCAAACGATATTTCGAATCAAACAAAGACTTGGTTAATGTAAAACGTCATTTTAAAACGTTCCCATGTAGCTGGATTTTGTTTTTGGTAAGAAAATACGAGATAAATATTATATTAGAGGCAAAATAATTCAGATAAATGTTTTTTGTACGTGTCTGTTTTCATTTTGATGAATAGTTTCTCTGAAATTAAACGTGCTAAAAAACAGGCTGCACCAAATGTAAAAATATCAGTTTTCACCATGCAACGCGATTTCTAGTCGCTGTGTAGCGATATATGTCAGTGTCAGTGTAATTCTGATAGAACATTTAGGGTTTCCCTCTCTTAAGAAATATGAACGCAACAACAATTTCGCACCCCAAACAGTCAGTCTTAGATAATCTACCGAACAAGAAGCTTTTAAGTCAAGGCGCCAAATTTAACGCGTCTTGAGAATTACGTAAAGTTAAATAAATACAGCATAAAAGCCCGGTAATGTAAATTGAATACAGTACAAAGGTCTAGTCATATGATTAGAAAAGTGTCAAAAAGTTGAAAGGAATTCATTAAGCAGAAGGGTTGCAAATAATTCTCCAAGCTGAAAACCTAGTGACAGCGGCCGCGAATTTGGCAAGTACCGCGAGATTTTGGGTGTAATTCACTGTATGCCTTTAGTTCAGTTTTGAGTGTTTACAGTTATTTGTTTATCGTCGAGTTTATTGCAAAGATATACGCTAATAATTTATGATACCAATGTGGTTTTCTGAAGTTTAAAATATTTTAATTGACCTAATATTAACGTAACTAAACATGACTAGTTATTGAATTCATTAAATATGATCAGCATCCTTTTTTGCTTGCGGATACTGAGTTTTTTTAAGGACTTGCAAGCAAATGCCGCCCATATATTTTTTTATGTCTACAAAAACCTTATTTCCTTTATAATCTATAAGCTATGAAGATCAGTACCTTCGCCTGTGAGATAATTTAAATTGAGAGATCTTAAGTCGGAGCATTACAGTACAGTAAGTATTTAGTATATTAAGTTTTATTGGAATTATAATTGACAGTCCAATCGTGGGGCTTTATTTTGTTTTAAATGTTACAATTGGCACCCATGCGTTGAACTTTTCGTTTGAGGATTTTGCGAATGTTACAGTCACTACTATAAATATAAATTAAAAGTTAAATATAAATTACTGTCAGCCTTCTGTCAGTCTGTCCAGTTTTTAGATTGGGACGGTTATTTTATGATTTCAACGAGTTGGTGCTTCTGCTATAGAAAACAATATAACGTGTAAAGGATGAGTTACTATGACTATTTGGTACAAAAAAGAAAAAAGCTAATTAAGTGTTACTTATGATTGTCTAGGATAAATAAAATTTACCACATTATAAAATTTGAACATCTTAAAAAAACTCGTACTGATTGTTTCTTATTTTGTACTGAAACAATTTTGCTACACTATACGTCCTATACTTAGGTCTCTACATTCGGAATATAAATCTAAGATTGATTGACGAGAAGCGCCAATAAGTTGTTGCTTTTGTGAATTTCAAATCTGGCATGAATTGAACTTAATAATACTTGGAGTTATTGTCACTTCGACTATACAGAACAGTGTACTGGCTTAATTAGAAACCTTACCTGGTTTACTTAGAAAATAGCAGTCTTTGTATGAATTCGAACACTTCATAACATTGTATTAAATAGTGTAAAGAAATAGATTCTGAAGAGGACAGTGGTGAAATAATCAGTTCATCCGTTGCTTACGTTCACAAATTCATGTTATACATCCACCTGGTCAATAAGGTAAAGCAGATCGCTTCATATACAAATACCGTTTCGATTACTGAAGGTTTTAATTGTCATAACTAATTATTCAATACATTTATTGTAAATAGCGACCGATATCTTAGCATCTCTTCTTGTCTTCCTCTTCTATCGTACGTTTTTCATTTAATTTAGAATTATTTTAGATTGTTTAAAATGTTATAACTTGAGAACAAGAAAATAACACTATCTTAACAAAGATGAAAAACAATTTTCCAAACACCCTGTTCGCGAACCGAAACATAAGTACATTATACAACGTTTCATACAGTGCTATTTATTTATCATGCAATATATGTAAATCGTATAAAAGAGCGTGCTGTATAATTGGTTGCCTGTGCATGCATAATGCTTTGATTCGATTATTTTCAAATGCAGCATAAGGAAATTGCACATATTGCAATTTAATTTAATAGCGCTGTATATTAAGCTCAGTACGGGCAAGATGGTACTTTTCTTGTCAACGTTTCCACTTCTCGGAAGCAACTATCGGTTTAGATTTACTGGAAGGATTTCTCAAACAAAATTTGATACTGATTAATATCTTACATAATATTATTTTATTATTTATTTAACCATACACCTTTAACATCCAGACGGCCAAGACCAATTACAGGATGGGAAAGACAATATAGGCATAAATATACATTACAGATAATATAACCAAAAAGTTGTCAAAAACAAAAAAAATTTAATATAAAGTTACTAATTGTATTACATTCCTAATTTTATTAACACTATGACAAAAAAGATCAATTTCGTTAGACATTGCGCAAAAATTATAGTACATACATAAAATACAAAGGGGGGATATAAAATATTAGTACGAGGTGTTAGAAGATAAAATAGGTAAGAAGATCTTGTTCTAACATGAGGAATTCTTAAACATATTTGACTTAATAGCGTAGGACAACCAATTTTATTATTTAACAATTTGTAGAGTGTAACTACTGAAAAATACTTACGGCATCATTTAAGTTAAATCTTGATAGCAGTATGCGAAACCCCTTGAAAGAAATAGACGCCGTCAAGTTTAAACCAAAGGAATTTTACAAATTTTCTTTGAATGTTTTCAGTGAGTGCACTATATACGTCATAACTGAGGTCCCATACTACAGAAGCATACTCAAGTTTAGACCTTAAAAATGCAATAAAAAGCGTTGTTAATGTGTTTATTGTATTGTATTGTCAGGTTATAATTAAATAAATACGGTGAAAGATTTTATTAATCTTTATTTATTTCATCTTTTTGAATATTTGTGATCAAAAGTAACTCCTAGGTTTCTAAAACTGCAACATCTTTTAATTAGTTCATCGTGTATTTTTTATTCAAATCGAATAGGGTTAGTTTTCCGCGTATAATATACAAAGTTACACTTCGAAATATTCAATGGAAGATGGTTTATGTTACACCAAGAATATAAGCTATCAAGATTGATTTGAAGATTCTGGCAATCATTAATTTCCGTAATTGAGCTGAACAGTTTTAAATCGTCAGCATACATCAGAACTTGACACTTTAAATTTTGTACATCATTTATAAAAATACATGGGCATGGCAGAATAGCATGGACCCTAAAACAAAACCCTGTGGAACACCTTAAGTAGCAGTTATATCAAAAAATGTGAAACCACTATAATTATTCAACTGCCAATTTACGATTAACCATGGATGATTCTATGAAACGCAGAAAGTTTGCGGTGAAACCAGTATTTGAAAGCTTCGCAAGGAGAACCCCATGATCTAAACGATCGAAAGCTTTTGAATAATCTGTGTAGATGACATCGACTTGGACGACTTGCCCACTATTATCAAGATTTTCCGAAATATATTGAGTCACGCACATTATGCAGTCAGTTCCACATATAAAAATTAAACCTACACAATGTGCAAATTAAATCATTTTTAATAAAAGTAATTTATAGTTAGGTTTTATTTAGTCAATAAACCTAGTTAGTCTCGTAGGTTAGACGTCAAAATAATATTGTGTTGGCAATTCATTATAAAGCTCATTTATTATATTTTCTGCAAAGATTAGAGAGAGTTAACAGTGGAAGCTACGCGACGACGCTGTATGTATTGCCATGTATAGTCTCCGGGGAAGTTGGAAGTGGTCGGTAAAAAAGTAGTCGATGATCATGACCATAATATTGGTGTATTTATTTGTCATTTTTTTAGTTACCATTGATAACATAACCTACATAAACCTGTTTATTAACTGTATCTTCAAAACCCAGTTTTGAGAATTTTTGTTAGTCCACGTTACAAGAAAGACGTTCTCGTACTGTACAGTACAAAATTGCAATAATAATAAAAAGGATTATCATACGGTTATTTATCATTGACAAAGGATTTAAAATATAAGTATTTTTTTGTAACCCTTCTCACTGTAATTGCTGTTTAGAGTTACTTCTCCTTCTTGTTTCAGTGTGTCATAGAGATAGGTGGCGATTTATTAAAGGATGTAGTAAGCTACCTAGAGAATGACAGGTCCAAATTTGAAATTTGTTGTACTTTGCAAGATTTAGACCTTAAAAACTGCAACAACAACAATCATATGTTCAACAATAAGTATAACCAGTGTCCCAGTAACACTGACATTAACTATTATTATTATTATCCTAATTATTAGTATGATTATAAATCATACTGAACGTAAACTGCTTATAAACGTTTAATTTGAGATATGCTTAATTTGTACACAATTATTATAATGTTATTATTATAATGTCAATAAACAAATCAGTAGATTTGCTTTTACGTTGACCTGAAAACCTAAAATATAAATTTCTTAGAATTTATAACAAGGGACTTTGCTTCCTTTTAAAATGTCACAAGTCAAAATATTATCGCTATGTTTCATCGCATAAAAGATTGTTTACGTTTGTGTCTAGGGCAACTAGAATATGTTTGTTTGGGCAAGAAATGTGTGTGGTAGAACATATTTTGTATTCATTTGTCCTGACACGGATTACTAAGATCATTTGGTCGTTTCTATTAAAATTTGTAGGAACTCCATCAACAGTAGACATTTCTACCGCGTCAAGCATCGCATTTACACGCAACTTACGGTTTGTAACGTGTTGGAATATTCTCGATTTAATTTTAATGCAATTTTAAATGCATTAAGGTTAATGCAAAAAAACCCCTGCACCCATACTAAGGTAAAAAACCTTAGTACGGCCCTGTATATTTCAATACATTTTAGTTGGTTTAAAAGTGTAGACTTTATATTAAGTCAAATAATGTTTTTCCACCATTCTGGATTTCGCGCCATTCATATTGTAGAGACCGTCGAGACTTCTATTGGCTCTTAATTCAGCACCAGTCATATTATGGCCAGCTTCATTGATGCTCGCCGTCAGCGAATATGAATGACCATGATATTGTAGCGATTGTTGCGACATCTAACGACCCAGGGGAAATTGGACAACAAGTAATTTAATTTAGATACCTACATTCTATTAATTATAGAAAATAGATTTGTTGTCTAGATAATATTTTCAAAATTTGAGAAAGACTTTGATTAAGTTTTTGAGATATTCCAATGCAATAATAAATGAAAAGATTATCCATTTAAACAATTGTTTTTATTTGTTATTAAATAATAAATTTAGTTTGATTTGTTTTTATTTGTAATTAATAATTTTTTCTGAATTTCTCCAAAATTTTAATTTGGTATCAATTTTGTTCTTTTTAATTTTTTTATGCGATTATAACTTTTTGTTTAAATAAAAAAAAACTCGTGTTCTTTATTACGTATTTTGTTATTTGTGTAATCTAATTTGTTTAACAACCAGCTTTTATTTAAAAACGAATATTCTACATCAGCGACTCAAACCTGAGAGTTTCAATATAGCGGGATTATGTTACTCACTACAACACTTTTGTAAAGCGGAAACCTTATATAATTTGTTTAAGCTAAAAGGTTGTATTACATGTCATCTTTTTGCAAATCATCTTTTGTTTGGCTGCATTATTTTTTTTAATTTCCCCATATTTTTATTAATATATTGGTAAGTTATTGCAGGAACATGCAGTACACAATCTGTCATCTGTGGATTGGAACGCAATTGTTGTTCTTTAAATCATCTTTACTATTCTTCCATCTTTTGTCTTTTATGAAATTCATATGACACGATAAAGTGTAAATGGAATACACATATGCATATAGCTTTTCTGAATTGTACAACGAATGAAAACGAAAAGGAAGTATTTGACAAAATAAAAATGATATGCACGCAAAATAAAAAGTAAACTTCGTATGCTTATATTACTTTCAATTTAAAAACAAAAAAAAATAATATAAAGTCCAAGGGGGAATAAAAATTTAATGATCTTTTCAAACAATTTTATGAAAATTATTATCTAGAGAGAAAAATTCTTTGAAAACAAGTCAAATGGAATAATTAATCACGAAATACAAATTCTTTTATTCTCTCTGCCGTGTGTTTCTATTATTTTCAGGAATAAAACAGATTTTATCATTTAATGTACTTAGGGTTGTTTAAACCAGATCTTAAAATCCAATCAATTTACGCCTAAAAGTTTGGAAGAAACACCAACCAGAAGGAAAACTCTGTGAACAAAAGTTTTGGTGTCCTTCCCCTTTGAGCACCCCGCGCTTCTCCAAAAAACCGCGTTAACTTTTTCATTATTCCGGTATTCTGATCGCGTTTGTGGAAAGAAGAATCAAGATAAAATAATTATCTAATAAATTTAATTAAAAGGCTACCCCGACGCTTTCAAAAACCCCCGCCGTTACAAAGCGAGGAAAGAAAGATCAAAGAGTCGCCATTTCCAAATTCAAATGTATTTATGTCGAAATCTGGTCATGCATTTAAATTTTACTATATTGTTATTTTTTAACCGATTTAGATAATTTAAAATCAAATTTTCTTTTTAAAAACCCAAATTAGTGTGAATATTAAATTCATTTTATGAAGGATAATTGGTTTTAAACTTACTCTAACGTGTATATTAGATTAATCTTTTGACGATAAAAAAGGAGGAAATTAGAATTTTTGCGAGCTAAATTATAATTTTGACCTTCATTCCTTCATTCTCGGCTGTTCTTTTTTAATTTCAATTCGTTCTAATTACTTTTTCTGGCTCAAATAAATTTTATTACAAGAAAAATAGCATTTTCATTTTATTAAGTTACCAATTTATTATTTTCTGCAGTAAAAGTTAAACATGCAGTTAGAAAAAATAATTTTAGTTTAAGTAGAAACTTGGGAAAAATTTATCGTTTAACTATCGAACTTGATTATTTTTGCCGGAAAAAGTTATACTATTAAATTCTTTGAAGCGGCAAAGATACCGTCACTGGAAGCGCTACTTATAAGGATCAAGCACGGTATTGGACAAGTCAAGCATGCAAAAGAAAATAAAAGGGTTCTTCGTAGTCTTTTTCCTTTTTCTTTACTCAGTTTGATTTTCTTTTGCGCTCAAAAAAGTGCAGCTGAACGGAATCTTATTACTGAGGGACGGCAAGCTTAAACCGACAGAAGCTCAGGTGATACGCAAAAAGTTAGGATTTGCTTCAAAGATAGAAAAAGTGATACAGAATAAGTATGTTAGTGAAAAGAGATATTTTTATAGCATTCCCAAAAGTAAAAGAATCTTGTTTGATTATTTATATTACTTTCTATTACATTTTCTAACGAGAATTTGGATTGAAAAACTTAATATTATGAGCTTGTAAGAAATCTACTAAATTTAAATCCAAAATGGATGCAATACGTAGATGTAATAACAATGGAATGTTTACAGATAAATGAAGGGATAACATAAGGCAAAATTTACTATAATTATGATAAAATATACTACATTTAATTCCAGCAATGGCCCATACAGTACATTCTCTTGATTCAATTATAATTACGGTCCTGTCCAAAATATCATTGAAATTTGCTAAATTCATGCAGATTGATATGCAAATGCTAATTCAATATCAGCCTGTTAAAATTTAGATTGGACTTTTTCCAGTTTAGATTTCAAATAATTTAACATCGTCAGCATTCTAAGGACGTGGTCTGATGTTTTAAAAGTACTAAAATGACATACATTTCCTAAATAATATTAAAACTTCCAAATAAAAAAAATCATTCAAGTTTGGAAAATGTATTCTTTATTAACTTTATTTGCACAATAAATGTTGACTCTTTGACTCACACATCTAAGCGTCTGACTGCTGCAAGACCCCCTTCCCGTAGCAGCATTTTTAGTCATCGCTACATACCAACAACTACCGGTGGAATTATTAAGTGTTTACCACTAGTCGCAAGTAGTGTAAGCAGGTTGTAATTGCTACGGTTTTATGACGTACCTGGAACCAAAATGGGAACCATTTTTGGGTAGCAGATATGTTGCAGCGACTTCTCTGGGAGTTGTCCAGCTACGTCTTGGTTACGTTTAGGCTACGTAGCGGGAACGTGGCGGCGCAGTAATTGCTACTTTCGTGGAACTTTTTTTCTCTTTGACGCATCGTATCGTGCGGTCGCTCTTTCTTTTTCTTGCAACTTCTACTAACAAATTCTACTATCATTTTCTATACTAAAATAATTCTGCGATCCTGTCACAAAATAGATTACTATTTTATTTGTAATACGTACTTAATATTACAAAGAGAAATGAAATGTTCGATAATTTTGTCATTCCAGTATGAGTACACCAAAATTATAAACCATCTCAACTTTTCTGTTAAATGTGATGATGATAGATCATAGATGATAGAAAAATACTAACGGGCATTCTTTAAATATTGTTTTAATAAAAAATGTCTTTAACAAAATATAACAAAAATATTTAGAAGTTAATACACGTGATAGAAACCATTTTTATATTATTTCTAAGATACAATTAGGTATTTTTATTGAATGTTACAGTACAACATCTATTAACGGTCATAATAAATTGCAAATTGATTAATAGCCTCCAACATTTTACAAATATGGAGTAGTATTCGGAAAATCACTTTAAAGTAATAGTCACTGTAAAATGCGCATCTAAAGTTTGTGTCACTTAATTACCAGTATCGGAAACTAAACAAATTCTATTTCAAAGTTGTTGTTGTTAGCATGAAGTATAATAATAAGTTAAAAATTATGGAACTTTCAAGTAACTCTTACTATAAAACAATGTCAGCGTTTTCGTAACCACTTTCCAGTTTCTAATGTCACTGCATAGTTCTTATTGGAACTTTAAAAATATGTAAATAGTACAAGAGAGTGTGCTGTATAATTGGTTGCCTATGTGTGTATAATGCTTTTACTTGATTGTTTTCAAATGCAACATAGGGTAAATTGCACATATTGCAGTTTAATTTAATAGCACTGTATTTTTTTATACTGCTATATAATATTTAATTAGATATGGCATATTTTAAGGTTACGGCAGCCAAAGAAAAAATAATATAATTCACCATTGTTCCCTATAAATGAGAGTAAAATAATATTTTGTATTGGCCCCAACCAGTGCAAAAAACACAATTAACGTCAAGATTCCAAACTAACCTACAGCAGATATACCTGTATTAGGCAATTCAACTACCAATCAAATGGTGTTTTTGTGGCGCCGACAGTAATATTTGCCCTAGCGGCCATCATTATTTGGATCAATTAAGCCAATTTGTTAAGTAATGCAATAGTCTGTCAAACGGCGATTTTATAGCGCCGACAGGAAAATTTGACCACAGCAACCATATTGGTTTGGGTGGCCTAATAGAACTTTGTTGTAATTTTTAATAGTAACTGGAATTTTGTAGTAATACTGATGCAAAACGAGTAATAAAAATCACTTAAAAATTATTCTCCTGGGTAGTAAAACACGTTTTACTTTCAATACTACTGTAAAGTTCCGTTACTTTAAAGGGTAAGCAATGGTTTCAGACAGGTGGCAGGAACTTTCAGTACTACCATAGAGTAATTATTATAAGAGGCGAAAGTTGATAAAGAAACCTCAATTCCGAGAGAGAAAGCATATCACTACCAATTTAAAGGTAACATCGTCGATTCCAGCTTACTTTCGGCTCGCTTGTAGTTTGTTGCGATCCAATTGGACGGGAGCACAGTAATGTCAAAGATAAAGGCTTATTCCTACATTCCATTCATTTAAGTCTGTCAAGTCAATTAGCGATTCAGTCTGTGAAACTTTACCCACATTGCGATAAACAGTTAATGTGTGGTGTGTTTTTTTTGGTGATTGTATGAGTTAAACAAACAATTTATCTTTTTATATATTTAAACCATCATCAGAAACCATTTGACCTAATCTTAAAACACACATGTTAACTCATAGTGGTGAGAAACCATTTGAGTGTAATTTATATGACTATAAATGTTCTCAAAGTGTTAGTCTTAAAACACACAAACTAACTCACACTGGCGAAACTATTGGTGTGTAATTTATAGGTAGTTTGTATAATATCTATAACGAACTGTAATTTATGCGAAATGTTACCAATAATTGATTATTATAGTATATTATGTATTAAGGGCATAATTGCGTGTCTTAGAGCCCCCGCAGAGTCAGTTAGCACCCGAGGCGAAAGCCGAAGACGATAAAGGGTTCTAAAACACGAATTAAACCCGAAATGCGTACGTTAGTTTATGTCCGGTCTAAGTTTAAATTAATATTTAATTTTAGCGGTCTATAATTACTTTTATGTATTAAGGGCATAATCTATTAGATTATGGCATGAGAGAATGTTTAAAGCCCGACGAAGGAGGGCTTTTAATTTCTCGAGGGCCATTATCTTGACTATGCCCGTGGTACATACAACGTTTTATTTTATTTTGCTTCATGGAAAGGATAATTGCAAGCAATTGCACATTTCATTTTGAAAAAATGTAATAGTTATAATTATTTATTAAAATTGTTAGAACTCTATAGAAACGTTTTCTTTGTATCTTAGCAACTTTATACGCCCTCGGGCTAAAAAAGCCAAATTACGCCCGCAATTGAGTGCCAATAAAGACGATTATCATGTCAAAATAAAATAAATAACTATTATAAATACTATGGAGACGGCGCGGCGTAAACAAAGGTAGTACAAGGGGGTGCTCTAATTTAGCAATTTACGCTCTAAAAACAGGCCGCTAATAGGTCATAATCGCCTGACCGGATATAAAATATTTTATTTTATTGTGAGTACCACAATGTATACCATATATGTATGTCCACCAACCACTTGTAATAAGTTTGTTATGTCTGTAAAACTTTCTATACAATAAAGAATTGAATTGAATTGAATAAAGACAACAATTGGTTTATAGTTTTATTAAAATCATCCCTCATACACTTCCCAACTAGTAAACGTACTAAATTAACAACCATGGAAATTAGCTGGTTGAGTTGAGGATCAGGCGTGATATATATTTGAAATATTGAATTAAATGGTCAAGCGTCCCAAGGTCACTGAAACTGGTTGCGAAAGATTAAAGGAGTCACGTGAACTTTCGCCTCTTATAATAACCTACTCTTTGGTACTACTTTAAAATTATAAAAACTTTAAAGTAGCTTCAGGCAAGATATTGCTACAATCATAATACCGCTTTGAATTTTCAACAACTTTAAAGTAATTATAAGTAGCAATACCGTTACACATACTTTAAAAGTTACTTAGAAGTAATAGATCTACAGAGTTCTAATAAATGGTAGAAACAACAATATATTTACTAAAATATTTCAAACTGAAGTAATTAAACCTATTAAAGTCCTAAATTTAGTTATACGAGGGTAGATTGAAAAGTTTCCGGAATGGGCAAGAAAACGCAGTAATTGAACAGGTTTTTGTTTTTATTTTTCAACATAATATCCTTGCAGAGCGATACACTTTTCCCAGCGGCGCTCCAACTTTTTTAAGCCTTCAGAAAAATATGATTTCGGGAACTCTGCAAAATAAGCTTTAGTGGCGGCGATGACCTCCTCATTTGACGTAAAGCGCTTGCCTCCGAGCCAAGTCTTCATGTTTGTGAACAAAAAGAAGTCGCACGGGGCCAGGTCTGGAGAGTACGGGGGATGCGGCACCACCTCGTAGCCCAATTCAACCAATTTAGCATTGGCGATTCGGGATGAATGGGCCGGCGCGTTGTCGTGGTGGAAGAGCACTTTTTTTCGCTGCAAATGAGGCCGTTTCTCCTTCAAAATGCCGTTGAATTGATCCAATAAATCGCTGTAGTATTGTCCCGTGATAGTTCTTCCCTTCTGCAAAAAGTCGATGTGTATCACACCTTGCGAATCCCAAAAAACGGTGGCCATGACCTTTCCAGCAGATGGGACAGTCTTTGCCTTCTTCGGAGCAGATTCGCCTGGAGAAATCCACTGTTTCGACTGCTGCTTGGTTTCTGGTGTGTAGTGGTGGATCCATGTTTCGTCCACGGTCACGAATCGGCGAAAAAAATCCGTTGGATTACGATTTAACAAGGCCAAACACTCTTTCGAAGTGGTCACACGATTTCGCTTGTTGTCCATAGTCAGCAAACGCGGCACCCATCGCGCCGAGAGCTTCCTCATGCCCAAATGTTCGTGCACGATATTTTGCACACGTTCATATGAGATGCCCGTGGTCTCTACTATTTCGCGCAACTTCACTCGTCGATCGGCTAACACGAGATCATGGACTTTATCGACCATTTCTTCATTTGTGGCCGTTTTTGGACGTCCACTGCGTGGTTCATCCTTGGTGCTCGTACGGCCACGTTTGAACTCGCTCACCCAGAAACTAATAGTCGAAAATGAAGGTGTGGATGTGCCATGAACTTTCTGCAAAATATCTCGTATCTCCGTCGCCGTTTTCCCGTCCATCCAGAAATGTTTGATGACTGCACGAAATTCGTTTTTATCCATTTTTGCAAAAGTGCCTGAATTGCTTCACAAGATATCCTAGTAAACATAAACGGAACGACGCACGTGTCTGAAAATTTGACAGCTTTCCTAAAATAGGTTAGCCTTGACAACCATCATAACAATTTCACGATACGCGCGCCATCTCTTGCCCATTCCGGAAACTTTTCAATCTACCCTCGTAGTTACGTAACGACTACTCAATCAAAGTTCCGATTTCGGTTACTGCTACTTAGATGCTGCTTGAGCCATGATTTGCTGCAACGGTTGCTAAATGTTGCTTAATGTTTTTGTCTTCTTAGATCTTAGTTAAACACACCACTAAAGCTGCGGTTTCCTAGACTGTCCGCTGGGCGGAACCGAAGCGAAAACGGAGCGACAGCGGAACGAAAAAAGGAGAGCGAAAGCGGAGTGGAAACCGAACCCGCAGCGATTTCGTGGCGGAGGTGGTTTCCTACAGAAAGATGTTATATTATTAATAATAACAAGTTAATTCTTGAACTGAATCGTTCGGCGTTTTTTCGATGGAATCTACCTTCGACCGAACAGAACTCGCGACGAAAATTTACTATGGTGCACTGTTTTGACAGTTTACAGCTTAAATTCTTGTAATAAAGTGTACTCACGGTAATACGACTACTCAGTTAATTCCAAGATTGTACTACGTCCGTAGATATTTATTGGCAACTCATCTTCAGAGACAAAGTCTTTCAAATCATTTTGATGTCTAAGTCTATTTACTCTGACAGAGGCGCCTTCCAAGCCACTATCGGGAGGAGTACAGTACCATGTGCTTCGCATTACAATTTATCAGCATCAGACATTTTTCACTTATTTATTTTATCTTTTTTACTGTAAAACGTAACTACCTCCTCCATTAGCCCAAATTGGAAAGATACTAAACGCACACGCCGTATTGGCACTGTAAATCAAAAGCAACATTAAATCTAAAAAAGGTAATTATGCAAGATATACTACACAACAAGGCCATTATAATGGAATATAGCGCATACAAAACTGAAAAGGGGAAGTAAGTTGCAGTCGCCTACACGTGTTTCACACTTATTAGTCAAAGACAGTATAGAATATAAGATGAAATAAAAATGCAATAAACTGAAAAAATAAATAAGTACCACTGCAAGCAAAAAATCCTGATACAAGGACTCGTGACCCTTGACTCATCCAAATATAATTAGTAAACAGTTAACTTTAGATGTGCCTAGACTATACAATCAGTACCAGGATTTATTGCTTGCGATAGTACATACATAGGAGTTCACAGATAGCAGCCAGTCGTAACATGTAACGTCACTATGGAGGCGACTCTCTTTTTAAATATACAGGGCAAGGATTTTAAAGCGTTACACCGCGATATCTCAAACATTACTTGGACTATCTTTCTATCCATCTATCGTTCTTAAGAAACGGGTTACCACAATTATTATTAAACATACATCCTAACATGTGGTTTGAGCAGAATGGAGCACCACCTCATTATGCAAGACAGACCCGCAATTATTTAAATACGGCGTTTGAGACCAGGCAGATTGATCTTATAGTGCCGGGTTGTCCCGATAAACTGGCCTCCTCTGTAACGTTCAAATTCACAACCCATTGATTGTTTGACGGTCACTGTGTAAAACCAAGCTTCTCCGTTAGTTTGGTTGTCACTGGTTTTCCCTTTCCTCTCTTGATCGTAAATTCGCGCCAGCGCTGTCAAGCGCATTCTCAATGAGGCAGTTGATATAACAAAAATGGTAGGCTTGCATTAGATGTTGGATGGGAGATGAAATAGAAAATTGGTTTTGGTATAATTCGCTTTAGCGGAGAAAATCTCGCATCCAGCAATATGATCATTTGATTATGATCATTGATCATTAACCATTTAGGTAAACCTTTTTTATTTTCCACCATGTGCTAACCTCATTAAAATCGTTTTCTATTTTAGGTAACATTTTCCTATTAGTTGCCCTGAAGGAATCGTGTAATAAAAGACCTTTCAGTATATCAAAAGTTAAAATTTTGTTCAAATATTTAAAATTAATACCACATACAGGGTGTTTTATTTTTAGGTCTTTTTTTCTTCTTTTTATCTTTTGGGTTTCGTTGCTCGTTGTTTTTTCCTGCCCCTTTGATTTTATCTATGTTTATATATATTTATAAAACGTTTATACAAGTCATGCATGTTAGTTTTAAGTGGTAGTTAAAACGAGATCTCGAGTAGTGAAATTATCATAGGGTAGTTTTTAAGATTTACAACCACTGTGATACAAATCACCATTCTGTTAATTTTGCTAGACATTAAAATCTTTAATCAGTATAATTACCGTTTACAATTTGCGATAAATAATAAAGCCCTACTTAGAAAGTTTACATTTCACTGCATGTTTGTGTTTTATTTATTACTATTTATTTATTGTGTGGTTTTAATATTTGCTTTCCAGTTTGTCACCTGTAAGTGTATATGCACCGTACGACCAAAATTGTGGAAGTTGTCTATATGTTAGTAAAATATCTATTTCTTCGTTTATCTAAGAAGTTTGAAGCTTTAGTAATAAGAATTGTTTTAAAACGAAGTGGCGCTTGTTTTTTTATCTTGTATATCTTGTATTACCCCGCCCCTCTCCGACTTATTGGGGTTAGCCGGCAAAAACTAAAGTGGTGTTATTTAGGTCAAGCTGATATTTCCAGCACAGCTACATTTTGGTATTTATATATATAAAAGTAGTCTTTGTGATTCTGTACCGATTTGACCCCCATTGACTTCTTCCTGTGGAGTTTTATAAAAGAAAAAGTTATTAACGACTGTACCGACTACAGAAGAAAATATGAAATATAATTAAAAAGTATCCCCTTCCTGCCTATTACGTGCCCCAAATGGTATTCAGATAGTTCAAAACGTTTTTGAGATATCGACGTGTAACACTTTAAAATCGCCACTCTGTATATGCGCGATAGTTCCTGGTATTCCGCCTTGTCATAAGCAACAGTGTTTTGAACAATGTGACAAACACATTCAAAGAGTCTGTCAACATTGTGTAGTAGAGAGGTATGTTGGTAGGCAGATTTCGAGAGCAAACCCTAACCTACCTGTCCATGAAAATAAACAACAGGCAGGGCGGAAGGGTTGTTCAAAATCTCATTACCGCGCACCTCTATTTGTAGTATATGCATTCACTTATTTGCACATATACACAACACATAAACTTCAAATAAGTGATTCTATTGATTTGACTAGAAAGTCTAGAGACCTACTTGGTGTCAAAGGCAACCCACGTGCAGTATGCATGCTCCTAGCGAGGCTTTTTCAAACTTCATAATTTGTCTAAAATTTTTGAAGCATCAAAATTCAAAACTTGATCGGCATTAACTAGATCACCTGAAGTTGCTTAAGAGCTGCAATGCCATAATAAGGCTGCTGCGCATGGAGTAGTTCATAGTCGCCTTCATAAGGATGATGTCATTATAGGTAAGATAAAGTGTCAAAAAAGAGTTTTTCTCCTGAACGCGCAGATTTTCAGCCAGTACATGCAACATGCAAGTCATACGTATGTGTAAAGTACCAGACTTAGTCATGAAATCTTATCTGCAGCGCCTTATTTCCACATAGAGAAAAACATTATGCTACGTTTGAAATATTGCTAGTCTGAAACAAAACAAAAAATATTCTTTATGCCTTTTGGTTCTAGAGAAACCATAATGTGCAAATAGGGAATTGTGGATGTCTGATGTGTGATTGTTCAGTACTCTCATTAAAATCCATGTGCCAGCATATATTTTTATATTATTTTTTCAAAACTTCTAAGCGATGTCAAATATATTCTTCGCTTGCAAAAAAAACATTATATAACCAGCTTAAAAGCTTCTTCAACCCTTGGAGAGTCTATAAAGAAGCATTTGCTTTTCAACTTTCCTGATTATTGGTCTTTATGTGACCAGAATACCTATAGTGAATTATTTTTGTTTGTGCATCTAGTTGAATATGTCAAAGAATATACACACTGTCCAGAAAGTATAGAAGAAATCCACTATCTGGAAAACAGCGTGCTCGATTTAAACAAGATTTTACACATGGGGTATTTTTTAACGTCATATCAAGTGTTGTTGTAAAGTACCATTAAAAAAAAGATTTGGTAATATACAAGTTGTTGGACTTCATAAGGCTTTCTAATCATTTTTTCTCAGGTAAATGTGGTGACAGCGCCATCATCATTTCTGAGTTCTACAACTCCTACTTTGGAACGTTGCTAGAATCGAGCAAGCTATTTTCCAGATAATAAGTTTGCTACATGCTTTATGAGCACTGGATAAAATAAAAATTTGAAAATATAACGTTATCGTTTTTGAGGTGATCCATAAGAGTCTAAAAAGTCCATCAATAAACTACCTCTACCCCCTAAGCGATTTAAACCAAAAGCTTCGTGTCTTAGCATCAACATGAACCTAGATTTCAAGTTTTAGAGCCACATACGTACGCTGCGATCATTCGCTAAGGAACGATGGAAAAATAGTTATAGCCGGTTTTTTAGTTTTCTGTACAATGTACGCTACAATTCGATCTGATTTATGAACTGAGCAATTATAATGTACAAAAATGAAATGTTTTTGATTACCATATAATAAACTTACATGTACATTGTACAAAAAACTGAAAAATCGGCTGTCATGGTTTTTTCCTCCGTTCCTTAGCGAATGATCGCAACTGTACATGCAGGTGATAAGTTAGCTTGGCATTTGATCTTCATAGTTAAAGCTGCGAGTTTCTTGTTCTGGTTAATTTGATGTTAATGGAGAATATGTTCTGAAATCAAATACTACAAGGCATTATTAGTGGTATTGTCGCCCGCAATGGATTGAGTACCTACTTGTGATAACTGGAAGCCTTCTTCAAAAGGTTCCTAATAACCTGGTGATCATCTACAACGAGTCGACGGAAACAAAGTTTGTAAACAAATTTAGTTTAAAAAACCATCAGGTGGGTTCTTTACATACTATTTTTATGCGGAAACGTTACTTAGCTAGGGCATCAAAATTCAAAAGTGAATTATTAGAATTATGTGATCAACTAACTAAGAAACTAAAATAACGATCAAGGTTGGATTTAGAAAGTATTTTCAAAACTAGTTATTAATCGTTAAGTTCATTTATAGAAGCACTAAGTGAGCACTATGAAGTGTTTAACTATTCATTTTTATGTAACATCATCATCATCATTTATAGTAATATTTTATTTAATTAACGACGGAAGGTCTTCTATATCACTATTATACAATGACTGGATAATAAAAATTTTTTATGTGTGAATCAATAAATTATATTATTGGAGTTATTTAAGTCTTTTTTATATTGTTTGATATTCTTGTACGATAACGAAGTGAAAGAATTCGGTCCTTGCACGATTGAGACTGATTCACGTTAAGATCTAAAATTCCGTGATTGTGGAGCATCACTGCTAATATTTTCTTGGTTTAAGTCAATTGTGCTGGCGCCCTTTTCCATAGCTCTATGAATTTGCTGATATTCTAATTTACCCACAACCTGCTTTAATTTAACAACAGACGAGCCGTGCTTATTGTCCAGGTTAATCCGAGGCCTAAGTAAGTATAACATGAATATTATGGTTTAATTAGAAGAGTAGTTTTGTATGTTACTAGCCCACGCGTGGTGCTATTGTTTAGTGCTATTTTAAGACTACAAATTAGCGCCCAACAAAAGACGTTTTTTTCGTATTGTTTATCAGAATGTATTCGTTACAACTTTGATAATCATAGACAATCTTCTAGGATTTCAATGTAAGGAAGTAAAGACTGGTTTTAAAAAACTAAACAAGAAACCTGTACCTAAACTTGATTGTGTTAGTTATCATAGTCTAAGGTATATGATATCCGACACTGAAATAGCAATAGGAAATTTTGTGAACTAGTCCTCATTTAACTAAATTCTGATATTTTCAGATGCTGCTGTAGTATTTATGTATATAACAACGGTTTTACAGTGTAGTACATGTTTATTTCGCGTTTCTGTTGTACCTTTTTAATTTCACGTCTTCACATAAAATATTCGTAACGTTATATCGATAGTAGTATATAGTAAGTTGCATTATATCGAACACAGCAAAATAAGTTGTAGAACGACACACTCCTGTAGCATTACAATAAAAACGAAGAGTATAAATCATGCAACTGAAGTGTATGCCTGCAGCTGCTATTTTACAGTTGTACAGAGAATTTATCAAATATGCAACTGCAATAAACGCAAATACATATTTGTATAATTTTTTTCTTAAATGTTTCCTTTTTGTATGCTAAGCGTGATCAATATTTAGAATCCACATTCTTTTTCAAACTGCAAATAATTTAGGAAATAAAACGTATACATAGTATATACACAAAATAGATGCACGACTACGATTTATAGTTATGTACAAAATTTTCTAGATTAGAAATACGTACATACAAGAGAAGCTAAAACTTATTTACTTACTCCCTTTATGGAATATAATCTACTTCTACATTATAACTTTAAGTGGTAGATATCGTATTATAGTCGATAACTCCATTAATGTAAAAGTTGCATACCTACTCTAGAGATTACTGACAGAAGTCTTATAGGTCTAATTTAGAAATATCAACTGTAACATTTTTGATGGAATACTACTTAGTAGTGAAGTAGATGATAAAAATATAAAATTGCTTTTCAAACTTTCAAAGAACTAATTTTTATGATGTTAATTAATGATGGATACATAAAGTATATATAGGTAGTTAAAATATTATTAAAATTTATAGCATCAGTGTGATAATAATCTACTGCACTAGTGCCGTAATGAATTCATTAACCCACGATTTCCATTGACGCATTGTTATTTTTATTACATATTAATCACAACATACCAACTTAATTTCAACATAACAAAAATTTTACAAAAAGAAGCAAATTTAAAAAAACGACTATTATACGAAATGATTGAAATTAAAAAAAGTCCTACAGCCATTAATTATAAAACAGACATAGAAAATCTAAGCACTATTTACCATAATTTATTTTAAATATAGTATTTTTGTCATTTAAAAAAAATTAAATAACAATTAAATACAAAATATTTAATTATATTAAAGAAAATCTGATTTTTTACTATTCTTAAAAAAAGAACAGTAATAGTCTATTTAAATACAATGTTTTCACTTATTTTTTTCTTTTCCCTATATTTTTAATATTATTCTCTTTTTAAAAAAATTTGAAATTTATACTACTAGCTATTTGGTTAAACGCGAAACATTAGAAACTATAAAAATTAGATATAATAAAATATTTATAATGACGTTTATAGACATGTGCATTTTCTATAACATTTTTATCTAAATTGACAGAATTAAAAAAAAATGGTTTTTCTAATAAGAATCATATATTACAGAAATTATAAAATTATTTTAAACAATCATTCAAACAATTATAGAAAATGAAATAACAAAAATCAAGTGGTGTGATTAATTCCACTACAAACTGAGAAAAAAGAATTTTAAAATATCTCAATTCTATAACAACAAAAATGTAAGTACATATAAAAAAAAGAAATTTCTCTCACTTTCTTATTAATATAATAAAAAAAAATACATGTTAACAAAAAATTTATTGTTGCAGTTTTAATTATGTTATTTATCAACTGAAGAAGGATTTAATAAATCCGAAATGATCGTATTAAAAACGAATTGAAACGTTTACTAATTTAACTAATTTAACAATAAAAACGACTCATTAAAAAATTTTCCTACATCAGCAATAACTTTGAAAACAGTTTATAACGTACCAACGTATTACCAACGTAACAATTAACTGTAAGTATAGAACAGCACGTCATTGAAAAGCTTGCAGCATTCTGGGGATACCCTTCGCGATGTCATAGATGATGTTTCGTTCCAAGAATCTTCCGCTAACGAAATTGGTATTTACCGTATATTTATGTTTGTAATCAGCTCTGCATCATCTCTCTTCTATGAGCAATGGGCATACCAAATGGGGTCGAGAAGCATTCAGATTTTGATTTGTGTAGATCCATAAAGATTAGAATGAAAACAACAAAATAACAAATGTGGTTTGTAATGTAGATTAATATTAATCAATAGTAATCAATCTTAAAATTATGCAATGTTTAAATATGTTATTCTGCATAATAGACAAATACAACTATTCGGCGAATTTAGAGGTTTGGCTTGAACACGGATCGTGTAGAGTGACCGATTTTATTTTATTAATGATAACAGCATGGTTATAATGCTATACATTAATCAGTAAAAAAAATTGCAAAAAAATTATTTTATATTTGTTTTGAGGTTTTTATTAGCTGCTAGGAGGAAATTGTTACTCCTAGCTGATTCCGATAACATATCAGGGCTCCGGCGTCCCTGACATCGTTTTTCCATCCAAACAATTTCCTGATGAAATTTTCTCCACGTTTATCTGTTACTGTGCATACATTTGCATACATTGCATACATTGTATACATTGCATACATTACATACGTTGCATACGTTGCATACGTTGCATACGTTGCATACGTTGCATACGTTGCATACGTTGCATACGTTGCATACGTTGCATACGTTGCATACGTTGCATACGTTGCATACGTAGCATACGTTGCATACGTTGCATACGTTGCATACGTTGCATACTTTGCATACATTGCATACATTGCATACATTGCATACATTGCATACGTTGCATACATTGCATACAATGCATACATTGCATACATTGCATACGTTGTATACATTGCATACGCTGCATACGTTGCATACGTTGCATACATTGCATACATTGCATACAATGCATACATTGCATACATTGCATACGTTGTATACATTGCATACGTTGCATACGTTGCATACGTTGCATACGTTGCATACGTTGCATACGTTGCATACGTTGCATACGTTGTATACGTTGCATACGTTGCATACGTTGCATACATTGCATACGTTGCATACGTTGTATACGCTGCATACGCTGCATACGTTGCATACGTTGCATACGTTGCATACATTGCATACGTTGCATACATTGCATACATTGCATACATTGCAAACATTGCATACGTTGCCTACATTGCTTACATTGCATACATTGCAAACATTGCATACATTGCATACATTGCAGTAAAAAATTACAAGGTCAGAATTGAAATCATGAAACATAATCGACATACTGCAGTACAGTCGTTGAAGTGCTGTAATTAAGTTTTCAACAAATTGCTGATAATTCTTGGCTATCCCATTACAAAGAAATTTTCGGCATACTTTTTTAAATGCATCCCAAAATATTTCTTCTATTGCAAACAATCTTTGATTGAAGTCATCGTCTAAAATACTTTGCGAATGTGAGGACCAACCAAACTTCTGTTCTCTGTTCTTTTCTATTAATCCACAAACATAACTAAACAACATATTTTAACAATCAACCAAAATGAAATTATGGCAAGATAAATGAAATATCATTTCCTTATATGATCATTTACGCTAAAGGTAAATATATTAAGTGTCCTGTATACAAGCACAACTACGAACAAACCATTTCACGTTTTTCACTTTGTTAAAACCATTTAGAAAACCTTTATAGCGGCACGTACTAAATAACATTTCTTGCGACCGATTTAAATTATACCCCATTACTACTTTATTCTCCTTCATTAGCGTCTTTATTGTTTCGTTAATTAACGGTAATATTGTCTGCTTAATTAATAGCAGTTTTTGCTACCACAAGCGCTACTAAATGAATCCTTTACACGGTTTCTCTAGAGAGAAAAAACAACAAGCTCTTTGCTAAATGTAAGATTTTGCTTTTAGTAAGGAGGGTCTTTTGAATTTATATTAGACAGGGGTGATGTAACTTTACCTAGCTATATTGAATATTCGCATCCTAGTATCACAATGGAAGTAGGAAATACACGCTCTATACTGGAATTTTAATTAATTGGGCAGACGACGTTAGCACTAATTAGTCTAACAATCTTGGTGACAATGTTAAGGTAAACTTCGACAAGCTACATAGTGTTCTTAACCTCATCTATTAAACCCGAACTACTAGAGAATTCTGTTAGGTAATTTTCGTAAACCAAACGCTTGGTATGTCAGCTTTCTTTCAGATACCTGTTTCAATAACAGTGCTTCAATAAATACAAATACATGTATATTAGGTATTAATATAGAAATGATAATTTATTGAAAGTTTCAATTAGAAAACAACGGCTACCCTTTTATGAATTTGAATTAGATAGCTGCTGATAAATTTATATATAGTCTTTTCTGATGCTACTCAATATGGCAACAACTGTTAACTCAGGGCAACGTATTACCACGATTGGGGTACGTGAAATATGCAGCAGTCAAATTGTAGCTAAACTACGATGCAAAAATTATACAACACCTTGTATTGGTTCTTGCTCGGGCTATATTATATATTATTGTTAGGATTAGATACTATTAGACTCTCTCAGGTCGGGTCGCTTTGAAAATCTCTAATTTCTTATTTTTGACATACAAATAATTATAATACCAACACACAAATAAATTTTCATATAATAATAACATGATTCTTTATATTTATTAACACAAATTAAGAAAATTATGGTACCAAACCTAACTCTAACTCTTGGAATCAGAAAGACTGATATTTTATTGCATTAGTAATGTTTATTTAAATAAAAATTCCAACGTCTAAAATTCTTTGTTTGAGATAAAACAAACAATTTACCTTATAATAATAAACCATAAAAAAATTATTTATATTTATAATTTGTTTATGATTTAAATGGTACCTTTTATTTTCTTAATTATTAAAAGTTTCGTTTAAAACCTCACTGATTTTTTTTTATTATTTACTTTGGCTAAAATGGTCCTCCATTTCTATCCTTAAATATTGACGCCATTCTATCCTCTTTCTTGCTTGGTTGACGGCAAAATAAAATATCAAAATTAAGATCTTCAATCGATCTGTGCAATTATCCAATTCCATACGATAAAATAATTAATTGTTGTTAAAGTCTATCCCCCCATATACCGTTTATTAATAATTGGTAATAATTCCAATTTCCATGTATTTCTTTAATTACCTTCCAATAATAATTTTTCCTTTCTTTGGATAATTAACACTCGATGTTATTATATATGTTAGTTTTCACTTTTGAATAAATAACTTTTTTAACACTTTGTTTAAATTGGTTTAATAACTTTTCAAATTTGAAGACTAAATTATAACCTTAAATATTTTTTAACTAACGTAAACTAAATCTCAATTATTTGTATTATCAATATAACCTTATAAAATTTTAATATGAAGTGCTCCAGAATTTTAATATGAAGTGCGTGTTCCCCTTAGGATGTCTTAGAGCTACTTAATAGTTAAAAATGGTTTTCTTTTTATAACTTTAAATCAAACAATTGAATTTTTACTTAAAACAAAAGAAAATGATTTTTCTAAATTTTCTATAAATTTAAAATAATTATTTTACAATTTTTTATTTAAAGAAAAACTATTTATACCATCTTAGTGTAGATCACAAAATTACCGATGTATAACACTTTCCATAAATTATAGATTATTCATCTCAATCTTGTTGTCGACGAAACAACATTGTTTACAACTAAAATAACAACATGAATTCATAATAACATAATTTCCCAATGTTCCTTGTTTATAAACATATGCCTTACACCTTTTATGATCATTTAATTATTTTTCTAGGCGCGACAATACTAAAATAACAATATAAAACTACTGCACGTTACAAAAGCGTAGCCTGTCAAACATGTTTTTCACATATTATTTCAAAACGAACCAATCTTTATATGATAGTTATTATCAATTATGTGCTCTATTCAATTATTGTGGCTATTCAAATCCAACCAAACATCTCATCAAAAAACATTAAAATTATTATCAAACTTGAATGTTACACAAAGGTACTACACAGACAAAAAACCTCCTTAAAATGAAACATAAATTTCAGTAAGAATTCTACAGGAGAGTAGACATATTCTTGCATACATCTTAAATACAACATGTTCTGTCTGCTTCAGATACAGTTTTACTTTGAACAAGCAAAGAACTTTAATAAGTCTTAAAAAGTGTTAACGATCCCTATATCGTTAAATTTACCAGTGAAAACTAATTTTTACCTAGTAATACAGGATTTCACTATATCCTTTTTATGTTCAAAGTGTTTTAGTGTGCATGTTAGTCCTAACTGACTAGTTTTATTTATATTAAAAGAATATGTTTCCTCAATTATACAAAAAATGAGGTTGTCACTCATAGAACAGAATCTCGAATATTTGCATGAAATTTGCATGCTAAATATTTTCATAGCGGTTGTAGCAACATGATTGAAAATCATAGCAGTATGTACTGAATTGTTATTTTAGCTAAAGAAATTAGATTAATTTGTAGCCTAAATATATCCTAGGTACACAAAAGTACGTTGAAGGGTTGTAGGAGATAAATTAAGATCTGTGTAATTCAAAGATTCGTATTCAAAAACTGATTTTCAATTTAAAGAGTAAATACCAGTGATATTTGAAGGTTAACTAAACTGAATTCACAAATACAAATATTACGTTATAAATAACTCAGTCCTTATTCAAAGCTGAGCGTGGTGGTTTTCCCTAAGATGGTTTATTTTCAGCCTACTTTAAAATAAACTTTTAAACGCGCCAGCAACATTGCTGCCAGTCCTAAGCTTGAAATAAGTGTGAAGGAAGTTGATGTACTTATACGTATTTAAATTATTTATACAAGGGGTCTCTGGATTGATCATTAAATAAAATAAATAACACACGAACTAGAAATAGGAATTTTATTTAGAGTATTTAACAAATGAAAATTGTAGTTTATTTATGATTGTAATTTTACTTTTCTTTTACGTTTAAGTGATGCCCTTGTTTAGTAAGTTATTTTGAAAATAAAAACTAATCATTGAATTACTCATTAAGTAATTCGATAATATTCTAATGTCCTCATTTTCACTGATGGAATTTTAATAGCTATTTAATGATGGTACCTTTAACTGGGAATTAGCACTAAGTATGTTTGTTTAAACAATATAGTCCAACGGATTTGTTAATAATATTTATGAATAAAATACTATAAATAAAAAATATAAATGATACAAAAATTCATTAATAAATACATGTGATCGGTTTAAAAACAAAGTTTGTGAACCGCTCACCACTGGTCCACCTGACCTGATGCTCCTGCTTGGAAGTGTTGTCGTCCATTGTAAACTTTACCGCGTAGTAAGAATCAGGCCTAAAATCGCATTCAAATAAAAAAAAACCTTAAGCTGCATTTAAAGCTGTATAATAAAGAATAAGGCAATGACATTCCGTCTTTGTTCCCCAATTTTGAAATAATCATTTTCAATAATACATGTTTTTAAAAACTTTAAACTGTTATCTGCAACTTGTAGTGAAATAACCAATATTTAAAATTTTATAATTTGTACGTGCCACTTAACAACACTATGTATGCTTTAGGATTTGATTTCTTTTTATGGGCTTTATATACAGGGTGATTCTTTAATTTAGCGAGAAATCTCAAGGACAGATTCTTTGGATAAAAATGACAGAGTTCCAATGAACATGTGTCTGAAAACGCTACGTTTCCGAGATACAGAGCGTTTTGTCTTTTTAATTGTCTTTTAATTATTTGAAACTCTTAATCAGATTTTATTGAAAATTGGCAGGTCTATTTCTAATAATAATAAAAGCCAGTTTTTTGTATCATTACTTTTTAATTTTTATTTTAGCGATGTCTAAGAAAGCATTTCATTGAATATTTCAATAAGAAGAAATAACGTACGTCATTAATTTTTTAAGTCTGATATTTTTTTCGATAACGCAATTAAAAATACATTTTTTTTGCTCCTTGAACTTTTGAATAAAATAATCACCCTGTATAATAGCCGGTTTTAAGAAAGTTCGATTTTTAAATTAGACCCCCATTTACGTGCCCTACGTGACCCACATTTAAAACTGGTCATGGTCCTATATATTCTATTTTAAAATAAATAACACTTATCTAAATATACATTGCTTGCTTGTGACGCTTCCAGGAAGAACAAGAACTAGTCGCCACTTAAAAGGATCAAGCTGAAAATCAAACTATTCCATGGCCTGCTCTATAAAAGTGCCCTTAAAGGGCTCTAAAAGATACAAAGTCAGTATAGGCCAGTAAATATATGCCAAGGATTTAGGAGGGTGAGAGGGGGCAATTGAATGAACAGATAACGCTGTAATTTATATAAAAACTGTAATTTATTACTTTCTTTAAGCCCACATAGATTCGATAGTACTAGAATTATTAGTAAGTATAAGATAAAAGTTTTAGCCGCTTTTACATTCTATAAACTTCTAAAATTACTTTTTAATGATAGTCATTTGTTTTCGAAATATATCCACAGGATAGTTTCCGTATATCCAAAACTTACCTTTAAAGTTAAACTATTTTGCGTATAACATTTTGACGTCTTTATGATGTATCATCACAGGGTGTAGGTAATCCTAGGCAAAGCAAACTTGAAACCGCAACTGTTTAGAAAGCAAGAATACATGCTTATTGTGCATGAGAAATACAGCTTGAAACGTCTTATCCAGATAAACTTAGCTACCAGTTCAAAGGCTTATTACATTCTCTTGCATAAGTAGCTGCTGGCGTAAACAAACGCATAATAATAATGCAAATGTGTGTGCAAAACTTGTGTTTTTAAATAACCGTTTGTAAAATCTCGTCAAATAAATAAAATTATTATTTCTTTTCATCATTTTGTTTATTAATTTAACCAGTACTCATGTCCTGAAAATGGCGAAAAATAATTACGTTAAGTTCTTCGCTTTTTTAAAAAATTATTTAAATTAGTACAACCTATTTTTAAAATAGCTGTCGTGCGCTTGAGTTGCTTGACAATTCTATACTGCGATTATATAAAATCATCTTATTGAAAAACCAATATCAACAATAATGGAAATACAACTTTTAAAGTCTCCGATTGTGTCAGAGTGTTCATACTTGTTGTATGTTATAAGATGTTTATTTGACGCGTATATGCAATAAAGATAACTATAGACATGCTATGACATTAGTTTATTTTATTTAAAGGTTTATATGCCACATTATGCATAAAATAATTAATATAAAGCAGGATAAAAGTAGTACGATCTTTAAAATCATACATAACCTTACAATAGTCAAAATTAATAATAATAATAATAAGAATAATTGCTACAACCCATAACTTGGAAACCAGGCCCCAAAGCTATAAGCTTGTGCGGGAGGGAGGGGGCGATTAATAGATAATTTATTAATAGATAATAGATAATAAGAGGAATATGAGGTAATTCAGTTATACTAAAGAACATGCATTAGGTAGCTTAAGTTACAAGATTAGTATATCATTTCAGCTTTTCTTGGATGGCTTATCTCCATTTTAGATTTGAATCTGATCGTGGTATATCGTAGGTAGATCTTTTTCATTTACCTACCGGAAAGCTGACACATTCTCGAGTGGATGTTTTACTGAAAATAGATACATTAAGTCATTGTCTTAAACACTATTATGCAATAATAATTGCTACAACCCATAACCCGGAAACCAGGCCCCAGAAGCTATAAGCTTGTGCGGGAGGGAGGGTGCGATTATTATTATTACGTAGGCCCTACGTGCGGCTGCAGCCGACTTACAGGTGCAACAGCGTAATTCCCACATTTGTGTCACCGCTAAGGAAAACTGCAGAGAACCTTAACCAGATCTGTCGGCACCGGGAGTCGATCTCGGGCAGCTTGGGTGAAAGTCCAGCACGCTAGACATTACACTACCAAGGCTGTACTCAAGGCCATAATCAACTTACTTATTCTTATATATGGACAATTTTCCATTTTTTCCTGAAAGGTATCGGGTCAAGCTCAATTGGTCAGTTTAGCAAATTATTGATGTTTATTTAATGTATTTCACCATTGTTTTGATTCAGTCGCCTGAAGTAGTGTGCTATGGTAGAGATTGATGTAAATTGTGTTTAATTTAAGATTTTACTAAGTCAGAAGATGCGTTAACATCATGTTTCTCTACAAGGCCGAAGTGGCCGATTTATGGTTTTAATTTTCCTTTTGTATTTAGTTATAATTGTTGTAAATTTATGTTAGGAAGTTGCTATGTTTAATAAGGCAACTATCCCCTGGTGTAGCATAGCTGGAATTTATGTAAATAGTGAGTAATTAAGTTTTAATTAGTTTTGCGGCAGTTGGCGGTTTTTGTTAATTTATTCAGTTAGGAATCAATTTCGATTGTAAGTGTATTATATTGCTTTATTCATCTTTTTACCAGCGATCTTTCCATGTAATTAGATTTAAGTAATTCGTTAATTATAATCATATAGGTATTCGATTTGTGTGATGTCATAAACAATTGAAGTTAAAAAATTCATATTTTTCATTTGTTTACGACCGAACGTATAACGTATAAAGGACCCACGGAAGAAAACAAGTTCATTTAGCTCAAAAATACAGGTGAATCCACGTCTGGTTAACTCCAAAAACTTGCATTTAAAGTAGGGTTAGGTGTACCCATGCACATATTTTTACAAACAAACATGAAGTTTTTATAAAGTGTTAAGTTTATATGTAGTATTAAATTCAAGAATAATTATTAATATTATTATTATTCTTATGGAATTGTTCTGAATAATGCAATTCAAGTATTTTTAAAATTAAGAAGAAAACTTTTTAATTCAATCGATAAGTGCGATTGACTATGATTTCAAAGCTGTGGTGTGTTTACGGTACTAATTTTTTTATCAATGGGAATATAAATGTTCTGCGTTCTCGTACATTGTATTTTACACAAAAGTAAGTGTGAACTTTAATTTCTGTACAGAAAAGTAAATAAAGAACTCAGTAAAATTTCTCATTATTTATTGTATTTGTTTAAAGGACTTAAAGTGTTCACATTGATGTGTAGTCAAATAAACTAAATTTCTTTATCTTTTTGTTTCAATATGTGACAAAGTTGGCCGAAGCGGAGGTTGTTGGTGACACTACCGTCCTATCGCCAACACATACAATTTCATATGAACAAACTGAAACAATTACGGCATTTATTTTTATTTTTATGAATTTTTCCTTCATTTATATATATATTTGATTAATTATAAATCTGTGTTAATATTTCTTAAACATTTGTCTATTTATTTTTGTCTCATACAATTGTATATAGCTACAATATATCACGAAGATTATTTGAAATATTCTCGTCCTGCTGCAATATCTCAGGTTTTTTGAAAATAAAGATTTATTAGGTAGAAGAACTGGTAAGTTTATTATCTGGCATTTTAAATTAAGTCTCATGCTCAAATCTACTAATACTGAGGTGCCTACTGGGCAAATAGAAATATTATTGGGGTCTATTGATTTGATTTAGCTAGCCGAACTACAAGAAATAATAATAAAATTAATAATTTTATTTTGAATTGTTATATAATCACCGCAGTAATTTATTGCTGCTCAAAACGTGGGGCTTTACAAATAATTCATTTATTTAATTTTAAAACTAATATCACCTCAATATAGTCTAGTTGGCCCGAGCGGTGTGATAATAACCACAAAACCTGCCGCCCCAGGTTCGATTCCAGTCGGCAGATTCAACTTTCAATTTTTTAAACTCCTTTTTTCAAATTTTTTACAAAACAAATTTAATCAGCACTACAGCTAGATAGTTAACGTACATTATAAAATAAAATTCTTAAATTGTTTTTGATTTTGACCGTTATTACTAAAAGATTGTCCGGTGTTAATTAAATTAAATTGTAATAAGCAAAGCAAATAACTACTTATTACAATCACGCACTGAATATTAAAAATAGTTTGAATTAAATTCATTAAATTCACTTACAATTAATTTAATTTAATTCCCAAACTGATTTAATTGCATTTTATTTCAATTAGTTTTAAATTTATTATAAAAAGATTGTTTCATTTATTTCTATATCGAAAAAAATACTATATTACGATTGAGTTGCGCCTTAATAAAACAATAATTTTATAAACACAGTTAATATATTGCAGTTAACTGCGCCGCGGACGGACTACTAGAATCCGGGCAACCTCGAGGATGTTATATATATATATATATATATATATATATATATATATATATATATATATATATATATATATATATATATATTTATATAAATTAATTTCCTTTCGGAATGATTCATTATAATCTAGATGCTTTGAATATTGATGTTGTTGTCATGCGACTTGCTGATCTTCATTAATAGTATTCAAAAAAAATATCTAGTTACTATGTATGTTTGCTTAATATCTAATTCATATGGAAAATTTCTCGCTATGCTGGTAGTCGTTCTCTGTAGCTCAGTTGGTAGAGATACCACCTAGACAGTGGAGGGTCCTGGGTTCGAATCCCAGCAGAGTCGATAAATTTTTCTATATGAATTTGCATTCAAAATATTATTTAATGTAAAATCATTATACAACTTAGTAAAAATTAACTTCATCTAAAAATTTATATAAATTAATTTCCTTTCGGAATGATTCATTATAATCTAGATGCTTTGAATATTGATGTTGTTGTCATGCGACTTGCTGATCTTCATTAATAGTATTCAAAAAAAATATCTAGTTACTATGTATGTTTGCTTAATATCTAATTCATATGGAAAATTTCTCGCTATGCTGGTAGTCGTTCTCTGTAGCTCAGTTGGTAGAGATACCACCTAGACAGTGGAGGGTCCTGGGTTCGAATCCCAGCAGAGTCGATAAATTTTTCTATATGAATTTGCATTCAAAATATTATTTAATGTAAAATCATTATACAACTTAGTAAAAATTAACTTCATCTAAAAATTTATATAAATTAATTTCCTTTCGGAATGATTCATTATAATCTAGATGCTTTGAATATTGATGTTGTTGTCATGCGACTTGCTGATCTTCATTAATAGTATTCAAAAAAAATATCTAGTTACTATGTATGTTTGCTTAATATCTAATTCATATGGAAAATTTCTCGCTATGCTGGTAGTCGTTCTCTGTAGCTCAGTTGGTAGAGATACCACCTAGACAGTGGAGGGTCCTGGGTTCGAATCCCAGCAGAGTCGATAAATTTTTCTATATGAATTTGCATTCAAAATATTATTTAATGTAAAATCATTATACAACTTAGTAAAAATTAACTTCATCTAAAAATATATATATATATATATATATATATATATATATATATATATATATATATAACTCTGGTATTCCCTTCTCTGCGTGTGCAGGAAATCCATTCTTTCAAATGTCTAATACTAATAGTTTGTTGTATATTCATTGCTGATTCACTGAAGCCGGTATTAAATGTATTAAATTCTTAGTAAGTAAAGCTGCTTGAACTAAATGGTTCGCTTGATGTACAAAAGGGCAATTATTCAGTATATTCAGTAGGCCGTATGTAAGCTATATAGTAGACCAAGAACGGTTCAGTCACATTCTCACCTGTGGCGTTCTCAAACCTTAAACGGATAAACGTGTTTGTTATCGAAAAGTTGTCACACGTAAGAGATAGATTTGCAAACCACTTAATATTCGTGAAACTAAGAGAGCTTTGCAGTAATTTTAACATTTCAGTCGCGTAACCATCCCGTTCCGATTATACGCAATCTGATCAGAAGCTAGACAGCAACAAACTGCAAATAGCAACAAGTTCGACATTTTCTACTTCACCGGTATTTCGCTTATTAGTTTGTGTCGTATTTTGTTAATTTACGGCATTAATCTTAATATCAAAATATAATACAAAATATTTTGTATTATTAAATATTCAAAGTGGGGAAATGATTTACAAAATAAGCCAAAGTGTGACAATATTAAAACCCACATTTATAAATGGAATATGTATAATTCACAGGAGACACTCTAGGACAGTTGTTTCGATCGTTTTAGATCTCATCAGCTAGAGATAGTTTCCTGTAAATTATACACACATCATCCAGGCGTATATACAATACATATATGGCGTATATACATCTTATTCCAAAGTTTGATAGCTTTAAGAAACATATTCTAACCGGGGGCTATGACGTAATGGGAGTCACGGAGACCTGGATACATTCCGATTTTAATACTTCGCTAATATAAATCCCAGGCTTCGGTGCCTATCATCTGCCGAGGCCAACAAGAGGTGGAGGTGTAAGTATATATATTAAAAACAATATTAATTCTACATTAATTCTGGAAAGTACCTGTGATTTTTTGGAACATCTATGGATTAGCCTAAATATTCGAAAACTGAATATCACTTTGGGGGTAATCTACAGATTAAATAGTAGTTTCATAAGTTTTCTGGAATCTTTTGAGGACGTGGTCTGTAGACTGCTATCAACGTCGGAGGAATTTGTGTGTATGGCAGACTTCAATTTAAATGCTTTCAATATCTCCGATCCCTGTGTAATTAAATTCAATAATATTTTAGAATCCTTTAATCTTAGGCAAATTATCACGGAACCAACTAGAATCACAAATTCTTCCTCAACACTGATTGATTACATTATAACTCTTGAGGATGCTCCGGTGGGGTTTTCTGATATCAGCTATGTGCATGATCTAGAGAGGATCACAGTTTAGTACATCTTATACTTGATTTGATGCCGAATCCATCAACACCCATTGTACGTACTTTTAGAAACTTTAGCGATTTTTAGCTGATTTGCGTTCTATACGTTGGTTTTTATATTTGACATAACTAACATTGATGATAAATTAGCTCTTTTTCATGATAATATTATTGAATTGTTTAATAAACATGCTCCTTTAGTTACATATAAATTTAGCAGATCATCTAGACCATGGATTACTGATAACATTAAATCCCTTATTAAATTGCGCGATAATGCGCATAAGAAATATAAATGCACTTCCTTGCCTGCTGATTGGACGTATTATAAGCAATTGCGAAACTACACAACGTTCGCAATCAGACATGAAAAGAAAATTTTCCTCAGTACCGTTTCTCGTAATAACAGCTCCAAAAAGTTGTGGTCTAGCTTAAAAAACATCGGTATTCAGAACAAAAAGAAGGCAGAAATCCCGAGCTCTCTGGCTGATCCGAATAATTATTTCATGTCTGTACAAACTGATTTGGAACCCAATTTAGAATTGTTAGATTATTATAATTCAAATCGGCTTGCATCAGTCAATGAACGATTTGTCTTCACAGAAGTCTCGGAAAACGATATTGAAAAGATTATATTCAACATTTCTTCTGCTGCGGTGGGGGTCAATGGTATTGGCATTCAAATGATTAGGTTGTGCTGTCCCATAATTATTCATTTTCTTCGTCACATCATCAATAGTTGTATCGTATCTTGTTTGTTCCCTTCCCAATGGAAAAAATCCCTAGTCCATCCGTTGCCAAAAAATAAGAATCCGTCTAGTTTTCCTGACCTACGTCCGATAAGTATCCTTCCAACGCTCTCTAAAATATTCGAAAAAATCCTGTTATCCCAGCTTAACCGACATTTGACAAAATTTAATGTGCTCCCACTTACACAGTCCGGGTTTTGTCCGGGGTATGGATGTGCCACAGCGTTAACACAGGTTACTGATGAGATTCTTCGATCTGCTGACTCGGGTAGGGTGACTACGTTAGTGATGCTCGACTATTCAAAGGCCTTTGATACCATAAATCACAAACTTATGTTGGCCATATATCTGTTACTTTTCATCCTAGATTTAAACATTTATTACTAGCATCTTGTCATATTGTTATGTTATATTCTACATATTAATTTTTTGTATAAATTTTGTTTATTTGGTAATCTATTCATTATGGTAATCTATTGTTATTATTATTGTTATTATTATTGTTATTATTATTATGTTTTATACTTGCATATAAGCTCAAAAGTATTGTTTATTTAGGTGATTGTATTAAAATATCCTGTAGCCTATAATTGGCAATATTGCTGTTGGCCTGCAGTATTAAATAAATAAATAAATATTACATTTTATAGGCCTTGGAGATGGCGCCGTCTCGTTGCTATCTTCATATACGAATGATCGCTATCAGACGGTCGTTTCCAACGGTCAGTTCTCTTTTCCGCGAGTCGTCAGGTCGAGGGTTCCTCAGGGCTCCACCTCGGCCCTACTCTATATTCAATTTATACTTCCTTTTTATGCAAGGACCTAAGACACTGTGGTTATCATATGTATGCTGACGATACTCAGATATATCGCTCGTTCTTGCCTTCGGAGCTCGAATACAATGTCAATCTTATAAACTGTGATCTATCAAGATTAGTTTTAGATTCTGAAAAGCACTGTTTAAATATAATTACCAAGCCCAACCAACTGGGTGCTGAATGGGTAGTTAATTGCACAATTTCGTGTAGTCGAATGTATAGGTATAAAATTACGGTAGGTTACGGTACGGTTAGGTATACATGCGACTACACGAAATTGTGCGCTTAACTACCCATTCAGCAACCATGTGGTTGCCCTTGATAATTACCAAATAAGGATATTTGGTAGCCGAAATCAACGTGAACATCTTTCAAATGCGATTTCTATCAACTTAAACAATCAAAATTTGCCAGTTGTGCAAGTACACAAAAATCTTGGTGTTTATGTCGATTCAGATTTACGTTTTACTACGCATATCACAAAAGTAATTCAAAAATCTTACTCTACCCTAAAACTTTTATTTACATATCGTCACGTCTTGAATCAAAAGCTCAAACTGTCACTGTGTAATTCGTTAGTACTTTCAAATTTTAACTATTGTTATGTTTTATTTCATAGGTTTTTAAGTGCCGCTGATAGCCGTCGAATTCAAAAAGTACAAAATTCTTGTTTAAGGTTTGTGTACGGCATTCGCAGGCACGAACGTGTTTCACATGCGTTAAGGTAGGCGGGATGGTTGTGCATGGCTGACAGACGAAATCTCCATTTGGCGTGTTTTTACCATAAAGTTATAACTACAGCTTCTCCTCCATACTTGTGTAATAAAATCCGTTATAGGACTGATGTTCATAATTTAAATACCAGGCATAGAAAATTATTATCTATTCCGACTCATAAACTAGAAATGTTTAACAGATCATTTTCTTATAGCATTACATTTACTTATAATAAAATACCGGATCACATAAAATCTGTTTATTTCAACACTTTCAAAAAGCGTTTGAATCTTATGCTGAGGAATGGTGAGATTGCATTTTTATATATCTGATGTATGTTTTAAGTTTTAATTTCAAATTGGAATGTTGCTGGAGCTATGTTTTCTAATAGGCATTCTGTCGCTGGCCTGAGTGATTTGCTGCGGGGGGGGGGCAAGGCTGGTCAATATTATTATATAGGGGTAATTGGAAAATCAGACGACCCTTTTAGGTCGGTCTGAATTTACCCCTTTTGTGTACAAATCTTAATTAATTAATATAATATAGTCTTTTGCCTCTTATACCGTTTGGTGTCGAGGTTTTAACTAATTAATATGTACTATGTATGTACACAATAAACGGAATTATTATATACATGGCTGGAAATAACATTAATATCGAGAAATGAAGTTGCGACATCTGTAGAGTCATATACCGCATTAAGTGGTGTTCTCTACCAAACAACGATATTGTTATTTCCGGCTATGTATATAAGCCTGGATGATGTGTGTATATTTCACAGGAGACTATCTCTAGCTGATGAGATCTAAAAAGATCGAAACAGCTGTCCTAGAGTGTCTCCTGTGAATTATACACATCTCATTTATAAATGTGGGTTTTAATATTGACACACTTTGACTTATTAATCTTAATGTTTGTTACATTATAACACCACTAGTTTTTTCTTATCTTTTTCCAAGGCTACCATCTATGAAACGTGACTGTCAACATTGAAAACAACTATAAAGCTAATACCAACCAACAGAATATCGAGGACCAGCATACCATTTAGTTCAACGTCAATTCAGTACTTGAAACATTAATCTGTTAGAAATCTATCATCAAGCACCTCTCGACTACATTTAGCTCTCCACTAAGACTTTCTAGAAGCAGTCCAGTGCTGACTCTCATTTAACATTTATATCGACCACTGACTGAAAAATGTGACGAAAGGGGAAATTACACACTGAACAGCTTAATATAAGTATAAAAACCAAATTAAATGCAAAATAGCTGCACATCATTTTAGTTTCACTTAATATACTTCAATGTTTTGCACGGAGAGTACAGATTACATTTTTTGATTAATTGCGGGCACCATATCTGGGTCTCATTGCCACGTCGCACACTGGATCGAAATGGGAAAAACATGGATATTTGGCGAAACGATCAAATGTTGAAAATAAATAAAATTTTTATGTAGACGTTTAAATATATATACTATATAGATTACAAAAATGTCAATTTATTTGCTTCGCTTTTACGTTATCACTCTCGTCCTCCTATATATTGAAGTTGACTATTTGAGAACGGATTTTACGAAGCAAAAATGTGGGTTCACTTTAAATTAACTAAATTGTTTTCAAGAAATGTTTTTTAAATTGATTTTTTCTTTGTTTGCTAGTATGATGTTTCTTCTATAAATTACATATTTTTTGATAATAATTATTATTCATCTTCCTTGAAAAAAAAAATACTTGAAACGTAACTCGTAATTTTTAACCAAGTTTTGACTTTCAGTTGACTTTAAAAAAATGCCTAAGTAAGCCTAGATGGAGATTGTCATATTTGAAATCTGTAGCATATTTACTTTACATATTCATTTTAATCTAGTACAAATATGTGCAAATACGATAATTATCCATCGTTTTCTCTGTAAGTACCTACCTAATACATTAAATTCGGGATTCAATAGCAAGCGTCTGTTTTGACATCCATGTTAACAAATATTTTAACGACTATCTATTATGTATTAGTAGTAGAGTCAATTTTTGCAAAAAGCATGCCTAAGTTCTTATTTTTTACTATCTAAAGATAGAGACTTGAAATCTTTCGTAATGCCTTCTGTACAGGACCAACCCCTATTTTGTACACCTAATTTAATAACGCAACCAAATCGAGCGAACTTTATGTTGGGAGGGTTCTTGGAGTCGCTGATTATGAATCCAACAAGAAAATTGAAAAATTCAAAATGGCGGTCCTAAAGTAACGGCATTTGAGATTGAGAATGCGATTTACGCCGTTTCTATTAATTTTAGAGAAAAACTCAAAGAGTCAAAAAGTGTTTAAAATGTGATTTTGCAAAGGAATACGCTATTTTGGTTACCTTATTATGTAACCCCTTTGCTCTGCCCTAGTAGTAGAGTCAATTTTTGCATTAAGTTCTTATTTTTTACTATCTAAAGATAGAGACTTGAAATTTTTTGTAATGGCTTCAGTACTGAACCAATATAAAATGTAATATGTTTAAAATGGGGGCACGCCCCCTCGGGGGGTTGAAACCCCCATTTTACACTCCAAATTTACTCCACCCTCCACAACTCGGGAAGTTTTTCATCAACTTGAGCGAAATTTATGTTGGGGGCTTTTCGGGGTTTCTGATTATGAATTCAATGAGAAAATTAAGAAATACAAAATGGCGGACCCAAAATGGCGGTCTTTGAGATTAGAAATGCTATTTACGCCGTTTCTATTGATTTTAGAGAAAAATGCAATGAGCCAGAAAGTGTTTAGAATATGATTCTGCATAGGAATACGTAATTTCTGTTACTTTGTTATGCAGCCTTTTCACTGAGAAGCCAACTAGGGGAGAGTGAAGGGGGTTACATAATAAGGTAACCAAAATAATGTATTCCTATGCAAGATCACATTCTAAACACTTTCGTCCGCCATTTTGTATTTCTTAATTTTTTTCTATGAATTCATAATCAGAAACCCCAAATATCCCCCAACATAAATTTCGATCCAGTTGATGGAAAACTTCCCGAGTTATTAAATTGGGAGTGTAAAATGGGGGTTTCAACCACCCGAGGGGGCGTGCCCCCAATTTAAACATATTACATTTTATACTGGTTCAGTACTGAAGGCATTACAAGAGATTTCAGGTCTCTATCTTTAGATAGTAAAAAATAAGAACGTAATGAAAAAATTGACTACTACTAGGGCAGAGCAAAGGGGTTACATAATAAGGTAACCAAAATAGTGACCAACCATTCCTTTGCAAAACCACATTTTAAATACTTTTTGACTGTTTGAGCCTTTCTCTAAAATCAATAGAAACGGCGTAAATCGCATTCTGAATCTCAAATGCCGTTTTTTTATGACCGCCATTTTGGGTCCGCCATTTTAAATTTTTTACTTTTCTTATTGGATACATAATCAGCGACTCCAAGAACCCTTCCAACATAAATTTCGCTCGATTTGGTTGCGTTCTTAAATTAGGGGTACAAAATGGGGGTTTCAACCCCGCCGAGGGGGCGTGCCCCCATTTTAAACATATAACATTTTATATTGGTCCAGTACTGAAGGCATTACAAAAGATTTCAAGTCTCTATCTTTAGATAGTAAAAAATAAGAACTTAATGCAAAAATTGACTCTACTATAGTTAGAAATATTATTATGGGCATCGACACTGGTCCATTTTAATGTTCAGTGGTTTTCTAAATCCAAACTGTGATATGGGAATCAAAATAAAAATAGTACTTTCACTCTCTGTGTATATGAATGTATTTGGAGAAAGTTCTAATAGAGAACTGAAATTATTAGCATGTAAATGTGAAAGATATTTTATTTTAGTTTTTATTAATTTAGAATCTGAACGGGTATATTCTCAAAATAGGAGGAATCGCAAATTCTCGTTTCATTGATACTTCTTACTATATAATATGAGTATATATGTCTATATAACTTAGAAATATCTTAAATACATTTTTACCCAAAGTAGATAATTGATTTTGTTTACCGTTATTGTCTAACAAAGAAATATTTTAAGATTTGCGGATTTCGAAAACATGTGGATATTCCATTAAGGAATTATTTTGACAATAGTACCTTTTAGGTATTTTATTTTTATCGATAAGTTTTCAAATGTAATATTTGCATTCCGAAGAGTCGGATATTACACCCCCTTTCTACAAATTTAGGAATTTGTAAATAACATATTGTTACTACAGTAGGAACTCCATAATCCGAACGCATTGTATTCCGAACATCCAGTAATCCGAACAGCAACCGTTACAAGCTATAATCCGAACAAACCTCTTTAATCCGAAATCCTCTTTAATTCGAACACATCTCTTTAATCCGAACAAGAAAATTCTATGTATATACGAAAATTGAATATGTAGAGTTCTTGGAAGGTGAATATTAATTATAAATGAGATTATAGCAGATTTCTGATGCAGCTTTTGGCTGATACTGTTACGACCCGACAGGTGTAAACAAATTCTACGAAGATCAGCAAACGCTTTTGTTATTAATATAAAGAGTAATAGAAACGCTGAAGGCTACAGATGTAAAAAATAAGCTATAAATATAGTAATCATAGCATCACAAAGGCGCTCTAAATGTTTTGACGTTGCAGTTTTGCCGCAATTGTTTGTATAATGACATCATCTACCTTAAAAGTTTTTCTTACAATTTTGTTAATAGACAGTTTGTATTCGTGGCGTTCGAAATTCAATAAAAAAAAGTCAAAACGTAAACACATATTATTAAAACTATCAGAGAAATCCAGCAATTAAATATTGGGTTGGTGTTTAACGATTGGTTTAAAATATGGTGTTGGTTAATAGACAACCAGTGATATAAAGAAAAACATAACTATCCTAGAATATGTCTCATCTACTGACAAAGGTACAGAAAATAAAGAAATACTGAAATGAAGACCATAAAATGAGAGCACAACGCTATAAAAGGAGAAAGAGAAAACTTAAAGCAAGAAAATTACTGATTTTCTTAATTAGAAATAAAAGTTTTGTAACAAAATTAGTAAATTACATAATTTAAGTTCTTTATAATAAAGTATCATGGCATAAAACAATATTTATATTCCTACATCCAGTAATCCGAATTCCTCGTTAATACGAATTACCCTTGCATTTATAAGTTCGGATTAGAGATTTCTACTGTATTCTCAAAAGTAGCCGTATCAGTGTTGCCGTGTTTACTTCTTATATTCTGTACATTCAGTATAACCGGTATAACTGACTGTATCGTTTCATTGTTTTGGACGTTTTATATTGTTTTGGCAAGATGTTAATAATATGGAAAATGTGTATACCAACAATGTTTTATACTCGTATATCATTCTGTGATCTACAGAGATAAGCTTCAAAGACTGTAACAATGATTCACTCCGTATATTTTTACATATTTTGCGAAATGATGTAACAAGCATCATATATGTAAAAAAGCTTGTCTATAACAACTGATATAGAAAATGCATTAAATATAACAAAATAAATGTCAATGTCCATCGTTTAGCTGTTTCGCTCCACAGTGAGTCGCGTCAGTTTGATCTCACAGCCGTAAATACTTTTCTTAGATTTATTCGAATTGACACGATCTGGAATAGCTTTGCCAGTAACACACCATAAAATCATTTAAACCATAAAAGTAATGAAAAATAAATATAATTATAGTGTATCGGTTCTTATTAACAGATCAATTTGTGGGTGGAATTTAAATTATACTAGAGCACAGCATACATCACTTTTTTTACTAAGAACTAGCACTCGCTATTTTTTAAATTACGATAGGTTGTAAGTTAATGGGTGCGTTTTTTTTTTATTTTTTTATTACTTTTTTAATAGAAATTACAGTAGCTTACATGCTGCTTGTTCGCTTTCAATTTTCGGTAGATTTCAGTTTGCATTATTATTATTATTTTTTTAATTTCATGCCTACACTATGGGGAAACCAACAGCTCAGGTCATATGTCCCCCATCTAACATGCAACACGAATACACACACCCATAGTTGAGGTGGCGGAATTTTCCAATTAGAAAAATCCCGTCGCCCCAAGTGGGGCTCGAACCCACGGAGTGATGCACTGACACCACTCGTCCACCGCCGGCCCTGTTTGCATTATTGTCTATTATTTTAATTCAACAATGCTTTAAATAACTGTTTGTATCCGCAAGTTGTTTTTTTTGCTTACGGATTCCAATTCCTGTCGTTTATTATTTTGGAATCGGATGCTGCATATGAGTATCCTTATTTATCCTTCTCAGATCATTTATTCTCCTTTATTCAACTTATTATTCACTACACAATGACAAATAATATAAAGTAAACAACATGTTTTCTAAGTTATTAATTTATTCAAGTGCTAATAACAATACTTTGATGATGTTTATACGAGTAAGAATTGTTTACCTATAACATAACCTAACCTAAAAAGATCTTACATGCTGCTAACATATATGAATAATTCAATATCCGTAGTCTAACAAGTAGCAAGTAACTAGTATAGCAAGAAATGCACAAATGACGGTTAACTAATTAGGTTGGCAAGTTTATTACATAATTACCATTTGCGTTTAAATAGAACTATTAGTATTAATAGTATAATAATATAAATAATCGTTTCAATAATCATAATTCATAATGTACTTCGTTATCGAAAGTGATTCGATTGTCGTTATTAACTGATCAAATCAATTGAAATGCACGCTTAATGCAGCTTAGTTAAGTTTGAATTGATATTTTTACATACAATGCTATTCAAGTTTAATAAACAATTGCAAAGTTGCAGTTACGTTACAGGTACAGCTGTAACAAACACATTTTTTCGAATATTTAATTCGTTGCGTTTTTAATTCAAATAGGGGGTAAAAGAAAAAAGATTTCCGCCTTGGAATTAATTAAAATAAAATTACCACTTGTGTAAATCTATTTACATTTTCACAAGTAATTCATTCTCGTTTGGCCACGTATTTAAATCATTTCTATCGCATTGTAAAAACACGAATTAAATAAAAGTTAATTCTTTCGAAAAACACCAATACATTTTGTTTTAACAAAAACATTTTATGACCCTTTTCTAGGCAAATAAATTGTTATTTTGAACAAAATCTTCGATTTGAAAATGTTCACAAAGGAATAAGTTGCTTTCGGAAGTATATTTCACATTTCACAAGATAGAATTATAGTATAGATATAGTTACATTCTAATAACGTGTTTCTGGTCTTGAATTGCTTTAGATGTCTGCTCTTTCTAATAAACACGAGAAAGAAAAGAAAAAGATATTTAATACAATTCTTGTGATTGGTAGTACTGTCACATTGTAAGGTTGGTGCAGATCTTTTTAAATATAATCGCCCCTCTTAAAATTTTAAGGGAGCTAAACAGATTTTTCGAAGAGTTCGGAGATACTCTGGAGTGTGAATACACACCCGGACCGGGTTGCAGTCCTCTGGTCGGCATTGGTTCTTGACGAGTCTGTCTCGCGTCTTGTTAGCGAAATTTCATTAGGAATTTTCCTATTTTCCTGTTTTAGTAAACATCAAATATTAGCACTTTTTAAATCTATTAGCTACGTTAATAAAAGTCCTGTTTTTATTTGAAAATGAACCAACAATTAAGCGCTTCGAATTTGTCACGCAGTTGTGATAAAATAAATATTCAAAAAGTTAACAAGTTAAAAAACGAAAACGATTTCAAACTTTGAAAGCTTAGTTCAGAGTTCAACTATAGTTGTCCTGTGTTCCAGCAACTTTAAGGTGTGAAGGTTTTTTTGTGTTGTCTAATTAATGGCCAATAAGAGTTCTGATATTTTGTTTTGGATTAATGTGAAAATAATACGTAAGTCATTTTGTCAAATGATTATTCTTGAATTTCAAAAAAACATTAACGTTTAGATTTCTTTTTTATTTACGAATAATAAAATTGGATAAAAAGGGAACCCCCAAGTGATAAATTTACCGTGTAATTATTTTTTAATTTCTTGGGTTTGAAACAATAAAATAAATATATTATGCATTTGTAATACATTAATTGTGCAGTTTATTTACAATTATTGGACCTTTTTGAATATGAGAAAATAAGCGAAATTTAAAAGTAAACACCCACTTGTCATATATTGGCTAAAATCAACAAGATGAATGCGGCAGAATTCCTTTCCCAAATTGTAGATTTCCGTCGCTATTTTTCTTAATAATAATAATAATAATAACAAACAATTGGGTGGCGTCCACTTTAATGTTCATTTATTGCTGTCTTCTCTTTGAGATTAGTAAGCCTTTGTGATTAACACCCACGACACCTGAGTATAATTTGAATAAGTAAGTAGTCTCAGCCGGAGGATAATATTTTGCGTAAGTAAAAGTTTTTGCTAATGTTGTAACGTTAGAAATGATGTCCGTTTCGGGGTATTTCTTTATAGGTAAAGTATTTACAATTTAAGTTTTAAATTTGTATACCATAGTTACAATATAATTTTTTTTTTATTTCAAGCAATTAGACAGCACTACATTTTGTAAGCTATCCTAGTTTTAAGTTAATTTTAACTTTATTATTGTTACTTTATGCAAACCTGCATTGTTTTTCCTACTTTATTAATTCATACAGTTTAATGCAATACCAGTACAATAATAATGCACTGCAAAAGACAATTTAAACAACATTCACCAACTTGGTAAACTTTAGTTAAATTCAAGTACATAGTTATTTTAATTATGAAAGTGTAAAAGCCCTTTTAACTATATAAAAAAAACTGGGTATTATAATTAATTAACATCCTTATAGTAGCAACAGAGTTGTAGCTGCAATCTAATTTTTTTTATCTATCCTAAGAATTCCTCTTAAAAAATAAAAATTATTACAGCGGAGAAACTACAATGTAATTAACATAATTCACTTTAAAATTATTGTTTTAACATGATAATAAATTAATACAATTGTAATTATTGTTCTAACTACTCTTTGATTAAACTGAATAACTTTAACAATCCTTTATTGTGTACTCAGCATTAAAATTTTAATTCCCTTGTACAATAATTACTTTCAAAACCAACTCAACACAACTTGAACTTCCTCATTCCTTGTCCGTCTTACCGTAACCGTCTGTTAGGGAATTTCAAATTTAAATTTTCTTAAGTTCGACACAACCATAATGAGGGAAAGCTCTGTCATTCTAAAACCACATATTTTGCATAATAGCTAAAGGAACATTGTCTGACTATTCAGGGAGGCTTTCAATTAAGAATTGTGAATATAAATTGGTATTTAATCTGGCTGGTAAAATATATGATTCTATTAATCTCCTCCCCGAAGATTTCGGCACAATGCAAATTTGATAATGACGGTCAAATGGCGAGCTCGAGAAGTTCCCTTTAAGCTTATCAGCAGGGTCGGGATTTATATGCACTTCTATGTTTTATTCAAATTAACCTACATAAATATTAAACTAGGCACATTTTGCACTTACTAGGTAAATAGTTAGTTATATCACCTGGAGCATACAGGTTGTAATGAGATAATTGAGAATATTTTATAAGAGTTTCAGTAATTTGTTTTGGTTAGTGTAGTTTTTCAAAAATGTTTATGTTGTAAAAAATAAGTTATCTTAATCTATCTTCTTTTTAGATGCCCTTTATTTGCTACGTCTACTCTATCAATCTGTCCAATGTCGAAAGCAGCCTGGGGGTGACTGTTTCTTACGTCATTAATATTGTTGTGTCAAAGCTTACTACAGTGTCAAATCGTTTGTATCTAAAGTAAGTTAGCAAAAAAGACATGTAGTGTAAATTCAGTGGAAAAGTGTTGTGCATGTGCGTAAACTTGCTTCTGTTTAAAAAGAATAAAATACTTAAGAGAGTAAGTAAGTTACCACAGCTGTAAAACTGTATTATTATAAAACAAGATTCTCGCTTCTTTTGGTTACATGTAGCTTATTGATTTTTTGTAGTTAAACCACCCACATCAATCAATCAAGAGCACAATGAAACTTAAATCATTTAAAAGTTTCATGAATCTTTTATAATGTAGGTCACTATTTATACAGGAACATTTTAGTAGAACTGACGTCGCTGAAGCAACGATCGACTTAACAATGGAACAGTTACTTAGCACTTAAGGGGCACTTTATAATTATATAACTTAAATTTATAAATGGACTAAACTATATTCGAAAGAAAACCATTAAATTACATTAAATATATTGCTATGATTTTCAATTATTTTAGGAAGATACAACCTGTATTAATCTTGCTTGTGTAGTACCTTTGTGTAACATTTCAAGTTTGATATTTTTAAACCTTTTTGATAATATGTTTTGTTGGAATTGAATAAAGTAGCACCTTAATCACATAATTGATATTAATTATCATATAAAGATTGGTTCGTTTTGAAATAATATATGAAAAACATGTTTTTGTAACGTGCAGTATTTTACGTAATTTAGGATGCATAGTGTTTCGTAGTATCTAGAAAAATAACTAATTAAGATCATAAAAGGTGTAAGGCATAGATGTTAAGCAAAGAAATTGTGTTATTATAAATTGATGTTGTAATTTTAGTCGAATACAATGCTGTTTCGTCAACAATAAAATTTAGATAAGTAATCTATTATTTATGCCAAATGTTATATATTGGCAGATTAATAATTTTGTGATATACAAGATGGTATAAGTAGTCTTCCTTTAAATAAAAATTTGTAAGATACTATAGGGTTATAGGAAATTTAGAAGTCATTTTCTTTTGTTTAAAGTTAAAAATTCAATTGTTTGATCAAAAGGTATAAGAAGGAGGAGGCTATTCTACAATTAAGTAGCTTTAAAACATCCAAAAGGGAAAATGCAATTTTGTTCTGAGCGCCTCAAATTAAATTTTTGAGAAATAATTGAAATTTAGTTTACTGTCAGTTACAAAAATATTTAAGGTTATAATTGAAACGTCAAACTTAAAACATTGTTAAACCAATTTAAAAGTTAAGTGTTAAAGTTATTTATTCAAAAGTGAAAACAAAAATTTATATCAACGAAAGTTAATTATCCAAATAAGAGGAAAATTATTATTGAGTGAAAATTAAAGAAATAAATGAAAATTGGAATTATGAACTGTTTTCAACTTAATTGTATTTTGATGTGTCACACTTGAGTTTTTAATATAAATGAAAGGTTCTGAAAACGTACTTTAACAACCGGGTTGACTATAAGGACCTACGTTTTGATTGTTGATCGTCGGAGAATTGTTAATCTAAATATTATTTTGTTGAATTGTTGAAATCTGAAATAATAATAAAGTACCTTCAATTAAAACGCTTACGCAATTTTTCGTCGAAATCCTTCCTCCCCTGCTGTCACACTGTCACAATTTAACTATCCCTTCCTCACCCCTTGAGCATCGAGTACTTTATGAATGATCCCTTACCGAATCAACAGAACTGATTCTGCTGCTTTTCCTCTTAATCGGTGTTCATGACTGAAATTATATTTTGGTATTTTTACGTGATTTGTTTATAAGGATAGTTACGTAGCCAATCACTTTTATTTAGCCTAGACTTGATCTTAGAGACTGAAATAGGCCTTAGGGACCCTGCTCTTTTTCAAAGATATTTGGTTTCTTGGGCATCAACTATCACCATCTCATTTCCGATGCTACCAGAGATCAAATGTTAGAAAATTCATATTCCAAGTTGTATGCTCACTCAAGGCTTGCTGGTGGCGAAGGTCGGGGGGAGCAACGTAGCTACTGGGAGCCAGAAAGTTGTCGTTGATCTATTGCAGTCAATAATAAGTCGCATGGCTTTGTTAAATTGTATAACAATCTTATAGAAATGCATCGATTACACATAACGCTTTTAAAAATATAAACAACCAAAAAATTGCAAAACTGAGACTTAGCAAATCTACCGTAAAACCTTTAACTTGGAATTGCGTAGATCGGCCCAGTAGAACTCTCAAGCGAAGCGAAACAAAAATAAGCCTCGTGTTTTAAATAGATATAAAGTATTTTAAATTTATGACTTTAAAAATCTAAAGACTAAAGAAAATATGATGTCAAAGCTTATAAAAAAAGAATTAGCAAATTGGTCTTGTAGAACTCGTAAAAATGAACTATGAACATCAGAACAATTCCAGAATAAATACTGCACGCGTATAAATTAAGAAATGATAAGAATAAAATCTAGAATGAATCTTGTTTTTTTTTTCGTATTGATGGTGTTTATCCAGGCAGAGGAATTGAGAATAAAATTTTGCAAACTAGATTAAATATCTCCTCGTTAGAAGAACGTGCTTTCACTTCTAGTTTAATATTCCTATACAAATTACTGCATGATAGAATTGACTCAATATCTCTGTTAGCTCAGATAAATTTTTATGTCCCGCGAATGAATGCGCGTAATACAATAGCTTTTTATCTAAAAAGTGGTAGAACTAATTTATACAAGAGCTCTCCACTATTTATTATGTGCACAGGCTATAACAAAATTAGTATTGACTGTGATATATTTCATTGTTCACTAAATGATATAATTAATGTATGTATAAGATATTTTGCAAGGTGAATTAACAAGATATCGTAAAATCTTAAACATAAATAGATAGTTCACACTATTAAAACTGTACCTAGTAGTTTTTTGTAAACTAGTTTTTGTAAAAACTAGTACTCATATTTTTTTGCTATGTTAATTGCTTTCTAATAGATGTTTTGTAATTATTTTTGTCCTATAATTGGATATTAATCTGTTGGGCAAATAAATTAATATTATTATTATTATTATTATTATTGTTTAAACCGATTCTTGAATACATATATTAGTATTTCAGACATGATTTATACAAAATATTTTTATGCAAGTTGAAACTATTATTTCAAACTAAAATTGTTTAATTACAATAATTATTATTAAATAGTACGATATGTTTAAAAATAAATATAAAATTAATGAATTTTTGCAAATAATTTTTACAGATACGTTTATTATCATTTCTGTAACAATAACTTCATAATTACAGAAAAAATTAATCTTAGCTTATCATTCATGTGGTAGTGTGATTAAAATGTTAAATTATATCCACATGTGATAATAAGTCGAACTTTAGTGCCTTAATGCAGAAGTAACTATTTTAAGATTTTTATATTTTTTAAGTATTATCATCACTGAAATATAAAATTACAACTGCTAGAAATAGTCACAGCACATATCGACAGTTTCATCCGTCGACGCTAGTGATGAAAGTGGTCCCAGGTCTGTCTTATCAGCGTGAGTAATAAACATTTTAATTTTAGTGAATTTGGAAAATACAAAAATTAAATAAAGTTGTGTTAACGAATCTACGGAGCGAAAGCTTCAACATAAAAAAGAATCACGTAAAGCGGCCTAGTAGAACTCTCAACAAAACTAAGCTTTGAACTGGAACAAAAATAAGCCTTGTGTTTTAAATATATAGATATGTATGTAGTACGTTTGTCTTGCATATTAGTTAAAGTTTATCTGCGTTTCTACTTAACCAAAACGTTATGCAGAACAATTTATTACAAAAAAACTAGGGCTTGTTATAATTACTGTATTAAATACTGAAAAATTATTGAAATTATTTTTGTGTTGTTCTTCTAATAATTTGTTGGAGTTGGAACTTTCTTATTGTGTAAATAATAGTAGATTAATCAGAGAAAAAATAATAGTATATTATGCAACGAGCACATAATGATGGTTATTAATACACGAGTATGACGTTTACAACACGAGCGCAGCGAGTATTGTAATTCATACGAGTGTATTAATTAATATTTAATAAAACTAACAATAAGAATAATTTGTTAGAACAGATTTAAAATAATAGTAATTATTAGTAATACTTATTATTCACTGCGTGACGATGGAGAATGAGGTTCCCAAGTTTAGTATATACTAACTTTGGCTCGTTCCTACGCAACCATTTGATATTCTTGACTCTCATTGGTCAACAGCTCGTTATTCTTGACTCTCATTGGTCAACAACTCATTGCATAATGGAAACTCGTTGCATGATGAACCTCATTATAAAACGGCTGTTGCATATATTGCGGTGTTGTCAAATCACCGTATTGAAAATTTTATCAACAACGGAACGGAAACGTTAACACAAATATTTTTATATCAGATTTAAATTAAAAGAGGGACATGCTATGTCATGGGCATAAATAATATAAAGGCTATACATAGGACCATAGTTAGGTTCATTAATACTTAAACTAAAAACTAAGAATAAAAATTCCATGCAAACATAACCTAGCTTTCTTATGCATAAATAAATAGGTTTCAATTTAGAAAAAGGATATCAATTAGTTAGATTGCTTGATCATAAATACGTTTATGCAACCCAAGTTACTCTTTGGGACGGTTTCCCACTTGTGAGGAGGAAGTAATTTCCATATTTACATTTACAGATTACGATGTTTAGCGTTAGATAAATTTTTCTATTTTCCAGGAGGCCAGCTCAGGTTTATGTTGCTAATTAGCGGAAAATAGATTAATTAGGTCAATCTTGTTGTGACTTATACAATACAATTAATTTTTGAATTTGTTTATAAGATTTCTAATCACTTCAATTAATGAAGGTATTAAATCCTGTCGTTCGTGTTGATATGACTCTTATAGACTCTTATCCTGTTTTTCCTCACCATTGTTTTGATGTAAATGCTTAGAGCATTGTATGCTGGACATCTTGAGCATGAATTGATAAACATTGACTTAATATTTAAGCTGGCACTTGTATATGCATTAATTGGTGTTCGTACTCTAAAAAAATTATGTTTATAGTAAATTGTAAAGATGTTTCTATGGAGAAATTATTTGTATTACCTGTGTCATGTATTCATGTAACTAGTTTGTAAAGGATGAACCTTGATTTTTTGAACTTTTTATGTAATTAGATCGTAACGAGATATGTACATTGTCAATCGTTTTTCTTGAATATCTTCGTTACGATACATTTTGGGACAATGAATGTATTATACTTTTTTGATCTTTGTTTCAAGGGCTACAATTCTGTAGTAACATATTTAGGATTAGTGATAAAAAAATAACAGCTGTGCGGGATTAGTGACGTCACGAGCTTACTCGATGCTTCATTGTTTTAAAAAATGTCATAGTTTTCTTTTGTTCTGGCATAAACTATATAAACTGGGGCAGATTGTAACAAAGTCAGTCAATAAAACGTACAAGGCAGAATCTATGCCCGGCTCCGGATAATATCTGTAATAAATTTGAGGTTATATTTCAACCATATGTTTATGACGCAAATGTCATATATGAAATAAAGTTAAAATAAATTAAAGTGTTACCTGAACATTTTTAAAAGGATTAAAAGAAAATTTAATTATTGTGCAACAATTATTGAAAGTGAAAGTGATTGTTTAAATAAATTCTGATTGAATTTATTTTTTTTGACATCGATCTACGTATCGATATTTTATAAACAAGAAGTCAGCTGATTGGTTTCATCGCAGTGTTACCAATAAAAAGGATTAACTTTTAAAAAAGGGAAAATATATCGTAATATACAAGATTGGTTATAATGAATGATTCTTGTCAATTTCAAGAATAATAATTGACTTGTAAAGTTCATCCTCAAATATAAAATTATTTGGTTTAGTTTATTAAGTTCTTTTGAGAATTTATTTGATTTGAAGTAAATAAAACAACTAAATTTCTTTTATATAAAATTTATTTTCATTTGATGAATATTTTTATTTACAAATAAATTTCATTTGTGTTGGTCTGTTCAAACGAATGACCGTACTGATCCTATGTCAGGTCACTACATCTATTTCTAACGTTTGAGCAAACCTGAGAATTTATTCTCAATTTTCAATTGTATTATTTTCAATAATTTTTTTTTCTTTGATTTTCCATTTGAATTTTTATTTTGCTTGTTAAATAAAGTTTATGTGTTTTCAATTTTACATATGTGTTTAATTGATGTTAATACAAGCATCCAGCGTTCTTTTCTTTTGAATTCAGAGTTTAGTAGCAGTTGTCCAGCTTGCAGGAGCTTTAGTGCTTACGACATAAGTTTTTCTTCCTTTCCAGGCATAAAAGTAAATAAGAGTCTCGTAATTCAAATAATTTATGCTTTACTGAGCAAACCTGAGCTAGCTGAGAGGAATAAAGAAAAATATCTGTGGTGTATTCTCATCTCAATCCACCGTATATAATTTATGTTTATATTTGGAACGGTGGACATATTGTATTTTATTTTATCTTCAAAGATCACCGCAATATAATAACTGAATTAGAGTATAGGAGTAGAAAAAAGGTTTTTATATTATATTGTCAGTTTTGATAGATTGAAGTATTAAAAGTTTCCATAGATCTCCATAACACCATTCATGAATCCCTAAAGCAAGAATAACTTTTAATATGTATAGTGTTAAAGGGTGTTTAATAACTGACGAACTATATATAAATACCCTTAAGGGACCTACTTAATGTACCACTTTACGCGTTTCTAAAGTTTTTACTTAAAGCTCCATTACCCTTCCACAACAATAACTTGCCATTACTTCAACTTTGCGCGTAGTATTGTTAATACGGGCTGCATCTTCTTGCTAGGTCTAAAAATTTCCTCATTTTCTACTTCTGTTACAAAGTTGTTACAGAATGAAAAATTGAAGACGGTAGGTTGTTTTATTTATTTTCTTCTAGCTGATTTTCATGAATTACATAAAAATTTGGATCAAATAAATAACCCAAAGTTTCCTCCAAAATCATATAGTAATTTTTCATGCAAATAGAAACAAAACAGACACAGCATAATTCAACTTGACCATTAAGGCCCAAGTGTACCCAGAAAAACGTGTGTTGCTTGTTTCATAAATAATTTAATAATGTGATAACTTTGGTTATAAGTTAATACTCTAGAAATGTTCAAAACTTGCTTAACTTGTTTTTGGAAAAAAAATTTTTAATTAAATTATTTCACATGTTTTACATGAAAAATTAATTTTAGAGAAACTGTACATTCAAAGTTAACCAAAAACTATTTTCCCAAGATTTAATTATTGAGACTAAATTATTACCTGTTTTTTGTCAAAAAGGCAGGTTTTTTGGCAAAAAACAGTGTTTTGGCAATAATTTAGTCACTATACATACAATTTTCTTAAAATTTTGGGAAAATAGTTAAAATATTATGAAACTTAAGTGGTATTCTTTTGGTTAACTTTTAAGGTACAGTTTCTGTCAAATTAATTTTTCACGTAAAAAATGTGTACTAATTTAATTAATAAACATCGTTTTTCAAAACAAGTTAGGTAAGCAAGTTTTAATATTCCTAGAGTATTAATTTAAAACCAAAGTTATCAGATTATTATATTATTTATGAAAAACAAAAACAACGATTATTGATCATGCGGTTAAGATTTATATATTATTGTATTGGGGTGTCTAAATGACCCCTTTGTAATGATTTTTTTTAAATTTGGTATAGTTATTTACAATATAAATTACAAGTAAATCAACCGTGATTTTGTTTAGAATCTTTGAATGTACCGTTAAATTTTTTTGGGTACACTTGGACCTTAACTAGGTGTGTAACTTAAGTGTACACCTGGCATGGCATTTTAAGTACATACCTAATGCTGAAAAGACTACTAATTTTCATTACTAAAATTGTTTTCAAAAATTATACCAGGTAAGAGTATATTAAATAGTATTTAAGATTTTGAGAAAAATTGTGATAATGTTTTAAACCCTACTTCTAGCTTTTAAACAACTGCAATCGCTTATAAAAGATTTTGAACAACAACCGCGTGATTTTCAGTTTAACCTTGTAACAGTAAAAAACCGGCAGGAAACTAAATAATAAATAATAAACAAATAAAAGCTCCATGATGAGCGCCAATTGTAACAACTTTAATTTCAACAAAGCAAAAGAAAATACTCAAAAGGCTCCATTATTGGACTAGTCAATTGTAACCTGTTCTTTTCTACACAGTTAAACACAAAAGGAATAGTCCCACACATGGGCTTCAATTGTGAGTAACTAAATTCCACCAAATAAGCACTTATACTTACTTTAACATACCTCCGAAGTCCTATTGATTCAAATTATCCTTAGGCACCTATGAGTGTTAATCGCAAAGGCTTACTATAGCAATGGGTATTAAATATGAATTATGTACATTCAAATAAGTTTAAAAATAAATCAGTTACAACAATACAAAAATACACCATGCATTTCTAGATATTAACTATTTCCATCTAAATTTCTTAACTAAGAGTCTATATAAATTTTTGTTGTCGAAAATTAAATTTCAACAAGAAAAGTTAAAAGTAACTTACATAAAATATGTGTAACTGTAATCACTTATTTCTAGTGCTGCTTGTAATTCTTTATTCTACTTGAACCTCACAAATAAAGGTTTAACTCACTACAACAAAAGTCCCATAATCACACAAAAATACCACTAACAATACTATCCAGATAATAGTGCGGGACAAGCTGCTTATCTACTGAATTCTAAAATATTTACTCAAAAACTACGTCTTACTGCTAACTAAAGTCTAAGTCACGGTGCTAACTAGGTTGGTACCGAATAACGGGAGTGTCCTTTATTGGAAATTATTTAAATTACTAGAGATTGTTAATACATATGAAAGATTGCAGATCATTATTTAGGCCGCATTTAAAGTTTCTAGCAAATTAATAATAATAAAATCATGGTTAATAATGGAAATTATTGCAACGTTCGAAGATTTACTTTTTATAAAAGTGGTTCAGAGTTCAAGTACAACTGTCCAGGTTCCGCATCTTTAATATGTGACAGTTTCTGTTTGGTTGTTGTATTATTAGCGTTTACATGTGTTACTGCCAATGTTGACTAAGATTAAAACAAATGTATGCGAATAAATGCATTATTGGCAAAACATACCTTCAGTAAGTTACTCTGTAAATAATTACTTTTGGATTAATTCAAGACATTAATAAAGTAAATTGATGCTCGGTTTAAAAAATAGCAAAAGTGTATCTAGGAAGAGAACCTCTAAATAAATTTTAATGTGTAAAATCTTGAAATGTTTCATACTGTAAATGAAGTTAAAAATCAACAATAATTCGATACATTGTAACTCAGATAGAAGTCTTTTCCTGAATTGTAGATTTCCCTTCGTGGCTTTTAAACATTAACAACAAACAATTTGGGTAGCAATAATTAACCACAATACAGGGTGATTCAGAAATAACTGATATCCTTTAAATGGTAGGTAGAGGGCAGGCAGTAGAGCTAATTTACCTTGACAAGTATAGGTCAAAAACGAAGTTTTCCAGAAAATTAATTTTAAAGTTTTATTGAATTTTTGGATCCGGTCCTGATCTTGGATCCTTTTGGATCCAAAATTCAATAAAACTTTAAAACTAATTTTCTGGAAAACTTTGTTTTTGACCTATACTTGTCAAGGTAAATTAGCTGTACTGCCTTCCCTCTACCTACCATTTAAAGAATATTACTTATTTCTGAATCACCCTGCATATGTAAGAGGCGTGTGACTTCAATGAGCCTCTGGTTCCCATAGTCGTCCAAGGAGCAATACTTCAAAGAGTCTTTACACATCATCCTATAAAACATTTCGATCTGATTTAAAGATTAATTATACATTCTTCCAGCATATTGCTCGTGTTGTTAAAAAAGAGCAACAATGTGTTTATCTTTGGAAATAAGGATGTAACATATTCTCATATCCTTACGGTTATACATTCTCTTCTCCTTATCAGTAAACAAGTACATAAATGTCATGAATGTTAAAATCTTTACCTACACGTAAATATGTGTTAGAACCACTCTCGAAGATGAAATTTGTAATATTTTTATAATCATTAAGTACTGTTCGAAGACAAAGCGGTCCAATTCTCAAGGAATAGTCCCAGTGGCTTTGTAAGGTCGCAATCTAGTCCCTGTAAGCTCTCGTGTACAATTTAACGCTATAATTGCAATTTACATCCTATGATCCTACATCCCTAATATTTCTCCCAAAACGACCGTCAACCATTTCAGCCTACCTATCTGTTGCTTTTTTTTTGCTGTTGCGATACATTCGACCGTCCGAAAAACATTATTAAATAAAAAATAGCAGACATTAATGTAAAATAATAAAAAGCTCTGAAACCATACTGATTATGTAATTGTCAGTTATATTTTTGCAAATTCTATTTTACTGATTGTTTATTTATATGGTCTCTATTTATTTATTCATTTGTTTAATGCGGAGGCCAGTCCATTACAGCACCTGAAAATTTTAATTTCAGCAAGTCCCTGGTGTTCGAAGCTGGGTAGTATATTTAACAAACTCGGAGTTGCGTTTAACCTTTTTTTTCGAAGGCTGGTTATATATTTATTGAAGATATTTTCTAACTTTTTAATTAGGACGAACATAAGATATTTATTGCATTTACTTTGCTCCTGTTTATTTATTTTATCTTAGTTTCTCTCATCAGGACCACTATGGAAAAAATAAATTTGATAGGCTTCTAAATCGCATCCCCCTCAGCAACTCTTGTGCTTGAAAGCAAACTTTTAAGTAGAAACTGTATTAAAAAGCAACTCTTAAAAATATATTAAATTATTAACTGTCGACTGCTTTCTTTCATTTTAAGAATTTGTGTTCATAAGCAGTGTACGAGCTTTTAGGGCATGAAATTAAAATGAAACATTCGAAATGACGAAAATAAAATTAAAGATTACGATATTATCTAATTAGTTTGAATTTTACTAAGACACAAATAGTAACCTAAAAATATTTTTTTCTGCAATAATTGAAACAAGCCCTAATCTCTTTAAAAATTCTGCTGTCGAACTGTTTTTTAAGGTTGGTTAGTCTCACTTGTAAGTTCTTAATGAAAACTTTATCACTTTGGAGGTTTCCTCAATAGGAAAAGGTCAGACCAAAATTAGGGTTCGTATCGAAATAAATCCTTACGGAATACAAAAATGTTCATTAATGAATCTAAAAGTTAATTAAGGACAGCTAAACTTGATTCAGTGAAATATTTATAATTTATACTGAAACCTTGTACGGCACTAGTTTTTCTTTTGTAAAACACATGTTTGTTCAATTTTCGAAACAGCGCAAGCCTCCACCAATGTGTCGTGACATGATCTGGCATCCAACTGCACCCTCAAACCACATAAATGTAATCATATTAATTAACTCTTATTGAAGTGACATGTCATATGTAGTGATGAAATTCGCTGCTTTGATTGAAGGGCATCCGTCTATATATAATTGCACCCGTTCTAGTCGTACGACAATAAAGTTAAATTTCAAGATTTTTAGCATCATAATTTTGGACCAATTCAAAAAGTTTTGAACAAATCAATCAATCAATTTAAACTAAGCCACAATTTAGGAATAGTTTAAGGCTATTCACTAACATCTAATCCATTTTCATCCATCCTCTAAATTAATAAATCCCCCCCCCTCCTGATTGTCACGAAATTAAATGCGTAAAAATCTGAAAAATTGTGCTGTTAATCTGAACTAATTCAAGGCTATTCACTGGCACAAAAATCATTTTTGAAATCACCCTTTAAATTACCCTATCAAATTTGAAACAAACGGTCATAATTATGCAAGCAATCCCTAAATAGAAAACTACCCCACATGAATAATGTCACAAAATTAAATATGACATAATTTAAAAAAAAACGGCGCCATAATTTGAACTGTTAAAGACTATACAAGCTTTCATTAACTTTTGAAATCAGCTCTTAATCAAGGAAATCAATCAAGGAAAACAAGTCAAATGAATCTAACAGTATGACAAGGTTTTTCCCTGAAATTTGAATAATGAGACATTGCATAGCCTTCAATTCATTCCAAATTAAATCGCCATTATCTTTTCTGATCTTTGTTATCTTTACTTTTGTGACATTATTTAGAGATTGACTTATTAGAATTAACATATTATGCAACGAGCACATAATGCACGAGTTTGAAGTTTAACGTATGACGTTTGACGTACGACGTATGACGTTTGACGTATGTCGTTTGACGTATGACGTTTGACGTATGACGTTTGATGTATGACGTTTGACGTACGACGTATAACGTTTGAAGTATGACGTTTGACGTATGACGTTTGACGCATGACGTTTGATGTATGACGTTTGACGTACGACGTATAACGTTTGAAGTATGACGTTTGACGTATGACGTTTGACGTATGACGTATGACGTTTGACGTATGACGTTTGACGTATGACGTTTGACGTATGACGTGTGACGTATGACGTTTGCCGTATGACGTATGACGCATGACGTTTGGCGTATGACATTTGACGCATGACATTTGGCGTATGACGTTTGACGTTTGACGTATGACGTTTGACGTATCACGTTTAACGTATGATGTTTGACTATGATGTTTGATGTATGACGTGTGACGTTTGAAGTATGACGTTTGACTATGATGTTTGATTATGAGGTATAACGTATGGCGTTTGGCGTTTGACGAATTACTATTACGTATGACGTTTGACTATGATGTTTGACGTATGAGGTATAACGTATGACGTATGGCGTTTGACGTTTGACGGATTGCGTATGACGTACGCCGTATGACGTATGACGTATGACGTATGAGTATGATGTTTGACGTATGAGGTATACCGTATGGCGTATAGCGTTTGATGGATTACATATGACGTATGCCGTTTGACGTATGATGTTTGACGTATAACGTTTGATGTATGACGTATGACGTTTGACGCTTGACATTTGACTATGTCGTTTGACGTATGATATAATTCATTAAAATTCATCAGAAATTAATTAAAGTTTCACAAGTTTTTAATAAATTCTTAACCTTACAATTGTTTCGACATTTAATGTCATTATCAAAGGTAGATAATGAAATATAATATAAATACAAAGATTATATTTAGGGAAAAGTCGCCCAAATTGAACCTTTTTAGAAAAAAATTGGTATTTCAGATCATCGTCGGTTATTTAAATTAAAATTCACACTAAGGCATACTTTATAATGTTTATTACAGATTCAATTAAAAAATTTATCGAGAAAAACATAAATTCTCTATTAAAATAAAAAATTAGAAAAATGTGCAATCACTTCAATTTAGATATTCAGATATTCAAATAAACAGCTTTCTAAATAATAAAACAAAAAAAACTTAATTATTTATTATGACACTGGGTAATACTATACTAGAAATTACAATAAACCTGTAAGTCTAGCGACTGGAACATGGAAATCCTTATGTTCTACCCCAGCACATTGTTCGTAGGCCCACTATGCACTACTTAGGCACCGGGCACTAATTTTCAAGTGAACTCAGGTAGTTATATCGTTACAATAAAGACATGAAGCATCTTCTGAACACGATTTTGCCAAATCATCGGAAGAACTGGTTGCCATTTGTCTTTTCAATGAACCTAACCAGTTCAATTTAGGCAACACTCATTTGTTTTATTCAATTTAACTTCAATTTTTTTTTCAAATTATAATTAGCGCCGAAATCGCGCCAGACCGTTTAAAATAGTATAACAAAATAATGGTATTTACCACTTTTCAAACAGTTCCGCAATTTTTTGCACCAGCCTTTACGAGACATACGGAGAAAATTACATAAATGAATGCATAAACATATAATTTGCAATTACATCGATATTCGCGGGAACACCGTACTCATATTGAATCTACAGCATCCTGTTACTATTTTCAACGATAGATGGTATAGCAATATAGTCTTTAAAAGATAATCGACTGGTTCAATTTGGGCGACTCTCCCCTATATTATATTTCATGATTGTGGAGTTCCACAAAGTAAGGCTGGAGACAGAAAAAGGTAGATAAGTTTGATAAACAAACACGTTGCTAAGGATAAATACAAAAAATAAGTAACTAGATACAATACATACAAAAACTAAACATTCTAATAAAGGAGAATTATTAAGCTCAGTTTGTTCGTTCATTGAAGGTACTATGCGTTTATGTTTGTATATTTCAAAAGATTCTAAAATGTCTAATTTGTGTTTATTGCCCGAAAATGTAAGAATTTGATGTTATTTTGAGGTGTCATTAGTATTGTACATTGGTCAACAGCTCGTTGCATTATGAAAAGTCGTTGCATTTATGAACTTTATAATAAAACCGCTATTTCATATGTAGTAATCGAATTACAGTATAGGAGTAGCATAAGGTATATTATTAACCAAGGTTTAGACATACGCTAATAGCCCTAACATGTTACCTTTGCTTTGAAATTTGCAAGAATATTTTTTTGCACGTCCTATATATAACGCTCTACTTTAGTCCCCCAAAAGAGGGAGTAAAGTAGCACTTTTACTCCCTGAGGGAGTAAAGTGTTTCCATGACAACAACAAGTAAACAACAAAAAAAAGTAATCGCCGTACATGTTAGGATTTATTATCCTGAAACTATGTGATTTTTGCGTTTGCAGAGTTTAATTGTCCGAATTACATGTAACGAAATTTTCGGAAATTCCGTGAATTTTTGCGATTAAGTCCTTTAGGACGTGCAAAAATAGCGTATATACCACTGGACTAAAGTGCCTTTTAATCCCTCATGTGTTTATTTTTAGCGTTAAATACATTTATAAAAACTTAAATTTAATTTGGATAAAACGTTCTGCTTTCAATTATTCACCAAAGAAAGTTGGCCAAGACTTTTCATGTCAGTTTTACAGACATGTAATAGTTATTTACGTGCCAAGCTTTGTAAATTAATCTTTACGGGCGAGCGACGAAGGAGCGAGCCTCCATAATCCAGCGAGCCCAGTAACGATTAATTGCAAAGTGTGTCGCGTACAAACTTTTATTTCCACCTTCACCAGCATTTTTTTATGAATTGTATATTTTTATAAAAAAGACATTTTGGAATCAAAGGCGGTAGCACAATTTATAGCTAGGTGTTGCCATGGTGTTGTGGTTAAGCAACACATTAGTTGCCATAGCATTTTGTTGATGAGCATTGTAAAATTTTACAGGTCTCTTTTAGGAGCCCGTAAAGTTTTACAGGGCTGTGGCTGTAATTACTCATTTACTTAGTTACATAAAGGCCTGTAAAGTGTCATTTACATAATAGGGGGAAATAAAGGAAATTGTTAACCACTTTAGTGTTGCTATAGCAATAGCTTACTTTCCAAGGATTTTACAACAACATATGAAATGTACATATTGTTATATGATTGTAAATAAAATATAAATTAAATTTTCAGTAATGTTAAAATAACAAGCAATCAATTTTTTGTAAATTTCTTTCCTAACACCAACCTTCTAAAGTTCTGCAGTAAATATTTATCTTTGTCAGCTGAATTGCTATCCGCTATTGTCATGAAAATTTAAACACAAATCTCTAATTTTAGTAACACTCTATACTCGTATTTGCCCATAATACGAGTTCATAAGTCAAATACTACTACTTAGATGTCTATATTATAGATCAAGTGCAGCTAAAGTGATCTTTGGTTTGTTAAATTGGTAGCCTTAGGTAGCCTCACGCACATGCAAGGTGATGCAACTTAATACGACAGCATGGTCAACTATTGTTCAACAAAGATTCTCCTGTAGAAATAAACTTTTTCGAAGAATGGCGCCAAATAGTAAAATCGAATTTCATGTACAATCGTAAAATTTTATGCATTCCCTAGAGAAAATTGTTAACCAAATTTGTTCCCATTTAGGAGTTTAACAATTGCCTGAAACTTATTTAAAATTAAATTCCCGTAATTACATCGCCCGACCAGTAATCGACTAACTCAATCAGTACCTATAGAATACGTAGAAATGCATCAGGAGCGAGGGAACAAATGAACGAATTCTGCACCAATTCTGCCACAAATATGCGCTCCGGTTCATTGGTGTTATACCCAATATTGATTTCAAATTAAAGTTAATTCACTTTATACACCCAATGTAACGGAGTTGTTTAAATTAGAGCTAAATGGATTTAAAGCAATCCTATTTAAGATTTGTGTGTGTTTTAGTGGAAACAATCGTATCGATTGTATTGTTCTACACGTTAATGAGTTACAATAAATAATTTAATTTGTAAAGGCTTAACGATTTTAGTGTGTAGGTAGGGGTTAACTTTAAGATAGCGCAAATTCTCTGCGAGTGCACCCATTACTGCATCCCTCTTATGAAGTTTGTGTTGTAGAGTAGAAGTTACCATCTCTACTACCGCACCGTATGTATGTGTACTGTAAAATGATCATACCCAAAGGGGGATGGAAATTTCGATATTCTGTTATTGTTATTACCGTAAGATCGTTATCACAAATTTTAGGAAATTCGATATTCTGTTTTAATGCCTGAAAGGCTCTTTTGTGTAAAATCTAATTAGTTCGATTGGTGAAGTATTTTAATTAACTAGTCAGAAAAGTTTGATAATTAAAAAAAGAAAAGGAATTAAACCCTTAAGTTTTGGTATTTTTTACTTTTATTGCCCTTTTTATAAAGCACAATTACCAACATAAAAAGTTTTCTTTTTATACTTTTATTTTTATGGCCTCACATTTTTCCTTGAAATCGCCAAGAAAGTATTTGACCAATTGAGTATAATTGTTGTAAAATTTCTTGTATTTAGCTTCTTATCATTAAACAAGGGATTTTTATTTAATTGCATGTTTTTAGTGCGTGTGTTACCATATTCGTATTATAATGAGCTTTCGGTAATGATTAAGATTTAAATCTAGATTTTATTTCGGAATAGCCCGTTAGAAATCGATTTAAATCTATATTTTATTTCAGAAAAGCCTGTTAGAGATGCTTTGCTTGACATCTTCAGGAACTCCTGGCTTGGAAGTGCATACGTCAACTTTAATCGAAAAATAAAACAGTTGCGTTGCTAACAAAAGCTAGGCATCTACCATCTTTACGAAGACTCGATTTACGTTTTACGTTTCCGGTAAAGACGTCTTATTAATTCAAATAATGCTCAAGTGACGTGAGTATATCTCAAAGGCTTACCGATTAGAAATAGAACACAGGAGCAACTAAAAAGATTATAGGGCGCCACCCAACTTTCTTGATGCTATTAATTATTTACAGCAAAAGTTACAGCAAAGCAAAAGTTGCGGTACTACCGTCTTCCGGTAGCTCGGTTGGTAGAGATATCACCCAGACAGTGGAGGATCCTGGGTTCGATTCCCAGCCAGAGCTATACATGTTTCTATATGAATTTGCATTCAAAATATAATTTAATGTCAAAGTATTTACTTTCAGTAGAGTAATAACTAATAACACCTACTGACATTCTAACTAGAAATATCAACTTATATATTTTAAATATCTGAATAAATATGTCATTTATTTTTAAAATGGCGCTATAACAATAATTGTTAACTTTTGTCAACTAAGTCGTTATATAGAATCACAAGCAGAATATTGACAAGTTCACATTTTAGGTGGCCAAAAAGGTGGTTAAATAGCTTCAAAGTGTACTTATTCCATATAGAGTTGTTTCGTTCAGTTTTGACATGCAATAAAAGAAAAATAACGGTCTAAACTTTGCCCGACGCGACGGGTAAAAACTTACCGCATTTTTACGTTTTCTGTAATTGTCGTTGGACTTACCTAAAAACAAAGAAACAAACAATTAGAAAACATACACGTAGATACCTGTTCAACTTAATCAATGATCAAAGTATTATGGTAAAAAATGTAATATGTATTCCTCGACAACAGTTTCGACACGAACAGGACACATAAGTCTAATTAAAACTCATTTTCAAAAACATTAGTTTGGAAATTAAAAGATCATTAAGTCTGATAAATAAAAATAAAGCAAAAACTGAAATAGATTTTTGCAACTTACGCATCACAATACTTTTTCCATCAAAACGTAGTTTGGGCCCTCCGACCGCAAAGAACTTTTCATTATTTTACTTTTTAGCATATTTTTTATATATTTGTAAGTGCTTTTCAACCTGAAATTGCAGAATTTATATAATAAAAATTCAATATACATACATAATAATTAGGCAGCACATTTATTCAGACGTGAGTCGTGTCATGTATTTTCGTATACTTATGTTTGTAATTGTAGTTCTAATTGTATTGTTAGCTCTAGATCACTAGGTCAACATTAACCAGTGCCGCCGCCAGAGCCCCAAGAAAGGTATTTTGAAAATTTAACTTTCTTTAAATAAAGTTTTTCAATAAGTTTAGACAATTTTAGAAAAAATGCTCTTTGATTTTTTTCATGAAAATGAAACTCTGAAACCCTGAGTCACAAGAAATCATTAAATTTTTTATATTCAAATTTCATGATTTTGTTTATGACTTACGGTTGTATTTTTCATGAAAAAGTCAAGAAGCACTTTTTTCCGAAATTTGTCTTAATTTTTCAAAAACGATTTTGTATTTTAGAAACAATTGAAATTTCTGAAATATAGCTTGTTATGGGGCTCTGGCGGCAGCACGGGTTAATGTTGACCTAAAGGTCTCAAATCTTGAAAACTTATTTTTTTTTATTTGGGACACTTCTACGGAGCGGAGCGGTAAAAACTAAAAAAAACAAAATAAACCGCAGTCTAAATGTATATTAACAAATTAATATAAGGTCTGCAATATCTCATTGTAAAACTAAAATTTGTAGAGTTATGTAGTGGTACTGTTCAGAACACTTATGTATAGGTTATAAAACTTTTGTTCAATAATTTTGTATCCAATATCTCCTTTATAAACTTACGTTACTTAAAGTTACATTACCCTAGAGATTATCCTTATAAACCATGTTATATATCATGCTTTATTGTGTTATTGTAATGTAAAAGATGGCTGCAATATGTAGTTCTTTGTTCACAAGCCTAATTATTTGTTACATGTTGTAACTTAAATATGGATGGTGGCTTATTCAAAACTTGGAAAAGTTAAATACAACAGTACATTTCAAAGAAAGTCTTCAAAAAAGCTTTTCTCCTTTCATGCCGGAAGTCAAAGCAGTTCAATGTTTTCTTACAACGCAGACACAATTGTTAAGGGTGGAAATCCCAGTTCTTTCATTTGTATAATTTTAAATGACAATATTAAAAGACCGCGCAAAAGAAGAAAGACTAAAATGTAGGTCATTTTTCTATCTATCACTGGTTGCCGGATTAAAGATATATACCATCACTTAAAGTAATTTGGATTACTATAGTATTTTAAAAATACTTCTGGAGACCCTCGGTTTTATAACATCACTTTCAGAAACATTATATAACGCAAAGATATACAAGTTGCTGAAAAATGGCGATTCAATACCATACTGCACTGTTCAGGGCCACAAGCAAAAAAAATTATCTCATGTTTACTTCAAGATATAAAGGTTTTAAGGATGAATTAAAACTTATTATTTAACAATTCTGAATATTTCAACAACTTCTTGCTAGAAAAACGTATATCAAATTATATTCAACAATAACTTTTATTAAAAATGGTTAAAGAGTTTTTTTTGGTATTTTACGCAATAATAATTTTTTTTAAATTTCCTTCATGCTGGGAATGTGTCTCTGAATAGTGCAATATGACGTTGATTCGCCATTTTTCAGCACCCTGTATAGTAAAACCAACAGCTTACAACCAATAACACTATATAGTGTTACTTAAATTTATATAAAATTACTATGTCTGATATTAAAGTTTCCGGTGCTTTGAGTAAGTATTTACCGCCTTCCGTAATGGTGGTATATGCCAAAATGGAAGAGACGAGTTACAAGGATATTATTTAAAATTGAATATTTAACTTATTATAAGAAAATTAAGCTCAAAACTTAGCATCCGTTTAAGGTAGAGGGTAACGCTCTTATCGAACTTTTTGAATGAACATTTAAGAAAAATACATATACAATTTTTAAATCACTAAAGCTTACTATTCGCGACTATTTTAGGGGCCTGTTTAGTTTTCGAAGGTAACTTGTATGCAGCACAAGATTTTCCGTAACAAGATTTTGACCTATACTTGAATGAAAATTTCACAACTAAATAATGTAATTATGTACATATTTTTATTTTATTAAACAAGCAGAGTATAAAATGTCAACTGTGAATTTTAGAGTAAAAGTCGAACAGCGAGACAATATATTTAATATTACAAATAACTGTCCAAGATTGCAAGATGGAAACAGTGATGGAAATTTAGAAACTGAAGTGTTATCTGAAACAACACCATTACATGTTTATAAGAGTAACTGCAACAAACTAAATTTTACCACTAAAGGCTATATAGTGGTAGGCTACATATAGTGTAAAGGCTACAAAGGTGGAGTTTCAAAGGAAATTGAGATATTGCCGTTATCATATTATAAATTAAAGTTATATAAACTTAGTGAACGTAAATTCGTGGTTACTGTTATATACATAAAAATATTTATTGAACAGGCTTCATTTCCAACTTTATATTTAAGAAATACGTTGATTATTTAACTAAAGGCCATACTATAAATAGTTACCATATGCAATTGTGTTTTTTGTTATAGATAACACTGGCCAACACATTTTTTGCTGACTTGTATATGAGACTTGTTCTTTACTAATTTGGGTGTGCTGAGTCCGAAAATCATATTGGTTTTTGCGTATCACGTCAAAATTTAATTCTATATCATTTTTGCTCTTTGAAGAATTGCAAATGCGGCCAAGTTGTAACTAAAGAACTTATACGATATAAACAAAGTATAAAATTATAATAATTCATTTATTTATTTAGGTACAATATTTACACAATGATCATTCAAAAAACTACAAAAGTGTTAGTAATAAAGAAACAACAGTCAGGGAATAAATTTTCGTTTGTAGCACTTTCTGCTGTGCATTTTGGTTTGGCAGTCCCTTTGAACACTCCAACAGTAGTCGGCCATCATATGAGAATCCCATCTTCCTTGGTACCGAGTTTCCATGGTTTTTAAATCTTGATGAAATCTCTCGCCTTGCTCATCGCTTACAGCACCTAAATTTTCGGGAAACCTATCAAGATGGCTATGAAGGAAATGAAGCTGTTTGCTCATGTTACAACCTAGGCGGTGAAATTTTTCCAGAGCTAGTGCATTGATTGCACTAGCTCTTTATAATTGGATGCTTTTTTGTTTCCAAGAAAATTGTTCGCTACCATCGTGAATGAAGTCCAGGCTTCTTTTTCTGCTTCGTTAATAGAGTTGATGAAATTTAGATTTCTCATTAAAGTTCTAATTTGAGGTCCATCAAATACCCCAGCTTTGACTTTTTCGTAACTTAGTCGTGGAAACTTTTCACATATGTACTGGAAACTTTGCAAATCTAGTGCTTCAATAAGACCCAGTTTGATGTGAAGAGGTGGAAAAATTACTTTTTCTCTGTCGACTAAAGGTTGACTTATAATATTCTTCTCTCCAACAACTAAGGATGTTCTAGGGGGCCAATGTTTCTGAATCCAGTGTTGGTTTCTATCTCGACTATCCCAGAGGCACAAAAAGCAAGGAAATTTTGTATATCCTCTTTGAAAACCAAGTAAAAAGTTTACCATTTTGAGATCCACACAGATGACCCAGTTATGGTCTGTATATTTTAGTTAATCTATCACCTTATCAATGTCGTCATCTGTTTCCTTTAATTGAACGGAATATCCAATAGGAATTGAACTGAAAACATTCTCGTTGTGTAGTAGGACACACTTGAGGCTTCTGCTGGAACTGTCGATAAACAAACGCCACTCACTTGGGTCATAGTGTACAACGCCCATTTGAGTTAGCAAATCTGGCACATTGTTACAATAAAAAAATTCACACTCTTGTTTAAAATATTGCACAAGATCACTTTCCCTTTTACGATAAAAAGTTATCTTCGTACCTTGCTTGAGTAAGTTCTTTTCATTTAATCTTGAAGTTAGCAGTTCCGATGATTCCTTTGATAGGCCCAAATCCCTTACTAAATCATTTAATTCTGCTTGAGTAAAGCGTTGTGGTCCATAATTAGAAACTATATCTTCATTGGCAGAATCTACATCTTAATCATCTTGCTCTTCAATAACATCTGACATGTATTCAGCATCCGAGTGCTCAAGTGAAGGAAGCTCTTTATAAACTGGCACAGGTATTTCATCGGAATGAGGTACTGGTCGAATCGCGGAGTCAATATTCGGATATACTATTTTATTCTTATTCTTGGTATTATAACCGGAGGTCTGAGTTAAACAAAAGTAACAATCATCTACGTGGTTTTTCGGTTCACGCCATATCATTGGAACACCAAAAGCTAATTTATGACGTTTTCCTTTGCTCCACTGCCGCAAATTTCCCACACATGATTTACACACTTTATGTGGAGCCCATGACTTGTCTTGATCAGCAAGTTTTACATCAAAATAAGCCAAATACATTTTCTTAACGAAAACACTAATATTTGTCCTTTGACTGGGAACGGTGAAGCTGCCACAAATGTAGCAGAAAGAATCGGCACTATTTACACATCTTCGAGTAGTAGACATGATGTAGTTTCTTCACTAACAACTAACATGTAACTAGCATCTTCTTATCACCCTTGCTTACTTTTAAATAGTTCTAAGTGATCAATACTTTCTAATAAAATCTCATTAAACCCTAATATGTTGACGATGAGGACTAGCTTAGTAGACTTGATTACTTTACAATTGCTTATTACTTAATTATCTAATTAAGTACTTAAATATTATGAGGTACAAGTGTATATTATGCTAATGACTAAATGTATTTGGAATGTCTAAGAATTCCTTAAACAATTAAGAATTTGCTGCATTTAGTTAACGATTTTCAAGAATTTTGGATTCGGCAAACAAGAAACGCCGTAGAAAAAAAACCTGACGTGATAGAGAAAAACGGGATTTATATTTGGCATTAGCGTACCAATTTTAGTTAAAATCAAGTGTCAGATCAAAGTCAGAAGAAAATAATTTTTTTTTGTTAGCCAGTGTAATCACATCTGATGTCATTTTAAGTTCAAGAAATTTTAAATTGATTATGACAATGGCCCAAAATTTATTAAATATGATTTATAGTGGCGGTAAGAATCTAAATAAGGAAAGCAACAATAATTTTGATTTTACTATACTTAGGTGCAGTAAAAACATTATCATAATTATTAGGCTTATAAAAGATTTTTAAATAAGAACTTTTTGCTTTATACTTTATGAAATTTTTGATAGCAGATTATCATCTTTATTAAAAAAAGTATTTATAATGTACCTCAAATATGTGGATACATTGGAAAATTCAAACTTATTCCAAACACCTTTTTCATACTTAAAAAGAAGGTAAGGACATAATAATAACACATAAACTACTACGGGCTGTTAGCCACGTCCAATTTTTATAGGATTCAATTTTAAAATATATGTTGCACGTTTTAATCTTTACTAAATGAATAAAAATAAAATAAAATTTAAAAATTCTGGTTTTCGTCTGTCTATGTTAGCAATTTATAATTTTTTTTAAAAACTGTGTGCAAAAAATTCTTTCTCTAATAATTTACAAACAGAAATGACGCGATTCAAGGGTGTCGCGATACTCGGACCTTTTACCGAAGCAGGCGAATTTGCAGTCACCCAATAATAAAATTGTTTATTAACAATTAACAATAAACAATTTTAAGTTTGTATCAAACTAAATACATACAATTATTTTCGTCTGAAATAATTATAACTAATATAAGTTAAAGTAGTAAAATTTTCTTAAATTCAGTATCATTCCCAGAAATACAGTGTTTAATAAGTAACACTTAATTAACACTAAAAGGAAGGAGTAATCAAATTTATCTGAGCACCAGATATCTAATAACATGACCTAACGTTGCCAACCGCATCCCCACAGTGCACCACCAGCTAACGAAAATGTTAAGTGCAGAAAGCAAATGAGTCGTTGCTTATATGCAAATATATGTAGTATATCTGAATCTGCATTACCGTTTTGTGCAAGCTTAATGACTTTAAAATAGTAGGTACCCTATTTTAGTATTTTTGCTGCACGAATCTGGCAGTTTTAAGTTAATTAAATATTACGAATTTAATAAATAAATGATAATTAATTAAATAATAAATTAAGTAAATAAATAATAACCATAATCTTATCCTATGTAATCTTATAAAAATAGTTTGGTTTGCCAAAAAACCTGCTTTTTTGACAAAAAGCAGGTAATAATTTAGTCGCTAAACATACGATTTTCTTAAAATTTTGGGAAAATAGTTCAAATACTATGAAGCTTAAATGATATTATTTTGGTTAACTTTGAATGTACAGTTTCTCTAAAATTAATTTTTCACGAAAAACATGTGAAATAATTTAATTAATAAACATCGCTTTCCAAAAGAAATTAAGTTAGGTAGGCAAGTTGTAATATTTCTAGAGTATATTAATCAAGTAAACCTAAAGTTATTACATTATTATATTGAGATGTCTAGATTTCATCTCATTGAAAATTTAATAGACGATATGATCGTAAACGTAAAAATAATTATTTCATGCAATAAAACAAAATAAAGGGTAGACATGCTAGGATGTTAGGTCTAATTAATCTAAAGGCTACATATTAGGTCACAGATAGATTTATCAATTTTTAAAATAGAAATCAAGAAGGATAAAATCTCATGCAAACATAACCTATATTTTTATATAAAAAAGGCCTTATTTTTAAAAAAGGATATCAATTATTTAGATTATTTCTTGATAATACATGTTATATGCAACCTAAGTCACATATTAGGATGGTTTTTCCATTTGTTTGGAAGACAAATGGAAAAATTCATTCTCCTGTTTAAATTCAAGTTCTACGATCATTAACGTAGGAAGAATTTTTCTGTTTTCCATGAGACTGACTCAGTTTCAAACTGATATTTAACTAAAATCATGTAAATTAGATCAGTCTTGTAAAGACTAATCTAGCACAATAAACTTACAAACTCTTATATAATGATACAGAGCATTTATTGTAGTGAAGGTTTCCGCTTTGTTGATATGCTTCGTGTTTTACAAATATTGATTCTTATACAACATTTCTCACCATTGTTTTAATGCAAACACTCGGAGGACTGTATGCTGGACAAGTTGACTATAATTTGACCTCATTTAAGTTGATTTGAAAATGGATATTGTATAAAGCATCGCTGGGTTTATAAATATCGTAGAGAAGAATTTTAATTTGTGTTTTTCTTAAATTGTAAAGATGTTCTTATGTAAATTTTATATGTATCAGTTACATAGAGTAATTATGTATTCATTTTGTAAAGGATAAAGCTTGATTTATTGAATTGTGTGTATAATTAAGCTATAATGAGATTTGTTCATCGTCGATCGTTTTTGTCAATTATCTTCGTTGTGGTAGAGTTTGGAACATGAGTGTCTTATATTGTTTTAATCGTTATTTTACCAGCTACAATCCTATCTTTGTAGAATTAAGATCTGTGGTAATTCTTATCAGCTGTGTTGGATTAGTGACGTCATGAGTAACATTCGCCATGTAATTGCATGGAAAAATTGACAGAACCTTCATTTGTTTCGCCAAATCATATATAAACCCCAGCTAAAATTAACAAATTCAGTCGATCAAAAGCACTTGGAGAATCCATGCTCGACTCCGGATTGAAAATCTGTAAATAAAGTGAAGTTAAAAGTACCATATGGTTGGATGTCAACAAAAGGAAAAATTCAGCAAAGTTTAAAGAATAATTTACCTGGATATTTTAAAATCAAAAGAAGATTTATTTGTTATCAACAATTATATGGAATTGTGAACGAGTTATTTTAAAATAAATTTAAGAAGATTTAATTTCAATTATCGTATTAAATAATCGACGTATTTACAATACGAAATCATCTGACAGATTTGAATGCAGTAGTACCAATTTTAAATAATATTGGAGTGGATTTCATTTACTTTATATACAAGGTTGGTCAAAATAAAAAGGTTTTGATTTGAATTTTTCGATAACAAAAATTATAAAGACACGCTGAATAATTTCAGAATTCATTTTTCTAACTTTAAAGGTTTTTAAATAATTAAATTCTTATGAATAAAATAAATTAAATTTCTCTATTAAAATTTAATTATCATAAATTAAATTTATTTGAACATTTGTAAATATTTTTATTTAATTACATTGATTGATGCCAGTTTGCTCAAGTGGAGAACTGTTATGGCCCTATGTCAGGTTATTAACGACTAATTAACACACTTGAGCAAGTTTAGGAAAGAATTTCCTATTTTACTTTATTGTTCTGTTTTTAAATAATTTTCCTTTTTATTTTTCTTTGAATTTGATTTTCATTTATTTTCATTAATAAAATAAAGACTGTGTTTTTAATTTATCTGTGTGTTTATTTGATGTGTATACAAGCATCCATTTCTTTTTCTTTTCATAGTTAGAGTTTAGCTTGCTGTTGTCCAGTTGCGGAAGTCCAAGTGTCTTCATTGTAAGTTTTTCTTTTCTTCCAGGTATAAGAATCAATAAGATTTTATTATTTCATTTATTTCATGCTCTATCGATTTAAAACTGAGTTAGCCGATTGGGAAAAGGCAAAATATTGGGGTGTATTTTATTTTATTTTATTAGGTTTCACCGTAGATATTTTATGGGTTACCCTGATTGTGGCGCAGATTAAATATCACCTCATAATTATTTCTGAAAAAAACAACACACGTTTTTTGGGTACACTTGCACCTTAAGACACAATGCGACCACGGACTTCCACAGCTTTACGCCCCACACCCTCGAAATAAAAATGTTTCAAAGTAAAATAATAAAATGTTTATCAAAACACAACACATAACTAATATAAATATTAAATATCAAGATTAATGATAGAAATATTAATTTAACAATACTAGTTATTTATTTTATAATAGTTGGGAAAGATTATAGAATTTAGCGTAAGGCATGGTTTCTTGTTATGGTCACACAGGGCGCTAAAATCTAAATTGTTCAAAGGCAAAATGGATTTTATAATACTAGTAGGCTAAAATATTTTATTTTTACCCCGCGTAAGCGGTTTTTGCAAAAATGCCTTATTACACAGCTCTTTTTTAATTTTAATAATTTTAGAAAAATCGCAAACACCACCACCAAGTAAAATTAATAACTTTTAAAAAATAATTACTATGAATAAATATCAATTTTATAGAAAACAACTTTTTACATGTCAATCATAACCTGCTATGTTATGGACAATAAATGGTGTATCTCCCTCGTGTAATCATTTTAGGTGTTAGTTATTAATGATTAATTTGTTATATGTAAATGTAACGAATTAAATTATACAAATTAATTCAATTGCAATAATTTTTATGTTTTAGTGCTTCGAGAGAGCGCTGAACATCAAGCCTCCCCTTGGGCTGAACACCCCTGGCTGTAGCCCCGTTAATATGTTTTACTACTATATGTCTTGTAATGGCATCTGTAAATGGAACCACTAGATTGCATTTCAGATTTATTTATTATTTATTTAGAGTTGAATTCGTTGTAAGAGAGCGTAAACTTGAAGATGTTTATCTATGTGTTGTTAATTTATTAATAATTCTAATTTTAATGTTTTTTATAATTTAATATCATTGTTATAAATAACGTTAATTTACAGATTATTTTTTGTCAGATTATTACAGAAAATATTCCTAACAAGAAATGTCAAGCCTATCCTTCATCATAAAAATCCAATCAAATAATGGAAGCACTACCACCCTATAATGTATCCCCAAAGTCGGATTAACTATAACATAATATCGTTTCATGGATCCAAAACCGCACTTTTAAGTAAATATAAAGGTTGTGCTTCCTAATCAATATTGAATTATTAACGCTATTCTGTGAGATTGTTTGTACGGAATTTAACCGGATATATTTTATGCAACAGCTTAACAAGATTGTCAAGAATAAAATAAACAAAATGGCGAGAAAACCCCAGAGCAATGACAACTTCGCGCTTGAAAGTGCGGTTGAAGGCTAATACTCGGAGCATCAACCCCAACCCCCTAAACGAAGCAGATTGCCGACGTTGTACAAACGATAAGTGCTCTAATTCTGCAGAGTACATTAACTCTAGTATGTTGCAAAAACAAGGGAAACTCTAAGCAGATGTACACCATCATGATTTAGCAAATAATGAGTAAGTAGTAAAAATAAACTTAATGGAAACTTCTTTTAACTTTTAAGATCATGCTGAATTAGTTCTAACTTTCAAGGGGTTTTTTCATAGTAGTTGGTAGAATGAAAATCCAAGCCAGAGAATAGAACCACTACTTTTCAAGCAGTTTAAATGAGCGTTGTTTGTAAAGAAAGAATGAAAAAGAAGAAAATAGAATTAATTTAAATAGCTCTTCAAACACGTTTTCAAGAAAAGTTCTTAATTAGTTGAACTTACTATAGACATTTCCGTAGTACACCGCCCTTTCACACTAATCTTGTGCTTAAGTAGGGTTAGGCGTACAAAACAAATGAAAATCTTAAGCTCACTGTTAAATTTATTTTAAAGGGATTACAGTTAACAAATGCAGTTAAAATGCAAAATATTTCAATTGTAATGAAAAGTCGATAACCGAAATAACAAAACATCATAATCTTATTGCCAAATTATTTTTTTTAAACAAAGGCAAAAGACAGCTCAACTTGCCGTGCGTTGCAACATAGCGGTTCTTTATTTATTAATAAAGTAGAAAAAAAAAGGTATTATTTTCCTAAATTCGTCTGATCGTCACGCAGTTCCCAGTTTGAGATATCAGCTTATAACAACACTTTTAGAAGTCAACTTAGGAGTAATAAATCAGTTATGATGGAAAAATAAATAGTGTATGCAACTCGCATATAATAATTATTTATTAATACACTCGTATGAATTACAACATATGCTGCGCTCGTGTTGTAAACTTCATACTCGTGTATTAATAACCATCATTATGTGCTTGTTGCATAATATACTATTACTTAACTAATCCTGATTTTTGTCTATTAATTCAATCTTTTTATAATTTTAACTCTAATAGCTTATTAATTTTGATAATTTAACGGTTTACCTAACTAATTCTGATTATTGTCTATTATTTTAATATTAAAGCAATTACCATAATACAGTATGTTACTTGATTATTAATTCTGATAATTGTCTATTAATTCATCTTTTTACACCTTTAATAGATAATAATCTAATAATTTACTGGGTTAGTTTTGATTATTTTCTATTAAATTAATCTTATTATAACTTTCATAATTTAATAGTTTATCTTTTAATTATGATTAGTCGATTAGTTTATTGTCTATTATTTCAATATTTATTACAATTTAGATAATATAATAGTTTACTGTTTATTTAACTTTCATCATATTGCAATCTTGATAATCTAATAGTTTAGTTCATTAATTTCGATACGGCATGTTAATTGCATCTTATTATAACTTTGATTTAAGCTTTTAGTTAATTAATTTATTTCTGTTTAGGGTCATTCCATGCGAAATCGAACACTAAAATGGGTCGATCTCACGGATTTCAATGAAAATCACTTATGAGGTAGCAATCAACTAAAGAACATAACTTTCATTCATCAATTTGTTAAATTACGCAGAACTTACATATATCTCGAAAAGTATTTACCCTAGAACAAATATTCTTTTTTGTATATTGCTGACTAGAAGACGGGCTTTTTGGAGAGCCTAATAATTTTTTGTTATCAAACGTATTTTTATTTTTTTCTAAACGAAATATTTTAAAAATGCAGAAAAATCGGTGTAGTCACATTTTTAAAAATCTGAAAAAATTGTACAGATTCTTTGAACATTTCTGTATATAAATGCAAAATGGCACGCTGGACGTTTTAACAGTTTTGGCAGGGGAAATTTTTAAAGATCGCGTTGCAGACAGCCGGCGCACCATAGATCACGGTCAACCGGCACAAACCGCATTCGCTACCTTGTAGTTAGTAATAATACGGTCCATATTACCAGCTTAACTCTTAACCTTAACCTTAACCTTTTTCCAAGGTAGTCTCAACTAGGTGGGATGATAATGCAAATTGCTATAATAATACAATGTGGTAATATGAACTGACCGCGCATAAGATATGGCCGACTTACCAAAAGAGCGTTACCATAAAGGGACACTTCAAATTTCTTTAAAGTATATTGCAGCTCCAAACGATTTGGTCAATGTAAGTTGGCGGAGGCTACAACAATTGGACAACCATTCCTGAATTACAACACCATAAGTTGCTGTCACAGAAAGTCTTATTGCGTCGTTGAGGTTCGCATGCAAATGTTCAAAGAGATATGTCCATGATCAACGTACTTTTGCTATACTCGGTGATATCGAGGGCTTTTATTAGGTTTGACCTGACGCGTCTTTTTCCATGAAACATTTGTAGTGATTAACGCTCTCTTAGATCGCGCGAATTTTAATTATTTTATATACCGTAAAATGGGGTGAAATTGATTTTGGAGGGTGGCTTTGATAACCAGTCGTACTTTTATGCAAAATTTAAATAGACCGCCATAAAATATCTGCCAACATCCGCTCTGCTGCTATTGGTTATATTAAGTTTCCAGCAGTAACGTGCACCAGTTTGTGAAGTGAGCAGGCTATTATTTCTTTATATTAACAAACTACAGCAGTAGATTTATGTTAAAATGGCGACTCGAGAAAAACCCCCGTCGTTTTTGTCATTTTTATAAAAAACTTGAGTTTATTTTGCTAATGCTATTACGAATTACTTCTTTAACCTCACTGTTTCTGGTTTTGCTCGAGAACCATAGCGGTTAATTTAAAAAAAGACCATTTCATGTTGGGGTCACATTGATATGAGTTTCGGGGTGAAATTGATAGTGCTATCAATCTCACCCCTTGCAATAACTACATTAAAATTCACTTTGAGAAGTCATCCCTGCCTAATCTAAAAAACTTTTTGTACTAGTGGATGTTGGAATTACGAGTATGGGCCGTATCTACAAAAAGAAACTTGGTGGTAGAAGTTACCAAAACTACAGACAGGAGAAACTGGAAGAGGCGTTGACAAAAGTGGCTGAAAATGGTTGGTCTATATTGAAGGCATCGAAAACTTATGGACTTCCATACGGTACTCTATATAATAAATTTAAGGGCTTACACCGTAATGTACATGGTGGACAAACAGTATTCAAACCAGAAGAAGAAAGGGCAATAATAAAAGCTGCAGTCACGTGTGGTGATTGGAGTTTTCCCATGAGTATGGAAGACTTACAAATGGTGACAAAGTCGTTCCTAGAACGTCAGGGACGAATCGTTGGAAGATTCAAAGACAACACACCGGGGAAGGACTGGGTTTACTCTCTATTGCGGAGACATAAGGACACCCTTACGCAACGTCTTGCAAGTAACATAAAGCGCACTCGGGCTTCAGTGTCAAGCCAAACGATTAACGATTACTTTGACCATTTGAGAACAACTATTGAGGGCGTACCCGCATGTAATTTATTTAATTACGACGAAACAAATATGGCTGATGACCCGGTAAAGAAGAAATTATTGTTTAAAAGGGGTAAAAAGTATCCGGAAAATATAATAAACCATAGTAAGTCGGCGACATCAGTAATGTTCTGCGGTTCTGCCTCAGGAACCATGTTACCGCCGTACGTTATCTATAAATCTGAACACTTGTGGGATAGATGGACGGAAAATAGGCCAAAAGGAGAACCATGTTGTAATGAACGCTGTTGCCATTCTGGTTCTCGCTACAATCGCACTAAAAATGGATGGTTAGACGCCAATTGTTTACAGACTGGTTTAAAAGCACATTCTTGCCCCATGCAGTGCGCCTTACAGGGAGAAAAGTTCTCATTGGAGACAATTTGTCTTCTCATTTTACAGATGAGGTTTTAGAACTGTGCCACCAAAATAATATTAACTTTGTCTGTCTGCCACCCAACTCTACCCACCTCACACAACCTTTGGATGTGTGCTTTTTTCGACCTTTAAAAATTGCTTGGAGAGATATCTTACTTAAATGGAAAATGGACAATCCTAAATTAACAACAGTGAAGAAAGAAGAATTTCCAAGACTACTGAAGGCAGCACTGGAAAAAATGCAACATGCAAATCCCAGCGAGGCAGATTCCATTAAGCGCGATTTGATGAGTGGTTTTCAAGCTACCGGAATTTTCCCCCTGAATTCTCAAAAAGTGTTGGACAAAATACCACATATAAGTGAGGAAGACAATCCACAATTTCAAGACAATTACGAAAATGCCCTAGTCAGATTTCTAAAGGAGAAACGTTTTGCTAGCAGCCCTTTGCGCGCTCAAGCTAGAAAGAAAACGCGCGTCTGAATGTTGTCCCTGGTAAAAGTGTGTGTCGTGCTCAGGAAGAAACTGATGATTCGGAGGACTCTACAAGTTTGGATGCGGTTCAAAATGAAGCATCAGAAGTGGAGGAAGAAGATCAGAGGGAGAACGAAGAGTTCGATGAAGAAGTAGACTATGAAGCTGCTGATGCAAACAACATAACAGTGGGCACATTTGTTCTTGTGAGAGTCTTATCAGGAAAGAGGAAATCCGTATCTTATCGTTACGCAGCCAAAGTGCAAGAGATCCTTCCAGATGGTGACTACAACTTGCAAGGATTAAAATCAACTGACACAGCAAAAAGAACATTTAAAGAAGTTGAGAACGATTTGTTTGAGGCTACTTTCAATTATATTTTATCCATACTGCCCAATCCGATGGTCAGTATTAAAACCCTTGAAGGAAGAAGTAAGAAATTAGTTTTTCATAACAGCGTTGATGTTTTTGAGCATTAACTATTGTTATCTTATGTCATTTATTTTATGTTTGTTTCTTGATTGAAGGAATTTTTATTTTTGTTCTCGTTTTTGTTTACATATTAAATGTAGAAAGTAGGTATTATGTTGTTATTAGACTTTTTAGAACTAACTTTAGTTGTTATTTACTCCTCACAGAATATAATACAATGTCAATTGTATTATTTATTTCTATAGTTGTCACAGTTAGAAGCCAACACACTGGCATAATGGGGTTACTTTGATACATATGCGATTGTTATGCATTATCAAAGTCACCCTCACAGTATATTAAAATTGATAAAAAAACTACTTGGCAAAATTGATTGTGGATGAAATTGATAGCCTCCATGAAAAAGCCATTTAAGCAAATGCAATCAAAAAAGGGCTATTAAAGTAACCCCCATCGCAGTATGACTTTGATACGGCATGAAAGTTTTTTTTCTCATGCTATTATAAAATATATAAATGAATCCTTAGCTACAATGTTTCGAGAACCACAGCTACCATACTAGAACATTTTTTATGACTAATATACATTAAAAATAACCGTTTTAACAAACAAAATGTAGAAAAAAATATCAAAGCAACCCCACTTTACGGTACATGAAGACGGAACACAAGCCATACTCACACAGAAAACCGTAGAAACTGGTAGCCAAGGTTACTGTTTACCTGGGTCTTTCTAAACATCATGATTACCAGTTCCAAGTTGAAATTGTATAATAGTATTTAAGTGATTATGCAAGAGCATATTGTGTAATTTCACGACGAATAAATATGTTATTGTACTTAAAAGTAAATTGTGTTCATTTTTGTGACTTGGACTCTTGCGTCTTTTGCGTTTTTGAATAATAAAGTATTATTTTAAAAACGCTTTTCCACGTCAAGAAAAGTTAATTCGCGCCAACTTTGTTTTATACTCAGGGCCGACCCAATAAAAAAAGTTGCTGTTGGAATTTGATGTAAAAAAATAAAATACCTCTACCGACTGGGCTAATAAAAATATTAAGATAATCAGCTTTATTTGGAAGTCTTTAACAAGAAAGTGTTTTTCAAAGCGTAACCTTAGTTACCTTAATTTTAACAATAAAAAAAACGATATTACGCGATCTATCAAAAAAGTTTAGAAACAAAGTTTATTTTGTATCACTGTAATTGTCCAATAAAATTATCGTATTTCAAACTCCGCGTAATGGATTGGACCTCGTAGAAAAACCAACCAAGTTTAATTGTAGAGAGGCAAAAGATCTTTCGACAAGAACAAAAATAAAAAAAACATTTTAAACAAAGTTACTGCAGCAAGAAAACAGACGTGCGACCACGTACGAATTCACCAGCAATAAATGACAATTCCGCAGTAACTAATAATTTTGTGAGTTGTGTTCTACTCACTCTGTTGTTGAAGATAAATCTCTTGCAAATCGTACAATATAATAGTTTTATAAAAAAATTAAATAAAAAACCTTGAATACTTGAAAGTGGATCTTCTTCGAAGACTTTTAATCCAAAACGAGGCCTTTCAATCGTGAAGCAGGGCTACCAAGGCATATATGCTAAGAAAAAATTATCTGCCTTCTGGTGTTCAAACATCAAATGTAGCAAAGTTACTATAGTAAGACTTGATTATCAATTTTGGTCAAGTACCCTGGCAGCACATGAGATCGATTATAAGGAGGCGCAATATTGGACCAATATAGTAACATTGGAATAGTATTGGTGACAATTTTTAAATGTTGATCGAATACTGATTAAATAACGAAAGTCTATATTAAATGTGCCTATATTTACCCGTTATTGATTTAATTTAGAATAATATATATTGTCATTCTCAATATTACGCCTATATTGGAAACAGGTGCAAAATTAAATTAATGAGATTTAATTCAAATCTCCATTGAATTTTAACGTAAAAATAGTACAGGAACCTTATTTAATTTTATGTAGTAATTTACAAATAATTATTATATTTTTAGCGCCCAATTACAAATAAATTTGTATATTCTACGTCTATGTAATGGATATTCTCCACCACTGTACTTCCAATCGGTAAGTTTGCTTGCCAGGTATTTTCTATTTTGGCTAATCACAAGCCTTCGCGCTATTCCCAAACGGTCGTCTAGCGTCTGGCGTCCTCGTTCTTATCCAATAACCTGGTCACAAGATAATATTCAACAGGTGTTTTTATGTGGAAGTTGGAAGAATTTGGAATAACAGTGCGTCAAACTGCAGATACCCACTGAAGTAGATTTATTCTCTAATAGTAATAAATGTCATTGTTTTCATCTTTATGCTTATTGGCTTTGCGTCTTGCTGCTATAACCAAAAACCCACTTTGTCATTATGTAGTTCTACAGCATTTTGGCTATTTTAAAAAAAATCATATTTCTTATCTTCAGGTAACGACAGCATTTAGTATTTACAGGCAATATCAGGCCTATTTCATTTATCAGTATTGGATCTACATAAGCTGCCAATATAATGCTACACGTAGATCTAATATTCTACCAGTTTGTAACACGATATTGTTGCCAATATCAGCCCAATATTCATCTAATATGTGTTACAATATTGTTACCAACATAGCCCCAACATTCCACAAATACATGTTATTAGGCTTAATATTTAACTTATATGTGTACGATATTGTTACCAATATAGGCCCTAAATTAAAGAGCGTTCTCACATGTGAATGCTGGGTCAATATTAATGATCTGGCTAGAAATAATACATATAACGTCGATTTAAAAAATATATTGGTGCTATATTATGTGCTACCTGGGATATGCTGTGGAAATTTGACTAAGACAACAAGCAAATACAAAATGAGAAAATTAATTTTTAGTAAAATCATAACAAAAATAAATGGAACACAAAAAATGCCTATTCTAAATGCAGAAGAACTAGAAGTTAAATTAAATGTTTAAATTTAGCTCCATTGACTGCCAGACAATGACTTAATCGGTATTTAAAATCCATTATAGTTCTTTGTAACATGTCTTCTGGTATTCTGCGCATTTCAACCATTATTCTAGTCTTCAAGTCATCTAAATTACGTGTTCTACCTTTGAATACATTATTTTTTACGTGACTCTGCTTTAAAAAATCTAGTGGAGACAAACTTGAGATCGACAGGCCAATCTATAGGTCCCCTTCTACCGATCCATCTGTTAGGAAAAACATTTTTTAACATGTGCTGCAAAATGTGCAGGCGGAGTGCTTTATTGGAAGATTCTATTGTCAATCCTCCATTACAAAAGTTACAGCCATTATTTGATACTTTTGTTCCGCTCAGTATATACATTTTTATTTAGTTTCAGGTTTATAGTTTTTTTCTTTGTTTCAGTAAAGTAAAATTGGTTTGCTTGGTTCTTTCATTCACTAACATGCTTTGTGACACAAATGTATTTACTGTGTTCTCTGACCACAATTACTTATTTAGTTTACAATCAAACTTGGAAATTAGAATTATCATTTTAAAATAAATCTACATTTTACTGCAAAAAAATACAATTCGGCAATTACAACATTACTTTTTCTTTGCTATTTAATGCTAAAAAATATTCTTTTTTTAATTATAAAAAGATTTTTTCACCTTCTACAACGAACAAAGAAAAGCGTATACTTGGTTTTTCTTTAGGACAGCCGACCTGTTGTTAAATATATGTAGCGGTTTTTTCATCTCGTGACAAACGACGATAAAATTCTGTTTGCAATGATGACCTCGTATTTAAAATACGAAGGAACACTGAAGTTTCAGCAATAAATGAAAACTAATTGCGTGAGACACTAATAGGCATATAACTGCTTTTGTAATTTTTACTGTTATATACCTACATATGTACTTACAAAATATGTACTTCATTTTACAAAATGATATGATGAAACAAATTAAACGATAATACAAACAGTGCCATTTTGGCGCTTGATGACGTCGAATATGTTACTACCAATCTCCATCTTTCGATAGACGTAGTGTGTAAGATTGTAATATTTCTTTATTTCATGTGAGATAATTAACCATATGTTCGTAAAAAAATATTAAAACTGTTTACTGGAGTTTTACATGAACATACAATACTAAAAAGTCGTTCAATTACTATAAGAAACTTTATTATATTGATATTACAAAAGAGTTAGATTAATTATTAAAGGATTGATTATTATAAAAATTAGTTAAAGCTTCAAACAGACTTTAAACAATCGCCGAATAACGGATTTGAAAATCTTAATGCGCATCACAATGTATATATATCCAAACGTTACGGTAAATTTCAGCGGAATCCTCACTTGATTCAAATTGGTGTAACCTTAACAAACTTCTTAACTTCAAAGTTTAAGCCTTCCCACGAAATTAACTTAAACGGGATGCAAGACTGCATCGTAACGCTGGCTCTGGTCCCATTCTTCATACCAGCAACTTAATTTTCCCAAACGATTTTCTCAAATTCCAAATTAAAAACTCCTACATTACAAAAAAACCCCTTTAGCAAGGATTGAACGAAAAAGAAGATTCATCGAAACACTTTGGTTATGTCACTGTTGTTTACTAATAATAAATAAACAATATTTGACTCTCGCATTTAATATTTTTATCTCGTTTAAAATGTATTCCTAGAAAAAAAACATGTTTGCTCCCAACAAAAAATGTTATTTTGTGAGATTAACAAATTTCTATTGCAAGGGTAACTGAGACGAAATACATCGTTTATTTGTCAAATGGGGTCATAAATAAATGACCTAAAATAAATTAAAGATCATCTTAACTTTAAATTTAGAAACATCAAGGAATCAATTCTAAATATTGTAATAAAAGGTCTGTATTAAAAGTGAGTTAATCGTGAAAAACAAATTTCAGTTATTATGATACAGGGTCGTATTAAGTGTCTTTTAGCTAGCGGAGAATAAATTCGACAAATTATAAAAGGAGATTCATTTAATAGTTCCCAAACTATTTAGATTTGTCAGCTAAGTAACACCGTTACATAGGCTGCCTCTATCGTGTTGCAAAATGCAGTAGCTAAGTCCTCAAAAGTTTGCATACTTTTCATTTTAACTTCCAAAACCCTTAATCTACCCCTACTCATCACCGCTACCGTAAAGAAAAATGTTGATCTTCACAAACTTTGCATGGTTTGTCAAAAAGGATCGACTTTTGCTTCTTTTGTTTGAAACTCCTTCAAAAAAGAAATTGCCTTTATACCATGTTCACCAAACAGAAATACTTAAGCCACTCCCCACAAATTTATGCTTGCGTAGAACAGTGAGTGAAATAACTTAGTTTCACAAGCTACAAATTAATAAAAGTGTGTATTCAATGTTTTTTCTTTTTATGATGAGATAAATGACAGCAATATTCTTTTAATAAATGGTTGTAACAATTACTTTAATCTCTTAACTAATTATCAGATAATTTAGTTATAAAAAAATTAATTAGACACCGGATTAGTAACCCTAAAAAAATAGAAAATACTCACTTGAAAAAGCACAAAATTTGGTCAAGAAAGAAACTTTAATTCTATGAAATTCTGAAGCCATGTTCTCGCTTTATAGCTGACAATAGATTTAAGATCCCTGCTAATGCAAGTACTATAAAAATAAACTGTCAAATTTGCGTTAAATTTTACTCTTTACAACAATCATAAAATATATACGTATAATTTTACTTATAACAAAAAATTATTACAAAGCATATACAAATTGTTACATTAAAAATTTTAATATTCGTATAAGAATAATTAATCCAAGTAATTACTCAATATTAAGTGTTTTCAGTATGTTCTTTAATATAGCTACACAAATGTATACTAAATCATTTAAATGTTAAAAATTTTAGACAATTAAGTAAAATATCAGCAAAGCGAAACGACGACTAAATAAAAATAACCAATAACAACTGTAACCACTAAAACGAAATCATCTGCCGGCCGCGCAATCTGATGTTTCCAATAAGTAATTTTTTTCTTTTTAAATAAGTGATAATAATCTTTTAATAAATGATTATTACAATTATTTTAATCTGTTGTTATTAAAAGTAAAAATTGATTAAAAATTTATAGAGTAAAGTAGTTATCAGACAGTTTAATTAGGCAATACCTTTCACACCTGGACATCACTCAAAGCTCTCGAAACAGTCAGGTATGCGCTTGCTTGTGATACGGGTTTTAGAAAAACGACCAATAGAAAAATTCTATTAAAATATAGTGCGCCTTTGTAAGGAGTAGCTTAAGTAATTTTGCTGGATGTATAATTAATTCTTAACTCAGAAATGGTTTCATACTGTAACTGTAACATCGTTTTCTAGCTGAATTAATCACGAGCTGAGACGCTTTCCTTTATTTTTTAGTAACGTTTGCTTGTATTTCTGAGGCAGTATTGTCTATTCATTTAAAAGATAAAAAATTATTATTATAACATTAGTATTATTTGTGCCAGACAATAGTTATTAGTCATGTAAACTAATCTGGCCTTCTGAAAATTTATTAGTAACAAAAAAAATGAATATTAAAAATATAAAATACCTATCACTATGCAATTGAGTTATCTTGTGGACCCACAAATAAATATGCAACTGTAGTTAGCGGCCGTATTACATAATTTCCCTTTTTCTTTTAAGAATAATATAATCAACAATAGCTAACTTTCATAAACATTACATCCAGAAGATTGTATTTATTGGAAAACTGTTTTCCATTTTATAGTAAATAGATTACTCCTACGAGGTAAGTACGTGAATACCATAAAATGCCTTTGTTTACAACTAAACTGTATTTGGATGCAGGGTTCCCTTTGTTATCAGTTTCAGCGTTCCGTTGTCGTAAATTCAAGGGATGGTTGTTATGATCACCCACTATACTAAGATTTTATGGTCATTTTAATTGGGGTACCTTGTGTTGAGGTTACATTTGGATCGAGAGAAATACTGTTTTGTTAATCATGACGGTTGGTCAAATTACATATGCCACTTCCTAACTTGTAAATGTACACCGAACATTTATTACACAAGAATTGGAGTTATTTTTATTAGAAGTGTTATTCATAGATCAGCATCTCTGTTTATTATATTAATTTAATATACAGCTGGTTGCAGAAGTAATGACGCAATGTGAATTATTAGGCAACACACTTTGCAGACTGCCTTTATGTAGTACCTACTTAGATGCGACATTAGTTATATAAAGCTGTATATATCGAGTTTAATTTTCCAATCAATATGTGTAATCACAGACACTTAATTAGCAATTAAATAATTAGAGTGTATACGAATACAGAGCATTCATTTACTGCATTCTCATTTCGCTATGTTTAATTATATTTATTAATATTTGCTTGGTACATACTAATATAAATGAGATATAATTACCTCATTTAATTATATTTAGTAGGATTCAAACCCTTTTCTGTAAAATTACAAAACGCGATTTAATTGTAGTTGTTGTCAATGTGAATAACCCATGCTGTAATGTATTATTTTACAGCTTTGAACTTAACTGTAACCTCTTTAACGAGAATGAAGTTATCAAATTGTATGAACCGTTGCAAAAACCTGGAAGAAATTCAAGTGGACCAAGTAGTCTACAAGATCAAATACAAATTACAGTAATATGAACTCTTCATTAATTGTATTTAAAGTGTAGCTGATTATGCTCAGTTATACATAGAGGGTTGCAAAAACTTTTGAAAAGATACGCCTACTACGTTTTTCCTTTTACAATTTTTTGTACCATAATTATCATTATTTTTAATTTTTCTTCTGTAGCTCCTAGGCATAATAACTAAAAGTTAATTACACTTTTTTGTTGCAGTTTTTAATTGTGTAGAAAAGCACAACACATTTGTATGAAATAAAGAGGTATGTAGTTATTGTTGACGAGATTCAAATCCTTCATGTCAGCAAGGTTTTGTGTGTGTGTGTGTGTTATGAATTATATATGACGTATTATTTTTGAGGGTTTTTAGTTATTATTTGTGTTGCAGCAGTAGTTAGCCATTGTTTGTTAAAAACACTGCTATTTTTGCTGTTTTGTTTGCTATTCTATATTTTTACGATCCACAATTTCACCATTCGGTTTCTCACGCTCTTACATTTTCCTCGCAAATGTAACAAATCGCAATAGAATATTATTTAAATTTTAGCATTTTTGTATGAAGCAAATGCATGTAATTACATCATTTTATAGAAAGAATATAAAATATATCAAGTTGCAGTTAAAAGTCATTAGTCTGCATTAACTCCATTATTCTTGAAAGCACGCAATAAAATGTTTTTAAACGATTTATTAAGAAAATATTTTAAATAAATATTATAAATATTTTTAAATTTGCGGCTCTCAAACGGCAATGTCCGTAACTTTTGTGAAAATAGTTTCGGCTGGTTTCAGTACTCGACGATAGTTCGTTGGACTTACATCAGACGTATGCAAGTGTATAGTGTTTGTTTGCTGGTAAACCTTTGGGTGGTGTAAAAATCAAATAAAATAGTGTATTTGGTGACTTAGCTGTGGTTTTTCATTTTTATTTTGTTTTGTGCAACATTTATGGATACAATTTTGTGTTCTAGATTTTTGATACTTCATAATATTACGTAACATACATATAATGTTCCAGCAATGTGAAAGTTTTATTTTTTATATTTTTGTAGTTTTTTCAATAAACTAAAGAAAAATTAATTTTTTGTTGGTTTTCCAAAGTCCTTAAATTACTTTATAAAAAGACTTTAAGCGAACGTAATACCGGCGTGATTTATAGTATTTTATGTGATATCGAGTTTTTTTCTTTATCAACCACCAGAAAGTAGATAACTTAACGCGCGTTACTCACAACTACTCGTAACAAAGCGGTAACAACAACTTATTACTTTGATAGGATCGCTAGCTTTTTTAAATGTTTAAGCGAACCGTGCTTTCATTTCAAGCAAGGCGGAATGACAAACTTACCATTTTTAAACTTGGCAATAAATAAATTCTAGTTATTTCATAGATCTCAAAAATACAAGGAAGTATCTAGCGCATGAACTAAATGATCATCTTTGTGAGGTGATTTTTAATATGCCCCACGTTCAGGGCAAGCCATTAAAATAAGAGGTATTATTTTATAAAAAATAGAATTTAAAAATATAAGGTGAAATTTAATAAATAAAAAAAATATAACACCCCAATATTTTTTCTTTCTCCCAATAGACTGACTCAGGTTTAATTCGATAGAGCATGAGATAAATGAAATAAAAAAATCTTATTGATTCTTACACCTGGAAAAAAAGAACTTACTACCAAAGCACTTGGACTTCCGCAACTGGACAACAGCAAACTAAACTCTATATGTGAAAAGAAAAAGAAATGGATGCTTGCATACACATCAAATAAACACATAGATAAATTGAAACACAGTCTTTATTTTTATTAATGATCATTAGAAAGTCTAATTCAAAAGAAGATCAAGAAAATTTATTTAATAGAACAGTTAAAAAAATGGAAAGTCTTTCTTGAGCTTGCTCAAATGTGTTATATATTCGTTATTAACCTGACATGGGGGTTATAACTGGTCTCCATTTGAGTAAACTGACATCAAATAAAGTTATCAGTTAAAAATATTTACAATTGCTAAAATAAATTTCTCTAATAAAAATTAAATTTTTATAAACAAATTTAAATTGTTTATTTGTTAAAACTCTGTTATTAAAAAACTTTTTAAATAAGAAAAATAAATTATAAATTTATTAAGATTGTCATTATGATTTTGTTATTTTAAAAATTGACCCAAATCCTTTTATTTTGACCAACCTTGTATATAAAATACGTCGAGATCCACTTCAAATCTTTTTGTATATTGGTAATACTGCATTTATTCAAACAGGTGATTTTGAAGACAAGTCGATTATCCAAATCAATAATGGAAACAAAATCTTCTTGATTTAATTTAATAAATAAAATGTTCATAATTCCATACAATTGTCGAAGAACGAAAATAAATCTTTGAGTTAAATATTCAGGTAACTATTTATTACACTTTGTTAAATTTTCGTTTGTTTACAAACAAACGTATGGTTATAACCTAACCTTACTTTATTTTAGCAAATTCTTGTATGAGTCGAACGTGGATTTTACCAAACCGTTTTATCGACTGAAATTGTTAATTTTTCCTGGCCTTTTTATATGCTTTACCAAAACAATTGAAAACTATGACAAATTTTCACAAACAAAATCTACTCGCTACGTTTGTGACGTCACTTCACAAAAACAGTTTACAAAAATATTTACAATAGAAGAAAAACAAAAATAAAGATTCGTTTATACGATTTATGAATTCAATGATGCTATACAACCTCCTACATATCAACATAAATGAAATTAAATTATAGTCAAACTTGTCCAGCATACGGTCCTCCAAGTGCTTGTGTTCAAACAATGGTGTGAAATGTTATATTAAAATCAATATTTGGAAAAATCGAAGCATATCAGCAAAGCCAATACCTTCATTAGGATAAAAACATTTTATTAGAATTCAGAAGATTTTAAGTTTAATGTACTAATGTAGACATTACAATATTGACCTATTTTACATATTTTTAGTGAAATATAATCCCGAAACTGAATCAGTCGCATGGGAAACAGAAAGACTTGTTTTACGTTGCTATAAGGAAATATATAAGGAAAGAAAGACAAAATCCTCAAGAAAATTGGATAAACCATCCTAACATGTGACTTGGGTTGCATAAAACATGTATTATTATAAAACCACCTAAATGATTGATATGCCTTTTTATAAATTGAAACTTTTTATGTAAAAATTGATGTTACGTCAGCATGAAATTCATCCTTCTGTAATTTCTATTTGAAATTGATAAATCTATCTGTAACCTAACATGTAGCTTTTAGATTAAATAAACCTAATATCCTAGCATGTCTATCATTTTATTTTATTTTATTGTTTACGATCAAATCGTCAAGAAAATTTTCAGATGATTCCATATCGTCTCAATATATGTGAGGAAAATTAATGAAAAATGCAAGTACATATATTCAGATGTGGCGTTCATTATCGTTATTCATTGTCGTTATACAGTTTGTATTTCACATGCAATTTGAAAGAAAATTTATACACATTTATTTTCCAATGATATATAACGTGAAAGGATAAAAGTATTGCAATATGCATTTTCTTTAAGCTTCTGAATATTTAAACTTCCCGTTTATTTCTTTAGACCTTTTAAACCTTTTGAAAAATAATAATCCTTCAATTTTTCATATAAAAGGGAAACAATAAGAGTTTGCTGAATTAACTTAAGAGTTTCAAATGCGCGCATTTAAAAAACACTAAAGATGCATTCGTTAGCAATTGTTTATATGCAATATTTTATAGTGAATTAATAAAATTTTTGCAAGACAATAATTATTACACAATGAAAATGTAAGATACTGCAAGATAAAATTGAGGCATCTTATCATGCTACAAGGTTTAACCAGATGGTCCTTTGGGCACAATATTTAAATTCTTAAAAGTAATCATATAAGGAATGAATCCGTTTCCAAATGCAGGATAAACTGCAAATAAGTTGATTATATTGTTAGCTCAATCTATGGCAATTAAATACATATGTTATATGTAAATTTTTCGAATGCAAGAACTAATAAATTACTACCATATAAACAAAGAATTATTGCAAAGGACATTCAAAGACTCCAAAATAAAGATTTTATACGAAATGACACATATATCAGCTTCTGATAACCTTAAATTAGTGTTATGTAAGTCTGCATATTTGATATTCTCGTTGTAGCCACCCAAGTATAAATTCCTTAAGAGAACAAAAAAAAGAAGAAAACTTGTAACCTGCCGATTTCTAACTAAATATATTTATTGCTTCGTGTCTAAATCAGTAATTTCCAAATCAAAATTCAAAATTTTCGAGTTTCCCATTCCACATTTTTTTAAACTAGCCAGAAAATCAATGGATCGCAATAATGTAATATACGACGCAATGATTAGCTGTTGGCTTTAATTTGACACATCGTCTAACGAAATTATTGATAATAAAAATAAATCTTCTTAAATTAAAATAAAATAAACTCCATTAAAATATCTTACAATAGCATAATAGGGTGATACTGGTTCTTCTTGAGTTCAGTTATATCCTCACAGGTAAATAGAAATCTTGTAATATTTGAAGCTTCTTTGTTTACAAATAACATGAGAGTACATAAACCCAACTTTTAATTGATACATTTGGAGTCAGAGAGGCATAGATTCCGTCTTTTGATTTTTACTGACTGAAACTGTTTTCTCTTGTAGGTCCTTTTATACGTTTTGTTAAAAACAATCAAAAATACCTGAAATTTTCTTTACATCAATTGTTTATGACGTCACATGAATTAAACATGTGATCATAATTAGCGAATTACCAACATCTATGTACATGAAAAGATAGCTGGTTAATAGACGAATCAAATGATATAATACACTAATGATCAATATTGATTTCTAACTGAATAAATTAACAAAAACCTCCAACTGCCACAAAACTAATTAAGACTTAATTACACCCTAATTATACAAATTCCAGCTATGTTACAACATGGGATAGTTACTTTATAATACATAACAACCTTCTTACATAAATTTACAATGATTACAACTGAATACAAAGAGATAATTAAAATTATAAATCGGCTGCTTTGGCCTTGCGAAAAAACAGGATAAACAACGCATCTCATGGCTTAGTAAAACCTTAAACTAAACAGAATTCAAACCATTCTGGTCCAGGGTACACTACTTCAGGTGACTGAAATAAAACAATAGGCAAAAACATAAAATATTACATACATTTCCAAAATGACTTTGGATCGACATCTCCAAACAGAAAAATAAAAATTTAACCAGATACAAAGACAGGTAAGTTAATTAAGGCACAATAGAATTTAAGATAATGATTTATTTTGTTTATTTTTAGTACAACAACAACCTGAAACTGAGTTGACTTCCGCATAAACGAAAATCGTAACTCCGTAAGATCAAATATGGAAAATGAAAGTTTAAACCCTAAGAACAGCTGCAGTGATATCCTAAATCTGATTCCCTGGTTATATTGTGCATGTTTTACAATATAGAAACTAAATTTACTCATATAATTTTCCTTTATTTCAATATTTTTATTAATGTGAGGTTATGTAATCTAATAATCGTAATTGCTGTAGTAATACTGTCCAGTTTTATTAAATCTAAGAGCAATATTGCATGTATATATTTCAAACAAAATAAACTAACTACTTCGCATGTCTCTAATTGTCTTTACTTGCACGTATACTTATAAAGGTTATTAATTATTATTATTATTAGTAATTATTCTTTCAATTCATTCAATTCATGATGATCTAGGAGAGCAAGGCTGATATGATGCTATTTTTTATTATTTTATTCTATTTATTTCCACTTAAAAAAAAGAATAAAATACATCATATTAGCCTTGCTGTCCTAGATCATTATGAAATCAATAGCACCAAAGAGATCTGGTACATTTAGGTAAAAAAATTAAGAAACACGATTCTAAACTGCGTATTAGCAATGAAATACGATTCGCTTTATTTGGCAAAATAAACGCAAACATTTGGGTAAAGGAGCACACTCAAAAATATTTGGGAGAGGCCGCCACTGGTATGCTTCGAAAATTAGATCAGTCGTACCGCTGCATACACGCTACTAGTGTAGCACATCCCCACGTGCTTGAAGCATGGGTACTGCATTTAGTTCACATGCAAGCTGGGACAGAAAGCGTAATCTTGATATGCGCGACCGCACCACTTTTACACATGCCTAAAAATTGCTAATGTCAGCATACTATAAACATAGAAACCATATTTAAATAGGTTCCCCTCAAATCGTCAGGCAGTTCATTTTTTGAGCTTATCTAAGAATGATCTTGAACCAGCCTGGCAAGTTTGGGCCAGTTTTAATATTTTATTTGTTTGTAAAGGAGCTTCAGCTGCGTAACTGTGCTCCCCTAATATGCTTGTATTAGTTTAGTTTACTATAATGTTAAATTGTACTTTTTATTTACTCTTCACCCTTAGCTACGTTATCAATCACGCCAACCTATATAGTTACAGTTATAAACTATAGAATTAGGAAATAATCGTTTCAATCGATATGATTACGTAAGCCTTAGAAAAATAACTGTTTTACTTTAGAATACTTTTCCTTAGTTCGAATAAAAATCGATAGTCGGCAAAGCTAGTAAACAGTATTCAGCTCTGGAGAAGTGTTATTCGGTTTACGGAAGTGCCAAATCACTTTGGGAAGATTAGACGGAGTTAATGGTACAAAGTTTCGGGAAATTACAAATTTTGGAGACAAATCCGATAATCGTATGGAAGACCAGCCGACACCGCCGCATTAAAATTATAAGCCGAATTCAACGCAATAGACTTAAACTCATTAATTCCAAACCACCGCTAGCTCTTTTCTCCAAGTTTGCATCAATTACATCACTTGAATACATCCAATGTGCATTTTTCAATGTTATTGGGGACCAACTGCAAACTGATTATCCCATTTCTATACAGTTTGGCTGTGTTGACCTTGTTGAAAATATGATGATTTCAACATCCACTTTTCTTCGAAATACCATGATAGCAAAGTACCATAAATTATTATCTATTCTATTGAACACAGTATAAATTCAAAATATTTATTTGGATGAAATATATCGTCCAGTTTCTATTTAATCATAACATTTGGCAATTATTGTTTGGTAGTTTTATAAATGATATTCCTTTTCCAGTTTTTTTTATTATTTATCTCTAAATAGACTTTCTTATTTTTAACCTACAAGTCATGTTTTTCAATTATAAGAGAAAATAGAGTTATCATAATAGTTCAGTTAGAACCTATTAATTTTTCGTAAAATAAGACCTAATTTCTATAACAAAAATAAATTAAACTCGCCATAAATATCATAAGCAAGTAAACTATCATTGAAATCTTCCCGAAAGATATTCATGTGGTACATCAAGATTGTTCATCTCCTTGGAATGTAGTAACGTCTGCTCATTGATAAATCAAAAGTGGTATTACGTCAGCTTCAATAGTTTTGGCTTCAAAATTTCAATGTTTGCAACGAGATCGAATTTATTAAATTTAAAAACTACTTTCTCGAAATTCTCTGTCTGAATATAAACTGTACGAGTTTCATAAAAGAGCATTTCATCTGTCTTATAAGACAACCAATGCTATATGCTATAATTACGCTGAAACTCATCAGAATAACTACAATACCAATTCCTTGTCAGATCAGTAATATTAAACTACATTTCTTGGCTGTCTCCTACACGTATTGACACTTCTAATATTATTAAATTTATTGGTTTTGAAATGTATTGCACTAAAACACACCTTATTCATCCCTTAAACTTCAAGTCGAAATAGTAAATGATTTATTAGTTAAATAATTAATTGAAAGAGGAATGTTAAGGTAACGAAAGTAACTATGTAACTATGGCAATAAACAAGCTCTTCGGTATGTGAGTTGTTGGACAATACATTGTTGTTAGAAATTTTAAGATTTTCGTTTTAGAATATTTAACAATGAGTAAGTGGGTATAAGTGGGAGTATAACCTGCTAGGATATTGTTTTAGTCTAGAATCTGTACACTGCATTAATACATAAAGTGTGGGTTATAGAACAAAGGAATCATCAGTAAAGTTGTTTATGTACGATATTGTTCAGTTATTTCCTTACTCTTCCAACTCTAAACGCTCTTTATAGTTATTAGCGCTCTTATCTTATAACAACGAAAAAGTAACTAGGGGAGAGTGTACCTTGAACCTTGGTCTAGTTGCGCTATTTCCTATATTATATATCGGAATTACATATTTCTACTATACATGCTTGACAATGTTTAGAATAGATATCGCTATGTGTAATTTAAGATAAAATAGTTCAAATCGTTTTCAATCTGCAGCTTTTTAGTGTTCTCAAGTAGAAGAGTATATGGAACATTCTTTCTGAACTCAACCACCGGTTAGGTCCAAAAATTGGCGCTACTAGAACTTAGAAACTTAGAAAGGCCAGCGGGGGCTGATTTTCAAGCTTAAAACCTCTACTTTTGAATGTCACATGGCTCCTATATAAAAAAAATATATATTTGACCACTAAAACAGGGTAAAGACGTATCCAGTTCAAAAAAATTTTAAAGTCGAAAACATTAGAAAAAGAAAAATTTTTTTAACGGCATCGCATTCTTCATCAAAGAAGACATAAATTTTGTCCACTGTGTTTTTTTTTCATAGAGTGCTTCAATTTCAAGCAAAATTGCTAACAACAATTTGCCATTTTTGAAGTTGATTCTTTTTTTCATCGAAAATGGTGTCAGATAGAAAAAAAATGATAAGTGTAAAAAATGCTTATTTTTACACAATGGAAAAAAATACAGTCTCATTTAACGCGACTTTGAAAATTTGTTTGTACCTTGGACCGGTCCAAGATGCATGCAAGCTGCACTTACCATAGAAAGACTTAATTAAAAGTTGCCATATATTTATTTCTAAAACATGCCACGAAGTAAGAGTGGCAAAACTCGTCCACCAGTAGATAAAGATATAATTTGAAAAACGTTGTAGAAGATGTTCTTTTGCGACAGTATATGTCAGGCTCAGGAGATTAACCAAATTTCAAAAACAACCTTGCTTAGGCTTTTGAAGATCCAAAGAAGAACGGGGTGGTACTAGTAATCATACCTCCTCATACATCCCACAACTGCAGCCGCTCGACCGAACTGTATTCATGCCCTACAAGACTTTTTATAACCAAACTTCAAACCAATGGCTGACAAATAACCCAGGAAAGCTCATCAGTATTTACGATATATCGGAAATAATACAAGTAGTATACGTAAAGGCCTTTACTATGGATAATATTGTAAAAGGTTATTTGATTACCGGAATCTGGCCCACTAACGAAAATATCGAAAAAGAATTTATCTCCTCTTATATGACCAACCGCATGAGGAAAATGAACCTCCAAATGTTGTTACTGGTAATCTTTCAATCAGAAATATTCTAAAATCATCTACAAGTAGAAAAAGACTAGAATTTTAACCGATTGTTGATTTTTGTACTTTACAATTTCAAGCACTTTTACATTTGATATTTTACACACAAATGGAGTGATGGGGACATTTAATAGGTATTAAAAAACTATTACGAATCATTAAGGATAATATGGCTTTGTAAGTTCCATTTTAGATCCGAAGAAACTTTTACTGAATCCAGGTCCGCACCCATGTCAATCTGAGAGTTTCTTGATTATGGATAAGATTATGGAAAAAGAGGCATTTTCATTTTATTTTCAATAAAAAAAGTCATGTAAGATATTAATTTACTTTTCGGTATGATAACGATACTTTTCGGTATGATAACGATACGATATGAGCTTATTGTGGTAGATCTGATTTCAAAAAGCATGGTGCGTACAGTGCAATAAGCTTGCTTTAAGCTTTATAGTCCCCATCAGCACTTTCTGAAAACTTCAATTCAGATAGAGCGCGGCACGGTAAGTACAATTTTAAGTTGCTAAAGGTATATTTTAATAAGTTGCTTCATTTCAATCAACATAATCCATACAATGTTCGGTATGATCGTTGTCGCAGCTCTGCGGCATGGCGTGGAGCTGCGGTTGGTGCATACGCAAAATTCGAGCACAGGCAGTGCCACATACCCATGCTACTTATATCTATGATGCCCATGTGTACACTTCAGTGCAACTCAGCGACATATATTGTGTTCCAGGATGTGTAAGACAGTATTACGTATGTCGCAACCTCAATGTAACATTGTTTATTTTTAGTTTTAAGGTACATTATTACCTTTTATTGCCACAAACTGATCTTTTTACAAACTAACACGTGTGTTGGTGCATACTTGCTATGAGAAAGTACACGCAATGCTGAAAACTGTCAAAGAAATGAAAATACTTTAGAATTGTGTTGTTATAACTATGTATACAGTGTGTAACAAAGGTGAGGAATATTGAGTGTCAAACAAAAACGAATACGTTTTGCGAAAAACGCCAAGATATGTCAATTCTTATTCTTTTAGTAGATCTTTCTCCACAATTTCATTCAATTTTACGTTCAATCGTTTTTGATCTATGACCTCATGAACAATTTTTGTAATAGCAACCTCCAGTTTTCTAATGAGAATTGATAGAGGTTATTTGTATGAGCACGCTGATAGTCCATAAGTGGGGTCTGTAACCTATCGTCTAGAAATTATGAAGTGATTTTCCCCAGAAACCTTTTTTTAAGAATAAAGTAGGGATCTTAATTTAAAAAAACATCATCTTAATTGAAGGTATTATTATAAAAAAAAGTTTACAAAACATTAATTGACTACAATAAATGTTCAAATTGAGCAAAGTTTGTTGCTTACCAGTACACTAAACGGTGAAAAATTAGTCGCGGCAGAAATCTGCCTTATCCAGCTCTAATCGCATTTTTCAAATCTTCTACATTGTTCAAACGTTGCTCGTAAACTCTATTTTTTAAATACCCCCACAAGAAGAAAATCGAGAAGCGTTAAGTGTGATGATCGGGCCTATTCTTCCGATCCACCGGTTGAGAAAGATGCCATATAAAAACACTATAACAAGTGCTGCGTAATGCGAAGGTGCGTAATATCTGGATGCTCGGTGGTTAAGCTTTTGTCAAAGAAATATGACCCTATTAGATCTCCTGCTAAACCAGCCCAAAAGGTCCAATACGGATGTTGCATTGACCAGTACCGGGAATATACCTATGTAGAGCGCCGTTGAAATAGAACATTGACTCGTTCGAAAATACAATTTTTCTCACGAACATTTGCTTTCCGTTACATAGATTTTGGATTCTTTCCCTTCTTTGCATTATTTTCCTTGTTTCAGTATTAAAACCATTTCTCAACAAAATAACGCAACAATAAAACAACGAAACAAAAAACAAAATTAAACAACCATCTTAGATAAAAAATAAAAGCATACAGCTATTTAACAGATTCTGTAGTAATGAATTTATTGACAACGTCAGCAACAAGAAAATTTTTGTTTTCATGGCATACTTAATTACTTATGATTAGGTATAGGATTTCTATGCTATAGAAACATATGCAGAGTTATATTTCTGCATGTTTAATCCACATATGAATCACATATGTCAATTTAAAAGTGCATATAAATGCATATTTAGGTGTTTTTTATAAATTTATGCATATTTTAGCATTTTTGAACGAGTGTGCATATTTTACCACTTTTTGAGCGTTTTACATGCTTTAATTATGAAATTTCTAATATTTTTAAATAATTTTAGCATTTTAGACAACCAACCAAGGGCGGCTTAGTTGAGTCTAGGGGAAACCCATAATTTAAGCTTATTGTTAATTACTAGGCTTTAAAATATTTTACTGCCTTAACCATCTGTGTACTTGTTAATATTTTCTAAGGAAGAAAAATTTTCAACTAAAATTTAAATACTTACATCCTGCGGTATTGTGATAAATAGGTATTAGGAAATTCCAAAGACCCTTTGACAACTTCCTGTTCATAGAAAAATTTGCCTGTACTTTTGTTTACTAAACTTGTAATCTTTCAATTAAGACAGTTCAGAAATTGCAAACTGCATTTCACTTTGAAATTTTAGAGTGTAAAGATGGGTAAAGAAAAACGGTCTGTCTGTTACACTTCGAAGTTATGTTAAGGAATTCAGAGTTCTTACAACTGACGATAAGGTGTTGTATTGTACAGTGTGCGACGATAAAGTGACTGCAAAGAAACGCTTTCAAGTTACACAACATCTGAACACGGCTCGACATCAAAAGTGTGTTGTCCTGAAATAAAAAAAACAAACATTGTTACCGGGGTACCTTAATAATTCGCGCGGTGAGTCCAGCAAATCGATCGAATTTAATAAAAAACTATGTAGTGCATTAGCGGCTGCAGACATCTCGTTAAGTAAAATTAATCACTCAGCATTTCGTAATTTTCTGGAAGAAATTTCAAAAATGCCAATACCCGACGAGTCTACACCCAGGAAAAATTATTTACCTCGTTTATACGAAGAGACCATAAAATCAATTAGAAAACATGTAGTGAATAACTACATATGGGTTTCCATTGACGAATCTACTGACACTACTGGAAGGTGCGTAGAAACTTCATTTCCTTCGTTTTGTTAGTAAAATTTAACTAATTAAAGAAAGCAGAGCAATTTATGGATGTTTTATTTTCTATTTTGTTAGTTACATATTTAATCACAACAATATTTTTGCTTGATTAAAATATAATTTTTTTTAAATAACTGTTTTGCGCTAATTGTTTGTAACCGACTAATTATGTAGTTCGATGTAATAAAAATCAAATTTTTGTTTTCAGATACGTGGCTAACGTTTGTGACATCCTAGTAGCCAGGATGTACAATATTAATGCTCACGGTGCTCAAGGTTAAAAGGAGAGCTGGTAGGTTGGTTCGTCGATGATAGCTACTAAAAAATAACGATTTGCTGCCTGGGTGCCATTCTAGAAACCTGGAAAGAAGGGGAATGACCAAATACACACAATCATAACAAAAACACAACACGATCATGTAAAACGTATAATTAACATTAAGATTTAATAATGTAATATTAATGTAAATAGTAACAGTAGTAATAACAAATATACAAATAAGTAATAACAAAAGGTACAAAAATTTTATAAACAACAATAGTCACCAAGGGCTAAACAAACACCCTACTATAATAAAGAATAAATGGCCAAACAATGGTATGAAAAATGACCACAGATATGACTAACAGCCAGTATAATATTTAAACATGATAAATAATCAATTTGAAGCATCAATAATATGACGTCTTTTAAACAAAACAATAATAATATTACAAAATACATATAAATATTTAAATGCAACAGTAGTGAACAAAGGTGTAAATAATTAAAGTTGAAAAAAAATTGGGAGCAGTAAAAGGTGGGTAGGAAGCAATATAACAGGTAAGAACTCTTAAACTCAATTCCTAACCTTAAATCTTTACCAAACAACAAGTAATAATAAATGTAAAAAGATCATAAAAAATAACCTGTAATAGTTTCAGGCAAGCTTGCTTAATAAGGCGCCGTACCAGCAATATTAAATACCGAAGCAAAAATTTACAAGTACCACCAGTACAACTTATTAAAGATTTGATCACAACGAAGGTAAGTAATTAACTTTAAATAGGAATAAGGATAATAAGAAGGGAAAACACTTCTGTAATACAGTTACAACTCTCAAAATTTACCAAAATATAACAGTACCAAAGGTGTCGAATGCTGACAAAACCAGCCACTATAATTAAACGGCAGGAACACTTAACTCCTGGCTGTGAGACAATGTGGTCTACGGGTGTCTTCATAGAGTTAAAACCACCATTACCGGAGAGTAAGATTATCACATCCAAATCCCAAATAGCAGGATAAAATAAGTTGACAACAACCAACTCCTTGTTGCGAGACAGTGCTGTGGCCTACAGGTGTCTTCAATGATTTAAACCACCATCACCGGAGGGTAAGATTCTCACATGGAAATTCCAACTAGCAGGATAAAAGATACTATTCTTTTAGAACTTGCTTAAACCAAAGCAACCATTTCCATGATGCAAGCCAATAAGATTAGCCAAGTATATCTCAATAAAATTAGAAAAACCCTCATCCATTAAGGTGAAAAATGTGGGTTATATAAGAGAGGCCTAAAAATAAAATAATAAATTACCCCCAAGCAAAAGTAGGTATAAATCTCAAATGAAAATCAAGGAGAATTAAAAAAATTCAAAAATTAGCAAACATATTTACCTAGATGTTCTTGGGCCAAAAGTTCAATATCAAAAGAGCTTGAAAAATTTAAAATGTCTTCTCATTATCAAAAGGAGATTAGAATTCCTCCTACACATAGTTGATAAAACTTTCACACCAAAAGATAAAAAGAAAGTAGAAATGGCTGACAATTGTTTAGAATAAGATAACCAAAAATACACAGGGGAAAATATCAGAAAACACCCCTAAAGGAAAAATCGGAATAGTAATTTAAAGAATAATAGCTATTTATGTAACAAGTACATAATGCAGGACTTTATAGACAAGCCCAGTTTATGGCCGAGCGAGCGAAGCGAGCAAGGCCTATAAAAAGGGCGAGTCTATAAGGTCCGATTATGTAAGAGTTGCATACAAAGCTTTATGTTCGATTCCTAAAATTGGGTAATTATCAAAAGAAAATCAGTTTATAAATTTGACATCTATTCTTGACAGAAGAAAATTTGACATGTAATATACAGTTATCATACTTTATTTTACTACTACCACTTTATTTTACGAGTACAATAATAAGCCAGTTCACTGCCGTAAAACAATACAATAAACAGTACTTTATAATGTAATCGGACATAAAAATAATTAAAGTTAGTTAGGTAGGCACATCATACAATAAAGATAATTGCTTTTCTTTTTTTTTTTAGGAAACTTGACTCCAAAGAATCAAGAGGAACAAATAAAAATTGGGAACGTCACACGTTATAATTGCCGTTTTAAATTCGGAGAACAATCCCAAATCCTATCTATTAGCAATGGACGTTTTCAAGAGCACCAATCATTGTTCTGTGGCAAAATTGTTTAATGATTTGATGGCTATTTTGTGGCCGGACGGCATACAGTACAACAAAGTACTCCTGTTCGTCACCGACGCGGCACCGTACATGATCAAGGCTGGAGCAGGCTTACAAGTTCTGTACGAAAAAATGATCCACTTAATTTGTCTTGCCCATGCAATACATAGAGTTGCGGAAAAAGTGCGGGAAATATATCCTAACGTAAACTCTATAATTTCAGATGTAAAAAAATTGTTTGTAAAGCTCCATATCGCATACAAATATTTAGGGAAACTGCTCAAGAAGTGCCTCTCCCACCTGAACCTGTAATAACAAGGTGGGGTACTTGGCTTTCTGCAGCAGAATATTATGCAACTTATTTTGATATTATTAAAGCATTTGTAAATAAATAACACGATGCACTATGCATACAAAGCGCACAGGATGCTTTTAATACTAAGGAGGTGAGGGCAGAATTATTGTTTGTTTTGACAAATTTTGTGCGTTTAGCTAAAGTAATTCAGAAATTAGAAAGTCAGGGAAATTCATTAGATGAATCTCTTGAGCATGTAAAATTGTTAGGTGTTTCTTTGAATAAAGTAAAAGGGTTTGACTATAAAACAAAAATTTAAATCCGTTATAGACAAAAATCCTGGTTTTCACTTAATTAAAAGCATAAACGAGGCATTATCCGGCCAAGACATTTTAGACGAGCTAAAACATTATTCGCTTGTAGAATTAAACAATTTTAAGTATGCCCCAATTACGTCTTGCGATGTGGAACGGAGTTTCACAAAATATAAAACAATATTTAGGGAGAATAGGCATATGTTTACTTTTGAAAATTTAAAAATGTACGTCATTGTGAACTGTAACGCTCTATGTTTAGAAAATATAATTAATTAAATTATTGCATAGGATGTCTAATTAGAATAATTTCTGTAAATAAAATGTAAATAACGCTAAACAGGTGTTTTTTTAATAATGGAAGCGCATATATTTATTAAAAATTTCTAATAAACGCATATTTCATGACTTTTAAGTGCATATTTCACGTTTTTATAGTGCATAAAGTGCATGCATATTTCAGCATTTTTAAGTGCATACAAATCCTATACCTACTTATGATATACAAATGATTATGATATTAAGAAAATCAGTAATGTTTAATAATATAATTCAAAATCCTGTACGAGGATACTCTCAACGATTCAAAGTTTCATTTTGCACAGTGAGCGCTGTGTACATGTTAATGTCCGCTATTAATCAATGTATAATCTGAATTAGTTTGAAGAAGTCCATACGCGGTAGCTAGCAGTAAACAAATTATCCAGCACCAATTATTTTGGTTTTAACGTTACCTTTAATTAAAATTCAAATGTGTTTTTCTAAAATTGAGATACCTACTTAGAAGGAAAAAGGTTTCTTAGGGAAATCAATTACTCATAATTTCTAGACCGTAGCTATCTTAACCTACTTATGGGGTATCAACGTGCTCAAACAAGTAAGCTTTATCGAATTCTGATGAAAAAGTTGGGGTTGCTATTCAAAAAACGTTGATGTTCTTGGTCATATGATTGAATAGCTCTAACATGTCTTGGCGTTCAAGACTTTTGTTGCATACTGTATAAATAAAATCTGCGTTTTGTTTCTTTCTTTTTTTGGTTTTATCACCCTATCTAAACTTTCAAAGATGGATGCCCTAGCCTTCTTTGATGATTTTTATAGCTTTTGCAATTTTTGTGTTATAACTTATAACTAACTAAATGCAACATTATAAAAGTTACAAATATCTATATTAAATTTTAGTTGGAAACAATTTGTCTTATATTTCTTTGTATCTCTTCAAAACAAGATACTTTTGTGCAAGTGTCATGTTTTCTGCTTTAACCTGTACACCATGCATGCCAACGTGGAGCTTATTGGTGCACGATAAATCTTATTATATAGTACCTTAACGTTTATATCTTTTTCTATTTTTTGAACTTGTCTGTTCACCATATTATATAAAACCCATGACCTCACCCTTCTTAGAACTGTGCACGTATCTCTGTCCGCTGATTAACATAAGCTTAACATAAGTTTTTTTGTGTAATACTCAGTACACTTACTCACACCTACTAGCGGTTTTACACTGTTGACATAACCTATAATTATAATAGTATGCTAAGCTCTGCAGTGAGACCCTTATATTCTATTTAGGAAAAATTCCAATGCAGGTTTTCTGCATTATAGTTTCCTTTATGCACTATTAAGAATTAGATGTACCAAAACTGATTATTATCTTGAATAACAATCTGACTTTGATGAGAACCTTATTTGTGAAATGTCAAATAATCTCATTCAAGACGTCAACATAAAAGTAGGTTACCCCAGTAAACCACATAATCAGGTAAGAACTTAATGAAGTTTTATAAATGGTACTTAATATTATTAATTTTATTTTATGTATTTCAGGATGTTTCACCCATGAGCAACTTCACAAATTGTATTTACAGTTGAGTAAATAATTTTTATAGTTTTAACATTTTTTATTTTTGCTGCTCTAATATACCTCCTATTTATAATGTCTCTTCACTGACACTGTTAGCGAAATTATATAAATGATACTCAATTTTATCCTTCTTAATGTTCCAAGATACCTCTCCAACTCACCCATATGTATCTCCTAACTTTAACATCTCTTTATATACATAAACCTTTTTGAATGTCCTTTTATTCAAACTTTGCTTTGTCGGTACTGCTTCCGGTAAGAGTCAAGGTGTTGACCTGCCTTCACCTTTTTATTTGTATCAACTAATGTTGACTTACACTTTTTATCAGTGAACTTCGTCTTTTTTCAAATTTGGTTGTTATGTCTTTCTATTATTGATTGAATTTAACTGCGTCAAAAAGTAGGTTTTATACTAAATTCACTTCGTCCTTAAGCTTAGTCAAATGCCATAAATTATATTGATGACCCATTTCAATATTGAAAAACCTAGATTAATAAGTAATAATTAATAAGCAGTCTGTTCAACTGGAGCATCGATCAATAAACATGAGCATTTATCTGACTACGTATCTATGTAGACATAACTACTTACTACTAACTACATACCATATTCGATAGTTTGTTTTTGCTAAAGTAAGTTATTTCGATTTCATTGACTTATTTAAGCAGTTTTACGGGCATTTCCTAGACGACAATATATCTACATATTTAGTTTATTAATTATTCTCTTTTTTCATTTGTAAGCGTGTGCAAGCTTCTCTAAATAAGTGGTTTTATTAAAGTATTTACTACATCAAGTTTTGGCTACTATTTAAAAATCTAGAAATTATACAGTTTCTTATAATATCCCAAAATTTTAGGTTGTCATCACACAACTGATTATAAGTTATTTTCAGCTATTATACCATCAAATATTTATTAGGAATGCTTATTAAAAACAAGTGGTTTTGGAGTTTTACAAGTTAGGGCAACAGAAGCATATAATAAACAAGATCGATAAAACACTGTACTATAATACAGGGTTAATTTTAATTTGTAGTACTATTTTAATTATGCATCAGTTGAACCATACTTAAAGGTGTTCTCTGTCACATAAACGATACTTCATAAAATTAAAAAAAGAAAAAAGTCGTGTATGGAACAATTCAGAAAAGTTTTCATGCAAATCATTCTCTTTTTTCCGGTTCGCCACATGAAAACGCTGTTTATTAATTATAATGCCTCATAATTAATATAACAAACTTTTAAAATGGCTCGCGATAGGGCAACCCCTCTGTTTACTCGGTCTCGAACTTGCAGTTAAGGGATTAAAACAATCAAGTACAGGAATTATTTTTTAACATTAATACAAAAACGTCGCAGGGCGGCCACTACCACGTTTGCATTGTATTCAGCCTCTACTTTGTGTATTATTTACAATTCCATTTAAAAATGACGTTTTTATGATTGATATACCTTATGAAATTCATGCTAAAAAAACGTAACTACGCCAAAAACTGTGTATCATGTATTCCATCTAACTAAAATACGCCATGAAATGCTACCTATTTCCCTTGTTTCATGCTTTAAGGGCCCGCGTTCTCGCTAATGATAACAATAATTATATCTGAAAAGGTCGTGCTAGTAAATTTATTATTCTTTTTAAAGTAAAAACGTCCGGCAAGGCTGGCGTAGCCAGGCTATACTATACCGTAATATATTTCATCGTAATTTACGAGTTTTTCAACATTACACGCGCGGAAAAATACGAGGAAACTGTTGAATCAATATCCTCATTGATTTTTTACCAAACATCTCATTTAACAAATTAGCACTGTTACGTGCTTAACGTTTCGTGATAATATTTATAACAAAAATACGCATTGCTGACAGTCAAAAACACGATAAAAGCAGCGGATTAAGCATCACTACTAGTTTTATTTTCAAACAAATCCAACAAACGAATTTGTTTTACACGCTAAATCGCAACGAAATCAAACTCAAATCTAAATTAGTTGGAAATTACAATAATAAACTATCCTTAGAACTGGGATATCGTGAAGATAGATGGGAAGGCACGATGTTAAAAATCAGCGATATCCTTCATGAACACCTAAAGAAGTTAAAATCCACCATTAAAGTGCATGTATGCTTTTTAGTCAGCGTAACGTGCTTGCGACATATTTACATTAGTTAATAGTTAGTGGCAATTATTAATAGTGTTAATTAAAGTCTCGAACCAAATGCACCAAAAAAATCCAATAAGAGGATGAATTGAAAATGTTTTATGACAGAATACTTAATTTAGCTACCTATTCTGAAACATTAGAATTTTACTTCATCTAACAACGCCCCGCGATTGGGCGACAGAGAAACATTCGTTATTTTCCCGGACTAAAACATATTACTATACCTGTAAAATTCAGACATAAAAGAATATACGTCGCACGATGGACGTCTGAAATTAATAAAAAACTTCAAAATATTAATACTTACATTACGGTAATGCTCAAAATTGCCACAGCTTGAGATCTTATCATTACAAATTTAATTTTCATGTCGTATGTATTGTTTCCAATAGCTCACTAATTATTAAAAGAAATGGATAAAGGTTTTAAGACACAATAAAATGCATATATGTTGAGCGCCATCTGATTAGGAAAGTCAATGATTCTTTTGAAAAATATTCATTTGACACCAGTAATCAGAAACTAATGTCAGATCTTCTTCTTCTTTGGTTGACTTTCTTTTTGTCCTCTCTTGAGGATATGGTCTGCTTCTTTTAGGTTTCAAGACAGTATTTAGGCTGGGGAACGTCGGTCCCTAGCCTTCTTGGTTTTATTGTTTTCGCTGTTTATAGTTGTGGGTGGTGTAATGCTTTCCTACATATGATGTCCCATTCCTTCCTGTTTTTTACTACTTCATTCTATTTTTTTATCTTCATGATTCGCAGGTCTTCTTCTATATTGTATATCCATCTGATGTTAGGCCTTCCCCTCTTCTTCTTTCCCATTGGTGTCCAGTTTGTGATTTTTTAGTTGAGTTGTTCTCTTCCATGCGTTGTATATGACCCCACCATTTAAGTCTTTGAGCTTTTACGTATTTTACAATGTCTTTGTCGCCCATTATTGTTGTTAATGTCAGATCTAATAAATTTAAATCAATGTGATAAGTCATGTTTAGTTAAGTCAAAATTAGGTTGAATAAAAATATATAAATAAAGATTTCATAACTATATGGGTCAATAGTATTCCGTCTAATTAGGTTTAAAAAATATGTTTATTCATAAACCCAAAAGTTAAAAAAGATAACAACTAGTCATTGAAAAAATCATTAAGTAATGTCACAATACCCTGCATAAGAGCTCTTAGCAAATGGGGATGTTTTCATGCAACAAAATGACAAAAGTAATCGGTACATAAACAATAAACAACTTACGCAATATTCACAAAATTCATAGAGTCAACAATTTACAATACCTTGTTCAAATCGTTTAATTCGCAAAACTTGATCAGAACAAACTTACACAATATTGCCCTTTACAAACACAGATATAAGCAGTTATCACTAAACTGTAGAAACTGGAAAACTTCATAAAATTCTGCAATCACTAATAACTCAAAACTACGAGAATTAAAATTCACAATACGGTAGTGCAGGGAAGTATTCATTAGTGGAATTCCCTCTTTCAAATAACCGATACAACCATACAACTTGAATGAAATTACTTATTTAAATCATCGTAGAAGAAACGATCTGTTTCTTTTTATTTATTTATTTGGTTTTAAACTGTCCGATTTTAAATTATATCCGAACAATATTTTATGAAACACTTAAATTTGTTAGAAGTTCAACTAGACTACAATAGTCATTCGTATTTTAATCGTATCCTTTAACGAGATTCTTTACAAAACTAAAGTGCGGCCACTAGAAGAACGGATTACACTCTATTATTATTATCGGTAAACTGTACTAGATTAGACTTTAATTTCCGGTAAAATGGATTTTCCGCAATCATTACATCAACTGTATGTTAACGTCAACTGAAGTACCGCAAAAATATTCTGTAAGTGCTCTCGGCAACCGGCCTCGATAGGTATATCGCAACGGCCCAAAAACTCTGCACGCTATAAAAGTTTCGCGCTGACCCTATTTTCAAGCTCTTCCTGACGGTATCAGAGTCTGTCTTCGAATTTTAACAGTAGACTGAATTTTAAGAGGGATAAACTTTCAAATTGACCAACGAGAAAGCAGCGCGGCTTGGTTAAGCCAATCAGAATTGATTATTTTACACAAAGAACGCTCGAAAATTCGGGACTTCACTCGTGACTAAAACCTGCAACACATGCAAAAACCAGACACTCTGAGAACGAAAATTTGTTTATCTAGAATTGAATGACAAACACGTACAAGGAAATCACAAATTTAAACCAAACGGATTTTATTAATATGTTTTTCGTAAAACTCAACTTTAGTTGGTAATATTTACAGATACTCGTTCACATCGACGAAAATTACTGATGATTTAAAATTTAGAGGGAAAATCTATTGGAGAATATTCTTTTTTCCAAGAACGACATGAAATGATAGATGCTAACACGTGGGAGAACAATAGCTTTAGTTAAAATAAAGTCTGTAAATTCTTATAAAAACAATTTGATTAGTCTGGAATATTTCTTTAAGACGACCTTTAGTATTTTATGGGAATTATTTTATGCAGTATACCAACTATAATTTTAAATTGAAAGAAAATATATGAATACACAGGACTGCATTTAAGATTTTTTATTAAATATGCATACTAAATTGCATTATTTGAAAACTGACAAAAACGTGACGTTACAATTCTCTAAAATCATCATCTGTTATGTTAATTGAACATAACGTTACTAACATAGGTATGTTAAACAGGATGTTAACATACTGTCAATGAATTGATATTCTCTAACTCATTATTCTACCTGGTCACTAACGTAGGTTTATTTGAACTATTTTAATAATTTTATTTTTTGTCAATCTAATTTTGATAATTAGAAGAAAATAACTTGTTTGTAATGTCTGAAGGTAGCATCGCAAAACAAGATTGAAGCATACTTCTGATAATCAGTATTATATGTATCTCAGAAAAATGAAAGAGGGTCAAATTTTTAGAACAGAAATTATGTCCAACTCATAGCTGTAACTACACATTGATGAGGAATAGAACAAATGAACTGTGTATCTAAATTCCTGTGATAGAACCTGTGGTTTCAAAAATACAGTGGCTACCTTATCTGTAAATCAATACTCTTATATATTGTATTGAATTAGTATTTAAGATCTCTTATAGTGTTTCACAGATTGGAAAAATTCAACACGGATAAAGTATAGAAAAATTGTTGAAAGCCGTTTGAAAACAGAAGGTGATCCACAGACTCAAATAAAATTATCCTCACTAGAAGAGAGGGGGCTTGATCTGTGGGGAAGGGTTATAGTTCAAGGAAGTCCTCAAGTTTTTATAGTCGGATTACAATACACTAGGAAAGATTCTTACTTAGAATCTAGAATTACAAATATCTGTGAAGATAGTGCTGTAGATGCTTCAAAGCAAAATTCTTGTACCATTCAGCAATCGTCGTCTCAAGAAAAGAAAGAACATGGAAAAGATCCTGAAAAGTAAAATTCACAAACCATTTCTCAGGCAACTCTTTTAATATGCACAACAAAATAAAAGAAAACATTCGAAATCAGTAACAGAGACACGAGTAGGAGAAGAGCTGTTAGAAATTTATAAGAAGTATGGAGTAGAAAACAAGAGCTAGATTTAGAAGAAAGAAAGGTTCAGTTAGAAGAAATGAAATTTAGATTTGAGATGGCAAAATATAAATTTGAAAATCCTAATTTTAAATTTGACTTTCAATTACAAACTTTTATTTAAAAACATTGCATAGTTTTAATTAATATTACATAAATAAAAAATTAACGAACTATATTATTTATTATGTATCTTGGACGTGCTTCTCTTCCCAGCTGCAACAAATCTTCTTGTTTCCTCATATCGTTCTGATTATTATTTTCTTCTATAATATTACCATCCTCTTCATAGACAATGTCATGTTCATCAACAAACATATTTGCTTCCGCTGCTATGTTGTGCAGAGCTACTGCTACATATATTATGTATGCAGCTGCAACTGGGAATAAACAATGGGATAAGAATCCATGGTTCTGGAAGGTATTCACTATCACCAATTAGGTGAGTATTAGTGTAACAGTTATCCTAACAAGTTCGTATGTGCTCTTGTTTCTGATGTTCTGAAAATTGCAGAATTGGGCATTGCATATCACCGTCACGTTAATGTTGTGATAACCCTTGCGATTTATCTATGACTCCTAGAACTTCCCTGATATCAAATCTAGCAAAGAAATCTCGTTTAATATGATTTTTGTACTGGTAATGTTGAAAATCTTATCCAGTCTGGCATAAGAATTTCAACCATTAAACGGCAGATATTTTTTACAGCTCTGCTTACTGATAGTTGGATAACACCTGTCCAGGCTGAAGAACCAACACTCTGCTATAAGATTATCTGCTTAAGAATTGCAAGGTTATAAGTGCTTTCAATTCTATTAATCTAATTATCAATTCTATTATATTTCGGACCAATTCTTTACTTAGCCTAAATATTAATTTGAATGTTTCTGCTGGAATCTCAAAGGGATTATGGAGGTCTCTTAGCTGTCTCTTTGTTATTCTATTATAATTCCTTCTTTCAATTTCTTCTAGTATACCGAACATAAAAAATGGCATTAGGTGATTTTTTCAATTTTTAATACCTTTTGCAGTATTCAACACAAATAAAAGTAGACATTCAACATTTTACTAATGTTTCAATCAATCAAAATGAGTAAAATGTTCTAAACGATGTTCTTGAAATTAATTCAATTAAAAAGTTTAAAACTACTACACATTATTATAGTTTGACAAGCCCAATTGTTCAGCATGAACAAGACGGGTTAAAACGAAAATACAGAAATTAAATGAAGGAATCGTGGTTAGTTGGGATACACGCTAAAGAAAGAAAAACTGGATATATACCGAAAGACGCTAGAGTGGAGCCGTCAAGGCAGAAGGAAACCCTAGACAAACATGGAGGAGTACAACGTACATAAGTAAAAAAGAAGAGTCTGGTGTCATCAACAAACCAGGAAACCATCTGTTAAAATAAAAAAAATATCACCAAATAGAAAAACAAACTTTCAAAAAAGACACATTTAAGAAAGTTAGATCATTATATTTGGTAGTAATAAAAATGAGTTCCAATGTAACATTATTAAAATTTTGAACATGTTTTAACGAAGAAAGTATTTAGGCATAAAATCTGCTGATCAATAATGTTTAGTTAATTTATGCATTGTTGATAAAATAATATAATTAATATTCTTGACAATTTACACAGGTGATATGTCAATAAAAAAGTATTTTTTCAATAATGGTTACGAAGATAAATTATGTGAAAATAGAATTTATAAATAAATTAAAGAATCACTTTTTTTTAATTGTTAATTTGTTTTAATTGGCATCCAAATTTTGAAGAAATATAAAACAAGACGATCTTACTTCAGAATTCAGTGTTTTATTATTTGTAGCTAGTGTATAGAGTGCAATTCTGGATGTATTTATAATTCTTAATATCCATCTATAAAAATAGAAGATTTGGATTGTACAAAATATTAAAAAGTTATAAAAAATAATAATAGCGTTGCTAATTCTAAAAAGGTTTCACTTTAATATCAGCCTGAAGTTCTTGGTCCGGCTAACTATAATAAAAAATACCTGCGATTAAGTTATATAAACTATAAAAAGTAATGTTATAAACATTCACTTAACAGAAATGTTTATTCACTATTTAATTGCTTTATGAAAGGAACCCATTTGTAAAGTGTTTTGCAATATTTTATTCCAAAAAAAGAATTGCAGGTAAATAAAAAAGACAAATAAATTTTATAAGCTGTTAAAGGTTTAAAAATAAACTATAGAGATTTTATTAAGATTAGTTAAACATAAAATTGTGTTGGTTAAATAAGTGAGGTTATACTTTCATTCATAACAGTTCTCTAGTATGTCAACACAGTTGATTTAAATATCAGTTTTTATTCAAAAGGTGCTAAATTCGAATTTATGAATACATAACCCAATAATTTATGGATTCAAGAATTAAAATAATAAAACAATAGAAGGAATTAATAAAATACATAAATAAACATGTTTAAATTATAATAATTTCTTAGTTTAGAGAATTACAAAATAAAAACCCTAGATACGAATTTTTTTTAAATTTTTGAAATATTTATTAAACCTTTTATATCTCTTTTATATCTGTATATAAATAAAATTAATGATACTAACGTGGTATAGAGCGCTATTAAATTAAATTGCAATATGTGTAATTTCCCTATGTTGCATTTGAAAACAATCGAGTCAAAGCATTATGCACACATAGGCAACCAATTATACACACGCTCTTTTATACGATTTACATATATTGCATGGTAATAAATAGCAATGTATATATTAAAAGTACTAATTAGTTCTACAATTAAATATTAGCTAGACCTAATTATACAGTAAGCGTGTATTGAAAGGGCTTTTCAAATTTTAACTTTGCAGATGTGAAATGATTTTTTAAATAAAATAAAAATGATAAACAAAGTATTTCAGGAAAATTGTAATAAAAGTAGCAGAAATGCAATATCAGAAATCTGTGGTATAAAATAATGAAATAAAAAAATAAATCAATAAAATAAGGCTTTGAAACATTTCATTTATTTATATTTCAATTTCTTTTAAATTCATTGCAGATATTTAGTATAGGAATGATTTGTTTTAAGTCCAAAGATATAATCGAATTTTTGGTAATACTGGTAAGAAAAGTGATTTAATAAAAAAAATTTTAAAGGTTTTCGGTGGTAGATTTTTCAGGAATGCTGACTATGCGGTTCTAATTTAACTAAGCAGTTACTACGAAATCAAAATCATGATTTAAATAAAAAAATTACAGAAAAGGATCTGTCCTCAGGACTGATTTATCTCCTTCATCTGACATACACAATCTGCTGAGCTTCCTTTTCTTTGTTTTTAACACTGTCATCCGTGATGACTCAACAAACTTTTTGTCTGGACACAGAAGTGCACTCAGGAAAGGTAGCAAAAGGCTGCTCTCATTTTGGTAAAGTCAATTCAAAGTCGTGACATCACGATTCCTAGGTTCGTGTGTAACAGTACGGTAGGCAGTGGTAGTACCCCATGCCCTTGCCGAGCTCAGCAACCGCCATTTAAAACCTTAACGGGTTGAGATGAGTTTCCATAAAGCACGTCGCACAAAAGTGGTGTGAGAAGTTTCAGGGAAGAGGGTTGGTAGGATGGGGTAGAGAGAGCATCATGAACGCACCAGGAACTAACGGCCTAATTTACTACATTTAATTTTCAAATTTCTATGCACACTATGTAGGTATAACATAACATGCAGGAATATTTATCCAACGGAGCGCATAACATTTCAAGTTGTTAAATCTGGCAACAGTTTTAAAAGCAGATGGTCAAAACATTTCTAGCTCTGTAATCACTCGAATCTGTTAATGCAATAATAGTAATAATGGAAAGGCAAGCTTCGAGCTTCTGTAATTACTAACCATTTTGCGAATCTTCTAATTGTAACAAGAAGTGCCTAATTCGTCTCGGAGAGACAAATGCGAAACTTTAAGCGTAGAGTAGAAAGGCATTACGGGACTGAGAAGGACGAGCGATCTCATTAGAGAACAACTGGGCGTGAGCAACCACCATTCTCTCTCGTCTACTAATTGAAACCTTTCTTATCCCCCCGTAATCGATACCAGAAGAGGAGTAAGATCTTCCTAATTTTATTATCAAATCCCGCAGAAATTAAAAACTATTGGATGCACTTCAAATTGGGTCAGAGTGATCGATATGCCAAATCTAAATTTAGCCCGAAACTAAATGGATTTCGACAGCTAATTTGGAAAACACGTTGCAGATTTAATACTATTTACCTAATCGGAACGTCTTCTGCACGGGAATAGGAGTATATTCCTTTGAGTAACATTTTGATAGCAACAATCTACCGACAAACACACATAGATACACCCGTTAATTAAAATGTCTATTTGAAGGCGTTTGCGGTACTGATTTCACTAAGCAATACTAAACAAGACAAGCCAACCCTGAAGCCATATGTTTATATTCAAACACACACCTGGGAAGAGAGAATGGGAATGGGGAAGGAGGTGAATGCTTTATTATTTAAAAAATTATAACAGAACATGTACAGAAGATAAACATATTAATACTTAAAGTTTGTCGTTAAATACTCGTTAATATAAAAATAAAGGGGGAGGTTCTTTCTTCCCCGTCGTTAAGGTTTTTATTTGTTGTTGTTTGAATATTCAAAGGCTCTAAATGGCACAATTACTAACTTAAGTATCTCACTGACCCATTTTTAAAAATATCTAAAATAAAAGAATACATTGGTTGAAAGTAAGACTTAACGTTTAAGCGTTAATAATTCAAGGACACCGAATAAAATACCCTGTTCGTCAATAAAACATCGAACAAATTCAAGGACAAAGGCATCATTAGGAAAACCATGTACAATTATCTGGGGAAACTTATAAATATTAAATTTTGTACGCACTTGTGGATAATGTACATATATTAATCGGGATTATCTAGATTAATTCAATTGAATTCTAATGTTTTTAATTAAAACAAAAAGATATATAGATAGTAAAACAGAATATGATTTTTTTCTAACACTTAATTAAATTACAGTAAAATAAGGATTAATAAAGGGAAAATATATTAGGAAGCATCCTTATAAGCCGAAGAGTCCCGAGTTGAGGAAGGTATGTTTGGGCTGCCATCTTGAAAAAAATGGCGGCTTAAATGCGAATTTCTAAATAACTCGAATTTGGATGGTTAGTACTTACAATCCTTGTGCACTATACAACTTACGTTTTTATAATTTTCAGGTTGGGAATATGTACCTATACATAATTAATATACATTTAAGATGGTTGTTAGGCTTTCGCAGTCGTTGCTGGGCTGTAACCGTCACTAAGGGTGAAACCGTTTAAATGTTGTATTACTTTGACCGGCGGTACGCAACTAGTTTCTTAATGGTTTCAGTATTTTAACTAAATACAATAATACTTACCACCAGAATAATGGCCAAGAATTGATTGGTGATTATTGATACCAATTTCTAAAAATGCCAAATGTTAACGCCTATATGGATTCAGAACCCTAAGCCCAATAAATCATGCACTGACAATATTCATGAAACTAATCCGCGCGCTAATACAGAATCAAAGATCACAAAGGTGCTTCTGTATTAAACGACACAAAGCCAGTAATGCGATTGCGCAGCAGTTTATTAAAGAGTTAAAGAGAAACTTTATTTGGGGTGCAAATTCTTAAGCAGAGATGTCGGGATATAAGTTGATGATTTTAGCTGCTTTTATAAATTATGAGAAGACCTTTGACTGTGTGAATCAAACAATGCTTATGAAAATTTTAAACAACATTGGTCTAGAAGGCAGAAATCGAAGCATCCTAGCAAATTTGTACTGGGACCAGAAGAATTAGGTTAACGTATAGAAATCAGGCAAGGATGCGTACTGCTACCAGTTGTAACGTGCTTAATTTTTAAGATCCATTTTAATACATTAGAAAATGTATTTATAATTGTAAATAATCTTAGTACGGCCCTGTATATATGAATACATCTTGTCAGTTTAAAATTGCTGGATTTATTCTGAACCCTAAAATGTTTTTGTTAACATAGAAGCAACTGTGAAAAGGTTATCAAAGCATTCTGACGTAGATAATTTGTTTTAAGGCGATAGGACACGCTTATCCCAAATTAAATGATCATTACAAGATGCGTACTGCGTTGCGACTACTTCTACTAACGGCCATATACGAAACATTAGAAAGAAATAGACTGAGTTATTTGTATTTTTATTAAATTACAAATGTAGCAAAAAGAAAATGTTTATTAGAAAAAAAAAAACTAAATCAGTTGGATAGTTAAATGACCGGTTTCACAAAGCTTGATTAAACTCTGATTAACTTAATTGTAATTAAATTTGAAATCTATAAATATGATTGGATACAATTCAAGGTTGTTAAACCTCAGCCAATGAAAAATCTGAATTTTGATTTTAATGACAATTAAGTTAAGCAGAACTTATTCTATACCTTTTACAGTATGATTTCACGCATGTGAAATATAATTTCACATTAAAGAAAACTTATTTCACACAAATGAAAACAGAATTCATAGTAACGAAAACTAATTTATCATTCGTGAATTCTGATTTTGCAATAATGAAAACAGAATTCGCACTTTTGAAAACCAATTTCATCTAAATGAAAACAGATTTTAACTTATATTTATTCCCTATAATGTTACAACGTTTTTTAAGTAAATACATTGAAAATAATGTTGATTTAACATTTAACAAGATTTTTATAAACAAGAATAAGTTGAAAATTAATTTTAATAAAATTTCAACAATGTCTTCCTCCCACAATGATGCAGGATGCAGCATAATACTGTTTGACATGGTTTGCATATCCAAGAAGATGTGACATATCTCTTAAATTGCAACATTGACAATATCTTCCAAAGTATGCATTCTAAATTCGGAAATGGTTGGTGCTTGGTTGTAATGGTTGAAAAAGGACAACCTCTTCTTGTAGCATGCACTGTATGGATGTTGGCACCTAAAGTTTTGCTGTTCCTCTCCAATCTTTGTCTTCTTCATATGCTTTAAATCCAACTCTGTCATTCGGCAAAATTTTGGTTTATTTACCAAGAGGCGTTCTTAGAATAGCTATAGAAAATAAAAATTTTCTTTAAAATAAAATTTTACTACTTATTGCCTATTATGCAAAATCTATTTTCATTTAATTGAAATTAGTTTTCAAAATTGCTAATTCTGTTTTCATTATTGCAAAATCATATTCGTGAATGATAAATTAGTTTTCGTTATTATGAATTCTGTTTTCATTTATGTAAAATCAATTTTCGTTAATGTGAAATCATATTTCATATGTGTGAAATCATACTGTAAATGGTATAGTTTTCTGAAACCGGCCAAAAGAGTTATAGAATGGAGGAAACACGTTAAACTGAACAAACTTGTAATATTTGTGCAAATAAATGGCATTAAAAACAAAACTTGGTTACTATATGTATTACAACATTTAATTCCTAGACTAACTACATTTAATTGAACCGCATCAAGTACTTCCCTCTAATCTATAAACATATAGGTAACTACCCATAATTCTATTTTATGCAAATCTTGTTTAATTAAATAACAATATTAAGATTAAAGTAAAAAGCTGCATTGCCCATTTCATTTCTTATCAGTTATTAGGCTAATGCAGTATCTTTGTCGTATATTGTCGAATTCTAAATGTTCATTTGACGTGTATTATGGAATTACAATCGCCCATATAAGATACACATACTGACGTCGCTCATTTCTAGTAATAAAATAGTTGGGCAACTGATTTGTTTTTGTAGCTGGTGTGCGGGCTTCAGGCGGTAACGGCTGCCGTTGCAGTCGAGTGCCCTTCTCTGTTCAATTAGGTAACACCCGGTAGGATAAACAAACAGAAGTTGATTCTTTATTATAGAATGTGATTAAAATAAAAACTATAATAATAATAAGTTTTTCCCATTAAAACATTATATTTATGTAAATATCATTGTTTTTTCTTCTTTTTGCATTTATAATACGAGTTATAATAATTGCACATGTTGTACATTCACCAGACCAAAATGGAGTGTAGTTAATGTAGTTTTTAAGGAGGGTATTTAGTAGTAACACAATTTAGTTTTATATTTTTTATCCTTTAACACGACAATCATTAATATATAACAACAATGACATTACATGTTGATTTTTTATCATTATAAAATTTAATATAAAAACACCTAAAAACATTTAAAAGATGCCTGAAGATGGCCTTGTAAATAATTATACAGCTAATAAGGCCGAAACAATTGTAGCAAATTAATGTAAATTAATAAAGATGTTTTGGATGGACTTTGGGAAAAACTTATTATTATTATAGTTTTTATTTTAATCACATTACCAATATCCAAACTTTGAGAAAAATGGACCAGTTTTATCACATTTATTATAGAAGTTTTTTGAGAAATAGAATAAGAATTACGTTAAGATCAATTCGTTTGAAGCGTGGTCGCGTCCTATGCTCTTAACAACGAAATATCAAGATAAAGGTTGTTTTATAAATAAAACGATATGTTCTAAATGCATTTAAGACAAATTTATGTTTCCTCTACGTGCTTATTTTCGTGTCTGTTGAATAGATTCTTCAAAATATACAGATAAAAAGTATGCAATATTCTTTTAAATATCAGATTTCATGCTAGAAAACGTCCTTGCGTTTTCGTCATGCGTCATGCTTGAAAACGTTAAAATACGTAACAACGAAGTTAGAACTAATTAACGAGTTTTATCTCGTTTAACAGTCTATGCTCAATAATTCGGAAAACCTGTTGGCCTTAGCAGTGAAATTTTCACTTTTTTAGGACTTTAGGTCTTTTTCGGCCTTTATTGTAAGAAATTATTATTATAACTCATTTTAGAACATGTGTTGTTACCCGTTAATTAGTTCTAGCTCCGTTATTATGCATTTTAGACCTGTAGTACCGTTATACTTTTGTATTTAAAATCACATTTGCCATTGACTTTACATAAGTCATTAAATACATTGACATACTTAAAACGTAATCATTTCATTTTAGTTATTTATGTATTAAGGGCATAAAGAAGCTTTTATGGCCAGAAGCGTTATTTCTAGGCTGTAGGGCCATAAAAGCAAGTTATGCCCGAAATGCATACACTATTTTATGCACAGATTGTTTTTATCTCAAATCTATTATTGTGTCAAAAACATAATTAAATGAGTACGTAGGTTACATCAAGCCGCTGTACGTATACTTATGTGCTTATATACGAAGTACGTTACTATAGTTACTATCTAAAATACTTAATTTCAGCTTATTTTCATTGGTGATAAGTTTACAAATTATATTAAGAACCAATCAAGTTCTACAAATCAGCTCTGACATTTAATTGACGTTTCATTATTGCCCGTCGGATCATAAAGAGGTCCTTGGGGTATAGACAGTTATGTTCCGATAAATCTAGCAATAATAGTCTAATTATAATGCATCTGTGCATAAAAAAAATAACGTCATCCCGAAGTGCGGTACCAGCATATTGGTTATAATTTGGGTGCTAATATTGATTTCGTAAACTAGAAGTTGTTCTAATTCCATTGCGAAAGCCAGAAGCTTTCACAAATTATTGAGTGTAGACTGTTAAACAGGACACTTCCATATATACTGTTAAACATAGTGAGTTGTAGAGGACATTTCAACTATTACTATTTTGGATCAAATATGGATTGTTCAAATCAAATATAATGGATCAATTATTATTTTAATCAAGTTAGTTATCAATTGTAGTTCTAAAATTTTCTAATTAGTGTTTTTTACAGTGTTTCGTAAGAAAAGTTATTTAACACTGCCTTATAACAATCAACTAGTATTGTAAAAAAGTCTTGTTGCAAATGTATGTTATATTCATAATTATGTTCTAATTTCGCCTATTTGGTTTTTGACAAATAAACTGTTTTTAAGACAACGTTTTCAATTTGCCGTTTAACGTCAAGGTTATAATTTGACGCTTATTTGTAGGACTGGGAGTTTTTAACGTTACAAATTCACCTATAATTTAATGGCAGCTATGTAAAGAAACTACCTCGAAGCAGAAGGAATTTACCCTTGAATTTATTTGTGCTTATTTAGATTTCTTTGCTTTTCTGCTCTCCGATGGTTGTAGTAAGCTGTACCATGCCATCTGCCATTCATGATTTCTTCTTGACTCTTTCTGGTTTGAGATTTGATTGATGGATTGATCGCAAATATGCAGGGTGGTTTGATTAGTATATTTTTATTCCTCTTCGATATCTTGTCTTTATCGGTTATTTAGTTATGCATTAAGTACACATTTAAATTTATAGACCGATACAAAACCGTACCGATTTAAAATTCACTTAATAACTATTAGGACATCTTTAATCGCTAATTCAGTTAAATATAATAACTTTCCTATTTTATATTCTCAACAAACTTAGACACATAAATGTTTTGCTTTGTGCAGAAACTTCGAAATTAATTAAACATTTATATTTTTGTTATATTCGTTAGCTCATAATTTACGATATTTCAAATAGTCTGTATTGTACTACATTGCCCATGGCTATAAATCACCCATAGATGGAAACTTTACATTAATCGTATCGTGTCTTAGATAAGTCCAAATTTGAAAGAGTTATATTCGATATAGAGGCCAGTCGATGAGGGGGTTGTAGACGGAAATATTGGGACGGTGTAACGTACTCAAATTCTCAATTTTATAGAAATATAGTTCTATATGCATAAATAATAAAGAAAACCTGGCACGGTCCTGCATTCTACAATGCATTTTTTGGTTAAAATCTGCAGACTTCAGTTTAGTTTAAGCGACGTCTTAAATGTTAAGGGTCACCTTATAAAATATTTTCATATACATAGAATTTCTTTTAGAACAAATAATGCAGATTTTATTTTAAAGTAGTAACGTCTTCGTAAATATTAAGGTGTCCTAGTAAGGATTCAGATAATATTATATTTAAATATTCAGCAATAGTATCACCCTTTTAACAAAGGAATAAAATCTCAAAAAAGATATTTAGTTAAAATTTATTAGTTCCTGTACGTGCTATTTGAATAAATTCTCCCGAGTTTCGACGGCTCTTCTTCCCGAGTCAGACGAAAAAATATGCAGTTGATCAACACATGTAGGTATCGAGTTCTTTTCGGTAAGCAGATTTTAGTTGCTGTGAAGACCCTTAAAATTACATCTAAGGTTCACGAAGATTTTTACGCGTCGACTCTCCCATTGGTCGAAGAAATATCAACTCTTCTTGAATAGGCCAGTTTAAAATTCTTTTCCTAAAAGATTATGGCGCGACCATATTTTTGACACAACCCTCCAGACAGTCTTAATTAAAACTTCTTCTGTTATTAGTTACAAATATAAGAAGATCGGTTACAGCATTCAGAATTTTAACGTTAATAATCCTTACCTTTTACAACCTTTTAATAACGAAATTTGGTTAATGAATAAATTGTAACTATTGAATCAATTACTGGAACTATTGCAGATTAAGAGTCTTTTTATCGTGGATTAGTGTCGAATTATTTTAGAAATAATTTTTATAACATTAAGGTCATTTTTTGTGCAAGTATTGTTTATGACATTTTGAAGAATTATAAAATTCTACAATTGTATCAAGGACTTAAGGATACTTGTTTGCTAAAAGTAAGTTTATGTAAATGTGAAGCTTATCTGTATCATTTTTTTGAATATTTCTTGTAAACCAATGTACTGTGTGTTCCTTTCGAAGAATTTTATTAGGTATTATTATCAAAACCTTACTATTGTCTTTAGAGACAATTGAATATTCTATTTATGAATAAACACACATTTAAATTTAATTTTACCAAAATAATATTGGACCATTCACTCGTGAAAGTCTTTAATGTATCCTGACTATTTTAACATTAACGTAACCAAACATGACTATTCATTAAATTTAATCAATATTGCCAGTATTTGTTTCTGCTTTCGAATGCTGACGTTAAAGACTATCAAAACAGATGGCGCCCAAATATTTTTTTATTGTGTCTCTTTCCTGTTATTCTTTCTTTACAATTAGCAAATTATGAAAATCAGACCTACGCCTGAACTACAATTTGATATAAGAAATCTCAAGCGTCGGAGCCTTACAGTAAGTATTTGTTTATGAGCTTTACAGTAAGCATTAAGTATTCAGAATAATTTTGATTGTAGATTGTAGGGCTTTTGTGTTAAGTAATCAATAATGTTTCAACGGTAAGAATTGACTTTAGGGATTTATTTGAACTAGTTAAGAGGTAAACATACTAAGCCTTTGAATTTAGGAGCGGTGATAAAGGGTGGAGGGGAAAGAGAAGGTCCCGTTTTTTTCGCTTATATCTCGAAAAACATTAGCAGTAGTTTTAAAGTCCAGGTACAAAATTGAAAAGCATTAAATTTCCTACCAGGATATTCCTCCTCACGTTCTTTCATTAACTTTTCCTTTTATCTTCTTTGCCGTTCGTTTGAGACGAAAGGTTTCCAAGAAGAAGTTTTAGAGAATTAAATTTCCTTTCACAAAATTTTCAAATTGCTTTAACTTTTGAGAAGTTGAAGATACAATATTGAAGATTATACTCATTTTAAAGGAAATTCAATTCTCTAAAACTTCTTCTATGAAACCTTTCGTCTCAAATGTACGGCAAAGAATATAAACGGAAAAGTTATTAAAAAAACGTGAGGTAATTTTTCTTTTGGAAACTAGCAACTTTGATGAGCGTACATCTCTTAAACTATAACAGATAGGAAAATAACGAATAGGGACATTTTGGTGGGAGATCTTCAATTTTGTACATAGTGTTTTTGAAGCTACGGCTAAACATGTTCGAGATAATTATAAGCAAAAAACCGGAAAACGGATCTTCTCTCTACTCTCCTCTTTTTGCCACTGCTTCTATACTTTTTATTTTTTATTTTAATTTTATTTTTTATAACTGTACTAAAAATTCCTCTTGGTAAACACAACAAAATCTTGCTGAATAACAGAGCTGGATTGTTCAAGAATATATGATGAAGAAAGAGATTGGAGAAGAACAGCAAAGCTTTAGGTGTCAACGTACATACAGCGTCTGCTGTCGGAAGATGTTGTCCTTTTTTCAACCATTACAACCAAGCACCAGCCATTTCCGAATTTGGAATGCGTATTTTGGAAGATATTGTCAATGTTGCAATTTAAGAGATGTCACATTTCTTGGATATGCAAACCATGTCGAACAGTATTATGCATCCTTCATCATTGAGGGAGGAAGACATTGTTGAAATTTAATTAATCTTAATTTTCAACTTATTCTTGTTTATAAAAATCTTGTTAAATCAACATTATTTTCAATGTATTTACTTGAAAAACGTAACATTATAGGGAATAAATACAAGTTAAAATCTGTTTTCATTTAGATGAAATTGGTTTTCAAAAGTGCAAATTCTGTTTTGATTATTGCAAAATCAGAATTCATGAATGATAAATTAGTTTTCGTTACTATGAATTCTGTTTTCATTTGTGTGAAATCAGTTTTCGTTAATGTGAAATTATATTTCACATGTGTGAAATCATACTGTAAAAGGTATAGATCTCAGGACTTTCAGTATGCTTACCTCTTAAATAGTCCAAACCAAGCTCTGAAGTCAATTGCCATCCCGACATTTTCGTCTATACACTCCTTTTCAGTATTCATTGAATAGCCTAATAACAAATTATTTTGTAAAAAAAGGAACACAGTTCTTTTTTTGTTTTAGACATTTTATTTGAGACGTCAGCAATTGCAGGTATATTCTTAACAATTAAATTCTTAACCTTTATTTAATTTCAAAATATATAATTGCCTGTTGCTTTAAAGCAACAAGCTTTAAAAGCTCCGATACAATTCAAACTATGCCTTTTTTGTTATATCAAAAGCGTGGTACAAAACAGAGGTACAAGGGTGAAATATATTGTGCAATAAAAATTGCAATCTTATCACTTATAAATCTATCGCATTCTAGAAATTTATTCGTGTTGATGCAATCCTCCTGCTTCTACTTGAATTCATAAGGTAGTTTTACTACCACTTGTAAACCGTATCATGCATCTAGAATTTCATGAAATGTGATGACCTAAATATTTTTCCGAGTTAACAGCAATCTACCACCTACCTCACATTTTTAAAATGACTAGCTTAGCTACCTGAAGTTTGCATTTGAATTGACTGACGACAGTAACTGCAAGTTTTATTCTTAGTTAGCCGCTACAACACCTTTTTAATGTGTCGTATTTTCATGGGGATCGTTAACGAGATTTTATTTAGATTTTATTTCCTTTAATATTTCCCATTCTCTTTATGACTCACATTTTTGCTTTGAATGCTTTAATGTGAAAGGTTAAGATTTTTCTTGAATTTTTTGCATTCTGAAATTCTTTATGAAAAAGGTTTCGATAAAAGAAAAAATTATATTCTTTTGAAGCCGTTATTCAACACGTTATAATATAGCATAACAAAAAAAATTATGTTAATGAGTTTTCCTTTATGCTAACTGGTCGTTTAATCCAATATCACGTTATACAATCCGTCTTGTTTTGGTTATCAGTTCCCCTAAACCCCCTAATGTATTTGTTAGCAGATATATTAGGTATAGTATAAATATTAAAAATTGGTCTGCAATTGGTCTGCAAACTTTCAAAATAACAAGGTTTTCAAATTATGGATTTTGCCTTGTAAACAAGACATTTTAAACTGGAAAACATACCGATGCACATAAAACTGTTGATGGAAAGTTTCCCAAAAGAAGCAATTCAATTAGATGTTGTTGTCACTTTTATTAGATTGTAGTAATATAAAATGAACATAAATATACATCAACAGTAATAATCATGCAATAAGAAATAATACACACATGAATTAAAATAGTTAGTAATGAAGAACACCTAAAAACTAAACATAAAAAAATACTGGGAGAAAACAAAAAAATAAAAAACATAAAATAGCTGTTCAGGATAGGATTGCATTCTTTTATCGTACAAATACTTCTGAAGACGCGATATAAATTTATTAATTCAGCACAAGTATTTTATTTATAATTGAATTAATTGAATTAGTTAAAAGGTTAGAGTTAATTCAATTATTTGATCTTTGTATAAGTCAAAATTATTTCACTTTTAATAACATAATTTATTTACAAAAGGATGGTTTACCTATGGATAATTCTCTAAGTCCTCTATTAGCTAACATATTTATGGACAAGTTTGAAGATCGAATATTTAAATTAAACCTTTCTAAACACATTATCTTCTGGTTTGGTTATGTTGATGACATTTTAGCTTGTTTTGACAGTTCTTTTGAGGTTATCAATGAATTTTTAATTCTTATTAACAGTATCCACCCTAATATAAAATTTACACTAGAAACAGAACAAAACAGGGCTATCAACTTTCTAGACTTAAATATCAAGATTAACGCAGACAATCTATTTGAATTTTCCATATACAGAAAACCAACACAAACAGACATAACAATACCAAATGAAACTTGTCACCATAATACACATAAAATAGCAGCCTACAGATCATTAGTACACAGAGCTTTAACTATTCCACTAACAAAATCAGATTTTAGCAAAGAGATATCAACCATTAAACAACTAGCACGTGCAAATCATTACAATCCGAACATGATTGACACTTTAATTAAACAAAAAAATTATAGGTTAGCTATCAAAAGAATATATCCCATTGACAATCAAACAGAAGACACAAATTACATATCTATACCATATTTTGGCAAAATATCAGAAAAAATTGCACATATACTAAGAAAAACCAACAATTATAAAATAACATTTAAAACCAACACTAACAGTTTTTCATTTTTATTTAATGCTAAAGACAGAACACATGATATCATGAAATTGGGCATTTACCGTTTAAATTGTTCTTTTTGTAGTTCGGTATATATTGGACAAACACTTCGAAATTTTGACATAAGATATAAAGAACACGTACGTCATTACAAAAATAAACATCCTGAAAAATCGAATTACGCCAAACACCTTTTAGAACAAAATCACACAATGACTCCTCAAAATAATATTAAATTCCTACATTTTTGTAATAACAAACGCAAATTAGACATTTTAGAAGACTTTGAGATATACAAACACAAACTCAGGGTACCTTTAATGAATGAACAACTTGAGCTCAGTAATTCTCCGTTACTGGAAGTATTAGATATTTAATTCTGATTATTATTATTTTATCTAGTTACCTATTTTTATATTTACCTTAGCGACGTGTTTGTTTATAATTATATTACCTTTGATAATGACAGCATAGCTGTAGAAACAATATTGTCAGGTTGTATTTTAATAAAACTGTGAAACTTTTAATAATCTTTATTTATTTCATTTTATGATATATGTTTCAAAACTCTAGTGTTGGCTGAGCTCTGGTCCGCTTTATTGGCTTGTTCTGTTCTGAGTCTAACTGTAAGAACTCTGAAGCTCTGGCGTGCCAGAAACAGTCGCGTCGCATAGAGGGGTATTTGACGAATCTAGCTGATCGCGATTTTGCAAGACGTCTCCTGTCACAAAAATGTTTGCACTAAATTTACTTTAATGGTGGGCTGATCATTAGCTGTAATCAGTTTGGCAAATAAAGCCGCTGTTTATTAGGGAGACCAGTTCAAAGTTGATGCTCATTGGCGTTGGACAAACTTATTAGTTGCTCTCCCTTAAGTAGTGTCAGTTCAGTTTCGCTTTGCTTAAGCATAGAGTGGAAGTGAAAATTTGTGTACTATGGAAGCTCCAGAACAAGGTGTGTACTCTTATTTTATGTAATTTGATATCTATATTGACTTTAATTTAATAACCATTTCATTTTTAAAAAGTTTATAAAAATAGTGTTTTTTGCCAACATTTGACGTTTTCAGAATTGGAAAAGTATTATTTCCAAGCCAAACCAAGTCACAATTGTTTTGTATATGGTGAAACAAAGTCTCAACTTTTTGAGAAAGCAAAATTCAAGGTGCGCTTTTCTGCGAATTTAGGTTCTAGAATTTTTTTATTGTAAAAAGTCTAAAATCAGTAAATCTTAGAATAGTTTCAAAAATTATGTTTTTATGTTATAGGTCCGCCGGCTTCAAACCAATAACTCGAATTGATATTTATAATATCATTCAGCAGCAAAAAGCTTCAAATATTAACGAAAAATTTAGTTTAGCCTAACAGTTAATAGAAAACTAGGAAAATTACGCACAAGAACAGCTACCAGTCGATGACCAGCAGACACATGTGGATATAGTTTGTTCAACAATAATTAATTAGTTGATTAATTCATGAATATTTGATTAATAAATTGTTATATTCTTTTTTGATTTTGTTGTTGGAAAAAACAAAGTTTATGAAGGTGTGTTAAGTTTAATTTAACAAAGCGACTTTTTTTTATTAAAATACTACGTTTTATATAGTTGAAGAGTGATCTCTTATATTCAGTGATATAAGAAATTGCTTCTATTTCCCATGAAAGAAGACTCAATTCTCACTTTTATTAGGTTCTTACAGAAAAGTGATCTGTTATTTCCTATTTGTCATTAACTTTTATACAGTAATATAAAAATTACTACCCAGAGAAACCTTTTATCGGGTTGTTATGTTTGTTATATTAAACTGTAGACATACAGTAAACAAAAATGTATTCTGTTTATTTGAGCATTTCTGATTTAATTATCATTATTTTTCCGAATCATTAAATACAGGATATTTAGGAAACAATCTTGAGTTTCACAATTTACTAATACAAAGTAGTACTGAAGAATTAAAGCTAGAATTATTTTTATTGCTTTCTACCTACATACCAAACATAAATAACTTAAATGGATATAACGTTTAATATATTTAACTGGGTGTAAGAAATTATGCAGGGTGTCTCGGAACTCATATCCACAATTCAGGAACATATAAATATGGTCAAGATAAGCGCTTCATTAACCACTTACAAATTACGTTTAAGGCTGAAAGACAGTTTTATTTATTTAAGTTTCAAACGACCATTTTGATCACGATTAAATTTCGGTTACTAATATAACTAATAATTAATAATGTAATATAATACAATCAATTATTCTAGGAATGGACTAGCTCTAAACTACAAAACTACAAGATTTTTACCGATCGTCTCGTACTATTGTTTTGTAACGAAGGTACTTTATTTTGTTTAGTTATTTTGGGTGTAAGGGTGAATAAACTTATCATCTATGCAATCTATAGCCGCTCGGATAAGCCGCAGACTCAAGTAAGGAGCGTACGCCGCTCCGTTTCACTCCTACCATTTCCCCCACGATTCCGTTTTAGCCGCAAACCGTTTTATTCAGTTCCATCCCGGAACTTGAAACCAGCAGGACCAACCAACCAGCAGACCTAACCCAGCAGTCGCCAGCAGATATTAGAGTAAGTTCTGGTAACCGTAGTTCCGATTCCCTTTCCGCTCCGATCTCGCCCGTTCATCCGGAAAGTTTCATTCCGTAAATTCTGTTCACCTTGTCCGAGACTTTACTGCTAGTATTCCAAATCTTATTCCGTACATCCTGTCGTAAAGTTACATTTCATACATCCTGCCCAACCTTTCCGAAACCTCATTGCGAGTATTCCGGGAGTTAGGAATTATTAGGTTAGAAGTAGAGCTTATAGGAGCTTTGGTTTTAATAAATTTTCAACTGTTTGCTATTTTGATGGTGCGCTTTATTTACTGATAACACCATTAACTTTTTTGAGTGTTTTAGGGAAAATAGGTGGAGATCCGTAGAACCATCCATACTGTTTTCTACGACCCCAGCAGTTCCATGGAACACTTTTTCTTCACTAACAGTTGCCCGAATCCACGCATACCAGGTTAAAATTACTGGCGCCCGAAATTTACTGCCGATCACCGAGAACATCAGCGTCCTTCGTAAGCAAGTTGGTGTCCAGGACAGAGATACCTACAAATTGGCGCCCGAACTAGCGCGCCCACCGCGGTCAATGCCCGATTCAATAAACCCGATTACAGTTTGTTTTTTGTAAAAACAAGGAGTTCTGGGTAAAAACTATAGGACTAGGGATAGCAGTATAAGAACTAATTCGAGAACAAAAGCTTTATACAATACCATATTTAAGGACCTAACGTCAACGAGTATCAGATAAAATAAGGTAAGGTTTACTCCAATTAATAATGTGCCTTAATTTAAGCAATCTAAATCATTTTTATTTTTAAATTATCAAAAAATGTTAAAAGAGCGAGTTTCAGCCAAGAACAAGTGCCCATTCGCTGGTCTACCACCTAACCCTAAAGTATTTTAATATGAACCACATAAGTGTTTAAATACTGTATTGCCTTAAATAATAGTTTAGGTAAGTCATTAAAATTGGAAACATAAAAAATTGAAATATATACCACAAATAAAAAAAAACTAGAAAATACATACAGTAGTACACTTTTACTGTGAAACAGTATCTTATCTACTTACTTATATTTCTTTTACAGTAAAAGATAACTATTTTCTGTCTCTTTTGTTTCCGAAGCAGCTTCACTTCGATAACTTTTGAAAAGGATACTAAGACAAATGAGATGCTCCAGAAACCGTAAATATATCTACGATTTACATACTAAAACCTGCGATTGCAGTCTTGCGGCGCATTATTGTTAGTTTAATTGTGTAAGAGTTTCTCACTGTTATATATAATAAGTCACTTTGTGTTACGAAGCAATTCTTATTGCTTAAATTACCCGTTTAATCAAAATTCATTGGTAAACCTATTTATCTTAATAGATATGCGTATCAACACCTCGTTCGTTCGCGTTCGCATTCCCTCTTTTAATTTATATAAGCTAATAACGTTACTATAATTTTTTTTCTTGGTCAAATTTAAAAATCTATTAAACAACGACCCTCTAAGTCCTTAAAATACACTACTTATATGGTATCAGGTTTTACATCGCCATCTAAGATAATCCTCTGCTCATATTGCTTTATGATAGGTAAATAGGAGCTATACGAATTTCTTGGCACATTCCTTACACCCATTAAAATCATCTAGCAATCCAGTTGACTTTCGTCAACTGTGACGTACTTCCATTCGATGCCTCCCGCTACAAGACAAGCAAATTTATTCACGGCTACTTGTTTGGTTAAGTGTATATATCGTCACCGTGGTGTACCTCCATTTTATGAATTGTAATAAAGTTGTTTTTGTGAGTGTGTTATTGTAATGTAACGATTTAGTTGAAGTTTAATCAATTGTGGTGGTTAACGATTGTTCTGATTGATAGAAATTTCTTTGCCTGTACCTGGTGCTACCTACTTTTTATGTTAAACAATTTTTTAAAGAAAATAACATTTTATTTCATCTACCCCAACAGCACTTAAGTAAACCGAATTAATTGTTGATTTATTTAATGTTTCTTTCATGTGAAATAATTAGATGGAAATTATTGTGACATGTTGTTTATTTTTGAACTATAAAGGTTGCTTTCAAAGGCTTGTTTCAATTCAGAGTCAACTGCTTAAAACTGTGTTCCCATTTAGGGGAAATTAAAGGATAGTGAAAATTATTTTAAAACAAGGTGGCATTTGGTTGCGAACCATAGTCCAATTTGAATTAGCCAACCTTTTAATTTTTTTATGCACAAGAAAGAATTTTAGAAAACTTGCCTCTTGTCTATTTTTAATATCTCAGTTGTGGTAATCAACTATGTGTCCATCGTAAGTATTAAACTTTTATTGCCAGTTTTGGGGTTTAGATAAATTTTGGTCGTTCTAATGTTGTTACAAAGTTTTTATAATGTGTAACAAATCACTCGTCTAAAGAAAATTACTAATTGTTAGAAAAAGTCCCTGAAATAAAATGATACAGCTAATACCTTTGTGCGTGATATCAGAGGATAAGTGGAATCGTGAGTTACGAAGATGTCAATAAAACTAAGCACAATTTGGAATCATCAGCATGACCAACAAATAACGATTAGAGGGCGAAATTCTACGCACCTCATTTATAATTTTGTGGGTTACTGACTGAACATTTTTATTACTATCGAAATTTTAATGCAAAAATGTTGTTCGTTCACAACTTTAGTAGTTAATGTTATCTCTGGTGTTGTATAAATTGCAAACCAGAAAATTAAGTGCACGATTTTCAAATGATTAGGTTATTTTCGAAATTATGTTAATTCCAAATAATAACGAAATACTCATACATGGCTCTAATGTTCTGAAATCAACGCACTTCGTTTAGTTTTGTTGGTTATAGAGTAAAAAATTAATAAACTAGTAACTAATCTCCTACTAATGAATTGAATTTATTATTTATATCTTATACACAGCAAAAAATCAGGAACAAGTCGTGGACAATTTTTACAGTATGGGGTAAATATTTTAGAGTTAACATTTAGAGTAGAAAAACAATTTTTTTCATTCTATCCTTATAACAATAATTATTTACTACTGAAATCTATTATCTCTATATATTATTAATTAACTCTATATAGATTCAATATTCAATATAATAGTATACTACTTTAAAAATATAACAAAATCCACTTTAATTTTAATTTTTTTAAGAGAAGAAAAGCCTGAGAGAGTCTGAGCCTTTTTAAGAGAAGAAAAACTGATCTAAATTGGTAAAAATGTGTTTAGTAGTGTGCATGCTACTCTAATTAGAGTAAATAAACCGAATCGGCGCCAATATACACTTGATAAGAGAAGCGTGTGCGCAATAACGACACTATAGAAAATGGTGACAATCAGCTATCTGCTGTATTTGACTTCGACTAGTTATAACTGTGTAAAGTTTGCAATTTCAAAAGTTACTAAAATCGGTGGGAATTTCAAATTTTTACAAATCTTTAAATAACTTAATGTAGCTGCACAGTTTAAAACGTAATGAACAACTAAGCAAAATTTAGACATTATATTGACTGGGTCAAAAACGTAAATGTAAAAACGTATAAATAATAGTAGTTACCTTCATTAAATTTAGAATTGTAAAATCTTAAAATTCCCGCTGATTTTAGTAACCTTTCAAATTGCAAAGATTTGACAGTTATAACTAGACACCTGTTAGTGCAAATATGTTTACGCCTTTTTACTGCGTGTGAATGTGAAACTTCGCAGATTGTTTTAAAAGTTCATATAAGGTATCTTGAAACAATTTTACATTTTAAACATTTTATTAATACGTGTATTAGTTTATAATTTTAGTAATTAGCGTTGCTTATGACGAATAAGACGGGAGTTCTTGGAAACTTCTGAAACATGTTCAACAGTAAACTTAATATTTAATATTGATATCCAACGTAGTTGTACTTTTTTCAATAATTCATATTCAGTGTTTTATTTCCAAACAATAAACAAAGATATTAGGAAATAATTAAGAAAAGTAAGTAATAAGGCAACAATTACAATTATATTGAATTCGCAGAACAAAAGAGTAATTACATTATAATTGTAGTAATGTTGAACTTTGGCGGAGTTCACGAAGTGCTGCAAAGGAATCTTTTAATAGAAATTTCATGAGAGTTAGCATGGAGCACGGATAGTAGTTCACTCTAGCAACAATTAACAACCATACTACGGACCAAGAAAAACAATTTCGAAGTAAAGGTTCCGGAGTCGTTTAAGCAAAATAGAAGTGTCCCAACTGTGGTCGTATGCGTTGCAATAAATAAAACAAATCACTTCTTTTATTATTAACTTTGACCTTGAAAAACTACACTATTTTCACTCTAGATTTTAATGTAAATAGAAAGCAAATTTATACAAAAGTTTTATAACAATCCACGTTAAATTAAACAGGCAATATTTTTCCCATGTATAGTAAGAGATTCAAAAGTCAAGAGTAAAATCTTACTCCGAAACGATTGGAAACTTGACTGTTTTAGTGTAAAAAAAGTTACCATAAATTAAAATATAATTGTTTTAGAGTGTAATAAATTTACACTAACATTGTATTGAAGTTAACTTTATGGTCTACACAGGTACAGTTTTTTACTATGTAAAAATGGCGAAACATAGATTTCTAATCTTCTGAATCTGAAAACCACATCCTAAAAAAGATAATAGATAAAGTTAAGGATAAAATGAAACCCTTTTAATAAATAAAAATATTCTTTAAAACAATTTAGGCGTTTCTTACTTCCTGCTTATTTGTGTTTTTATAGTTTTATAATAATATCCTGAAAATTAATAACTCTAATTAGCAGGGAAGCAATTTTCAATTTTATTATTCATTTCAAGCTCGTAATTTTCAGAATTACTGAAAAGGTTAAAATCTTCCGTGATTTTCCCTCATTTCCATTTATTATTTAATTACGTATTTCATTTTATTAGAAAAGGACAATCGCAAACTTTAATTACATTTCCAAATTACTAAATGTTTCATTTTATATTTTCTTAAATAACAGTTTAAGTCTTAAATAACAGTTTAACAAAAGTTTGTAAATATGCGATTGAAAACTTTTTTGCCGAAATAATCTTATTTTTCAGTGTTCTTGTTTTCGGTTTCTTTAGGAACGTAACTGTCCCTGAAACATGATGAAAAAATTAAACGAGCGGCATTGTCAAGTAGAAAAACAGGGCCAACTGCCCGTAACTATTTAGGTATAATCTTATTTGTGTTTTCAGAAAGTTAGTTGGGTAAAGGAAAACAAGTTAATTGAAAACGAACAAAATATAAAGTTATTGAAAAAGTCGGGCACGTTTGTATATAAAGGTTTTTCATGCTTTAAGAGCATTATATTTAGAAAACCTAGATTCTTCTAACTTATAGTTATGATGAAGTAAACAAATGGCAGGAAAAGGAAGGAATATTCCTGAAATAGTAATATTTTAAGTTTTATAGAGATATCTTCTTGTGTATCAAAACTAGTATCACTTTATTTTCAAGAAACTAGCTGGCCTCCACAAAAATAGTTTTAAAAGTTTTTATTTGTAACTTCATGAAAAATAACCTTCCCATATTTTTTATTTCGGAAAATCTTATTATTGTTGCTTTGGAAAAACAACAGTTGATAATAATTTATAAATTGGGTTCTAGTAAATACTTCATGTATGAACTGACTTTATTATATGCACACAACACATATTTTCTACAACAAAAGTAATAAAGTGTTATTTGTATTTCAATATATTAAATGCATAAACCTCTTTTTAATTAACCTAAAACAATTTTAACATTCACAGTTAAAAGGTTTTCGACATATTTTTGATTATTAACTGACTACTACAGTCATCTACATCTCATAGAAAATATGCTAAACAATATCCTTTGTAGGTCAGAATCAAATATATTAAGTATAATCAAACCTATATCGATAGCTTGAAGATAATAAAATAAAATAAACACCTAATTCTGAGAATTTTCACAGAGTTTAATTTTTCGTGATACTATGCTTGTGTATGTTTCTGGGTGAAGAATCGAGATAGTAAAAAATTCTTTGCATATGCATTGGAATTCGTACACTAAGCTACACGTGATTATACACTCACCATTTTCTACTCAAATCTTAACCATTGAAACTTTCCAACGATGATTATCCTTGCTAACTTACTGCAGCTGCATAGTTAGGGGTGATCCGGCTGTGGTGGACCCCTGGCTATGTTGACATCCTTGTAATATTTCAGATTTGCTGAGGTAGCAACACCGATATGTGCATGGTAGAGTGTCGTGTACATGGGGCCTTACAAGAAAAAAGTTTTGGTATGAACGTTAAAAATTCTTGATGATCTGTTTTGATTTATTGGAAAAAGTAGGTCTGAAACTTTTTAATTTATATTTAAAAAAATGTTTTCATAAAAATTTTGAAAGTTTTTGTTATAATATTTTTTCTGGAAATATATTAAGCCTAACCTTAATTACCATTGTGTAGTGGAGGGGGTCTATGTTATATCGTTTTAGTTTTATCGTGAAAAATTTAAAACCTATACAGCTCGGGCATGTTGGACCCATGATATTCCGGCCATGATGTAATATAATGTAACGAAAAGGAAAACCCCTATACACGGGTGACGTACATTTCCAGAAGAATCTACAATGTTCGAGAAGGGTCGCGTATATGATGTATCGACGTCCGATCTTCCTAGTACATTCTACACACTTCCGTGTGGGTACATATCGTGGCCGCGTAGGCCCAGCAATCAATTAGTGTTCAATCGGCGAATTAAAATGTGCTTTGTATAATTAGTAATATTAGTGAATAAATAAATGTTGTAATAATAAATAAATTGTCCTTATATAATCTACTTTAAGTTTGTGAATATTTAGCATTTAAGTTCGTTAACGGTTTATAATTATAGTTTTAAATAATTAGTTAAGATTGTATTAGTGTATGTAAATAATGTTTCTTTTGTTAATAGACGATTAAACAGCATATTTGTTATTATTTTAAAAAGAGCGTTACAATAATAATAATATTATATTTTTGACAAATACAAACAAATTAAAAAAATGATGTTCGAGTGTTTTTTGTTCTTCTGTTAACAAAAATCCACGTTTTTCCAAAATATCTCTTGAGTATTTTATTTTTTTATTCTCACACAGCGTTATATGCCACTAATGGTTAAGATATGATTTATTTATAAAATCTTAAAAGTTAAAATAAATACACTTAGTTTTCTTTTTGTTTTATTATTTGTTAATATTCTTATGTAACCCTAATAATGCAAAAAGAAATTTATGAATAATGTCTTTTAGTTTTCTGCTGGGGGTACCAACATTATCTAATATCAGGTTATGATGACACACTTATTGTATTACATATTACAATAGATAAAATAAAATATATAAAAAATAGACTGTTCTTTTTTACGACATTTATTGATTAAAAAACCGTTCGGGGCGAGACATACTTTATAAAAATGTAAATCGTCATGTTTAAAGATTAAAGAAAATAATTTAAAAGGGGGTCTAACACAGCTGGATCTCCCCTAGCTTTATTCTTGAACTTTTATAAAAATAAAACGTTTAATTGCTTAACTCTATATTTTTTACACACAATATTTACGAAAATTCTATAGGGTTAAGAGGCTTAAACACGATGTTAGCGCAATTGATTATATTAAAACAATTATATTCACACAAATCAATTAATTAACTAACGTCGTGACGTAAGAGAACCAAGGCTTCATCTCGAGTCTAATATTTATTTGGGGATTTAAAAGTAATTTTTGTTTTATATATGATCAGTGATACATTTTTTTTAAAGATCAATAAAATTAAGACAGAGGAAAAATTCATAAATTATCTAATCGTATGTTTTTGGTTTTTTTACAAAATCTCTCAACAAAGTATATGTCAATTTTGCCAGCCAGCTCACACGTGTTAATCAACAGGAAATGTGAAATAAGTTGATGATATCATAATTATGAAGTGTAAATGTAAAGGGAAGAGAATTCCAAGATATGAGAAGAATGGGGGGAGAATCCCAATCCCCCAGTAGGAATTTTCAAAACATTTAATTTTGTTTACGTGTACATACCGTTATAATTAATTATAAATAATGAATTAAAATATGAACAGAATCCAAAAAAAATAATGAAGCGTGTGGAATTTACAAAATATGCACTAACAGATAGACTGAATTTCATCAGCTAGGCCATAACTGTTTGACAACCTCCATACTTACATCCAAGCCATAAATTAACAGTAATTACAAGAAGTAATTAACACCACATTTATATGTAGAGTGCCAACCGCACATAGCGGTAAATTAAGATTGGCATCTATGCCACTGCATAAAATACAGTCATCACCTGATTATTTGTGTAGGTGAGATTTATAGACGGTTAGTCCTAACTAACGAAATAACGTGGCCATATTTTCAAAATATTCAGTATTTATATTTTTAGATTTTAAAACTGGATACTTTTTTTAGTTCGCCATTAAAAATACATTAGTAAAAGTAACAATAAATAATACACTTTATGACTCAGTTGCGGTCAACAGTAGTTTATTTATATCGTTTCACAACAAACCGCCCCTCAAAAAATTCTGAATATCTGAATCGAGATTTTTATAGGTACTTGTGTTGAGAGGGTTATATAAACGCTAGCAATAACAATCAGCCCCCCCGCCCAGTTTACCAAATAAAATGTGCAACAAAGATACATTCACCATGCAAGACTATTGGGCGGATCTCGATCAAACTAGTGGTAAGGCAAAGCTACTTGGCAAAAATTGTCTAGTGCATAGTATTGTGAAGTACAATCCCTCCCCATAAAGGGTACAAGTCACTCGCGAGATTGAAATTGAACTTTTAAACCTTGCCATAATAAACATTTACATCAAACTTGATCGAAATCCGAATATTTCTGATGTGGTGAGTAATGTAGCTAAATAAGCGGGCGGTCAATTATTTTTGCTAGATTTTATGTTATCTTCCCAAAACAAATACTCATAAAAATCTAAATTCAAGAAATTACCCATTTGAAGAGCAGTTTGTGATAGAACTGTATATATTAGTACTTGGTGTATTACTACTATCTATTTTTTTGCAAGAGACCTCTGACTTTGAAAACGTATTGCTCGTAAACTACTGAACCAAATTAAATATTTTTTGCCCGATCGGGCGTTTTGGTTCATTTACAAGCTCTGCTCTCAGGGCGGTAAGTTCAAGTTACCGCCCAAGGCTCGGTAATAAAGTAACTAGTCATTTAAGTCGAAAACACTCACTTCATTCTAAAATTCGTCCGGATTGAGACAAAAATTGTTTTTGTTTATTCAACAACCAGGCACATTAACTGACTGGTTATTCACATTTTCAGTGTGATGTGTTTAATGTTTACTCTGTATATTTAAAATTCACTCATAGATCCGATCGGGCAAAAAATAGTGTAAGCATTACGGGCGTTAGGTACTCTTTACCAGTCGAGGCTAATAGTGTGAAGACCGACGCGTAGCGGAGGTCTCTATATTAGTCGAGGCTTAATACCGCCCTTAATACTTAAATAACTATTAAAAACGAGCAAATAATAAATTTATTTCGACCTTTGGCTTTATCGGATATGTAATAAAAGGTACCTATTTTAGGTCAATCTTATTAAGAGTAAATTCAATCATTTTCTTGTCAGAAAGTATATACTTTCTGAGAAGAAAATGATAACCATAATATGGCATATGCCATATTATGGTTATCAATAAAACTTTTGTAGAGGTTAGCAAGAAACCTTGCCGTTCATATGCTATTAATTTTCAGATAAAAACTTTTTATGTAAGATTTATATGAAAACATAACCATGTTTTCCTGTTTATTAAGCGAGATATAAAAGAGATTAAGAAAGACGGGAAAAGTTCAGATATCACCGATCTGTGTGGTTTTACACCTTGCGTTAAAATTGGTAACTTTCTCCCTTACATTATAAATAACTTTTTGTTATTCTATCAAGAAAACGTAATGTGTATATGATTTGTTGATAATATTTCAGATACTTAGAGATACTTGGAGGACTTTAACTGTGATTTGTTAGATTTCGATTCAATAAGGTGTTACGTGTTCATAAAATAAGGTACATTCCAGGTCTTTACAATGCCGCCAAGAAAATACTGCCAATATAGTCAAGAAAGCTTGAAAAAAGCATTAGAAAACATAAAAAGCGGAGCTTCAATAGCAGAAGTAGCTAGAACAGAGTGGGCCAAACTCAAGCCCGCGAGCTCGAGACATTCCCCTACTCTGCTAATACTGCGACGATGACGCCCGTGCCCGTGCCCGTGCAACATTCCACTCGTACCCCTACTCAGAGCAATCACTGCCAGTCTAAATTAGTCTAATCTTAAAAGAATGATGAATTTATAATTTTATTTTATATCTTGAAATTTTTTTAAATTTCTTTTAAATAGATACACACATATGTGTTTTTAATACTATGTAGTTTAAATCTTTATTAGGTAAAAATCTTTATGGATTTTGTTCTCGTCACAATTGAATAGGGTCGTACATCAAGCAACCCAAACGTCTAATTATTACCTACTTTGCTATTTATGAAATTATGTTAATGGCTAGTAAAATCGTCCAATAAAGAATAAAATAATACTGCTGTAAATGTAGGATTTATTAGTTACTCCTTCAGTTATATTGTTATAATTTTTTAAAATATGTATTTTCATAATCCCAAACCAAACATTAATTTTCAATTTATATTTATCATTTATCTAAATATTTATTTAAACGTGCTACTACAAGGAATTTAACTAGAGGTGGGAGCCGCGTAGGGGAATAATGAGGGTTAAGGACAACCCAAATGACTCAATATGATGCAGTAGTGGAAGTTAGACACGCGTAAGGGGCCCTTCCGGTGGCCCAGCCTGAGCTAGAATGTACAATGTGCCACATACTACCCTGATAGGAAAAATAACTGGGAAATATTCTGAAGAGTGCAAAAGCGGGGTATCTACGGTCACAGTATATATAACAATCAGTAGGTTCACTTGCATGCGACACCATTCATTTTATTAATCCATAGCTGTATACAATTTGAATACCTGTTCAACAAACAAATGGAGAATCTAGGTCACCGAAATCACATACGTACAAAATAGGGGAGATGAAATCAATTTACACTATAATAATAATAATAATTAATAATAATAAAATTTATTTTCATTCATATTAAATTAAAGACACAATGACAAACGAAATGCTAAAAAGTACAATCCTAACGCACGCTTTGACTTTTTTCACAGTTGAGAGTAACAAAAGACGCTGTAGTTCACACCTGTTGATAAGGCGTTGACCTAGATTCTTTATTGTTGAACTCTTTTAATAAATCAGCATAAAAAATTTTATTATGTAGGATTTCGTAATCGCTCATTTGTTCTATTACGTGTTAGTAATTCAATTTTAAGCAATTGGTAAATATATACAAAAGTGAATTCTTAAATACGGCATTGTTTTTACGAGCGTATTTATTAAAAAATAATAGTATGTAGGAAAAAATAACCAGAAATCGGAAACCTGAAAAAACTAATTGTAGTTCTTTCCGAGGTATTTTACAGCCTTTGGCGGCACAACGACTAACACTATCCATTGTTTACTGGCACTAATACTGCACGATTATGGGTTTATCCTGCTCTGGTAAGTTCGATACGTTCTGTTGCGTGTTTGAAACAGAACTGCTGTCTGCATACTGCCGACTCGCGCCAGCATGTAGTGTGGTGGATGGAAATTATTTGCGACAGTCACATTACTGTATGTTATATATACTGTGCTACGGTATTAACTAATGTGGAAGAAGCACTTCTATTTGATTGGATAATAAACATGCAAAAATAGGGTTTTTAGTAACAAAAGATGAATTATTGAACAGTGTCGCTAGCAATTATTGTCAATTAAACGCATCAATCTTAAAACATTGCCTAATCTTATAATATTAACATCCACTACAGTGATTGGGGCATATTTGTAGAACTTTTCCGCCACTTAACACAAGTTATTTTTGTTTCTTTGACTTACCTTGTTAATAGTTAATGTAAATTAATATTGTTTAATCATAATCATATAGGACCTGAACTTTAAAACGATTATAATATTTTGTTACTGCTGTTAACTAACTTGGTACTGAGTTAATTAATTAATTTAATTAATTTGAATTTGCTGGTACATAATGCTATAATTGGGGGGGGGGGGTATACTATTAGGAAAACCCCACGTTCGATCAACAATAATGCTGCTATAATAATCCGGAGTCGTGAGGGGAACCATCCTCATATGATGATGATTGATATTAATAAATGTTAAATTGATTTAAATTGAGTGTACAGACATAACATATAGCAACAGACTTCCGTAAAAGCACAGTGATAATATATGCAAAATATAAACCAATTACGTTTACCATAAAAAAAATGCTCTGACTAATTAACTGTTTTGAAGCTTGAATCTTTTCACAACTGAGACTCACAGGCGGGTCGTTTTTAATATAGGGCACTAGTAGATATATATCTAGCAAACATAAGTAAAGTACACACACAAAAAAATTAACCCCAGAATTTTCTTTAAATTGAAATGACAAAAATTTATTAAACATTAAACACAAATAAGACAACACAATAAAAAAATTAAATATTAAAAGAAACGAAAGTTTTGGTATCATAGAAAAAGAAAAATCAATCCTAAGACAGTTTAATGACTTTTATCCGAGGAGTATAGTATTTCTGGCATCCTCATATTTTTAATTTACTAAAATTATTTAAAACTAAATAAATACCTTAAAATATTAATCATGTTCAAATCAATATTTGGTGCCAACAGAAATTGTAACCAGGAAACAATTTTCTGTTTTCCATTGCAATTAAAATAGTAGAATCGCAAACATTTAACTCTCGTATTCATTAAACTCCAAATAAATGGGATTAATAATTAAAATTGAAATCCAGCTTGTTACTTGAAATACGTGAAGTCCATTGAATAATTGAAAAAATTATTTAATAATTTCCTTTCTTGCATCCATATTGTAACAAAGGTAGAAAATTTCATTATCCATTAAAAAAGATTTTCTTCTCGTGAGTAAAAAAATTATTCCACAAATAAATTTACAGCACTGAATATTAAATTGATTAAATGTAATTATTAGTAAAAGTAGAAGTTAAGTTCAAAGATTTATAATGATTATTTATCACTTTGACATTTTAAAAACAATATAACCTAACATTTCGACATTTACAAAAATTATCTGAACTCACTACATAACCTTATTTTTTTTATTTTACTCTCAATATAAGTGCATAGTGCAATGTAAAAGAACTGAAATAACAGAGAGTTTGTCTCCAAATTGGTCACTCTTCTTATATCTTTTACAAAACAAACGAATGCTTTAGTGCGATTTTTGGTTATAAACAAAAGACAATTTAGAACTAAATACTACATAACCACATAATTGTTTATAACTATTAATTATTGTTTAAACAAATTCAATAAGTAGATAGCCAGAAAAATTTCCTTTTTAATGATATATTACTATCATAAAATAACAGGTTCACTAGAACATGTCAACGAAATCATCTTCCATATACAACTATTAAATAACTAAAACTTAATTAATTGCTCAAAACTGCCTAGTTATTTCTTCCTATGTTAATAAAATCCGATCTTACATCCTATTGAATATTATTCATTTATTTTTATATATGAAACTATGAAATAATAGCTAAATTAACGCAGAATTTTGCATTTTATTTCTATATCTTCTATAAAAAACAAACCCAACATTTACCTTTTTTTGTTTCAAAATTGTGCACAAGGAACTGCTTGACAAAACAGCAATGAAACATTTTAGCCACAAGCTATTTAATCCAACTAAAGAAGAAGATTTTAACGATTTCACTTATCTCGTTAAATTGAAACAATCTCTTCACATTAATAATGCAGGTAAGGTAGTAAATATTTGCATATATCATCACTATGATACACCTTGTCTGTTCTAGGTCAAAACATGCCTTGAAATAGCTTCAAATTCAGTTTTTATGTGCATAAATAAGTAACGATACCACATCGTTAGCTGACAATGAAAATTTATCAAGATTGTAAGAAAAAATCAACTTTAAAATGCATCTTTTTAATGCTTAGTGTGTTCTAGAGTGCATATTTATTAAATTAAAACTTTTTACTTGGCTTTATTAAAAAAATTATAAACATTTTTTCTCCTAGAGGTTATGCAACCCAATTAAAATTTTTTAAATAGAGGTGCATACTTCCTATCTCATGTAAAAAATCATGACAATAGATTAGGAACAACAACAAATTGATATTTCTATGTACGATTATAAACATTTTCCTTTCTCCTTTGTTGTGAATATAATTATGTATATCTGTGTACAGCAAGTGCTTTTTATTATGTATTTGTATGTAAGTTTACACTTCTCGGTAGGTCCTATTTAGAAGATTGAGCAGTAGTGACGCCTAGGAAGTAAGTGAATATTTTTTCATATAACCCCGTCTTCACTGTGGCTATTGGTATCGCTAGTGATACCGCAAAAGCCAAAAAGTCATTGTTTAGCATATTACATAAAATAATTTTTTCGAGCTTTTTTGTTAATTACTGGTTTCGCAATATCTTCTTCTATTAGTACTATAGACGTTTGTCAGTCGCTTCTGTTCACTAGATGAACAAAGATATGATTTCACGATTTTTAATTTACTAAAACTCTTTCAACTTACATTATGTAGGTATATTTTCCAATCAAAAATTTTTTACTGCTCCAGTTAATCCTGCTGCGGATAATAGAGAGTCTACTTTATAAGAATATTATATTATTTTTAATAGGAAAAAAATTAAGTTATTCCACGACGATAATATTAATACTTTTATTTATTTACCCAATTACCAATTTACATATATAGGAATTAATTACTTTATAATTTTTAATAATTTACACCAAATACATTTAATAAAAATATCTTTCAATGGAAATAAAGAAAAAAAGAGACCCCAATAAAACCGCTAGGTCTAGGTTGGGAAGACGATAGGAAAATATAATAGAAAAATAGAAGTCAATTAAAAATTTGGCGTCCAAACGAAATTGTGCCCTAGTTACGACACTGTTGTTGACTGACCTTTGCTCAACCGAATCCCTACTTCAATTTCGTTTTCCTGGCCCTGTTTTGTTGTAATAAATTTAAATTAACTGATTGGGTTCTTTGCTTAAACAGCTAAATAGCCACAAACTGGCACAATCGCAGTCAGGAGTAGAAAATTTATTAAATGTATTTATCTTTGTCATAAACATAGTTTTGCTTATGTTTCTGTAAAATTTTATATAATTCAATTTTTAATTTTCTATTAACCTTGATTTCAAACATGTTATCATCAGTCTCAAGCAATTTAAAAGATTAATAGTACAGCAAAACAGTATTATTAAAACGTTTCCCCCTTCATTAGCCCTACTTAAATGGACATTTTTTCCTTGGTAAATTTTCCAGGAAAAAAGGTCAAGTCTAATGACCAAAGCAGTTAATGTCATTAAAGTAGCAGACGAAAGAATTACAAGAATAACAAAAATTTTAGGTCGCCAATGATGATCAAAGAAGGGAAAAATATTTTACAGTTATTGCCATTCACATTTTTATTCTTTCGTGCATTTCATGCAATTACAGGCGCTCCTAAACATTAAGCTGATTATAATTCGAGGAGATAAAAACACTTTCCAGTTTTTCATGGAATCAAATTGTAAAAGTAACAAGGCTCTTCCACCAACGTTAACTAATAAAGAGATTAATTTATCTTTGATGCAATAATTTAGTTTGGTGCGCATAAGAGATTAAGTTACTGTGTAATGATCCAGCCCGCATGAATTAGGCTCTAAATTGCTGGCAGCCTTATCTTTCAAACACCCCTAAAGTTTAATAGTCTAAGTTCTATCACCAAATTAGATCGGGCTACGATTACGACCACCGTAGCTGTCGTGGCGACCCAATAACCATTTTTCAACACGTTCAACATGTAAATGTTTATCAACAGACTTTTTTTGAATGATTGCACTTGGCGGTTTTCATCTTGTCCGACTTTTATATTACCGACCTACATAACCTTGCGTTTTCACCGCCTTTTTGTTTTACGGCGGACGCAAGTGTTGATATAAATGAATTTCGTGTGGAGCTTTAAATCTCTAAATCTTTTTATCATTTACGCGCTTTATACTTACTACAGCTTAATAAAATCCGCTTATAACACTCACGACTCACTGTTCTTTTGAGCATGAAACATGAAATAGGCTTAGCATATACCTTTTTTTTGTTATAATTTAAATAAAAGTAGTGGAGTTGATTTCTTACACTGAACGCAGCTGGGTTGCGCAAATAAATGGGATTATAATAACGGAGTAAGAACTCTCCCCGCGGGCACCACTTAAAATGACTGGGTTGACTGCAAACTGGCAATTTTCCTTTGTTGTTCAGGAAAACTTGGCTTTTGTACATGAAAAATTACGAGGATGTGTCTGAAAGTTTTCCTTGTTCAGTTTAAAATTATGAACCTATTGTAAGTAGGCAATTTTTCATGCGGACACTTACGATATGGAAAATGGGAAAATATGGAAAATTGAATTTAGGGAAGGTTTCATTCAGAGTAATTTAAGTTCCTAAACATCTAAAAATATATAAAACAAGGAGAATATAAAATGAGATACCCTTCTAGAAAATATAAAGATGAGGTATGTGTTAATAATGTTTCATAGATGTTCAGTTTTACAGATAGGAATCCGATTGAGTATTTTCCCTTCGGTTATCTAACCTTTTTAGCTATAATGGATATGTAAATCATATATACCTAGTAATGTTCAAAAACTGCTCCTCATATGAAACAGACAATCCACCTGTAGTACATTCACCTATTTTTCTAAACTAGTTTCAATTATGATATGTTGGTTAAAAGTATTATTTTCAATTAAAAAAAAAGAATTACGTACGCATCCTTTTCAATAATTATAAATTTCAAATAATTTGAACTACTTATAAATTTATATTTATTTATAATTATAAATTGAAATATTTGAAACTATTAAAAGGTTTGAATTTCATATTAATTTTAGGTCTCTCAGTTTGGATTTTAGAGCTTTACCGCCCTACTAATTATTTTACAGCTATAAATTTTCAATGTTTCATAGTTCCAAATGTTCATTATCGTTAGCTGCTTGCCTAACAACTTGTGGCAACATCTCTTTTCTAACTGTTTGTGTTGACATAATTTGTCTAGTATTAAATAGATAACTATGTGTTTACATAGTACTTGTATAAATATTACTAATTTCTTTGTACTCAATTAAACACACAAGTAGTGTTTTATTTACACACTCAGTATATTTTTCCGCATATCACTTTGGGTTACCCCCAAGTTGTTGCGATTTTAGGCTATAATTTTAATTAGTAGTAAGCAGCCAACTATTGGAACCACTACAACTCTATTATTATCTATATTATCATAGTTGTAATACTATAAGAATGTATCCATGACAATACATTTCAGATCACAAAATTACTGAAACAAGAGACGATGTCCCAACCAACCAGTGTGTTAGATAAAGACCGAGTAAAAATCAATAATCTAATTAACACTTTCAAACAGTTAGAATGGCGCTTCGTAAAACCAATTGGCGATAGAAGAGAGAAAAGGTTCTAAGAAGCAGGACTGACGAGTTAAAGCAAATAGAGTAACTAAGATTTGAAATGAATATGAAAAATTTAGTATTTGAAATACAGTATTTCAAAAACTTGCCAATGGGTTAATAATTATTACACCCGAATAATTATAATCGTTTAAACAAATAGTCTGTATACATTTTAACAAGAAAGCAATTAGCGATCAAAATCTAATTAGTCTTTTCGAATTTTATTGAACTCTTCGTTTAACACCGTTTAACAGAGCATCGGATAACTAACAGCGTCGCCTACCTTAGCATCATTGCTGGTTTGGTAATAAATAGTAGTACGTCCAAGAAAACGAACTATCTGTTTTACACCTTAACAATTTATAGTGTAACGATTATAAACATTAGCGTACTGTATTCGGAACAACAAATCAATGAGTCATAAAAGGATTCAAAATTGAATTAATTGAACATCCAAAATCAGGCCTTACCTTAATTGAGCTGTAGTTTTTCCAAAAGGTTTTTTCCCGTTCAAATACCCAATTTTTAAAGTTGGGATCCCAACGATGGATGATCCGAAATCTAGTACCCTTTTCTGATGACTCCCTTATTCGACGCTTTCACTCAGTTCCAACAAATTCAAAATCCTTTTACAATTAACAAACGACACAAAACACGCAAATTGTGATGAATAATAAATTCTTATCGACGAAAATTGGGTTTTCAAACAACTCAAAACTTTATTTATTCTATCGAAACATTTCAAATTATCAAAACAAACTTCACTCGAACTTGTTTCTTTGCGGCAAACTATTTTAAAAAATAAATCTGGCGGCCACAGCCAACGAACCTTTTCTCGTAATCGCGAATGTTCATTCGTGCGGAGGTCATCCCTACATAAACACTATCACCAGTTATCAACTTTCCAGTTCGAAGTGTTCTTTCAAGTAAATAGGTACAGCTTTATTGTCAAATATGTTTTTTACGTTTTTTTACATCAGTTGCCAAATATAGTGTCTATACATCTTTGTTTTTTTATGTAATTGGAAACGTAGAAATGGTAAAAGCAATACAAGTTAGTAGATGTAATAAAGGTTTCAACAAACAATACTGAAATCATAGAAAATTCTTACTAAAAATGACAAAATGTGAACACTTTCCGTATTTTTAAAATTTCCGGCACTCAAAAGGTCATTCGCGGATAATCAAAATTCTTATCTAATTACTATTGTCAAATAGTCAACACATAAAAGTTATATCACAATATCTTCCTCTACACCAAGAGCTGAGTTTCTGTAGTTTCAATTGTTAATAATTATTAATAATTGCTAATATAGCAATAGAGTTCTAAGAGAAAAAAAGAAGGAAAATAGTGGTTAGAAATGACGCTGAAGTACTGAACTTTGTTATCTTTGTTCTATCTACTAACTGTTCTACGATAAAACGATGCAATAAAAATAAATGCGTATCTTTGATACATCCATTTGATTGTGATGCAAATGCTTTCTTTAGTAAAATTAATTGTATTGTTAATTCAGTTCTTAAACACTGAAAATTATTTCTTATTGGAAGGTTTATAAGTTGCATGTTTTAAAAATTAATACAGTGGTAGTCATCAAATATTAAAATGACAAGAATACGCGTTTTTGGTGTTTTTAGTTTCAGGTATTGGAAAAATCAAAATTACGAAATTAAAGATTTTATAATACCTAAATCATCTCCTGAATGCAAATCCATATAGAAAAATTATCATTTCGACTAGTCATCAAACTCCGGACTCTCCGCTTTCCGGGCGGCATCTCTATCAATTGAACTACCGAGGCGGCCTACAGCAAGATGATAAGTTTTCTATACGAACTAGATAATTGTACACATACAAAGTGTACTTTACAATACAATACAATACAATACAATACAATACAAACTGCTTTATGAAATTCATGAACTGGTATTTCGTCAGAAATACATCAACCATCAAAGCTTTAGCAGTCTAGATTTTTTAAATAATCCTATAATTCTTTTTAGTTAATGTTTTACATTAAATAATTTTCTGATTGCAAAGAAAAAAAACACCTAAAAATATGCAATATGTTTGTCCATGAGTGCACTTCAACAGTTCGAAATATCTATCAACATTCCCCTATCTCCCAAAGAGTTAATTAAAGATTCCTTCTTGTCTATTAACTCATTAACAACCTTGGTAGTGTATTGTCTAGCATGCTGAGCTTTCACCCAAGCGATCCAGGTTTGACGCGTGGTACCGGCAGATCTGGTTAAGGCTTTCTGTAGTTTTCCTTTAGCTGTGACACAAATGTGAGATTTGGGCTATTCCACCTGTAAGTCGGTTGCAGCCGCACGTTGGGCCTGTGCAATGAAAACTAATTGCCTCCTTCCTCTCCCACAAGCTTTATAGCTTCTGGGCCTGGTTCAAGGTGATGGGTTGTAGCAATTATTATTATTAGGTATAGGATTTGTATGAACTTAAAAATGCTGAAATATGCATGCACTTATGCACTATAAAAACGTGAAATATGCACTTAAATATGCACTTAAAAATCATGAAATATGCGTTTATTAGAAATTTTTAATAAATATATGCACTTTCATTATTAAAAAAACACCTGTTTAGCGTTATTTACAGAAATTATTTTAATTAGATATCCTATGCAATAATTTAATTAATTATATTTTCTAAACATAGAGCGTTACAGTTCACAATGACGTATATTTTTAAATTTTCAAAAGTAAACATATGCCTATTATCCCTAAATATTGTTTTATATTTTGAGAAACTCCGTTCCACATCGCAAGACGTAATTGGGGCATACTTAAAATTGTTTAATTCTACAAGCGAATAATGTTTTAGCTCGTCTAAAATGTCTTGGCCAGATAATTCATTGTTTATGCTTTTAATGAAGTGAAAACCAGGATTTTTGTCTATAACGGATTTAAATTTTTGTTTTATAGTCAAACCCTTTGGCCCTTTTGCTTTATTCAAAGAAACACCTAACAATTTTACATGCTCAAGAGATTCAGCTAATGAATTTCCCTGACTTTCTAATTTCTGAATTACTTAAGCTAAACGCACAAAATTTGTCAAAACAAAAAAATAATTCTGCCCTCACCTCCTTAGTATTAAAAGCATCCTGTGCGCTTTGTATGCATAGTGCATCGTGTTTATTAAGTTTATTTACAAATGCTTTAATAATATCAAAATAAGTTACATAATATTCTGCTGCAGAAAGCCAAGTACCCCACCTTGTTATTACAGGTTCAGGTGGGGAGGCACTTCTTGAGCAGTTTCCCTAAATATTTGTATGCGATATGGAGCTTTACAAACAATTTTTTTTACATCTGAAATTATAGAGTTTACGTTAGGATATATTTCCCGCACTTTTTCGGCAACTCTATGTATTGCATGGGCAAGACAAGTTAAGTGGATCATTTTTTCGTACCAAACTTGTAGGCATGCTCCAGCCTTGATCATGTACGGTGCCGCGTCGGTGACGAACAGGAGTACTTTGTTGTACTGTATGCCGTCCGGCCACAAAATAGCCATCGAATCATTAAACAATTTTGCCACAGAACAATGATTGGTGGTCTTGAAAACGTCCATTGCTAATAGATAGGATTTGGGATTGTTCTCCGAATTTAAAACGCCAATTATACAGTGTACGGATATGAAAACAACCAGTCAACGTAGTCCAATTTGACATTTCTTTATTTGTAATTAATTTATTGACAACTCCTGTCATAAATATAGAAGTAAAAGTAAGTTAAATCAATGTGTTCTTCTTTCAATAACACTTAAAGCATTTGAAAATAATGTGATTTGTGAAATTGTAGCTTTAACAAATTATACTTTTTATAATTAAAAATACATAAATATTAAATCATTTAAATAAGTATAATCTACTTTTATAATAAGTATAGTACACAGAGTTTGTGATAGGGCTTGGTAGCTCAGTCGGGTAGGAGCTAGGTATAAATAAACGGAAGCTGACCGATGCAGGTTCAATTCCAGTTGGGAGTATAATTCTTTTTTAGTTTTTTTTTATAAAACAAAATTTAAAATAATAATTTTCTCTTCGGAAATGTTAATTTCTGCAAAGTTTTAATAATTCTTTTAAAAATTCTACAATGACAGATGGATTTTACAAACCATATTTTAGCATGGATAAAAGCATAGTTTAATCCTTATATTCGATTTCTCAAGGAGACATGCAATCTATTTTGTAATTGTTTTGTTTAGTCGAAGAAAAAAGATACTGTACAACTTGGGTGGAAAGCCTATATCGCCCTCGAACCACTGAGGCACTTCGCCTTCGGCGTCGTGCCTCAAACTTCGTTCTCGTGCGATATAGGCATCATATCCACCCTTGTTGCACAAACTACTATTTTCTGAAATAGTACATATACTTTATGTTCTACTGAACTTTTACGGACTCATCTGTCATTTTTATTTGCAGTGTTGCACATGTATTTGACATAAGTCACACAGAGACACGTTGACTTAGTTGCCTACTCTACTGTTATTAAATGCACATGTATTTTATTTGTATTTTAAATTCTTAATTTCACGATTTCAGAAAAAACATAATGTACACTTCAGCACTAAAGCTGATTTTTTATCACTTGTTATGGCTGTTCAACAATCTCCATATTCGTGATAAAAAAGTACAAGTTTATTTGGTATATAAATAACTAATTTATCTACGACTACTATAGAAAATTACATATTTCACACAGTTCTCGCATGATTTCGCATTATCAGTGGTTTTATTAAAATGCCATAGCTGTCAGCACATGCAATATTTCTTATTATTTGAAATATACATAGTTACAACTTTTAGATAAAGATTAATTTATTTTTAAAAGTTAACATTGTCAATGGACGACTATTATACTCACAATTTTATAGTGATATGTGTATAAATCACAGACGGCATTCTAAGACAGCTGTCTCGAGCTTTTGGTTCTTCTCAGTCCTCAGTTAGGGTTAGCTAGTCTGTGAATTCTACACACATCACCTGAGCGTTTATACTAGCTCTGAAATAACATTAACACCATCAAAAAACTGTGGTACCTCCTGTAGGTATCAAATCACACTACTAAGCAGCATAATTTGATTATCCAATAGAGGAATATACAAAATAAAATTCGGTCGAGCGTCCGACCGTATAATTAATATAAATAAAATAAAAATGAACACAAACGTGTTTTAATAAAGTGAGTTTTTAATAAATTTAAAAGCTAGAAATTGTTAATGGACGACTATTATACTCACAATTTTATAGTGATATGTGTATAAATCACAGACGGCACCTTAAGAGAGCTGTTTCGAGCTTTTGGTTCTCCTCAGTCCTCAGTTAGGGGCAGCTCGCTTGTGACTTATACACGTATCACTATAAAATTGTGAGTATAATAGTCGTTCATCAACAAAACTCACTTTATTAAAACACGTTTGTGTTAATTTTGTATTTTATTTCTGTTAATTTATTCTGTTTAATTAATGTTTTTCTTTAAATTATATTTTGAATGCAACTCCATGTAGAAAAAATTATCACCGCCGCTGGAAATCGAGCCCTGGGCTTTCCACTTTCTGAGCGACATCTCTATCTCTGAGCTACTGTGTCGACTACCAGCATATAAAGTTACGATTATTACATTGAGTTATACACATTTCTTAATTTTTACAACTAACGCCTGTTTTTCACAAACTGTGGGCATTGTCTACTTTTGACAATCCAGCATCTCAATCTCAAATCATATTCTAGGTTAAATATTTTTCCTAGCTTTTGGTGTTTTATTACGTTTTTGTGGTCGTAGATAAAGTATAGTGTGTAACACTTACAAAAATGCCAATTTCACACTCGTGTGACTGCGGCATGAGACGAAGTCGGATTATTTAAAAAATCTTGAGGAGGTAATTTCCTCCATCCCCCCAACGTGAATTCGCGCCTGATAATAATTACTATATGTATTTAACTTTTGATAAAAAAATAAAAGGTATATAAATTGTAGTAATTGATTTATACTATGGGGCCCCAAAAATTTGAAACGCTTCAGGCCCCTTAAGTGTTAAATCCGCCACTGCCAATCCTCCTACTAATAGTCAGTTTCAAACAGATCTAACACAAGGTGAAACCGCAAAAGTTTTATTACTTAACATCCAATCATAGAAACGGAAAATCTATAGCACCAAATATGGGATATTGAAATTTGATATCTTTTAATTCGAATATTCAAACTAATATTAAAAGGAAAAGGTATTAATTAAGCAATAATACTTGAAGAAGATCAAAAAAGAAAATAAAAGACAAAATGTCCACAATTTTATATGATCATAATTTTATGTACATCTTCCTAATATACAAATAACGATAAATTAGAATAACTACCTATTATGAATAACAATCCGAATGCGATCAAAGATCAAATCAAACTCGGATTTATATATTACATACAAAGATTACAGAAAAATCATCGAGGCTCTGAAATTTCATTTTCTGCAGTTAAGTTTAATGCATCAATTATTATGGAATATTCCAGTGTTGATTTAAACAATATAATAGCATTATTAATTATATACTAATGATGTATTATGTACTAATGAAGTATTATGTACTAATAATAGGTATTTACCTAAGAGACTTTGTAAATCACTTGGATACACTTAATTTATTTTGTATGAGGTTATAATGTAATTTCGCAAAATATTGATGTTCTGGCCTCATTCAAACATATTTATTATATTACGTAAATATGTTGTTAAATAGTGTGTTTATTGGTTAATTGTGAATAATTTTGCATTGGTATAGATTTTAACTGTAGACTTACGTAGATCGCTTTGTTCACTTTTATTGTGCTTTAGCGATTTTCCTTTGTTTACTAAAGTTGCTTTTATGCTTGAAAGATTACGAGGATAACTCAGAAAGTTTTCAATATTAGTTTAAAAATGGTCATGTAGGTTGTAATTAAGTATTTTCATGCTGGCACTGATGATTTGGGAATTGAGACTTAACAAAATTGAATTTAGGAAAAGTTTCAAACTAAATTTAAATTTTGTTATAACCATCGTTTTTAATTTATCGTTTAATTAATTTGAGCTTCTGTTATCGTTTATCCCTACGGATTTGACCCTTGTATATTGCGTTATATGGTGTTAAAAATTTAATAGCACAAATCGTCTATTTAATATAACTTAACGATTTCCAATATTGTGTTAATTTTTTAAAGCATTACAGTTCAGTTTTCAGAATTTAATACAATGTAAATAGATAGAAGAATTCTATTCTAAATAAAAATGCTTCATTAAATGGTACAAGTTAATTTATTTCCTGATAAATAAAAGACTTTGCTGACGCAACCCTAACCTAAAACAGTGATATACGGAACGGCAAAACATTAAAAAAATATATATACAGAAATCTACCTCGCTAATCTAAGTGAAATGATTTCGCCTGTCGTATCTAATAATCTCTACCTAAAGATACGGAGTATTATTAGCCGGTGCACGCAAGGCATAGCTCACGATTCCTACTCACCATGTCAAAAATTGATGCTTTTTCCTGATAAATGTATGCAAACAAGAGTTAACTAATGTTTGGCCGTTAATAAGAGAACGTTAAAGTTGACATGAAAAATAAATGCATTATTTTTTTTGAAACTTTAATGTGATTAATTAAGATCCAAACGAATATTTTATATTACATTTTTTTTACAGTAGCATAAAAGTATGCGATTTCATTTAATAAGGGTATTTTTCATAACTGAAAAGTCGTTTTAGAGTTTAAGACAAAATAAATTATTCCCGTCAAATGTAGTACATGTAATATAATTCTTTTAAGATATGGAGATTAAAACGTTTCATTATAAAAATCTTTTCAAACACGAATATTGTTTTAAACCATGCCCAAATTCATATTCTAGGAAAAATATTATGCACAGATTTATACACGATTCATTAAATTCCAAATTATGTTATTATGTAAATTTCACGTTTTTACAGTGTGAGTACATTGCGCAACGTAATATAAAAATAATAATGTGAGTTATTTCTGTCTAAAAAGAAGGGCAAGAAATTGAATAAGGTCAGTATTACTTTGAAAATTTAAATTGCAAAAATAAAAGTATTATTATATATTAGTTTTTTTACAACTCTTTTTAACTAACCCCTGTGTACCTTTATACATTGTCAGAAAATAACCTAACCTAATACAAACTGATATAATCTGGCCTAATGGGGCGATGTGTATGTTAGTGTTATCGTTCCCTACGCAAGGGTGTCTAATTAAAAGGAGGGCTGTTTATAGCTTAATGATATCAGTAATATTAACTTCATTTCATAATCAAAGAGAATCTGAAATTAAGCTGGAAGGGTAGATCGAAAATGTAAATTTCATTAGTTTAAATGCAATTGTTTGCTAATCTATTTATCTCTATAGTCATATGTATATTTTCTTAACCTTCAGAATATAATATTTCTACACAGTGTAAATAACTAACTTGCATAAGTCTATAATAAAGAATTATTTTCAATTAGGTTAGATTGTATATGTATACACCTTCTCTAATAAATCTTCCCTTTTTTTAATATTTCGGTGAAGCTAGGTTATGATGTCTATAAAAAGGAATATTAAAATTTTCTTTTTTCACTTTCAACTAGTGTTGTGTTTTCGTAGCATGTGTAACATGATCAAATTCCCCATTTTATAACAATGCAACTTTAAATGCATTAACAGCAAATAACCTTAGTTCGGCCCTGCGTATTTCAATACATTTTAGTTGAGTTAAAAAACTGTAGACTTTATTTAAACTAAAAGGTATTCTTTTAAATATCAGGGGTTACCCTAAAATGTTTTCATACAAAAGATATTCCTTCTGGAATAAAATTACAGATAACATTGCTTCTAAAATCAACATGTTGACGTCTTTGTAAATGTTAAAGTTCAGTTCAAGGCATTCTCACGGTTGCAAACTGCGTCTTGTAGCGAAATTACAGATGAAGAACTAAGTTTAAAAACACAGCAATGATATCGTTTTCTCCTAACAAAGAAATTTAATATCAGAAAAGACATTTAGTTAAAATTTATTACTTCCCGTACATGCCATTTCCAATTTGTACAAATATGTGAAATGTGAAACTTATCTGTATTATTTTTTTGAACATTTCTTGTAAACTTATGTACTGAGTGTTCCTTTATAAGAATTCTTATTAGGGTATTATTATCAAAATTATTATCATCAAAACCTTACTATTTATTGTCATTGGAGACTTTTGAATATTCTATTCATGAATAAATAAACATTTAAATTAAATTTTACCATGACAATGGACGGATAAGCATACAGTGACGTCCATCACGCGGCGTATATTTTGTTATAGTATTTTCAGTATAATTTAAAGTAATAAAAGAGGTATCTTTCACATGTACTTGCGTGAGTAGCTCGTTTTGCTATTTTTCTCTTTAGTTGTATTAGGCAGGTTTCCTTACTAAACTAAACTAAAGTTTTACATTTGCATATACATGCTATAAAGGCACGTTTACCAGAACTAACGCACAAAATTTGAAATTTCCAAGCATATTCTACATGCTAAATATGAATTAATATTAATTGTTGATTAATAAATATTAATCAATTCATAAGTTAACATTCTGTAATTAATAATATTGTAAAAAAGAATTGAAAAGTAATTAATAATAAAAAATAAACAAACATAAGTGATAAGTGATAAATAGACATTCATTAAGGAAGAAAGGTATGATGGCAGCCACCATGCCCGAGTGGAGGGCGCGCTACATTTGTAATTACAAGACGCAAGTTCTAATCGCAGTTTTGTAAAAAAATTGTTATAAAATTATGAAATATATAATAGTGCTATATTTTATAAATAAACAATTATTTTATGAAACTAAAATTTATAAAAAGGAATAATTACACAAAATTATCCATTAATTTTATAATCATTATTTAAACTATGTATATTTATGTTAATTGAAAATAAAACTAAATGATTAAACATATGATTTTAGTGTTTAATTGTAAAGCATAAATAAAATGTAACATTAGCTCTAATAGCATCATACAATATTGGCAGATTGGTTTTGAATTACTTATTTGTACAATGTTGTTAAATAAAATATAATTTACATTTTTATATTTTTAAAATAATAAAAGTGTTCTGACTAAGGACATCACATCCAGTACATCAAAAATTGAAATTTGTTTAGTGATTGTAGAGAAAAAATACACGTGTCATGGCATTTTCTTGAATGGTGCTCTATGGCTCGATGTGGAAGGTGCTTGCTTTGTAACGCGTGGACCGCGGGATCAATTCCTGCTCCGGTAACTGTTTTTATTTGAGCTTAGTTTAGTTTTGAAAAAGACAATATAAATAAAGAATACAATTAATTAAAAAAAGTTCTTTTGAAAAAGTGGAATACGTGTCTTCTGTTTTGAAATAAATATTAAAAAACACAATAAACAAATCCATTAACAATAATAAACAAATAACATTTAAAAATATCATTCAAATAATTATTTTGTTCAAAACTAACAAGTTCAGACAAAAAAAAAGTTACCGGAGCAAGGATATACCCTGCGTCTTACGCGTAACGAAGCAAGCACCTTACATATCGAGCTACAGGGGATAGTTGTTAAGTGCGCTAACGCCCATTCACAAACCGCTATAGTGTATGATGCGATATTTTTAAAAATTTATAAGTGAAACACTATGGAGCATTCGAGAAAACGCCAAGACATTTTTTGTTTTTACAATAACCAAAAAATGAAATTTTGATTCTCGATGTACTGGATGCGATGTCCCCTGTCATAACAATTTTATTATTTTAGAAATATAAAAATGTAAATTATATTTTATTGTATGCACCAAACGAACCATACGAACCATACGAACTAGATAATTGCAAACATACAAAGTGTACTAGATATATTTTGCTTCATAAAGATAATAATTGATCGACAATTCACAGACGACAAATCAACTGATAAAGCTAAGTTAGATTTGTTTAAATGATTCTAAAAAGAAATTAATGTTATAATTTAAAGTGAAAGTTTTAATTATGTTTTTACATGAAATCATATTCTGAATGCAAATCCATATAAACAAATCGGATTATTCAAACAAATCTGGATTAGGGTTGATTGTTAGCTTAATGAATCAAAAATATATTTAGTACACCTTTTATGTTTTCAATTATCTAGTTCGTATGGACAAATCATCATTCTGATGATAATCACCTCAGGTAGCTCAGAGGTAGAGCAGCGGAAAGCGGAAGGTAATGGGTTCGATTCTCAATCGGAGTAATAATTTTTCTACATGGATTGCAGAATATGATTAATAAATATACTTAAAGATAGTTTAAATAATAATTATAAATATTTAATGTTGTTAAACAAAAAGTCAATATTTAATTTTATAAATGATTATAAAATTATTCTTAATTTTATGTATACTTTAATGTAATTATTCCGTTTTATTATACTAAGTTTAGAAGAAAATTTGGTAATAAAATATCTTAAACATTTCATAATTATATACAAAAGATTTGCCCAGAGTGTGATTAGAACTTGCGTTTTGTAATTAGAAATCTAGCACACTCTCGGCTATGATGGTATATTAAAAATAACATAGAGATTATGATTTGTAATAACGGGGTTAAACAGTAGTTTAGAAATATGTAGTTATTGAATCAGTCGTATTGTTAATTATGTTTTTGTTTCTGCTTATTGTTAATACTCTTTCACTGTTATCTGTGTTACTAGAAATTATTTAAAAAAAGTAAGTTATTGTTTTATATCTTTTATTCTAATTGTAAATTATACTGTGTCATAATGCAATACTAATTGTTGTTCAATGTTCAATAAAGTTGTTCAATAAAGAACACAATATATAGATTATATCTTGTGAAATCATTTGTATGCAAATTACCTTCGCAAAAAATGTTTTAAAACTGAATTGTAGAATTGAAACAAAAGTTTATAAATAGAATATATTAAATACTTCATAACTAAAAAATTTACCAGAACCGGATTACATCCACGTGCGAAACAACATCGCGCGCATACCTCTAAAGTAGGCGAAACAAGTTTGATATTAAGTAGTATCAAATATAAGTAGTACCAGTATTTAAAGATGTACAATAAAAGTTGTTTATTAAAAACTTTCATTGCACCAATAGAAACAGCAACTCCCAACATTTATTAATGTAATTTAAATTGATTAAGTAAAATGCAATACCTTGATGTGTTCTACATCAAATTAAAGGCCAAATGTTTAATAACATGTTTAAAGTTTTTAATATGCAAAATCAACAAGGATCTAAGAGATAATACATACGAGGTACGTAAAAAAAGGCGGGACCTCTTAAAACCGATATTAATGGAATTGTTAATATTTTTCTTCCACCATTTGCTAATTAAAGAACAATGCGTGTAAACCTTACATTATTCTTCTATTTTGTTAGGGATTTCTGAGTTATGGTATTGTTCTATGATTGCAAATTGAATTGATGAAAAATTAAATTAACTGAGGAATAATAAGAGAGCTTATACGTACGTTAAGAAAAATGGTGTCTCTTCAGACATAATTTTAGTACTTGAGAGTATTCAGGATATTTATTTAAGATCTGAATCTATTATCTCTCCAAAAAGTTAACGTATTAGAAATATCTCAAGAAAACCTTGTTAACGTCATCAAAGTTGCGCGTCGTTTTCGGTCAACACCGCCGCAGTGGCAAAACGCTAATGAGCAAATGAGACGTAGAATAGCCTAACAAGTAAAACATCCCCCTATCATAAGAATAAAGTCGTCCGAACGTAATTTCGTCTACTACGCAAGTGACGTCAACAGTCTTTTCCCAAATTGTTATTATTCTACTATTATAGCAAATCGGTGTTTAACTGTATCTTGCGATGGCATTCTTTTCGTTTGAATTAAGTCGTATACGAGCCCTGTTGCAAAATAGTTGGCCTACGTACACAAATTTCCAATAAATCCAATAAAAAAGACAAATTGTTAATCAATAGCTAATATCATACTAGCATTGTCAACTGCTATTGCTTGCAATATAATGCATGCAAAATATTATGTATCTACACTAAAAGTTGTAGCTAAAAAAATATTGAAAAAATTGTAGCATTTCTACTATTGCAAAATAGTTGGCCTACACCATCTTGAAAGTAATGTTTTTTGATCCGATATTGTTTTTATTGCCTTCATAGTGTGCTTAGGAGTGACGTATCAATTTCTGTCGACTGTCGACAAACATCGACAAATAAATAAGCAATCGGTGCTTATTTATTTGTCGATGTTTGTTTAAGTCATTTTAAAATGGCTCAAGGAAAGCCTGTTGCATCCGCAGTTCGTGTAATTATTGTTAAACTCTATTTAAAATCAAAAAGTCAGCGTATGAAATTGCTGAAAACTTATCTTTACCAAGGGAAACAGTAAGAAATATAATAGCATCGTTTAAACGTATGGAAAACACCAAAACAAAGAAAAAACAGAACGCCCTGCAAGCATATCTGTAGCAGATAGAAGACTCTTCCGACGTATTATGAAAAATAATCGGAGATGTGGATCTAAAGAACTTGCTGTTAAGTGGTCAGAATCAATAGGAAAACCTCCCCAGTAGCACAAGATATTGGCCCAATACTAGTACTATATGGGTAACATATTATATCCAGGTCCAATATTAGGAAGATTCAACCAAGATTGGTATTACATTGGTTAAAGACTGGCACCAAACGTATTTAGCCAATATTGCTCCTACAAAGGTCCAATATATAAATACTACGTTTAAAAAATATGTTTTCCTCTATATTGATCCTATATTGGGCTTATATTCCAGACCACTATATGATATTGATGTTATATTGGTTCAAGATTGGGGCCCAATATACGTCAGTGTTTGTCATTTACAATGTTTGGCCAATATGTGGAATCAATATTTTTCCAACATGTGTGTGCTACTGGGGCTGTGTCCTAGTATACCACTTTACGAGAACTTAAAAAAATAGGTTTTGGTTTTTATAAAATAAGAATAAATGTGTTAACTTTAATTATTTTTTACAATATTTTAGTGTTTTTATAGGCCAAACAGAAGCCATTTCTTAAAAAAGGCTAAATGATCAAAAAGCGTCTCTGGGCTTTAGCCCAGAGACGCTTTTTTTAGGCAGAGACGCCCAATTGATATGGTGTTTACACCATATCAATTGGACACTTAATCAGTGGAAAAAGATTATTTGGAGCGATGAAAGTAAATTTGAACTGTGGGTGGGTAACTCGCGTAGCCGAGTGATTCGTACTAAAACTGAAGCTTCTCATCCAGATTGCTTAAAACGAACAACGAAATTTACTACATCTGTAATGGTATGGGGGTGTATGTCTGCTCAAGGAGTGGGAAAGCTTTGTTTTATAAATGGCACAGTAAATGGTTCAGCTTATCAGCAAATTTTGGAAGACTATCTCATTCCTTCAATCTCCGGATTGGCCGGTAAATAGCCCAGTCATGTAACCCATTGAAACATTATGGGGTGTCATGGAAAGACAGCTTCGCAGATGACAATCATTTCACGAACTGCAGCTGCAACAGGCTTTCCTCGAGCCATTTTGACACGACACAAACAAAAATTTACAAATAAATAAACAATCAATAGTCGACAGAAATTTATACATCACTCCTAAGCACACTATGCAGGCAATAAAACAATATCGGATCAAAAAACAATACTTTCATGAGGGTAGGCCAACTATTTTGCAATGGTAGAAATGCTTAATTTTCTTCAATATTTTTTTAGCTACAAATTTTAGTGTAGATACATAATATTTTACATGCATTGTATTGCAAGCAATAGCAATTTACAATGCTAGTATGATATTAGCTGTTGATTAACAATTTGTCTTTTTTATTAGATTTATTAGAAATTTGTGTAGGTAGGCCAACTATTTTGCAACAGGGCTCGTAGTTGTTTTTAAGGGTAAACCCCTGCTATATCACGTTTGAAGTAACTTATACATTACAAGCATCGACAAACATCAAAATATTATCGAAAAAAATGATTAACATAACCTCGGAAACTTGCGACTGTAAACGTAAGTTTTGCAAAAGTTTATGTATAATCCGCAATTTTTTTGCGGAAATATCTTCTGTTAGGTGTAATCACTTTCATTGTTGTTCGGATCCGAATGGTACAGTTTTCCGTACCGGAACCATAATTGGTTCTTCAAAAACAATCCATATCCAGCAAGTTGCAAAAAAGCTGCAACTTTAGTGTTTTGTAACAAAACTACTTTATCTAAACTGTAAATAACTTTTTTACTGTCATAAAACATGCCATCAACTTGTAAGTCTGTAATACATTTAAAAACGTGAGGTAATTTCAGAAAAAGAAATGAACTTACGGTACCATCTGCGTTATTTTTATTATCACTAAAAAACATTACTAACACCAAAATGAGAAATATCGTCCTTCAGAACTAAAACTTTTCTTTGAAGCAAAATAATTTGAATTAATACGGTATGCTTAGACACAAAGAGTATCAACTGTGATATGAAGCTTAACAAGAGGGATTTCCCCCCCAGAAGCAAAGAAATCCAATTTTAGTTTCATATAGAAGATAATATTATTTAGAAAGCAGGAAATAAGCATTCTTCTTATTACTTGCAAGGACTGCAAGGAAGTTATAGCTACAAAAGCTGTTTCATTTCAAGAAATTAAGGAAAAAAGGTTAGAGTCTATTATACGCTCTTGAAAATGTAAATTTCTTGAAAGTAGATTTTCTAGGAACTCTTTATATTGAAACTAACACAAATCAGTTATTACCAACTTATAAAAGTGAGGTCTGTTTAATTTTTTATGTTTCTTCGCTTTTCAGACAGGATGCCTCATTTAATGGTTAATATTAAAACGTGGAAAACTAGAATTTAAATATAAATAGAACGACCGGATCGATCTTTATAGGTGACAGCGATAAAGTAGAACATCAGTAAGAAAAAGGAAGAAAAACTATAAACACTGCGACGTATAAACTTTACTGTCAAATACAGTAAATTAGCTGCCTTCTACATTGTTGACAGTATTGATGCAACAAGCTTGAGAGAGATTTTTCTCTTGTAGCACTTCAACTTTAAAATTTTAGAATTTTCGCATTTTAAATAAAACACGTTTGACGGTAAAAGCATCGTTTTAAAGTATTTCTGGATGTTATGTTTATACTAGAAAGACAAGGTTTATTTTTACAAACATACATAAATATAATAACTCTAGCAATTTCTAGCAAATTTGAAAACTAAGTATGGAATGGATGAAAATCAATTTACTTTGATGTATTTAACTTTGTACATTTAAATAGTTGAAAGAAATGAAATTTTATATTACTTACCCATATACCTGCTCTGGAATATAGAAAGGTCCTTAACGACAGAATTACAGAATTTTCTCAGAAATTTATTAATTGTATGAAACACATACCAGAAGTGCGCGCAGTCTCGTTTGTTGGAGTTCCTAAATACAATGTTTTTCTCTTTTATCAATACAGATATCTACCTCGTTTAAGCATCCTAAATCCATGATTACCTATCTACATAAGGGCGTGTCACATAAGTATAGAAACAAAATCCACAATTTTGCCAGTACTAAACTTGGCTTTGACTGAAATAAATTTTCTTATTACGAGTTAATATTTGTACGTAATTAAGAGCAGACTTTGCAAATGATTATTTTGGGGACATCTCTAGTAGCTCGTGACATCGACTGCTATAATTATACGACCACCCCAGGAAAAAGGGGTAGTTTTACTTCCGCATCTATGAAGAAGAAGCGACTAATTCCTTTTTTTGCCGATCTGATCAGAAAATGCTTTCTAAATGTGCTGTTTTGAGGGCATTTAAGGCTTCTTTAATATTGTGTAATATTTTGTTAATAAATAGGTAATATACAATTATTTTATTATTACTGATGAAAATTGCAACAGCAAAAACACGCACATGACATACGAACCGAGCACCCCTCTTTTAAATAACTTCAACTCGACCACACGCGTCTTGAGGTACTGCTCATAATCACGTGCTCTAGAAGTCTAGAATGAACAGTACCACTCAAACACCGGAGAACCATCCATTTTATATTTATGGTCTTCTAATTAATAGTCAATAAAAAAAATCTGGCATTATTTTCGTTTTCATTTACTCCATCACATTCCTCTAACATAAGTTTATTTTAATTTAAGGTAAATTGCTATTATCGACAAGTATAATAAGTATATTGATATGATATGTTTATGGGCTAGATTAATATTTATTGTTGAGAATAATAAACCCTCCAAAACTTGATGAAAGATGAAAGGTCAAAAAAATTCTCCGATTATTATTTTTAAACTGGAAAACAAGTGCCATAAATGCATGAGACGAAATACACAAATAAATTTCTTTTTAAACATTTAAATAGAAAATTTATTTATTTATGAACACACAAAAGAAATAAAAATTTTAAATTCATTGGAGAGAAACGAAAACAATCATTAACATCTTAAATTAAAATTAATTAAACAAACCTAAAATAAAATCAATTAAATCTTGGTGTCAAAGAGTTAACAAAGTAATAATTATTTAAAGAAAGAATTTGTTGCCAAGATGTGGACATTCCATATCAGACTTCAAATTGATTTTATTTGTGATTTATGAAGATAATTATAATTATTAAAGGTGAAACAAGTATCTTGCATGACGTGTGTACATAAAATAATTCGGTTATTTGCAACAAGATTCCATTACCTTCCTTTAATTCGTTCCATTCAAAATAAAATTCCACAAAGTTCCTTCAATTTATGAGATCGGTCTGTACACCAAATTAACACTTCACTTTTTGTTTTATTTCACTTTGATTGTTCAATATAATTATTATTAATTAAATTATTAAGAACTTATAAAAAAAATTGAAAAACAAGTTGACATTTGTCATAACCTCACTTTGTTGACAGTTAAGTGACGGAAAATTCACCAACAGAACCTCGAAATGTTATCAAAATAATGTACAACCTGACATGACTTCTGCTCTGTATGGAATTAGAGAGTAACCAAATTTTCGTGCTGTTTTTATAAGAATTGGAAAACAATTGCAAATCGCTAGTGATTTTCCTAGTTAGGAACTCGATTAATTTAGTAAGTTACTATAAAACAAAAGAGTGTCTTTTACACTAAAATGTTTATAACCACATTGATAATAATAAATTAAACTAATTGTTTAAACAAATGTTATAAAACGAAAGAGGAGAATTTCTATTTTCTAACAATACCCAACATTAATGTCCTGATGCAAAATTAACTCCAGGATTCAGTAACAATCATCTTGAATTTCCTCACAATCATTACTTCACAAAAATTAAAATAAAAACATTTTAACATATTGCTACATTCTGTTCTTATTATAAAATTAATCCTAAGATCCTACCAAACAGAAATTACATAAATTTTGACACCAAAATTATAAATATAAACTAAATTTTAACATTCTAGCAGACCATGCTAAAACGTTACAATTTTGGGATTTCAAAGGCCTAATCCTTCTTTTAAAAAAGTTGCCCACTTTGACTATTTAGTGTCAAAAGCACTCCAGAACTTGCCTAACCACATTGCAGTAAAAAATTTTAGTTAGAAATTCAAATAACATTAATAAACATCCATTTATATGGAAAATCATAAATCGTCAAAGACAGAACATTTTCTTGAAATTCAATAATAAAAACTGTAAGTAAAGTAATAAATACTTGCGTATACCTTCTTACGAAGGTATACGCAAGTATTTACCTTCTTACTCTGCGTGATCTCTTTGCTAAAATCTGATTTTGTTAGTGGAATAGTTAAAGCTCTGTGTACTAATGATTTGTAGCCTGCTATTTTATGTGTATTATGGTGACAAGATTCATTTGGTATTGTTATGTCTGTTTGTGTTGCAAAATAAACATCCTGAAAAATCTAATTACGCCAAACACCTTTTAGAATCAAAATCACACAATGACTCCTCAAAATAATATTAAATTCCTACATTTTTGTAATAACAAACGCAAATTAGACATTTTAGAAGCCTTTGAGATATACAAACACAAACTCAGGGTACCTTTAATGAATGAACAACTTGAGCTCAGTAATTCTCCGTTACTGGAAGTATTAGATATTTAATTCTGATTATTATTATTATTTTATCTAGTTACCTATTTTTGTATCTACCTTAGCGACGTGTTTGTTTATAATTATATTACCTTTGATAATGACAGCATAGCTGTCGAAACAATATTGTCAGGTTGTATTTTAATAAAACTGTGAAACTTTTAATAATCTTTATTTATTTCAAAAGCCTGTAATTAACAAATTAATTTATTATAAAACTGAAAGTGCTATTATTTAACTTTGCAGTTTAATTAAAAGGATATAAAAATATAAAATAGTTGTAGATTTTGCACAGTCCATGACGTATTTTCAGAATCGATGTAAAAATATGTAAATTAAAATTAAAATTTTGTTTCATAACTTTTCCGATAACTGCAAAATAAATTGCAGTCTCAGTTTTATATTGGTTTTGACCAGATCAAATAGATTACAGATCACAATGTACTTTTCATTTTATTTTTCCGCTAATTAGTTTAAAAATTGTAATTAAATATTTTGGAAAAAGTAAAGCGCTACTTAAAGAAACGGGAAAATATGAAACGATAGTGAACAGTGAAAATGAAGTGGTGTTAAATAATGCAGAGGCCAGAATAAAGTTTGGAAACTTTATTTTAGTATCATTAAAAAGTGGGAAGATTTATACAAATATACACCTTTTATACAAATATATGTGAAACGTTTCAAAAATAATTGATTGGAAGGTAAAAGGAAATATTAATTAATGGAAATATTTATTGCTGTAGTTGATAGCAGAACTATTTTAAGAATTTTTCCAATTCCACAAATAGTTTAAATAAGTGCAGACAAAGTAAAACATGTTTTTTCCTATTATGCGTTTACACAGTCAGTTTTATGACACTGCGCCGTTTTATAAAAAAAAAGAAATTAAAATATTGCAATAATATGCTAGGGGTATACCGATGGGGAACTAATAAATTTCGATTTTCAAGATAGGAAATAAATTGATTAATGATCAATGATAATTTATCACGATTTTCTCAACATGAAATAAGTAAATGTTAATAGAAAAACAGGCTGTGGTTATAGTTTAATCATTTAAATTGCTTTACATGCAACGTTAATATTAAAAATAGCTAATTACAAGAAAAATAATTGTTTTCCGAGTTAGAGAGGATACTTTTAGAAATTGATTTATCGATATGAACTTTTAATAAATATTTAGTTTTAAAGTTTGTATACATGCACCTAATTGCTATAAAGCCAAGTACTTAAAAAAGTATCATGTAAACGATGGTAATCGTTAGTGGACTTTTTAAAATTATTTCATTTCTTTTGTTCAAGTTTCGATGGAGCTTGATAGATATTGTATGGAGTGCTTGAACTGTATAAAAGTTTTTTATGTTAAGTCTTAAGGTACAAAAAACGTGTTTCAAGGTAACATACTATGACATTATTACGATGACATGTTAAGCGGTTTTATGAAATTTCTTTTATGTAATTGTTTGTTGATTTTATTGAAGGAAGTTGATAAATGGTATAGTGCAGATGTATCATATGATGTGTTCTAGGAAACTGTTGTTTGACGTTTGGTCAGACTTAATTTACCAGCTAAATTGTAGAATTCGGATGTAAATGTTATAATATATGTAATTAGTTTTTGATAATTTTACAATTTTTATAATCAATTTATTATAATGACGTTATAAATAGCGTAATGACGTAAATAAAAGTTTTTCTATTCGTCCTTAGGAAGAGGACGTATTTCAGCAAATGGAATTTTATGATAATAAAAAGTTAGGTTAGGTAACCTATTACCGTCAAATATACAGTCAAAGTACAGTCAAAAGTAGGAATTGCAAACAAAATTACAGTTCAGGTAATTTTTAGAGAAAATCAAAAGAATGAAAGAAAGGTAGGTTTATTTGATGAATCATGTCTCGTGATACATCAAATAAAAATGAATTAGTTAGTTAGTTAAGGCTGAATTAGTTTACCGAGTAAAAAATATATTTTGGAAAGTTGTAATTTCAATTTTAATTAAAGTTTATTTTTATAATCTTCATTCAAAATCATTTCAATATATAATTTGGTTTCACCAACGTAGGGCCCATTAGACAGATTGCGCATTAATTTTTGATATTTCTAAAAATTGGTAAATCTTATTTTTACTATGCAAGAGTAAAAATTGTCCTTTTTTCAATTACCAAACGATCTCATTGTTAGAAATAAATGGCGTGCATTTTAACAAAAATATTGTGGTATAAGAAGCAAGCATTGTATTAAATAATGGAATATTCTTTTTGAGGTTAAGTGGAAGAACAGCAACGCTGAACTTCGCCTCATACTGTAAATTCATTTATATAAAAAAAACTTTTAATGTGAAAATAAAGACCTTAGTATTATTATTATTATTATTATTATTATTACACCTGGTATATCTGATGAAGGTTATTACATAATATGTAAAAATCATTTTGAAGTACAATTTTTTTTCATTCTACGCCTTGGCCAATATCATGAGTTGTGCTGTCCCTGTTTAAATGTTTTTATGTCCGATTGCATTATAAAGTTCTGTTTATAGTATTGTTTTGCGGCAGTAAACTGGCTTATTATTGTACTCGTAAAATAAAGTGGTAGTAGTGAAAGAAAGTATATATTAGTAAAATAAAGTATGGCAACTGTCTATTACATGTCCAATTTTCTTCTGTCAAGAATAGATGTCAAATTTATAAACTGATTTTTTTTGATAATTACCCAATTTTAGGAATCGAACATAAAGCTTTGTATGCAACTCTTACATAATCGGACCTTATAGACTCGCCCTTTTTATAGGCCTTGCTATAAAGACCTGCATTATGTACTTGTTACATAAATAGCTATTATTATTTTTCACAACACAGTTCATTTGGGTAATTTTTTGTTTGTATGTGATCTTGGAAATGTGTTTCTTTTTAACGATACTCCAAATGCAAACAATCTCAGAGACTGTCGATTCTGTTGAAGCTACCACCGTTAGCCCACAAATGACAAGGCAGATGTAAAGAATTAATTTAAGAGCTTCAAAAAATAACCCATCAAAAGAATTGTTCTTTATAGCTTAACATCAAGAGACAGGTGGAGGTAAATCCAGATAAGTTGAAGACAGAGAAAATTAAGGAAGACAGAAAATTCTGAAAAAAGCAGTATTTCTATTAGATTTATTTGTAAATAATGCTAAAAGGGGCTCCAGATGATTAGAATTATCAGTACGTTTGTGCAGTCTGAAGATTCTGTACTAAAGTAAAGCAGAAGTTACTATTTATAGACTTGACACTTGTAAAGCTACTGCCACTTCGAAAAACTAAAAAATTGCAAATTGTTATCCATCTGTCTTCAAAATACAGTAAAATCTGTAAATCTGACCACCTGTTTAAACTGACCCTCTGGTCATATTGACCACTTTTTTTCAGTCCCTGCAAAAATCCCATTACTTTAATGTAATTTATACTGCATAAACTGATCACTTCTCTTTTGTGACCATTGACCACATTTACCTCAAATATTTGTTTAAAAATGTTTGTGTAATGTGACCATTAGCCAAGGGATTACTTATAACAATTAACTAATCTTCTAAAAGTTTAAGTAGGCATGTACATGTAAATTGCATTCAAAGAATTTCTAAGAATGCATCATAATCCCTTAATAGTGACCAGTTGGGTTCAGGTATTTCCAAGTTTTAAGACTATTTTTGCTGCTGAGAAATTTATTACCTGCAAACTTTCACATTAGTAACCCTTGGATAGTTTTAAAATTGTTTTATAAAATCAGTCTTGTTTCATCTGTTGATTGAAACCATTGTGTTAATTAGTGCGATCAAGACGACTTAAAAAAAGTTTAAAAAGAGCTAAATTTGCAAGAAAAACAAAAGGTGTTATAGTTTTTAGAAAACCACACTGAAAGAAAAACAGCGGAACATTTTGGTATTAGCAAAACAACAGAAAATAATATTAGAAAAAGAAAATTAGAATATCAACAACGTTACGAAGAAGATGCTCTAGACTCCTTTAGAAAAAGACGTTTAACAGAATTTGAAGTGGTTAATCAATTAACTTTAAATTGGTTATTAAAAATGCGCAGTGTAAATGCAAGACTTTCTGGACTAATGTTACAAATTTTAATGTAGCATTAAAATTTGTTCAGCAGTCAAATTTGCTTAATTTTAAAGCATCGTCGGGTTGGCTCAAATCACTTAAGAAACGAAACATTTCCCAGAAAAGTTTAGTTAGTGATGCAAATGAAACTGATCACGCAACAGTAAGTGATTTTCTTATTCGTTTTACAGAGTTTGCAAATGGCTTTATATCAGAGGATATATTTAATTCTGACGAGTGTGGGCTGTTTTGGGCAAATTGTAGTGTATAAAGAATTCACACTTTTACAAAGTGACCACCTGCTTAAATTGACCATTTTGGGTCAGTCCCAAAGGTGGTCACTTTAGGCAATTTCTACTGTAGAATATTTCGTCTGCTCAAACCAGCTCGTTTATCCAGGCACATCTTTAAAGACGTATGAGTACTGTTGGCTACGTGATATTTTTATTCGCGATTATCTTTCGTTTTACTCGGTAGCAATTTTATCATTCTTCTTAACCCCTTTTGTTATCATTAGAAATGTAAAAGCCTATACTACAATATTTACATAAAGCAATGTTTTAATAAAATGCTTACTTTTCAAAATATAAGAAGTTGCGTGTGTACGTCTAAAAGTTGGAAAAGATTCTGCTTGAATATAGAAAAAGAAATACCGTAGTCAAAAGCAGATGCAGACGCGTTATACTTTTTATTTCCGCTTTCTATGTAAATGAGACTTATAGGCACTTTATGGTAACTAGGTAAATGAGACTTATAGCTACAGCCCTGTAAAACTTTATGGTCTCCTAAAAGTGACCTGTAAAATTCTACAACGCCCATCAACAAAAGTTAATGAAATTTGATTTGTTGTTTTATCACTTGCACCATGACAATGTCTGGCTATAAATGGCTCTACCGCCTTTGATTACAAAATGTCTTTTTATACAAAAGATACAATAAATTAATAAAAAAAACGGTAGTGAAGGCGAAAATAAAACTTTGTACTCGGTATGCTTTGCAACTAATCTTTACTGGGCTCACTAGATTATGGAGGCTCGCTCCTTCGTCGCTCGCCCCACAAAATTTCCAGCTCATCCGTAAAGATTAATTTACAAAGCTTGCCATGTAAATAACTATTACACTAGCAGTACTTTTCAAGTTCCACGTTCAGGACTAAAATTCTATTGCTACTAGTTCTTAAACGTGGCCGATGTGAATTTGACGTTCGTTTAATAGATTATATTTATGTTGCGCATATTCAATTAACAAGTGGAACGCACGCATCTTTGTAAATAATTATGGAGCTTCCGAATTAAAATAAAAATAAAGTTAAAGCAACTGGGACAATTAAGTTGTTTTGAACCGTGAGTTTGCTGTTTATGTAATGTCATTCTCTGCAATTTGTTATAGGAAATTTAAGTACTTATATCTGTAGTAGCCGTAGGCGTATATGTTTTAAGCTCTGCTGGAAGATTTTTTAAAGCAAATAAGATTAGATTTTAGCTTTATGTGAATACAATATTTTATAAAAACGTTCAAACTTAATCGCTCGAATAAAGTCGAAAACACTAATTAATAAAATTTTTTAAATATGTTTAAATTATACCAAATATCTTAGTGTCTTGGTTGTATTTGATACTTAAAGACAATAATTGATTATTTAATTATTAAGTAATATGATAAAATTACTAATTAATTCGTTGATAAGTTACGTGACACTAGATGTACGTTGCTTTATAGACCAGTCGAGAGTACTTCGAGAGTAGCAATAATTAAAAATATTTTTGTCAACAATTTTAACAAACTCTAAATAGCTCAAAAAAGACTTATTTTAACTCTCTGTTCTTTTATTCCACAAACGTATAAAGATTATTCCAACCAAGCTGGGTTGTACCAAATACAGGCAGCATTAACTCTAGAAATCCCCTCAGAAATCCCACCTAAGCTCCTAATTTTAAATGCAAAAGTTACTACTAAATTGCAATTGTGATAAGCCAATATAACTGAAAACAAATCCTAACATTTTATTCGTTTTCCTTTCTGTAAAAAAAAGAATGTATTCAAAACGAAATGAACACAGAAGAAAGTAATATACCGCGTTGATGCACTAAAACTTTTTCAATGACGTGCCTTATGAGCATTTTCAGTGTCTTTTAACAACCTCAACTTAAAACTATGTGAAAACGGCACGTAAAGACATATAGTATGTCGAAAATTTATCTTTAGAAAATTCTAGATTATGAAAACGTTTTTTTTCAATGTAATTTATTCGATTTATTTTAATGTTGGTAGACGAATGGAACTATTAAGTGAAAAATGTTTTATTCATCATTACTAAATAAGGAACTTGTGATTTAGATTTAGTAGAGTATTGTCAAAACTTGGAAAATATACGTATTTTAGGTATATGTTCACTGATGTTATTACTAGTTACTCAATAACCAATCAACTCAAATAGTATATTATAATTCATGCAATAACTAAAGTAAGAATTGGGTACATACATACGAAGTAAGCGCCATAAATTCTTGGACCGGCAGGCTTCTACAGGTGCCAACATGGTCAAACTCGGTTGCGTCATAGTTGAACATGTAAGAGACCTACACTATATATATTACGGCTAGAAGCGTAATAGATTTTAGTAGCCATTCAAGCATCGTGACGAGTGCATGAAAATGTCACAGCTAGCGAGAATTGAGTACCGCGCGGTCATTAAATTTTTAACATAAGAAAGGTACACGCCTAATCAAATCAAACAACGCTTGGACGTCGTTTATGGTGATTTATTTCCTTCATATTCCACTGTAAAAAAGTGGTCGAAATGTTTCCGTTTGGGGCAAGAATCTCTTGAAGATGATGAGCGCACCGGTCGGCCAATTGAAGCGATAACGTCTCAAAAAGTTGCAATCATTGAAGAAATATTTGAAGATCGCCGTTTGAAAGTTAAAGAGTTAGCAATGATATCTGACATTTCGGAAACCAGTGTTCGCCAAGTACTTCGTGACCATTTGGGTATGAATAAAATTAGTGCAAGATGGGTACTGCGTCTTCTCTCTGCTGCTCAACGTCAACGTCGCGTCGAAAGTGCGCGCTCGTTCTTAAACTTGTGTGGAGACGACCCAAAGATGATTTTGAAGCATTGTCACTGGAGATGAAACAATGGTTCTGTATTATGATCTTCTATCCAAAAGAAAATCGATGAAATGGCGGTGACTCGATGAACCTCGTCCCAAAAAGGCAAAAGTCGTTCAATCGACAAAGAAATTTAAGGTAACAATATTCTGGGATCGTGACGGCATTTTACTGATTGATTTTAAAGAACGCAATTCAACTGTTAACAGTACATATTATTTGTCTTTATTGCATAAATTGAGAAACAATATTCGTGAAAAACGTCGAGGAAAATTGACAAGAGATGTTCGATTATTACACGACAATGCACCCGTTCATACTGCCGCAATTTCACATTCGCTGCCATTCGCGAATGCGGCTTTGAAGCATTGGATCATCTACCGTACAGTCTGGATATGGCTCCTAGTGACTTATTTATTTTAAACGTCGGGGACGTCGTTTTAAGGACGAGAACGAGTTGCAAGCAGCTGTAATTGAACATTTTGAAGGTAAAACTTCAGATTATTTTTACAAGGGTATTAAATTATTAATTCCACGTTGTAATAAGTGTATTGACATTAGGGGAGATTATATTGAAAACTAAAAATTATTATACTTTACCAAGCTTATTTTTTTCTATATTAGGCAGAGAATTTATGGCGCTTACCTCGTACGTATTACACATGGAAAGATCAAAGAATTTCAAACTAACATTAAGTATCAAATTAGACACATAAGTGTATGGAAATACCTTTTCATTATACCTTTTATTATACTTTCCTCAGAGGTATTAATTTATTTAAAATTCCTGTTCAAATAAGTGTCTCCAATTTGTAATATACAAACATATGTATTTGTCAAGATGTAGAGTGTAAGAAGCAAAAGAATTCGAAAAATTGTAAGTTGTTTACTGCTAAAGGGATGTTCCCACGAGAGAGAAAATGAAAACGAATTTGCTTTGAGCCAACTTTCTGCAGTCCGAGCAAATCTGATCAGCTCTTACTTTGAACTTACCCTTTAGAGTACTTTTTTAAAGAACTATACTTAATAGGTCAAAACTCAGAACAGAATTGAATATTTCCGTCTGTAATGACATGATCAAAGATTAGAGAGGGCTAAGATAAGAAACTGGAATAAGAGTACTGTGAAAAAACGACTACTCTTTTTATGGACCAATTTCCCGTGAGGTGTTAGATGTCGCAATAATCGCTACAATATCATGGCCATTTATATTCGCTGAGGGCGGACATGAATAAAGCTGACCATGATAATATCACTGGCGTTGAATTAAGAGCCAATGGAAGCCGCGACGGCCGCTACAATATGAATGGCGCGAAATTCAGAATAGTGAATGTATATTAAAAATAGTTATTAAATCTCCAACATTATCTAAAGAAATAAATCTACTGATAAATGCATGCCAATTCATTATATTTAGCTTCAAAATGACTCAAACTGTTGTGTAGAAAAGTACGAATTAAATAATTGCTATATTGACACTGCTAAATTGGACTCATTGCTCTGGACTAAATACATGTCTTGCAAACGTGTTTAGCCAACGCTAGGTCATTCTTTTCTGAAGTAAAAGGAGTAAATATTCTTAGCTGTATTATTATTTTGTTAAAATAATAATCTATATATTTAAAGCACAAGGCAGTATAGTGCGCAAACGTGGCAAACTTGGTAATATTTGACATTGGGATATCCACTGTAAAAATTAAGTAGAGAAAGGGCCCTAACTCAAGGTAGTGGTACGTCTGATCGAATTAACAAAAAAAACCACCAGGCTTATTTTTGTTCCAGCTTGTTTGAGAGTTTCACTGGGCTGATTTACGTCATTCTTTTTTATATTTAAACTTTCACTGTGTAGATTAGTCAGCACTACTTCATTTTTTATATATTTTCAATTTTTATATTTTTAAATTAAATTAATCTAAAATGATTTATTCAAAATGCACGAAATCGGACATTACAGTTCCTGTATAATAATAGGTTATATATAAGACTTATAAGATAAGAGTTAGAAGATGTGGATCCATGTCAAGAACAACTTGATTTCTCATAAAGTATTTTTACCTATTAACTTTCAGTTCTTTGATTTGGCAAATTGTTTGTTGACAAAATATCTATATAGATGTCAATGAATCCGTTGATTCGACATTATGATAATACCATTAACATTTATTTATTAATAAAAAATACATATTAATATTAAGAAAATTTAATTCCATAAAGAAAAATTTGTATTAGGATGTAAAGTAATGTAAATTTTGTTATACAATTTAAAAAACAGAAGTGTCAAACTATTATATTAGATACTCCTTGACATTGGATTCAGCCAATTTAAATCCGTCATCGTACTTGTCCCAACTCTTATTCTTATTATTTAATATTATTATAGAAGAACTGTACCGGTCATTCCATATTACATTCCAGCGTATCAACTTTTGGAACTACGTTTATACACAGAGCAGTTCCATCACTTTTATTAGCGTCAAGAATCGAAGCCATCGATATGTGCTGCTGCTATTATATCATTATGCTTATCTCTCATCTTTATATCTTAGTCATTCCGTGGTTATATTTTACAACATTAAAAGAAAATAAAAATCTTAAAACAGTAGATAAAAATCAATTTAAAATAGGAAATATGTGTAGTTATTTCTTATTAAGGCATCAAAGTTTGAGTTTTTATGGTTTTTATGTAGTGTTGGTAAATGGAAATATTTCCATGAGGAAGTATTTCCACTTTGGAAATATTTCAAGAAAACATTGATAAATTACCGATAAATTTCCGCCTTAACCTTGAATTAATGTACGCTCAATTCAATTTTTACTTTCAATTTTGAAGTTTATAATTTCATTTTTAAACGTTGTACATCGTATTTTCCTTTTTAACTTTTAGTTTAATACACCAAAATTATTAAAATTAAAATTTGATAAAATAAAACTATTATCATCATTCATCCATCATCAGTCACAAACGTAAATTTCATGAGGATCGTTAGTGTGTCATATTAAGAATTTATTATTTGTTTTCTTCATTCTTCCTTGGAATGAGTTTTTATTTTGGTGTTTTTTTAAATAAAAAATCTTGCAATTTTTAGTCATTTATTGATCCCCCTAGATACCTCTTAAACTGCGTTTGAATTTCGTTAACTTTTTCTTGACATTTGCCATTTCAATAAGTTTCCGGGAAAGTTTTCTAAAATATTTCCATAAAAAGTTTCCAAAAAATAAGTTTCCGAAAATTTGCCAACACTATTTTTACTTTTGTCGTGTTTTTGAAATATATACTAATAGACGTGTTCAATTTTTTTAAACAAGATCGAATTTAAATTGGATTCTCAATGTCTCAATTTATACGCAGTATTTAAAAGTACTTCAATAAATTAATTCAAAATTCTGACACTATATTTTACTTATTCAGTCTTTAAATTTTTAAAACCATAGATTTATAAATGCTTTATACCTATTTAAAACACAAGACATTTTTGTTACGTTTCGTTTCAGAATTCTACGGGGCCGATCCAAGCAATTCTAACTTAATCCTCCAACTACTTGCTTAGTACGTCAACGATCGCTTGCTTATAAATCATACCACAAACAATCTTAGCCGAGTATTAAAGTATTTGATGTAGAGCATTCTGTCTCTGTCTATCTGTTTTTTCTCGAATTTTTTTATTGTTCATTTCAGATTAGGATATTTAATGAAAAAGTAGAATATGAATGTCTGAAGAACCATCTAAAAAGTTGGTATATTAAGCATATGATTATAAATTCAATGTACAATCTGCGTATGTATGTATGTAAAATAAACCGGAGGGGAGGGATAAACCAGAGAGGGAGATGTGTCGGAAGAGAGGAGGGTAAGGTGGAAGAGAGGAGTCCTAGGCTTAGGATTTTCAACTGGTTATGGTTGTTTGCGTTTATTTAAATAGTCGCTCATAAAAATCCGGATTGTAATCACACAACGAATGTTTTATATAAGGAAATCCTTCAATCACTTCAATCCTTTTGACCGCCATATCTTGACGAGGTTTCCCTAGTCAGTAAATAATTCTTGGCTAAGTTTCACAAATAGGTGAATTTTATTAGAATAATCGCGATTTCGGTTTTTACAACATCGCCAGAAGACTGAACATTTAAAAGAAATTACAAGAATATATAAGTACTAAGGTAGCAATCCGTTATAACTAAATATTCGTACGTGGTAGGTACAAAACTACGAAGGATTAACGGTTGTTTTATTTACAAATATTTCCAGAATATCTGAATGAAGAATATCCGTGTGGTCATTCAAAAGTGCTTCGTTACGTTTTATGGCTTTTTTACGGACATTCTTCAGATATTCTGGAAATACTTTAGTTATAACGGGTTGCTACCCTAGTCTTTATATTAATTTCTTTTAAATGTTCAGTCTTCTGACGATGGCGTAACAACCGATTAATCTAATAAAATTTACCTATTTGTGAAACTTAGCCAAGTGTTTTTATTTATTAGAATGTTTTAACTAGCGTCTACGACGGATGCAATCCATCATATTAAAATAACAATACATACAAACTGAATCACTATGAAAAAGTAATATCTAGCCTTGAATAAGCCTTATACGCTTCGTAAAAAACTAACTCCATGGCATTTAGTATTTCTCTAGTAGTAGCCTTTGTGAGGTACTTCAATTAAAGAAAAAAGTTTAATGATAGTATAATGTAATAGAAAATTTGATTTTTAGCACGCCATGATATCAAATACTCCAGTGTATGTTGAATAGCCAGAACTTTTCTGACGACATTTATGTTGATGATTTTAGACTGAACTTTTTGGTATAAATATTTCAAACTAAAATACAAAAATGCACGTTTATATTTCTTTATGCACTTACCATCAGAGTTAAATATTACATCTTATACGTAGACAAACGTTAATAAAGTAGATGTGTAATTTCACAACTATCTACCGAATGCGCCTTAGAAAAAAAAATGTAAAGTAAAAGTTCTTATTCTTATGTTTTAATGGCCTAAAAATAGTTTAATATAAGCACTTTAAGAACATCATTAGTAATAATCCTCAACTTGGCAAATAATGTTAAATGAGAATGGCTTTTATATTATGGCGCCACGGTGTTTACACCATTGCCACGATGTTTACAGACTTCGTTTCTTGTAATAGGATTAAAAAATTACTATTCCACTATAATAAAATTATATACGGTACATGAAATTCAATGTTATCATAAATTCCAGTACTTTTAGTAGCACGGTGTTTACAAGAGATATGTATAACTTTTATTTACTAATATTAATCTCATATTAAGAACTTAATTTTAGCAAATTTTGTTGTTTATGTATAGCTATAAAGTATTGTATCAAGTGAAATAAATTTTACAGTAAAATATGTAGAAATCTACGCACCTGAAAAATTGATTACGAGTACTATTAAATATTACAAAAAAACTTAATAACATTTCACCACATTAAATTATTAAATGAATAATTTACACAAATTTAATTGTTTAGAGTCAAAGTATAAGCTTTCTGACTTTATGGATCGACAACTTCACAGTACATACTGTTTTGTAGCATGATTTAACGATATTTGTAGAAAGAGCATACGGTGTTTACATTTCGTATGCTTCCTTACGCTTAATTCATCGTGTTTCTGAGTTAATAATGTTTTGGTGAATACATTCAATTATGTAAATTGATGCCAATAAACATTTTGTATTATATAGAACTAGTCTTAACAACTTAAAAATAACAAAAATATGTCAAGGATATCATTTTGGCAATTAGTTATGAAATTACCCATACATTATTATTTGTGTTTTGACTTATTGTCAAATATAAAATGAACGGATTTATGGTTTAGCGAGAGTATAACCCGTATTTATTATTTTTTTGTTAAAACTTCTACATAGTTTATAATTATTTAATGTAGATGGATTACGTATTGTTGCTTTTCAAAATAGAGTATTCTGCTTTCCGAGCTATTAATTTACAGGCGTGTACTATAACATTAAAATGTTAATTTCTATTTTCGATTCTAACAGTTTGGGGTTCACTGATTTAATTGCCTTCCTACTGAAAAGTTTATCAGCACTGGATTGCTAGTTGAGATTGTCAGGCGTTGGGCAAATGGCCACTAAGCAGTTGAAGTTGTGATCTTGTTGTAGCAAGTTTTCTTACATCACCTTTGGCGGACCCTAACCACTATTTTATTTCCAGTATATTGTGTAAACTCCAATCACTTGAGTGCGGAATACATCAGTGGAAGTGTGTTGTTTGTTTTTATCCGTCAACGTAAGTTAACATTTTTATCATTCACGCTTCAGTAACAATTTTAGCACATCTATCCACGCTTTGTGTATGACAAGGAAAAGCTGGAATGTTAATATTTTCCTTACCTAATACATACAAGCAAATAACATCATCCGGAATATTTCTAAGAACGAGCGGCACAGTCACCTTGCAGTCATGCCACTGTAGCAAGTTTTGGAACTCTAAACTCTCGTATTTCACCGCATTTTTCTTTTCGTGCTTTAATTACACGTCTCACTCCAAGTTCTTTTATATGAGGGTGGTTATCTCTAATCATGGATAGCAGCAGATTTTTTGGTGATGAAAGGCGTTACGCTAAATAAATGGATCTATAGTAGGTTTAATTCCTTACAAGACATATCTTGAACAAATAATCATTTCCCACAAATAAACTGTGCAAGATGAAATGCTTGATGAAATAATATGCTTGAGAATGCTTCAACAGAACTCAACATTCTTGGAGAATTCGTAGTTAAGGTATATGCTAGAGTATGGTTTAAGATCAAAACTAAATCATCTTGCACACATGATGAAATGATTTCTTGTTCAATATATCTCTCACAAAAAATTAAAGCTGTAGTTATAGATTCAGTTATTCAGCGTAACGCTTTTTATGCTCGCCCATAGAATCTGTTGCTATCCATAATTGGAGATAACCGACTTCATATAAAAGAACTTGGACTAAGACGTATAATTATGCCACGAAAAAAAATGCGGTGAAATAAGAAAGTTTAGAGTTCCAAAACTTGACTTTTCTGCATCGGATTATACCTAAATGATTCAGTGACATGCAAGATGGCTGAGCCACCTGTTCTTGAAATCATTCCGGATGATGTTATTTACTCGTGTGTATTCAGTACATTCACATTCCAGCTTTTCCTTGCCATACACAATGCGTGAAGAGATGTGTTAAAATTGTTAGTAAAGCGTGTGCTTCAGCTATTGGTTTTGAAAATAGGGACAGCTTTATTAGAAGCAGGTGGGTCTCTCGAACAAACTACAATGTGTTTCAAGGGATTTAAAAATTAATGTGCTTCTGGAGGGTGGTTGGAAGGGTTCAGATGAAGCTCTAGGCGCAGCGACCTCCACGTGGTAGGCTAAACTAAGATCTACGCAATTGCAGATATACCTCTATTATATAAATTTTAATGTAACTTGATATGCGTATGTTATTATGGCAGGATACTTAACTTGCATAAAAACGTCTGTCTATGTTCTTTGTGGAACCGATAAACGTCTATCAACCTTGGTGAATTTTTGAGGAGTCATTGTTAGGAAGCTAATACCAGTTTTAAATGCTATTAAAATCAAATTAAAAAAATTTCAAAAATTTTGTTTTTCAAAATTTATGTGAAACCCTAAGATTTTACCCAATTTTTTGAAATTTTGCAGGTACATTACGGAGGCTAAAACACAGCTTTTTCGCGTTATTAAAATTTTATTCTCAAAATTTCGATATTTTCCGCCCGCCCTAATGTACAGTGCCGCTCATTTGAAAGTACACGACTCTTTATACATAAATATTCTAAAATGACATCGTGTAAGTCAGGATTTCGTGGGCCATGCGTTTATAACAGTTGCAACGGTATTAAATGTTTTTGCTTAAGTACTTGTTTAAAATACATCGTGCTATCATTTTGTTTACTTCCCTCAACATAGCCATTATTGCAATATTTCAGTAAGCAAGACTGACTTTATTAATTGAATAGGCAACCGACAGCAAAATGGCAGTTATAAGTGATACTTGTTTTTTCGATCAAAGGTAACTAAATTAAAAAATGAGTATATCGTGCACTTTCAAATGAGCGGCAGTGTACATACAACGAGCCATTCAAATCCGATGCTTTTGATGGACAATACCACTGGAAGACAAACAGGTTGATTAATCAAGTAAGCACTAAAATCTAAGTTCAAGTCTCTTTTTTAACGGCCACTACTGGAATAGTTGACTATTGTTTGTATTTTAGATTGATTAGTGAAACTTGCCATTTACCTATTTGTTATTAAAATCATTTTTGCGTCATTATTATAAGTACCTATAGTTTGTCCATTGCATGCAAATTTATCATTATGAAACATAAGGCCACTTCAATATTACTTAGAGCAGTGTAGCGCAGGATAGTTTATAATTATTATAATAGCACTATCTCTCAATATTGTGAGGCCATTCTCCATTTCCGATATTGTAACATATTTAAAACCAACAACACTTTTTTAATTTAAAACTTGCAACTTGGAACTTTAGTATATTTTTTAATTTTAAATTTTTTGCTTGTTTTATTCAACCACTTTACCGAGATTTCTTCTGGGACTTTGGTATTTTATTTCATTATATTGACTTATGATTTACGTAAGGCATATGTAATACTGGTCCTATAACATTATACCTATTAATAAAAACGAAGCTCTTAACTAAAGAAATTCAAAAGTAACTGATATTTGGAAAACCAATCTTAAATTTCTAACATTAATAAGAAGAAATTTTCAAGGCAAATGAACAAAATGTTTATTAGCTATATCAGAAAAGAAATTTGAAAGAGAATTTTGAAAATGTATTAAGAATATCAATCCTTTATTTCCGAATATTATAAATATTTTGTGTTTATACCTACATATTTATGCATATACCTATAAGTTATCTTATCTAGGTAGTCATTCATGTGTAAAAAGATTTCGATAGCTCTTCTCATATAAGCCAATAGGAGCATTACAGTATATAGCGATAAGGGAAACGACAAAGGATGAAGAGTATTAAGTGTATTATAGTCTACTATAGTAGGTAATTTAGTTTGCATGTTTATAACACAATACGTGTCGTCCTACACATTAAGGAGCTGTTTGCTTTCAATAAAATGCTTCCTGGATGACATTTTCTGTATTTCTCATCACCCTGGATAAATAAATCATTAATAATTACACATAAATAGTATAGTACTCGTATATAGTACGAATAGTTATGATAACGAAACTTTTTTTATGAATTAAGTTTAATTCAAAGCAGGGTGTAATCAACGCGAATGAAAAAGGTTTAGTTTTCATTACGTGCTTTTACGTTGACCTGAAAACCTAAAATATAAATTTCTTAGAATTTATAACAAGGGACTTTGCTTCCTTTTTAAAATGTCACAAGTCAAAATATTATCGCTATGTTTCATCGCATAAAAGATTGTTTACGTTTGTGTCTAGGGCAACTAGAATATGTTTGTTTGGGCAAGAAATGTGTGTGGTAGAACATATTTTGTATTCATTTGTCCTGGCACGGATTACTAAGATCATTTGGTCGTTTCTATTAAAATTTGTAGGAACTCCATCAACATTAGACATTTCTACCGCGTCAAGCATCGCATTTACACGCAACTTACGGTTTGTAACGTGTTGGAATATTCTCGATTTAATTTTAATGTTATTTTAAATGCATTAAAGGTAAAAAACCTTAGTACGGCCCTGTATATTTCAATACATTTTAGTTGGTTTAAAAGTGCAGACTTTATATTAAGTCAAATGGTGTTTTTCGTTAATATCAAAGTTCATTCCCAAAGCGTTCTCACGCAAACAAATTGTTTTTAGAATAAAATACAGAAATAAAATTGCGACTTAACATAGGAATGATACGTCAAAAAAGGCATTTAGCTCCAATTTATATTTCTTGTACGTGTTTATCATTGCTTTCATTGAATAGATTCTCCGAACGCAGATACAGAAAAAATAGGTGCACTAAATGTAAAGTATCTAGTCTTTCACCCTGTAAACCTCGGTAGGATATTCCAGAAGAATTTTATATGGTAATTTTACATTGGCTTAAAATGTGTCAGGTTCGTTTTGATAGGGTAGTTAATTTCCCTTCTTTAAAAATTTTAGGGCAAACATACAGTTTGCAACCCCAAGAAGTCAGTCTAGTACCGACAGTCTAGTAGAAATCACATCGAGCGAAGTGACGAGAGTTCAGTCGCGTCGCGGGACTCGCACCTACGGGCGACTTGCTATAAAAATCCCGCCAAGTGAAATGAGTTAGTTTTCTTTCGAGTATGTTTTATAATGCAGTTTAGTTCTTCGAGTTATTAGATTCAATAATTAATCTAAAGAATTTACAGTATAGTTCAGTCCGTTAGTTAATAATTTTAACCCGTAATACCGTATGCAGTTAGGTGATCACTACGTGGAATTCAATTTTAAATTGAATATTAAAAGTTTACTATTTCGTTTTATCGATTCGTTAAACCTTACAGTGTGCCGTCAGCTGACATTTTCTGTGAAAAATTCAACAAACGTTTGTGCTATTAACATTTTCATTCTGTCGTTTTATCGTTGCAATAAATATATTTTGAAAGTGCAAAATTTAGCGCTGAATTTAAATATTGTTGCGTTTAAACAATTTAACAATCTGCAATCAAATTTGTTTGAGTAGTGAAAACTTGCTAATCAGAGAGGTTCCTTTTGGAATCATATGCGTTTAAAGTTTTTACTATTGAGAGGCAATAGTTTTAATACATTATTACCTAAGTAAGTTGTTTTAGCTCTTAAGATTGTTTACATGTATCTATGATATTTATACTGTTTTTATGAATAATTACTGTTTATACCTAACAAGGGATCCCTCTTCTCTTAGTAATAAATTATAACTCTATTGTTTGGTAAACAATACTATCTCTTGACTTATCAATAAACCAATTTAAATTAAATACAGTTGTGATGATATTGGACCATTTACTCGCCTAAGTTATTGAAATACGTTTACCTGCCTAACGTTAACTTGAATAATTGCGATTAATTATTGAATTCCATCAATATAATCAGAATCGTTTTTTGGTTGCGGATTTTGAGGAGTATTCTAATGACTTGTAATCAAATGGCGTCCATAACCCTTATTATTTTTTTCTTTACAATCTATAACCCATGGAAATCAGACCTACGCCTGTGAGATGATTTGTCATTAGAGAACTTAGGCCGGAGCATTAATATACAGTAATAAGTATCGTTGTATTGCGATGTAAGCAATTTGTGTAAGTATTTTGAATTTTATGGTGTTACAGTGACGTCCATCGCGCGACGTTTGTTTTGTATTATGAGTATAGTATTTTTAGTTAAAGGAAGAAAAAATGAATGTTACAGGTTTTACTTCCTTATCCGAGAAGAAGGCATGGTTGAAATTCAGCTCGACCGGAAATCTAACACGCGATCCTTGGAGTTCGTAGATTATTGATAAAATCAATATTTTCAAGATCAAAATGGAAAAATAGTATTTTGACTACTTGAGACCATCAGTTAAAGCGTGAAGCATTAACTCTACCAATGTCTCTTTTGCTTTTCGTTTCTGCACATACATCTCGCACTTTCTGTAGCATTTTGAATACGTTTGTTAGGTGTCAGTGACACATTGGTGTCAAATTATTTAATTTGCGCTGTCTAGACTATACCTTACATACGCACGACTTGTTCCCTTATTTTTTTCCCTAGCTGCGGCAGTTTTAAGATGTTCGTAGAAGACGATGAATTTGCTATAATGGCAGTGCACATATGTGCTCAAATAAAAAAACAAAATAAAAATATAAAATTGTCGTCGCTCGCGCTCAAAAAGGGGACTTTTAAACCGGCAAGCCTCTTCACATACGAGTATTAACCTATTAGGACCCTACACGCGGTCGTGCATTACTTAACACACCTACGTGCGTGCATCAACGCGCAAGCAATAACGTGAATTAACTTGAACTTGATGATTTAGTTGTGGCGGTTTTAAAATGTTGTTCAAAGTAGTAGACGATTAATTGGTTATGGCACAGCAAAGAAATATCAAAAAAGAAAATGAAAAATCGTCGTCGCGAGTGGTCGAAAAGGAGGTTTTTAAAACGGCAAGCATTTTCACGTATTAAACTATTGGAATAACTTAGATTAGAATCAGATGATTGATGTAATTATCTCAGAATGGATGAAGATACCTATTAAAAACTTGTATTAATTGTTCGAAAGAATTAACATACTGACGCTACTGATAAACACTGTGGCAAAATGCGCAATTTTACCTCCACACATTGAGACTTGCATGCGCGACGACGCGACGCACGTGCGTTGAAGATTTCAGGGCAAATCTGATAAGTAATGCGACGTACTACCGGACTGTGCATTAAAAACTTGACGTCATTTTGCATACACACCTACGTTATTGACTACACGTTTATGCACGCACGTACTTACATGCATTAAGTTACGTACGTCCGTGTTTAGGGCTCTTAATAGGTATATATGTCATGGACAATGTACATGGGCAATGTACATGGGCATGAGGGTCACTAGGAATCAAGTGAGATAAAAACAACTCGTTAAATATATGATGAATCTTGAAATTAAAATTTTTCAAAATACTCTCTCTTAGCTTCTATGCACAATGTCTATGACAAAAGCCTCCTCAGAACTGTGAAAACGTCCAAAGTTCAAATTTGACTTTTGGAAAGAGGAAAGAAAAAGAAGAGAAAGAAGAAAGAAAGAGAATTCTCGAATTTGACAAACATCTCTTTGCACCATGTCACACGAGCCTATTTGTAATCGACAGTGAATGCACGTGGCACCCTTCCTGACGTGAAGATGTTGATGCAAAATTTCATTGATGGATGATGATGAAATCTCTATGGTCTCCTCTATCTGTTTATATGTTGTTTTTGGATCTGCTATCAGTACCTTTCTTACCGCTTCAACATTTTCTTGTCACTGCAGTTGCACGACGTCCACTTTTATCGTCGTCTTTTAAAAAAAGGTTACCGCGTTTGAATTGAAGAAACCATCAATAAATTGTTGCACGTGATGGGACCTAATGCTGCGACCATTAATCACATTGTCCGGTTTTATTACATTGTTCATAACATCCATCCATCCATATATACTATAACGAGCGTGTTCGGGTTATGTATACTACTTTAGAAATTGACCATCAAAGGCGCAACTACGCGATATAGATTTAAGTGGTCCGTATAGCAGGCAGCGGTGTAAAGTTTAAGTTAATTCTAGCGAAGAAAAAACCTGACATAACACTAGCTTTCTTTTGCTATGAAACCAGCGCACTTAATTTCAAGGTTCGTACCCGCATTATAAACAATTATATTAGTTAAGGGAATGAAGTGATCAAGGTTCGAAGAACCGGCCTTATGCTATTATAATTAACTAACTATGATCTTGGTCTTAAACTTTTTAAATGTATGATAAAAATATATAAAATGTAGAATTCTTGGGTATTGAGACGCGCCAAAGATTGATCTGCACTCTCGCGGCAAATTGTTAAAAGAAATTATGCAGTAGCTCTATTTCAATAATATGTATAATCACCAGTACAATAAACATATTATTTATAAGAATCTATGAATGACAAACACGTTTTACTGATATTTCAAAAATTATAAAATCACACAAACTACGTTATCAACTACAGCATATCGAAGACATTTTGGTGTTGTACAACGCTATCTATATTTATTGGCGCTTCCCAATTAGGTTCCAAAAATATATTAGTAGAGATGCAGGAATTCAAACACAATTGCTCCTAGACAATAATGTTTCATCTTTATCTAGTGCATCTGCATGAATATGTGCATCTGCATGAATATGTGCATCTGCATGAATATGTGCATCTCGTGTCAATCCACTATCTATTCGTTCGTGGAACTAACAATGATAGAGACAAGTGGCTGTGGTACCGTCTATATTTGTTCTATACTATAAAGTGTTTAAAAGTTGCAGATTTCACTCTTGCTACAAATATCTATAATTTTGGTCTTGTATTTCAGAAATTAGAAAGAGGAGATCATACGTATACGAGGAGTATATATATTCTTTATCGTATACATATACGATAAAGGAATCAGCAACAGAACGGTCGACCCCTTTGAACACGCCACTCTCAAACGGCTCCTCTAAACACATTAAATTTTGTGATCAAAAAATATAACCATCCAGTTAATTTTACTTATAATATTTTTTTCTTTTATTTATCGCAATTTCTTTCATTTATATAAACACGATTGTACTGAATAATTTTCAGTATCCCATTGTACAGTTTACTTCTAGACATCCGATCCAAACATGAGTAGATCCTTATAAAAAATATTAAAGCTTCTACTTCAAAATCTCTGGATAAATAGGAGAGATGCAAATTCTTGTGTCTTGGAATTTTGCATAACAACCAAAAATAAACACAATGTAAAGTATGTATACAGTACGTTTTGATGTGTAGAAACATTTTAGTAGGTAAACCCGCTGTTTTAGCATTACAGAATCTTGGCTGCGGGTTCTAACAATATTTATGAAAAGCAAAGTTCGCTACCAAGTATTCAATTTAACAAGTACATATACGTTTATACACGACAGATACAAGTTGATACCTACAAGATTAATGTTTGTTATTAGTACTGCTTGTTTTCATAATTTCTTGCATATGCGTGATCCACGTTAGCTCTACATAGAAATGCTAATTGTCTTATGTATTTGTCATTTAATTCATTTTCATGCAGTACCAAAAAGTTGCATTTGAGTCGTTTATTGACCATTGGGTTATAGTTGTTGTTCAAGGATTGATTATGAAGTAAGTTTTTAAAAAAGAAGAATTCCAAGAATAGATTGTAGTTAATTACAATATGTTCTTTTACATGTAATAAAACACAATTATTAAAGTAACAGGTAAATCACTGTTGCAGCTTGAACGCAGTTACTTCATTTTTGTTTCTTTATGCTTATCTCTGTGCTTTTAAGTTCTTCAATTTAAAACATGGTCGCTTCCATTGCAACGTAGACTTGCAACGTTTGGTGAAAGAACTTCCTTTCCGAGTACTCATCAATAGTCAATTTAAGTTTACTCATAGGCTTAGTTTGTGTTTTCGTGCTCATGGGGTTAGTCTGCAGAAGTTCATTTTCCCGTATTCGTAAAATCTACATGATACGGTGGTCGTGGTAAAGATGCAGATACATTTATACAGTATAGGGTAAATTCAGGAGAGACGCCACCCATTTTACTTGAGGGCTTCCAATAAAAAGGTTTTTGTACTTATTAAAGATATTTATTTCTTATTTTAATTAAACATTTATCTTCTTCAACAAATAAAAACAATTATGAAGTTTTCTTAAGCAGAATCAACAATTATATAAAAAAATAAAAAGGTCTGTAAAGTGGCGTCCATCCCACATCTTGTAGGAGAGATGCCATACTTATGAGGTGAGATGTCATGTACACTACTTCTTCATTTTTATATTTTTCTTTCTTATATTTTTTCTCCTACATTCGTTACAGTATGTGGCGTACATTATACAATCCTCATTAAGCCATTTTTGCAGGCCTTGAGCACTTGATCCAGTCGGTTTTCGTTTTTAACAAAATAATTTTTCCAGCACTCTACCACGAATTTTCAGCATCACTTGGGGGTCGACATATACCAGTAGTCCAGTCAAACTAAACATTTGAAATGGAAAATGGAAGTACATAAGATTTTTTTCTTCCAGCATGCAGGGGGGGTCTAGAAAAGCTTAACTTGAAGTTTTCGACCTCAAATTCATATGAGCTTTTTCCGCCATTTTGAAAAGAATGGTGAAGTGTTATTTTGAAATTATCTCTGTAACAGTAGGTCCGACAAAAAATTTGTATAAAACATTTTTGTCGGCAATACGATTGTCTATAACTTTTATTTGAAACTTTTTCGCGTTACCTATTTTCTATATTTATCCTTAGCAACGTGTTTGTGTCTCAATCTTATCTACCTTTGATAATGACATTTAATGTCGAAACAATTGTAAGGTTAACAATTTATATTAAAACTTGTGAAACTTTAATTAATCTATTGATTTTTATTATATTTTATGATTATGGAGTTCCACAAAGTAAGGCTGGAGACAATAAACTCAATTAATAAAATACAAACACTAAAGGAAAAATAACATTGCTTTAGTGCATGGCGAGTTAAACAATTTCATAATAAATTTTAATTTAAATAACTAGAATGTGCATTCTAGTCTGTCTGGTCTGGATTAATAAACTGGTGTAGTTTATATGCAAGGATATGTTCAATAGATATAAAACAAATATTGAGAATAAGCTTTTATATCCTTTTATAAACTTTTAGTTTTCGATTGTCAAAATAGGTACCTTGGTATTTATAAATACTGTTACTAGCATTTTAAAAATTCTCTATAGTAAAAATGCCATCTTTATTCCAACTACTTTTTGCCAATAATCCACATGTAACGTCATGTAAGATCACATTTTGTAGAGCGAAAAATTCATTACATCATATCAAGATTATAAGGTGGTCATATATTTTACCGTGGCTGCGCCCTTTATTATCCATTCCCTCATTTTTTTACAAAGTGAATGAATTACCTTCCACGATAACTTGCTATTAAATGACATATTCTATAAGCGATTGTATTAAATTCTGATTTTCTTTCTCTATTGTAACGAGCTCATTAGGCTGATATTTATTCCGCTTTGTTTAGAATCTAATTTGGTTTATAAAACGTAATGGGCCGTATTCTCATGCCACTATTAAAGGTGTATTTAATATATAAAAGTTAAATTAAGATCAACAAAAAAAAGAGATAGCTTTATCTAATTCTAATACGTGGGAAAAGGTTAGAATTGGTCGCCATGGTAATTAAACATGCTATTAACTTAATAGTGGCATGAGAATACGGCCCACTATGTTTTATTTTTTGAGTATGAAAGGCAAGTGCATATAAACAAATATTTAAAAATACGGACACTCTCATTTAATGTAAATGTCGTAGTATCCAGTTAAAACCAAGTCATCATGTGTGCTAACAAAATCTATTTCTCGCGGTTTAAATCTTGCTTTAGACACCCACACTTTAAAATTCTCTTTTGCATGATTTAAAAATAAACAAAATGCCGGTTTGTATGCAATAAAATAGGATACAAACCGAACCTATTTTATGATTTTATTATTTTGGAGAAATAATCTCGTATATTGCAATCAAGTCATTGCTCTCATTTATTTAAACAATCTTATTGCTTAAAATGTTGGATTAATTCGTTATGTGTACCTCTTAATAAAATAACGAAGAGAATTTTGTCTAATTTTATTATTAGCGGTGAATGTTGTCATACCGTTTAAGTGTTTTAAATTCAGCTCTTATTTAAAACGAATGCATAGTATACCCTTACCCCCATCTGGCCTAGCTTACATTTCACATTTCACGTACGGTGCCCTTCGTGGTAGCCTCGCGCCGTTTAGCGTTCGCGGAGAATTTGTCCGAGTTTTGCTAAAAGAATTCAGATACGATTACTGTATTAGTTTAATTTGCTGTAAACATACTTTTTTTAAGTTGTGTATCGTATAGTAGGTGTAGTGAGAGGCCAATTTTTATAGAGAGATTCTGTAGAATAATTTTGCGCGAGTTTACCTTTTCATATGAGTTGAATTTAATGAAGAGAATGACCTAGTTCATTTCAAGGAACTTGAGAATTTGCCCTAACTATAGCTTGGTTACCGACTAAATGAGTACCCTTTACTGGAAATTACCTAAATTTTTAGAGATTGTTAATATGTGTAAAAATTACGCGTTAATAATAATAAAATCAAAGTTAATAATAGAAAATATTGTAACGTTCGAAGATGCAGTTTTTGGGTAAACAATTCAAAATTCAGTAAGCTGTTTGTTCCCGCAATTGATAATGTTGTCAGTGTTAATTTTTTTGTGCAATTAGGCTTTTGTTTTAGCCAGTCAAGCCTTTATTTGTGAGATTAAAGTGGAAGAAAAGCTTACGAGGGGTACTAAAACTAAAAGATTACTGTCACGCATATTTTATGTTGAAATATCATTTTTGATAACAAAAATTTATATTGTTTCTTAGTTAAGAAAACGAAAATGTATTTAGAATGGAATCCCAAATTAAGCTAATATGCAGAAATTCATGCTGCAAATAGACTTTTACTGTTAAGTAAATTTTTGGTATTTATATATAATTATTTCAATATACATAATTCAAATTTAATACTCCTTGCTACAGTTTGGCACGACAAAGTATGGTTGGTGACCGTATTTACATACCATAATTAAAGGGTCTTTAATTAGAGTTATGATTAAACCAGAAAAGAGATCCTACTCCTAATTAGTAAGTATTTGCGATTAACAGCCACGACACCTGAGCATAATCTAAATCAATAAGACCTCTCTGTCGGGAAATATGTTAACGTAAGTATAAGTGATTTATGTGTCTATTTAATTTAATGGAATTTTTAATCAGTTGGATTTGAATAGCCCAATCACGGAACCTTTAAAGTTACTTTGTTTACTGAGATTAATATGGTCACAATTGTGTCCCATATGTGGGACTTTCGCCTTTGTGTTTAGCTATGTAGACAACAACTTGCTACATTATCCTATGCATTCTGTCGATCTGCATGGTTTAGTTTTCTGTTTTGTGTGTTTTTTGTATTTTCTTTGTTTTACTTTGGTGTCAATTTTTAAAAACCCTAATATAAAATATCTTGTCTTCACAACTGCTTAAACATGTTCTCACTCCAAAGCGACAATCCTATTGCTGTTGAGAATAAATGACATAATGAGGCAGTTGTAGATAAAATTTTGTAGGATCCACGTGGGATAAAGGCATAATAACACTCGTGTGATTTCACGACTCTGTCTTAAAGTTTCACACTCGTATAATGATGGCTTTATTCCACTAGTAACATAAATAACTATTATTTATTTTCGAAATAGATGAAAAATAAATACTTCGAGAAGAAAATTTTAATTTTGTGATTCTTTGAATAATTGCTACACAATGAATTTAACAAACACTTGTATTATTTATCGTGTCTTTACGTTAAGACATCTTGTCTTAATAGTAAAGCCGTGTAATAATCTTTTCTATGTCAGCTTCTCTGAAAGTATAGTGGCCATTATGCAGAACTGTAACGGAATAGGTCGTCATAAGAAGGAATAAGTCTAATACAGCCGTCAAATGAAAAAAAAACGCACCTCAAGATAGACAAAGGATTGTAGTATGTGCAAACAAAAGAGAAGACTGGGTAAAATTGGCAAAAACACCGAACGTGAGTTATAAAACAGCATTTCAGTGAATAAAATCAGCATGTAATTCTGTGTTGAAAAAAGGAGAGAAAAAACCAAACGATCTTGAACGGAACACACCTTGATAGAATTATGGAATGGCTAGAAGAAGATTGTACCTATACACTGAAACCGTTACCAAAGGTAATTGCCTAGAAGGATGACTATTTACAGTTAAGCATGTACACATACAACCGATAACAATAAATTCAATACAAAATAAAGTAATACGTGTTGAACATGTTCGAGTACTAAACAAAAAAGAATAATTTGGATTGACCAAACTATAATGTTACCTTTTTTGCAGGCGAACATACACGAGGCTGTTCCTGGGTTGGTGCTAGGGTTATCCAACTTCTGCCTTCAGCAAGAGGACGGAATGTACATTTGATAGGAGGAATTCTTGCGGCAGATGCTGTTGCAATGGTACGTCGTAGAAGCTCAGATAGCACATGCAGCCATAGCTTGAATTGGGACCATTATGACACAATGACAGAATGCGACAGAAGATGTTGTTATAGTTTGGGACAATGATCCGTGTTATTCAAGGTTAGAAACTGCCTTACATGATACGGCAGCAACCGTAACATCTATTGAGACTAGCACCTTACTCACCTATGCTGAACCCCATAGAAACGATTTGGTGCAAAATAAAAACATATGTAAAAACTCATTTTGAAATTCCTCCAGTAAGTGCACTAGGAGTTAAAGAACAACGCTTAATAAACCTCGAATAAATTACTGATGCAGACATCTCTAGCACTGGTAGAGATTGTGCACGTGCAGTACAATATTCAACCATACACTATGCATGTCAGTTGGGGTTTAAATGTAGTTCACGGTATCCCAATCATGGTTCTATACAATTCTACTATACAACACCAGCTACTTTCGAACTTCATCTACTTCATACAATTTTTTGGGGCCAAAGTTGAACTATGTATTTGTATAGCTATTATACATTTGATAAACACTATCATTGTTAAATCTTACTTTGGTTACGGTAGGTATGCATAGATTTCTTAAAATAAATTTATATTATCTGCAGTTTGTTTTTATTTTAAAGATAGTACTCGTATAAGAACTTACATTGCAAAAACGTTACCCCATGTTAATGTTCTTCATTTTAAGATAGGATTTCGAAGTTTGATACAATCAATATTAATTACTTTCGAAATACAATGATATTTTCTGAAGTACCTACATACGATTGTTTCTGGCATAAATTTTAGGTTTTCTGAAATACCGGCGACTAACTATCGTGAAATTCAAATGTGATCTTCTCAAATTCAATTACCTAATCTGAAATAGTCACAATTGACAGTTTGTAGAATTAAATCGACTTTTCTAAAATGAAAGTGATTCAATTGACTTTTTCTGAAATATAAGTGGAGGTTTTCTGAACTAAAAGTGAAAAAAAGTAGTTCTCTGTGTCTCATTCGGAAATTAAATATAAGGATTATTCTCCCTAAGTAAATAAAGTTATTATTTCTGTTCATTAGCTTAAACAGTACTCATATCCTAAAAATGGCAAGAAAATTACGTTTAGTCTCTTTTTTAAAGAAAAAGCCGTTAAATTATTACAACCTACTTTCACATAATACCATAGCTCAGTTAAACGGAGCGGGGTGATAATATAACCCTACGTCGCTGCCGCCCAAGGTTCGATTCCAGCTAACTGATTTTTTAAGTTTTCCAAAACACAATTTGAAATGCAATTTTACTCTTCGAAAATGTTTATTGTTTGCATAATTTTCATAAATTGCATAGTTTTGTTTCTTGTTTATTTCTCATAAACTGGTAGTCTTGTTAAATGTCTTGTCTTACTGCTTATTAAAATTTTTTCGATACTCTGTTGCATGTTACTAGTCAAGTTAATTTGATAAGATAAATGCAAGTTATATAGTAATTGAATCAAGAATGCGATGCATACCATTTTCCTGGAAACAAAATATTACAAATTTAATAATTTCCGCTAATGAAACTAGTTACAAATTATTTTTGGATTTTGCGCCTAAATATTTCTACCCTTTTATTTTTTGCCCATGACCAACGCAAAAGCAACTGTGGGAACGCCATCTCCTTTGAGAGCGGAATAACAGTTTTAAAGGTTGTAACATCTAGTAAGATTCTTGTTTGTGGAACTAAACATTTAATACCAATACCAGAGGATATCTTCAAATATGGCCGTTATAATATTTTATATATCTTCTATGTAGATAGCTTGAATCGGTTTAGAACGTTTTGGCGACCCCTTTTGCGACGGAGTTTCGGAGCCAGAACGTTTCAGCGCAGGGTCGTTTCGGTGTCAACAGTCATAATATCAATGTTAATAGTGACATATTATAAAATGTATCAGACAATAATCAATAATGTATTATCCACAAAATGGGGTTTGCTAATTGGGAAACGGTAACAACTTTTAACCGCAGTTAAAGCTGTCAGCTGCTAGCTAACTAATGTGAGGTCGTGGGTCTCACAAGAGGTCATCTATAATGAGCACCAAGAATCGTCTAAAATAGCTCCAGTATTTGCCGATAAAATCTGAAAAGAATAACACATTTGCGACTATTTACTACCAATGTGGTCGACTTTTCCCAATATTGATTCCTTGATAGTTGTAAATATAAACACCAAATATCACACATATAGATAATAAGTCTTCAAGTGAAATATACAGTGCTCTATTATCAATTAAACAAATTATCAGGTAAATCAATCAGGTGTGATATTTTCAATCAAGGTAAAATAGCCTTGTTAAAAATTAAATGTAGGCTATTAATTTTTATATACATTTGAACGGGATGAGAATTCATGCGAACAGGACTTACTTTAAATCTGACTAAAAGTTTAGATCTCAAAAATGTAACCAAAATGGCACAGTAAATTAACGCGACTACCTGTGCTAATCAGATTGCGCAATCACTACCATCAGATTTTAATTGTTTAACCATTCCATTACGGAATCAAGTTATAAGTATTCACTCGCAAGTATTTCTAGCAATGTAAACTGATAAAAAATATATGAAATAGATACATAGGTCTAAGTGCTACATGCACACTAGGGAAAAACCATATAACACAGAAAATTTTAATATACAAGTATACAGTAATGTTTTATTTATAGTAAAGGATTGTCAAGCGTTATTATTATCATTAATAGTTTCTGCAATATAAGTGACTCACGATATAGATGTGTTCTTTCAATCTGAATAGGAACGCGACCAACCAGGTTGAACGTAGTGTGATCCAAGGAGACCAACCAAGCAACTGTACGTGGGCAAAAAGCTCAACGTAAAGATGTTTTAACAACACAAAAATACAACGAAGTGTATGAAGTTAAGGTAGAATAAAAACTGTAATACAAAAAGGTCTGTAACTTCTTTCTGTAACTGTTCTTTCAATCTGAATAGGAACGCGACCAACCAGGTTGAACGTAGTACGATACAAGGAGACCAACCAAGCAACTGTACGTGGGCAAAAAGCTCAACGTAAAGATGTTTTAACAACACAAAAATACAACGAAGTGTATGTAGTTAAGGTAGAATAAAAACTGTAATACAAAAAGGTCTGTAACAAACAGAATCAATTACCAGAATGCACCAAGCAAAGTTAGGATAAGTACCATAGATGGAAGGCGATCTAGTGATAAAGTTACACCGCTTCCAAACGCGGCTAACGTCGATTAAATATTAAATCCTGTCAAAAGAATTGCAGTATAAGAGATTGAACGTAAAGAAAAGCTAAACAATACGAACCTCGAGAAGGCGCATCTAACTTCCAAAAGAACTAGCGGTAAATCCCTTACGGTACCAATAAAATTTGAAATCATTACCAAAAATTAATTAAAGATCTGCACAAATGCAATTCCCATTTCATAACATTAAAGGAAAATAAGTTTTAACCACGATGCTACTAAAACATTCTTTTAAAGAAGTTGCTTCACAATCGAACCGACAAAGTGTAAGTCGTATTAACAACAGGAAGTTAGTTCCGATCAAAATGGCAACTAAACATAGAGAAAATACGAAAATCCCTAACGCTATACAATATAACACAAAAGCATAGTTATACATGGTGCTACGCAATTAGCACGTAACAAATGTTTTCAGTCTTTCATGTTTTCATTAAACATTTACGAAAAATTCAAATTTTCAGAATTTTATAATTCTCAAGGTCTAACATATCAAAAAAAATAAATTAGTTATAAGTTGCGAGCATGTTGTAAATATTTTTCTTAAGATTCACACTTGTAATAAATTTAAAGAATGTGTCTGTTGCATGTATCTGATTTAAAATATAAATACCGTAAACATTTTCAAACAGCAGTGGATCGAAAATTTTGGAAAATGATCGGTTGGAGGGGTTCTTTTCAAGTCAGATTGGGTAAAGTTTTTTAGCAGAAAATGTTTACATTTTGAGTACGTAATTGTGAAGTTGTATGCAGATGCTATGTTATTGAAGCATAACGCATGCCTTTATCAGTCGATAGTGACACTAAAGTTACTTTAATTACAAAAAAATAAATTTGTTGTCCACAAGAACTCAATTTCTATCCTAAAAAAGCACATATTTCTGATTATGGCAAAAATATTTTATTCGCAACACGGAAATCTTAAAAATTAAACAATGGAGATTTATTTTAAGAACTACATGAAAATCAGATTTTCAAGGGTGTAGTAGGTGTGCAACGAAACTGTTACATCGTCATCAAATTACTTCAATTTTTAAGCAATTAAAAACTCATAAAATTATAAATACATACATAGAAACAACGCGAATAACACAATTGGCGCCGAAACGTACTTTCGCCAAAAAAACCAGCGCCGAAACGATCTGTCACCGAAACGGTTCCATACCGGCTTGAATACATTCTTTTAAGCATGCGTTATTGATTCAGTTCCAATCCTTTATTTATTTCATGATTTATAGAGTTTCATCATATAAGGTTAGAAATAATTAACAATCTTTATTAATTGAGTTAGAGCAATCCTAAAATATAAATACTAAGGCAACTCAAGATCACAGATACACATCTAGGTCCAAATCGCGAATAACACATTTAACATTTTTTAAGTTCCTTCATTTCCTTTCTTGTGCCGCCTTTCTTTCAGGATACCATTGAATGTATCATTCTATAGTGTATTTCAAATACTTTTCGATATATTTGACAAAAAGTACCTACTTAGAAAATTATAATACAGGGTGTCATGAGATAGAACGCATTTATTTTAAGGGGTGATAGAAGACATCAAAAGAAACAAAAAAGTCTTAATAAATTTTTTTCTATGTTAATAGGCTTTCGAGTAATTTAGAAAAAACCATTGCCATATCTGGCAACCTTGCTTAAGTATAATCGCATTCTGCAACTGAAGGTCTTGAATTAAGATCGGTTAGTCTAAACAAACATACGATGGCAGCCGTTGTTTTGCTGAAAAAGTTAAATGAAGCACGTTTTACAGCTTTATATTACAAAAGGTTTTTAAAAACAGTAAATGAAGAATCTAGGTCAGGATACGATCAACATCTGTGTAAATATGAATTCAGATCAGATTACAAACATCATTTTTATCTGCTGTTAATTTGAAATAAATAATAACGCCAGCGGCGGCGTTATACGGGTGAATACTTACTCCCAAATGACGGGTTAATTAAAAATACAATTGTTTTAAGTGTCATAGTGCAATGAAGCCATTTAAAAAATTGTTTGTAATTGCACAAGTTTTTTAGTTAGTTATTAAAAAACAGGGGGAATACAGAAATCAATTTAACGAAAACAATACCGCATCGGATTATGCAATTTGTTAATTAACACGCATTAAGTTATGGGAATTGTTAGTGCAATATTCAGTAAACGCAATTAATAGTATCCAAGAAAATTTAGATAATATTTTTAAGTCGGCATTTATAAACGAGATTACCATCCCTTAAGAAATAACAGTATTTGTAACGTATTACAATACATACATACATAATACATCCCCCTTTTACCGCATTTTTGCAGTGTCGGGGTTCCACACAAACTCTTATGGGAGTGCAACGGAGGTAATGGAGCTATTGTAGCAAGTACATTACGCTCCCCCATACTTTAACACTCATACAACTTTCATACTTTATCCTAAGAAGTTCAAACCCGATAGTACTAAATTTTTTAAATTCAGTCGCAACCGAGGTTTGAACCCCTGTCCCTCTGAACGAGTGGTAGGATCTCTACCACCACCACGGAGGGCCTACGTTTTACAATAATTGCCAATATTTCATTCGTAAATAATCTCCATTTTACTAAAAGGTTTCAATGATGCTGTTTGTTGTTATGATGCTTTCAACTTTGTTAAATTTTTATTGCAGTTATTAGAAAACCCCATTCTGCATACGTAGGGATCATGGTAACACTTAAAAAAGTCAACTTTTTAAGGGGTGGTACTTAGTTGTTTCTAACAGTTGAGATAAAGGATGCAAAAACACAATGTTGCATCATCAACAATTATGCATGGAATAATACGAATAATACTGGTAAATATTTCTTGTAGTGCCTAAAATAACGGCTTTTAACTTTTTAAGTTGGATCGAGTTGGATTTGGTTTTTGTATGAAAATAAGCAGGATGCTTTGGCTCTTTGGTTTTTTATAACTTCAGCAAAATTTGAATTTTAGCAACAAAAAGCTCTTGCAATTTAGAATTTTTAAAATAAAAGCTACAACATTTCATGTTTTTTTAAGTTATGTAGCTGCAAATACTATGTCTCTTTTTTATTTTTAATTTGGTTTCAATAAGTTCCATACAAGAAAAGTAATTTAATTTTAAATCTCAGTCTGGAAATGCCGAGAAATTATTAGTTCAAAGTAGTGACAACTTTAAGCATCCAAATTTTTATTAATAACAAAGATTTTTAAATTTTGTCACCGATTCTAGATGCCTTGAACATTTTATAATCAAACACCAATATATTTTTTATTCTTTACACAAGTTGGATATTTACCTCATTGCGCGGTTTTTGTTAAGGCTCGTCCCACAGTGACCGGTTGACATTGCAAAATTACTGATTCTGAAATTCGTTAATTGTTCTCTTCAAAAATATCAATTAATTTAATACGACATTCAGTTAGTTCTATAAAATTATTACTTCTTTAATTAATTTAATCAGCCAAAATATACCGGACGCCTATGATTTAAAGAGCTTTTTGACAAAGTGTTTATCTTATCTCACTCTAAAATGGTACTAAAAACTGTTATTACATAAAAAAACTCGTGCATTGACAAATCATTTCAAGTTCAAAAAACTAAAACTCAGCATTATTTCACTTTTAAACGGGTATTATTTACACATCAGGCACTGACCCAAATAATCTTAAACAAAACGTGCTTTATTCAAGTTCAACAAACATCCACATCAGCATTTTGTGCGAATGTAGAGCAAGTTTTAATACAAAGTTTACAAGTTGTCACGTTTCTTAATTGAGTAAAATGAATTTGTAATTGTAAAAAGAATCTAATTTTACGCGGAAACGACATACGATAGGATAAAACGTTATTAAGGTTTGTTATGATAGATGAGATGCATCTGCCGACAAAGCCCCATTCTTAAAGTATTATTATTAACGCGGCAAAATGATGTTAAGGTTTCCAACTTTCTTATTTTTTCTGAAAAAGTGGTACGTTCTAGAACAAAGTTGTTTCAGACTTTTTGTTCCTTTTGGTGTCTTCTATCACCCCTTAAAATTAATGCGTGCTATCTCCGGACACCCTGTATACATTCATGTCCACTTCTGAACCTAGTGAATCTAACCTCAAATCTTAACTCGACTTATTTGTTTCTATAACCTAAAACCACTTTTTTAAAAATTAACTAATCTAAATTTATTAGTCGGTTGTGTTCTAAAACTTATACTGCGGGGCGTTTTAATATTCTATGTGCCAACGCCAAACCTTTTATCGTTACTTTTAGCCTTAGGGAGAGTTTAATTTACATCATTATATATGGGAATTAAGCCACACTCAACGTTAAGTAGAAGTTAAAAGTTTTATGCAATTGGCCTTAAGTGATTTTTGTTTACGAATAAGAAATTTCCACAAAAAAAGTGTAAATTATAAGCGCATAAAAGTTCGTTACAACCTAACCACAAATGTATACATGTAGTATCTAATCGGCCTAAACTAAAATCAATGCATCTCCGTTAATGTACCGTGGTTTGTTTTTTTGTTTTCCCCTTATTTTAAAATTCTATCAGGGTGTTATTAAGTTACCAATGTACTGCATATCGCATGGAATCCTCTTGTTTGTTTTTGTACTACAAAGATTCTTAAGTATTTTCTTCGTCAACAAAAGAGAAACAGGTTTTATTTCACCAAAAAATTCAAAAGAGTAAATTGAAATTTCATTTCTGAGTAGGCCCTTTTTTCTGTCTTCAAATATCAAAAACCACAAATGCGAATGGAAACCTTAAGTTATTTGCATGTATTGTAAGGCTAAGGGGTTAGGATATACAAAATTCATGTTTCCTTTCATTTGTGTAGAAGGAAAGAACCAGAAGGATTCTAGTACAGAATCCGTAGATTTTTGCTTATTTCAATAAAATTTTACATGGATATCCTTACAATGTCCTTCGTAGGTTATACGCAAGGATATTTATCGGCTAAGGGATGCTTTTCCAATCCATACAACAAAACAGGTGCTTTCAAGCACTTTCCTGAGACTGCTGTCAAATAATTCAGGATATTTTAGACCAGCCACGAATACCGAGAAATGAAAATTCAAGATAAAACCTGAACATAAATAAAATTCATGGCTGGAGATGCTGGACCAAAACTTAACGTCTCTTTTTTTATCGAACTAATGATTTTTCTGCACGATGTAGTTATACCAATTTTCAAGCGAACGCTTTTTCAAAAATTAATTCTGGATTATACTCGAGGGCTGCTAATGTGAAATCAATGGCAATATCTTTTCTTTTTAATAAAAGCTATGGATTATGATGAAGCGAAACAACGCGAGCACCAATTAAGTGGAAAAACGTGTTATTGACATCATTGATAAAAATATAAAATATAAAGCAACCCCCTTGTCTCCTACACGTGGCAGTAGAACTGAAGTGTTCTCAAGTTTTGATTTCATGTTTTACGTGTAATCGTAAACATGAAAGCATTAGGGGGGGGGAGAGTTGTTTTATTTTTAGTTTACATAATGCGCACGCAAAAAGACAAAGGATATTCTCTCTGGTTCTCAATTTTAAACTCAAATTGGAAAATAAATGGAATTTTTAATTGGGATGCAGGAACTTTTAAAATTACTTAAATTACAATATCAGATTAATGAATGCATTGTTTTTGTTATAATATTTTCAAAATACTGATAATGGATAATTTTTAAATTTGAAAATATTTCAGATGCATGTTTTTTAATGAAAAATCGTTTGACTTATACATTAATTCTTTTGTAGTGTGGGTAATATATAAATAAAGGATTGAGTGGATAATAGGTAACACTAGAACAACTAAGTTTTAAGAAAGGCGCATTTTTTTAACTCTAATGTATTACTAATGGAGTAAAACATTTTATTTATTCATATCTTTTTATTACTTTCTATAATAGCAGATATAGGTCATGGGAGAATACCACTATACACATGTTCAGGTGTATGAGAGATAAAGCCTATATGAAATTGGGCTAATTATGTAATATCAATGTCAGATGTCGCATATAGCTTATCCACTCAGCACGTTCATTAGGGTAAAATGTAAAACAATTTATTCTGATGAAAAGTTCAGTTCTATAGTACACATAATAGTTATGCAGGAATTTCCAACTGACATCAGCTGGAGATTGAAACAAATGTTATAAAAGTATATAGATTTGGTTTGTAAAGATGTATGGTAGGGTCAATAAGCCAGTAATTGACCACTTAAGAGATTTTTCAGAAATATAAATTTATCACTTTGTAATATATTTTTTTTAAACAAAATAAAAAATGGTATAAAGTGCAATTATAGTCTAAGACTCTAATGGACGGTTTCACAAAGCTTGATTAAGTTCTGATTAGCTTAATCGTGATTAAATTTGAAATCCAGAAATTTCATTGGCTGAAATTTAACAGATCTGAAATTTTATCCAATTATATTTCTGGATTTCAAATTTAATGATGATTAAGTCAATTAGAACTTAATCAAGCTTTGTGAAACCGGCCATAAATATCAATAATACACAAATTAAAAAAACATTTTGTTTCATAGAAAAAAAATATAAGAGTAAAAAAGTTAGAATTTTCCAGTAGTTAACCACAAACTACCCAGTGTTTGACCAAATTTTTCCCAGTAATTGACCAGTGTTATAATATAACGAATAAAACATCAGTTTTTTATTATTTTATTATATATTGTTATAGAGCCACATAGTATGTATTGCATAAAGAAAAACGAACATTCTTAAAAAATATCAAAATATATGTATATTATTTCTGATGACTTTATGCTAAAAACAAAAATTGAAAGAAAAATTACCAGTAGTTGACCATCTTACGAAGCCAGTGGTTGAGCAGTAGGTTTGTGCGAACAAATACTGGAAACAGCTATTTATTTGAAATTTTAGTAAGAAAAACAGGAACAAGAGTAACTTACTAATCTTGTAGGGGTGACAAAAAACTAAATTCTCTGCATAAAACTAGTGGTTGGTCAACCTCCTGGAAAACTGATAAGATTTCGAATTCTGTAATTGACCACCACAAGTGTGAATTAAAAAAATATATATAACAAAAATTTATTAGTTCGACCTTTCTACTACTTGCACAATATGTATAATAAGACGATTTTCATTAAAATCCCGAATGATTGCAGATTTCAATAGAGTTGTTTGCTTGCCATGCTTACTGAAAAAGCACAAATTCAGCTGTCAAATAAACGAATACAAATTCAACATGTATTTAGACAACCGTTTGACCTAGATAATGCAGCAATGTGGCACCATATAGTAATTAGAGGTGCAATAATCACTTGAGAAACATAAATTATTCATAAAGATGTACTGGTATCTTATTTTTTTCTTTTAAAATGAAATTTTTTCAACTACTGGGTGATGGTCAATTACTGACTTACTCGCCCTATACGAGAGTGGTCCCAGAAGTACCCGACTTGACCAAGAGGTGGCGGTAGTTGTTTGAAAATATCACTGTATTGGAAAGTACGCAGTCTATAAAGCATATGTTTCAAGTTTGAAAGCGCCACGTTGTTCAGTATTTTTTTGGCAGCCATCAATAGTGAACGTTGTCAGTGAATTTATGAAAATGGAGAAAATTGGTCATCGTTATGTGATACAATACTTTTATTTGAAAGGCCTCAGCCCAACCAATATAAAAGCTGAACTGGATTCTACTCTGGGTGAGTCTGCTCCTTCGTTTACAACAGTTAAATTTTGGGTAGCTGAGTTTAAACGAGGCCGTACGAGCTGCCAAGACCAGCATCGCAGTGGTCGAACAAATGAGGTGACGACTACAGAAATGGTGAAGAAAATCCACAAAGCGGTACTTGATGATCGTCAACTGAAAGTGCGCGAGCTAGCAGACATTACGGGCATTTCAAAAAGTGCGGTACATCGAATATTATCTAAAAATTTGGACATGAGAAAGCTGTGTACAAGATGGGTGCCGCGTTTGCTCACACTCGGGCAAAAACAGTGTCGTGAAAATGTTTCAATTGAGTGTTTAGCGAAGTTTCACAGCAACAAAGCAGAATTTTTGCGCCGTTTCGTAACAATGGATGAAACATGGGACCATCATTTCACACCCGAGACAAAAGAACAATCGAAACAATGGACTCAAAAGGGAGAACCGGCTCCAAAGAAGGCGAAGACCGTTTCATCTGCAGGAAAGGTTATGGCGTCGGTTTTTTGGGATGCGCGTGGAATAATTTTTATTGACTATCTCGAAAAAGGAAATCAACGGCCAGTATTATTCAAACGTATTGCAACGTTTGAGCGAAGAAATCAAGCAAAAACGGCCGCATTTGGCTAAAAAGAAAGTGTTGTTTCATCACGACAACGCGCCAGCTCACAAATCCGTTATTGCAATGGCCAAAATTAATCAATTAAAGTTTGAATTGCTACCTCATGCACCATATTCGCCTGATTTAGCTCCCTCGGATTATTTTCTGTTCCCAAGCTTGAAAAAATGGCTCAGTAGTCAAAGATTTTCCAACGATGAAGAAGTGATGTCAGCAGTTAATGGCTATTTTGAGGAGCAAGACAGTTCTTATTATAAAAAGGGTATCGAACTTTTTGAACACCGCTGGCAAAAGTGTATAGAGCTGAAAGGAGATTACGTTGAAAAATAAATAAATCTTTTTCCAAAATTTTTGTGTTTTCTTTGTTGGGTCGGGTACTTCTGGGATCACCCTCGTATAATACTCTGATATGTAATAATGTACAGCCCGTACCAATTCCGTTGACGAAAAGGGGATTTCGAATTACTAGAACCGGCAGTTAGAAACACTATTGTTTGGCGCGTCATACTGTAGTGCAGTGCCGTGCTAGAACACGTAGTGGTTTTATTTATTACAGTTAATGAGATTATGTTGTATCACCAATATACAATTTATTAACAAAAGATTAGCACGAATGCGTATAATATTACGATTTAAAAAAATAACTCATCGGTAAACATAGTTTAATCCCTTTAATTATTGAAAGTTAATGAGATTATGTTTTATCATTTACATATAATTTATTTACAAAAAATTAGCACATGCGTCGGTACATAGATAGGCATATATTAACGGACGTTTGCCTTTCCCTGTATTCCATTTGACCTTTTTTGGTTACATATTATTATCGTTCCTATCATTTACACACATACCTATTTTTACAATTTAGAAATCTACACAGTAACAATAAGTAATAGTAATATAGATTCCATTAGTTAATACGTTTTCATCAATTTATTTGGCATTTTAACGTATTCTTTTTAGGGCCGCAGTGAGTGATTTTGGCGCCTGAGGCGGACCATACTAAGGCACCCCTTTAGGAAGTGCTTTAGATATCTTTTTCAGCTAAAAAATCTAAAGAATTTACAAATTCATATAAACTAGGATGGATCGAATATAAACCGACCACTATTTTTAATTATTTATTAGACTATTATTTTACAAAACAAAAATATTCTATTTTTCTTATAGCTTCCAAATTTACCTACGCATTTTCGCCAGCGGGTCGGAAGTCTCTAGATTCCTCTGTCGTAGAAAGAAGGAAGACGTGTGTGTAGTCAGTTGCGCATGAACAGCTCCACCTGTTGATCATCATCGAAACTCTCCACGCTCCTTTTTAAATGGCCCAAACTTGTGAAAATCTCGCGGTGAGAGATCAGGAGTTGCAGGAAGGGTATTCTAGGATGGTCCAGAACAATTCAGCCAATGTTCATTGTGTGTGGGTCGCGGTATGCGGTCTGGCGTTGTCGTAAAACAGCAACATGTGTCGGATGGGAAAGTCTCGTCTTTTGAACCGGTAGGCTACTCGTACCTTCTCCAAAAGCTCGCAGTAATAGGCAGCATTAACAGTTCTGCGATTATGAAGAAAATCCACAATAAAACACCTTTAGAGCCTCAAAAACATGATAGACCGGGGTGGCATAACCGTCCAAGCCCAACCACATTGAGGTTGGATGCGGTCGGGCAGTGGTCCCATATTTGTGGGGAAAGTCCGAAGCTGGACTAGGGGTCATATGCTATGCCGGGAGAATAGACCCCGACGAGTGAGTACGTTTGTACTCACTATTCTCCCGGTATTATAACTCCATAACCCTATAACTCCTATACTCCGGAGCCAATAACTCCGGTACGAGCCTGCAGAGCTAGGAGCGGTTTGGATAGGTATACTTTGCACTCACCAATGTGTACTGGCATATTGCAATAGCATTAGTTAGCTAATTCAACGTATCTCAATTCGTGTTCTCGAAAGGGAGACCGTGGTGATTAGGTATCTAGGTGCGTCACGTTAAAATAATGCTACCCGAATAGTGATTCTATTCAATTAGTGGTTAACTAACTAACTGTTCCGAAAGAGCTAGGGTGGGCTGAACAGACCACACGACGTCTATTACGCTTAAGGGGTGTTGAAACGAATGCCTACCCTCTCACGCTCAAGACAATTTCACTCTAATACGGGTACATACCAGGAATCTAGAATGCGTAGACTAAAAAGAAGCGCTGTCAAGGGCATACTAGGCCTATAACTTAGAAGTCGGGGTGGCAGAAACATTAAAAAACCATTAAAAACCAAGTACCGCCACATTTGAGGTTGGATTGGACCGGGGAGTCCCAACATGGGACCATGTTGGGAATAGCTCAAAACTGGACGAGGGGTCATATCCTCGGAGACGGTCGGTTTATAGCTCCGGTACTAGCCTGGAGGATTAGCAAAGCAAGGATAGTAACATCACTCCCACCAGTACGTAGTGGTAGCATTGCATTTGCAATGGTGCGCTAATTTAGCGTAACTCAATTCGTGTCTTCGGACGGGCAATGAGCACCCGAAATTTCAAGCAGACATATCAAATACTTCAGTATCAAATAGGGTCTATTTTAGTTACCTAGATGATAGGCTATGAGGAGGAGGAATGCACCAATCCACCAGGAGGATGGCGCTGTCATGACCTCCACACCACCCTACCACCACTGACAGTCCCGTTCTATTTTTATCCTACTTGGATATCCGTATTGGATATAATTCTAATCCAACTCTGTTTTGTACGGTTTTTTCTTCATTTAGAGGCAGTTGCTACTAATGAAAACACAACAAAATAAAGAAAACGGTTGGAAATCTTTCTTTTTAAATAAAAATAAAACTTTGTTTCGTGCTGAGAAAAGATAATTTCACGTTAGGAATGACATAATACTGTTATAAAACCACTAATATAATAATAAAATAACTTTGAGCAATAAGAAAATAGTAATATTAAAAAGTCTTCTGATATCGGTTTATATACAGAAAATATGCTACGTTAGCGTAACACTTGGATATATACCGCTTTGCTTTTGCACCTGTTGTAATGTTTCCAGTTTAAACTTGTAACGTGTTAAAATTTCAGGATTCATTTTAATGCATTCGAAAATATATATTTATTATAAATAATCTTAGTACGGCCCTGTATATTCGAATATATTTTGTCAGTTTAAAATTGTAGATTCTATTCTGATCATAATAATGCTTTGCGTTAGTTTAGAAGCAGCTGCAAAAGCCATTGCCATGTAGATAAATTTGTTTAATATCAAGATAAAAATTATTTTAGAGACAAATACGTATAAATGTATTTAAATCAAATTTCTGTTTCCGCTATGTGCTTATTTCTTGTTTGCTGGATAGTTTCTGCACAAAATACAGATAATGGCATGTCTGGTCCGTTGTTTTATCGGACCTCCTGTGAGAAAGTATTCTGTCGTCTCAATAAAATAACTTCTAGAATGATTTTTCGTGATTGGGGCATTGTGTCACTTTAGATTTCAACAGGGTGGTCATTTTTCCCTTTCTTAAAAATATTAACAGAAAGTTGTTTTGCATCCCCAAGTGACAGTCTAAGACAGACAGTCTGAGACGGAGAGTCTCCTAGTGGCTTTCGAGCCTAAGCTGCGGGCACTTCGCCCCCAAAAACTCCTGATGGCGTTTGACGTTGATTTGTGTTTTCAAAATTATATTGTAAAAATTAAAAGTAGAATCTGATACAGTTTGCAAATGCGAATAAGTTTCAGTTTTATCGTTCCGTTTACAGAAAATAAATTCAAGGAATTTAGATTACAGTTTAGCACTTTGCTTTAGTAAAGTCAATAAATAATCTAGTGTGCAGTCAGTTTATGATTAGTGGAGCTAATTCAATATCGAATTTGAATTTTAAAGCTAAGTAAACTTCGGTCCGTTATTCTTCCATTGTAATAATAATATTGTGAATTGCAGAATTTGTGCAGGATCGAAATTTTATTTACGTTAAAATAATACAACCTGATAATGAAATTAGTGTTAACGTGAAAACATTTAAATGATTGACGTTTCTTTTGGAACTATACGAGTTTTAAACTTTTATTATTGAAAGGTAATGGCCAAGTTATTAAAGACATTATTTCAGCAAACTTCAGTTCCTGAATTCAGTTACTATCTTTACCATCTTTACCAGGGTTCACAATTCTACATTTTAATGTGCGAGGTAGTTTGTACCTAAAGTTAAGTGAAACAAAAGGCAATATAGTGTTGTGGATTTTATGTGTTTAAAAAGGTTTTACAATCTATTTCGGATTAGCTGATGAACATTATTTAAGTAAGTTGTTTTTAGCCTCTTATCATATTAAATAAATTATGGTTCGATTGTTTTATGAAATATTTCTTCGAATAAATGAGAATTAAAACTAGTTATGGTTGTGATAATGTTGGCTCACTCATTTGTTGAAGTTATTCATTTACAGTAATCCGCTTAACGTTAACCTGACTAATCACGATTAGTTATTGAATTCAATAAATTTAATCAAAATCGTTTTTCACATGTGGATCCTGATCAAGTATCGTAATGATTTTATATCAAGTATTGTAATGACTTTAATATAATTTAATAATTTAAGTGAATGGCGCTCATATTCCTTATTATTTCTATAAAACCATATTTTTTCTTTACAATCTATAAACTTAAGAGACCAGTACCTACGCCCTGAATGATAATTTGTCAACAGAAAGACATCTTTCGCCGGTGCATAAGTGCAGTAAGTACCGTTCTTAGTTTTAAGTGAGCAATTTCAGTAAATATTTAGTATTTTGATGTAGCGTAATAAGTGTGTTACAATTGACAGTTCAATCGTGAGGCCTCAAATTAATATAGCTACAAACTATGCCTTGAATGTTTGAATATCGTGCATACCTGTCACAGCTCATGCATTTGTATTGTATACTCTATCTAGTATGTAGAAATGTAAAATTTATAAAACCCATGTACATATTTATTAAACAATAACTGCATCCACTTTTTCTTTTATATGAGGCAAGATTTACCTTACATTGCAGTAAGGATAGGTTTCTCAAAGGATCTCATGCTAGCAAATTGTATTAAATTCACACTAGATTTTATGTTTGAACGCTGAATTTCTTTGAAAGTAAATAATTTTTTAGAAGATTAGAGTATGCTTTAAAGTTACCCAAAAATACATATTATAAAGTTGCTGAATACAGCTTTATTAATACATCATAGTCGTAGATCTTTGTAATAACGTCCTAGAAACGTCATTTATTGAAAGTTAGATATGGCTTCTCGATATATTGAATAAGAGAGCAAAGCGTCTGTTAACACGACCTATGACGTCACGATATAGAGAAGATCTATAACCGTAGCAAAGTTTACATTAATTAAATATCACTCATCAGTTAACGTATTGTATTCAATTACAAAAGCTAATTCGAAAATCACAAAAATGTTCGCAGCAATGTTCCCTTCCTGATACTCGGTTTAGCTGCACCGTTTGAGTTTTCTGTCAATAAACGAAAATGCAAATTTTAATTTTATGGAAATTATTTTCGAGAAACATTAAGAATTTAATATTAAAAACTTTTTAAAACTGATAAAAAATTTTCACATTTCTGTTAAATAAAAACCAGACTCATAAAAAATTTACGGCACAATATATTTCCGTTGTCCATCTAATAAATGATTCAAGACAGGCAGGCAACATCGCAGGTGAGATGCAGAAAATTCAACGAAAAAGAGAGTAAAGGAAATGTGCACTGACTGAAATAGAGACAAAAGAATGATGCAGAGCTGTAGTGCCAGCTTATGTGATATGGGTTTCATCTGATAAATATGATATGAGGCCGACATCTCTGGTGATATTGATAGCGACCGTTTTCAGTGGCGTATGTTGTCAACACCCCCCATGCTCTCTCATTTTACCACCCACGAGTCACCTCTGAGTTATAGAAAAGGAAATAGCTCGATTTTTCACAGAAAAGGAAATGTGTGGTTTACGCCGTGGTCACCGCCCCTCCGCGATGCGAGCCGAACGGATATGAAATTTTTATCTGCATTTGTTTTTTTTGCTACCCGTTTCGATACACAATGGGAAGTGTATGGAAATTTACACGCTCAAGTGGATTTAGCGCTTCGGCAACAGAAAACTGAAAAACATCACCAAACGGAACGTAACAATTGTGAAATTAAATGTAAAATTTAATTCTCTTTTGCAAAAATGGTTAAAAGTGGTGTTCTTTTATGTGTGTTAGTTATTAGGGTTTACTGCGCTTTTTAACGTTGAAAAAGTTTCAGTTTTACAGCTCATTGGAGTTTCATTATTTACAATGACCACTTGTTGGGCGTATTTCTGATTCACAATGCAATATGCTCGTCAGACTTGCATTGTTAACGTTTTATTGCATTCCACGAAATGTTTGCTTACAGCCCAACGTAATATAAAATAATTTAGGAGGCTTGGTAGTAATGTGAGATAATTAACTTTGATGTTTCTGGAAAAGTAATGTTTCTGGGGCTTTTTTATACGCATAATAATATTTTTAATTTTAGAAACAAGATTTTTAACGTTAAAATGCGGTCATTTCTGTAACACGTACGTTGTTTACATGGTGGTTCAAATAAATAAATCTCGTATTAATCATAAAATGTAAATATTACGCTGGAGCCTTAGAAATTAACTTCTTAAAATGCAACTGCAGTTTAGATGCAAATTTAGAATAGCAACACATTACATAGGAAAACTGAAAGGGTTTACGGTACATAATGTATTCTTCCCATCCTATAGTTCCATTCCATATTGATATTTAGTTTATCTTTTGGATATAACTGGATGAGTAAGTACAAATCTTGCCTTTATTATAACAAAAGATTATGAGATTGCTGCAGTTTTGTTGTAATCAGTTGAACAGATATGAAACAACTGCAAACACAAAGAAGTTCGTTCAATAGACCAGAGTATTTGTTCTTTAGAAACATTTTAATCAGCAAATATTCCATCAAGAAGAAAACAAAAACTATAAGCCTTGGTAGCTCGCCACTATTCTATTCTTTTCTAAACGTTTTAAATTTAATATTCTTAAATTCCTGAAACTATATAACATATTAAAATTCAAAATTCAAACGTCATAATCAGAACGTCCACATTACAAAACATAAAAAAATATCTATGAAACTGTTTAGTTAGCACTCTTGAAACGATAGAAACTTTTTTCAAACTCCTGCTTTTAGATCTTCAGTTTTACTAGATCATTTGTAAAGAGCTCAATGTTGCAAATAATTATTCCGCTTTGTTTTCAATTTAATTTGGCGTAATAATAATAAAGAAAAAATTATTTTTGGATGCGACAGGCAGCTGTATCTCAAAAAAATTGTATAACCGCAGATAGTCTATTGAAACCAAGTTGACACTTGTGTAAATAAAATGAATTTCCCACGTAGATGGCGATTTTGTATTTAGTCACGTATTCACTTCAATTCAGTTTAAAAATCATCTAAAAAGCGAACAGAATGCTAGCTTGAAGCAATAAACTTGGGTTTACCAGAAACCTAATTTATTTTATGATTTCGCTCTGGAAAAATCATGCCTTATACTGACTCGAGTTTCTTTGAATTTGAAAAGTTTATAAAAGAACGGTTTTCGCAAATCCCTGCCGAAATTGCATGCCATAATTGCCACAAAAAATATGTTGGTCAAACTAAAAGAAATGCACCCACTAGAGAAAAAGATCATATATATTGTATTAAAAATCAAATGTGTAATAAGTCCGCTGTGGCAGAGCATGTATGGAGTGAAGGTCATAAAATAAAAAGTGTAAAACTATTAGAAGAAATGAACCAGTATCATTACCTTAATATAAAGGAAGCTATATACATGTTTTTAAACAAACATCATCTTATGAATTTTGATTTGGCCCCCTCCATAACGATTTATTTGACATACTCCTCACTTTTAAATAAGATTTTAATGTGCGAGTTGTTGGATGGATTTTTAATTTGTTGATTTTAGTTTATATACAACACTGATGATACCTACTTTGTAGGAGAAATATATTTGTTGAAACAAAAATTATTATTTTTAATAATAAAAATAAATTTACAGGATAGTGTTTTGTATTATTTATAATAATCAATATACCTGTAGTGTACTAAAATGAATCAATATACAAAATTTAATTTTCGATAACAAAAAATATATATGTATTGTAAAAGTTTGAAAAATATTTTCAAACGTTGGACGACTATGCTCACAAAATTTCAAAATGATGTGTATGTAAATCACAGACAGCACCCTAAGGCACCAGAAACCCTTGACCGGTTTTATTGTTATTTATATTTTGTATATGCTGTAATGGATGATCAGAAGAAAACCGCTTAGTGCGGTCTGATTCCTATAGGAGGCACCACTATTATTTGTCGGTGTTAATGTTATTTCCGAGATGGTATATAAGCTCGAATGATGTGTATGGGAATCACGGGCAGCTACCCCTAACTGATGAGAGCCAATAGCTCGAAACAGTCTGTCTTAGGGAGCTGTCTGTGATTTACATACACATCATTTTGAACTTTTGTGAGCATAGTCGTCCAACGTTTGAAAATATTTTCAAACTTTTATTATTTTATATATGTGAATACTCACATTAATAAAACACCATATGTTTTAAATTTTTATATATGTATTGTGTTTTAATTAAAAAGTTAATGAAAATGTATTTAGAATGAGATCCCAAATTAAGTTAAAATGTAGAAATTCATAATGCATAAAGTAAGTTTCAGAAGATCATTAATTGTTGTGTAAGTTAATTGTTAATTGTTGTGTTTTAAAATATGAAGTGTACATTGAAATGTTGTAAACGACTTTCTTGCATTTAAATTACCACGTGGGGTTTCGTGACTAAGGGACGTAGTCAGAGGTAGAAATAGAAAGTAAACCACAAGTAAGCCACAATTAATTATATACTAAACAATACGTCAAAATAGGTTACAAACATAAATATGAAGACGGTTAGGTCCTCCTAAAACTAACATAAGCATGAGGGTGATCGGAACCACCCTGTACCAGCATTAAGTTCTACAACTAAGACTTAGGGAACCAAGTAATCAATGCCCCTGGGCATCAGATTATAGGCCCCTAAATAAACTATAACTAAGCACATTAGGCAATCAGGTAATCAATGCTCCTGGGCCTCAGATTCTAGTTCCCCTCAATAAATAAAAGTCACTTATCAGGTTGCTTCAAGATGTTGATTCGTTGGAGTAATTTTCATGACTGAATGTTACGCTTGAAGCAAGCTGTTTATATACTGTATATTGCTAAAGTCACTAGCATATTAACGTGAATCCGTAGGCGCGACGTTCCGCGTATTCGTTGTTTCTTTCTTATGCGGCAAGCAGCTGCATTCTAGCGTGGGTCGATCGCGTGATGTGCCGAGCAGAGGTTCTTGGAATAAGAGCAGTTGGCTCGCGTGTGCGGTGATCATTAAGTGTAACGGGTACATTTTCCACCGGCATTTAGTAGGCAGAATTTTGTAACAAATTTTATTAAAAATCTTAAGTTCGGTCCTGTGGATTTCGCTTTATTTAAACAAGCATTTCATCAAGTAAATATTTCCTACGGAAGCACTTTTAAGAAAGGATTGTGTCATATTTGATGTAATTAAAGAAGTAACGTCATAAAGATATTATTGTCTTTTTCGTATCGTGCTAAATTGCTTTTAGGTATAATATCAATTATTTTGAGAGGCCTTGATAGAAAAAAACTGTGTGAAGTGATTAGTCAACTCATTTATCGAGATATTTTTGTTAACATTCGGAGAATACAGGACTCGAACATGAAGTTTTCTTTGTTAGCAAATTGCGTTTTAAAAATTTTTAAGTCAGTATAGCGTAGGAATATCGTTTACAGCCACATGCTGTACCAACGCATAAGTTTGGCGCGCGAATTCCAGTGGTCCTACTTTTTTGTATTTGAGTCTAGAATCCTATAGAAGGCCAAATAAAAGTGCTCTTGCAGTATAAAAACAGATGTATTCTCGCGGAGCTAGGGGTTGAGAGTTAATAAAAGTACTTGGCGGAGTTGAGACGGGGCCTTTTTACTATAGCCCGCTGACAGCGTACGGTCAAGAGCGGTCGAAATTAAAAACACTTTAACCGGGGTCGAAGTTTTGATCGTTTGAGTTTAGATCAATAATGATTGATCGACTTTGAATTAGTGCTAACGGATTACAGTTCATTAATCCTTTAGAATTGAAAGATATTCTGTATAACGTGTGTTAAAGTTTTATTGTTGTGTGTTGCAACGTGAAAATTTTATTGAAAAGGTTTTACGTTCCATTAGTTGTGTTTGAAGGACTTGTAATCTCGTATTGCGTATAAACAATAGTGGTTTATTCCTTGGTGAAGAACTTGCAATAACAATTACTTTGTCTCGTCTGATCTTCAGATAAGTGCAGTTTATTATTAAACTAAGTTAAAAGCATTTAGTGCCATGAGTGATTAAAAACAATTTGAAGCTCCAGAAACATTTTCGTCATTTTTCCAAATGAAAATAAATACGTCAACACGTATAAGCAGTTTAAAATCTTGATTTTATTTGGTGAGCTCGACTTAGTTTGTTCATGAAATCATATGGGCGAATGACAATAACTAAATATTATCGCATTTTTGGTACGGAGAATCAACACTTCAATACAACGCCGAGTTCAACGACAATTTCCCCAAATGAAAGGCCGAATTTCCAATTTCTACTGGACTATATGTATGGTATTCCACGAATTTGATGGATAATATTCAAGGTACTGTAGTTTTAAGGATTTGTTTATAATTCAGTTAATTAAGTATCTCACAGTTAAGAATTTTTTCTTTAGGGAGAGCTCTCTTCGTTATTTAAAAATCTTTAAACTTTAATTTAATTACAAATCATTTATATTGATACTGTCGAATTGATTTAATTTGTCTAATCTCATTTAGATATTTGTTTATAAATTTTGTCCAGAAAAAGACCAGTCAATACAAATTTTAATATTTGAATTAATGTGTTTGAACAATTTTTGTGGTCGATCCAATAAATTTTTTGGTTATTTCCGTTATCTAATGAAAAGTTCTAGATGAATTTTTATTGATTTATTCTGGTTTAGTTATAATCTAATGAATCTAGATTGGAATTGTAATAAATGTATGAGGTGTGTTTTATTTCTTATATATATATATATATATATATATATGCAAAGTTATGTCTTTACCATTTTTCTTATTAAATAAATGTTATCAATTCAAAACTAAGGATCTAAAAAACGGAACCATATTAGTTATAAATGCTTAGTTCCATTTTTTTCAACCATTTTAAGTAAAAAAAATTTTTGATTCAACTAAACATTTTATTCATTTTCTGGTTAATGAATTAAATAATAATTCTAATGCTTATTCAACTAATATCTTTGATTGGGTATTCATATACCTTAAGCTTCATAACCAGATGGCGCCCTTTTAAGTTTTTATTTGTGTTTGAACCTTTATCTATTCCTTTTCACAATTTATACAGCTGTGGAACCAATACCTACGACTTGACTAATTAATTTGTAAGAGAGAGTTTAAATCTCAAGCTGTGGCAGACATTTGAGTTTTTAGTTACAGTAACTATAAAGCATTTTTATATTTTCGTTTGTGAGTATTTTAGCTTCGTTTAACTGGCTTCAACGCGGGGCCTTTTTGTTGTCGTACTTTTGTGCAGAAAAGTACGTTCGTTTCACTGACGGTCCAACGTGGGCCTTGTTTCGTGTGTGATTTTTTAGAGTGTTTCATAAGCCAACGTTATATAAAGTTACGAAGAAATGTATTAACCTTAGATGATAATGGCACCAGTTGGAATGCAACTTGCGGTTTGTATGAATTATTTAATTGCAAATAATTCCGTTTGGGACAAAATTGATAAACAACGTTTAAAACTACAACTAGTACTACTACTACTACTACTAACTTCTATTAGCTTGGCACGATAAACTGTTGGTGTTCCATTCAACAAAATAAACCTAAGAAATAAGAGAATAACAAGTAATAAAGTTAACGTAAATATGTAAATTGGAGTCTTTTCCCAAATTGTGGATTCCCATCTTTTAAACTATGACAACAACATTTTGGTGGCGCCCTTCTATTATTAAATCGTTCCTACTTCCTATCTGCAAGTAGTAAACCGTTGCAATTAACACTCACAACTACTGAAAGCAATTTGAAAACGTCTCTGGCGGGAGCTGTTTATACGTAGACTAAGTATAAATTATTATGCGTTTTTTGTTTAGTGGAATTTTGTATTTGATACTAATAATGTGGGAGCTTTTGTCTCATTTGTCAAAATTTTGTATGTTACAAATTTCATTTTGAAATGCTTTTTGATATACTGTAATTCAATGATTCGTTTATTTATAAAATAAGTCTATTTCTAACTGATTCGTGAAAACTAACACGCGAAAGCAAGATTTTAACGAAAAAGAAGGTAATTAAAATTTAAGTAATTTTTCAATTAAAAAGGTACTTTAACTTTTATACACCACTTGTAAGTAAACGGTAAGCGAAAGTAAACGCTGTGCACTATTGAGGATGGCAATAGCCGTTGTATACAACAACTTTTCAAAACTAATTTGCATACAGTTGTGCAATACAACAACATAATGTAGTGCATTATCTACTGTTTAGTTAGTACGTATATCGCAAAGTGAATTCTAAATAATCTCGTTAGTTGTTTAAATAGTTGTAGTTGCGAAGATTCCGCCAATTAACATCACAATTAAATAGGAAAAATCACGTTACAACAAAAATAATTACAACCACCTTACATACAGTGCTGGTAAAACCAAACTGCTTAAGTTTGGATTTTTATGTGTAAGTAAAGGAAAAATAGCGAGTAGCAATACATCTGAGAAAGATGGATATTTATCCATCCATTCTATTGTAACAAGAGAGAAAAAGAAAGAACCTCTTCTTCACACAACAAATGGAATATTCTACAGCATTCGAGAGAATGACGCATCGCACCAAGCATGTAAACCAGACGCGGTTTATCTAGCGCCTTCCAGAAATACATAGTAGGTTCCAGCGGCTTCTGGTACGATTATATGAGGGTATAAAATCGACTTCGCGGATAAAAGAGGATCAGTCAACAGCGAGTCATTAACTGTGTATCACGAAATAAATAGTAAATGTGAAGATAAATGTTGTATTAGAAATTCATAGTCTGTAAATAATAGTTTTAATGGTTTATAATCATAGCCTTAATTTTATAGTGTATTCATTAGTGTTTGTAAATAAATATTTCTTATTAATAGACGATTTAAACAGCACTTTTGTTATTATTTTAAAAAGAACGTTACACTATTACTTGCCATAGTAACATTTTTGCTCTTTTTCAGTTGTATTGCTATTCGACATTTTTCTTTTCCTTACACATGACTATTCGAACCCAAAGCGAAGTTTAACCAACACTGTATATTATGAGATATTGACATGGAGGAAACACACAACATTTTTAGTCGCATATATTTAAATTCGAAACGCGTTTAAGTGTAAGTGCAGGAGAAACATATAGAGCATGTTTTGCCCTCTGTTCTGTTTCCCATTTTAACATCTTTATATTATGGGAAACTTTTTCTACAATGTGTAAATATAAGGCATGTTCGTTTGAAACACTAATTTTCAATTTTGATTATCCCTACCGTACTCATAAAACTACAAGAAAGCGACAAAGTTCAAGAATTAAAAATGTCATTTTACTTTGGAACACGTGTCTGACTTCTGACCTCAGTGGTGACCTTTAACCTCAACTTAGAGAAATAAGTCCCTTTAGAGAATGAAGAAAACTTTCATTTGCATTAACTCCCATCAAGATTGCACAAATATTTTTGAAGTTATATCAAAACTATTTTTCAAAATTTCATAATTCTTGACTTTGCGGTTCAGTATTTTCTAAACGAATAAGGGTAAGTAAACACATAGAATTTTGCATGCTACCTATTCTCGAGCGTTTGGAAATACTTCAGAAATAAAATGGAAAACTAATTCTACAAAACCAAGATGCCTTATACTTTTACAGATTATAGAACAGGTGGCCCATAATGATTTCCTTAATTTGTTTCTGAGTATGACAGACAGTAAGACCTGTGGTATGTTGTTATTTGTAGTTTGCATCTGCACAAAAAAGACTAGTTTAACTCGCCATTTGGGGATAGTTTATTATACGTTTCAGTATTTTAAACATCGCTGATAAAATAAAGATTATGATCACTTTTCAGGAGATTGTGACATATTTCTCTACCGCTCCGTGCTTAAAGATGCCAATAAATCTACACTTGTATGCGTCCATCCTAATGTACACAAAAAATACCCAATACTATTTCATGTATCGCTACTATTGCCTAAGTTGTCAGAATACAATTATTGTAATGCACTTCAATCTAATTTAGCTTTTAAAACTCACCAAATTGTGATTTCATCATAAATGAGATATGTAGATCAGCTTACCTGGAAATAAAACCAAATATTAGAAACACGTTCATGCACAGCTACGGTTTTATTGTACAGAATGGACCAGATTTAATGACTGAAAAGGGGAGTGCATGGGGTGCGAACCTGAGAATCTTAATACAAAAATTAAAGTTGAAATACTATTTAAAATCGAAAACGAAATGTTTTCAAAATCAACAGAGCTTTTTATCAGAAAGCTGAGATGATCCAAAATGTTACTTGTTTCTTGTAGGAATTATGTACTTACAACCGACAGGCATTAGTCATTTTAAGCAGATCTGAACCGAAAGCACGCCTCTTTTTCACCTGCCTCGCTTACTGACAAGAATTTTTACTAATTTTGCAAACGTTTGCCATTTCGTTCTCGTTTTTAAATATGTTATTAATTGGAATTTTAATTTTAATTTGAATTATAACATTGCAAGGTTCGCGCCCCATGTACTCTCCTTGAGAGTAAGTAGTAAGGTTTCTTCATATTTAAACTTAAGACGTTAAGGGCCATCGCTTTGCTACCTGGGTGAACTACATAAGATAAGAGTGGTTTTGTCAAGGAGTATATACAACCACAAAGTTTTGGATATTTGAGTGCCAGGAGAATTTGTGCCAGAAAACAGGAGACACCTCGTAGTTAAAAATGGAGTTAATAACAGCGTAAAAAAGTTTTCTCTGTTCTAATACGCAAGCTTTCAGTTTTATTTTTTGAAACTTGAAATAAACCTTTCCCTTGAAGCTACGCTTGTTTTTTTCTGGAACGAAAACTAAATCATGTGTATTAATACTTTAAATACATATAACCTTAAAACATGATTCAGAATCTTAACACACTTTTTTCTTCCTGCATGTGGAATTTGAATAAAATTGATTGCAATTTTATTATAATCCGTTTTAAATTGCCATAAGAAGACTGGTTTCGTTGCCTATGTGATGGCCCTTAATATTATTCTAAAAAATAATTTTGAGCTACAAAGCTATCATTTAGTTATAGTTATCTTTATAATTTCTATTAGCATACGTTATTTTTATAAATCCATACATTCGAATTGAATTCTAAAAGTTTGTTTTGAAAACATGCTTGTAAATCTATTGTTACTCATTCTATTCAAAATTTCTTTGACACACTTTATAAAATAGCTCTTTTAAATGGAAGCATCTACTCGTTACCCAAAGTTGCATAGGGTATTTATGTTTCATTTTTTACCTTTAACAAAAAATAACTAAAGAGTGAATCTACTGCACCTAGTTTACTCCCTTTAATATGTGTAGTATTTTTTATTAGCATTAAAATTAAAAACTTTTACTTTTGCTTTTATTTTAAAAAAATTTAGAATGAAATACCTAAATAACTGTTATTTTTTACAAGACATTGACAAGAAACTTTAAACTGTAAGATAACAACAAATTGAAATACTCATAAGCATTTTTGCTTATGCCCTGGTTGTGTTATATATACCGTGTTTTTTGTGTTTTCTTCATTTAAAGATTTCTTTATAAAAATTATATTGTATTTATACAACATATAAATATTATATTAAATGTTTAAATATGCCTCGTTTGTATGGCCAATCTGATTCTACTTTTACTGTCTCCAGCCTTACTTTGTGGAACTCCATAATCATGAAATATAATAAGAAAAACCACCAGTTACAAAATAACCTATAAAACTAACACCAACACCTTTTCATTTTTATTCAATGCTAAAGACAAAACACAAGATATCATGAAATCCGGCATTTACCGTTTGAATTGTTCTTTTTGTAACTCGGTTTATATTGGCCAAACACTTAGAAATTTCGACATAAGATACAAAGTACACGTACGCTCTTATAGACTTAAACATCCAGAAAAATCGAATTATGCCAAACACATTTTGGAACAGAACCACCCAATGACACCTCAAAACAACATTAACCCATTTCCACCCAATGTTGCGTTAACGCAACACTCCAGACAAAATTTTTTTTAAGTATGTTGTGTCTAATTTATATCTGTTTTTATAACTTCTGTGTGATTTTATAGTGTGAAACTAAATGTAGCATATTTTTTCTATTTAAATTCAGATTTTATTTTATCAAAATTACAGCCTGAATTTATTGAATTTTGAATACTATTACATGGGTGACAGAAACGTCGTTAAAAAAATTACTCTTACAAATAAAAATTTTAATTTTTATCTAGAATGGCTCTGGAAAGAACAGAAAATGTTACTGTTGATATAAAAAGTCAAAAACTTATATAGTTTCGAAAAAACGTGAGAGCGTTGCGTAAACGCAACATTGGCTTGATAAGGTACACAAATGTACATACCCTGCATTATTAAAAATTCCTGCATTTGTGGTGTTAAATAGTGAGTCTCTTTCAATCTGTTGTGCTTGCAGTGTTGTTTCTTGTGCAAGTAAATACTTGCACAAGGAACAAATTTATATTCGAGAAGGGTATTGGATACTACGCCGATCGGACACAACCCCGACCGGACACAACTCCAACCGCGGACACTTTGTCGACCGTGGTCACTACGCTGACTGACCGTTTTGGACACTTTGCCGACCCTTAAAATAACTTTTGCTATTGGACACTTTTTCGACCGTGGACACTACGTCACCCGCAATCGATGGACACTTTGCCGACCGTGGGCATTATGCTGACCGGAAGCGGTGGACACTTTGCCAACCGTGAATAATACGCTGTCCGCAAGCGGTGGACACTATGCCGACCGCAAGCAGTAGACACTTTACCAACCGTGGACAACCTAAGGTCATATTGTAGAAAACATCTCAAAGATTAGATTTGTGAAAATCATATCAAAATTGACCAACAGGTTAATTAGTTTTAGCTTTAGTGAAACTTTATATTTGTATTCACATCAGAATTTAACTATGGACGGCTCTTAAGGTCGACTTGTCGAGAATCGGGGATGTGTGCAGCGATGTTTATTTAAGGGGTTGCCGTCGTCTCCAAGTTCGGAAAAGTCTCCACCGCTTGCGGTCGGCATAGAGTCCACGGTCGGCAAAGTGTCCAATGCTTGCGGTCAGTAGACTGTCCACGGTTGGCAAAGTGTCCACGGGATGCTGTCGGCGTACTTTCCACGGTCAGTTAAGTGTCCACAGCTTTCGCTTGGCATAGTGTCTACGGTCGGGAAAGTGTCCAGTAGCAAAATTTATTTGAAGGGTCGGCTTAGTGTCGTCGGTCGGCAAAGTGTTCAAAACCACCAGTCAGCGTAGTATCCACGGTGGGCATTGTGTCCCCGATCGGCGTTGTGAATTATCGTAAGTGGTATCCTCCCAATGTTAAACGTAAAATTCTTTTATGTTCTAATATACTATTTAATTTGTTTGTATTAAACAGTTTCAGTTAATGTTAATAATAATATCAAAACACAAAGAAAATTAATTTGTAGTTTTTCTTTAGTAGTGGTTTTAAATGGGTTAAATTCTTACATATTTGTAAAAACAAACACAAATTAGACATTTTAGAAGCTTTTGAAATATACAGACATAAACGCACAGTACCTTTAATGAATGAATAAACTGAGCTTAGTAATTCTCCTTTATTAGAAGTGTTAGATATTTAGTTTTTGTTATGTATTGTATCTAGTTACCTATTTTCTGTATGTATTTATCCTTGGCAACGTGTTTGTTTATCAATCTTATCTACCTTTGATAATGACACTAAGTGTCGAAACCATATTGTCAGGTTAAGATACTAATAAAACTTGTGAAACTTTAACTAATCTTTGTATTTATATTATATTTCATGATTCTACTTTGGAAACTCGGGGAATGATTATTAGTATGCGAGAATAACTCATTGTTGACACTGGCTCATTGTAGGGCGTTCTCCTCCCTACTGTAATATTTTTATATTAATTTATTTGTTTTGAAAAGAATAAATGATAAAATCGTTCTACTTTACTCTTTATAATTGTTAATTCTGACTATTTATTATTTTTGGTATTTTTATAATAACAACTTATTACAGTTAGTACTAAAAATTTAGTACTAAAACAACTAAAAGTTTTTTTTAGTGTTTACAAAATAATTAAACGTTGTAAATAAACAAATAAGATTCGTAAATAAATTAATAAAACTTATAATAAAGTAGAAAAAAAGCATAACATATTTATTTCTTAAAATAGAAGAAACGAAAGTAGAAGTGAAACGGCTGTTTTGTAGTCCAGTAAAATAAGAAACTCACTTGAAAATATAAGTGTTTACTACTCTATTGTTGTTATACAAAACCACTCTAGGTAGGGTAAAAACTAGGGTTTCTGGGTCTCGACTTATTTTGCTATTCCCGGGACTCGAGACTTGTTTTTCCTAAAGTCCCGGGAATTCCTGGGAATCCCGGATAATAATTTAACATAGGTATCTAACACAAAAATCAAAATATTCATTTTTAAAATTGCTTTAATTAATTGAATAATTTAATTAATTTAAGTAATGCTCTAATCACTTTCTTCTAGAAGTTTTCATTGGAAAATAACTAAGTATTTAATGAAAAGCACGGCAGTACATAATTAAATTCTTATATCATAAAATTATTTTTTCTCTCTTTTATGCCAAAACCTTTCCTGTTTGTGTTTAGTGTTATATTGTTTGTCGGTAGGTCTTAAGTTATTTATAGTTTTTTTAAGGAAATTTCTTTCCTGAATATGAACACGATAAATTAATATTATTAGCAATAGTTCGAATTGATATTCCATCTTCTGCGACCTATTGAGATACATACAATTTCACTCAAATTCCGTGTTTTGCAAAATTTAGAATTGATTGTTAATTTTTAATATTTTTTGAGGTACAAGGTACCAATATCTGCTTCATTATTTTTTTAATGCGATCCGTGCATGCATTCTAAATGCTGCATGCGGCCTCTAGAATTCCAACCTTACACGAAATTTGTTTGAGGTAATAATTACATTGGGGCGTTTCGACATTTTTAAAACGACTTCAAACTACGAATTGGTTTATTTCAATCTTGAACTGAACTTTCATCGGCTAAACTGAAAACATTTTATTTTTAAATTTAATAGGTAAAAGTAAATAAAAGTCAGATGAAACAAATTGAGAAATCTAGTAAATACGCAATTGATTATGAAAGCGAACTATTGTCATTACAAAAACTTGGAACCCTTTAACTATTGAAAACGACCGGTTCATACTTCAATATGAATTTTTAAGTAAAAACATTCTGTTTAAGCTTTAAGAGGAATACCTTACCTATTTATACAGGTAAATAAGACAGGAAATTCCGGATGAAGACCCTTTTTGAATATAATTGAATAGACACTGCAAGTTCAATGATAAAGAATGCTCAGACGAGGCACCATACCTAACTGTACTTTCTTACTGAAACTAATCCTCTTTACCTGTATTGATTGTTTATAGACAGGTTGTAAATAATTTGTATGTGTTTGCAAAGACTGTTTAGTACTTTTAAAAAACTGGTTAAGAAAAACACGTGCGCAAAGCAACACCTTGTTCAGAATTATCTTTTTTAACTAACAATATTGTAAGGAATAGTAAACCCACATATGACGTCATCAAACATTATAGATGTATGAGTCATCAACTGTATGACTCATCAATCAACACCTGCGAGTATGACTCATCGTCGTGACTCATCGACGTGGCTTATCGGCAGCTGCGTGTAAGACTCATCCACACGTCATCGAACATTCTAGATGTGTGAGTCATCGTATGAAAGATATAAATTGAGCTCGCGAGTAGAAGGGAGTTAGTTAATGTTTAACCGCTGTATCTATCATCGCTGTATTTATCTCTATAAACAGCAAGTGAATTTATTAATATTTAATAAAATAAAAAGATTAATTTAGAAGTCATTAGTCATTACTGTGTTATATTAAACTTACATAATACAATTAACAGATTATAATTAAAAGTCTTTTGCTTAATTAATTTACGTCATTAATTTTAATAAGAAAGACAAAAAAATTATATTTTTAATCTTATTATTATACCACTACCAATGTTTATAGAAGATTTAGAACATCTTCACTAAAAAAGATAAGGGTTAATGATAGCTTGGAATTTCCCAATTAATTTTAATTATTTTTTATGCCAAAGTTTAAATTGCTTGCTTAGGTTTTTCTAGCGCTCTTTAATGCACTAAGTGCATTTTTACTATTTAAATTAATCGCATTCTCCTATATTTTTTTCTTAATCTTTTGTTTTTTTATCGTAGCGCTCTAAGATTACCTGGAAAAATTTAGAAATCTAAATATCTTACCAATTTATATTTAAGGGATCTCTTAGGGTTTGTTTATAATTTTAACCATATTATAATTAAAATTAATTATCATCTCAATCAGTTTGTTCATTTAATGTCTATTTCTTTTATTCCTTTTTGTTATTTTAGATTTAATCATTTTGTTTCATTTTTGTCTCGTGTAAATAAATAATGAACAATTCAAATTACCATCCTTAACTACAGGCTATTACAAATTATAGGGATCACAGCAATGATTTATTGATAAAAACGAGATAAATAAGTCGTTTCATTGTTAAAGATTGGCGTAGTTATGTATGTAACGAATCAGTCAAGTATAATAAAATACATATTTAGTGTTTTAAAACCGGACTGAACTTAAAAATAAAAACTTTTGCAAGCAAAGATTTGTGTTTATAGGATTAATTAAAACGTAAAAATTGAATTCATTATATTCAAGGTGATATTTCAGAATAGTCCAGTACGTTTAAAATATTTTTACAAGCAGGAAAACTTTTAAGAATAAAGAATCGATTAAGAAGTGATATCCAAAGCATTTATTGTTACATTTGTAGGCGTGATATTTAAACAGCCAGACTTACTGCCTGACGAATACAAAAAAGACTAGGGTTTTAACCAAAAACCTATCGGAAGCAGAGTACAAAGAAGTACGTAAAAAGAATAAAGTATAGAATTCCTTTGTGGAAATTATGCCAACAAATGCAACTAGTAAATACTTAAAGTAAACGTTTCTCCTGTTATCGAGATCGCCACCGCGATCGCTACCACCACCGCTACCTCGTTCGTTGCGGTGTTCGCCACTTAAAGAAACATAAAATACTCTACGACTACGACCTATCGGAACCAGGGTACAAAGACGTACCATGTTGGTTTCATAATGATCTAGGACAGCAAGGCTAATATGATGCTATTTTTTTATTATTTTATGTTATATATTTACACTGAAAAAAAAAGAATAAAATAGCATCATATTAGCCTTGCTGTCCTATATCATTATGAAATCAATATTACGTTTAAACAAATAAAGTATGGAATTCCTTTGAGGATATTATTTTTCTCTTCCAAGACTGCTGTCAATAGAAGTACCTCCTCTTCAAATTACTCATCTCCAAACATTTTCCAGCGTTTCTGTTAAACACTGCTTGCTAATTCGACGAATCGATATCGCGGTGGTGTGTGCACCCACGAGATCGCCACCAACCAGGAGAACGAAAATACATCATAAATCACGCAGTAATCACGTGATTTAACTGGTTCAGTAGCGTCAAAAACTGATTTTATTTAAGAAGAACTAACATTAACGTCGATTGGTAGTGTTCTAAGTTAATTTTCAACGATAGGTACATTAAAGAAATTAATGGGAGAACATTATGATCTATGCACATCTCTGGAATATTTATATCCCCTTCTAAGATATACCTTCTTTAATGTTTCACCTTTGCAATAGTGTAAATGGATTTCATTTTCCCTATTTAGTACTTCTTACGGGTTAGAACTAAAAACTTGCACAATTATTTTTCTAATTATAACCCGTTATTAGGGTAATGTATGTTATTCATCGATGCCAAACCGAATGTTAAACTGTAAAATCTTATCGTAAGCCGCTGACATTGTTAACAGCCGAGGTGCAACATTAGATGCTGCTTACACTCTTAAATTATCTTAGTATGTTTACACAAGTGTTGATTACATGTTGACCTAGATTATTCATTTTCTTGTCGGACTCTAGGACTATATTTGGTTACAAACAAAGGACAGCTTGCTTTGTACTAATTTCTGCGTCTGAGCCGTACTAAGGTAAAATCTGTTTATTTTACTATTTTGAAGCTGTGAAAGCGATTATAAAGAGTTATTTATTGTTGAACCTTTATTGTGAATTTAAATTAAGAAGAAAATAGATAAATGGTTTCTTTAAATTAATAAAATTTATATAACGTAAGTGTTATTAGCAAACATAATTTATTGTATTTGTGCCAGTTTAAACACTGCTAAGACTATTCTCAATAGATTGTTTCATAAATTAATATTTGAAGATGAAGGTGATTGCGTAAACCGTAAAAACGGCTTATAGAATTTGGGGGGTTTGGATATAAAAGTAACTCTGACGAACATAAAAATAAATTTATATAACAGCGATAAAAGACAATTAAGAGTGTTCATAATTTATTACTTGATGAATCTAAATTTATTACAAGACGATGTTAGCCAGACTGAAGAAAAAGAAGATGCTGATAATAACGAAGCGACTTCTAACAATATTAGACTTATAAAAATAGAGTTACAATCATCAGAATAAAGACGACGACGTAACGTATACAGTAAAAGTGAAAAATTCAGCAATGAAGCTAAAGACGCTAAAGAAAGAAAAAGCATAAGCAAGTTATGCAAAAGTAAAAAGAAAAGACGAAATGTAAAATTTCAAAATGAAATAAGAGAATGACAACGAGTTATTACTTGATAATTTAAATTTATTACAAGACGATGCTAGCCGAAGATGCTGATAATAACGAAGCGACTTACAATAATTAGACTTATACAATAATTAGAATAAAGAATGCGATGGATGTGGAAAACTCAGCAATGGAAGAAAAGACGCTAAAGAAAGAAAGACCATAAGCTAGATCTGAAAAAAAAGAAAAGAAATTGCAAGATGAACTAAGAGAAAGACACGAAAACATCAGAATTAACTCTCCAAGTCCATGAATTCTCGTGATGAGGATGCCATCCCTGATGACTTTCCTGTCAGGAAATAGATAAAAAACGTGGAAGGTATTTTAGAGTCACTTCACTGGAACGACTTAGATACATGTATTTATGCATAAAGGCTGTTAACCGATTTAGACAAACCATATTGTACACATCCGACATCAGTATTGGACAGTTTGCAAAATTTGTTTCGAAAGTTTGTTTTGTTATTATTGACATTTGTATAAATATAATATAAATATAAATATAATATAATTAAAAAATTAATTAAATTATATAAACTATGTTAAGTTAAATAGAAAATAAAAAATTCAATCAGAAAATTACAGTCCGCAATTTATTCAGCTACTGAGTTAATGGTTAGCAAAGAAAAGCACCTCATTGAAGACTGACACATATATTGAAGGAGAAAAAGGCATAATGGCATGGTCTAGTTTAAAAGCAGCACTACTCCCTAAATTTATGAAGTCAATGAACAGTGCTCAGTTGCATAGAATACTAGTTGAAGGCAGTGGCGGTTGCTGCATACGTCAAACTCGGAGCACACGACAAACTGGTATATCGAATGTCATGGTTGTTTTACAGGGGTACCTGTGTCAACTTATCCCCACGTTCCCTTCCAGAAGGACTTGATTGGCATACGTCCAATCAGCGCGCAAGTTGCATAACCGGCAGTACAGCAATTGCTACCAGATCAGCTCACTGGTCGGAGCGAGGTTGCCTATCCACCCTCTACTAGCTAACTCAGGTCTAGTACCGGAGCCACTGACTTAACACGTTACTCACCCGCCGGTACCGTAGTACCTCGTCCAGCAATAGGACTATTCCCCAGCTATGCGCTGTTGCAAAGTGGGACCACTTCCCGATCGAATCCAACCTCAATTGTGGCGGGACTTGGTTTTTTAATGGTTTTGCCACCCCGATCTACCAATTTTAGGCTTGGTGGGCCCTCGACAGAGCTCCGTTTAAGTCTACACGTTATAGACTCCCGGTGTGTACCCGTATTTGGTGAAGTTGTCTTGATTGTGAGAGGCTATGTATTCGCTTCAACTCTCCTTAAACAGTTAAGGAGAGTTGAAGCGAATACATAGCCTCTCACAATGGCTTTAAGAGCTTCTCCCAATCACTGTACCCGGCTGCAGTCCGGATCATAGGGTTGTCGGGATAGCTCCTAAGTACATTTTCCTGGCGGCCTGCAGTTTCCCATTAGGCCAAAAGCAGGGTAAACCTCACTTCGATTCTCCGCACTTGAGATTCAGTCAAACAGCGGGTTCCTTTGATGACCATAAATGACCTCGGTTAAGCAGCGGGTTCCGTTGGTAACCATAAATGACCTCGGTCAAGTAGCGGGTTCCGTTGGTGACCATAAATGATCTCGGTCAAGTAGCGGGTAAACTGGTATATCGCTATCATGCTCGTACGCAAATATTAAAGCAGTATATCATCATGTGTTGCACTGCGAGTGCCCCGGGTTTACGTATGTAGCGACCGCCACTGGTTGAAGGCAAGATAAAGAAGAGATGAAATGATAATAAAAATTGCTACTAGCCATTATCTGGTAAATTTGTGCGGGAGGGAGGGGCGATTATTACTATCATTCAAAAATACTTATTTCTTGGCCATGAAAGACAGCGGCTAGGGGCACTTTATTTCAATAAATCCAGGCATCACTGACATTGCTAAGCTGGACGTAGCAGAGCTGTAAAGTCGAAATCCTAACTTTGCGTAGAAACATCGTATACTCACATGCTATAGCTCATTTTGACGGGCTCCGCTAGTAGAACAACTTTGTATTTAATGAATACCCACTTTATCTAGCAAATCTAACCTAAATCCAGTTTTAACCTAAAGTTCCTACTGTAAAGGAAGATTACTTAATCTCAGTTTTCAGGGAGTGCTTGGATTAAGGCGGCACTTAAGAAAAAGTTATTGTCTTAGACGAGTAAATTCTGAAAATGTATATGTATATGTTATGCTTGTCCTTAAGATTAAGCTAACTACGGTCATTTACCAAAAGACACATTTCTCACCACTAGTCACATACCATGGCATAGCTCTCGTTGGGGCGCTTTGAATGACATATAACACTGCCTAGTTTGAAGCCATATTTGTCGAAATAAACAAGAAAGCAAGCGCAATTTATCGTAGATTCTGAAGATATACAGCTTATGGTGGCAAGCATCCTAAATCCAGTTGCAGAAAAAAAGTTTAAATTTTTAATGAAGTGTTATGATTAAATAATATTTTGCAAACAAAATATAGTAAAAGTCCACACAAATACCTACCCAAAATTGTAGTCGCTGTAACAAATACGTATTTTAAATAAATGAATCTTACGTACTAATTAAATGCGTATTACATTAAGAATAAATATACGGATATATGTACATATGTCAAAGTTGTTGATGAACATCAAACTTATTTATCATTTAATTAAATCTAAAATATTGGGTATAACAATAATGAAAACTCCGGAAGTATTCTACAAAAGGCAATTGATAACAATTGCCCAATTATATAAATAAGCAATTAATTATCGTCATTTCAATAATATTAGTATACAATATCGGATTTATATAGAGCAGTATACGTAATAGTAAACTTCAGAGAAATAGAATTCGTAGTAAAAACTGGGTTTCATGAGGTTCACCCTGGGTTCACCCATATTATGAAACGTCTGTAATAACTGAATACATATCTGAAATAAATACATAAAAAGCTTTCAAATAAAAACCATTTTAAGAGAAAAAGCGAAGCCCAATGATTGTGTATAATTTCAAAACAATGACTAAGTAATACGAAGCCAGAAATCCCTAATATTAAAATTGCATTCTCCAATGTGGAAAACAAATTGGCAATAAAAAATGCGAGAATATAAAATAAATTCGTTTATGAGAAAGCTAAACTAAAAGAAAAATAAAAAGCATTGCGACTACACTACAAAATCCCACATGTGAAAAAAGTCTGTATGGGCTACTGACTGCCGGTCCCAAGCTCGGATAAAAGAATAGGGTTGGAATAGGGCACCCTTTTCCACGAAAAAGACGTATTAAGTGAAGGATTTGGATAACGATTTACAGATTGCGACTTGGAATGTGCTTAGCCTCCCGAGATCAGAAGCTCTTATAAACCTAGAAGGGCAGCTGAAAAATATATGATAATATTATGTGTGCACTGCAAGAGACAAGATGCAACGGAACGAAAATCTTTTTTTCGAAAATCGGTTTTTACAATGATAGAAATGCACATATTGCAATATGATTGTGAATAAAAGTTTCTTCAACTTTCTGGTAACATTTTCAATTGAGTATTGTAAGTAAATCATATTAAACTATTTATATTAAATTTTGCTCTTATTACAACCGTAACAACAATTATTAATTTCTGATACTAAAAGGCGTGAAGAGAAGCAAGAAGGGAAGGGCGCAGTTTTTCTAATAAGTGGCATGTGCCCTTCTGGACCTCTCCTTGCTACGCCACTGGAAGGAATCAAACGGACAGTTAGAGAAACAGCAGAAAAAGCTATGGGATTTGATGATTATGATGAAGAATGTCAAATACTGATCAAAGAATAGAATGAAGCAAGACATAAAAAAGAAGGAAATAAGAAAAAGAAATAAAGGAAGAAGTTTAAAGAACTAGCTGAGAAGAATGAAACAAAATGACCGCCAAGTACGTTTTTTTAAACAAAAAACGCTCATTGGAGCTCATTGGAGGTTAACAAGAAATAATAAATAGCCCAGTGAATGAAATACTTTATAAATCTCTAGAATAGCCAGCAAGCAGAAAAGGTAGAAGTAGCAGCAGTATACAGTATACACGTTGGGCACAGAAACAAAGGAAATAGAAGAAGACATGCAGAGCCTTGAAAGTAATATGGGGGCGATATCCTATATGGACAAATGCATCAACTGATTATAGCGTGGATAAAGATTGAATTCTAACAGACTGAGATAATAGTCTTGGACTCACTATCAACAATATTATTTAATATTAGCTAAAAATATTAGTCAAATTGTCGTGGTGGGCTATTTGTGAAATATTGTGTTAAATAGTTTTAAGAAAAACTAAATGCTTCCAATTGTTATGTAAAATCGACATAAAGGACTAATATTGTAGAGCATTCTACTTTAATAGATAACTACGCTTCAAAAAAGTAATGCAGTTCAAAAAAACCCTAGGAATAATGATACCTAACGTGCTGAAAATGTGAGTATTTATTTTATAAAAAGTAATATTGATACGACCCTGTGTACAGTGAGATATTTCGTTTGGGCTAAGTTGAAATTCAATTCCCACGTTCAACATGCGTTCTTGTCAAATATTTAAGGACAGCTGCATTTTAATAAACTTTCGAGATTACAAACAGTTCAAATTAATGTAGTATTCACATTGTTTCTTATGGTTAAGATACTTGCAGACGAGATTCATAATGGTTTTTTTAAGTAATAAAGATATTGAACTTCTTTTAGTTTAAAATCACGTACAGATCTCACATAAATATAATTTATTCGTTTGCAATATTTTTTTAGTGACATAACCATTTGCATTTTAGTGGTGAATAAGATATTGTTTACACTATGAAACATTTTATTCGGATAATTTAAGCAAAGAGAAATATAATAAATTTCGTTAGTGTCAAGTCTATGACTTCAAGTTTTGTTAGGTTTTGATAAGCACTTCTTAAATGCAAAATATAATAAGTAATTCTACGTTTTCCTTATAGGATAAAAATGTCGTTAAGTTTAGTCTGTTTGGACCGTTTAAAAACCCCTCCCCCAATTTGTAAAAATCATGTAGTTTCCCGTATCTCTTCAGTAAAACAGCGGCTCTTGGGGGGATTTTGCCTCGACGCCTCGCGGCGCGACGTTGTTATTTTGTTCTCATTTCTTATACTATACAGGGTGTCATGAGATAGAAGGCATTAATTTTAAGGGGTGATAGAAGACATCGAAAGGAACAAAAAAGTCTTAATAAATTATTTTCTATGTTAATAGGATTTCGAGTAATTTAGAAAAAACCATTACCATATCTGGCAATCTTGCTTAAGTATAATCGCAGCTGGGTCTTGACCTTGTTTTAAAAAATCAAACAAACAAAATGATGATGACAGTCGTTGTTTAAAAATAATAAACATCCAAAGCAGATTAGTCGGGGACTAGTTCTATGAAAATTGTAATCCGAATTGTTTCCGTAAACAAAATTTGTACATTGTACGTTAAAAACAGGCTGATTCATAACAAACCAACTGTAAATATAAAACAATAACTGACCTACATTTTATATTTATTAATTTCCGGAATATTTTCAAAATGTCTTGACGTATTTGTTTTTTTATTAAAGAATACTATCTTATGTAAAAAAATTTGATTAAGGCAACTAATTACCATAAAATTAAAGATTTCTTAATGTAGCCATAACAAGGTGTCAACAAAATCCCTTAACCTAATTACCTAATTTAAATTAGATAAATCTTCTCTTTAAAAGATATTCTCTTATAAAATCACTAAAAACTGTTATTAAATAAACAGCAAGTTGCCAATTGCGTTATTGATAAATTATTATTTCAGAGTTCAACGAACTACAAACGCAGTATTTTCTCAAGGGTACGTATTATTTACAATTTTATTATTTTAACATAGCTGTGATCAGGCATTGACCCAAATATTCTTAAATTGCAAGGTCGTATAAGCAAGACGTGCTTTATTTTATTTTAATGTGCTTTTTTTTATCAATGTCAAGATGTCCAGATCAGCATTTTGTGCGGATGTCTAGCAGATTTGATTACAAACTTTACAGGGTTGTCACGTTTCTAAATTGAGTAAAATGAATTTTTAATTGTAAAAAGAATTCAATTTTACGTCGAAACGATATACGATACGATAAAATGTCATTAAGGTTTGTTGTTGTGATAGATCAGATGGATCTGCCGACAAAGCCCCATACTTAAAGTACTACATTTAACGCGGCAAAATGATGTTAAAGTTTCCAACTTTCTTATTTTTTTCTGAAAAAGTGGTATGTTCTAAGACAAAGTTGTATAAGACTTCTTTGTGTCTTCTGTCACCCCTTAAAATTAATGCGTTCTATCTCCGGACACGCTGTATAGAAATCCGTGTATATTTTCTGTGTGTTCCGTTTTATAGAGTTTTTTAGAGTACCGTTTCAGTTAAAGTTAATAATGATAACGAATTTATTCCGCAATGAAGATTATTGCAAAATATTTCGTTAAGGTAAAATAGTTCAAAATTTAAGCGTTCCTGCTATAGTTGTTTAAATGTAAGTTTCTAAAATTGTTTAGTTCAGGGTGTCTATTCCTGTGTTCTATTCTCTAATCAGAAGCTTTTGTTATCAACACCCATGATGCTTGAGTATAATTTGGATTAAAAAGATGTCTCAGCCGGAATATTATTTTTCAGAGATAATAAGTAACTGTTACAACACATCAAATGAAACACTGAAATAAAAGTAAAGTTAGCAGATGAAGTTACTATTCACTATATAAATTACATAGATATTCACTAGTATCTAGTAGCTTGAAAGTTATTAATATACACAACAGTTATAGTACCGGCCGTATTGTATACAGCTGAAAGCTGGCGCCGTAGTAAGCGAAAACGACCAATTTCTGAAAGAGGGAAATACTGAGAAAAATATTCGAACGATAATGGCAAACGGCGAATACGAACGAGTGGGGAACTAAAGCAACTCTATGGGAACCCAGATCTGAAGAGTAAGACTAAGGTCCTACAAAGGCTGTATGGCCAAGGAGAAAGATAAGATCCTTATTTTGTCTTACATAAATACTTATATCGGAAATTATAGTAGAATCTTTATATCCCAGATACTTTTCAAAGCAGAAAATATTTTAAAATTGAGGAATATATAATAATCTTGTTTATGAGAAAGCTAAAATTTACCTAAATTAATTAAAAGATACTCCAAATGTCATCCATAAACGATTGGATGAATTAATTAAATGTGGCAATTGTTTCAGCTACGTAAAAAATTTAATAAATAATACTACTCAGACTAATAAAAGATTAATCTAAAATTCAACATAATTGATTAATTCCTAAACAGCCATAAATATCCAAATACCCAAGAATAATCAAGTTTACTTAAAATTTAGTACCTAAACCTTTTAAAATTTCGCACTTTATAGCACCTAACACGATGATTAAAGATGAAAGGAAAGAATTTATTACATTTTTTCATCTTTAACCATCGGCACCAATTAATTTAGACATAAGCTCTATTTAGAGATGAATTTAATTCCAAATAAAATTGATCATTAATTATTAAACAAAGTGCTGCTAAATCATATACCAAGTTAAGAAAAGATATTATAGATAGAGGAATCTTCCCCGTTCTTGTCATTTGAAATGTAATATTTAAGCATCCACACATTATTTACTGGGTGTTAGGGAACACTTATGTAAATGCTAATTTTCCAAACCGTTGGATTGGAAGAAGCCGTCCGTAGCAATGGCCTCCAATATCACCTGATCTGACTAAAATTGATTTTTTATGGAGCATGCCAAACAGATTGTTTACCGAGTAAAATTCTTGAACATTTAAAATGACGTCGTCTCTGTAAAAAAACAATTCTAACCATCAGACATAAGGAAGCAAAGCTAGATGATCGCACTAGACGCTACATATATTGGGCCGATCAATGGAAAGAAGTCATTTTTACAGGTGAAAAACAATTTTGTTAGATTTCGTCACTTTTTCCATTATTTGAGAAAAGCGAGGAATAAACCCAAAACCTCAAAAATGGATTTAGTGATGAAATCCATCTGGGTTATCATTTTTCATCTGTAAAATTGACTTTTATTTTCATTGATCGGTCCAATGCATGTGACGTCTAGCGAAATCTAGCTCTGCTTCCTTATGTCTCTGTGGTTAAAAGTGTGTTTTTTACGGAGGCGACGTCGTTCACATTTGTTATTACTCCTTGAACTGTTCTTAGGCTTGCAGAAGTGGCCACAACTTTCTTGATGCCTCACGAAGAATCATTCGCTTTTCTCGTTCGGTTGTAGCTGTAGTCACACGATCTTTATAATTTCGTCCATAATTCTCAATATTCTTCACAGAATTATTAATTACACGAAGATTACGATTTATTCTTAGTGCAATTTGTCTATTGGAATAACCCTCTTTTTCTAAAGTCTTAATTCTGGTTATTTCTTCTTGACTTAATATTTTACCACGTCCCACTGTAATCACTATAAATCAGGAACCACAATTCTTATTTATAGAAAAAAAATTCCGACACAAATAGTTAGACTTTATGGTTTGGAGCTCTTACACAAATACTTGGTGAGGTTAATCAAGTGACAGACTTTTATATGCAGTCGACAAATGAAATTCTTCCAGAAATTACTAGAGACATAAACATTTCCTGAAATTTTGCTGAGTTCCGTCTTTTTGTCTATACTGATAAACTACAATAACATTTTGTCTCGGAAGTGCACGGTTAGCATGTACTTATAAAAATTACTAGTGAGGTTAATTAAGTGTCGCTGAGTGTATGTTATATAATGACGTAGATCAAAGTATTTGAATTGTAGTCAGGTTCGCAATCTAGACCGTTAGTAGAAAAGCAAATATCATTTTCAGTCCGGTACTGAAACAACAAAGATAATAGTTACAAACTCCGATAAACGCAGTGTGTGTGAAAGCCAGCCAGTTTTCCAACATGCATACATAGCAGCAGCCTAGCAGGTTCATAACGTTTCACCTTGACTTCACGATTCATCTCTAGCTTTACCAAAAAGACATCTAAAAAGTTTTAACTTCTATTTTCCTATACTAACTAAAATAATGTTTATGCATTGTTTTAGTAAAAACAAGATTGCATAAAAATTTTATTTCAATAATCTTTAATCCAGATTAAAATAGTCTGCCCAGAGTAATACTAAAGAACTTAGTATAGTATATGTAATAATTTTTAGATTTGATTGATGATATTCAAAATTAGTAGTGTTTATTGATTTTAGCCTTATTTAGTGAAACTCCATAATCATGAAATAAATAAAACTGATTATCCAAACAATTATTATTCACCTGTCTCTTTTTCTTTAAATCTCAATTTTTGGCCATGTGACTGCAAGAATTTATACATTCATTTTCAAATATTTATGCTCGTAGTTGTCCATTTAATTCTTATCACTAGACTGATAAATCGTAAATGAAACGGAACCGTTCACTTCTTCAGCTTTTTAAGTCGCCTCTATATTAATGTGGAACATTTAATATATGAAATATTTTAATATTTTTTATTCTAGTGTCCACGAGTTTTAAAAGCTGCGAAATAGAAAGAAACTCCGATCAGCCAAAGTAAATATTAAAAAAAAAATTCTATCATGTTGCACATGCAACGTGACGTCACTTCAAGAAAAATTGCCGTGTCCAACATGAAAATATGGTTTGAATTAGCTAATTTTTCTTTGTGGTAATAATAATAAACATAACAACTTTTAATGCCCAAGGGAACATTAATTTAAAACAAAAATTCACAAATTTCAAAATTTTTATTTTAAACATAAGAAACAGTTAAACAAAGAACAATCATTATTGTGTACGAAAGTAGTAAGTAAATGTATGTTCAAGACTAAATCTCCCCATGTTATTCTTATGGGAGTTTCGTTTTTAAGACAGGACAATTTTGTGAGGTTATGTGTGTCAAACTTGGCGTCCTTCCCGCCAGATGTCAGCATGGGTGTGGGGTTAAGTGTTTAGGCGGGAAAAAGGCGAATGTGATGCTTGTCCGTGATTGGTCGGATCGAATTGCCGGTAAAATAGGTTGCAGCATGTGTCGCTAGATGTCGCTGTGGGCGTGGTTTTGGCGGGAAAATGTAAATGTGATGCTTGCTCGTGATTGGTCGGATTGAATTGCCGGTAAAATAGGTTGCAGCATGTCCCGCTAGATGTCAGCATGGGTGTGGAGTTGAGTGTTTAGGCGGGAAAAAGGCGAATGTGATGCTTGTCCGTGATTGGTCGGATCGAATTGCCGGTAAAATAGGTTGCAGCATGTGTCGCTAGATGTCGCTGTGGGTGTGGTTTTGGCGGGAAAATTCAAATCTCAGGCCTGTTCGTGATTGGTCCGAAGTTTGGCGCTAAAGGAGGTTGCAGGACGTGTCGCTTTGGAGCTGAATGTAAACAAACGGGGTTGCCAAATCTCATATTTGGTAAAAATGAAAATTCCCTAGATAATTCCCCCCCCCAGGATTAATATACAGGGTTGCCAAATATTATATCTTGGTTAAAACAGAGAGAGACAGAGAGAGAAAAGTCACTAGATAATTCCCCAGGACTTGAAAGTGTGTTTAGACCGCGCGCAAAGGGGGCCTTCGCCCTGGGCCCCCATTCTGGGGCATCCTAGGGAGATCGTTAGGGTGCTTCGCTCTGGGCCCCCCACTCTGGCGTTCCCGGGGAGATCGTTAGGGGTGCTTCGCCCTCCTCGGGGCCCCACTCTGGGGGTCCCCCTGGGATCGACAGCGGTGCAGGGCCCCCTTGTGTGAAAGATGTCGGCGTGCGCGTGAGCGCGGCCGGGCGGTGCGGGTTAATCCGAAAAATTTGTCGGGGCGTTACGTGGCCGGGTATTCCAGTGCCCCGGTGGGCCGTTGAAAGGGGTTAATTTATTTGGCGGTCCGAAAAATTTGTCGGGGCGTTACGTGGGCGGGTATTCCAGTGGAGCAGTACCCCAGTGGGCCGGTGAGCCGGTGGGCCGTTGAAAGGAGTTAATTTGAAAAATTTGGCGGTTGCCTCGCTGCTAATTAATAATAAGGTGGTGGGGTAAACATTTTATTAAAGGGGGTGGGCTGAAAAAAATAATATACAATATTAATGTACATACAATATTAACAACATAAGCGTACTGTAGATTTTTCTTTAATACAAATAATGAATAAATAGTGACCTATAAAATACAATAATAATATTTAAAAAGAAGAATGCATCTTTTCTTTCCTTCTCTCTCATGAATTTTCATGAATGATGTCAACAGTTAATTGTTGCATAGTTTGTTGTTAGGCTAAAAATAAAAACATTACATTCGGTATAAAATATCAATCTCAAATTACCTGCATTTGTTTTTCCTTTAATACAATGAATAAAACAGAAGCCAATAAAATACAATAATGATATTATTTTAAAGGAGAATGCATCTTTTTCTTCTAACAAAATATTATATATTCTGTTGAATGATGTAATTTCATTTTTCACTAAACATTTTCTTCGTGAATGATGTCATCAGTTTTTTACATTAATTATTGCATAGAATGACGTTGAAAGCTAAAAAATAAACATTAGATTTTTTGCGCTTTAATTAAATAACATTCTCAAATTACCTGCGTCTGTTTTTTCGATATTGTAAAACGCTGGAGCAGAAAGACATCATATCTTACGCACTATAACGAAATATTGTTTTAAGAAAACAAAAACAAATAAAGAGGGTACTTACTAATTATATCAGTTCACTTGTATAATTTTATTGATTAAAAGATGTGAGTTTAGGTTTTAACAAACCGCATTACATATGTGTTCAGTTTACCGCTTAGTTTGAAACTGGACGCTGTTGAAAGAGGGAATGTTTTTCGCGTTGACTAATTAATATTTTATGTTTAGAAAAACTATAAAATGTCATGACATATATAATAAATTACTGTTTTTTAAATGCAAACAAACATCTGGGGAGTCATCCGGTTTCTTTATAGATTAAATGAACAACAACAACATATAAAATTGTTCGAAGTGTCGACTAAACTAATTTCAAAATATCGGAAATAGTATTTTTATTATTATTAAGAATATGTTTACTTTTTTTAAAACATTCGCAGCGTTAATTACAATAGTAATTTAGCATTTTCTGTAAATGCAATAAACCAAAACGAAAATAAAATAATTTCAAAACTTTCATCACAGTATTTAAACCTGTTTTTCCCTAAAGAAGGAAAATATGAAAATACCAGGGTCCTTTTTATTTACGATGTAAGAATTGAACAAATAATAACATCGATTCAGTTTGTAAACCTTAAAAGTTTTAATAACAAAATCGATTTCTATATTATTAAAACAATGCAAATTACTTTCAACTATCTGAAAATTAATAAGTAGTGCTACATCTAGAATGTTTTTTCAATTGTGTCAGTCTTGAACAGTAATAAATCTTTTTCGTATATTTACATTTCTTATTTAATGGTATGGCATCACTCGCTGATCTAATCATCGCTCTGTCTTATGTATATTTCGGTAAAATCATAAAATAAAATAGCTTTGTTACACAGGAAGAATTTAAATGATAGACGTAACAAACTCGACGAATTTCACGTTTTTACATTAGAAAATAAACTTGCTCATATCGGCATTATTTTTTACCAATTAAAGGTGGATTCCAAACTTGGATATGGTAAAGCATTCAAGCAATTCTGAAGGTTTTTCATTATTAAATTGTTCGTAATAATAATTTGTGTTTATGCTGTATTTGATTATTACTATAAAGACATGCATTGTAGGTGCCCCCTCGCTTGAAAAACCCCTGATTAACTCATTTTTTTCTTAAGCGCCGCCGCTACAAGATATATTTAGAACATACAGTTTTACAAATACGAAAGCTGATTTAAAAAACTTGCCACGCCACTGTCCATTTCTCTACACTTTCCTTTGTCACAATTTTTTGTAAAATAACATTTGCAATTTTATCAACACATTGAAAATCAATTGACGATGTGTGAAAAAAGTGAATGTAATAAAAGTGTAAAAAATAGTATCTTTACACTGTATTTTAGATTCGTAGATATTGAAACTTGTGAATATTAAAAGATATTATCATAATTATGTATAACTTGGCTCGTCAAGCGGGTACCTATCAGGAAGAAAAGGCAATCTTATTAGCAGTTTGTACCATTAAAACTCTTGCTGTAGAAAACAATAAAATTAAAAATAGCATATAGCAACAGAAGTTAAACAGAATCTGACATGAACATAAGGCAATATTACTTTAAAAAATTTATTTCTAACATAAGTTTTAGATTGAACTTTATGAAATTTTTTGTTGAAAGGACAATTATCTAAGATGATTGCAATAACACCAAAACGTAATGACCAACAACATATTGTTGTAGCGCCAACATCACGATTTATTATAATTAGCAGAGACGAGAAAGATTTGCTGATAAGCTTATGCAATACGTCGGATCATCGGCGTACCAATAATCTTGTCTAGTAATGTTTCTTTATGTGATTTAGATGGAATAAAAGTGTTATATAAAAAATAATTCAACTCACAATCATCACAATATTTTATCAGTCAATATGACTCCATTTTGTGATAGATTCATACATGAAGAAGATGTTATATAAAAGCTCCACGCCACTGTCTTAATTTTATTGTATGGTTTAGTTGATAATGAGAAATTCAAAACGAACATGTGCGGCAGTGGAACACCTGGGAAGTCATCCGGTTTCTTTATAAATTAAATAAATTTAATTGGTTCTATTAAATGCCTTTCTCAGTGGCACCTAATAATAATACTTTAGGATGTATTAAAAGGAAAATGCGGCATTTTATATCTAGAATCTCTTTTTGTTAAATTGTTAAGGTTATGCTTCAATAAAATATCTTTGCATTATGTATTTCTTTTAATTACATTAACATAAAGAATAGCAAACAAATGTACCATGTGTAGAAATTATTTAGGAACAAGTATCTTTTATGTGAAATTGTATATTAAAAATTAACATTAATTTAATATCAAAATGGTGAATAATTTGCCGACAGTTAAGTCTTATCAGAAACAATAATAGCTATATTTTTGGAGGTCATGTTTCTATCCATTGGCGAATGGACAGAATGGATTGGAAGATTTTACAACATTTGTGAAAATTGCCTTTGTTTGTTCTAACTTTTGAATTTACTTATTGTTAATCTATTTCGTATATAAACTCTTTAACTGATGTTTATTTTAAATAAATTTTATACTAATATTCTGATAAAACGTTTAATTCTTTACAAATCATTTATTAAGGCATTATGGGTAATAATTAACTGACAATTCAATTTTTAATATTGCACAGTTTCACATACAAATTCCTGTTTCCTATATAATTTTCTACAAATGGCATATCCATAAAGGAAAATGAAATATTTAAAATGCTTGAATAAACAATATAAGGTAAGTTTATTCAACTTTCATGGAGATTATAAGAATGTTGCATTAATTCTTTAAAAAGGTAAATTCAGGCAATGCAACACATACATTTAATCATTAAAGAAGGATAATTTAAAGTTATCAGGAATTTATATCAACTAATAGAACGCCTTAGTTTAATTACTAAAAGTGTAACTGAAAATGCAATACGCAACTGTTTAAATCAAATGTATTTTATTAAACAATTAAATTTTAAGTATTTATTATATTTAATTCAGTTATATATTTGCCTTAAAGTTTAATCTACAGATTATTTAGAAGAATGTTAAGATTTACTTGGTTATATATGAACTTATTATATGTTAAGCTTGCTTTAAACGTCTTCTATTTAGATCAATTAATTATTTCTTTTGTTGTGTGGGTATACATTAAGTAATATAGAAGTTCCTCACCTTTAAATACCTGAGATTACATTTAGATAGTAAACTGAACAAATAGATACGAAAGAAAGAGAAATGTATTGTTGGATAGGAAAAAACCACAACAATTGCTGCTCTATACAGTCTATACAGTCATAATTAAGCCTGTATGAACATACGGCATCGAATTGTTGGGATGCATCAGCAAGTCTAATGTGACAATCATACAATGATGACAATCAAATATTTTAAGATCAATTGTTGACACCCATTGGTATAAGATCATACAAATGAAATGATTCACAACGATTCGCAGTAAAGAATTCATCACGAAAAGCTAAAAACCTATACAACTCTTTACTCGAACTTCTTCTTCTACATAACAATATAATAAGAATACTTGATTGCAGATGTCCAGCTGACCTTTAACATGGCTAAGCAGTTGTTTTCACTGGAAGAGATCTCATCCAGTCATAATGCAAGATCTATCATATATCTTAAGTCAGCAGATTAGTTTATTTTAAAGTATATATTCAACAAAATATTATATAGCCCAGTCCTCTCTTTTCTACTGCTAGTATCTGTGCAAAATACGAAGTATTGAATACCAACTGTAATAGGTTTCATTGCAACATTTCCTTGTACAGTGCAATAACTCTTATTGTGTATTACCGGCAAAACAAGATAACACCTATATCATTATAAAGAAGAAAGATGGCAGATTTGTTTAGACTAAATATACAGAATGCAACCGCCATTTTCGATCATAAATACATTTTCGATCTTTTTTGCCAATTTTGAAACTAACTTAAGATCTTTTTAATGTATTTCAATGTTATCTCGAGCAGGTATTGGATATTAATAACAAGACGAATCGCTGATCTGTACCAGGTTGCTTGTTTTGATTATTTTATCAACATATTTTAAACACAAACAATCTTTTTTGTTTTAATAAACCACTTATCAAGTAAATTGTTTTCCCAACCAAAATATTAGTCACCCTAACAGTAACTGAGGTAGAACAATCTCGTACACCCAAGATAAATCGTTAGACCGGTAAAGATAGATCAGACTACGATGCTAAAAGCTTTAAAAAAGCATTTGGTGATATATGTCAGCTATAACGGTCAAGTTACAGTTCCATCATAATTTTCGAAAAAGTATGACCCAATCACTCTGGAAGCTGAGACCATACACCAAACTGTCATATTTGCTGAATGAAAAAAGAACTTGATAAATCTCTTGTGGATTATTCGGTGCCCAATAACAACAGTTTAAACAGTCAACATAAACAGTTTATTTTTAACATTCCGAAATTCATTCCTTACCTTATCGCAGAAATTGTTGCACACTATTTATTTTATATGGACTGTATTTCTCCTTGTTCAATATTCTTCCTACAGTCCTGACTGATATTTGGAGAACTGCAGAATGTATTAAGATGGACTTCTTAGAGCTTTGATTAATCTCATTCAACACTCTCTGGATATTGTCAGGATTTGCTAGAGGTCGTTGATGTTTGTATCTTGCACATTTTCAGTCTGGCGACATTTCTGATTCCATTGTCTGAATTGTTTTGATGCAAGGACAACCACGATTATTGAACGGTTGCTTGAAAATTTCGTTCGAGCCAGTGATTTGAAGAAATTTTTATACAGAATTGTACAGGAATTTTTATAGATTTTTGTAAAAAATATTCTTTGGCTAAAAAAAGGTCAAAAAGTATGATCACAAATAGCGGTTACATTATGAATAATGTGTTTCAATACAATATTACAAGTCTGTAATATTCTTCAAATATGTAGCAGTGCATTTCACAAGTGTGAATAAACCCAAGTTCATTGAAATTTCCGGCATTCCAAGATCTGATGAGTAATTTTCAAAAAATCAAATAAGTTTTAACTATTACCTATTACTACAAACAGCTATTTGGTTCAGAATTTCAAAATGTTCAAAATAAACAAAAAATAATGTATATTGTAACACATTATTATTATGAATTGCAATAAATCATGTATTCTTACATTTTATATAAATAAAATTAATTAATTCAGAGCCGAGAATTAAAAGCTGATAAAGAAATAAATGTAAAATAATGCAATGGGTGTCCAAAGCAGTGATTTATTTATAAATGGAAAAAACACATGTAAATAATAATTTAAATGTGAAATTTTATACAACCCTAATGTTGTTTTATAAATCAAGTAGCAAATATCAAGAAATGAAGCATTTAGATTAGTCATCCAAACAATTTTATATGTTGATGTTTATTTAATTTATAAAGAAACCGGATGACTTCCCAGGTGTTCCACTGCCGCACATGTTCGTTTTGAATTTCTCATTATCAACTAAACCATACAATAAAATTAAGACAGTGGCGTGGAGCTTTTATATAACATCTTCTTCATGTATGAATCTATCACAAAATGGAGTCATATTGACTGATAAAATATTGTGATGATTGTGAGTTGAATTATTTTTTATATAACACTTTTATTCCATCTAAATCACATAAAGAAACATTACTAGACAAGATTATTGGTACGCCGATGATCCGACGTATTGCATAAGCTTATCAGCAAATCTTTCTCGTCTCTGCTAATTATAATAAATCGTGATGTTGGCGCTACAACAATATGTTGTTGGTCATTACGTTTTGGTGTTATTGCAATCATCTTAGATAATTGTCCTTTCAACAAAAAATTTCATAAAGTTCAATCTAAAACTTATGTTAGAAATAAATTTTTTAAAGTAATATTGCCTTATGTTCATGTCAGATTCTGTTTAACTTCTGTTGCTATATGCTATTTTTAATTTTATTGTTTTCTACAGCAAGAGTTTTAATGGTACAAACTGCTAATAAGATTGCCTTTTCTTCCTGATAGGTACCCGCTTGACGAGCCAAGTTATACATAATTATGATAATATCTTTTAATATTCACAAGTTTCAATATCTACGAATCTAAAATACAGTGTAAAGATACTATTTTTTACACTTTTATTACATTCACTTTTTTCACACATCGTCAATTGATTTTCAATGTGTTGATAAAATTGCAAATGTTATTTTACAAAAAATTGTGACAAAGGAAAGTGTAGAGAAATGGACAGTGGCGTGGCAAGTTTTTTAAATCAGCTTTCGTATTTGTAAAACTGTATGTTCTAAATATATCTTGTAGCGGCGGCGCTTAAGAAAAAAATGAGTTAATCAGGGGTTTTTCAAGCGAGGGGGCACCTACAATGCATGTCTTTATAGTAATAATCAAATACAGCATAAACACAAATTATTATTACGAACAATTTAATAATGAAAAACCTTCAGAATTGCTTGAATGCTTTACCATATCCAAGTTTGGAATCCACCTTTAATTGGTAAAAAATAATGCCGATATGAGCAAGTTTATTTTCTAATGTAAAAACGTGAAATTCGTCGAGTTTGTTACGTCTATCATTTAAATTCTTCCTGTGTAACAAAGCTATTTTATTTTATGATTTTACCGAAATATACATAAGACAGAGCGATGATTAGATCAGCGAGTGATGCCATACCATTAAATAAGAAATGTAAATATACGAAAAAGATTTATTACTGTTCAAGACTGACACAATTGAAAAAACATTCTAGATGTAGCACTACTTATTAATTTTCAGATAGTTGAAAGTAATTTGCATTGTTTTAATAATATAGAAATCGATTTTGTTATTAAAACTTTTAAGGTTTACAAACTGAATCGATGTTATTATTTGTTCAATTCTTACATCGTAAATAAAAAGGACCCTGGTATTTTCATATTTTCCTTCTTTAGGGAAAAACAGGTTTAAATACTGTGATGAAAGTTTTGAAATTATTTTATTTTCGTTTTGGTTTATTGCATTTACAGAAAATGCTAAATTACTATTGTAATTAACGCTGCGAATGTTTTAAAAAAAGTAAACATATTCTTAATAATAATAAAAATACTATTTCCGATATTTTGAAATTAGTTTAGTCGACACTTCGAACAATTTTATATGTTGTTGTTGTTCATTTAATCTATAAAGAAACCGGATGACTCCCCAGATGTTTGTTTGCATTTAAAAAACAGTAATTTATTATATATGTCATGACATTTTATAGTTTTTCTAAACATAAAATATTAATTAGTCAACGCGAAAAACATTCCCTCTTTCAACAGCGTCCAGTTTCAAACTAAGCGGTAAACTGAACACATATGTAATGCGGTTTGTTAAAACCTAAACTCACATCTTTTAATCAATAAAATTATACAAGTGAACTGATATAATTAGTAAGTACCCTCTTTATTTGTTTTTGTTTTCTTAAAACAATATTTCGTTATAGTGCGTAAGATATGATGTCTTTCTGCTCCAGCGTTTTACAATATCGAAAAAACAGACGCAGGTAATTTGAGAATGTTATTTAATTAAAGCGCAAAAAATCTAATGTTTATTTTTTAGCTTTCAACGTCATTCTATGCAATAATTAATGTAAAAAACTGATGACATCATTCACGAAGAAAATGTTTAGTGAAAAATGAAATTACATCATTCAACAGAATATATAATATTTTGTTAGAAGAAAAAGATGCATTCTCCTTTAAAATAATATCATTATTGTATTTTATTGGCTTCTGTTTTATTCATTGTATTAAAGGAAAAACAAATGCAGGTAATTTGAGATTGATATTTTATACCGAATGTAATGTTTTTATTTTTAGCCTAACAACAAACTATGCAACAATTAACTGTTGACATCATTCATGAAAATTCATGAGAGAGAAGGAAAGAAAAGATGCATTCTTCTTTTTAAATATTATTATTGTATTTTATAGGTCACTATTTATTCATTATTTGTATTAAAGAAAAATCTACAGTACGCTTATGTTGTTAATATTGTATGTACATTAATATTGTATATTATTTTTTTCAGCCCACCCCCTTTAATAAAATGTTTACCCCACCACCTTATTATTAATTAGCAGCGAGGCAACCGCCAAATTTTTCAAATTAACTCCTTTCAACGGCCCACCGGCTCACCGGCCCACTGGGGTACTGCTCCACTGGAATACCCGCCCACGTAACGCCCCGACAAATTTTTCGGACCGCCAAATAAATTAACCCCTTTCAACGGCCCACCGGGGCACTGGAATACCCGGCCACGTAACGCCCCGACAAATTTTTCGGATTAACCCGCACCGCCCGGCCGCGCTCACGCGCACGCCGACATCTTTCACACAAGGGGGCCCTGCACCGCTGTCGATCCCAGGGGGACCCCCAGAGTGGGGCCCCGAGGAGGGCGAAGCACCCCTAACGATCTCCCCGGGAACGCCAGAGTGGGGGGCCCAGAGCGAAGCACCCTAACGATCTCCCTAGGATGCCCCAGAATGGGGGCCCAGGGCGAAGGCCCCCTTTGCGCGCGGTCTAAACACACTTTCAAGTCCTGGGGAATTATCTAGTGACTTTTCTCTCTCTGTCTCTCTCTGTTTTAACCAAGATATAATATTTGGCAACCCTGTATATTAATCCTGGGGGGGGGGAATTATCTAGGGAATTTTCATTTTTACCAAATATGAGATTTGGCAACCCCGTTTGTTTACATTCAGCTCCAAAGCGACACGTCCTGCAACCTCCTTTAGCGCCAAACTTCGGACCAATCACGAACAGGCCTGAGATTTGAATTTTCCCGCCAAAACCACACCCACAGCGACATCTAGCGACACATGCTGCAACCTATTTTACCGGCAATTCGATCCGACCAATCACGGACAAGCATCACATTCGCCTTTTTCCCGCCTAAACACTCAACCCCACACCCATGCTGACATCTAGCGGGACATGCTGCAACCTATTTTACCGGCAATTCAATCCGACCAATCACGAGCAAGCATCACATTTACATTTTCCCGCCAAAACCACGCCCACAGCGACATCTAGCGACACATGCTGCAACCTATTTTACCGGCAATTCGATCCGACCAATCACGGACAAGCATCACATTCGCCTTTTTCCCGCCTAAACACTTAACCCCACACCCATGCTGACATCTGGCGGGAAGGACGCCAAGTTTGACACACATAACCTCACAAAATTGTCCTGTCTTAAAAACGAAACTCCCATAAGAATAACATGGGGAGATTTAGTCTTGAACATACATTTACTTACTACTTACGAAATCCAGATTTTGTTACTAAAGATGGCATTATTGCTCTAGATTTTAATTTAGCTCAAAAAACCATCCCAACAATCTCTTCACCGCAAACGGCAGTCGGAGCTTCTGTAACCAGTTCTACAATAAATTCTTTCCACCGCACGACGGTCTGAGTGTGGCAATGATAAGAAGCAAAATTAACTTTTGTAGTATATCAGCCTTTATGAGAGCTACCAAATTATTGATATGAAACGTCAGAAGAGGTTCGGTTAATTTTTCTGAGTTTCATGAAATGAAATCAGTATATGTAATCCGAAGCCTGAAAGTCGAGCTTAGGTACGACATATGATCTGATTTCATTTGCATCTTGTATTTGTAAAAACGGGTACTCACCAAAATTCGTGTTTGGAATTTGTTTGAAACTAGTTACAAACCAGTCACAAACTTCAGTGGTTAAAACTTGATCACGCTGTACACAGCGCCTGGTAAACTGTTGTGTAGTATTTGTTTGTGTAGATGTTTAGCACAGTGTTTAGCTTTTTCGGATTTGATCAGGTTAGTTTGTTGTCAACAGATCGTCGCGAATCCATAATAATAATTTAGATAGTAAAAATTACAATAAGTAAATAAAATAATTTTCGTTGTAATAGAATTAAGTTAAAGGTATGCAAAAACACTTGCAGACATTCTGCTAAAATCGCAAAATAGTGTGGGATCTTAAATTTTGCTAATAATCGATTTGCACCTGTAAGTTGCAGTTCTCGAAATAAAGATCTTTGCCACTTAATTGTTTGCACGTAATAGTAAAAACCAATATATGGTTGTTGCTAGCAATATATCATAGTACTGATCCGTTCTTGATGGCAGTTACGAGCCTAAATAATGCCGCTGCCATATTTGTTAAAAAGGCGTACACACTGGCTATGGTTACAAACTTGTTCAAAACCCACTCCCTTTGATCTTACCGCTTGGCGAGCGAACTTGAGCAAACACAAACTTGTTCGAAACCGACGACGTATACACCAACCAAACAATTTTATAAGCCCAGTTTAAAACAGTTTGTAACACGTTCGTAACTTTGGTCAGTACCCGCCTTATAGATCACATCTTTAATGTGCGCCTCTATCGTCAAAATAGAAACCAAATTTTTCTGCATCTTCTAACAACTTTTTTCCTATTTCTAATCGAATTTCTTTTCTAGCCCTTGTTGCCATTCGAACTATACATTTGAAGTGCTGTTTTTTGGTATTAATCCAATATCCTCTAATACTTCGCTAGTAATTGTTGCAGTAGCACGATAGGATTCGACAGTACGATCACAAACCAAATCCAAATAAGAAAATTGGAAACCGAAAGTACCGATGGAAGATGTAGTTGTGAAGAAGATGGTATTTATGGTTTAGATACAGGAACAATTGTATCTTCACTGCCAGATGATATCGAACAATAATATTCTACAACTTCTAAGGCGGTTTGGGGTGCCCCGGGGTTGTCTCGGTATTTGTAAGGGGCCCGCTTACGTAGTGGCGCTTGTGTGCTTTCCGTGCTCGGCGGTAATCTCGTGTGCCAGTTATTTCAACGTGGTATTCTCCACGGATCCGGGTAACTGCTAGTGGAGAAAGATAATCCAGGCAACTGCTGGGGTTGCTGAGGTCGGCCCAGTCTGGATCACCCCACCTGTTCCTAAAGCTCTCACTAAGAGGGTATTAATACTAACAAATAAAACACACAAGATTAATCAAACTTAGTATTTATTATCACCAAAGCTCTAACCCTTCAACAAGCTTCAATCTCTGTCTCTAAAACAAGCATACGGTTATCTACGATTATCTACAATAGCAACAGCAAGCGGGATGTAATACGGCGTGCAATAACAAGCAAGCGTGCAAATACGGGTTCGGGTTACGGAGTCGTGAAACGGTGTGTAGGGTAATGGCGGACGAACTGGAGTAAGGAGAGCGGGAGGAGATCCCCAGGCTACGCACAGTGATACTCTGATACTCTTTTGCGATACTCTGATCGACTAGCGCGGCATAGGTAACTATATGTAGTGAGTCTAATGCAAGTGTGTCGTGCGTATCCAAATAAATGTTTTATATTTATTTAAAAATATTAAACTTAAATAAATACAGAAATTAAGTAGTGTTGACTAATCTACACAACAAAAGCTTCAATATAAAAAAAGAATCACGCAGATCTTCCTAGTTGAACTCTCAAACGAACTGGAACAAGAATAAGCCTTGTGTTTTAAATATATAGCTAAGTGGTGACCCCCCACACGAAAAAAGCGCTTCTTCAACTCACTTCTGCATTTCATGACTGATCATCGCTGATTCACCTGACCTGATCAAAATCTATCTCTACTCGAAATTTTTAAAGTGGTCAACACGACAGTATTATCTACTCCAATAATAACTATCCCACAGGAGAATATCCTTTTTTAAATTCAGAGGTAAGTATTTTGCAATTAATTGATTAGTTTTCAATAAGGAGCATCGACCAACGTTTGACAGCTTAAAGGTAGAGCTCTCTTTCGTAATTATTGATCGATATTTCGATTATATACAAATTGAAGACGAACGTCAAAAATACAACATATTATGAGCCGTATTCGCATTTCACTGTTAAATAATTAACAGCATCTTTAATTAGCATGGTGACCAATTCTAATTTTTTCCCAGCTATTAGAATTAGATAAAGCTATCTCTATTCATGTTGAGCTTAAACACAACTTTAGTTATAGACACTTTTAATCTAGACTTGTAATACGACCAATTAACTCTACATCTAACCTTCGATGTATTAAATAATTATAGCGATCTTAATATTCCAATGCTTAATCAGATAAGCAATATCCCAAACACCCCATCAGATTTTATCATCTTAAAGAATATACACACGATATCTATTTCATTGTTGATAGTGCTACAACATCTTCTATCATACCACTGATCAATTCACTGATCTACTCGTATTTTAGGAAGAAATCATTTCTATTTCTCCCAACAGCTTGATAGCAACAAAGAATGAGAAAAATTCCCATATTAGGGGCCTTGTCGCTGACAGAGTTTGATTTTTCTTATTTGCAGTGCCGACACTGGAAATTTCTTGTAGCTAATACAACTTTTCCAATTTTAGGGTTAGAATTTTCACATCATAACATCATAATAGATTGTGTCAATCAAAAAGTCATTTCTTTGCAGCTAACCGAGTCTAAATGTACCTTTTCTAGTGAACATGATTTCATTGACAGATCGTGTACCACTAACACTGGTCATTCAGTTCCCAAAGAGGATTTTTCAAAGGTTAGTAATCCCATGACAGAATCTACTCAAAACGTTTACTCAAAAATACTGCATCCTCAATTTCCAGAATTACTACAACGCTTTGACTACAGTCGACCTGTACGGCAGTTATAGATAAACCAAGAGCATCCTAACCATTTATGGGTTTTGGTGTTTTGCAGCGATCATACAGTTACTGGGCAACACCGATCTACTTGACTACAAACACACGGAATTCTGGTCATGCAAATTCAGCACTAACAGACGCTCATCGGATGGTAGAAGATTATCGACGGTTTAACTTACCAGTTACAGTTCCCGATCGGTACCCCATTCCGTTTCTAAGTAATTTTGCTCGGAATATACAAGGTGCAACAGCATTCTCCAAGATGGATTTGGAAAAGGTGTACTTTGCCATCCCCGTAGACCCTGCCGATATTTATAAGACAGACATCAATACACCATTGGGCTTCTTTCAGTTCAAACGAATATATTTTAAATTAAGAAACGCAGGTCCCGTTTGATGGATTCCATATTAACAGGATTCTCAGTTTTATATTTCTTATAAAGACGGCTAGATAACAAATATTTTCCAGATTAAGCAACAATGGGCTTCTCATAAATTTTGAAAAATATCTTGTTTATTGTTTCCAGCCTTATTATTTATTATTTATTAGGTATATTTTAATAAAACTGTGAAACTTTTAATAATCTTTATTTATTTCATGATATTTGAAAAATATGTTTTTGGTGTATCAGAGTTCGATTTTTTGGGACACCATGTAAACGCTTCACGGACTTCAATTTCAATATTCAACATGTAAAGCAATTGCGAGCATTCCCATTATTTGCTAACCAGAAAGACAATAGAAACTTTACCAAACCGCTCATGCTTTGTTCACGGAGGCTCACTGCTATTGAACAAAATGTTTTTTCACGGAGGCTCACTGCTATTGAACAAAATGTTTTTTCACGCAAACTTTAGCAATTCAATTTTGCTAAAAAGATTATTCCTGCATTATGTGGGATGTAAAGAATTTCATATTCACACTAATCATAAACCATTGTTGCAACGATAAAGAACAGTCATGGTGCTTGTTTACTACACGAGTCTCGTCAACTTGAATATCTTCACGTTTTAACGGTGACATTCGAAGAATTCAACGACATGATATTTAAGTCTAAAAAGTTATAAACGGTTTTTTATTTTTCTGATAGAAAATGCTTAATTTCTATGTCAAATATAACTACACCTTCTTAATCCGGGGAATAGAGACATTGTACAGTAGAATAAATAGGGGAAAGCTGAATTTTTGCATGAACCTTCCTTTTGTGTTTTAAACAATATCCCAAAAGTCCCCATCGATATATGGGCCGCTAAAGATGTTACTCTGGGTCAAAGGCCACAATAAACGGTTTTTCACGAAAATCTCGTTAACGGTCACTTTTAATCGAAAAAATAGTGGTTATCTGATTTGTAGCTTAGAAAATTGTCTACAAAAAACATAGTATTACTTTTTTCCTAAGACTAACGGTTTTCGAGAAAATTCGATTTAAAAGTTGTAACGTTTATGTTACTCATTATACGTGCACTCCTTTCCGGCACCACCTTTGAGGTAGAGTACAAGATGCGTTTTTTTAAGTGGTGTCCCCAATAGGCATAATCTACGTCTATTTGTGATTGAAAAATGTTAAATTATTAAAAAAATAAAGAAACTATAAATTTCTTTTATTTAAAAAATGATTATTTATAAAAAAATTATAATGAACTATTTTTGTTTTTATTTCAAACAAGATTAATTTTTTAATTATTATTATTATTAGGAATTTTTTTGTTTAGAAAATGCATATTTTAATAGCAACAATTATTATAAAATGGTTATATAATTAATTCTTTATTATTCATCAGAGCAATTACGATTCTGCTTCAGACTCCATTTCTATTTCCATTTTCATCTCTGCATTATCTTCTTCTTCTGTTTCTAGTATTCCCATAGTTTCAGTCAAGAAACACGATGGATCTACATCTTCAGTAGGGTCGTCATTATTACCGTCATTAAGCGTATCGAGTGATACATTTAAACAATCCCGACCGTGGCAATTACCACAAACTGGTGAACAGTATAACCCAACTTTTCTACAACTGCAGTTCAAGGTACATCTCTTGGTGCAATTACAAAAAACGTTTCAGAGTACATCCTTCTTCGTCTAACCCACTATAAGTAAGGTCTACGCTATAGTATAGTACAGTGATGGTGAACCTTTCTGAGAAATGGGTCAAACTGTGTTCATTATTTGTTTTACTACTAGCCCGTGGTCACTAAGTCAGTAGCGTCACTTGGAAGGGTACTAATAGTTTAGAAGCACCGAAAATTTGTTAACGGACCATATTTATCAATTATCACACCATACTTATCAAACCATTCTGTTTGATATGGTCTGGAACTTTTATCGTTTGTTTTCTTATTAACGTACTTGATATAATTGCATATGCAGATGAGAAAATTTAATAATAAAAAAGTTATTATTAAATACTTCTAGACGCGTACGCAAAGGCTCCCAATTAGTTCAACACTGCGAGCTGGTACATCCCCATTCTACCGGAGCCGGACATTCGAGCTCGGCCATTTAGGCGCGACCATTTCGGTGCGACCATTTCGGCGCGGGACACTTCGTCGCGGACCTCTTAGGCGCAGGGACATTTTGGCGCGAAAAATTGTCTAGTACTATTGTAATGAGCAAAATCTGTAGGTGCTTACAGGTAATAAATACAGTATCATCGATGATAAGAAAAAAAAACTCAATATCTGCCAATCACAAAAGCTCGTATGTACTGCCAGATTTAAGAGAAATTTATTTTTCTAAGCTACTAAAACATTAAAATCAATGTTCTGCAAATCTCTGCATAAGGGAATAATTTGTAATAAGAATTTACTTTTAAAAGTCAAAAAATTTGTAAAATCAATTAAATGACATAGGAAAATCGACATTAACATTAAATATCGTACCACTGACAAATGGTACGATATAAATAAACGTGTTCCACTTCACGAATTTTGTCTCAGTAGGTAACACTTATAAATGGATACTGCTTAGTGCTTGTAGTCCAACGCTTAATGACAAAAAGCACTGGAATAACGCCATTTAACCAACCAAAACGAAATTCTGGAATTAAGAAGGTATATGTTTGTACATAAAAATAAAAAAAGTTACTCTGATACTAGGCTAGCTTGTCCCAAAAAATTAGAGTAATTGCCCAAAAAAGGTTTTGTTTAAAGATCTCCGAAAGTTTTACTCTAATTTGTCGCGGGAGAATTTACATGCACAGAAGTGTCTTTTGGTCGAAGTGTGTCTGCGCCCAACTGTCCTCGCGCCGAAACGGCCCGGCCTCGCCCAAATATCCTAGACCGCCATTCTACGATGCAACGAATGTGAGCACCAAGTTTATGACCGACTGCCATGACTCATACACGGGTGCAGTGATACGATAGAAAATCAGTTAACCAACGTCCACTTGGAAATGTATATTTTTTATAAATTCGACCTTAGATATTTATACTTTAATTTTTTAATATTTTCGATTATCTGTTCTCCCTTTTATGATATAAAAAATAAGTTTATAAAAATCAACGCGTGGGTCATTTAAAAAGCCTTCTTGAGTCAGTGTCTGACCAGCGGGTCATAGGTTCACCACCACTGGCTATAGTATATATGTATTAGTTTGTATTTTTTGGACTCTGAAACTTTAACGTAAATAAATTTTACAATATTTTAAGCCGTATTTAACATTTAGTTACAAATACTGGACACATACATACCGTTGACGAGTGCATACTGTACATTACAACTTTTTGAATCGAGTTTTCTCGAAAACCGTTAGTCTTACGAAAAAAAGTAATAGTATGTTTTTTGTAGGCAATTTCCTAAGCTACAAATTTGACACTCACTATTCTTTTGATAAAAGTGACCGTTAAAGGGATTTACGCGAAAACCCGTTTTTCGTGACCTTTGACCTCGCGTAACATTTTTAGCGGCACACATATCGATGGGAACTTTTGGAATATTGTTTAGAACCACAAAAGAAAGGTTCTGTTTTTGTCTTTGTATTCCCTGATCTATTCTACAAAGTTTTTTAAATATTTTAGTACTATACAATTTACTTGCGACTACGATTTCTTTTAGTTGCAGCGACAAATAATCGGTGCACGCATAACCTTAGCTCAACCTTAGCTAAAATACTTGTTAAATTGAAAAGGTAATTCAAAGAACAATTGAATTATCAAATGTAAGAATAAAACAAGTAAAAAATAATTTCCAATCATCTCGAAATTTTAAAAAAGATTAACTGACGTGATAATTGTTTTACTTATCTATTTACATTTTTTACATTAGCAAAGAACACAGAAACTTTAAACTGAAATAATATGTTCACTATAACATCCATTTAATATGCATAATGCATGCCCACACATGAAAAATGTAATAAAGAATGATAAACAAGCGTTATTTGCTCACTTTATAATTTTTAAAAACTCTCTTGACTTGAATATGACTTGCAAACAAGCACGTAACTAAATAAGGTATGTTTAATATCGTTGTAAAATATGCTCAGTTTCCAACCATAATTTAATAATGAATGCAAATTACTTTAAAAGTAACTAAAGCCCAACTTTGCATAAAAAGAACCGTCAAAAACTACTAACCATCAAATGTTATATAAAAAGATCCGATAAGCAATAACTTTAGATTTTTATGTCATACTCGTAGCTCTTTATGAATTACTTATTAAAGGTATTATCGACAGAAAAGGTGAATACGTCGCATCTCCATTTAGAAAATATATGTTTGCACATATATCTTCAGCTAAATAAACATTTAGCGGTATTGAAACCTAATGTTTGACTATTGGTAAATAAAGGATAATAATGGTTTCTACCTGTCAGGCTTCCTTAATATACACATAAAAAAATAAAAATAACCAACTCTTTTAATGAATACTTGATGTTAAGCTATTATAGAAATCCCAAGTGATACAAAACACAATTTTGTTGGGAATTTTATCCTGCTCAAGAGATAGGTATAATGAAATAAAACACAAAGAAAAGTCTTGAATTTAGTTCAATATTAAAAGAATCAATAAAATTGAAATAAATAAACTGTTGTTAGGTTTATGGTGGAATACATTAAGTACAAATTATAACCCTCTGCTAAACACAGACTAGTCATTCAAACATAGATTCTATTAAAAGTTGGTAAAACAGAAGTTCTTAATTTCCATTAAGAAATATTAAGGCAGTTTTTCAAAAAATTAAAAACAGCACTTGCTTTTATCTTTTAGGAATAATAAACCAGTCAGGTATGCCTGCAATTTCAAATGCTTTAGCATTGTTAACTCTACCTTATATTTTAGAAAAAGTTAGAAGATGGAGCTATATACTATACATAAAGCAACTTCTACTTGAATAGCAGATCTACATCTCACACAAGAACGGATAAAGCTTTTGATGTCCGTCTACTTTTCTCAAATTATCCTCTAAGCACCGATTATTATGATTATTCGACCGATCCTACTAGAATTTAGCAGAATCTAGTAAGGATTTTATCCTGGCAAACATCCCATTGACACGGGGTCTACAGTTTTACTTCCTATCCGAGAAAAAGCCATGTTTTTCTATTGATCACCTCTATGAAAAATTATCAACTCGGCCGAACCTGCGACCCTTCGGTTATGAAGCCAACACACAAACCACTAATCCACCGAAGCTGGTTACTTTCTGTTATGTTTCTCTATTATGATCTGAAATGAAACTTTGAAACTTTCCTAAATAATTTAATAATTAGTATTAGTATTTCGAAGATTTCTTAATAACCTAAATTTCATTATAAGCTATAACCTACAGAAACACAAAGGCTATTTTTATATAAAGAAACACTTAACCAACCAAAATGTAGCTGTGCTGGAAGTATCAGCTTGATCCAAATAACACTGCTTTAGTTTTTGCCAGCTAGCCCCCAATAAGTCGGAGAGGGGCGGGGTAATACAAGATATAAAAGATAAAAAAAAACAAGCGCCACTTCGTTTAAAAACAATGCTTACTACTAAAGCTTCAAGCTTATCAGGCAAACGAAGAAATAGATCTTCTACTAAAATATGGGCAACTTCCACTATTTTGGTCGTACCGTACATATATACTTACAAATGACGAACTGGAAAGTAATATTAAAATCATACAAATAAATAAATAATAAATAAATAAAACGCACGTAGTGAAATGTAAACGTTCTAAGTAGGGCTTTATTTTACTTGCAACTATTTTCTATTGTGCAGATAGGAAAAAAATGTAATGTTTCAACAAAAAAAAAGGTGAATGGTGATTTGTATCACAGTTGGTTGTACTTAAAACTACCCTACAACAATTCCACTATTCGAGATCTCGTGTTATCCTTAAAATTAACATGCATGCATAAATTGTAAACACATTGAATAAATATATACATATACATAAATAAAATGACACATAATACATACAAATTTAGACAAACATCCCACCATCCGAAGACCCACGGCTGTATGTTTAAAGCCTTGCTTAGGGGGTTTTCGCTTCACCCTTCGATATTTGGTTGTTTTTCTCCGACCCGGTATACGTATAGATGTAGGTACGGACACAAAGGGGAAGAACCTTCCAATTAAAATACACGGTCAGACGGGCAGGAACAAGAATACACCAACGAACAACAAGACCCAAAACAAAAAGACCTACAAAGAAACCACCCTGTATATTGTATTATTTTTAAATATTTGAAGATTTTTACCTTTCTATAAACTGAAAGGTCTTTTACAATACAATTTCCTCAAGGTGACGGCTAGGGAAATAATATTACCTAAAATAAAAAGATATTTGTGAGATTTAGCGCAACGAGGTTTTAACTAACATAATTTACCTAAAATGGTTTGTACTAGAACTTAATCCGTCCAATTTGACGACCGATCGCACACAAATAACCAAGCGATCGTTCTGTTGAATGTGAGATTTATTCCGCTAAAGCGAATTAATATATAAAACCAATTTCCTAATATATCTCGTAAATCCAACTTCTAGTACCAAAAACCAGCCATTTTGTTACTTCACTCTACTATTGAGAAGGAACTTAAACGCGCCGGTGCGACTTTACTATCGACAGAAAGAAAGGGAAAACCAGTGACAACCAAACAACGGAGAAGCTTGGTTTTAAACGGTGACCATCAAACAAATAATGGGTTGTGAATTTCAACGTTATAAAGCTAAACAAGTAAATTAAGAATCTGGGTCATATGAATGACGAGGTCGAAAATGGATAATGCATCCCGGATCATGCGGCGAGCACGCAGTGATCACGCGCTCACCTCGTGTAATATAACCGATAAGATAAACAGCAAATGAACTTGAAGGATTCCTTAGCGTCACAAACTGATTTAGCTTAACATGTATTCGATTATTATTATTAGCGTCGATTGGTAGGTTTCCAAGTCAATTTTCAACAATAGGCGCATTAAAAAATGCTAAAGGGAGATCATTATAGGAGCTATGCACTTCTCTACAATATTTATATCCACTTCTATGATAGATCTTGTTTAATGTTTTACTTTTATAATAGTGTAAATTGATTTAATGTTCCTATTTTGTACTTCTAACGAGTTATAACTAAAAAGGGGCACAATTACTTTTCTTTAAATGTATTTTTTACACTATGACACAAAACATAATGAGATTTTTAATTATAACCCATTATTGGGGTGTATGCGCTCATCGATGGCAAACCAAATGTTAAAATGTAAAATTCTAGTGCAAGCCGTTGACATTTCTAACAGCTGAGGTAACATTAGGTGCTACTTACACTCTTATCTTATCTTACATGTTTACACAAGTGTTAATCACGCGTTGACCTAGGTTCTTCATTTTCTTGTTTAGGTATTCTCAATTTTTTATCCAACCCAATACATACAGGGTGTTTCGCCTTTTTTAAAATTCCAATTTCCTTTATTCAGAATATCTTTTCTTAAATGTTCTTTGCTGCAAAATTGAAATACACGATTTAAAACAAAACTGTTGTCTTGTGGCGATCCTTGCAATTTAAATCAAGTAAGGAATCCAAGGGTTTACCCCAACTTCCCGTTATCTTTTCTAATTTGACTGAATTATGGTGCAAGATTTCAAACAACCTCCCTTACCGTTTACGTAGACCACCGTAATGGGCATATGACATCGCATAAATGTCATTACCGTTGCCTTTTGACAAATTCTGAGAAAACAAGATATTTAATGCAAACGACAGCGTCGCGTCGGTGGTAATTTACAAACCGAATTTTGAAATGAGGTGCAAGTCTGAAATAGAATTCTACAGGTTCCTCTTTGGATTGAAGAACCACGGCCTACTAGATTAATATAAGCTTCGCTTGTATACGGCCGTCTCATTTTCAGTTTTTTCATTGTTGAAATTAGAATCCAAAAATTACAGATTCGTACGTTAAGTAGCGCCCACTGACGGTCATTTGGCAACAAAAATGGTTTGTAGTCAGAATACAGTCATTAATTTTTAGGTTATACGTCATGTCAGTAATTGTCATTTCCTACTGAGTAATAAATACTTATGAAATAAATAAAGATTATTAAAAGTTTCACAGGTAATATAATTATAAACAAACACGTCGCTAAGGTAGATACAAAATAGGTAACTAGATAAAATAATAATAATAATAATAAAAATTAATAATAAAAAAAATAAATAAATAAATAAATAAATAAAAAAAAAAATAAAAAAATTTTTTTTTTTTATTAATTTTTATTATTATTATTATTATTTTAAAAGTTTCACAGTTTTATTAAAATACAACCTGACAATATTGTTTCGACAGCTATGCTGTCATTATCAAAGGTAATATAATTATAAACAAACACGTCGCTAAGGTAGATACAAAATAGGTAACTAGATAAAATAATAATAATAATCAGAATTAAATATCTAATACTTCCAGTAACGGAGAATTACTGAGCTCAAGTTGTTCATTCATTAAAGGTACCCTGAGTTTGTGTTTGTATATCTCAAAGGCTTCTAAAATGTCTAATTTGCGTTTGTTATTACAAAAATGTAGGAATTTAATATTATTTTGAGGAGTCATTGTGTGATTTTGTTCTAAAAGGTGTTTGGCGTAATTCGATTGTTCAGGATGTTTATTTTTGTAATGTCATACGTGTTCTTTATATCTTATGTCAAAATTTCGAAGTGTTTGCCCAATATATACCGAACTACAAAAAGAACAATTTAAACGGTAAATGCCCGATTTCATGATATCATGTGTTCTGTCTTTAGCATTAAATAAAAATGAAAAAGTGTTAGTGTTGGTTTTAAATGTTATTTTATAATTGTTGGTTTTTCTTAGTATATGTGCAATTTTTTCTGATATTTTGCCAAAATATGGCATAGATATGTAATTTGTGTCTTTTGTTTGATTGGTATTTGTACATACAGATTTGGATATAATGTACATAAATATGCCAAAAATATGTTACAGTAGGAACTAGGAAACTAAAATCTCCTACATAGTATAATAAAATTTAGAGAATTATACTAAGTTAACGCAATGTTTACTAATGCCCCAATTCTTAGACTAGAAACACTTAATAAGTACATGATAGCCACAGTATAAGTAAGTACAATTTCATTTTTCACAAATTACAAATGCTCTTTTGGGTTTTGTAGCAGTTGAATTACCACAGCATCACACAGCATATGATGTAAACAAATAATGTCAATGAACGATCTACGAACTGAAGCTATGATAGTATTCTAATACTTCTATTAGAAGTAGGTATTCATGGAATGATGAATTCTCACTGTGGCAGTCGTTACTAAAAATAAATATTTTTAAGCATCAGAACTGATGAAATCTACTTGAGTTTTAAGACCAATCGTTTCAGTAAAATAAATATAAAACTAACAAAATTTGTCTCATAAGGCATTACCTTTATATAGAACTTGGTTTATATGATATAAATCAAAAGCGATATCGGAAAAAGTATTTAGAAATTTTGAAGGGCAGTTAAGAATCTAGGATAACGTTAATTAAATAACGATTTTCGTGTCATGTCTTAACAGATTTTATAATAAGAAGGAAGAGGAAGTGTTCCAGGAAGAAGATAGAGTTTGAAACTTTTCTGAACTAACTGATCTAAACGATATAGAATCATGTCAATACTATTAAACTTTTACACACGTTAAAAACAGACGTATACAGGCTTTTGAGTTGTGGTGCTATAGAAAAATGCGAAGGCGAGATGGATTGACCGAATATCGAGCAATGAAATACTAGAAAAAGTACAAGAAGAAATATAGTTAATGAAGAAGACCATGAGAAGCAGAGATAGATTAATACGTATGATTTAACTTTAAGACATTCGGGTATTATCTAAAAATAATAATAGAAAGCATGAACTAAGGAAAGAACACCCTAGCTAGACCTAGACTGCAATTTATACTCCAAATAAAAGAAGACTTAGGCTGCTCCAGCTATAGAGAAAAGACTGGCAGTATACCGGAAAAAATACCATAAAAATAGGTGTATTTGTAAAGTGGTTGTTAAAGTATGTTTTTTAGTTTTAATGTAACTTTTTTAATGTAGTTTACCAATTTTATTTGGGGACTAGCAGCCTTTTTTTTATAAAAATAAATCGAATACATACATCGAATGAATAATAAATTAAAATAATAAATAAAATTTTAATGTAACGTTTTGTAATGTAATATAATGTACCTATTGTTTTTAATGCATAATCTAAAAATATTTGATCGTTGTTCTTATTGGTAATTACTGTTAATATTCGAATAAACATTCTTTAATCGGAGGCAGTTTGACACAATTGACATAAAGTATAACTTAAAAATTAACGACTGAGCTCTGACTTCAAATATCTTTGTAGTAAAATTACCGCTAGTGGGCGCCATTTAACGTACGAATCTGTAATAATTTTCAACAATGAAAAAACTGGAAATGAGACGGCCGTATATAAGCGAAGCTTATATGAATCTAGTAGGCCGTGGAAGAACTAGAGTCACTGCATCTAGTCACCTAGGCCAGCTGGTCGATCAGAGTACCGCAAACCGCCGCCATATTGGGGCAGAGAAAAGTGATTTTTAATAATGGACAAATTAAAACCATGTTTTACGTGTTTGACATATTAGAGGTTTTATCTTTCAGAATAAGAAAAACCTTTTAAAGTAAACGTGGATTTGATTAAATTCAATACAGAACAAATAATGAACAATTTCGTGCTTCGTTTGCCCCAATATGGCGGCGGTTTGCGGTACTCTGGTCGACCAGCTGGCCTAGGTAACTAGATGCAGTGACTCTAGGAAGAACTAAGAAGAAATGACATCTAGCTGACAGATTTCCAACAAACTGTAATTGGTACCAGGTATTAAAATTATAGTTGATTGAAGTTAATTGAAATGAGTTGATAATTGATTTCCTAGTTAAATTAGAAAGTAAAGACATCGTTTGGTCATATTTTGTCAGAAAATATCAGTTGCAATCCAATCGGTATTACAAAAAGTTACAACCATAAGAATAGTAACAACTACAAATGATTTAACACTTTATGAAACAGCAGTCAGAAATATGGAAAATATGTAAATATACCTATGTAAAACTTGTCTGGGTCATAAAGAACAAACTTACACCGGATAACAAAGCGATTTCTAGAAAAAAAAATAAGAAATTACTAATTCATATTTCTCAATCTATGACCAAGTATTTAAACAATTATACAAAAAAGCTTTGTAGAAGAAGTAAATGAAGGTAATGATGAAGACCAGTGCGTTATCTTTCGTTCACTATCGCGAACGAAAAAAATACGAATAAAGAAGATTGGTACACATCTCCTCCCAAGAAAGAAAAACTGTTTGCGTATAAGCCGTCGAGATTTTTACTGGATGTTGATATACCAAGGCAAACTACTTAAAGTGCCAGCTTCATCATCAGCAACCAATTTATTGCAAAAGTAATTTCGAGAATCTTGATCATCAACATATGATTCTCTTCTCCATCACCTTGGCTTCCGTTTCTTCTCCTATTACCTCAAGGTTATTACTAAATACCCCATAATTAAAGTAGCTTTACTGATTTTATCATGAATCTTAATATTCTAGACAGAAACTAAATTTTAATAACCCAAAATACTGACATTGCTTCATTGCATTTGTTTAGCCGCATGAGACAAACACAAACAACAACGCGTACGCGATATTGAGCGACAAGTTTCATGTGCATCATAAAAGTTTGTCGCATGATTTAAGTCGCACATCAAGAACAGGCAGCACTAGACGACATGTAGCATGCTACATGTCGTCTAGTATTGCATCAGTGGAATTGCGCCTTTACAAACGACCATTAATCCAAAACATTTATTAATAAAGAAATTAAAATATTAATATTCTTGTGACTAGAGGATTGAGGGTTTGAAAAGACTAAATCACAAGGTTTATGGCCATTGTCGGATTACGTTTGGCGTAGACTGCAATGCAATTTTATTAGCTGGCGTGGCAGAATTCCATTTAAAATAATTGAAGAGAAAGAAAAGACACGTAGCAGGAACGTATAACTTTTTTACGTAGTCTATTTCTAATAACTTCTACAGAAGAGTATGTAACTTCCAAGAAGGCAGTAACAAATTTTATTCTTCTTCTTTCATCTTGTGGTGTCAGGTAACAGTCCTAATGCATTTTGAATGTATTCGTACTACAGTATCCCTGCGAGTCCAAGCAGAAAAAAATGTTAAAGCTTGCTTGCTTCAAGTTAAGAATAGTGTAGCATCACTCAAACCTGTCCTATAGATTCAGATGAATAATTTGTAACGCATTTCAGGCAGGCGTTAGGTATCTCTGCACTATGACTGGTTTGGTCTTAGGATTGGCCCCAGAACAAGACTGGACTTCTGTACGGGAGAGATACTAGCAAGATTTATCCTGGCAGTAGCCCCTATATCACTGTTCTTGTTGAAACCGTCTCACCAGGTGCTTAACACGATGTGGTCGAAATACTGTGGATCAGATACCGTGGAGGCAACTCTGTTATGTGTATTTATAATACTTTATGTAAGTCCACTTGAATATAATGAGGTACACAATTTCAAGCATAACATTCATAGACAATTGTTTAGTACTTCCCTTTGAACTTCATAACTTCCTGTACCTTTTACCTCGCTGTTCTTTTTATATATGAACCGCAAAATAAGATTAACGTCAAAAGGTAACGGTAATGACACCGTATAACGATAAGACTTTGATTTTCGACAATTTGTCTGACACGTCTCTTAAAGATTTTCTTATTTTTAATTAGAACGTTTAATCAGATTCAATCAATCAGATCAATTAAGCTCCGAAAGCTTAATAGTATGAATTTCGAAATGTATAAACCGTTAAACTCTAAAATCTGAGCAATCGGAACATTCAACGTATCATTTTGTAGTTGTTCAACTTTTTAGCGAGACATTTTTTCGTTCGGGATTTCATGGTTTGGTTAATTTTCGATTATTTAACCAAATAACTCTTTTAATTGATACTTAACTTCGGTTTAAAGGTTTATAACTGTATTAACGCAAATATATCTAAAAAGCAAATTCTTTAATTTTAAATGTCTAAATCCTGAAGGTCCTAGAGGTAACTTTAAAAATTTGAAACGCTAAAAAACGGAACTTCAGAAAAACTTTGACACATTTTAGAACGTTAAATCTTTCATACTATTTTACTCATTGAAATTACTCGAAAGATGAAAATCCAAAGAAGTGAAACTTGGAGAAGTTAACTTACAATGCCTTATTTCAGAACTTTAAAACTATGGCCTTTGAATCTTAATATGAAATTCTGAAAATATCAAAGACTGAAATATGTAATTTTAAAGTTTGTATTAATTGTTTTGAAATAGCGACGCTCCGCTACTTCGGAAGTTAAACATATAGAAATGTAAATCAATCAATTTAACTTAATCCGTTCTTGTTTGTATTAATTGACCTAATTAGTCTCTCCAATCCTTCTTATGAAATACATGATTAACTAGTGTAGAATTTATCTCTGAAAATGCTCTCTTCTGACATTTGATAGGCGTTTTAGTAATACAAGGTTATATTGTTGTTATTAAACTTACAACTGTACGAAAATACTTTTAAGTTTTAATTTAAATAAATGTATTCTTATAAGAATCAATGTATTCAAATGTAGCTTTTTCTCTGTTACAATTTAATTTTTATTGCTTATGTATTTTATTCTTTGTTTAGCAACCACTTTCTGTGTTTAAGGAAACTTAAATTAAACAGTTTAACTTTATAAGAATTTTATTATGACAGTTATTTATAGGTCATACTCCACGAACATGTTAATCACGTTCTAATAATTATGAGTAACTTAATTATACGAATACCCTAATTTAATTTGAATATGATAATTTATTCTAATGCGGAACAACGTTGTATAGTAATGTGAACATTTGCTAGGAGGACTGTTCAGAGTTATATCTAGTGGTGCTAACAAAACCGTAATCAAACACTAAAAAGATAATTTAGTAAACAGTTAACCTACTATTAAACTATGTATTCACTAGTATTTTCAATACTAAGTGCAAATGATAAACCGTCTGTTAAAACACAGAAAATTTGTCATTTCCAGTTTTATAAAAGATTTCTTTTATCTTAGTCCCCTGAGAATGATACAACGTAAATGTATTATTTAAAAGTTTAGACATCCATTCCGTCGCTTGCGATTTTCAGCTTGAATGAGCTGTGATATAAACGAAAAATTACTTTTTCGACCTTGCTCTTTTTTTAGAACCTTTTTACAATGTCTTTGCAATTTCAAAATAAAACAATTAAACTTTCGTCTTTATTTCCTTAAGTTTTAGGGTACATTGACTTTCTTTTCAGGACTTCTAACTAAGAGAAGAACAAACGAAGTTAAACTTTCTTTGACGTATAAACATACCGTTACAAACGGTTCCAAATAAATTCCCAAGTTGAATGTAACGAAGAAAACTAGGTAAATTGATGTAAATTTTGTTTTCAGTCTGAGCTGATTAAGGGTAGTTTGAAATAATTAAAACCTCTAAGAGGAGACCATACATATTCATTTCAATGCCATCTCAATGGTCGTTAATTACAAAAACAGGAACAGAAAGCACCAAGAGAAATTCTTTAATAATAGCGTATAGAAGGAAAACAAAAAAATTAAAATTTAAAAGAGGAAGTAAATAGTGCTAAAAATTTCCTTTTTCTGTGAGTAGTTAGTGAATCAAGATTTTTCTTTTTTCTTTCAAAACGAAAACATTTCCATTAGACGAGCTTTTTATATCCTGATAAATGTATCTACAGTTAATTGTCATAAACGTATATTTTTAGATGCAATATTTTATTCAGGACTCTTCTTCAGAAAAACTTTAATGTCTCTTTGCGTTTCACCCACGTAACTTATCATCTGAGAATTGCAGTAGACATTAGTTCGCATATAAAGACACATATTCGGTAAATTTGACAAGGGTTACATTTTTCTTGGGTGAAGCATTTTTCAATTTCAATTACACCGAGAAAATAGACTGAAGGAATAAAGCTCAAAATAAAAAAAATACAGAAGAAGATTTTATACTAGTTCACTATCAATAGATTCAGACATACATACTAATGGTAAATATGTACCGATTCTGAATAATTTGCTGAATGATTTACCAACTCAAAAAAGTTATCAAAAAGCAGTAAAATATTCTTCAAAGTCGTTTTTGATTTACAACACAATAAATCTCGGGATTCAATTAAAGCTAATATTTCAACAATCTATATAAGCTTTAAAGTATCCAATTTAATATCATTTTATTCGTATCTTTAAAATTCGGACCTATTTTTATTACACTAGGTTAATGTAATACATATAATGTGATAATCATTCTCTCCATATTTCGAGAACCATTATGCAAGTTTTGGTCCATTTTGGCTTCTGTGCCAGATGAAATCATTTCAAACTAAATTACTCAGGTTGCACCCATATCTCTTATCTCGTACGAGCTTAATGCTGAAAAATAACCTAGCATACGATTGTACTGGACACCTTCATCCGGTCAAATGGTAGAAAGAGAACTACTTGCGCACGTCTGACACATACTTGAAGTCCCTCACTTTGCAATTCCCACTCGCCATATTTGCTTAGTTTGCATTTACAAAATGGTATAAAACAAGAAGCTTTGCTCCAGGAGAACTTAATTTTCGGATTGTACCACCATCTTCTTGGAGCCTTTTCGCATGGTAAGTACCTTTAATATTCCTTTAACTGTAGGGAATCTAGAAACTGCTGTGATTGATACACTGTTTGCCTGATTTCCTACTGCTTATTTCGTTTTATTTAGCTACTAGAACTTGCCAAAAAGTTATAACCAAAAAGAAAGCCGATAATGGGTTTGGTTGGATTAAGTCATAGCCTATTTATTTTGATTCCTATTTCAAAACAAGACATACCACGCGATAGGTATGCAGCATGCTGTGATCTACAAAAAAATGTAAATCTTTCGCAACATACTGCAAAAACCGATATAATTCCAAAATAAATAGAAGCGGTTAAAACTTCCCACTGACTACATTTGAGGCAATACACCGATTCCATAATAAATTCTGTATCTACAGTGTGACTCAAATTGAGTGAGAACGATTTAAATTTCGCGCGGTATATTTTACTGTATTTCATGTTGTTAGTGTAGCACTACTGATGTGTGTTGCATTAAATTACAGCGTCAACTCGTCACTTTCCACGTTGTTCAGGGTTTTCATTGAGTTTTTGCTTTATGTCGCTTATTTTCGAATTTTACAAAACAATTCTTTTCAGAACTGCGATTTGATAGACGATTTTATTATCAAGTAAGTTTATTATTTACAAATATTGAAGCTTATATTATATAAGCAATATTATTTTTGAGACGACACTGTAAAATAAAAGAAGGATAAAAATGTCTGAAAAGTATTCGTGGCCCCAACGTGACAATAATTTAACGTGGGGGTAAATTCAAACCGCCCCAATCATTTTAGATCAATCTGTATGTCCAAAGCAGGTCTCGAGCGAAAGCATCCTTTACTTACTTTTTAATAATAAATCAAGTGGTGCTTCATAAGATTCTTTAGGACATAAGCTACATTATATAGTGAGCATTATTAGTTATTTACGATACGAGTGCGGGAACACAATGTTCCCGCGTGAACGCAGTTTTGAAGCACGAGCGACCGAAGGGAGCGAGGGCCTTCATATGCGTGAACGCGGGAACATTGTTCACGCAAGAGAATTGTACAATACTTTTTGAAACGAACGTAGTCATTGTTATAAATGTCAAATAAAATTTTTATCTGATTTCACAACTTTTATTTAAAAAAATAAACCAAAGCAAGTCATGACTGCAATTGACAAATGTGACAGATTGTTTTTCGGCAGAAATTTTGCAGTAAAAAAGGTATTTAAATTTTGCAAGGGTTGGCAGTTGGCACCACTGAGTGTTTCCCGGTTTACTTAACCGGGAAACAAGTGTTCCCGGTTGACTAGACAGTGCGTCGAACACTGCTTTCTAGATAGTGAGTTCAAAAATACATATACGAGAGGGTGTCGAGAAGTAGGATAGAGATGTTGCATTTTAGAAATTCAAAAGAAATAGGGGGGCTCTAGTAATGTAAAAAGTATGTTTGTTTAGCAGCAGCCCCACAGGGCGATTAAAAGTATGTATGCCACTCCATTTCTATCTTGTAGATAGAATATTATTATAGGTAGAGAATATTATGAGATAGTAGACTTTTCTTTATAAGTTTAGATTCTCGTGCTTTTAAAACATCGTTTGTAAATCCTCCCCAAGTAAGTAAAGTTACTCCTTATTTTTATTATTCCGTTCATTCTGTAAGGTGATTACATTTAGGCCCTTTTATAAAAAAATCATCAAGTTAGCAATCTACCTTTAAACTGCATGTGGTTGGTACGAGCGCTAATGTTATTTCATAGTCAGAGCGGAGTGATCATAAACCAAATGTTCGATTCCAGCTGGCAGGTAATCTTTTTTAAATTGAAAATTGGAGATGGCAATTTTTTTATTCAAGAATCTTTTTCGCTTATTTTATAAAATGATCATATTTTCGATTTATTAAAAATATAATTTTGTATTCATAAATGATAAAAGACCTTAGTGCGGCCCTGCACATTTTAGTATATTTTAGTCGAGTTAAAAGTGCGACGATATTCAGATTTATCTGATGTTCTTTTAAATATCAGGGGTCACCTTTATATATTTTTAAACAAATGAAAATCCCTTCTAGAATAATCTGCAGACTTGACCTCAAAGCAAATGACGCGACGTCTTTACAAATATCATAGTTTATTGTAAAGCCTTCCCACGGTTATAAATTGTTTTTTCAAAGAGAAATTTTAGTTAGAACTGAATCTATAAATATTCAAAAGTACTACCGCCCTTTCAACAAAAGAATTTAATGACATTTAGTTAAAATTATTACTTCCTGAACGTGCTTATCGTCAACTTCGTATAAACAAATTCTTGAAATCCAGTTTCATAAAAAATGGCTGAGGCCACGCTAGGTTTCGGGTTTTGTTTACAGATGCAGATTTTAAAATGAGTAACCTCTAGAATTCTCGAATTCTTTTTTTCTAGAGTTCTAAAATTCTTTCGAAGCTTTTAAATGCTTGTTCCTTATTGGATTAAAAAGGCACGCTATTGCGCCATAGGTTAGTTTAAAAAAAACTCCCGCCTTAAATTTATTTGTCAAGATATAAAAATTCCAATCCCTTACTTAGTTAGCCACAGGCACTCAAAAAGTAGAGCTAAGAATAGAGCTACAATTATCGTACAGGGTAGTTTTGCCGACGGCATTCTTCGAATACAGTAACGTGTTTTGTTATTACGAAATTAGTACAGTAATCTAATTTAATTAAAATTAGAAACGTTATTACGAAAACTGTGAAGAAGCCCCGATAATTAATTTGTTCGGAAAATTAAAAGTTAAGTTCTGCGAATAAATAATTTAGTAAAGTTCGAAGATTTGCAGCTAAAGTGTAGACAGTATTTTTATTGTAATTCAATTTTCCGAGTGATATAACTAAATTAGCAATACGGCTAATAATAATAGGAAATTGTAAAACTCAAGCTTAAAATAAAGTATTGTTATACAGGATCTTAGTTACAAGTTAAAATTACCAAGGGAAGTTTTAGAACAAAATAACTTCTATCATAACAAATTAATCTTCTCGTTATTATTTTTTAAAATAATATAGGGCATTGCACAAATAAAGGTTGAGCTAAAAAAATTAATAAAGGAATAACTTTTTAAGATTGGAAATATTAACCAGTGGTGTTCCAATAAACTTTTTCATAACGAATATAAATATTTGTTGAAATTATATGGTTTTTTCGGTTATTCAAAAAGAAACTGCTAATCATATTATAATTTAAAAACAATTAGTGTGAACTTTGATTCGTTGGTCCTGACTGAGGAGCGGTGTCAGCGATTAGATACTTTCCAGGTTTTCCTGCTTCATCTTGCCGATTTGTGCAGTGTTTTGTGTTTAGTGATAAATGATGTAAAGTCATTAATGTATTAGCTTTCCTGAAGAGTAGTATTGAATTATAAAATTCGATCAATTTATTACGAACTGAATAATACTTTGCTAGACTAAAGTAAGTTTATATAATAACAAATGTATCATTCTTTTTTTATTGACTATTATTTGTATATGCATATTTGCCCCTTAAATAAGAATTCTTATTTAGATACTTTCTACTAAACCTATAATTATGTTTTAAATGAAAATTACTTATTTTATTTACAAATAAATTTGTTCTTGAATTAAACCATATTGTGATAATATTGGACCATTCATTTATGAAAGTCTTTAAATATATTTCAACTAGCTAATATTAACGTAACTTAACATGACTAATAACTGAATTTAATTAATATATCCGATATTCGTTTCTGTTTAAGAATATTGAGATTTAATGACTTTTCTAAACAGATGGCGCCCATAAATTTTTTGTGTCTATACCCAGCCTTATTTTTTTATATAATCAGTAAGCTATGAAAACAATACCCGCGTCCTGAATTTAACTTTGTCAAAGAGATGTCTCAATAAGCCGCTGCATCTATGAGTTGTACAGTAAGTATCAAATATTTTGTCACCATAAAACTTTATAGTTAAAGTATTTATAACGTTCTAATGACAGTCCACCGAGGGGCTTTAAAGTGTTACAATTTTAAAAATTTTTATTTCAAAATTTTAATTTTCATTCGCAATATTACACGACTAGAGAACAGGATGCCATTTGAAATGTGTTGAACGACTAAGTCGAAATGAAGACCCTTTTTCAGCAACCTGAATTAGTACTTTATTAGCGAAATTAGTTAATTTTTAAAGTTTCTCTATAAAATAGTATTTTTTTCTTGTTGATCAGATAAAAACTCAATTGAGCAAGTCGGGAGATATGGTGGGCCATTCAGTTAAATTTCTAGTACCAATCTACGAATTATGAAATGAGACGGATGGTTACGATATTCGTCATGTTGATAATCTGGTTTTCTAGAGCAACCTTATAAACAGTTGAAAACACATTTTCGGTTAGGAAAGAAAAATATGTCTACGAAATGAGATTCTCTTATATAAAAAATGAGCTAATAATTCGACGACCCAACATCAAATGTTTCAAGAAAAATTTGGATTTTCTTGGAACCACACTCTGACCGTTTACTTATTGGCTTCGTCATTCAAGGTCAAGGTCTTTTCGTCTTTAGTTGTCTTTAGTGCAACATATATTTCGAATCACATTCCTATTTGTTAGCCCTCTCGATCATAATTTCGTTGAATTTTGCCCAGCTTTCGTAGTCAGGATCTATTATATCCAGATGTAAGATTCTAATTCTTTTGCAATTCTTGGCAACCACCTATTTCTGTAGTTGTATTGTATTTTTAAACCGCTTAACCTATTGTCACAAACGGAAATATTTACACTTAAATATTTTATTTAAAACTAAACTTCTCTTCCGTTTGGACTACATAAAGCATGCAAGGCCACATTCAGTTGCCACGCTAGTTCAGCAGCTGCGATACCACCTGCAGGGTCTTCTCAGTAGCGCGCCCGCTTCGCCCACCGTCGCATCCGCTGGCATGCGATATCTACGCCTACTTACTCTGTCGAGGCGAGGCTTCCCACACGATGTGCCTGCAGATGTGCATTCCTCCCAGTGAACTCACCAACACTTCCGCTTCGTACCAGGCACAGGCATCGCGCATGCAACCAACCCACAAGCTTTACTGAGAACTTCTGTCTACGAATTCCAATTACGATACGATTTACTTCCTCATTCGGCAGTATATAACCAGCTTGCTTGAGCTATTCAAACCAGTCAGTTTCCATGACTCCGACACTACATCTACAAGCAAGCTGGTGAGTACTCTTTTTATTATATAAATGCTTAGTGCCTAACTTGAGTGGGCTGGGCTAAATCGCCCACTCTATGCAGAATTTTGGGGAAGTTGTGTCCAGGCTTCCCCGGCTTAGTTACCAGGAGGTTACCTCCTACATGCTTAGTTTGTAGACCTAGTGCTGAACAGGGTTGGTTCCCACCTTCCCTGTATTGTAGTAGTTTAGGAGGACATATACGTCCTCACCATATTGTCAACATGTAATCCCTTTGTAACCTTTGTAAACCTTTTGTACTCTGTTTATTGTCAACATGTAAACCTTTTGTTCTTTGTTTATTGTCTTAGTATATAGTTGTTGTTACGACTTGTGTTTGATTCCTTTCTACCTCTGACTACGTTCCCCAGTCACGCAAACCCCACGTGACACTATTCTCCTCACCTCTATTATTTACAGCCACATGATTGTCTTGAATTAAATCATTTTTCTGCATAATTGTATTTTTAATTATTATTAAAGTTATTAAGAACATGACAATCGGGGAAGTTTCACATGCACTTTCGCCTTGTGTGATAACTCTTCCTCTCATTGATAAAGTAACTCTTTATCATTAACTTGTACCATAAATAACTATTTTTCTAAATAACTAATAAATTAATATCAAAACTTGGGTTCTTGTCCTTTAATATGTCAATGTATCAATATTATTATTGGTTTTCTTGGGAAGTTGTGGGTTAATAATAACGCATTAACACATTAGCTGACCGGTTTCGACTGTATTTATAATCTCTTCAGAGCAATGCATATAAAGCTATGTTGTAGCCTTGGTAGTGTAATGTCTAGCGTGCTGGAGTTTCACTCAAGCGGCCCGAGATCGACTCCCTGTACCGGCAGATCTGATTAACATATTATATTTCGAATAAAATTCCTATTTGTTAGCCCTCTCGATTACAATTTCGTTGAATTTTGCAAGCCTTTTGTAGTCAGGATCTATTATATCCAGATGTAAGATTCTAATTCTTTTGCAATTCTTGGCAAATACCTATTTCTGTAGTTGTATTGTATTTTTAAACCGCTTAACCTATACTCCTCACCTCGATTATTTACAGCCACATGATTGTCTTGAATTAAATCATTTTGCTGCATATTGTATTTTTATTATTATTAAAGTTATTAAGAACATGACAATCGGGGAAGTTTCACATGCACTTTCGCCTTGTGTGATAACTCTTCCTCTCATTGATAAAGTAACTCTTTATCATTAACTTGTACCATAAATAACTATTTTTCTAAATAACTAATAAATTAATATCAAAACTTGGGTTCTTGTCCTTTAATATGTTAATGTATCAATATTATTATTGGCTTTCTTTGGAAACTGTGGGTTAATAATAACGCATTAACACATTAGCTGACCGGTGTCGACTGTATTTATCATCTCTTCAGAGCAATGTATATAAAGCTATGTTGTAGGCTTGGTAGTGTAATGTCTAGCGTGCTGGACTTTCACCCAAGCGGCCAGAGATCGACTCTCGGTGCCGGCAGATCTGGTTAAGGTTTTCTGCAGTTTTCCTTAACTGTGACACAAATGTAGGATTTGCTCTGTTCTATCTGTAAGTCCGCTGCAACCGCAAGTAGGGCCTAAGTAATAATAGTAATTGCCCCCTCCCTCCCGCACAAGCTTATAGCTTCTAGGGCCTGGTTTCCAGGTTATGGGTTGTAGCAATTATTATTGTTATTATAATAATTTGTTGCATTTAGTGTTCAAATTGTATCTTATTAAAAGATGTTACAATCACTAATTTTATTCCGAACGTAAATTTCCTCCCTTTTTAAATTCTTTTAATTGTTGCCGATGAACATTAATTAACCAGTAACTACTAATGTTAGTGTAGGGTTTTGTAGATTAGCCAAGAATAGTAGTTTGATTCGGCTAGAATTGTGCCTGGGGCGGCAGCGACTTTGGTTCATGATCACTCCGCTCTGACTAACTAAGCTGCGAAAAAAGAATTAGCGTGCGCACTTATCACATGTAGGTGCACGATGTGATGAGATATAAGATTAGATTGCCGAGAAATTTAATAGTTTTTTAATATAGAAAATACCAGACTGCAATGAAAAATATACAATATTGAACAACAACGAAAATAGTGTTTTTGAAGATTTTGTGTTATTTAATTCATACTGAAGATTTAAAAAGAGTGATTTTTAGTTTTTCTGATAAAGCAAGACCTTATAACATTTCTGTTACATTACTAAAAAGATATTTTCATAAATTTATAGTCCACTTCTTAACCTAATTAATAATAGTTTAGAGTCTGGATCTGTACCAACAAATTTCAAAAAGTAACAAAAATTACACCTATTAGAAAAATAAAAAATGCGATTAAACCTGAAGGTTTTAGGCCAATAAACACATTTATCGCCATTGAAAAAATTCTAGCAAGAGTAGTATATGCCTATTAAGCTTTGTTGAACAAAATAAAATATTATGTATTTATCAGCTTTTAGAAAAAAATATAGTTCTTTCTGGGTGTCATTCAGTATGCACATAATAAATGGAAGATGTTTGTTGATAGGAATGAAGTTGTGGCTATTGTATTTTTGGATATCAATAAAGCTTTTGAAACTATAGATAGGGCAAAATTATTGTGGAAGTTAAAGGGATATGGAATTAAGGTTCGGGTTTATTGGTTTAAAAATTATTTACTAAATTGATGACGAACGAATGATGACTAAATTTACTAAATTGATGAAGTAATAAAATATAATAACAGTATTTAAAAACTAATGGTAACTGTTGGTCGTCCTCAAGGAAGTGTTTTACTAGTATTTATTCTTTATCAATGACTCGGCGCAAGTTTTTAAATATTGTAAAGATTTCATTTTTTGCAAATGGCAATCTGGTAATTTCGGGTATTACGATAGATACAAAAGATGGGAAAACTCTGAAGGGTAGCCATAGAGACTTTCATAAGAGAAACTTTAAACGGAGTAGGAAACAGTAGGAAATGCATATAAAGTAACTGACAAAAGATACGTAGTGGAGATGGAAAGTATGAAAGATAAAATCGGAATATTAGGAAATATAGCTAAACGAAAGGTAGTAAAGGAAAGGAAAATACAAAAACAATTGAGAGAAAGGAACAAGTGTTAAACTTGGTTATAAGAAAATAATAATAGATGAAAAAGATCTGGGATGAAAAATAAACTAACTAATAAAAGATATAATTGCAGGAACTGGTCCTATATACGAGGATTGTTCGGTAACTACAAGGCCTAACACAGAGATGGCGCGAATTTGCAGGAATTTCATTATCATTATGTAGAATCATCCTTTAATAGGTAAAATATGACAGTACAGAGCGATCTGTCAATTAGTTTGTTTTTGATAGTACGCCAAAGTGAACGTCTTGTGTGATTTTGTAAACAATGGAAAAAACTAAGTTGGGAGCAGTGATAAACTACTTTCATTTGAAAGGCTTAACACCAACCGAAATCAAAGCAGAGCTGGATTCAACACTATTGGAATCCGCTCCTTCGTTTTCAATGGTTAAAAACTGGGTTGCCGAATTTAAACATGGTCGTAGGAGCACAAATGATGATCCCCGTAGTGAACGTCCAAAAACTGCTACTGCCCCGGATATGATTAGCATGATAGCAGACCTAGTGGGTATCTCAAATGACAGTGTGCACAGAATTTCAACTGAAGAATTGGAAATGAAAAAATACTCTTTGCAACGGCCAAAATTTATGAATTGGGATTTGAATTTGCCCTATTCCCCAGATATGGCTCCCAGCGATCATCTGTTTCCAAGTCTGAAAAAATGGCTCGGCGGTAAGAGATTTTCGTCTAATTCCGAGGTAATCGCTGTTGTAAATAGCTATTTCGAGGACTTGAATTCATCGATCTACAATGAAGGCATTGCTAATTTGGAATATCGTTGGAATGTGTTGAGCGAGCAGGAGACTATATTGAAAAATAAAATGTTTTTTGTCAAAAATTTGCGTTTTCTTTATTAGGCCACGTAGTTACCGAACAGTCCTCGTACAAGACCATTAAAAAAATCACCAAATAGTAAAAGCAATAAGAATGGCAAACAAAAACGACCCAGGCAATGCCAAAGTTTGCAAGAATGGTAAAAACCATAGAGGTCATTTGTTAATGTGTACGCACCGACAGAAGAAACGGATGGAGAAGAGAAAGAGGAATTTTATGAACTGTTGGATGGGATTTACGGAAAATACCAGGAAGCGACATACAAGTTGTGTTAAGAGATCTGAATGCAAAGATAGGAAACGAAGAATGCTATAAACCGGCAATTAGAAACTTTAGTAAACATATAGAAAGTAATAAAAATGGAAAAAGGCTAACAAGTTTTGCATTGGAAAAGAATATGAGAATAGTGAGCACGGACTTCCAGCCAAAGGAGATACACTCAGGAACCTAGCGATCCCCAAATGGCCAAACTATTAATCAAATAGACCATATTCTTATACCCAGACAATATGCTAAATACATAATCAACGTAAAAAGTCAAAGAGAAGCAGACGCAGTTAGTGATAATTTCTTAATTAAGGTATGGTTAGATAAGCAAAACCTAGACAACCAGAAAGTAAGACGAAGACCACCAACAATATGTAATATAACAGAATGGTAAAGTAAAAAATTACCGTAATGTAAAAATTAGCGGAACTAATGTCATAGAAGAGAAATGTAATAGTATATTGTGTTACAAGTGCAGAAAAGTGCCAATTTCTCACGAGTGAAGATTTTGCGGCATGAGACGTAGTCGAATGCCGCAATCACACGAGTGAGAAATTGGTGTTTTTGCACGCGTTACACACTATACTTTATCTACGACAACAAAAAAAGTAATAAACCACCCACAGCTAAGAAAGTTTTTTAACCTAGAATTTATACTCGCATTCATATTTTTTACGTGAAATATTTGGCAATAAATTAAGAGATATAATGTGAGCAGCTTCCACGATGTTTGAAGGTGTACGAGTGTACACCCCAATTTCCCTTCATCTGATTCACTCATGATACATCTAGAATTTTAAAAACGACAAAAGTAAACATTAAATTTGTAAAGACAATAGTAATAATACGTTTACAATTTGTATAATTTCAGTCAATCTACTATTTAGTACTTCAGCTAAATAATTATGTACTCGTTTTCAAAAAATAATTTCTATGTACAAAAATCACAATTCAGTTGTCAAGGTTATTAACCTCTGCGCAAAATGTCAAATATTCTCGCATTATGTAGCAAATTATAAATGTTTTCAATGTTTTTATTGTAATTTAGCAATAATAATAAATAAAATTACATTAAAAATTATATAATAATGTAAAATATTAATTAATTTTACGTTTTAATTGAATAACAATCATTGTAACTTTATATAATGAGAAAAAAACATCGTTGAAAGGCGTCTCGGTAGCTCAATGGTTACGCTGTAGCTACTAACCGAGCGATCCCGGTTCAATTCCCCGGGTCTGATCTTAGTTTTTTTTCTAGATGGATTTCCATTCGAAATATAATTTAATGTAAAATATTAATTAAACAAAATAAATTAACCTTTATCTAAAATTTATAACATTTTATATTTCAAATAATTAATAATATTATAAATATTGCAAGTGGTGACATCTATGGCGTTTTAATAGAACTACGGATTATTGAGAACTCCTTCCTCACATACTTTACCGTTGAGTTTGGAGATTGTTTGTAATTGGTCGTTTTCACGGTTACTAGATTGTGCGGAATATGTAACTTTCTATGGTGGTCGTAAATAAACATATTTACGATGCAATACAAAAAACCGTAAAAGAAGTATTGGTAGAAAACCAAACAACAAAAAAAATAGGTGGTTGAACGGTGAATGCAGAGAAGAGATAAAAAAAACGATACTAGAATGAGAATGATAAATACTAACACGGAAGAGATTAAAATCAAATATCAAGACCAGAGAAAAAAATCGAAGCACTTATATAGGCAAGCAAAAAGGATACATTTGGACAAATGGAAAATGAAAGAAGACAAAGTATGTAAATAAAGAGATCAAACATTTTTACCAAGAAATAAACACGACAAGAGAAGCACAGGACAATATATATCAAAGACAGAGATGGAAATTAATAAGTAATAATGAAACTATGTTGAGGGGATGAAAGGAACATTTTGATGACACGTTAAACCAAACAGTACAACCACAAACTACAGCCATTCCAGCAGATGCGCAGCAACTTCGAATACATGGACAAGACGAACGAAAGGAAGGTGTAAAACAAAAATCGACACTAGAAGAGATGAAGAACAAAATTAAACAACTGAAAAATAACAAGTGTGCAAGAGAGAATCAATTGGCGCCAGAGTTAATAAATACAGTGGAGAAGGAATACAAGACAAAATATAGGAGCTAGTAGAAGGATCCGATAATGCATCGCAGTCTGTTTTATCACCCTTTTTATACAAAGGTGTAATTATAGCCATTGTCCAGTTCTTTGGCATTTGTTCTTTGTTCCAAATGTCACAACATTGTTTAATTTAGCCCTAGAAAAAATTATTCGAGACAGTGAAATAAATAGAAATGGAACATTATTCACGAAAAGTCATCAATGCCTGGCATACGCGGATGACGTTACGTTGTTATCAAGAACAGAAAAAGAACAAGAAAATTGGTAAAAAACTTGGAAGCAGCACCAAACAAAATCGGATTGCAGATCAACAACCAAAAAAACAAAGTATATGGAAATGGGAAGAATCGCAAGAAGAGGAAGACAGCAACATAAAAGTTTGAAGATGAGTTTAACAAATAATTGTGAGGTTGTGTTTGAAAAAGCTAGCAGAGTAGTTCTTAGGAGTATTAATAACAGAAACTTGCGACAACAGTAAAAATATAAGTGCCAAAATAGCAACAGGGGATAATAAATAGGTTCATTAAAACGGTTTTTTAAATCAAAAGAGGTGTCTCCAAGTGTTAAAGCTGGAAAGTGATAACACCAACGGTTGGGTATGGCTAATTTCATGCCAAATCGACTAGAACAATTTTCGACAAGACAAATTTCAATGTCTAAGATTTTGTTCAAATTTTGTACTTAGATACCTTAGATACCTATGAAATGCCATTATATTTTTTTTCAAAATTTTTTGGATTAAAAATGGCCGAAGTAGAAGTTCTCTGAAAGATCCAAGAACTAGCTTTAATCTGACACCTGGATGAGCCAGGTAACTCAGAAAATAAGGGAGTTATGAGTTATAAGTTCAGTTAGATGATGTAGAGTGACGGATAGCAGAATTTGCCAAAAATCGAGATTTTCAATTCTACTTCCGCCATTTTTAATCCAAAAAAATCTGGTAAAAGTAATTTAATGTCATTTCATATGTATCTATGCAAGGACAAAATTTGAGACATTGAAATACGGCTCTAGTCGATTTGGCATGAAATTAGGCGTATGCTAGTCTATGAACAAGGCAGGCCAAGTTAGGGAAGAAGTGAGGGAAACGAAAATTATTACGAAATATTTATGGAGGCAAGAAAGTGGGTGACAACTGGAAAAGGAAAATAAATAAAGAACTAATGGATATTTTTGGTGAGCCTGGCGTAATAAAGAATATGCTGGCTACGACATGTAGAAAAACTGACACAAGAAAGAACAATAAATAAAGTACTAAGCGGTAGTTTAGAAAGAGCAAGAAAGAAAGGAAGAAAGAAATAGTTAGATGCAGTTGAAGACTTAGTAAAATTGATTTGCACAGTAAAAAATCAGCTCCGTAAACAATTTTTAGAGTAGTGGGTAAACATTTTAAAGATAAAATCTAGAGCAGAAAAACTTTTTTTTAATCTATTTTTATAACAAAAAACTGCTTCACTACGGAAATCTATTTTCTCTCTATATTATTAATTAACTTTATATAGATTGAATACTCAATCTAATAGTATTCTACTTTAAAATTATAACAAAATCCACTCTAATTATAATTTGGTTAACCTTCGACTGAGCACGTTAAAATTTTATCGCGGAAGAGCACTTGGGGTCTTTGGAGACCCCAACAAGTTATAGGGGAATTTTTACTCAATAAATCAAACATTTATCACAGAATTTAGAACATTGTATTTAGTTTATTAAAAAATAATTTTTGTTTGTAACAAAAGATATTTATTTTACTTAAACTGCTAAATAAACAAAAAAAAATAATATTACGTATGAACTTTTAAATAATACAGTTTGTATCGTTCAATAATCTTTGCAATTACTGCATGTTGTTACCGTTTCACTATGCCCAGTACAGACTGGTATTCCACAGATTTTATATTCAATTTTAGTTTTCTTGTCATTGCTTCTTGGACATAATTGACACCTCTTACGTGAGTTTCTTTGTCTCGTCTGAGGTTGGGAGTGCGGGTTTATTTCGTATCCTAAAGCGATAAGACCACTTTTTGCACCTTTTTGGATGCAGCTCCTGTTCGTTATTCGTAGCTGAATATATTCTTCCACTAATTCGCGACCCAGTTGAAGCAAGAAAAGGCGTCTTTTTTGCTTTTTATTTCCGAAACTATGTGGGTTGTGAAACAACCATGTTATCATGGCAGCCACACCGGCAACATCAAGGATGTTGAAAAACAGTACTAAAGGCCATCTCTTCGTATTCCTCTTGCAGCTATACGTTGCCACCATTTTATCTAAGGTGTCTACAGCACCTTTTTTTGAATTATAGTGGAGTATTATTTCAGGTTTCTTTTCTTCATCATTATTTACCCTAGCTTCTTGATGCATCGAAGAAAGTAACACAACGGCATTTGATTTTTTAGGAACATAGGACACCAGTGTACCTCTCTTGACTCTCAGTTTTGTTTTTTCTCAAAGTTCCCACGTATGTAGTTTTAACAGACAGCAGGTCTTGTGCTAACGGAATACTTGAGAAAAAATTGTCTGCAACTATGTTTCTTCCTTTGTTCATCCACTTTCTAGCAAGATCTTTTACAACTCTTGCACCCTGGTTTTTTTCTCGAGGCTGTCCAGCTTTTTTTCCTAGATACACTTGTCCATTCAGAGGAAACGCTGTATCTGAATCACATAACCAGAAAATTTTGATTCCATATTTTGCAGGTTTTGATTTTATGTATTTACGAAAAGGGCAGTGTCCTCTAAAACCAACTAATTGCTCGTCTATAGTCATATCAAATCCTGGAACATACGAGCTTGAAATTCTCTGTATAATCATTTCCCATATATCTCTAATAGCAGCCAATTTATCTTCAAGTCTGCGATCTTCCCTTGTATTTTTGTTATCAAATCGTATAAACCTCATAATCGCTTTGAATCGCTTGAGAGGCATCGTTGCTCTAAAGATGGGTCGGCCATGTTCTTCAGACCACAGTTCATTCAGATCTTCTCCAGCAGATCGGTAAGCCCCTGCACATATAAGTAAGCCAAGAAATGCTTCTAATTCTGTGACGTTAATTTCTTTCCAGATTTTATTTTTCTCTTGTCCAGGAAAGTTGTTCCATTCATCGTAAACTCGTTTGGCTTCTCTATTAGTGTCTCTAACAATTATGTCTAACATTTCATCAGTCATGAATGTCTTGAATGAATCTTTTATTGTTGCAGGACGAGTGCCTTTACTTCCAGGTTTTTCCCTGACAATGTTGCAAGCAAGAGTTTGAACTTTTTTATTTGAACTTTTATTCCACTTCATTCCACTCTTTGCAAGGTAATATTCTTCAGCTTCATCGTCATGATCTTCTTCTTCTTCATCTGTGTCACTCTCTGTGATAACATCGTTTTCGAGTATCTCTTCTTCTACTACATCTTTCTCTTCTTCTACTACATCTTCCTCTTCAGTGACTCCATCATTTTCGTAATTGTTTTCTAATAACGGCGGAGTATCTTCATCTTCCGAAATTTTAGCAACTTCATCATAATCATCTGTAGGCAAACCTACTACGGAATCATCAGGAACGTCATCTAACATAGCTTCTAAAATTCGTCGTGCATCATCTACTCTATATCGTCGTCCATCAATACTGTAAAGAAGAAAAATATTTGAAACAAGAATTTTGCTAACCATAACCTCACAATTTCAAACATCTCAAAAAAATGTAATGTTTGTATCTAAACTTTTATGAAAACACAACATAGCTAACAGAAATGTATGTAAAAATTATACTTACATATAATCATCCATAGTATTGCACTAATAAAACACAAACAATCACCTCAAATATAACACCACGGAACACCTACAGACGACTGAGAGTCCTGTTTGTCTGGGGTCTCAACAGAGCCCAAGTGCACATCAGTGCTTGTTTTGGATTCAGTATTTTTTTTGTCGAATTTGATTTGATTCTGTTGTACGAATAATATACAGATATATAAATAAACATCTAAAAAGAGATGTTCTAAAAAATAGAGTCACTATAAATTCTCTATCAAAAGATTTTAGAGAAAATCTGAGAGTGGGGTCCGACAAGACGTGCTCAGTCGAAGGTTAAGAGAAGAAAACCCGTTAAAATGTGATTTAAATTGATAAAAAGATGTTTGCTGGTGCTGATGTTACCCTGGTTAGAGTAAATAAAACGAATTGGCACCAATATGCACTTGACGGTGTATTTAGTAAGAGAATTTTAGTAAACTTTCTTCTCTATTTGAACCGACTAGCTTAATCTTTGAAATTTCAAAAGTTACTAAAATTGGTGGGAATTTTAAGATTTTACAAATCTTTGACTAACTTAATGTAGCTGTACAATTTAAAACGTAATGAACAACTAAGCAAAATTTAGAGATTAAAATTATAGTGACTGGACCAAAAACAGGTATGTGTACATAAAAATAGTACCAACATTAAGTTTAGATTTGTAAGATTTTGAAATTCCCGCTAATTCTAGTAACTTTCCAAATTGGAAGGTTTTGACAGTTAACTAGACACCTGCTGATATTCATGTCTTTTTACCGCGTGTGAACGTGAAACTTATCAGGTTGTTTTAATAATTAATATAAGGCAACTAAAATCAATTGTACTTGTTAAAAATTTTATTCATACATGTATTGGTTTATAATTTTAGTAATTAGTGTTACTTATGATGAGTAATAAGACGGAAGCACTTGGAAACTTGACATGTTCAACAGCAAACACTTTTTTAAATAATTCATATTCAGCGTTTTATTTTCAAACAATGAACAGAGATATTAAGAAATTGGGTAAGTAAAAGCAATAATTATAATTGTATTTTATTCGTAGAACAAAAGAGCAATTACGTCATCATTGTAGTAATTTTGAACTTTGGCGGAGTTCTCGAAGTGCTGCAAGCTGCAAGGGAATCTCCTAATACAAATTTCATGAGAGTTGGCAGGGAGCACGACCAGTAGTTCACTCGGCAACATTTAACAATACCATGGACCAAGAAAAACAATTTCGAAGTAAAGGTTCCGGGGTGTTTTAACCAAAATAGAAGTGTCCCCACTGGTCTCACATACATTTTTTTCAATACGTTCTTATGTTTTAATTGTATTATATACTTTTTATGTATGTTTGCATTGCAATAAATAAATAAATAACTTATTTGATTATTGACCTAGACCTTGAAAAAGCACACTATTTTCACTCTAAAATTTCAATCTAAATATACGAAAGTTTTATAACAATCCATTCTAAATAGGTAATATTTTTCTCAAGTAGAGTAAAAGATTCAAAAGTCAAAAGTAAAATCTTACTCTGAAACGGTTAAAAATTTGACTGTTTTAGTGTAAAAAGGATATAATTGTTTTAGGGTGTAATAAATGTACACTAACATTGTATTAAAGTTAACTCTAGCGTCTACACCTCTACACGAAGGTAGAAATTAAATATTTTACTCTAAATGTATTGGACCTAATCACATACTTTTAGAGTGGTCTAGTCTTCGAATTTTACACTAAACTTTTTACTGTGTGGACAGATAGAACAAGATGGAAGACAGTTGTGCAAAAACACATGTGTTTAAAGGCATTTTATAATTATTAATGTGCACTAGCGACAGATTATTCAAAAAGTCACTACTTAGCGAATGCTCGTCCATAAATTTCATGACCTCCAATGCAATATTATAATGTTTTTTGACAAATACAAAAATTAATTTGTCAAATGAATCGTAAATTGAAAATATTATTCCAATAAAAACTCATTAAAAAGAGGTGTTGGATAAAGTTTAGTATTGCACGTGTGTAATTTGCACATAGTTTCGCAAGAAAAGTTTAACCACGAGAACGTCAGGTCGAGTAGCTAATTTTACGTACAATAATTTTAAGTACACAGTACTACAATAAATAACTATTACAATTAACTGCATCCGATTACAGTACAGTAATAGTGTCCATTTTATTGAATAATAATTAGCAATAAGTAGTACCTTTGCCGTTGTAGTTTGTTTTTAGTAATCCTTATTATTATTATATAAGGTTATGACTTGTATCTGTTTTCAATTTTTCTAACCTGTTTTGATATTATAGCAATTATGAAAACAACTACAAATGTGATTGATGAACACTGTTCTGTTTAATCATCATCCATCATCATTTTCGTAAATGTTTAAAATGCAATCATATTACAATTAAAAGTGTTCAAGCAATTATACTAACTCAGTCACCTTCATAACAAATAAATATTTCTTTTCCCTACTTATGGTTCCAGTTTTTTAACACCCTACAAAATTAAATTATGTTGACAATACATACATACATAAATTCCATATAACCTTCATAAAATATAAATTAAATGAAAAAGCGACAGAAATATTACCCTCATTATATTTGAATATGAAAGCAAATAAAGTGACACTTTCATTGTTAAATTTCTTTAGATTAATATTAACATAAAATGAAACTTTATTAAGATTTAAATTTGATTAGTTTAATAAACAGGATAACAAAAGGTACGCTGTGTATTACAATAAACTTGCTACCAAATTAAGTAAAGAAAATCAATATTAATTATTATTATTGTACCTAGACGTTTTAGAATATCAATAAAAGTTAGGTTAATACGTGACTACTTTAGTAGAAAATTGTCTTACACCAGACTAAGGTATGATCCAATCTTAACCGATCGAAAACCTATAAACCGAACTAGCTTTCGTTATATACGTCCACAATTTTATTAAAATGGGACATAAAAGCATTGAAGTAGAACTATTGGAATTGTTAGTTCTACGGCATTATTCTTATGACTTTAAGAAATAATATTCCCAAATTTTCATTAATTGCAAACAATAAATCACAGTTTTGCATCGTAGGTATATAATTAACTTTTGGTAACATCTCCCTCTTTTACATAAATATAGAGATTGGAGATGCAGACTGATTTCTAAATTTAAATAATATTTAAGATAACGTAATTATTAATAACACTTTTTCAACGCATATAATGTCACTAATAACAAATGTTTGAGCTGAAATATTATTTCTGGCCGGTCAGGCCTTTATGACCTTTTAGCGGCCTGTTTTTAGAGCGTAAATTGCAAATTAGAGCATCCCTTGTACTATCCGTGCTTACGCCGTCTCCATAGTAATAAGAGTAATGATAGACCACTGCACCTACCTATTTGAAGTTTTGCACTTAACCTTTAACTTAAACTTAGACCGGACATAAACTAACGTACGCATTTCGGGCTTAATTAGTGCCCTTTATCGACTTAGCTAACTGACTCTACGGGCTCTAAGACATTCAATTAAGCCCTTAATACATAATACACTATTATGTTTCACTTGCATATTATTTGTTGTTTATTCCTGTGATACGAACTACATAAACAACTCCATAACAACCACGGCATTATAAGCGGGCGTTTATTATTCATAACGCCCGCTCATGGTTCACTTTACAATCGTTACGAGTTACGTTCGTTCGTCGGTTCGTTGTTCGTTCGAGTTACGTTCAATAGAAATTTGGATCATTAGGTCAGAAACTATATACGAGTATGTTTGCGACGAGTATGTTGCAACACAACAAATAATGACTATTTGCACGTGGTTTTTGGATGCGTGATCCACGGATTCTTTGGTGCCGACTTAAATGCCGACATAGATTTCTTAGCTAAAATTTTTTAGATGACATTAGTGCTATTAGGTTTATTTTTGTTTTTATATTGGTAACAACAACAAAACAGCATTTGAATTTAAATTGCCATTTATTTGTTTGACTTTTGGAAATTTGGTAAAAGTTGTTACCATCCGACAAACATAAAAATTCCTAATTTTATAAATTTATAAACAACGCCCTCGGAAACACCAAAAATTATAAATTAAAACTAATTTTCTACTTATACATATTCTCGTGAAAAATAAAATTCTGTATGCACCACAAGTGTTGCTAGATGATAATATCCATCGAGCGACTTCTTTACCTCGGCCTCGGGCCCTTTAGGTCCTCGGGCTGGAATATTGTCGCCCTCTTGGCATTATCATCATTCTAAAGCCCTTGGTACTTAAATAACTATTATAAGTAGATCATTTAAATATTTGTGTACCCTTGATTTGGGTAACTCCCTCAAAAGTAGTTGTATCTTTGAGTAGATGACGAGGTAATTGGCATATTCCAAAACAACAACAAAATTAAATATTCTAGAGTATGACAATCTGACAGCTTCGTTCGCCATCTGTCGTGGTTTTAAGTCACCTACAGTCAATTAAATATGCTTATTCTATAACAGATTCATTTTTGTTTATACATATAACTTTATTTGATGAGACTGGTCGGTATTATCTACTTGGATCTAATAATTAGAGTGGTATTATCTAACTGTATTAAATCAGGCGAGCGAACAGGCCATCTTATTGCACCATTGTTGCCAATCCAACGATTATTATTGTAGGTATAATTTTAAAAATCCCTTACGACCATCGCATTATGCGGTGGAGCGCCGTCCTGTTGGAAACTAATTTCCTGAAATATCACTTCTGGAATATTGTTCAAAAAAACCGTGTACCTATCTTATTTTGCAAAAAATGTAAATAAACGTAAATAAAAAATGTAAAAATGTAAATAAAAAATAATGGGGCCTAATTCTATGCCCTAATACAAGCAGCCAAATATTAAAGTCGTACTGTGCTTAATGTCTCTCCTCTAGAACTAGCCGAGTATTTTTTGGCCCAACAATGAATACTATGACGATTAAATAAACCATTATTTGTAAAACAATATTTATCAGAAAACAATATCGAATTATGAATATTATTAGTTTCTGCATACTGATTAATAAACCGGTTGTAAAAATTCTACGCAACGTTCAGTAACACCTTCGTAAAGGGCTCAATATATAATAAGTTAGATTTGCAGGCTATGTATTTATGCTTTTCAGGTATTTGTCGGGCACTTACTGCTTACATCAATTTATCTTTCTTTTACAAACGCTAATACATTGATTTCTGTTTTTTCATTAATGAAAAAATTACTTTCAACATTGTTGAACTCGTTTTGGACTTGTTCTTCATTTCATGAAAAAACCATAACGCTTGGAACTTGTCTATCCATGTACAGTTCACGCGCGCTTCTTGTTTTTTTTCGACACTCTCCGTAGATTAATAACATGTTACCTTTTATATCCCTTGTGTAACAACAAAGAAAAGTGGTAACATTATTTTTGAAATAATGTTCATAAAAAACAAAAAACCATCCTAGCCACAGCCACCCTCGCAGCCGTAATCAAGCACTTTTATGTTTTTAACTCGAACGTATTGAAATAAGACATTTCGATGTTGTACTATGTTGTGTGTATGTTGTCTATATTTATTGGCGCGACCTAATAGTAATATTCTACTGATTGGTTGGGAAACTCTCAATTAATTCATGCAATACAAAATTAGTGTCACGTGGGAAATCTAAAGGGTATGTTAAAAAATATGAAATTATCATGTTTAATAGGCTATAGATAGATGCTAATGCAATATTTATTCATTCTAAGTACACTAAATAAATAAGCTCATCCAAAAAAGAGATTTAATATGCACTGCAACCAACTTAACATAAAAATAAAAAAGGGGAAAAACAAAAATCTTAGTAATAAATGAAAAATAACACCAATTTACAGTCACAATTTAATGTAGATTCCAAATATGTATAAATATGCAGGGTGTTACATTTAAGATTCTAAAATTAATGTCACTTTCGGTTAAACCGGAAGTTTAAAGATCAAGTTTGTTGTACATCTTGTTGTACAGAAAGATCAGCACCACCTATAAACAAGGACTGTGCACAGAATCAAGATGAGCTAAACATGAGGTTGAAGATTAGCAGGTGAATGGTTGTACGTCGTAGGTAAAGGTCTTATTGTTCGTAAATAAAGAGAAAAACGGAAAAATAAGGTTAGAAGGTTATATTTTCAAGAAACACTTTGCTAACTTTTATTGTAGGTTAGTTAGAACAATTAGTAATTCATCATGAATAACTTAGGAAACACATAGTACCTACAAGTAAAAATTTGCAATTTAACATAATAAGTAGAGACATTTAGAAAACATTCGAGATATAACAACTCATAAATTCAACACATTATACACAATTATGCACTAGTATTACTGCTGACATAAGTCAGAAAATCTCGATTTAATAATTATAATGAGTGGATAATATCCTTAATTCACGCGTGCCATACAAAATTTTATCCAACACCTCTTTATTTCAGTTTAAACATCGAATTTGCAATGTATAGTTAGTCTGTAGTTTTGACGGTAATACTCTAGCACGATGACTGGATTTTAATGATATTAAGTAACGTAAGCTGGTGATTGGTTGTTATCTTTGAAGGAGTGAGCTTTTTAAAAATAACCAACGTTGCTAGGGGCAACGTAGGTTATAATGTAACATAAGAGTAAACAATCACTTTCCTTATTTAAAATGACCATAGTAAACATGGTATTTATATAGAGGTGTTGGATAAAACAAATTATACAAAACAATAGTGCGTGTAAATATTAAAATATTAGTTTGTTCAATCTTGTCGTTGAGAATTACTGTTTCTTACCTAGACACCAAAGGTGAAAGCGTTTGTTTTGTCCATTCAACCTACTTACATAGCAACGGGTGAGCGAAAGCAGTGGGTGAAAAGATTTTCACTCACTCCCGATAAGCAAAGTTATAAGCTGAACATTTAACCAATCTTATTTATAACAGTAACACATATCAACAAAATTACTTATAAATGTGAAAGTTAACATTACAATTGTTAAAAATCGGTTGATTAATACCAGGGAATTGATCTTTGTTGACAAATAATGACAAATTGACTGTTTGTTTTATGACGAATGATGAGAACCATAACAACGAAAACCGCCTCGTAATTTTTCTGCAATTATTCTAAAACTTTAAATTTATTTATTTATTTTTTTAATTTCTAATAGCAGGATTGAACAAAACGCTATACAGCACTCGTGGTAAACTGAGTCACTCACATGTGTGTCGTTCCACACTCGGCTTCGCCTCGTGTGTAATCTCGACACACGCGTGAGTAAAACTATTAGTTTCTCCACTTGTACTGTAATATACTATTGTCCACTTAATATTTGAGAGTTGATATAAGAAAAGAAAGTGTACATTACATATAGTTAGACAATTTTATTAATTCAATACTTTGAAATTGCGTCAAAAAAAACAAAACAATAAAGGTTTAACACACAAAAAATGATTGACTCTAATTTCGAAGAAGTCAAACCACTCCTGTGGATTTCTTTAGTTTGAAAAATTTGCCATTTGCAAAATATTCCTTGGAGTAAAGAGGTGTAAATAACCAGAAGTGTTAGGGTTTTAATGAACAAAACAAGTGTTATAATCTGCGTCATTAATCAATTCAATAGCTTAAATAATAAACTTCAAAGCGAACATTCGAAAAACAATTGTATATGCGTCATGTTTCGTGGTCACTGCTATTATGACGAAAAATTTAGAAAAAGAATATTAATTAATAAACAATTACAGATTTACCAGGTTATTGCTTTGTGTGTTGCCATCAGGAGTTCAACCAAATAAATCAATAATAAACAAAAAAAAATCAACAAAAATAAAATAAACAAGTGCCACCCATAGCAGTCACTAACACAGTAGAAAAGAAAATGTAAAACCATCTTTACTCATATGTTGCTTCGTTGGTTCTGGGGGGAAAGAAAAACACAGTGTTAAAAAACTCGCAGAAGAAAAAAAGTGAATTTACACCTTTAAAAAACCAAAAGTGAAGTGGTTAAAATACGAATATGTAAACCGAATAGAAGCGGCACCTCCACTAAAATGTCATGTGGCGGTTGTCGTGACGGGGACGTAGTTCTCTTCGTAGAGACAGAAATTAAACAAAGATCGCGGTAGGGGAATCAAGTAAGCAGCGCCCGTGGACACCAACTTCTAGAAACGCCTACAAATTATTAAGATAAAAATTCTTACCAGGCCTGCTTCAAGTTCATGGTTCGATGGAACGACTGACTGTTGGCTTGAAACAAGTCCGTTTATATACTGTATATTGCGGAAGTCATTAGCATATTAATGTGAACTCGTGGGTGCTGCGCAGTGGATGGTTCCGCGTATTCGTTCGTATTCCTTTGTTTCACATGCAACTGCATGCTCACGTAGGTTGCCGATCGCGTGGGTGCTGATCTGAAGTACGCCGAATGAGAGCAGCTGGCCCGCGTGTGTGCGCAACATTAAGCCAACACTATACAACGTTACGAATAAATGTATTAACCTTGAAGAATATTTGCACTAGTTGGAATGCAACTTGCGGAATTATTAATTATTTAATTATAAATAATTCCGGTTGTGACAATATCCATGAGATAAATTAAATTATGAATAAAGTGTTATTAAATTAAAATGCAATATACTTTATATTGCATTTGAAAATAACCAAGTAAAAGCTTTGGGTTAAGTTGGTTGATTGTTGCAAGAACGTATGCATTTTAACACAAACAGACGTGGTTTGTTATAAAAAATACACGTTTGCATCTTTTATTTTGCAATAAATGTTATTTTAATTTACGTTTATATTTTTAATTAACACGAGTAGTTTTAATTTATAAGTGAAATGAAAGAGGTTAAACGGTAGCGCACTGTATTGTTCATTGCATAAACATACAGTAACTTCATTGGTTTGAGATGATTATTTATAATTATTAAAATATTTTGAACGTGCCTATGGGATTATTTTATATATTGATTTTAGCAGATAAGTGTTTAAACGTCTTCTTAAAATGGTAGATTTTATCATTAATTAATTATAATTATAATAATGTTAGAAGATAATTTCATTGTGTTAATTAGTTGTTCTTCGTTACTTTATGTGTGGCATCAATAAATAATATTATAGCCTGTATTTCACTTTACCTATATTGGTTTTTATTGGTTCATTTTATTGTTTGTTTGGCAACCATTATAAGTGTTTTGGTATGCTCAAAATTAACAATTAAACTTTATTAAACCTGAAAAAGGTTTGGAAAACACTCTAATGCTGAATAAAAAACAGTCTAACCACGTTCTAATATGAGCAGCTTTATAATTCTAACTATGCAATTAAATTTTTGTCTTGTGGGGAATTGGCTAGTTATACAATAGAATTTTCATATTGTAAAATTGTAAGTATTGGTACGGGGAAGCCTCATAGCCAGCACACCCTATCGGTGCATGTATTTGAATTTGAATGGTAGGTGTTATTTTTTTCTGCATACTGACTCTAGAATAACTATCCATATTAGATCACAGTTTGATAACCCTGCAGAAATTTCGATGCTTCGTTATAGCATTTAATGAAAGAATATACAGTGTGTTTCACTTTACAGCTTGACATAGTCATATATTTGTTATTTATAATCGAATAATTTTTTATTAGATATAGAAATATCTTACACTAGATTTATGTGGGATTAGACTCTATTTATTATAAATCACCAGTCTACTGCGATTGAAGATACAAGTGTCATCGGCAGCAATAAATAATTGTGCGAAAAATTCCAAAGCATGCGTCCTTCTCTAATACGAAAGTGAAGTAGTAGAACTCCCATCAATAAGATGTTCAATGCGCTAAAGCTGTACGGAAGGTTGAAACTTTCGTTAAATACAGCAATTACAAATGGCAAGGCACGTCAGCTTTGGAAGATAATAACATTAAGCTAAGAACTAAACAGTTCTTGCAATAGCGAAATAAAAGTGCTATATATCTTTTTCATTAGAAAGAGTATAGTAAAGATTGACATGTGATTGATAAATGGCATAATACTATTTGCATTGGCATGTTCATTGAATAAAATGAAATTTTAGATATCAATAGCTTTGATGAACCCATTAACACGTAGTACGTGGTATATAACAAATTTTTCAATAATTTAGTCATGGATTAATTGACATATTCTGCATTTCACATCGACTTGATGTCCAGGGTTTTCAGTTCTGTGATATGAAGGTTCAAATATAAATGGTGTGATGGAAAGTTTTATAAAGGTGTTTTTACGAGAAATATTTAAAAAATGTAATGTAATACTAATGCCTTTAGCACCTATATTTAATAATATCAAGCGAATATCAAGCACTTACCCAGATTTATTAAACCAATAGGAAAAATCCAATAATTTAATCAGACTAAGTTATTTCGAATGTAAAAATATAAATTTTACGTGCTATTTAACCTACTGGAGGGTCAGCAGAACTACCGGCCTTACAAAAAGGAAGTGCTATCAGCTAGGCAATAATAGTTACAGAGCTATTAACTAACCCCCTGTTAGTTAATAGGAAAGGAAGTTAACTAGGAACATTAACAGGTAAAATCGGTTTTGTATAAAACGTGTTTTAGATTTTGAAACTTCATAACATGCAATAATAGTACATACATGTTTTCAATTAGTTTAGATATCAAGAAAAGTAAATGCATAAATTACTGTACTTCTTTACCAATCCCATAATTTGGAATTGAGATTTTGTAATTGCGCACTGCCATCGTTTCTATTCTGCTTCATGTTCCTCAGGTCGTTTTTAACACTGCACGTTCTACTTACAAGTTTAAGTTAACGAAATTGAATTAATTATTATAATCACCATTTATTTTACAATTTAATGATTCTTCTTTTAAAAGGTTATAAACCGCCTCTTCTTCTTGCTTCTTCTCGTGTTGACTTACTTAATACCTATTTTCAACATATTAAAATTAATGTATGTGCTGCATGCATCATGGGGTTTCTTATCTGATATTTAACCTAAAACATTTGTGTTTTATGAAACATATATATGTATCTTGCAACGTTATGCGCAAGTTATATATAATGGTTGTTCCATATAATAAAATACTAATCTCCTAATTAATTAATCTCCTTTATAATATTTCAATGTAACATAATATTTAAGTAGCTGAAAGCACCAAGGCTTGCTTCTTACGTCCGATCTTATCGCAAGCCACGTGTAACCTCTAGATGTCCTAAGGACAGCTGAGAGTCATCTACGAACAATAGAGCCACCACCCAACTACGGAGTCTATAAAAGGAACCGAATCTCAACTACAATTCAGTGAACAGCATCAAGAAACTAAAGACCATCCAGAAAGTCGAGCTTCTACGAAGGGGAAGTGACCGAATGTATCATAAGATTATTATGGATGGTTACGCACATTCTCTAATGTGCGTAACATTGACTAAAGTGTAGATTCTTACTGATTGTAAACATCCAATTTGTCGGACTTAGGAATAGTTGTGACAGATTTGTACTTTATTCGCAATAAATGTACTTCCAATAGTTTTGATTTCCGAATCTTTAATAATATATATTTTTCGCATAGTGGCTTTTTATTATTTATCGGTATTTTTATGCTGAATAGTCATTCATTTTATTGAATCTAGTTGTGTTATGTTAGTGTTTTCACTTCCTCGAATTAATACTACATCAACATTCTGTTGCTTCGCACACCATCGAATTTGCACTAATCTTATCTAACATATAAGTTAAGACGACAAAGAAAAACTTGCAACCGTTGTCTGGTAACTAATATTCCTAGCGTCACTAATGTATGAGTTACACTTTTTCCCTACTAAGTTGCAGACAACATATCTTCAGTAGCTTGCTCAACTCTGCTTACTGATTACAAAGTATTCAGAATTTCAGATTTATAGTTCTGTTTAATAGCTTCAAACTTGTATATTGTGTTGAGATGTGAATGAAGGTAAGTAAATCTACATTATAAGAGGGAAGATCAATATTTACGGTCCCTGATATAGAAAGAGAAAGAATTTTTAAAACATTATTTATTTATTTCTCAACATAATCTCCCTGGACTTTAATGCACTTGGTCCACCGATGTTCCAATGCTTCAATGGATGCTCCGATGCTTTCAGGAAGAAGTTTTCCGGTTGCTCCTCAAACCAGCCATTTACTGCGGTCATAACTTCATTATCGTCTCCATATTTTTTTCCACGCAGGTTTTCCTTTAATTTTGGAAATAGATGGTAATCACTGGGTGCCAGGTCTGGTGAATATGGAGGGTGTTCTAGGATTTCAAAGCCAGCGTTCTGTATGGCAGCCATGACAATGCAGCTCTTGTGGACTGGAGCGTTGTCCTGATGGAACAAAATTTTGTGTGCCAACTTTCCTGGTCTTTTTCGGTCGATGCTTTCGCGCAATTTTGGAATTAACCCTGCATAATAAGAACCCGTTATTGTGTGTCCACGCTGCAAATAATCGATCATCAAAATTCCTTCTGCATCCCAGAACACTGTGGCCATAATCTTTCCAGCCGCCCGTTGAACTCGAAATTTGCGTGGAGATGGAGAACCTCTGTGATGCCACTCCATACTTTGTTTTTTCGTCTCAGGATCAAAATGGTGCACCCATGTTTCATCCACAGTCACAAAGCGAGTGAGAAATTGCTTCCGATTGGCCTTCAGGTACTCCAAATTGGCTTCCGAATGCAGCACTCTAGAGCGTTTCTGATCGACGGTCAGCATCTTTGGAACCCAACGCGCCGAAATTTTTCTGAGATCAAGAACATTTCTTAAAATATTTTCAACTGACCCATAAGAGATGTTCGTTATTTTCGCGATATGGCGAATAGTCAGTCTTCTATCTGCCATTACCATATCATGGATCAAATTGATGTTTTTGTCAACGGTGTCACAGACTGGACGTCCCGCACCTTTCGCATGTTCGCAAGTTGTTCTGCCTAATCTAAACTCACGAGACATATTTTTCACCACTTGGTAAGAAGGGGCAGAGTCCCCTAAAACGTCTGTCATATCCTTGTGAATTTCAGTAGGTGTTAATCCTTTTTTTTGCAAATACTGTATCACCGCTCTTCACTTCACTTTTTTCCATTTTTAAAAATTGTCTGTTATCGACCAGCTTAATTATTAATAACTTTCAAAGAACAACACGCACCTACGCAAAACTTGACACAACAAATAATTAGTAATGACAGTTCTCATAGAAAAATGAGTGACGATATCATGCAAAGCCTACTATGTCAGGGACCGTAAATACTGATCTACCCTCGTATGCGAAGACATTGAGCACTACTTGCTAAAATATAGGTTAGAAACGATATACTAGTTATATTAAAAATACTACACCTAACTTACACGTATATGAAATGCACAGATAGTACATACTTTTAATCTGTATAACTAAATATCTATATTTACATTCGTCATCTTCCTTCTTGACACACAGTCCAGTAAGAATAGACAAAAAGACTCAAAACCTCGGAATAAGTGCGAACAAGCCGATGCGGCAGTATGCGAAGCATTCATTTTTAAATGAAATATCTATTTTTTATACCACCCACATTACAAAAATCCATTTAATAAGTCTAAACCTAGCTATTTTGCCATAATTCAATTGTATTTCAGAGAATTAGCATTCCTTTGGATTATCAGATAAGTGCACTCGAAACGCTCACCTCGATGCGCGCCCACACATCCCCCATACACAGAATCGCCAACAACACCTTCAGCCAAAAAGCGAAGGAGAAAGGTTTGACACAACCAAGCAACCAGAATCTTTGCATTGGATTAGGCTTAAGATGTTTTGCCTGGCTATCTTGGTCAGGGATAATGCGTCATTAGTACGTAGATAATACATTATCTTTGCTCTTCTAGAGAAGAAGGATAAAGCAGTGACTGTAAAGGTGCGCGCGTTTATATAAAAATTCAGTAATGACTTATAACCAATGAACTGCACGTGAACAACTACCAGGTCTTCAAAATTGCATACATGACTTTGTAAAGCCAGTTTTCTCTAATTACCTTTGCTTTAATATCACCTCGTATATTGGTGTTATGATTATTAGCCCAACGTATTTAGTATCACCTCGTATAATATTTTCTCTTTTGTGAAATTCAATTTTAATAATATTTTGAGCTCCTTTATTTTCAAATAGTAGCGACTACGATTAGAGCACAAGAACTAATGTTGACGACGTTTAATAACAGTCAAGCACAAAAATATTCACAATTTAACATTAATTTGATAATGGACAATCATTATGTTCTGTAAAAACGATCATATTAATATGATATACATCTATGAAATTGTAATCTTTAAACGGGGGAAATGGGCGAAATTCCTCTCCCACCCCAATTTTTGATATTATATACTTCAGTATTATAATTAAATAAATTTTAAATGTAAAAGTAGTTAATGTTTATTAAATATTGTGCAATATATACAGCAGGACGTTAGATTTGATGCCATTGAAATTTTTGTGATTTAATAGTGAAATTCCCTTTTGTTGGGTGAAGTATGGTATAATTAGTGCACAAAATGGTTTTGTGAAATACGCAAAGTATTAAATCATTGTTTGGAAGCTTTGGTATATAATGATATTATAGTTTTCTTTGTATTACGCGGTTACGGTTTGCTTCCATTTTGGAACCATTCCCTTCGAATTTGAAAGGTAATATTTTTATTTAATTAAAGTTTCTTATTTGATTGACGTGATCAATAAATTTTTTATATACGATAAAATTATAAGTTATAGGTAAATCTATAAGATTCCGAGTTTAATTTTTCAAGTAACTAATAATAAACTTAATGGCGATCAATATATAAATTTTTATATATTTTTTAACCCTCATAAGGCCAAGTGGGGTACAGTTGTACCCCAGGTTAGGTTTTTGGATTATATCTAGAAATATAATTTTTTCTTGCGAATGGGAGTGTATGACTTTGTCACTTACATTGTTTTACACTATCTTAATCTGCAATTTTTCCAAAATATTTGTCGTTTTAAAAATAAAATAGGATATTTCCTCTGCGGTACACTCGTGTCCCTCTCGGCCGTTTGAGTGTGTCATTTCTGATGCAGTTATACGTTCTCCTTCGAGTAAAATCATTTTTCGTACGTCAGGACTATACAATACCGAGAATCCCCTATTTTATGTTAGTTCAAGGTTCTATAAGCCAAGGAATCCCCTATTTTACATTAGGTCAAGATTCTGTAAGATCCCACGCTTGTTATTTATATTTAGATTTATAGTTGCTAGTGGTGTTTAGTTGAGAAAAGACGTGAAAATGAGTGCTCCTTTTGAAATTTGTGATCCTAAAAAGGTCATAGGTGCCCAAAAAGAATGCATCAGTAATTTTATTATCTAGCGAGCATGTCGATGATCAAATTGGCGACGACAAAAATAATTCAAAACCACATATCATTTTACATTACAACAAGACAAAGGGTGCAGTTGACACTGTAGATCAGATGTCACAGCAGTACACCACTCTACGAAAAACAGACAGATGGCCATTGATCACCTCGTCGATACTGCTACTATAGACTCCTACAGAATATTGGTCCTTGAAACATCCCGAATATTTAAAAGGCAAATTAAATTCTCGGAGGAAATATCTTCTTGATTTGGGAAAAGAACTGGTATCTGCCAAAATTACTAAACGTTACCATATACCTCGTATACAGTTATCCACAAAGGAATACATGCTTAAGGTTCTGCCAGAATTAGGGAACAGTGCAACTGGATCTAGTTCGGTGAAGAAGCTTCTTCTGGTCGGTGTTTTTTGTCCGCGAAACAGCGACAGAAAGTCCCACAATAAATGTGATTTTTGCAACAGGTTTGCATGTCTAAAACATCCAGAAAAACAATTTACCTATCTGCTAAAAATGTAAAAATAATAATACAATCTAAATGTATGACTCATGCATCTTATAAAATAAATAAATCATAGTTAGAAACTAGTTTTCCATTATTTCAGTCAGTAGCCCCTAAAAACGTTTGCATATGTACTGTAAAAGCAAAAAGTACTTGGGGTACACTTGTATCCCACTTGGCCGTCAACGTATCTAACAGATCTTGGCCTTATGAGGGTTAATTTAGTTGTAACATCATTATTATTAACTATAATAAGATATTATTCAGATAACAACTGAAAGCTTTCTAGTCCACTATTAATCCAATGATTGGATAAAGATTTTTATGTGCCAATAAATAAATGATATTATTGAAGTTATTTATTTAGTGAAGGAATTTAGTCCTTGCATGATTGAGACTGATTCACGCTAAGATCTAGAAATCCGTTATTGTGGAGCGTCACTACTACAATACTACAACTACTACACGCTCTACTATAAACAGAAGTACAATCTCAAGAACATTGAAGGGAGGACGGTATATACTGGGACAGGGTATATAGAGGAACAACTGCTCCTGCGCCATCTATTGTTTACGTTTAAAGTTTTAGTCTAGGTTATGTTTTTAGTTTGATTTGTAGTGTCAATTTGATTGTGGTATTGCTGGTAGTTGCCATTAAGTTTTTGAGATATTCATACTCTTTATAAACAGGTAAATGAATATTTTATTTCTGATATATCATTAAAATCACCCTGTGCAATGATTGTGAAAGTATTATACGAATTATTTTCACATGACCTTGAAAACTATGCTGTGAAAGTATTATCAACTTCATAGCGGCGTTGTTGTTTTGGTCGGTGGGAAATTTAAAAAAGTGTGGATGCAATGCGTGTGGTATATAGTGGGACAGTTCATGATGGTATACACAGGGACATCTGTCCCACTGTATACCATTTATCAAATGCATAAACTTCTATGCAAATAGAACAAAACTATTAAAATAAATAATTATAGTAATAATTTCTGACACTAGTGGACTTATGTGTAAATACAAATTTGTATTCTTTAGAAATTTTACTTTTCTTGTGTTTTCTCATTTTAGTAGAAATGCCCAAAATACCAAGAGGAAGGTTCACAGAACATTTTTAAGAAAGCGCACTTAATCATACCGAATATGAACTGAATATGTCAGACGCTGTTAACTTTGTAATAAGTAAACAAGGTACAATTCGTGTCGCTGCAGAAAAATTTAATATTTCAAAATCTGCATTGCATAGGCAAATACAAAAATATCAAAACTTAGACGAAGAAGCTAAACAAAGTTTTACATTTGAAAGAAAACATGGGTTTCAAGAAATACTTTCTATGTACGAAGAAAAGTTATTGGCGAAATATCTTCTTGACGCATCTAAAATGTGTTATGGATTGACTGAAAAAGATGCAAGGAATTTGGCTTTTAATTTTGCACAGGCTAATAATAAAAAAATACCACCATCTTGGGAAGAAAATCATCATGCCGGAAGAGAATGGTTATTTTGTTTTCGCTCTAGACATCCCTATTTAAATCTTCGTACTCCTGAACCCACTAGTCTTTCCAGGGCAACCTCCTTTAACAAACATAACGTTAGTTTATTTTATGAGAATCTGCAAAAGGTTATTACAAAATACAATTTCACTGCTAATGAAATTTTCTTCTGTGAAATTATTGCACAAACTGGTCAAAAACAAATTGGTAAGATAACGCCAGGAGAACGAGAAACCCTGGTGACTTTATGTGCAACAATATGTGCCAATGGTACATTTATTCCACCATTCTTCGTTTTTCCACGGAAAAACTTTAAATCACACATGATAAACGGTGCACCTACAGGCTCACGGGGATCAACGGATCCCAATCATCCTAGTGGGTGGATGACTACAAAAACTTTCGAGGATTATGTAGACCATTTGATCAAAAACACCCGTTGTTCAAAAAATCATAAAATCCTTGTAGTACTGGATAATCACGAAAGCCGCTACGGTTTTAATACTTTACAGAAAGCAAAGCAAAGTGGGATTGTTTTGCACATTGAACATTGCCACCTAACTGCAGCCATAAGATGCACCCATTGGACATTTGTTGTTTTGGACCTTTCAAAACATATTATAATAGAGCAATGGACCAATGGCTTCTCAACAACCCAGGTACACCTTTAAATATATATGGCATTGCTGCCATTGTAGGTAAATCTTTCCCAGAAGCATTCATTCCGACAAATATAATGAACGGATTCTCAAAAAGCGGTATTTATCCATTTAATCCCGACGTTTTCAGTGATGTGGATTACTTGAGCAGTGCTGTTACTGATCGTCCACTGATTGCTGCTGCTAAATGCTTCAAAAGCAACACACAGAATGATAAAGATAATGGAGTCATGGGAACTGAAGAAAACATTACAGTGGCAAGACACGACGATCAACCAAGTACCCCATCAGTTGCATCGATTGTACGACCACACCCTAAAGCTGCTCCGAGGTGTAATAAGATATCAAGAAAGAAGGCTAAGTCGACAGTTTTAACAGACACTCAAAACTTACGACAGATGGAAGAGGAAGCTACACGAAAGATAAAAGAAAAAAATCGAAAAGCCATTAGGGCAAGAAATGTACAGAAAAGAAAAGAATTAAAGTGCAAAATTTTCCTAGGGTCTAAGCTTTTTTTTATTCATTTTGTGTTTTGTTTTTTAGTAATAAATGTTTTTGCTTCAAGACCTGTTTATTTTTGTTGTATGCACAGTTTCAAGAATGTTTCTTGCACGTGTCCCAGTAAATACCAATAGATGTCCCAGTAAATACCAATAGGTGTGCCACTTTGAACCACAGATGGTTTATAGTGGGACATGTGGTATCTAGTGGGACAATTGAAGACTATATGATGTTCGATTTTATAGTTATTTTTGTTTTCTTATTTAACTAATTACAGAGAAAATAAACCTTCAAGGAGAAAAATGTCCCAATATATACCGTCCTCCCCTAATCGATTTAATGATTGGTGCTCGCGAGGAAATACCTAAATTTCATGTTGACTTTTGGAAAAAATTCAAATTTAAACATTTTGAACTTAAAATACATCGGATTAGCGACATTACAAAAATCAATTTATATTTTTCGAAATCACTGTTATAAGACTTCTAATAATAATTGTAATATATCTAAATCTAGTTTATTGTTATGATAATAATGATTCAGGTTTTTAGTTATTTTAATGTTTATTTTGTTACACTTGTTCATCTTTAATTGTTATTAGGAGAAATTAATTTATTGCTAAATACTCTTTTGTGTGTTATACTGTGTCATTTGGCAAACCCTCTTAATAGTGGTAAGTTGTTGTGTTATGTGTAATACATAAATAAATTAAAAAAATAATAATAATAAATTTATTTGATTAAATCAATCGTGCTGGCGATTTCTCTTCTCCATAGCTCTATGAATCGGCTGGCATTTCAATGCACCTACAACCAGCTTTAATTTATTGTTCAGGCTAAGCCGAGGCCTAGTTAACTACAACGTAAATTTTATTTTTTGGTTACAAACTGACGGTCCATCGGGGTGGGGCCTTTTGTTTTACTGTTTATCAGAATTTATTCGTTACAACTTCTGTCGGAAATCGTGGACGTCAAACAAGCCTTCATATCCGCCAAAACTCCGATGGATGTTATTGGTTGATTTTAGATCAGTCATCAGATGAGTCGGAAAATCAGTTTTCGCTTAACTCCATTTACGGATTTCTTGTTCGGCTTGGTTCGTTACGCCCTGACATGAGAGATTAATCAGTAAGAAAAATAGTTTCAAGATGAAGAATTTCGTCATATTATCATAGTATTCTTTATTTTTATATATTTGTTTTTTTAAAAACTGGAGGTCTACTGATTATTCTTCGATTCAACTTCTGGACACCGGATCACAGAAGACACCGGATATGGGTCTTAGATTTGTATTGGTCATAAGATGGATTCATCAACATCCTGATTTCGTATGCGGAATATTTTTAAGGAAGCAAACGAAATAATATTTTATGAAATATGCGCCTTGGATGACCGTCCTATTTTCAGGTAATAATTTATTGACCCTTCATCTTTAGCTCAGCACTAGTTACTCGAATACTTGCTTCTGGCTTCATCCAAAATTTTGTCTTAAGTAACTAGGTTTTTTAACCAACACCATCACTCTCCTAAGCGTCTAAAGACAATTTTATAGGATGCCAAATAAAAATAGAAAAAAATGATAATTACTATACGTAATAAGTAGGTTACATCGTTATAGCCAACGGGAAATTACAAATATGCCCTTAAATTGATACATAAAGATAAGGTCTACCTTTATGTCATTTGAAATTGGCACTTGCAGTAAAAGTCTAGTCGGTCCATTATGTATTAAGATTAAGAAATTAGTCACATAAGTATAGAATGCGAATATTTAAAATGTAAAAAGGCAAATATTTTATAAAGTTCTAAACCTTACTTCGTGAAACTTTTAGCCTATTGAAATCTACAAGTTTCTTTTTTTAAGCTAGACTAGATTTCCTTGCTTAGTTACCTCTTTATTATTTTTAAAATTCACATAAAGCCATGAAATGAATAAGTTCTGAGACGTCTGGTAGTTAAAAAGTGTTCAATTTTTTAAGAAATGGTGGAAAGTAACCTATCCAATTATTTTTTTTCTTGTTTGCTTTTAAAGAAATCGCGAAACTTTTAATGAATTTCATTTATATTGCATAAGTAGCTAATTAGCTAGTAGCTTATTTGTACAACATGAAATAAACAGCACCTACTCGATATAGAATTAGTAATACAGACTTAATATGAAATCAAAATATGCCCACGCTAGTTTTGCTCTGGTATAAAGCCCTTTGATAATTAACTGTGTGGGTTGTTTTGCAGATATTTGTTTCTCTTTTACTAATTGCCCGTTTAAAGTATAAATGTTAATGCGTGGGTAGATTGTAAAAGACCAGTAATTTCTGTAATTTACAAAAGATGTCTAAGAAAGGATTGTATATGGTAGATGTCTGCGTTAGCTTAGCCAGTACAAGTTTAAATAAAACCACACCTAAAGTTACACAAGGGTATTTTTTATATCATTGCCAATTCTAGTGTAACTAAATCAACTCCAAAAACACCAAACCAGATAAAACAAATCATTTGGTAAATGTGGGTTTTACAACCAATAAATCCAGTAGTACAGTCTTTTGGGTTATTTTATTGAATTCTGGTCTCATAGGAAATGCACTAGGAAGATTGGAGAAATGGAGAGAAATTTTATATACCACCATTAACTTATAAGAAACTGCTTTCGCCTGTGTAGAATTACAAGTTATGATGTGAGAGGACGTCGTTCGGACCAGACACTCCATCAAGGGTGCTCAAGATTTATTATGAAGAGACCTAAGCAAATCGAAATTAACTTGCGGGGTAGTAAAGTTAACTTTCTTTACTTTTCACACAAGAACGCGATTTAATTCAGTGCGGGAGGTCTGTTGTTCTGACCCTTTTTGTAGTTAAATATGTATGTTGCTCGAGCCCGAAAGCTTCAGTTTTTATAGCTTAGCTAGGGTAGTTATTTGGGGGTTTCCATTGATAGTCAGGACCTAACTTGTCACAAGTCCGCGTCCTGAATTTTGAAGGGATGTGCAGCTTTTTTGCTGTACTTGCCTTTTTACAGTTTCCTTTTGCCATTCGTTTTGCCGAGACGTTTAAAACAAAATAAAGTCGAATAAAAAGCAACAAAACATGGATACAAAAGTTTTGCGATGTTAGTGCCCTGCATGTTTAGTAAGGACAACAAACTCCGGTAAATTTATAATTAACTGCTAACTGCTGCATCGGGACAGAAATTAACCGATTTTCCACGAAATACATTGGGAATTTGCTTTACTGAACTGCAAACCGGGTGTTTAAATAATCAATTATTATACCAACATGGCAGTACACTTTTGGTTTAACAAGTAAAGTTAGGATTGTATACATTAAACAAAAGGTTGTGCAGAATGAAATTTAAAACGCGTTTTAAACACTAATAACTGTTAGACTGCTTCAATAAAATTTTACAACGAAATTCGAATTTTTGAATAAAAGTTTCACAATAACTCGGGTTTGTATTTTACGCACCAGCAAGCCAAATTCTGTGTTATTATATCAAAAGTAATACCTATTCGATTCAGGGTTTGTTTCAGGCATTTCAAATGTTCCTCTGATCTATTTAAAGAGATGTATCCAAAATTTATGTTTAAACATTTGCCATAGAAAATTCGTGCTTCACATTTTAATCCTGTTCGTTCAACTTGTTGAATCTTTCAAATGCTAGCTCATAGAATCAATACATGACAACGGTATATAAAGTGCTTGGTATTATACTGTAATAAAAAGATTTATGTCCTGTTAAAATTGCTATTGATCGGTGTGACCGGCTAGGTATAAATTAGTATCGATTGTATGAATTAATTTAATAAACAGACTGCATTGCTTGTGGCCTTTGTTCATTCATTTATAAACTAATTGAATTTCAATCTTAATGAAGTTTCCTTTATGGTGTTACTATGGAGGCCCGACATCAAACAACACAAGTGTGAACTACAACTGTATAAGTAATGCGCACATAATTAACCACAAGAAAGGTACAACATTAGAAAGCAAACGACGCAAAATAAAAATGTAGTATGTTTGAAAGGGACCCTTATTAACTAAGTTAACATAAAGTTGTTTAAATACATACCATTTGACTTTTACTACTAGACAAATGTACGAGTGATTATTCTGTGCATTGCACTATGGTTTCTGAGCCCTGATTTTTTGGCCAAAATTAATAAAATCACGTTATTAATACATTAGTCAGTTTAAATATTCTCTATGGTGATTAATAACAAACTAAAACTAATTCAAGCGTATTTGATATTAAAATTCCAACGATAAATAAAACATTTTAGTGAAATTTTTATTTATACCCATACTACAATTCATTTTCTAATTCTAGTACATCTAATAGATTCACGGGAACTATTTCGGGCAGCATATTTTCTTCTTCATCTCTGCAATCTTCATCATCATCTTCGTCATGTTCTTCTTTCTCTGATTTGGGTTTCTTTAGCATGGAAAGTACTTCAGACGGAAGATTTAATTTGTGCTGGCGTCTGATGCGTCTTTCTAAATTTATACTAGAAATGACAGGATCTGAAGTGTCCATTGCTCTATTAAACATGTCTTCCAGATTATGTCGTCTGCTAGTTTTCCTTGCGTGATGTTGTCGATCATATTTATACATCTTATTTCTGGCTTCCGATGCCTCTTCTCCGAAATAACCTACAGGTAATATTGTATTTTCAATTATTTGCCTGCCATGTGCCAGAACTTTGTGTACTGTTGCAGGCATAGGGTACCACGAATACTTTTCCATGTATAATTTAGCAGTTGCATGACAATATTGTTCAAATTTTTGCGCATCTATTTGATATTGACACGACAAACAAATTAAAATTACTCTAAACTTTGTAATTATGTTTTCATCCACATCAGTAATTTCTGAAAACTGTTTCGTATCACTAAATGCACGACGAGCAGTATTGCCGTCGTTTGTACTGCCAAATCCATTAGGTTTTGGTTTGTCAATATGCAAATGCAATCTTGTCAAAAACCGTTCTTGTATTTCTTTTTTCCTATCATTAAAAACTTTTCTATTTTCAATGCCTCTGACTTGCCATTCACATAAATTAAATCGATAGGATATATGTAGTATGCATTCAAAAAAGCGAATCCACGCATGCAAGGGGCTTATTCCGTATTGTAGAGTATTCGGTTTTGGATGAAACATTTTGGTCGTGTTGAAATCGTAGACCTGCGAAAAAATTCGGGGAGTAGCACCACATATCGGACAAGCCTGGTTCGACTTTGTTGCTGTTAAAGTGTTTAGAACCTTTCCATCAATTAAGGTCATAAACAAGATGAATTTGATATTTATTGCTTTATCGTCTGGTAGACACACTTTTATATGTTCAAGTTTCTCAATTTGCAAATCAATATTTTGCTTTTCCTTTAATATATGTTCCGCCGTCTCCTTAACATATTCTAACTTAACAGGTCTGCAAAATCGCACAGATTGCGGGGTCCTATTGTTCCACAATACGGTACCTTTTTTTGTTTGCAAACGCAGAGGAATTACCGTCGTTGCGAATAAGGACGTATCATAGTGGGTACCAGGAGTCTCGAATTTTTGTTTGTATGTTGATAGTCCTGTAGTTCCATCAAATCCATAACAAAAAATAATTTCAGCGCTAATTTCTTTAGTTTTTACCGATTCCATATGCTGCATAATTGCTTCTTTTTGTAAAAGGATTATTCGGTTAGTTGTGTGTTCTAATAGAGTTTTTAGAGGAACTTCTGCCGCAAGATCGGTAACATTAAGACCCGACGGTCTACATTTAGTTTTACACATCCAAACTTTTTTATAATCGGGATAAAGACTAGAATTCTTCGAAACGGCCGCTCGTCGTATAATCAAATACTGTTCCTTGCTTAAATTACCATCTAAAATAATCTCTAATGCTTCTTCAGGTGTATAATTTAAAGCATCTTTTTTGGGCGAAAAAAGCACTTTCCTTAGTTTAGTTGGTCGAGATGGACTTTTGGTCACTTCTTTTAAAACTCTTGCTAAGTCACGATTTCCTTCTTGGCGGGCAGCCATACCCGCAGCTTGCACGATTAAAGCTGATTCATGCTGCTTTTCGTGGGATAATTGCGAAGCTTCCCTCCTTCTTGATCTGCTTGATTTTTCACTAAATGGAAGAGTTGGTCGACCGGAAGACGTTGATGCTATAGGTTCTTCTGTTTTTCAATAATTCTGTTTCAATAATAAAGTCTCCTTTGAGCCAAGAAGAATTTTTAGTTTTAAAATAGTCCTTACGGCGAGAAGCTTGACACCATCTTTCATCAAAATTGCGGCACAACCGAAGAATTTTGTTCTTTATCTTCTGCTTATTCGATGAATTAATCTTCCCTTCAACCGTTTTTCTTATGAAATCGAAAATTACAACGAATTTAGCGTCTTTGTCACCACATTGTAACCACAGTTCAAAGAGATCTTCGGTTTTGAAACGATGCATGTCTAAGAAAAAAAATAATTTGTCAAAAGTGCAAAATAATTGCAGGTAAAATGTGTTTTAAAGTAATCTCTAATAAAGACTGAATACATTCATGCAAAAATGATTACCGCCTAACGCCGCTAATTTTTTATAAATCAATCCAAATTTACAAATTTATGTTTCACAAAACCAAATTTCACATAAATCATTTTTATTTTATTTCGATATTAAAAACAGACTTATGTGTTTTAAATTAAATATACTAAAAATACATACTCGTAGGATAACAACACAATTTATTCTGCACAAAAATAATTAAAAACACAATAATACCACACTTTCAAACTAGTCAGTTGCTTTACAATTTACGCTGGACAACTGAAGCCGCAATCGTAACTACCAACTTCCCCAACCCTCAGCAGGTAAAAGGGGCGCTGACCCGCTGAAGCAGGTACAAAACCGTTATCTTTGGGATGTTTACTCTTAACAGTAATTAACAGAAATGCGTTTTCTAAGAATTGAAAAATTGGATTTTGGCCAGAAAAACCCTTCCTAGAAACCATAGTGCATTGGTGAACAGGCGGTAACAGAGTTACAAACAAATCCTGGAGCATTAGTTGTAGTTATTGTCATGATTTTTATAATAGGATTAGAAATATAGGCAACATGATTTACAAACACGTTAGTTGGGTTGTAGGTATAAATAACTTCAATAAAACAAATTATAATAAGACAAGTTTTAGTTGAAATAAAATAATTATGTTTCATGTTGTTAAAGAAACACTCCATAACACACTAAATAGAAAAAGGATTCATTTTAAAGTTGATTTTTTTTTCTTAATTTTGGTAAATTTTCTTGGTCAGCTGACGATTTTCTATAGTTACTTGAAAACAAATAAGTATTGAAGCCGTTTCAAGGCATATTTTGATTTGAAACAGATAAGGTGCATGCTAGTGGAGATTTATGCAAAAATGTATCACCTTACCTGCTGGTTTAGTTTAAAAAATTTGTAAAGATTTTCTTGACAGTTAACGATTTGAGCAGTTTTATTATAATATTACTGTTTCTCAAAAGTAAAAAGTCTGTGGGCTTAAATATTTTATTATTATGTTGTCAAGTAGTTCCTTGGGTACAACTGAGACATATATGCAAATATGTGGATGATTTCTTATAGCAGATCTATGGGTTTAAAAACATATTTCTGCTTTTTTCCCTAATAAACTGAAATTATGTGATTTAGTTGTCATTTTGTAGTTTGGATATCTAAATTTGTATAAATATTATTCTATAGGGTGTAATAAAGGTTTTTGTAATCATAAAAATAGGTAAAACAATTATTTAATTAATATTTTAATGTATAATTGAATACATTTAAAAATTGAATCAATCGACATGGAAGAATTCGACAATCCTATTATTGACTATTAGCATAAGTATTTAACACCTTATATATTATTATATAATTTGTTCAAACAATTAATAATAATTATAAACTATTATATGGTTACGTAGATTTAGTTACATTTTGTTCAAATGTCTTACATTAGAAATTATTGGAAATTACTAGAAAAATAACCAAGTCTTCTTTTGTTTTTCAAAACATGTAAATATAGCAGGAAATCTGGTGACTATCTCTGTAAATTTAGTTGTACAAACCACGAGTTTATGTGCAGAGCTCAATATTTAAAAAAACTAAGGTTATGTAGTGAGTTAGAAATGTCAGCGATAACTAAACGTCAAGATTTTGAGGTTATATTTTGATGCTACATCAAGATGTTTATTATTTATGAAAGTTTTGAATTTAGTCAGTGATTTTAATAATAAACAAATTAATTTAATTGAATAAACAGTGCTGTGGATTTAATAGCGACTTATTTTTCAGGATTATCAAATTAATATTGGTCATTGGAATTTGGATGGAATATGGAAATTTACCATAGTATAAATTTAAATGGATTTACCTTTATTTGAAATACAGCTGTTTATAATTTCAATTTTATCCAGTAATACAAAACTTTTTTGTGAAGAGAGGTGAAATTTTGGCACATTTCAACCATTTTGACATTCAATCATGTGGCAGCAAGAGCATTTACCGGTTACTACTAATTTCAGCAGGTAATTTTAAGGCGTAAGGTAATTAAGGCGCCAAAAATTTGTTCTTTGTAAATAATGTAAGGTATTTATTTACAGTTAGTAATACAAATAACAGAAATATTAATTTTAAAGATAAAAAGAATTATACTGTCTTAGAATTAATTTTTCTTTTATTGGACATATCCAAATTACTTGTAATTTTTAATAATTTTTCGCATTTCAATTTTAATTATGTTTGTTTATTTTGTCTGTGGATGTCAAATAAATTTTGTCGTTTAAATATTTTAAAAGTAACCTCTGGTTTATTATTTATATATGTGTGTAGTTAATGATGTTTTATAGATCCATATTTATCATTGCCCTATTGAAGCGACCCGCATGGTAGTCTCATTTGTAACTAGAGTCCAGGTTCTCAATTATATTAATAATACCCGGAGCATTTTTCTTTTATGGTAAAGGTAGATGGTTTATATTTTGTATATGTCTTCACTGTGCTTTTACCAAAGTCTGTTTCATATATGTGTGTACTCTCAATTAGAAAATCAATTTAAATCAATTTACGGTAAAGATATATCATATTTTACATAGATACACCCCCCCCCCTATAGTTTATAGCATTATGTATATTTAAATTTTTAAATATTGTGCAAATTACTTAAGTGATAAAAATCATATTTGTTTTACATAATTTTTACTTAATAAAATAGATAAGAACAGGTGTAAGAAGATAAATAATATAAGCAAGCATGCTTAACCATCACGGACGGATGGAAATCCAGTGTCCGCGCACGTCCTATTTTCTCATCATTGCTGTAGAATTATTTTGCTTTGTCAGCCCAAAATAACCACTCGTACATTTGTCTAGTAGTAATTGTCAAATTGTATGCAGTACTTACAACTGGACTCACGTTTCACTTGGTAAAATCTAACAAAATACATTTTTCCCCTTTACTCCTACGTGTGATTTAGATTATTTAACCAGCATAGCTCCCGTTGAAAAATCAATGGTTCCTTTCTGGTAGAGTCAACTGCCAATGAAGTAAGAAAAGTGATCTATTTAGAAAAGTAGAACACGCCACATCATTCGTAGGTGCATACGCACTCAAATAATTACAATTAACTTATGTCTCCGTAGAGGCTGGTGGAATTTGTAAAATCATTGAATAGGTTTTAATGCCGTTTCGTCGAATAACCGTCACCATTCGATAGCTTGTTTCTTGGAGAATGTTTTTATATAAAAATTGTTCAGAGGATCTTTCAAGAGTCGAATAATGAGCAAAATGTTTAAGAAATAATCAGGAAAACTGGCACAAAGACAAAATGGGAAAAAAGAAATACGCTGCGAAAACGGTAAAATGAATAAAACGGGTAAACAGTAGAAAAAGTTTGGAAAAACGGCTTAAAAGTGAATATTACGACATATTAAGTGAAAATTCAGTCATTGTGTTATAGAATTATTAGATACAATTGAAACTTAGGAAAATGATAATAGACAATAGGTAGAAACTTGATAAAAAAAGGGATTGTTGCGTTTAGTGCTGTAACAAATCGTAAGGTTAGTTAATTGTAACCTTATTTTCTAGTTCCATGGCGTATTTATTTTTAGATGAAGAAATATTAAAAAAAACGGAGTATTAAAAACGGGAAATTAGGAGAAACGGAACAACATGAAAAGAAATTTACGGAGACAAAAAAAAGAGAAAAAACGAGGTTCCATCACGGGACGAAAATCTGACGAAAAATTCTCGGGGTAGAATACAAAGAGGGTGACCCAAAAAATAAACTGTCTGTGTCTTCAGCAAAAGTCGTGTGGTAAAATACGAGTAAAAATACAAAAAGGCAAGCCGAAATAGAAGCAAACCTCCACCAAAATGTCACGTGGAGGTTTGTCGTGACTAGGGTCGTAGCTAAGGGTAGAGATAGAATAATAAGCTTGTGCGGGAGGTAGGGCCGATTATTACTATTACGCAGGCCTAACATGCGGCCGCAGCCGACTTATTAGATGGTTTTAGCACAAATCCCACAATTCTTTCACAGTTAAGGGAAACTGCAGAAAACATTAACAAGATCTGTCGGTACCGGGAGATATCTCATATATATCATATCTCATACTTTTATCTTTTTCCAATCTTATAACAGAAAATTATTGTGGGGGGTTTGTCCTTGAATCTGTAAAGGTGTTAAGTGTAGATTTAAAAGCGTTCAACGTTACTTATTACTCAGTTACAGTAATCAAGATGGTTTGGCGACATCATTAGGTTCTTGAAACAAAAAAATAATGGTGAAATTGTGTTTTTTCGTAATAGAAGTCACATTACGGGACTACTAATCGAAAGAGATGGACTTTTGGATACTGTGGTTGTACTAAGTAAAGCCGATAAAATTCACTATTTAAAAGATGGTGAACTCATGAATATGGAAGAAATCGCATGTGTAGATCATGACTTGGACTGGAACGTCATCATAATATTAAGCTTTTGGCTGATAAATGCGATTGTGTCCTTTTCAAAGGGTTCTGCGATACACCATGGTGTGACTCAACCTGAAAGGAACCTTTGGCATAATAAACCTCACAAACCGAATTAGGTGACATTCATGACAACGAACTGGTTGACTGAACAAGAGTAAAAAGTAAAAGAGTAAAAAGATGTAAAAAGGAAAGAGAGATCAAATTTCGTGAAAAACATGTTGCTGGTACGCCTGATGGCCTAAGGTAAACCTTCAGAATATTTCAGAAAGTGATAGGCGAAATAGGGGAAAGCCTTGACCATTATTAACGTCTTGGCAGAAGATCAAAAAATGAGGGGGGAGGTCTCAGAAACCCCATTTCTTCCCTACCACCAATCAGGCGCGGTAATACTGCATAGCTTTATTTAGGCTGAAAAGTAAGGTTGTAACTTTGTAAGTGTAAGTGTTTGTAAGTAACTTTGTTGTGATTTTTCAGGAAAAGGACATATTTGGACAACGCGCACATTTCCCGTTAGATGTGTACATGTTCCGGTAAAAGTTCGTATCGGTAAGATTTTAGAATGTACCTACATACTTGTAGTACATCTTAGCAATAACCTAAATATTAAATTATGACAGTAACCTAACATTCTTGGTTAGGTTATCTTTAGTATATTATTAGTATCTAACTAATAATATTTGTTAGTATTCGAAAATTTAGTGTTAAAACTTATGTGTACATTTACCGTTTTGTGTTCTTTTACCATAACAGACATACTTTAATATACATTTGTTTATGATTACCAGTATTATTTACTTTTCCAAAGCGCAGTGATAAGTGTACAGCTTGTACTATTTACCGGTTAAAGACACAGTCATTGATTTGTATTTTACATGTTACATTTATCCCACGATTTGGAAAATGTACACATTCCCCGGTAAATGTGCACACTGTCCACACCACTGTACTTTTACCGTAACATATATAAGTGATGAATACACATCAAGGCCAGCTTCAAACATGGCCCAGATCCTTTTGTTGTTCTGGATGGTCATATTTTTGATTTGTTACGATTTGAAAACAAAACGAATTCAAACAAGAGCGAGGCTATTAAAGCGCGGGGTCAGTTTCAAAGTAATCATTGAATCGGACCTGATACATACTTAATCGATTATAATGAATAATTACGACCACCTTATTATATCAAATCGTTAAGATCAATAGATACAGTATACCGCTCGTTTCACCCTAATAGTAGTAAAAGTACAGCGGTCGCGCCAGGCGCACATTCCAGGATGTACACGTGTACACACGTTTACACTTGGCACCTTTGGCATACGCGCTTGTTGCCGATTGAATTACCGTGCCATACTTCTAGTTCCGTGTAAAATGGCATTATTAATTTTATGAAAAAAAACATTTATGTACTAACTAAATGGTATTGATCATAAGCAAGAAAATCTCCTTTAATTTCTCTGCGCACAATATATTTCAAAAGAGCTTTTAAACGTAATTCAATAATTAATTGTAATGCTACATGCAAAATGTTGAAAGATTTCATCAATCCTTGGAAATTCGCACCAGAAACTGATTGAACAATATCAGTTGACTCGATCTCTTTGTAACTTACACCTTTGTATTCTGAAAAATGTCCATCGCCATCAACTACGAAACAAATCGTTAAGAATCCTGCTGACTGTTTGGTGTAACACATATTTTATGATATATAAGTCATGATAATACTTAATTAATAAATTATTATTATAAGTAATTTCTCATACTACATTTATTAAACACTCTTTTTATTAAACAAAATAATTATCGGGAATAGCTATTATAACTGATTAAAAATCAGATTGCACTGGGGGATTCTGTGTCTAAGAGCTGTTTTACACATACGAGAATTTATGCGAAATTCTTAACCCAATTTTTGCTGAAATTTTTCAACAAGTTTTGGTAAAGAAACTTTGACGTGTAATACAGTATTTTTATTCTGAAATTTATTGTGAATAAATTCACAATAAAATTATGTAAAAGCTTTAGAAATTTGCGCACAAAACAATCGTAATTGACATGCAACACATCGGTTTACTTTGTTTTTATAAATGCTTATTTGCATTGTAAAATATTATTAAAACAACCATGCAATGATAATAAAGCTAAAAATCAAGTAACATTTAATCGCTAAGTGCGGAAAATGTCTTTAGTTTTATTTTATTTACAAAAGTGGACCATATTGCTTTTACAGTAACAGGTTCGGAATTCGTTAAATTTGGTATTGTATGTTGTAAGTTAATATTCAATTGTACTGTATTTTAAAATAAAAGTTAATTAACTACTTATAATTGTATATAAAATATATTCAAAACTCTTAAAACAAATGGCATGAAAATATCACGCATATTTATCAACAATATTTTTATTACAAGGTATAGTCAACAACATTTTTCTGAATACACCTATTTTTATACGACGTCGTTCTTTGTTTACAATAAACGCCCAATTGCTTCGCAAATACGCCTGCGTATGACAATGAATTTGAGAATAATTTGTGTTAAATTTATTGGATGTGTAAAACAGACGAAATTGCGCACCAAAATATTCTTCGCAAATTTAGTGTAAAATTTGTTTCGAAGATTTTCAGAAAAGTTTTGGTTAAAAATTTTATTTAACGTTACCGAGAAATGGACTGATGGCGATATAAGTAAATTCTTACAAATTTACCAAAAAGAAATAATCAGGAAAGAAAAAGTGCATTAGAAGCGATATTACAACACATGAATAAGCTTGGCTTATTCTTTTCGTTTTTAAATATTTCCTCTCGGATTGCATAACAAACTATTCGTATTATTTCACTTGACGCCATTTTAAATTTTAACTATTGTTTCAATTCGATTGCCTTGTGTAAACTTCTTTGCCGTTCTGCCTAGTTGAACGACCTAAGTCGCTCGACTCAAATCGACCGGTGAAAAGTGTTAGAGCTAGGAGGTATTTTCCCGTTTTGTTATAAAAACAGAGAAACAAAAAAAACGTTTACATACCAAATACTACAATTTATTACACCTTTATTATTAAATAAATATTTTATTAAATGAGACCAAAATAAAATAAACTCCAAATAACTGGAAGTAGAATGAAGTTGAAGTTACAACTTAGACTTCAATCCATCAATCAATTGAACCGATTGGCCTGACATAGTTACCTGAATCGTGTGCACCATTTGCCCTAAAATTGACTTTACACATATCCTCGTAAATAAGTAAATGATAAATTTATATGGGGTAGCTACCAGTGCTACTAAAATAATTACTAGTGAATTGTAATTGACAATACAATTAGCAAGCTGTGAGAATAGTAACAATAGAACAGTGCATAATGAGACAAAGTACAAATCTCCCAAATTGGAAATGTAGATTCAAAAAATTGAAATTAGTAAGACAGCTTTTGAAGTAGTTACTTCATAACAATGATATATCAAGTGATAATAATAAGATAATACTGAAGACATAACATAAAAGGACAGTTAATACTAACTCTTCGCACCTTCTAAATTCCGGCCAAAAATCCCTATACATCTTTTTTTTATAATTAATGACACAAAAACCGAGTAGTTAAATAAATTCTAAAAAAGTGCTACAAAATAACACAAATATACGATTTAATTTAGAAAATGTTTACCAACCAAACTAGGGAAGTCTCAAGTTTAATTTAGAAGAAAACCTGATATATCTAGGAGGCCGATAAAAGTAAGTAAGTGGGCTAAAACATCTAAGTCATTTCTAAACAATTTGACATTTGTTTATTTTTGGAAGTATTAAGTAGCAACGATTCCGCTAAATAACCGTTTATGTGATTGTACATAGCAACGGCCGCTAAAGCTCAAAGGCGTACGTTAATAGATATTTAAGATAAGTATAATAATTTTAAAAGACGCGCGTGAATTGAAGAGACATTTTACATGTGTATCTTACAATGTTTTACCTACGATCATAACGCTGTACTAGAGTACATTTTATTTGATTTTGTTTGAATTTGTCGCTTATGTCATGTATATCATCGTGCTTTGATTTTTACGTGCTTAGTTGAAAATAAGTTGTTTAGGAACGAGTTTGTAAAATATTCATAAATCATTTATCATACATATCTTATTGACATTAGCGTGCAATAAAAAATAAATAACACTAGCTCACTAAACGTTAACTTTTACACGAAAATTAGTGTAAAAAGAAGTGATTTTTTGTATGAACGTAGATAAAAATTTTAACGGCCGTAAATTAACTTTCATTTACGTGGAAAGATATTTTTAAAAATGGTTCTTTATTTCAAAACATGAAAGACGGTTACAGAAAGAACAGTTAAGTAGAATAATATATTAACGTCGTTAAATATGCAATATACACTTGCATAATAACTTAAACACTATGCAGCTTTAATATTAAACTGACAATTTAAGCTCGGAAAGCTAGGTAAGTGACATCCCTGGATGCTAACTTCTAAGCTTTACTGAGCGACGAAGACTGCAACTCGAACTGAAGTATCGTACAGAGTTGCGGTGTTTATGTACCATTCTGTGTTCAATAATCCTTTGGATTTCACACGTGGCGTTAACGTTTTGTATACATTAGAATATTTGAATTTATTAGACTAATTCGTTTAGCATACATTAATTTGAATACATTAGAATATATTAGCATAATTCAGGTAAGGTTTCTGAATACTGAATATATATTAGCAGCGTTATCTTGCAGGTGGCGATAAGGTTTAAAAATAGTTTTATATGACTGCATAGAGTGGTAACGTTAACTCCCATTTTATTTATCAATAATACAATAGTTTATTTTATATCTTCGTCACTATGACATTCACAACCTCGACCCCCAAGCACATGATTTTTGCAACAAATGTACAATTATACTAATCATATACTAGTTTCTTTTTTAAATGTTAAATATAAATAATATCACAAAAACTTTGTATGTTATGCGCCCTCTAACAGTCATGATGGGCCCGGTCGCTTTAAATGCTCGGTTAATGTCTAGCATTTAAATATTCCGACCTCTTTCTTAAAGACTTGTTTAGATGACATGACTGTAACACTCTAAAAAAATGAAGCCTCACGATCAGGCATCATTTGTAACGACTAAAATTTTACACACAAATTTAGAAATCCCACACATGGGCTGTCACTGTATCTTAATAAAACAAACTCAAATCACTAAATACTTACTGTACTATATGCACCGGCTGAGATCTCTAATTATACAAATCTAAATTCAGGTGTGGGTGTTAACCCCAAAGACTTCTAATTAATTAATGGAATCAGGAACAAATAAAAACATGTTGGACGCCACCAAAACTGAGGATGTTAGATTTTGAAAAAAATCGGGAAGTCATCAGTTTTAGGGAATAACTTCTCATTTAAAATTGACGTTAGGTTAATCAAACATTTATCAAACAATAAAAAATCTTAATTGACAAAAAACATCAGCAGTTCGTTGAGCCTAACTATATCAATCAATAAATAAATTTAAAATCTGTATATTGAAACATAAAATAAAAATAAAGAAAGGACATACAAAGCACATCAAAATCAAAAAGTTATCATTCCTAGAAGTTAATTAATTTCGGGATACCAATTAAATTTTCCATTAAAACTTAATTAAAAAAATCAATAATTAAAACATTTTCATTAGTCCAACAAAGTTCAAAAATTCCTTGCACAAATGGAAAACTTCAAACACAATATACTACAAAAACAATAATGACCTTATACAATAACAAACTATTATTATTTATTATTATTTTAAATTCTGAACTATTTTGTCGATTCATCGAACTTCCACATAATTATTTGCAATAAATCCCAAAAGGGAACATTTTTTATGAATTATAATGGTAACGGTACTTGAACTCTGCATACTTGAAGGCTGCTTAACAAATCTTTAATTAATTGTAATACGGAATGATACTTAATTTTCCGATATAACGAGACGATATTATTCTTCTTCACTAAACTAACTAAACTTGCGAAGTAATCCTTGTATTGGATTAATTTCCAAACAATGAAATCGGTACGATGTAACACTAAGCTTAATTTGAGGCATAAACGGTAGTACGGAATATTTTATCGAATTCAGCAATTCCGAACTAAATACATAATAATAAGGGCATAGTACATTCACCGTAATGACCCTATTAAAATATCCTAGGGGCACGAAGCGCCTGGAGAAGCCTCGAGGCACCAGCCTTGTTGATGGTTGTCTTCGGCCGTCTCTAAAACTAAAACTGAACTAAGGCATCGAATTTTATATCATCACAATTAAACTTAAGCGGGAACTTTTTAAACTAACCTATAGCGAAATAGCGTGACTTTTTAAACCAATCAGGAAACAAGCATTCTAAAAGCTTCGAGAGAATCTAAGTAATTTCAAGGGACTTCACTGCAACTAAAGTCTGCTTGCCGAGAAGAACTCGATATCCACACGTGGCCTCAATGTGTTTTCTGATACGTCTGCTCTCGGGAGAATTTGTTTATGCACCATGTCGATAAGCATGAGCAGAAAACCATAAATAAAAACTAAATGCATTTTAGATACTGAAATCCTTTGTAAGAAAGGCGGTATTAATTTAAGATATTTATAAATAAAATTTTATCAAGGTTCTTTGCTACGAAATAACGTTTGTAACTATGGGAACGTCTTGAGGTGACCTTTCACACCAAAGAAAACTTTGTTTACTTCGTAATATCGTCTGTATTTTATTTCACAAGGGATTTTGGTTTTGTGTAAACATATAAAGGTGACTTTTGATACATGACAAAGCATTATTTAATTTAAAGCAAAGTTTGCAGATTTTAACCCAACGAAAAATGCATTGTAGAATGCAGGATCGTGCCAAGGTTTCTTTATCATTTATACATATAAAATTACATTTCTATAAAATTGAGAATTTGAGTACGTTACTTGACATAAATAATTATAATATTCACTTACAAATTCAAACAGACAAGGTTATACTATTTATAGTACGAATAAGAATTCATCACGTATGCACCCTAGAATTTGAAAAAGACAGTTTTCAAAATTAGTAAAATGCATTTAGGTATATTCTTTTTACCACAGATCGTCTTAGTACTAAGATGTACTAAGTTAAGACAACGTGAGATTAGCTAAGCCCATTAAAAATTAAAAAGAACATACAATTCAAGATGTTTATGTAAACAAGCAGAAACACAACATAACCACAAATTTGTTATCGTTTGTGTTTTTCACAAAGATGACGGAAATAATAAAATAAATAATAATGTACCTAAACATTATTTTCCTGCAATACACTATTATAACTGCTGTAGCTTATTAATTTTCAATAAACTATATATACGTATGTACTATTTACGTATCAAACATTTGTTCAGATTTGACATAATATCCTCAAAAATCTCCGTTTCACATCATACTTTGAAGTAAGCTAAATAACAAGCAGACTCAGTCGGGGCAAGAAGGGGAACAAGTTATTTCACTACCAACTCACTTGTGACAGGTAAATAAAACACACTTTACTAAGATAATTAGAATAAGTAAGAATCTTACTTAATCTCACTTAAAAATGGTAAAAGGAATACAATTATTGTTTGAATTTGGACTAATGAGATCTTTTGTTTCATTAATTCCTCAGGCACTGATTTAACATTTAGCTAATGCTATATAAAGGCATTCACATTTTCTGCAGAAAAACATATCCTAATCTATCCTGAACTACGGGCTCTAAGTTGGAATAAACCCCGCAACATTTACTACAAAATCATTTTTGCGTCCCAAGAGAATGTTTTTTATTGTTAGGCTGAAGTACTGCCCCTGAACCTGATCTATGCCAACTTTTGTGAAATTCTCTGGTGGTTCCCTCGCACTATCTGTTCCGTGCGGATTATAAATGGATGTACAATTTAAATTTATATCTTGGAAACGTACGTTGTGTTTGCGCTAGCTGACGTTCACCTGGTGAACTCGAAGGACCGGTCACTGAGTCACCAAGTTGAAACTTGGAAGGTTGCGGTTACGTTTGCTTTCTTCGGGAAATGATATGGGCACACAATTTGAATGATATTACAAGCACTTTTTCAATACTATTTCTTTTTTACACTTGTATTTTCCCCCCTGGCGCCATGGATACCGGGTACGTTTCCAATTGCCAAGTTGATCCAAGATTAAACAACGAAATACTAACGGCGCAAACACTACGCTTTCGGCCAGCCTCGGTAGATTAGTGGTTCACATGTTTGCTTCATAATCCAAGGATCGCAGGTTCGATCCCCGGCCGAGCTGGTAATTTTTCATAGCGGAGAAAAATTAAAAAACATGCCTTCTTCTCGGATAGGAAGTAAAACTGTAGGTCCCGTGTCAATGTGATGTTTGGCACGTTAAAAATTCCTACTGGGGGTGGAAATCCCCCAGATTCGGCTAAATTCTAGTAGGGTCGGCCAAATGATCATAGCAATCGATGCCATGAGGTACGAAGGATGCTCCGCCATCCTGATTCCTCGCTCAAAAACAAACAAGCAAACAAAACTACCCTTTCGAAGATTTTGGGGATCCTGTTAATTTGCGAACGTGAAAAGAAGCGGTGTTAGAGAACCTATCAATAAAATTTAATAAAACTTGCTAGTGAGTACGTGCAGGGGACATTATTTCACTGTAACAACCAGAAACAGCCATCTGGGGGCCAAAAGGTTTTTTGGAGAAGGGATTTTTTTCTAACATTATCGTGAGCCACAAAAAGATTTCGTAGTAAATGTTCGGGGGTGTCCTGGCCGAACTAATATAATGTCCGAACTTATGAGCCTGGGCTCGTATATTTCACAGAGAGTATTATTCTATCTAATACTGGAAGGTTTTAAGGAATTTCTCATTCGTTAGTACTACAATTTTTGTTTGATAATAAAAAAATTAAAGTATCTACTTGAACATACCATTTAAAAATAAAAATTAGAAACCTTTATTTGTTGCTTGATATAAATGGTGAATTATATTAATGTCGGTGTTTATTCAGCCCCGCCTTTACTAATTACCTACACTTTACCTTCCAAGAGCTAAACTTCCCTAAAACTATTACCTCAGAAAGTGTCTTTAAGAGAAATAACCAACCATTTGAAAACAGACCCCTAACCGTCAATAATAATCATTCAGACACACCACTAACGAATGCCTTCATACCAAATTTACTGTAAAAGAGAGAATATTACAGGTCTGCAAGAAAATTTGTTCACAGTGTTCCACATTGCAATTAGTTCTCCACAAAACCAGTACTTACATTTGTACCAACATCATCACGGCATTTAGGTCATCATTGTTCGGTGAGCAGTTGCAAACCGCACTGATTGTGAGATAGTTGATTTGGTGACAAGTTTGTGTCTGCATTGTGCACCACAAAGGGCTGTCGGCGAACTGCTAAGTGACTAACTTCCAGTGAAACAGTTAGGAAGAGATTAATCAAATTTGGGTTGCGGTGTTACTGACCACTTGTCGCCTTTGATGAAAATTAACTCGTGGAAACGGTACGCCCTAATAATCACAAGATCATGAGTTGTAATGACTTCACACGATGACAGTTATGCACTTCGATAGAAACATTTTTTTTAATCATGAAAACATTTACAGTTAAGGAAACTAGGCGTATATAAGATCGATTTTCTTTTTAAAGCTTTCTTAAGAAAATACGGCACTTGTTAAATCATGACTAATGAAAATATTATGACTAGTGAAATGTATTTAAAATGTTAAAGTATTCATAAATCATAAGCAGCGATAAAATTAAATTATAGTGTGTTGATAAAAAAACCTGGTTTCAAACAATAAAAACTTAAAAAGTGTTTACTATGTTGAAATGTATTATTATAAAACATCTACTGTAGTTGATTGATATTGAAATAAAAAGTAATTAAAAACCTTTGTTTTCGGACAAAATCATATTTATCATTCTGCAAATATACACCGTACAAACAAAGAAGTATTGTTAAAAATCGCAAAAGAAAAATAAATATTATTCACTTTCAAAAAACCTAACCTACAATATTTTAGACACAAGATGAAACGTATAGCAAATACCGACTACTTCAACTAATACTACAAAGAACAATAAATAGAACGCCGCCGGGCGAACAGACTTCTAAAAAATACATTTAATCTCTTTAAAAAAAAATTAAATTAGTGCAACTTAAAATAAGTGTGGTGAGCTCAAGAGCCGACGTTATTTCATAGTTCAGTTAGTCGGAGCGCGGTAATAATAACCGCAAGTCCCTGCAGCCCCAGGTTTCACTTCAACTGGCAGATAACTTCTCTCTTTTATTTTTTACAAAACTCAAATTTAAAATGTCAGTTTTTCTCTTTGATAATATTCATTTTGCACATAATTTTAATAAATTGCATTTCAAAATTGTAATTCAGCTCTATAGCATTGCATACGACTGAAAAACAGCTTAAATAAAAATGACGATCTTTTTTGCATCGACAACTTAAATAGGTACTTAATTAACGACAATTAAATTTGTGATATCTTGTTTCCAGCAAAATGGCATGCATCGCATTCCTAATTTAATTAGCAAAACTACCAAGCAGAAAATGAATATTTTCGAAGAAATAAATTAAATTTTAAATTTTATTTTGTAAATCAAATTTTAAGGAAAATCTGCTAGCTGGAATCGGACGACCTGGGATGGCAGCGACGGGTTATTATTATCGCTCCGCTCCGGCTAACTGAGTATGGTACGAGGGATGCTCTGTTAATAGTTAGTAGCAGGCCATGGAAGCTCAATTGGCTAGAAACAATTGCAACAATTGAATGTCGCATTAGTTGACATTCGTTACCCACAATTGTCAAACGTTCCGATTTCCTTGTGAAACGTAGTGAATTTTGTAAGATAAGTAGTTGTGCATTTTTAATTCAGTTAAGATGAGCATTCCGCGAACTGCCTTTAGAGCTATGATTTTCTACGACCATAAAAGACAGTTAGGATACCAGCAAAGCCATGAAAATTTGATAGCAGCTTTTGGCGATGCTTCCCCTTCATTATCCGCTGTTAGTCATTGGTTCCGAGAATTTCGTCGAGGGCGAGAGCTGCTAGAAGACGAAGCAAGACCTGGAAGACCTGCGGAAGCTGCCTGTTAAGAAAATGTTGATCGTGTGGCAAGCTTGATTCAGTCCAATCGAAATATTACTTATAGGGAGATTCAGGAGGAAGTGAAGAATGGATCCTCGGCCGTGAATACCATTTTACATAAACATCTTGGGGTAAGAAAGCTAGCAAGCCGTTGGATACCGCATTTGCTCAGAAAGTCAAAAACAGGCTCGAGTAGCCTGGTGTTAATTTATGTTGCAAAAATTTGACGGATGAGCTTCCAAGCAAGTGGCATACATTGTAACTGGTGACGAATCTTCGGTATACAGTTACGACCCTGAAACTAAACAGCAGTCTAGTGTTGAAGACTTGCCCACAAAAGTAATTCGTCGCAGAAACGTCAATAAGAAAATGATTGCTGTTTTTTTCGCCGAAGTGGTCCTGTTGCTGTTATTCCACTTGAAGATCGCAGAACAGGTAATTCTGAATGGTACTGCGAAGTGGCTTTACCACAGATGTTTGCAAAATTACAGACAGGTCGCCAAAGGACCGGTTTGCGTAACATCTTAGTCCATCATGACAACACATCCTCCCTGCTGCTGCCAGAACATTGGATTTTTTTAAAGATACGGGAGTTCAATTGGTAACTCATCCTCCGTATAGCCCAGATTGGCGCCGCGCCGTGCGACTTTTTTTGTTTCCAACTGTTGAAAAAATGATGCGAGGTAAAAGATTTTCCAGCGCAGATGCAGCAGTTACAGAATTTCAAAGAATTTTTGAGGACCTTTCAGAAAATGAATTTTCCGAATGTTTTAAAAAGTGGTTTCAAAGAATACACAAGTGTATTAGTCTGAATGGGGATTATTTTGAAAAACAATAAAGATTTTTTGTAAAAAAATGCAACGGTCTTTTTATAACTAACAATTTTCAGCGCAACCCTCGTATCATGTCAGCACTCGAGCACACCACACTTATTTTAAAAGTATGTTGTATTACTTTAAATAATTTCTGTTAAAAGGATGTAATTGTTTTCGTAATTTTCAGGATATGAGTACTGTTTAAATTAATAAACAAATGATAAACAGAAATAATAACTTTTACTTTTTACTTAAGAAGATTTTACAATTAGATTGTTTAAAAGCACAGATCACTCCTGATATTTGATTTCCAAATGAGGCAAAAAAAACAGAAAATACATTCTTACAGGAAAACTCGAAATACATAGATATTGAGACGCGCCAATAAATATAGTTTTTCTATTTTTCGTCTATAATAAAGCTGTTAAAGCACCCAAAACAGTGCGTTAATTTGAGTCATTTGAGTGCTTTAATAGTCCAACTTTTTCAAAGTTGGTAGCATTGAAAAAAAATTGAAAAAACAGAAAATTGACAAAAACCTTCACTCTAAATCATTCAATTTTGAAACGTTACATCACTGTTGTCAACTACCACAAAATTTCCTAAATTTCGAAATTGCGATTTTTTTTATTTAAAACAGGAATAAAAGGCGCAAAATAGAAAAATAGCATAAAAAACTCGTTTCATAAGTTATTATTGCACTCGTCCTTAGTTTGTACTGTTTTGTTTGTCCTTAGTTGCACTCGCCGCAAGCGACTTGTTTTCAAAATTTGAACTCGTGCAATAAATCTTGGCTTATGAAACTCGTACTTTAATATACTATTAAAAGCATGAAGGTTACATTGTTTTAAAATGCTAAAGTTTTTCTGTTTCACACATTACATATTTCTTTCTTTCTTTGCCCAAGAATAACAATAGAAAAGAAAGTTAGTTTCAGGTTTACAGTTTTAAACTCCTGAACTTGAAGGTTTTAGATCTTATCAAAATTTTTACAAAGTTCGAAATTCTAGAATTGGAGTATCCACTTTAAACATTTAAATTCTTGTAAGATCATGCAAGCTTTTAAAGACTCGCAAGCTTCAAAGGTCTAAGTTTCAAAAAATCAAATTTAGAAATCTTACATTATAAGTTTATTCATTTACAAATACTAATAGGAAGTCCCAGAAAATAAAATTAACTATTAAAGATATTGATACGTTACGCGCAAATCCCCAGTCTGTTAGAGCAATATGAGCTAATCTATCTTACGCGTGTAATTTTATTTATCCAACACCTCTATATAAATACCATGTTTACTATGGTCATTTTAAATAAGGAAAGTGATTGTTTACTCTTATGTTACATTATAACCCACGTTGCCCCTAGCAACGTGGGTTATTTTTAAAAAACTCACTCCTTCAAAGATAACAACCCATCACCAGCTTACGTTACTTAATATTATTAAAATCCAGTCATCGTGCTAGAGTATTGAATTTATTACCGTCAAAACTACAGACTAACATTACATTGCAAATTCGATGTTGAAACTTAAATAAAGCGGTGTTGGATAAAATTTTGTATGACACGCGTGAGTTAAGGATATTATCCACTCAGAAAAATTAACCCTCTCGGGCCTGCCGGCCCTCGGGGGTAAATTTTTCGTTCGTGGATAATATCTTACTTAACTCACTTGTACCATAAATAACTATTTTCTGATTGAAATCTGATTTCACATACATGGTCGGTGGATTGTCGCATTTTTGCAAGATTTTTTGGCGAAAAATAGAATCGAATCTGTTTGCAAATGGCGGATTAAACAAAGACTTTCTTACAATTTGTAGAACATAAGATATCTCCATTTATTCAACTACTTTTCTCTTTAAGGAAGTTGTTAGTAATTCTTTTATATAACAATCTAATTTAAATGCGCTTATTAAAGGTTTTTTACCTAAAGTTTTATTTCACTGGTTTTTGGATTAATCTCTTGAGTAAAGTGGAATCTGATCGTTTAAAAGTTGAATTAACCTGGTTTTCATTTTGGAATAGTGTAATAATGAAGATCTGATGATCTTGAAAAGGCATATTTAAAACAATGATAAAGTAGCTGGAGTAACAACAAACAGGAATTTGATATTATCGTAAAAATGTTATATTGTAATTTTTTTTCTACAACTTCGACCGAAAATTGGAATTCAAGGTGGCTGGGTGTTTAGGTTTTGACTTGGTTGTTCTCTAAATAGTACCTAAAATAGTAGAAAACATGAGTTTTATTTCAATTTAGCATTAATACTGTAGTAAATGGGTATTGTGGTGAATGGCCCACAATTTCTAATAAAAGACTTTTGTTATTAAAAATCATTAAGCACCTTATCTCAAAAATACAAATAATAACGAATTCACAGTGATGTGATAACATTTATTTAGCTCTTGTTTCAAAAATAAGGACTCCAATTCAAATGACCCAAGTTTAAATTAAAAATAAAATAAACTTTTAAATTATATGTGTTTTTCTTTGTTTAGCTTTCATTAAATTAAAGGAATTTAGGAAAACTGAGCTTTGAATTAATTTTAAAAGAACGGGTTTCTGTTTTCCTTAAAAAAAGGCAAGATAACCTCACTTTACTAATTAAATTTTGTGTAATTAGTTCTTCATAGATTAATAGATTTTTAAATTTTATTTATGGCAATAGTTGAATTATTAAGTAGCCTTGCAACTTACTTAGAAAAATCCGAATTTTATCTAGTTAAAAAAACTTGCAAGTATAGGTAAGTAAATATTAATTCTCCTTTTGTAATAATTTCAATAATCACACTTTCACTCTGCTTTAGCAATAACACAACACTTTTTCTATTTTCTAATTCGATAACTATGGAGGATTTTCCAAATTCCTGCCTTCTTCTTTAGGTTGAGAACAGCCGACTATAGCTTACATTACAAGACCTTGAGACCGAATTAAACCTTAAAAGAACTTGAAAATTCCTTTTGTCTTGATTTCTGCGAGTTCTAAATATGGAATGTAACGTCCAAAACAGGATAGTTGTTATTATTCAAACCAAATAATAACTGAAACACGTTTTATGGTAAATTTTTCTATTTATAAAACTTTTCTTCACATGTACATCGTTTATATAATTATTTACAATTATTTTACATATTTTAATTAATTAAATAGTATATTAATAAAAAGTTTCTTTTCCCTAAACTTGATTTGTACTACATTCGTTTACACGACCCTTTCGACTCTTTTATGTTGTTTTTTCTTCTCCTGGGAGACGTTTATTACGAGGGTGGTTTGATAAGTCAGTGACTTTTTTAATTTCCTGCGCAGTAACTTTAAATGCAACACTGCTAGAGTCACTCTATATTACTTATAATAGTTGGGCCAACGCGGGAATTGACGCTGATTGGTTGGATCCATTTGCACTAATGCCAATTTAAAAACACGAAGTTTGACAAAATTAGGTAATAATAGGACAGGTCTTTTCACTTCCTCATAAATTTATGTGGAAATTACTTGCTATGGTTACAACTGTTTCTACAATTGTATCCATAACAATCAACTGCCAAATAAAGTTACAAGGTGGTGAAAAGATCGCCCTTAATTTGACAAATAATATGATGTTTAGTAAATCGAAGAATTTTTATGTATTTCTCTTATCTATTTCAAGTTTTTAAGAAATATAAATTGCAATTGAAGGGTTGATGTCAAATACGGTATTTGTCAAAAAACTATAACCCTTAGGAGAACCAAAAACTAATGTAAGGCCAGAATTTTTATTATTTGGAACTATGTGCAGTTTATGAAACATTCTTACACTATCCAAAAATCTGTGGTTTTTGACGAAAATTTGCAAAACAGATTTGTTACTTTTCTATTAAACATAAGATATTTTAATTAGAATATATCGGTCTGGCAGATTTAAAAAAAAACTAAAATATATACTTTTTTAAACAAAAGATTCATATCTCTAGCATGAAAGAAAAATTATGTGTAAGCACTACTGTTGTCGCCCTCGACAATGGCACCTGGGTCTTCATTGGTGTCCAGAATATCATAGAAACTACTGTGTTCTATATTAGATAATACTTCACAAAGGGCTTGAAGATCTTTGATTTTGCATAATTGATCTCGATAGGTACAAGTTGTAATTCACTAGTAATATGGAGTCTTGCTTCTAATTATGCATTGTTTCCACGTTCCAGAATAGCTATCTCTTACTTAGTCTATAAATTTATTTAACACAAAAATCTTATTGCCTGAATGTATGCCATACATTTGCGAAAACTTTATTAGAATAGGTCGTCGAGGATTCTTTACAAAAAACTTATCAGTCGACAGTCTGAAGTTAAAAATATCTTTCTTAGTCGGCCCATTTGATAAAATATGCAAAATATGTTACTGAGTAATAACTCTGAAATAAAACGATTTAATAAAGCAAAATATTTTCACTGCTTTTCAAGTGTTTTTATTACGGAAATAATTCAAATGGAAATTGACTTACTTAGAGCACAAGAGACATTAACAGTTTTTTTTGTAGCTGAGGGTAGTTTCTTCTTTTCTCAATTTTGCAAATAAAATATGAATATATATTACTCTATTTAGGAATTTTATTATATTAATCAATTCAAATAAGCTATGGTAAATTATAATGAAGTAAATGTCAGGTTATGAAACATTTGACATTTGCCAGGCAAACATAACCAATAATTTTCGCAATGTATATTTTTGGATCCAAAATGGCGGATTGACATTCGCGTTGGCTCAACTCTTATAAGTAATATAGAGTGACTCTAAACACTGCTCCCGTCAACTGCCATCTATGAATAGACTACTGTAAGATTTTGAGAAGGCTGCATCGTTTAGTTTGTGTTTGACACCCATTGAAAGCAAACAACCTGGAATTTTTTTGAACCGTGAATTTTAACAATAATGGAAAAAAGTGAATTTCGTGTGATGATTAAGCATTATCTTTTGCGTAAAAAAACCATCACCGAAACCAAGGAAAGGTTTGATAAATACTATGGGGACTCTGCACCATCAATTGCAATGGTTAAGAAGTGGTTTACTGAGTTCCGTTGTGGTCGTACCAGCACAAGTGACGCCGAACGTTCAGGTCACCCAAAAGAGGTCGTCACGACAGAAATCGTCGATAAAATCTATGGAATGATGTTGGACGATCGGAGAATGAAAGTGCATGAGGTGGCTGAAGCTGTAGGCATCTCAAGCGGGTACATCACATCACATTTTACATGAATACTTGGACAAAGAACGTGCCAAGGTGGGTCTGTCGGCGAACAAGGTCATGGCCAGTTTTTTGGGATGCACGCGGTGTCATTCACATCGATTACCTTGAAAAGGATCAAACTATCACCGGCGAATATTATTCAGAGCTTTTGGGCAGATTCGATATTGATTTGAAGCAGAAACGACTGCATTTGGCGAAGAAAAAAAGTGCTGTTCCATCAAGACAGTGCACGGGTGCACACGTGTGCAGTCACCATGGCAAAAATCCATAAATTGGGCTAGGAACTGCTACCCCATCCAGCATATTCTCCAGATTTAGCCCCCTGTGACTATTTCCTGTTTCCAAATCTGAAGAAATGGCTGGGCGGTAAGAGATTTGGGCCGAATGAAGAGGTCATCACTGAAGCAAACGCCTATTTTGAGGGCCTTGAGAAAACCTATTATTTGGAAGGAATAAAAAAATTGGAAAAAGCTGGACTAAATGTATCGAGCTAAAAGGAGACTATGTTGAGAAATAAAACGCTTATTTGCCGAAATAAATATATTTTATTCAAAAAGTCACTGACTTATCAAACCACCCTCGTATTTAACTAACTTTCACGATTACCTTTACTATTTAATTAATCGTCTAGAAGAATAGTTGGATTTCTTCGCCTCACCAAAATTCCTTATACCAACCTAACAATTCATGCTTTTTAGCATTTTGTCAAAACATGTATAAAACGTAACATATCTTATAATTTTTTTTCTTTTTTTTGTAGTTTGCTGCAAATCCTGGATGTGCCAAAATACCAATAAGAAAGCATTTTAAACAAAAAAAAACAATTTTCTCATTCAAATGTGTGCAAAGTAAACAAATTAATAAATTACTTTAACGTACATTTACCTTTTTATTTTATGAATGAATGAAAATAATCTGAGATTTATCATTACAGTATATAGTAAAGATTGGTTTTTACTCTACATATGAAAATTTTATTGAGAAAATTATCCTAAAAATGAAATTGAAGAACAATAGGAGATTTTACGCGCTTTTACGTAAATCTTATAAATCGTTCGTTTTGCATAAAAATCATACATTTATTATGAAAAGTATTCTACTATAGCACTGAAGTTTTGTATGTAATATAAAAAAATATAAAATACTGCATGGTAAATTTTACCATATAATTGCTACTACCCATTGCCTGACGAACCAGGACCCAGAAGCTCTGTAGCTTGTGCGGGAGTAGGTTGGGAGGAAGATGCGATTATTATTATTACGCAGGCCGTGCATTAACCATGCACGTAGTAATTTTAGTTTTATTATACATATATGTGAAAAATTCTTGTACCTTATTATCGATAATAATTTTCCTCCAAATCTTGTGGTAAGAGATATCATAAAATTTTCTCTCTTTAGATATCTAAATTACAGATAACTCTGATAGGTCGTTTCTCGTCTTTTGGTTTAATCATCATAGCAATGAGAACTGATTTGTAATAGTTATTTACGTGGCAAGCTTTGTAAATTAAGCTTTACGGGCGAGCTGGAAAGTTTGTGGCCGAACGACGAAGGAGCGAGTTTCCATAATCCAGCGAGCTCTGTAAAGATTCATTGCAAAGCGTGCAGCGTACAAAGTTTTATTTCCATGTTCACCAGCGTTTAGTAATTTATTGTATATTTTGTATAAAAACACATTTTATAATCATAGGCCGTAGGACAATTTATAGTTAGACGTTGTCATGGCGTGGGGGTTAAGCAACAAATTAGTTTCCATTAGCGTTTTGTTAATGATCATTGTAGAGAACTTTACAAGTCTCTTTAAAAGCCCGTAAAATCTTACAGGGCTGTAGCTGTAACTTCTGATTTACTTAGTTACCATAAATGCCTATAAAGTGTCATTTATATACAAAGTGGAAATAAATTTTATTTCATACTGTCCGGTAAAAGGGTATTTACCGGACTCATTTGAGTCCGGTAAATGAATTATTACGTTACAAGGCCGGTAAAAAATTTTACCGGACTGAAAATCCAATTTGAGTCCGGTAAAAAATTTTACCGGACTGAAAATCTAATTTGAGTCCGGTAAAAAATTTTACCGGACTGAAAATTTTAAATGCATTTTTTTAAAAAATGAACAATGTGAGGCAGTATGAAATAAAACGCCTTACGTCATACTTCCGGTAAACCATTACAGTAGCTCGTTTCAACATTCGAGACTCGGCTCCTTCGTCGCCTCGTCCCGAAACGTTTTCAACTCGCTACTGTAAACTTGGGTTTACCGGACTTATAACGTAATATACTATTATTACAAGGATGAAACAATAAAACCATATATGATTAACGAAAGCAGATTACAGGGATTGTACCAGGGATTACTTGGATTTGTATACATATCACAGGTCGTAACAATGATGTGTTTTAAGTTTTAATCCATCTCATAGTTCTAAAGGAATCGAAACGTATTAAATTCTATCATAGCAGCTGAGTTTTTAGCCTAAAGTTCTTTAGAGTTTTGCGCTTGAGGAATTTTCTTAGGAAACTTTCAAGAACTGACAGAATCATTTGCATTAATAAGTAATCTACTTAACAATAAAGAAGAAATCCAACTCCCACACTTTAAATACCGTAATGAGATCTCAAATTATTTTTTTTTAGGAAGGAATAAATAATTTTGAATATCGCTTAATACAGTAAAAAGACTAACCTCTTCAGTTTATTTCAAAAGATAAATTTACGAAATTCTACCGTTGAAATTTTAGTAAACTTTTTTCCTCTCTCTCGTTCGGGTAATTAGATTAAAAAACTTTTATTTTGTTGGCTTCTATGCTTAACATATTTTCCAGAAACTTTTAACTTCTGCTTAATGTTATTTAAACTTTTCTAATATCAAAAGCGAAAAAAAGAACATTTCATCTGTATTGAATTTATTATTATAATTACAATTTACATAATTGGACTATGAGAATCCCGACATTCTTATTTAGCACTCAACAACACCTGTGCTGCTTCTTATTTGCATCTTCCATTTTATAAAGTTATAAACTTCTTGGTAAGTAAAACGAAAACATTTCAAGCTTACCATATTAAACTAAATGAATTTCCACATTGATTGATTGTTTTAATTTAGTACTTTTCAACTTTTAAAAGAAAAAGACAAATCTGACTGCATACTGGGTTTAAAATACGTCAGTTGACATCTGCGATTTAATATGATTGAATTAATTGAGATATCTTAAAAAGGTTTTAAGAATGTTTAATGATACAGTGAATTTATCTAAATGTAGAATAACACGTTTCATTTTCATATGCACCAAGTCCGATCTGTCATCCAAACCAAACACGAATCATCCACGGACCAATCTTGGAAATTATAAATTGTTTGATTTTCAAACTAGCACAGAATATTGCCTGCTGATATGCACATCTCAAGAATATTTTGAAGTATACAGAATGATACAAAATGTCTTCTCTACCTATCTTGTTACAGAATAAACTCTGGTTTGTATACTCATTAGGCAATTTTTTAATTTTTCAGGTAGAATTTCCCTTTAACTTAGGCTGTCCGTCTTCAATGTTTTGTAAAATGACTAAACAAACCATTTTGTTTGATACTAGCTTTGGCATAACCGTTCCGTGTAATGATTGTATCTGCGGATATCTCAACTTAATGCTGTTCTATTGAATAGTTAATAACTGTTAGTTCACGGTTGCGCATTCTAAAAGGCATTTATACTTTTTTAAATTTGTTTTAATCGCTTGAAGGCGGATCTTAAAATGCCAAAGTTAGATAGACAAAATTATATGGTGATTACGAAATTTGACACGATTCTGTCTTACCTGAATTGGAAAAGGGATTTGAAGACCAGTATCTAACATACGACATACGGCAACGAATTTCTGTCAAGGTCAAATATCAACTCAGACCTTTTATTCTTCCTTTTCGAGTTCTTTTCTTTCTAAAAAGTGAATTATTCCACTTTGCCTGAAATTAAAATTGATATATAAAATATAAAAGGTTTATGGTTGAATATGAAAGCTGCATTTAAATACACATTCAGGAATGCAGACAGCCTCGCCTAATATAAATTTCTGGATATCAACTTTACCTAAATTCATTTCTGCAGAAAAATAAAAATTTAATTTACGAGTTCATTCTAGCTATATAATGCATTAAACCGAGTTCAATTTTCTTCTACCTGCTAATTCTTTTTATTACAAAATTTAGCAATCACAACCAAGTTATTCTATAGGTTAATATTGCTAACCTTAACACATATCGTCGCCGTTAATGCATACTGGCGTAACTACTTTTTAGCGACTTTACAGGAGCGCGGTTTAAATGCTTATAAAAACTTTATTACCGATGATATGAACTTAATTCTCTGAAATGTTGTAACTAGCAATGTTGCTAGTTACAACATTTAGGAGAATTCATCATGTCATCTATAATAAAGTTTTTATAAGCATTTAAACCGCGCTCATGTAAAGTTGTTAAAAAGTAGATACGCCAGTATGCATTAACGGCGACGATATGACAGTTGAGAGCTCTTCCAATTCCAATCCTTTCCAGGAGTCCTCGTATTTCTCATCTGAGGTCGATTGGCCAACATATCTTCTGTTATCTTGGCGATGTAGGAGTGGTTAATAAGAGGATTGTTGTGTGTTTTAAGTTTATAGTGATGTTTGTAGCTATTTTCTTGTATGACTTTAGTTATGAACGGAATACCACGATCATCGTGTAACGTTTGGTTCGATATACACCAATAATTGCCAAACGAGAAAAATTAATTTATATATAAGTATTAAGTACTATATAATATAAAAATTCGTTTATATTAAAATATCAGTATGATGAAATAAAACCTAGAAAGGAAAATATTAAATCAAGTTATATGAGATCCCTTCTTGGAAATATTAGTAAATTTTCTGTTTAATAGCCTATCTGCAATTTTGATATAATTAATTTGCAGATAAATGCATCCAATTTTATTATTGGTGCAATATTTAGACATAGTTATGTTGGATTGATTAAATATCAACTACCCCTTTTTATTAAAATCAAAAAGGGTGTATTTTTCAGAAGGAAAGGTATTTACCGTTCGTGTTTAGGTTTATCGTCTCGAATGGTTCATGCAAAAATCTTGTGTCGGATTTGGTATTTATGCAACTGGTGGTAATCAGTTTTATATGTAGTAAAGACTAAATAATAAAGCTAAAGAGAGAATTAACAGTTCAACGAATTTGAATGGAATTTATTTAATGAAATTATTAATAAAATTAACGATACAGTTGTTAAAGCGGGACTCTTCTACAATAAGTAATTTCGATTATTTCTTTAATCTGAGTTGATAAAAATAGCGAGTGACGTCTCTTCTGGCATTACAATACGAGCCAGCTAGTATGTATTCCAATCTTTAATTTATTAACCAGTATTATGGTGAAATCGTTACCCATGTCGGATTCACTTTTTAAAATAAATAAAATCAGTTCAACGTTCAGTTTGAGGAGTTCGAAGGATTATACAGGGTGTTTTGTAAAAGATGAATAGAGAAACATGTGTAGAGTAACATCTAACTAACAATTTCCCGAAATGCCCCTTTGAAATGACAACCCCCCTTATAAAAATAATAGGCACGCCACTGCAACATAGTAGATAGAATGTATGAAAAGAAAATTGTCTCTACTAGTACATACTTTTAAAGGTCGTGACAAAACAACCTTAAACTAACCCAAGCAGGTAGCGGAATAAATATAAATTCTCCGAAAAGTAATCAACACCAAATAGCAGTACGTGCTTTTGAAACGCTTTTAACTAAATAATAACACTCATTTTGAACATCTGTAATAACTGTTACTGACTCAGATCTTTGAGATTTGTAACTGCAGTATGCAGTTTGTCGTCAACTTTCTTTGTGTTAGGTGGTGGTAAACTTGAATTTCTATTAATACACGTTTTAAATTAATAACTTGCATTCGGTAGTGTTAAGTTTTTGTTTTAGTGATAAGTAGTTTATTTAAGTGTATTTAGTTACTGTTTAAATTATGGCAGAACCAAACACGCCTGCTGAATAAACGGAGCTTTTCAAATCAACCATTTTCAAAAAGTACACTTATACCACGAGTGCAATTTTGCCAATGGCTATTGGAACGCAATCAGGAAAATCCTCAATTTGCACAAAATGTACTGTGGACAGACGAATGCTGTTTTACTCGCGCGGGAATTTTCAATTCACACAATAGCCACATTTGGGCTGACGAAAATCCTCTTGCTATCTGAAGACATTATTTCCAGAAGCGTTTGTCGGTAAATGTGTGGGCGGGTATTTATCAGAACCGTTTAATAGGGCCTTTTATTTTGCCCCAACGCTTAACCGGTGGTTGGTACCTACACTTTCTGACAATGAAGTGTTCGACGGACTTCCACTAGCTGAATTGCCCAGGCTTTTACGGTAGTTGTTGAATAACGAATATCCTAACCGGTGGATAGGACGTGGAGGACCCATCGCCTGGCCTGCGAGATCATCGAACTTGACTCCCCTCGATTTTTGTATTTGGGGATATTTTAAAACATTAGTGTACAGGACAGAAGTGGATACCGAGGAAGAGCTACGCGCACGCATTGAAATTGCCGCAGAACAAATTCGTGCAAATGCCGACATGTTAACATAAACGAATCTATCATACGTCGTGCGCGAGTGTGTGTGCAGACTAACGGCGACCTATTTGAACACATGTTATAAAGATTGTTTGCATCTAAACGGTAAGTTTTACCCTTTTTGTTAAAATCACAGTTGTAAAATAAAAAGCAGGCAATGGAATTTACATCACAATTAGGTCAATGAACGTATGTTAGATTTTATTTACTGACCTTAATAAATGATCAAGTCATCAAGGTAGTGAGTCACCCGGCAACTGCTGTTGAAATTCAATTCTGTTGTTTCTGTAAATTGATACGGACGTAGCGGAGGTCAGTTTTTAATTTAGTAGTCAAGATGTGAGATCATTGTTTGCTTTATTAGTAATTCCTATATGGGGTCTCTATATGGTCACCTTTCACCCTCTTAAAGCATTGCATGCTTTTCCGGAACACCCTGTATATTTATGTATAATTAATGTCATATGTTTCCTGTATTTCCGCTGTTGTGGAATTATTAAGTGTGAATATAAAGAAATTAATGAATTATTAAGAATTATTTGTGATTTTATGGCCTTAATTTGTGAGTTGTTGAACCGCATGGAGATAAAATGCCGAATTTATCTAAAAGAGATTACTGAGACACAAAATTCCAGTAAGTTGTTTATAAACATTATTTGGTAGTTATACTTTATTGCAATAAAACTTTTTCTTGTTTTTCCCAAATTAAGTAATTTGCTGACTTTGTATTTAGAATGGGATCCCCAAATAGCAAGAGAGTTTACATACTTCCATTTTAATCGGTAATCATGTACTATTTAACGAATTCAAGTCATATAACACATATTAGATGAATGTTGTATTTAAATAAATTTTTTGCTTAACAATAAATTGTTAGTGTTTTATTAATAAGCTAAGACTCACTATCACACGAAAGATTTTCTAATTTAATTTAACATCAGTTTTTTTTGAAAATTCTTTCCTAGACCGTGGAACTACTAGCTACTTATTTATTCCTACTTCTCTCCTGTAATTCATAAGCCTTGGTAATTAGCACCCATGAGCGCTGAACTCAATTCGAGTAAGAAAGACGTCTCGGTCGGGGCATACGCTTTAAAGTAAGCATAGTGGTTTATGATACATTTGTTTTTGTATTTAGTTTATTAAGATTCTTGAAAGTAATCCAGTGTTGCAGGATTATGTCTATGTCTACTTCCGTCACCAGTAACTAGGATACAGGCAAATTTGCATACAGGGTTGTCCGATATTGTTGAAGTGCAGACTCTATACTTCAAATACTGATTAATTTTGATTTTATCTTTTAGTGATCACACAACTATCTTTCGTTCCGGTATTCTCACACGGAACAACGTTAAGATAAAACGCATTAGCGAACGAATTAATATATATATTCATGTCTTTGCACTGGCTGTTGTTACGGGGTGTAAGTGGCAATGTTCTGCTCCACCACCACAATGCAGCCATGCGGCTATTATAAGATCGGAACAAATTCGAATAATCGGCACCTGGAAGTACAGAAGGTACAAAAAGTTTCAAGAAACCATTATTGGACTGTATAGTATATTTACTTCCAAACGTATTTTTCTCTATTTGGTCAAATTTAAAAGAAATAACTTTCCATATACCAGGTAATTTGGAAAATAGCGCCGTATGTAGATTTTCTTAAATAAAACACTTTGTATGTTTTTATTTATTCATGTTACGATCTCTTTTAAATTTTATTCGAATGAAACATCCTTTATTTATAATTTATTTTTATTATAATAGTAGAATATTTCTCGTACCTCTTGACTCCGATTTCTATTAATCCCAGGAAAACTTCTCCCTTAGCTGGAATATTCACAGTTCCAAACCTGCATTGGTGTAAAATCTAAGATCTTTATTATTATCACTCAGAACTATGTTTGAATCAGCGATATTAGATTAAGGAATAAGCATGTGATTCCCCATTTCACCGGATTGGTATTTAACTTTTTCTTCTAGTTTGTATGGTATTTTGGAATAAGTTTTAAAGAATCCACTTCTTTAGAAACTTGCACTCATATTCACGAATGTGAGTGCCCACAAAACATGAACAAAGCTGCAAGTTCTATTAATGGTATTCTGAATATGTAATGTCTTGTTTTACTAGAGCCTCTAGAGAAATTTCCGCAAAAGCATAGTTATGCAGAGTGTCAGTTTTAACTTTCCAACACAAATATGTTATAAATGAAGGAATTTACCTATAATTAAATCTTTCTTGAAAATATATTATTATATCAACTTGTTGTAAACATATCGTAATTAAAACTGGAAACATCGGTAAAATGGTATGTTGATGTAAATAATATGCCCACACAAGAATAGAAAATCAATAACCACGTGCGGAGCTGGATCGGCTTTGGTTCGCTATATAAACCAGTGGCTAGAAAGATTAATTTAATTTAGTTTTAACTCGCTGAAGACTATTTCTCAAGGTGCTAGATAAGTCAATTTAAATATTATTAATTGCTTGTGCTTTAAATATTTTATTATTACAATACATTTATTTTTATAATTTTATATCCTTCTGCCTTCTGTACTGCTTCTAAACCGTCTATAAACTATTGTTTTATTATTATTGATTGTTATCTTCTCTGTATTTCTAGTATAATTCTGGTATATTACTGCAACTTAATCTTTTCTAGTAATTTTAATTCGGTAGATTGTACCAGCCTACCTGATAAACATTCGACAACACATTTGAACGTGTGACCTCAGTCTCCCCGATTTGCTCACAAATCTTGCGCACTGGTTTCATTTATTTCATTTGAAGAAGTGCATATTACTGATTGTAAAAGTTCATTATGCCTATTCAAATACAAAAAAATAAATGTAAAATAAAATTCTCAGTATTCTAAGTAAAGGCCACGAATTAAAAAACTAAACGTCCTCGTTTTTATAAAATTGAATTTTACCCGTTCCTAAACGAGCGTGGATCATAACGGTATTTTAAATTTTCTTCGAGTATTCTTAACATTGATTTTTCTCCATAACATAAATAAGGCTCGAAAAAATAATCCTAATGGATGCGACGGCGACATGTCGGAAGATTTTGAATCTTGATGACATGCCAAGAAAAAAAGCAGAATCGACAACCTAATAAGCCAAACGTAGTTTCTAGCTCACTTTGTAACTCGCCTTGAAAGACATAACTTTTCCACGCTACTCCATCATATTTTCCATCTCCATGGAAATGCGCTAATAAAACGGAGAGGGAATCTACAGAGAAGCTTTCCACAAGTTTTGTTATTCGCTGACAGGTCTAGACGACGAGACGCGCCGTTATGGATGATTTCGTATCCGCGTGACTCCATGTGCGCGAGCTAGATTTTTATTTGTCACATTACACACAACAAACAAAGGACACTCTTTAAACTTTATTATTCTTAACACGCATTTTTCTTCTTTTCTCAACAGGTGCAAGAAAAAAAGCGTTTCTTGGAGAAGGTTTTCGTTCAACCAAAAATAAATTGAAAGTGGCCTTCTATTATGTTACGAATATCAATTCTATAGCGTGACTCAATTTAACACCGATTGTCACGCAAACAGAAATGGATCATCTGCTGTTCCAGTTTTAATCTAGTGCGCAACAAATTTCAATTTTAACAGGAAATGAAGTTGGAGTGATTTTACTTTAATTTATTGTGATGAGTGCACACACATACATTTCAGTCCTGCATGTTTGTTTCTTGGTGAAATGAAGACGCACGACACCGTAAAATTGAATGCTAAGGCAGTTCAGATCAAATACAGATCATAGATGCCATCACAATTTCTTTCATCTTGCTCCTACATCCTACGCTGCCCTTTTTTTGTGTAGATCTAATTAAACTTTGAAAAAGTCTGCTCGTCTTTTAGCAATAAATTCAAGGTTTGTCAAACGGTATAAAAAGCGGTCATTAAAATGGTTGGGACGAACGTCATATGGATATCTCTAGGTCGTTATCTTGAGGTCTAAATCGGTACTCATATCACCGCAAACGATGACCCACGAAAAATATCTTACGACGGCGCCCCTGTTTCGAATCGCATTAATCCTTTTTCTTCCAAGCTGGCGTAGGTCGATTATGAACGTCCCAAAAGGTATAAAAGTGCTGACACATTTCGCCAGACATTTATGACAAAAACGAAGCGATAGTCCTTTCTTACACATATGACACGAGTTTTCGTCCTTTTGTTCGTTTCTATCCGCGGGCTACGTTCTCCACTGACGATATTTTATATTATATAAGGTACCAAAATGATAACAGGGCTGAGGCGAAATTAGATTAAAGTACCGCTCGCTAATAGTGTGATGCAAAAAGGATAATTCGTTTGGCGCGGTGATGTTAACTTTAAAATAGAATTTTACCCGACCGACCCCGTCCACGTAAAAGCTCCTGATTGAATAAAAATAAAAAGTTACGTACCTAACTCGAGAAGTGTAACATGTACGAGACTAAAAAGACCGAAAGTGATGTAGTGGTGTCACTACAAATTCCCAGTGGTCCAAATTTTGTGAAGGAGACGTCGTAAAAGTAAGTAATGTAGAGCTGACTTTACACTTTTATGGTATTGGATCACAATTGGATTGCTAGGATCCGAACCAATGTTCAAAGGATTTTTATTACGGCAGCTTCTGTGTTATCCCCTTCATATTGCATACCCTACATTCACCCTCATATATTTATAGCTAAAATGTAGTAATAACGATCAGAGCTTAGACCAACCAAGATAAATTTTCAAAGAAAACAAAGAAAATTTACAGTATTGTATTCATCAAGCGAGACGAGACGAGAAATATTGAATAGAATCTCGATGAAGAATTCTGCGCTGATAATTCCGCCTATTGAGACGTCCGTTGGAAGAAGTCCAAAAATTAAGAAACGAACCTCATAAATTACAACGCTTCTTAATATATAATTTAATAACCCCTGACAAATGGGAAAAAATCAAGCTCCGGCTCCAAATTGGTTTCAACACCTCGAATACTAGAGAAGCGAATACAGCGAAAATAAATCAGGTAAACAGGTCGACGCATTTTCTTCCCCCTTTTAAAAGATTACCACTCATTATTTATTTATAGACTCATTTGTTGATCGACTACTTGAGTCTAGAGGGTTTCGAGGTTCAAGCTGGGATTACAGTGATCAAAAGATCCCACAGAATTTTAAATCATTTATATCTCAAGCTGTGCTTTACATCTTGTAGCCAGAAGTTTTAAGTAGGCAAAAGTGGAAATGTATACGGACGAATTATGATTATCACAACTTCTCAGGCACACTGAAAGCTTTTCCGTGGCACATTTAGGTTTTAAAATCATCCAGATATATTAAATCAGAAAGTTTGTTTAAGAGGTTTTAGGAATTTCATTTTAGGAGTACGTTTAATTATCCTGCGGTGAATCAAACACAGCGTCAAAGTTGAGTGGCATAACAAGCTTTAGATGCATATTAAGAGGTCGATTCAAAGGAAAACAAACCCAATCAATGGTTTGTTTTGACAGAGGGGGATTGTAACAATACCCAAACGTTGATTGTTATATCCACAATTGATCACGTCGACCCACAAACCGCGCAAACGGTACATTAGCATTGTTAAAGCTCCATTTCATTTAATTTTAATTTATCCCAAGTGAATTGGCCAGCTTTTCAGAAATCGCTGAAACGATTCAGGTACTAGTTTTGAAAAGAACGTTCTATCACGAGATAAACATCATCAATCAATAAGTCAAGCTACAAAACGATCATTATGTGCAGTGTTGAAAACAGCCATCTCAGAAGTTTCAGTACATTAACTATAACAAAATAAAAGAGGATCCAGAACAAACTTTATCTTTGGCCTTTTTCTTGGAAACATGAAAATGTGAAATTTATCCAACAAAATATTTTCTTAGGAAGAACAATAAAATAGCTTTAATAATAATGCGATAAAATTTAGAATATCATTAAATAGCAATTTCAGGATATTAACGTCATGATAATACCTCACGTTTCCAGAAATTTTAAATCAACATTTCCATCTCGTTTTAATTCTAGGTAGGAGACCTTAAATGTTGCAGTTTAAGTTTACTGAAGCGCCGCTCTCCTGGCAATAAATTAAATGCAATGAAGTTGCATGCAATAAGAAGCTCTGGAAATATAAAATAGTATTTTCATGAAACTTCTGCAGAAAAGTTACATCCAAAACGTAAATGAAATATCTAAGAAGAGTAAGCAAGGAACTTTTATAAATTTACTTAAATATATTCTTTACATCTTGGTTTGTTTATGAGCATCATAATTTTCAATTCCTTCGTTTTCCTTAAAAAGCTGTAATCTATGTTGAGATAAAATAGTGTGTATTATCTAGGGTTTGTATCTGTACCCAACATAACAGATGCATACAGTGCTATAACCTTTAGAATTGTCCTTAGTTTGAATAAACCGCAATTTGGTGCAATAGGTATTTTAGTAGTATTGTATATATACATTTTCTGCATAATTAATGTTAATTCGTGGTTTGTATGTGAGCTTTGGTGTAGAGCGGAAACAATTCTTCGACGCTAGCAAAAATCTTTCAACATCAGCCTGAAGACACTGACAAAGCGCGTCACGTGCAATAAGTTTAAATCGAAACAATTATATGAAGAAATTGCAGAGAATGTAACCGGAAAAGCAAACGTGCCATTCCACGCTAGTGTCGTTTTGACGTTACCACTACCATCTAAACCGTCGATGGTTCCATCTATTCTTTCTGACTGTACCACGCCCACCCGTGTGGGCGGATTCGAGTCTCGCCTTGGATAAGGTCATCTATGGTCGCCAAAGGAACCCGCTGTTTGACTGAATCTTAAGGAGGAGAATCGAAGTGAGGTTTATCCCGGTATTGAAGAAGTTCATGCCTATGGGAAACAGCATGCCGCCAGGTAACTGTGCTTAGGAGCTATCCCGACCACCCTATGATCCGGACTGCAGCTGGGTACAGTGATTGGGAGAAGTTCTAAAAGCCATTACACTTAAGGAGAGTTGAAGCGAATACATAGCCTGTCACAATCAAGACAACTTCATCTTACCTTAGTACACACTGGGAGTCTACAACGTGTAGACTTATGAACGAAGCTCTGTCGAGGGCCCACCAAGCCTATATATTGGTAGATCGGGGTGGCAAAACCATTAAAAAACCAAGTCCTGCCACAATTGAGGCTGGATTCGATCGGGCAGTGGCCCCAACCCCTGTCTCGGGAAGGAACTTGTGAATGTATGAAATAGGACTGGAGGGTTCCTCTATCAACTGAGTTATGTTGGGGGAATAGTCCTATTGCTGGACTAGGTACTTCACCCCGTATGAAAGAGGACGGAAGGGTACCGGCGGGTGAGCACGTGTTAAGTCGATCGCTCCGGTTCTAGCCTGGATAGCTAGTAGAGGGTGGATAGGCAACCTCGCTCCGACCAGTGAGTTGACTGGGAGCAATTGATATGCAATTCGCGCGTTGATTGATATCTCAATTACTTCCTCCCAAGGAAAGGAACGTGGAGGTATGTTTACACGGGGACTCCACGTAAAGCATGCAGTTAATCCTCTGAAATAGAGGAACTCGAGAAGAAATACAATACATCCAACCTACAAAAATTAAGGAGATGGCAGATACAGAAAAGAAGAAACAACGAAGTATCTTGAAAAACAGAAATGGCAACATAATTGACCTACCCAAGCAAATAAAAATATGGGAAGAATACATAAAAGAACTTTTTAACGACGTCAGAATACTGAGAACAGGGTTTGGTAATGTCCAACCTAACTAACTAAAGCCTGTCTGTAACAATAGAGGAAGTTACAATTTTAAAGATAATAGAGCCGTAGGTCCAGACAATGCACCTGTGGAATATCCAAAATTGATAGACGATGACCCTGCTCAAAGATAAATACCTCAAGGACTGATCGGAATTCAAACAATAAGTCTAATGAACCACACCTTAAAAGTGTTTCTAAAAATTATTCACAAATGAATCTATAAGAAATTAGAGGCGACACTCAGTTTGGATTCTGAGCAACATGGGGACACGAGAAGCACTCTTTGGGATAAATGTTCTAATGTCTTGACATGAATACAGACGTATATATAGAATTTATACACTACGAAAAGGCCTTCGATAAGGTACAACATGGGAGGCTAATGACAATTTTGGGAAATTAAGGCTTAGCTCCCTATCACACCTGTATAATTCATAGTCTCTATTGGAATCAACGTGCAGCGGTCAATGCTAACGGTCAATTGTCTAAAGACATCAATAAATAGAGGCGTCAGACAGAGATGTGTACTGTCACCTGCTCTTTTCACATTTACTCCGAATGTATATTCAAGGAGGCTCTAGAAGACCAGCAAGGACGGGTACACATCAAGGTAAAACATCAACAGAGTTAGCAAAGATTATGGTCTCAAGATGAACTTAAAAAATAAATTCATTATTATCAAGAAAACAAGAAACAATACATTAATAATGCAAAGATAAAAATCGAGAACACTGAAATCGAAAACGTTGCCAAATACCAATACCTAAGATCCATGATAGATATAGTAGTAATGACCAAACTGTTGAAATCAACAAAAGGATTGAGATGGCTAGGGTGGCGTTAATGAAAATGAGGCAGTTCTTCTCGAATCACAATCTCACGCTAAATCTGAGAATGCCTAAGAATGTTAGGTGCTATGTCTTTTAAGTTCTGATGGAATAAAGGCCTGGACATTTAAACAACAACACATGAAAAAACTGGAATCATTGGATCAACTTTGGATATACAGAAGGATACTTAAAATATCATAGACAGAACACGTTTCTAATATGGAAGTACCTAGTTGCATGAATAAAGAACGCGAGTTGCTCCTGTCATTTCAAAAACGCAAACTAGAATATGATGTGATGAGAGGCGAAAGATACAGCTTATTGAAACTGATTATACAAAGCAAGTTTGCGGATAATACATCGAGAGGACGACGAAGGATATTGTGACAAGAATCTTCGCGAATGGTTTGGATGTTCATATATAGAATTAGCCAAAGTAGCTTCACTCTTGCTACTTGCAAAACCATTCACCAATCTTGTTAACACTACCATCAAAAAAGAAAACAAAAGAATACTGGTAAACAGACTAACAGATGGAGGAGCTTAAAATTAGAACTTGAAGAAAAGAGTCAGTTTGTCAGTCCGATCGAAAATGAGCAACAAATGGAAGATGAAGCCTACATTTTTTATTAATAATATCCAACAGGAGTTTGCAAAAGTTAGGAGCTGAAAATTCTTGATCCAGCAACACCTGAACCTCAGGAAAACTCAAGTCAGAGAAGACGAACAAACAGCTCAGGTGCCAAGGGACAACCGCATGGTCTGTCTACCTGTTCAAGACCATGCACTATCTAAATCTACTTCTGTTCAGAGCCATCTAAATTAAACACCTCGTTCATCGAGATTGCTTCCAGAGAAAAAAAAAACAGGAGTAGTAAGAAACTTTCTCGTGAAACAACGATCAGAAATACTAACTAGCACACCTCTGAAATAAAGACCTAAAAAAAACTTGAGAAAAAAAAGGAAAACGAGGCAAAGAAAAACATGAAATTAAAAAGTTACTAAACGTTAGGAAAAAACTATTTGAGGCATGGCAAAAAGAGAATTAAAAGAGAGCCAACACCAGAACTTGATACAGAAGAACGTGACAATGATGACGAGTAGATAGGTAATGCTTATTTCTCAATCGCCTCGCACCTCCCACCTTCTATGGACATGCCGAAAGAAAAAAAGCGATAAAATACAAAGTTGTAGAAATTGTTAGAAGGTGCATAGCTAGTCTCCGAAAATTAGAAAAGGAAAGAAGAAGAGACCAGCAACTCCTGAATCATCCAAGGGAACTGACATTGACGTTAGACATTTGCCACGATGTTAAGGTAGACGATATCAACTCTAGCTTTATTAGTAGTGCTAACAGACACGATATATCCTTCCAATAATTATATTTTCATCTGTATTGTAAAAAAATTTCAATAATTATAGTTTTTATTTAATAAAGTCTAACATCAATTACATTCAAATTCAACCACAATCATCATCAGTACATCCACACGACGTCAAAAATACATTTGAAGAAGTATCTATAACATTTAAAAAATGGAAGACACCAGCAAAACTCCTGTTATTAACTTAAACAATTGTTCAAATTTCAGTATTATAATTAAATATAAATAATTTTATAAATACATGATTATTACATTGAGTTATACACATTTTCCACAAAATGTGAACATTGTCCCCTCTTGACAGTAAAGCACATCTGAATCTCAAATCATAGTCTAGGTTTAAACACTTTTCTAGCTTTTGACAATTTATTGCGTTTTTGTGGCCGTAGAGAAAGTATAGTGTATAACACGTGCAAAAACACCAATTTCACACACATGTGAATGAGGCACTCAACCTACCACTCGTGGGAAATTGACACTTTTCTGTACTTGTAAGGCAATATACTATTTCTTGGATATCAAACTGCTTTTGTACCACTTTATTTACCATACTAACTTATACTTTTCAAATTACTGGACACCATTCTCCACTTTGCGCGCACAATTACCCCATGGGGTAATCAATTATGTAGACAAATCCATAAAATATAATGTTACATGCTGAAAATAGAATGTCTAGGGCTTTAGATGACGTTTTTAATATTCTTTTAGTATTAAAGAGATGACTACCACCACGATTTTTGTTTAGGTGCGCACGGTTACCTCACTTTCCCATACCACCTTATATTAGAATCAACTACGCAACGCTGATGAATATACCTCAGATTTAAACAACCCTAGTAGATTAGAATAAATTAAAATTAGTCATTGTATTATTATATTACAGATTGTAATATTCGTTATAAAAAAACTATAAATAAATAAACTACAACACTTTAAATACGTTTTTGTTCTCTTCCTTACCATTCTTAATTATTTTTATTATCACTTATACGTGTTGCTTAATAAAGCTCAGGAGTTAAGTAGAAAGTTTCTGTCTCTCTCTTATACTGACAAGTGTTAACGAAAATTATGTATATTTATGTTACCTTTATAAACTATCGTCATCTGGATCCCTGGAATTGGTACTCACCTGAAACAAAAATAAAACATTATACAACTAAGATTCTAACTATTACAGTCGGCAAAAAAGGATACAAAAGCGAAAACTACCCAGGAAGTTATCATGAAATTGTAATTTAAAAAATTAAAGTCTTTCTAAAAGTGAGAATTTGTTTTTTGTTTTATTTCTTCATATTTTAAAAAATATACTGTCGGAGAAAAAGAACGAATATACACAGTCTAACAAATAAAATTATAAAATGTTATTAAACATTAAATATTTATTCAATTTCAGTTTCATTAATTTCATACAATTATTATAATTTAACTTTTATTTATTTGTAACAATTAGTTTACAAAAATAATTTTTAAATTTGATTTTCCTTTAAATATTTTAAATAGTTTAACCTTTTTCCAGCTCAATCAGCTGTGTACCAGTAACGACAGTAATATAACAACAATAAAATATTATAATACATAATCATATATACAGGGTCTCAAAAATAACGAACAATACTTCAATTCGAGATAGTTAATGATGTTATTTAAAGCTCAGGGTTTCAGTCCGGTCCTTCAATCTGCTACACACATTCTGCTTATGTAGTATAATGCCGAGGATTGTAGTTTGTTGAACTTGAAATAATTTGTCAATAAAATACAATTTCTGAGATGACATCAAGATGACTGTTGATTTCGAAGTATATTTGTAAAAAAACATGCCCATTACTTATGTTGCAGTCTGTTTATCTAAAAATAAATTCAGTCTAATTCGAACAGCTTTAAAATAAAAATATCAGATTTTAAAAGGAACATTTGGTTTCCTAATAAGGTAAGTTAAATATATTAAAGAGCAATTTTTATTAGTGTGAACGGCTTTAAATTTAATTTAATAAAACATAAAAACCATTCGGCTTTATAAACAAATTTCATTACGAGTTTTAATGTTAATGGTTTAATGTTAATAGATTGTTTACAACATGAATAATTACTTCTTCTCATTAGTGTAAATAGTTTATTGCGGTTATTAGATTATTGCAAATAAAATCAGACTCCGCAAGACAATTGTGTACGTACACAACATTTTTCCGTTCTTTAATGGCATTCGAAAATAAACAGAAAAATACAGAAGAATGAGTCCTACTGTTAATCTTCAATTAAAGAGCTTTAATTTTTAAAGTACGTGTTTAAGTAAAGTGCTAAATGAAGAGCGGGCGATTTTTACTGTTACTCAATCAATAATAATAATTAATCAATAAAAACCTAACGCACCATCGAATAAACTTTTGATAATAAACGTAAACAGTATATGATAGCAAGAACACTTACGTTGATGTCATCGTTTCGGCAAAGAAGATTTGCCTTTGACCAATATTCCTCCTCGGAATTTCCCGTCAACTCGACCGACTAAAATACATATCGCATAGGTATTACTTTACATTGCTTTGGTTGTTCAATGCTCAACCACTTTTATTTACTACTCAAATTGAAGCAAAATATAACAGGATCCTATTAACAACAAGTACTGCAAGCAATTTATACAAATTAAAATAACCTTTTTTTCAAGCTACAGTTTTTTTTGATAAATAAATAAAATGAGGTTAAGGTTAATTGAGGACTTCTTTTTCTGCGTGCCGTACTCTGTTGCAGAGCGTTGGCATTTCCCTCCTATACTTGTGTTGTGCGTGTTCAGTGATCACAAGTATAGGGGACCTACAGCTTAAGGTGGACTCCGAACCACCCCAAGCACATAGCACTTGGATTTTTTATTAATTTCAGTGAAGTTTTCTGGGAAAAGTATGCCTCGTTGGTTTGCCATTGCCTTCCGAGGCTGATGCGATTTTTATAAATCCGGTGATATATGGGCCGGGGTTCGAACCCGGATCCCTTGATCGGTAGTCCTGCACGTAACTAACCGAGACACAATCGCTCTCTTAAGGTTGTTGGTTATATTAAGAAAATTGGGGTTAATCTTAATTAAATTAAGGATCTTAAGGATCAAAGGGTTTTGTTTTAGAGAAGATTCTTTTCAAATAAGGCTGCTATAAAAAAAGGTCCGTACATTACTTCAAATACTAGTTCGTTACATATGAAACTCAATTGAACAACTACAATTAAACTCTAGTTAAATTCTCTTCAAATTTTCTTTATTTGAATCTAATGTAACTATTGTTACAATAGCTTTTATATGACATTTGCTTAATTGCCCTGTTATATAACAAAAAAATCTACCTTTGTAACAACAGTTCTCGCGCTTTTTATTTCTGCTTTTCAACCAAAAGCATAAAAAAACTGAAAAGCACAAAGAAATCCTGAACTCATTCATTTATACCTTTATGTAGTCCATGGCACATTCAAAACACAGATTCATTATTCAATCTGACTTGTTTTTTATGATCCAATTCCTATTTAGCAAGTGGACAAATTGGACACCTGAAAACACCAACAACAACCACTCGATCTGAAGTGAAACATTAAACAGAAAAACAAAATGAATTTGACATACTCAACTCTCGACTAATGATTTATGTGTGTGACGCAGTACAGAGGTTAATTTAGAGTCACCCGGTTTTTCGTTGTAAGCCGTAGTGACAGCCGGGATGAGAACGGATAGGCAGAGAACGTGCGTGGCCAATCATTCCACGTTATGGATGGTGTTTTCTGTTTTAGACATTTAGAAACACAACTGCGGCACGAGTAAATCTGTTTCGTACACGATAATCGCATGGTTACAAACTAATGGCTCTGACACGATAACTAGAAAAATATATTTATATCGAGACTCTCAGACACGAACAACGAAGTCCCCAATTGCTCCCGCAGTTTTCATAAAGTACGTTTCAAATGGAAACTTCGGTGTTCATGAAGTGACAGGACCCATCGGGGAAATACGAGAAAGAGGAAGGAAAACCTGGTTTTCGGGTTAAAATTAGTTTGAAATATTAAATGTGTGGGGGAAAACTCCCGTTGGGATGTCAATTATAGGAATACAACCAAGGACAAGAAAACACGAAGGAAGTTGCAGACGAACGTGTTTGACTGTACGAGCAATAAAATATTGACAGAATCTTATTTTGTAGTATACTATATCCTTAATTCTTTTCTCTAGCGGTTGGGATTTCACACCTCGTGAAACTTTATTATCGAACATAAAATGTCAGCAAAGTTATTGTGTAGTCTCTAAGCATCGTAAGTTATAAGAATTTCAATACTTAAATATATTGGATACCAATTTGACTAGTCTTAGATGATAATCTTTCACTTAGTACACAGGACAATGGTAAGAACCCATCAATGAATGTATTCCGGAAATATTTTTGTAAATAAAGACCACCAACTGTTTCATGCAGTTCAGATATCGTACGAAGCCCCTAACTTAAGCAAGATACTCCTAATTTGTCAATAAAAGAAATAATTACGTAAAGAATAAAACAATTAGATATACCAATGTAACCAGGCTGTACGAATACCAAAACAAACATGTAGCCTTAAATGGGATGGTAATACTGTAATTAATATTTAAATATACAGTGTACCCCCAGATGGGATTCACAAGAAGAAAATCTATTTTTATTATTGATTTTACAGTAAAAAGCTACTTTTTATAAAAACAAAGAATAAAACCGAATTTCTGTTCATTTGGCGAGAAAACTTGTCACAAGTGGTTAGCGTTTATTAGATTGACAAAATGATAGAAAGCAGCTAGAGCAATGTGGCCTCCTCCTAACTTACAACGACTTGGCATAGACAGTGGGTTATCGATCGATATAATTTTTTCTGTTGCTATTTTTTTCTTGTAACACTTCTTTCTTAAGCTGGCTAGAATACGAATTTCCATACATCCAAGCTTCTGCACGCTCAATATCAATATGTAACCATCAAATACTAGAAATAGATGAAACATGCGGCAACCTTGATGAGTGATTATGTTAAATATTTTCAGTTGGATAGGATCAGCAACAAATACAAATTTATTAATGGTTTTGATAGATACGAGGATGGTCTGAAAAGTATCCGACCTTAACGTGAAGATGGCAGCACTCGTCAATAAAAGCTAGGGAATGTAATTGTGCATCTTTTGTCAGGTACTCACCAAAATTTCAGCCATTTTGGACGCGCAGTTGTTATTTGACAATCGTTTGAGTGAGTCGATGTGAGTGTTTTTGTGAAAATGGAAAAAATCGAGTATCGAGCTGTCATTAAATATTTGTTTTTGAAAAGCAATACGCCTATGCAAATCAAAGATGAGTTGGACTCTGTGTATGGGGACTCTGTGCCATCATTTACCACAGTGGAATTTTGGGCAGCTGAATTTAAACGTGGCCGTACCAGCTTGGGAGACGATGAACGTTCGGGACGTCCAAAAACTGCAACCACTGACGATAACATGGCTAAAGTTCACCAAATGGTGCTAAACGACCGTCGAATTAAAGTGAGAGAGATAGCAGAGGCTATGAATATGTCCAAAGAACGTGTTTGTTACATATTGAATCAAGATTTAGGCATGAGAAAGCTGTCCGCGCGTTGGGTGCCGCGTTTGCTCACATTAGACCAAAAACGTGTTCGAATGAATATTTCCAACGCTCTGTTGGCGCAGTTTAGGCGCAATAAATCAGAGTTTTGGCGCCGATTAATTACTGTAGATGAAACTTGAATACACCATTATACCCCCGAAACAAAAATACAGTCAAAACAGTGGACTGCGAAGGGGGAATCGGCTCCAAAAAAAGCAAAAACTGTTATGTCGGCTGGGAAAGTGATGGCGACTGTTTTTTGGGATAGTCATGGAGTTATCTTCTAATTTCAAACAGGAAAAACCATTACAGGAGCATACTACGCATCATTACTTGACAAGCTGAAGGCAGAAATTGCGGAAAAACGGCCACATTTGCAGAAAAAGAAATTCCTGTTTCACCAAGACAATGCGCCGTCTCACACCTCCGCGGTTGCCATGTCGAAAATCCACCAATTACGGTTTGAACTGCTTGACCATCCTCCTTACTCACCAGATCTAGCCCCAAGCGACTTCTATTTGTTCCCTCATCTAAAAATTGCGCTCGGAGGACAGAAATTCTCGTCAAATGAGGAGGCAATCTCCTTTGTGAACAATTATTTTGCAGAGAAAAACGCCGAGTACTATTTGGACGGGTTAAAGAGATGGGAGCATCGCTGGGAGAAGTGTGTAGACTTACAAGGAGACTATGTAGAAAAACAAAAATTAATTTAAAGAAAAAATGTCTTGCATCTTTGTTAGGTCGGAAACTTTTCAGACCACCCTCGTATAACACAGAATATTATTGTCTAGCAGGCAGTGCAGTTTCTATAATCCAAATTTGAACATTTTACTATGGTTACATCCAAGGTAGTGAGCTTTGGTCATTTGAATAATAAGGAAAAGAAAAAGAATATTAAAAACGAGTCCAGTCTCGGCAAATATCGGAGTGATGCGTTAGGTGAAGAGGGCACCTTCACTAGCGACGAGCAACTTTTCAAAAATCTTATCAAAATCTGCTAAGGCATGTTTGCGTTATCATATTTTGGAAAGAATTGAATTGAAAATTGAATCTTTTTTGTTTGCCTTTATTTTCAAGTAAATGGCGCATTATCAAGCAAACGGGTAATTAGTGATGGACTCGAGCCCGAGTCGAGTTCGACAATTCTTTATTCGAGTCGAGTCGAGCTTCACGTATGTCGAGCCCGAGTCGAGTCGAGTTTTTGAAGTCGAGTTTTTCGAGCTTTTCGAGCCGGCTCGAGAAAATTGTACAGTTTACAGTATTTCCCCTATTTTGTACTTTAACGGATTATAACTAAGAATTTGCGCAATTACTTGTCTTTAAATGGCTTCATTACACTATAACACTTAAAAAATAATGAAATTTTTTATTATTATATAATTATTTGCATTTGCAGTACAATTTGTTACGGTAAAATTGTTTAAAATTGTGAATGACACCTTGGTGTAAGTACACGGACAAGATCAAAGAAACAAACCTGATTCCAGAATCTTGTTCAACAACAAATCAATTAAACACTTTATCTAAAAAGGTTTAACTACTTATTTCGTGATTTTCTAAAAAATTTTTAACATTTGGTTTTAAACCGGATGGGTAATGAAAAGGAGCCGCAATGAATCATCCCTTAATCCTTTCTTTGAAACCTGTTTACTATCACCGGCTACTTACTGACTGCTTTGTCGTCAATTTTTTTTATTTTCTATAATCAATTTGGAAAAAAAATTTAAGTCTATCCATAACTACATTTTTCTATTTTGCGTCTATAATAAGGCTGTTAAAGCACCCAAAACAGTGCGTTAATAGCTCAGTTGAGTGCTTTAATAGCCCGACTTTTCCAAAGTGGGTAGCATTGAAAATAAAATTAAAAAAACAGAAAATTGACAAAAAACTTTACCCTAAAAATTTGAATTTTCAAATGTCACATCAGTATTGTCAACTACCACAAAATTTCCTAAATTTTGAAATAGCGATTTTTTTGTTTAAAAAGGGAATAAAAGAGGCAAAATAGAAAAAATAGCATAAAAAGCTCGTTTCATAAGTCATTATTGCACTCGTCCTTTAGAAAACTCGCCGCAAGCGGCTCGTTTTCTGTCTAAGGGGAGAAAAAAGTTTTCGCGACTGCTATATGAATTTGGAAAATAACTGTGATTCCAAAACGAGCCGGCTCGACTCGACTCGAAACTCGACTCGATTTCGAGCCGAGTTTCGAGTCGAGTTGAAACAGATTATTTCGAGTCGAGCTTGAATATTTTTTATCGAGTCGAGTCCATCACTACGGGTAATCTAGTGAAAGTAAATATTTTCTCTAGTATTCATCTCCACTTCATGTTAAGGAAGTTGTTAGTCAATCTTTTGTAACAATCTAATTTAAATTCATTTATTGAAGGTACACGACCTGGGGTTTGGCTATCTTAAAAACGTTGTTTAGAAATCATACCCTTGAATATATTATATCATCGTTTGAATGGTGGATTGATCTGATTTACAACAATTTAATTTTAATTAGAAAACTACCTAGCTTCAAAAATAATAGGAGTAGTCAATGTGTTAGCGAAGTAAAGATGTTCAAGGCTTATTGGGCATACAGGGAACTAAAGTTACAGCAGGGCAAAAATCTCATTTTTCAAAGAAAAGCCCTCATTCGAATACGCGTGACTTCGGTCCATTCTGCCGAAATCACTCGCAACAAAAATATTTTAAAAGAAGCTTAAAAGATAAAAAAAATAAGCCAAGTTAAACACTTCTGGAAGTTTTGGAAATGGAATGTTTTCAACAAAAACCTGACCCTACATTTTGGTGTCGGATTTTGGGTAGCTTAGAGATAGGCACTCGAAAAAATCATTTTCGTGAAATATAATTTAAAAAAAGGAAAATAATGGCCCGTGGTTCAAGCCATTTGGCACAAATAAGAGGAGAGAAAGAATATTAAAAAAGATCAAAAATCTTTTTTTAAATTTTAGAATACTGTAGCTTCTTCAGCACAATGGCTGAAAATTTGGGAACCTTCTTTTCTTGTAAAGTACTGTAATATTTTCTTTGTTTTGGTTGAATGAAAGACTGTTTGTGCTTTATAAGCTTTATTATTTTACTTTTTATGCTGAGAGAATGAATGCTTTGCTCTTTGGTTTGTGACTTGATTTCTGACTCTTGTTTATATTTCGTTGCCTTGAATACTACAAGTTATCCAAGGCACTGGTGATCATCACAGTACTATAACATAGATTGTTTTTTAGCAAAATTAATTATGCGCGTGCGCAGACCTTGGTCGAAAAGTAATAACGAAGATGAAATGATAATGACATAAGAAACAATATTGTCAGGTTAAGATATTAATAAAACTTGTGAAACTATAAGTAATCTTTGTATTTATAATTATATTTCATGAAAAGTAATAAATTCGGAATTAAGTGAAAATCATTAAATTCAAGGTTAATGTGCTTTAACTGCAAAGTAATTCTGTTTTGAGTTAATAACAATATTTTAATAAAGAATAACAAAAAATTTGATACATTTACAATAAGTTTTATCGTTGAATATTTATTCCGAAAGCATCGGAAACATTTTTTATTTCTATTCTTTTATAAGTTGCTAAGTCTAGTTGCTTGAAAAATCATACTTGAATATTTAGTTTAATATACTATATATCACTAACAATATTTACTACATACATACATATATAAAACGTTTTAATTGATAATTAATTCCAAGATTTTCTTATATGAAATAAATTATGCACATTATTGTGTGTTTTTTATAGTAAGCTATGTAAAAATTTGTTTGTTTAACTCAAAATCAACCATCTGAAATTGTGTTCCCGTATTCGGAAAATTTAAGAATAAAATAAAGTAACTGTATAAATAATACTGTATAAAATACAGTATTGTTAATACTATTTTTAAATAAGCTGGCGCCCACCGACAACCATACATAGCTCTACTCGAATCAACCAACCTTTCCAACTTTCATAACCAAAAAGAATTTTAATGAGAACTTTTACCAACAGGACTTTGGGTAACTTAGCAGTGAGAAGCAAATTTGAATTTATGATAATATTAAATTTTTGTATTCATTTAACTTGTTTATTATACATCATGTTCGTAAATTCTGTTGCCAAATGCAAAACTCTTTTGTTATAGGTTTTTCGAAAAAACGTTTTGCTTCACCTAAAACCTCAAAATACAGAGCGATCAAAAAGAGTGCCTTTGATTTTTATATTTGCATTATTTTTAATTTTACTTTCTTTTGAGCAACCTGACATTGTTTTGTTTGTGTATACATGACGATCAATAATTTTAGAGTTATTAATTATTATTAAAAATTAAAAAATATACCTTTTTACATAAAGGGTTATAATACCAGCGATTTTTTTTATTAAATTACAGAAACACTAATTATCTAGTAGTAATAAAAACAAATAATCATTATTCAACTGCCTTTGTGCAAAGTGAAGGTGCGTGTAACTACATAGCGTGAGTTATGAATGTAACCCACTGTTTATCGGGTTGTCATAGTAACTACCGAAGCAATAGTATCCAGTTAGTCGATATTCTATGACTAATGATAAACAATTATTGTTAATATCACAACGCAATTCTTGAACAACGAGAAATAATATTTAAAGTGAGTAAAGAAATGATGTACCGCCAGAAATAAAAGTTAGAAAATCCGTCGGTAACAACATTTATCTGCTACCTGATAAATAAACCTTACATCTTCCATGAAGATCACAAATTGCTCACCTTTTACAATTAATTTTATTAGGTACTAAAAATGATGCTTAAGAAATACTAGAGTGTGTTAAATATTATTGAATGTTTAATGTCATTTAAAATACTCATTGTCAATCGCTTCTTTTTAAAACTTTGCGGTATATTTTTTATTGAAAACTGTTATAGTCGTAGATATTGTAAGGTATAGTATTCAACTCGCGGTAATCGCAATAACTCACTTGAATGATTACAGCCCTCGCCTGTGGCTCGTGTTGCAAACTTCAACGGCATTCTTGTTTTATTCGACTTTTTAAGATCTTTCCTGTTTTGCGACCGGGTTGTATACACCCTTTCTTTGAGTACACCCTACAAAAAATAATTCAGGGGTATAAAGTCGGGCAACCTCGGGGTCAATGACAAAATTGAAGGTCTGCATTTGTACCTCTGCCTAATCATTTATTGGGAGATTGGGAATTGACCCTGTTTCTAGCCAGTATAGAAGAATGGCAGGGTGCTCCATTTAGCTGAAATAACAGATTTTGCTAAGTTCCAATGGTAGATCATAAAAAATATCTCCAAACTCGTTTTCTAGAAAATCTAGTAAAGATTCGCCACTTATATTATTATAGAAGAATATGGGCCCATATCATCTAGTATTCCACGTCATATATTCACTTTCGCCGAATATTGGTTTCGACAATTAATAGCCCTGTGGGGATTTGCACTAGACCAGTGTCTCGAATTTTGTACCGTTTGTTGTATACACAGCGTCATCAGAAAAACATATTTCAGAAAATAAATGTCGATTATCTTCCATATAGTCCTAATATCAACGCAAAAAAATGAAACCTTAAATCCATATCTCCTAGAAACAGTGTATGCGAGAATTTAGGTTTAAAAGCTTTTATGTTTTAGGTTTTATGTTTTTTTTAAACAAACCTAAGGAAAAACAAATTCAGATCTAGGTACCTTGACATTTGCCTTAAACTTGTTTTTGGCAAAAAAATTCAAACATTATAATCAAAGGCACTGTTTTTTGACCGTCCTGTATATAATAGGTTAATTCTAATGGCAGCATTTAGAGTTTTAGGTGAAGCAAATGTTTTTTAAAGAGTAACTTTTTTTAAAAAACCAATACAAGAAGTTTTCCATTTGGCAACAGAGTTTACGCACGCGGTGTATTATTTAATTCTTAATATTAATTGATAACTCTCAAATTATTGATCATCTTATATACACAAACAAAATAATGTCATGCTGTTCAAAAGAAAGCAAAACAAAAAAATGGCGCTCTTTATTGATCGCACGGTATACGTTACGTTTTGTTTTAGGTGAAACAAAACTTTTTTAAAACTTAACTTTTTTTCGAAAAACCAATAATAAAAAAGTTTTCCATTTGGCAAGAGAATTTACACACACTGTATAATCAATCAGCGTTCGATTGTTACAGCTTGATGCCCAATCGCGAGGAGTAACGTTTTGCAGGTTTCGAAGGAAAGTCCTGATACTTAAACCAAACAAATTATTTCTTGCTTTCAATACACTTTTTGTTTTATGCATAAATGATGATTGTAACGATTGGTGTGAAAATTTACTCGTTTCATTGAAATTTCACAAAATGTGGATCTCAACCATTGTCTTGTTCAGTTAAAGTATTTAAACTCCTTCCACACCATGCACTCAATATTAACCCCCTGCCATGCACATAATCTATATATTTAAAACACAAGGCTTATCTTTGATCCAGTTCGTTTGAGAGTTCCACTGGATCGATTTACTTGAATCTTTTTTATATTGAAGCTTTCGCTGTGTAGTCAACACTACTTAACTTATATATTTTTATTTTTTACATTTTTAAACTAAGTAAATCTAAAATGAGATCCATTTGGGACGCCCTCTTAAATCCCAGCGTTGTAACTACGCTTATAGACAGATCACTCCCATCACTAGCGTGAAGAATCGAAGCCGTCGATATATGCTGTGGCTATTTGTAGCAGTTGTAATTTTATATTTCAGTGGTTATAATACCCAAAAAAATAATAAAAATCTTAAAACACTAAAATTAAACATCTTAAAAATCTTAAGGCACTAAAGTTCCACTTTTTATCACGAAAGTAGATATAATTTTAACATCTTAATAAAAATACCACATGAATGATAAGAGAATTTTTTTTCTGAAAGTGTGTTATTGTTATCTACATTACTATATCTATATATTTAAAACACAATAATGCTGAGTTTTGTTCCAGTTTGTTTGAGAGGTCTACCGGTCCGATTTACGTGATTCTTTTTTTATATTGAAGCTTACGCTGTGTAGATTAGTCAACACTACTTAACTATCATATTTTTTTAATTTTGATGTTTTTAAATGCAAAAATTTAAAAATATTATTTCGAGAAACACCATCCACTAGGAGCGCCTCCTGTTACAGGCGTGTTAACTTTTGGAATGTCGCTTATAGACAAACGCACACCATATACCACTTCCATCAGCTCCATCACTATCGTCTAGGAGTTGAAGCCGTCGAAATGTACTGCAGCTATTTCTAGCAGCTATTTTATATTTCAGTGGTTATAATGCTCAAAAATATAAAAATCTTAAAATAGACAAAAATCGATTTAAAATACGAAAAACAGTTATTTCTGTATTAATGCACTAAAGCTCGACTTTTTATCACGAATGTGGATATAATTTAGCATTTTAATAAGAATACCACTTGAAAATGATAAGACAATTTTTTTTTCTGAAATTGTGTTATTGTTATCTAAATTACTATATCCATATATTTAAAACACAATAATGCTGAGTTTTGTTCCAGTTTGTTTGAGAGGTCTACCGGTCCGATTTACGTGATTCTTTTTTTTATATTGAAACTTGCGCTGTGTAGATTAGTCAACACTACTTAACTTTCATATTTTTTAATTTTGATGTTTTTAAATGCAAAAATTTAAAAATATTATTTCGAGAAAAACCATCCACTAGGAGCACCTCCTGTTACAGGCATGTTAACTTTTGGAATGTCGCTTATAGGCAAACGCACACCATATACCACTTCCATCAGCTCCATCACTAGCGTCTAGGACAGTGATGGCGAACCTTTTTGAGAAGTGGGTCAGATTTTGTTCATTATTTGTTTTAATACCAGCCCGTGGGCTGGTATTAAAGCAAAAAATAATGGCCGACGTCAAAAAATTGATATCAATAGGGTGATACCATGAATGATCGCCAGTGGCGCCTCTGCACTGAGTATTTGAATGAACAAGGATTTTTTTTATATTATTGGTTCAGCCAGATCAGCGATTTATCGCTATGTATGGCTTTTTGTTAAATAGTTATGTACATAGTGAATATAATCGCTATTGGAATGCATGCCGCATTGACACTTAAGTATTTTTGATATACTTCGCTGTTGTGCTGTATATTGAATTTTTTTCACTTTCACTGCTTAAATAAATTTCTTGTGGGAGTTTGCGTTTCAGTCTTGTATGGAATGTCTGTTGCCTGTGTAGAAGTTTCTGGCATCTTCACATTGGGAGATGCGGTGAAAATATTTCTTGGAGAGAGTCCTAATAAATTCCTCGATGGTGGGGATGTTTGCTTCTCGATGAAGTTGTGCGTTGCGCGTAAACCATGGAGCTCCCTGCTCCCCACACTTGACAGGCGTAAGTGAATATTGGCCTAAGTATGGATTGGTATAACAATATTCCGTATTGTTGTTTCAGCGGAGACTTTCTATTAAGGATGGGATACAGCATTGCTAGTCTGGCATAGCTCTGATTTAGCTTTTTTTTATGTCTATGGCCCATGCGAGTTTTTTGTCGAGGTAAACGCCAAGGTATTTGATCGCTTTGATCACTATCTGCAGGGTTCCACTCTATCATTTGGTTGTCTATTAAGATGTTCGGTGGAGTATTAGGTCGACGTAAAGTGAATATTTTTGCCTCTGTTTTGGTTACATTGAGCTTTATGCACCATTTATTGAACCACTCGGTGATCACGTTAACTCTGTCTTGTAGTTGTTGAGTAACTTAATGATAGTTTCTTAATATTAGAAATGATAGAAAATCAGTTAGTCAACGTCCACTTCGAAATATACATACGTTTTATAAATTCGACATTAGATATTTATAGTTTTAATATTTTTTTAATATTTTCGATTGTCTGTTCTTTTTTATGACATAAAAAATAATTTTATAAAAATCAACGCGTGGGTCATTTAAAAGCCTTCGTGGGTCAGTGGCTGACCCGCGGGTCATAGGTTCGCCACCACTGGTCTAGGAGTTGAAGCCGTCGAAATGTACTGCAGCCATTTCTAGGAGCTATTTTATATTTCAGTGGTTATAATGCTCAAAAAACATAAAAATCTTAAAAAACAGTTATTTCTGTATTAAGGCATTAAAGCTCCACTTTTTATCACGAATGTGGATATAATTTAACATTTTAATAAGATTGCCACATGGATGATAAGAGAATCGGAATAATTTGTTTCTGATATTGTAAAGTTATAGAAAATTTAAAACAACGATATTTAATTTTTAGATTAGTGCACTCCATATAAATAATCATAAAACTGCTACTAATAAACGTATCTATAAAATAATATTAATTTGCAACAAATTTACGAACGTTGTATATTAGGAAGTTTTCCAATAAATTACCCTTTTGATCGTCATGTCCTGACGGGGTTTCTCTAGTATTTCTAAATGCATAAATCCTTCAATTTTAAGTGCATATTTTTTAAATGTAATTATTCTCCTGCTATAAAATAAATCATCGATCCTTTCATTTTTATCTCTCTTTTATACTATTTTATCTCTTTCTCGGAATAACTTTTTCGAAAGAAACAAGGTATCAACTAAATTGTTATAGAACTGGGATACCCGCATTCTAGTTATTTACGCAGTAAATGTGCTTAGAAGAGTTGTTATCTCAAAACTTAATTATTTCTAGAATCTCCAGAAGTAGTGGGACCACTCTTTTTAGTATTCCCTTTTATCTTTGCGGATTTAAGCGGACAAACAAAGATCTTAATTAGAAAACCCGAGTAACTCTAATTGGAGAACTGAGATGAACAAAGAGTACAAGATAAACAAAACCAATAAAATCCGATTAGGAAATGCAATTATCGGCGTTATTAATTCATACGTCGCCCGTGAACTGCGATTGCAATTGGTCTCAGTTACATCACCTCATCCAAACAATTTCGTCTAGTAAACTAAAATTGAATTTCATAAAAGTTTCATTTGCTTTAGCGCCAGCAGCAAATCTTTCGGGATTTAAAGTGGGACGATTTGGCACAAGAAACACTCAAAGCTCAGTTTTAAATTCTGCGCAATTAATGGGGGATCTCCAGGAGGATTTACGGGGTTGTTTTGAAAGCTGGATCGGAAGTGCGATGATAATTCACTAGCGCGTCCGTAAGGTTTTTGATAAATATCTTATTCTACAAGAAGTTTACTTCCTTTACATAACTAGGAAATTTGAAAGTTGGAGCGCCAAGTTTGCTAGAAGGAAATGATATTCCAACTAGGACACAAAATCTTAACTTATAATTAATGGATCACAATGCTTGGGGATTTGCAGGTGTATTATTATAGAAAGTCGTTTAGGAGGAAATTATACGTACCTTCAAACTTTAACCGATAATGGCATTGAGAGATACGTGGCACGTTTCGAACTACGCACTGCCACTGCCCTTGATCCTTTCGATAAATGTGTATTCGTAACGACAACTCGACGAGATAGGGCTATTTGTTCAAAATGTCCACACAAGAATTATGGAAACGCAAACAAAATAACAAGAAGGACGTGTCTTTGGGCCTATTTTATCTAGATCTCAAATATAAGCAGAAAAACGGCGCTACCAGAAAAAATCAAAGATCTATCGGAAAAGTAGTTTCAAAATGAAACAGATTTATTGGATTCCACGTGAAAGACACCCGCGCTAATTTCTCTTATCAAACTGATTGCTCTCTTATAAAATATCCGAAACGCACACACTCCAACGCGTTATGTTGGGGAATTGTTTGACAGGTAAATCAGCACTCAGACATTTATGAAGTGCGAACTATTCAAAAGCCGACGTTATGATTTAGATGGGGGTTCTAAGTTACGTGATAAAGTGAAAAGGGACCAAAAGATCATAGCAGCTTATAAATCACGTCACCATAAACAATGATTGTATTTTGTCAAAGTCCTGTGGTAAGAAATATTGATTAGGTATGGCCCATTTTACTAAATTTAGATAAGTTTAGCTCAGGATACAGGCTAATGTTGTTTGTCGTGAATGAATTATGAAGCCTAGTGGACGTTAAAGATTAGGTCAAAATTTGACAAGGATCCCATGCGGGAGTAAACATTTACACCTCATTAATTAAGATACCCATATTAGTAAATAGAGATAAAATAAAATTAAAGAACGACGAGCCCATAAAATATTCAAAAGGGTGAAAAGTGTCCGGATAAATTTAATAAACCCTCAAAATAATCCATGGCGTCTAAATGACGTCAAATGTGACACCCTCCGTTAAAGGGTCACAGCTAAATTGTTAATTGCATTGTACGGATGACGTCACCATATCGAATTACCCTTGTCAATTGAATACAACTTTACGAAACGGTTGCCAGATGAAAACTTAATTATTCACAAATTTAAAAAGAATTTTCTTTTTGTGGGATTTATTTTATTTATCAATTGTAGCTTTTGACAGTTTTGTATGGCAAGAATTTTCACGAGAAAAAGGTTAAAGCTTATTCTTGAATTTTTCTAGTCCCGCTTTTTCAAAGTTTAGTTTTTGAGAGTTACTGGCATTGCTCTGAAAACTTATCTGTTCTATTACTTTATATAGTTTCTGATATTAGGTAAAAAGTAGGAGTATTAGATTTTGTTTTTTGTCAATATATCGCACATCCACTTCAATAGGGACACAAGTGCAAATTTTCCCGATTTGGAGTTATGGTCATATGGCACTTTCTTTTTAAGTCCTGTATGCAATGCGATAACGCCACATGTTGTATCTAAGACAACCGATTTTTAAAGTCACATAATGTTGTATTGCGCTGTAAGAATATTTTTTTAAAAATCGGCATGAAAGTCTTTCTTGCCGGACTAATTTGCGTCTTGAAAGTTAAACTTTTACTGACTAGGCATGAAAGTAAAATTCTCATGACTAGTCTTTTTTACTTTCTATTCTATTCATTTAAGTAGGTACAAAGAAACTGAAACTTTATTTAGAAACAACAAACTAACAACAAACTAATAGCGAACTAACAACGAACTATTATAAATATTAATGTTAATATTTGTATTTTGAACATTTGAGACATTTATCCCAGATAAAGCAGCTTTTGTGGATGAAGAAATGGCAACAGTATTTTCCTCGGTACCAGTTATCGCATCTCCCGAAATGGATAGCTCATTATGATCCGCAGTTTTGTTACTTCTTTCACACAACATTCCACCTTGAATTTTTCTAGCAGTTTCGCGTTTGTTTTCTGTTGATTCCGCTATGTAACCTTCCGCCACACCGCTAGAAACCCATCCGCCATGTCGCTTAAGGTCGGATATATCGCCTCCAGCATCAACTAATAAAGTTGCCGATGTTCGACGTAAGCAGTGTCCGGTATATTCAGTACAATTCGGTAAACCAAGAAAAGCTGCTACTTTACTAGGTATTGTCCCAATCGTATGTATGCCCACAGCTTGAACGCTGCATTTTCCCTTTTTATAATTTACAAACAAACGCCTGTGTGGCGTATGAGCCGGACGTAGTGCTAAATATTTGCGATAAAGGCTCAAGTTGATTTGCTGGTTTCCGTCAATAACAATAAAGCGTCTTGCTTTGTAAGTTTTAGAATAGGGAATGGTCACCATTAAAACATTGCCTTTATCATCGATGTCATCAAGTGTCATCTTTGCTAATTCATCGCAACGACAGGCACCCGCTAAACCTACAATTAACGCAACCTGAAAAAAAGTATTAGATCCGTCTGTGTAAAATAATTATGATCACTTACTTTCATCATAAGATAGGTATCGTCAGAAGCCTTAAGAAGAAAATCATCTACTTCGTTTCTAGAAAACACTCTGGATTTTTTTGCCTGATATCCCACAGATGCTCTTTTAAGATACGCTTTGAGTTTGGAAAACTTGGAAATATTCACGTTTTCTTTAACTAGGAGCATGGATCTTAACATGGAATATACACTCCATAGGGTTGACGATTTATATTTCTTATTTGCCTCTGCCATATAAGCTAGAAGGACGTCTTCACTAGTTTTCTTCACTTTTTTAGTGATACACCACTTTTTGAATGTATCGTACTCTTTTTCGTACCGGTGCTTGGACTTTTCTGGTAATAAGTTTGCCACAGCGGCGGTCGTAGCTTCGGTTATGCATATCGGAACATCACCTTCATCATCAAAATCTTCGTATTCCGACATCGCTTCCAAATAGAAAATTACAAGCAGCAACAACACAAAACACACAATGGCGTCAAATTTTTCACTTTGTTTACTTGTCTTGTCATGACAACGTTTGGCAGAGCTGTGATGATTTATGCAAACCTAATTTTCTCTATGATGTAAAGCTTCTACAAATCCCGATTTTAAAAAAAATAATACATTACTCGTCATGAAAGTGTCTCTGCATGACTCGGAGGCTTGAAGAAGTACTCGGACGCTTCGCATCCTCGTATCCTTCAAGCCTCCTCGTCTTCAAAGTATCACTTTCATGACTCGTGATGTAATATACTATTGAGTAATATCGCCATATCATAACAAATGTAGCATTATTGTACTTAAAATGTAAAATTTGTAATGTTATAACGCTTTATATGTCATATGTGGCACTATGCTATTGAAGAATTTCGGACTAATAATGCATCATAGTACACTTGCGGCGATATGGTTCTGCGGTGCATGAGCAAATAAGGAATAACAACAGATGCTAAACACTACTTACGTCTCTGTTAAATTGCACGTAATTTGAATAAATAAACATTCGTTAGTTAACGTTATTAAATGTATGCACATAATATAAGAGGAGAATTATGAAGCTATTTATAAATCTTATCATCACGAGCAAGATAAGGCTTCGCAGCTGCGAGATAAATAAAGCCAACATGTGCAGTATTCAGAAACCTTATCTAAATGCAATCTACGAAATGTTAACGGAAGTAAAACGTTATTGCCACGTGTGTGAAACCGAACAAAGGATCTGGAACACGAAAAGGTATATAAACCCCGCAACTTTGTGGGCCAGATTAGTTCGAGTTACAATCTTCGACAGTTCAGAGCTTTGAAGCTGGCATTAAGGGATGTTGCTTACCTAGCTTCTGAACTAATAACCTCACTCAGAACTTTAGAAGTTGTCATCCATGGATGTTACTTACCTAGGTTCTGAGCCAGCTTACCAGTTTAATGTTGAAACAGTATAATAGTATTTAAGTTATTATGCAAGTGCATATTGTGTAATTTCAACGAATAAATATCTTATTGTACTTAACAGTAAACTGTTCATTCTCTAACTTGGACGTCTTTTGTGTTTTTGAATAAAGAATTTTTTAAAAATTCGTTAAAGAAAGCTTAATTCGTTTCAGTGCGTCTTACATGTGCATCGAGTTCTTGTGTTAGTATTTTCGGGTTTGCATTTAAAGATACTTGGTAACGTGCAGGATGGTTGCACTTATATTTTTTCTTTCTTACTATGCAAACGCATAATGTGTAATGATTGTGTTTTCTTACATTTATTTAAAATAACATATATTTAGTTTGTATTGCAATCTTTTCAATAAAGTTCTTTGAACCATAATTTCTTTTTATTTTCTTGCTGCTCGCGTGCAATATAGCCACATATTTTTATTTTTTGAGAGAACTGATTAGTGCAATATGGCCATATCTAACAAAGTTCACATTTTGGTTAAAATTATAAAATTGCTTTTTAGCACTACCTAAAAAGGATATACATACTTAGTGTATTATGAAGTTTGATGGAATTACAAGCGTATTTCAATCTGTAACAACTAAAAATAATAATCAAACAATCTTTAAACTGCACTCCTTTAAATTTTAACTATTTGCACCTGTGTCCCTATTGAACTAGATGTGCGATATATTAGTTCTAATAGACACAAAATGTTAAAACATGGATGATTCGGTAATTAAGTGGCCGGAATTTTTCAATATTTTACACTTTTGCAAATAAGCAACTAGTGTCATATTAGATTTAAGTTTTTCCCATCGACATTTGACAGGAATGTTAGTAATTTTGTAGGTCATGCCTCTTAACTACTTACTCGCAGTTAGTTTGCAATTCCTGAAACCTGTGGAGGCCAATCATTTAAGCCAATAGCTATTTGTGCAACACGAGAAACAAGTTGAACTTTTCTTTCTGTAGGAAACGAAAATTTTTTTTCCCTAGTTAAACAGAGTACACACTAACAGCACTATATGGAAACAAAGTGGATACTTTTCTTCCCATGGAAGACAAAGTGGATGATAGTTTTTCTTCCTAGGAATGCAAAGAACTATTTTGCTTTCTAATTCCGGGGAAGACAATAGAGCTTTCTGTTAAGGTAAAAAAAACCTTTTTTTTTTAATTAACGACGTATAAAGTTCCGAATGTATCTAGAATCGTATCAAATGTGCTTTTAGGGTGTAATCTTCAGTAACGTTATCATATGCTCGTCAAAAACTCTGAAATCGTTAATATTTGTTTATTGAAGGGTTTATTTTGTTTTTATTTATTTTAGCTTATTCTTATGTTGTTGATTTAAAAAGAAAACACTTTGAGTGTAGGATGTACATTGTGAAAATGGTAATTATTAATTAAGGTCATTTTTTGGTAATGACTCGACCGACTTTGCGCATCCGACATTTTGAAAAATACTACTTTTTGTAAATCGACTACCACAAGTTTTCAGAATACAAAAATTGCAGCTTTGCCGTACCAAAGAATCAAATTCTTATTTTTGAGATACTCAGTAGAAAACACAAAAATAACCATTTTATTAATTTATTGGAAATGTACATTTGTTTATGGAACTAAGCATATTTTAATTAAACCTTCTGTTAGAACATTTCAGATGGCATATAAATATGTACTAGCTCATGAGGAGAAAAGCTTTTAATAATTTTAAAATCGCAAGTGACACCCAAATCCTTTGTAACCCTTCAATATTATCAAAATTCGTAAAATTTGCGGCCTGTACAACATTTTGAATACCAAACTCTCAATTACTCCTACTGTGCGTCAATCGACAACCTCAAGCGCGCCCGATGCCTCCAGCCTGTTTAGGGCACATTTTCCGGATTGAACCAGGAAAGTAGGTACGCACCAGGCGCGACCGCTGCACGCTGCTCAATACTCTTAGTTTGGTGAAACACACAGTATAATAAACTCATAGTGTCCTCCTACTAGTGTAGATTAAACGGAAATGCATTGAATTTATGGAGATGTTATAACAGACTGACATTTTGCTTTTTTATCTATTTTATACAGGTCTCAAAGTTGAAGAACATGCAATTTCAGAAAATGAAAATTAGGAAGAATTTAAGAAATATCGTTGATTGCAATGTGTTGTTATGCAGAAGACTATACCTAAATATACAAGCTTCACACTTTTTTTTCAATTTTTCGTTAACTCAAACTTGGTAAGTAACTTGGTTCGTAAGACTCAACACTAGGAATTCGGAAATTAAAAATGATATTCATTGGCAAAGGAAAATCCATTGACCCAGAATAAATACCGAGTCAGAATAGGAATAGGTATACGGTTTTGTTTGAGTTCATCAGCAACATAAAAAATTTAGAAATCAACAAGTACTCTTTCATCAACAAGGTATCATCATTGTAATCATCAGGTATTCATCATTGTAATGCGGGTGCCCGAAATAGGAACTTTGAATGTAAGTACGTAAAATAAAGGTTTTTTCTCGCTAGAATGCACTTTTTAACTTAAACTTTACACCGCGCAGTGGCCTCTGCCGTAACGCCGTTATAAAGACCACTGAAATTTATACCGCGTAGTTGCGCCTTCTGTTGGTCATTTTCCAAAATTAGAACAGATACCCCGAACAAGATCGTTATATTAAGTACATATAGATAAAGTTATATAAATTGCAAACGTTTAATATCTACAATTAAGTATTTCATCTTTCTATTGCATAAGTGTGATATAGTTCAATTGAGCTTTCTTCTGTTCCTCCTTCATTTTATAAATAAGCTTTGATCTCTGATGGGTGTGCTCATCGTTTTTTAAGAATATTGTTTCGTTGGTATTTTGAGATTCATGGTTTGAACATAAGGAAAATGGATAAACATGTCTATGTTTGTGTCTATAGATATAGATGAATAGCTATATTATTTTTATAGTCTATATAAATTAGACTCTCGTCGTACCCTCACTGCATTCTAAAATATATTATTTCGACCCCTTTGTACGCTATTGGAGTGCGAAACATAAGGCTCATATTCTAGTCTCTGTGATATTATGCAACGGAATTATTTCGTCTATAAATTCTCAATTCTTTTAAGCGGAGCAGAAGGTTTGGAAAGCTAGGAGGTAATGGATATAGATTTTTAATGCTCGGTGAATTTTTCTCTTATTTCATTCTATATATGTACTTCAAATATTGACCATTCTGTTTTAAATATCAAAGCCAAGTGTTATCATCTGAACAGTGAAATATGGAAGTATAGACCCTTTGGATTGTTCTTCTGTCTACGCTCCTGCCTTTTAATATTTCTAATATTCAATACGCACGAAATACGAATATAAACTCATGAGAATTTCCAAATGATTTTCATTGAGGTTCAAGGTTAAAGAACAACATCTAAAAGGTAAAATAAGGTAGAAGCGTAAACGTTAGCGCCGACGCCTTCATAAAATATACATCCTACCTACTTTGTTGCTCATAAAAACTACGCTTACCCTTAAAAGTACTAAAAATAAAAAATACGTTTATATATAGGTTAAATTTCAACGATGATATACTTGCATGAGCATGATGTAAAACTCAAGGAATATATGCATTTTGTCACGCATGACTCCCCACTAAGCTTTCGTGTTGAGTTGCATTACTCTCCGCTATTGTATTTATAAAGGATGTACGTACAAACATTCAAAAGGAAATTTACATGAAGAATCTCATTTCCACAACCATGACGGCAAAAAAAGAAAATTAAACACGAGGCGGTAGTTTCTAGGAAGACTTTCAGACTTTTATCTTTCTTTATTTATTTCTTTACCGATATCCATAAATCCTCTTTGGTCTTTGATAATCAAAATTGAATCCGTAACACGAATTTTTTCTATCTAACTATTTCTATTTTTAAGCAACTATAAAAAACTTCCTTGTCAAGATAAATCCAAAAGAAAAGACACCTGAAGTCTATCCTGGAGCTTTGCGTTTCAACCTTCTCATCCCAAATGAATTCGTATGTGGCGAAAACCTCGTAATGAAAATCGCCTCAGGCATTTTCTGAATGTGTCGAGTTACCCAACAGGAACAATTGTAATTGTGTGTAGGGAGACTCAGTTTTGTTGTACTTAACGCAAATTACCCACCATAACCCAACATTTTGTCTAAGTACTTTAACATGGAACCCTTCATTAATAAACTAGCAAAAACTCTATTCGCTTGGTGTTTCCGAGTCGGACTAAATGCCAGACATGTCGCATTTTGAACCCACAAAGTAACCTCACTAACTCTCTCAAGTTGAAAGGCTTGAGATCAAGCTGTTTAAACGAACTAACTCTAAAAACCTCTTCACTTCTAGATACCTTAAAAGTGATCTTAGAAGAAAAATATTGGTGGCTAGTGCTAAATAAGAAATGAGCTTCAGTCAATTTATTTTAATCTAAATCGCCAGTCGAGAAAAGGGAGTTCTAAAAATAACACGGAACGAGTCGATGATTAACGTTTTCTTTTAGGTGCTTTCAATTAAAATAGTCTTAATTATCCTTAATGCTGGTTACATTAATCACTAGCGAATTTTCATCGAACCGAAGGGAAAGCGGTAACTAAGAGTGGTGCGATAACGGTTAGGGTATAATTTTTAAGGGGGATGTCATAAGACAGATAGCATCTGGCGTCAAGATGATAGCCAGTATCTATAGATAGGAAAATCCGGCAAGTAAGCTGTGTAACCTTTGCACGTCACAGTGAAGCACGGCGGCAGATCAATACAGAACAGACCTGGAGAGTCCAGACCAACAGGTAGCGTGACAGCCCCTCCCCCTTAGCTACCCCATCTACCGTAACTTACCCCGAGCCGCCAGCAACCTACCCTCTATCCTATCACACCCCACACACGTACATACACACCAGCCGATCTACCATCTTTATCAGTTCACCTACTTCTTCAGAGTTCGAGAGTTTTTGTCTTTCTACTTGTGAGAACTTCGAGAGTCAACTGTTGCTATCTTCATTTGTGTCATTCGCTCTATCCCTTAGAAATTTCATAAAGTTAACACACGAGAAAAATGTTGATAACTCGCAGTGGTTGAAAGGCCCTAATTAACTGTGCACTGAAACTTTTACACACGAGGTGATTTTAAAAATACTGAGTTGTTGGATGAAGGAGAGATCAATAACCTGGGTTTGAGTAATACAACAAGAATTTTACCATCTATAAATGTAGAAGCTATCGTCAATTTCATCTAACCCTTTGACTACCCTTTCTCTACAATTTTTCCATTGTTGTTTTTATTTTTAAACCTGCCCTGGATCCCGGATTTGCGCAGGATATACGGAACGTGCAGGTCAAACCTTACAGGATATTTTCTGTAAATACTGAACGTATCTATCTTTGTTGTTTTGCGGCTTTCTTTTCACGTGTTTTTCTTATTCAGTGACGTGAAGCGTACAGTAATTAGGGTCACTGCGGGTTAAGAGTAATACTTGTGTTAGGGTTACTGTTTTTGTTCAGCGAACGGTAGAAAAAGTTACGCGGTTAAGTGTTGGTCGTGAAGTGATTAAGATTTCTGGGATTTTGTTAGAACGCCAAACGACCGCTTTTCATTTTTACTCGGCACTTATGACATGCCGAGGGCCAATTAAAGAGGTCGCGATGACAAGGGAGTAGAAAACTGGGGAGTTTATTGTCGTCACTTTTAGGATGGCGAAATAACAATTGTCCGTTCTTTCACACGAGTTTTTTGTGGCCGAACCCCGCCGACGCCGACGTTTTCTTCGAGGCGGCTATAATAAACTAATGGGGATCCATCATGTAAAATGGGAGAGACAGTAAAACAAAACACCAGACAATAAGATTTTTTTCTGTTTGGAGGTTATAGATAAATTCCAGCACGAATCTATTAAGGTTACGCGATAACAGTGTTATAGAACATGTAATTAACGAAGTTTTTGGTTAAATCCGAACATTGACTGGAATTTTAACCCCTTAACTCAGTTGACATGGTGAAAGTTAATTAAAGAAGTTGCGATGACACGAATAAGTAAAATGAAGGACAGGCACGGCTTGTCTTTGGGGTAATAAAATAACAATGCAGGTCGGTTTACTCTTATAAACTTTGACACTAGGGACCTTATCGTTTCTTATAGTACAATATTCCTTTATTATCTCGTATAACCGAATATTAGATTGCGTGTAAATAAGGAACATAAAGCAACTGATAAAGAATTCAAATTTGGAAAACGTAAACAACCAAGAGTCTCTAGAAAAAAATATATCATAAACCTCCAGAGACATTATTGAAAAACTCTTCTTTCAATAGTCAAAATGACACTGGCAATCTATAAAAGTGAGGCAAATAATTTCCCCAAAAACTACAACTAAAATGAGAGGTTCTCAATAATTGAAAATTAGTAAGGCAAATGAACACGTTTAATAATTTAGCTTCACTGCTCTAGTTTTGTAGTCATATTAATTACCATCCGGGCGAGCCTGGGTTTGGTTAGAATTTTTACAGAATGAATTATTAGTACTTAGAGTTTCAGTCCGCATGATAACCACGCTCAAAGTACAGACTTAAAATATTTTATTTTTTATTTATTTAGAAAATTCATGTAAAGAGGAGTTACATGTATACCAATTTGAAACACGTAGGAATATGTTGAAGTCTATCTTACACTCCTTTGTGAAAAAAGTATCCTGTTAGAGACTACGAATATTCTCATCTATTGGAATCTTGGTTCAACCGCCGAATCGCGGAACGATATTTAGTAAATCTAAAAGTAAGGAATTTAATTGTTAAATAAGTTAATTATTTCAGCTTAACTGGAAAGTAAGTATGCGTTTAGGAAGGTGTAAAAAGGTATTTCTAATTAATAAGGGCATTATTTAGTTTTTAAGGAGATTGTGTTCATAGACATTCATTTATAAAGTTAATGTTGTTTGTTCATAAGAGTGTTATATACCATTAGATTGGAAATTTTTGTATCTATAAGATTACCCAATTAGTTTTGGGATCAATTAAAATTTATAAACAATCATATGATGAAACTCCATAATCATGAAATAAATAAAAAATTAATAAAAGTTTCACAAGTTTATAAAATACCTGACAAAATTGTTTCGACAGCTAAGCTGTCATTATCAGGATGGGGTCTTTGCTAACTATCCAATTTATTGTCAGAAGCAAATTAAACTAATTAAATAAGAAAACACCGTAATAACTAAACTAACTTGCGATACATTATCGTTATCTACTTTTTATTAATTCAAATTCCATTGTTTTTCAGTATATTAATTGAATTGCATAATTTGATTAGAATTTACCTGTTGTAACGTTATATTTTTATCAGTTCTGAATAAATGTAGTTTTGTCTACATATTTACTGAAAAATCTTAATTCCGGTCGTGCAAATTTGCGTTCTTCTTGCAATATAAACTCGTGTTAGTATTTGGTACAAATAAACCTATAAAATTATTTTAAAAGATTATGTTTCAAATCTTCTTAGAATTATAAAAACATTTGGGCAATAAATTATTTCTTTCTGTGTTTTATTTACGCACGTGTACGTTGGTTAAAATGGCTTCTTTGTTAAAACCTTGAAAACTAATAAATATGGTTCGTGGTAAATCTAACTTTATTTAGTTCCCATCGATATTGTAGTTTGGTGTTCCGTGAAAATACTATAAAAAAATCTCCTTTATCCAATAAATGATGTTTGCTACGTGTTGAAAATCTCTTTTTGTTATTTACATCTGCGCCTAAAAACATGATACGTCTGCAGGACTTGCTTTAAAATAACATCGGTTTACATTTTCTCTTTCGTGAAAACAAAACTGCGTAATTTCTAGTCTTTTAGGGTCAAAATCTAGTATTGGAATTAAGAAAACTTCCCCTATTGACTACACGTGGACTGTATAGCCCTGATTTGTTTAGGCCAAAACACACGACCCTGTAATTGGTTGAAGTCGACTTGCATTTAAATAAAAAGCATTTCGACACAGTAAAAAGAACCCAGCGTCTTAAAAAACAGAGGGTTCACTTGACTTCAGTTGCTGATTCGAGACAGTGCAGTTTAACAATTCAGTCAATGGTCTGAATACAGTACAGTTTATAGATAATGGCCGGTGTCGGATGCCCGTGCCTAATTAATTGAAAATTTGCAGTTAACAAAAAGTACCGTTGAGTAATTAAGTTTTCCGGACGTTAATTAAGAATTTGCAGTTAATAAAAAGTATCGTTATATAGTTAAATACTTTTCCGGATGTTTGTGTTTTTAAAGAACGGGAAATCTAGTTTTTCCTATTAAAAGTGTAATAGCTTTAATACAGTTTATCGTATCGTATATCGATAAAAATAGTTCTCGTGCCGAAATACCGATAAAAAAATCAATAACTACAGACTTTATCTTCAGTGATCGAAATCTCGGGTCAATAATGAAATCCGAGTTATGTGCTTTATAAATTCAGTTCGGATCTAAATAATAAATGGGTTGTTTTAAGAAAAATAACAAACATTTGCCGATGGTTCTTAAAATTAATTTAATAACCAAATCTTATTGAAGTTTTAGGTTGTATTCAGTTACTTTATTTTGGGTGAATTCGTGAATAATAGTTCACCTCATACAAGCATTACGAGGGTTAATTCATTGCATCCTTGAATAATGTGAAAACAAAAATCTACGAACATTCCAGTTTCCGTTCAGCAGTGATTGTTTGGTGTGTGCAGGAGTCATTTTTGTGCAATTTAGCGTTAATTTGGTTTGCGAATTATTAACAACTACAGGTACTGTGAATTATGATTTCTTTGAATGTTAAATATTTATGTGAATTTCTTTGGATCTTTGTAATATTTCTACAGTCTGTGTTTTAGTTATACGTAATTAGTATACAATTTTTATTCATTAACAATTTTTAATAGTCAAGAGCTCTTAGGTAGGGAATTATTACTTGAATTTTTGAGTTTAAAATTTGTAATCTTTTTATATCTTATTTTTCTTTGTGTTTTCTAAAATAAATATGATTTTAAAGTTGATTGAAGTTTGAATTGAATTAAAACCAGAAAGACAGAACCATATAATTATGAAAGTTTTTATTCATATCATTATTAAACTAAATTTTGACTTTGTTGAAATTAACTAATATTTTGTACTAAATTTGTATCGGTCTGATTTCATTTTCCGATTAGTGATTTCGGACAGATTTATTAGATTTATTTGATCTATTTATTTATTGTTATTAAGCTTTATAATCAGATGGCGCCCTTCTAGTGTATGTTATTGTGTTTTGAAACCTTTCATTCCTTAATAATTAGACAACTGCAGAAACAATACCCACGACCTGAAATTTAAATTTGTAAAAAGAGCGAGATCTCAAGCCGGCAACTTTGAGCATTTTATATACAGTAAGTATCGTACTTTGTGTTCTAATCTAGTTTAAGTAATGTGAACTTTTCGTTTGAAGGTTTAAGCTTTGTTTATTTTAGTCTGGTCAAAAAACCTCTCTTTCACTGCCGCCCAATCGCGGGGCTTTTTTATTGTTTGTTTTCTCGTGCAGAAAAAAATCTCTTTCACTGTTTAATTAAGTAATCTCAGAGGCAATAATAATAGGGGCTGGTAGTATATTGTAGTATTATATGTAACGTTTTAGTAAATATTGATATTATTAATTAAATTAATTAATAAATATAAACGAGACGTGTCTATATGTGCACTATTATTGGTTTAAGAAGAATGTATTGAAATACCCAAAACTGAAAATGTCTACATGTAATTTATTTCAATTTGAACAATTGCATACCATTCAGTTAGTTTTGCAATGCAATCTCAGATCTCTCAGATTTTGGTCGGATCAGGCTAAGTGAAATAGTAATATAGGTTTCAGATTGTAACGTACTAACTGACAATGTTCATTTTTTAATCCCTTCCATGATGGTATCACCATATTTTAGTATGTTTAGGGCGGATGACTACATTTTAGTTCAGTGTTTCCAAACCGCCGGTCCGTGTCAAATTCTTATCGGCCCGCAAGATGATTATGACTATTTTGTTATTCCAGTTGTAACCAACGAGTCATTGTTTGCGTTCAGTATATCAAACCCATCAGAATTTGTTTCTGACTAGTTTTAAACTAAGTGTACATTTATTGAAATATTTGAGGGTGTGGTATTATAAATATTTTGCATGCACACTGTTATATAAATAAATATTTTTTTAGAGTTTGAGATTTAAAATTGCAATTGCTATTGTATTCGACACGAACAGTCTTATATTTTTACGTCTTCTTACTCTTGCCCTAGGACGCCTTCTGTAATTGTTCGAAGCCTCTGAAATTCATTTATTTATACTATCCATATCACCCAAAATGTTTTTTAAAAAATAATTATTTATGTATAAGCAAACTGTTTATGTTCTGTATTTTTTACAAGTTGTTATATTTCAATAATAAAAGGTTTTTACCTTTTATTTTTGTACTAGGAGTGATTTGATAACAGTAAGTTGTTTTTTTACTGAAAGAATATAACACATTCAATTCAACAGTGTTTTTTAACGACTTTAACTTAAAAGAATGTTACATTTAAAAGGAAACAACATATATTATTAAATTAAAAATAACCTGACATTCATATAAAAAGCACTGCATTTAAAAGTAAATATTGGTACTTTTTTAAAATTAGTTACAACCTACCATTCAAATAACGTTTATTTTACTTTTAAATTAACAATAAAACTATTAATCAACCCCAGAAACAAGTTTTTGATCTAAATGTAAACACTTTCAAAAGTAGACCTACTTTTAAATTTAAAACATACTTTGTTGGCACATTTTTTAAAGTAAACAATGTTGATGTTACCTGCAATTTTTTTTAATTTAAAAGCAAAATTTTTTCAGTGTACTAGAAACGTACTGAAATATGCAAACAATATCATCTAGAATTAGCCAAATCATGCAAATAAATACGCTTTTATATATTTTTATGATAATATGCAATTAAATGCTCATAAGTAAATAAGAGTGTCCTAATAACTTATACTAGTTGTTACTGTCTCAAGCCTTACTTCGTGAAACTCTATAATCATGATATAGAATAAAAATAATATATGTAATAAAAGTTTTACGCTATTTATTTAAGTTATATGTAACCTGACAATTGTTTCGATACCTAGTATCAATATCAAAAGTATATATATAAACGATAAACAAGCACGAACGAGCTTCGTAATTCTCCGTTATTGGAAGTATTAGATAGTTGGTTTTATGGAAGTATTGCTTTGATTGTACACGCATTGACTAACCTTATCTGTGTAGTGATATACTCGGTTCTTTTGTAAATAAATTAATTATATATGTTTTGTCGCAATAATTGAATGAAATTCTCAACAATCTTTTCTTATTTTATAATAAAAATACATTTTAGCCGGCATTTTTATAATAAAGACTCCAACCTCTTGTTATGTGAAATGACTGTAGTATATATCAACACTGAATAAATTAATTCGATATTTATTTATTTTTCATTGTTTATGGTAATTTTAATTTATGTTCAATAAGAATATAATTACATTTAAAAAAAAGAAGTGTTCCGTTTACTTTGAAAAGATTTACTTCCACCCAACAACAATAAATAAAATTTGTATAATTTCCGATCTTTAGTATTTGAATCAGAATAATTATCTACCTGCCAAAATAAATGGAATATAGCCACAGTTTATTAGATAATTATGAAATTTTATAAATGGTTTTATTGTTAAGTAATTAAATTTTTATTTTGTTTACGGGTATAAACTTCTGTTATTGATCAATTTTGCAACTTACTTTACAGTTAAGATAATATTATCTTTAAGAATAATTCCAATCAAGCAGAAGTAATGTAAAACAAAGACTTTCCCTTTTTATGTATACCAAGATCCATTACTAAATTAGTTAGCACTTTATTTCAGCCCGACATCATAAACATTCCGACTGTGTAATGCTCAGAACATTTGCACTCTTCTCTTTCTCTGGACAACCAAACAATGATATCTTGCTTAATATATATTATACCAAGCATAAATAGATCCAAACTTTCTTTCAAATAATATCTGAATACGATTTGCAAGAAATGTAGGTTCCAAATCTTGGTGTTACAGCAATTCCACCACCATAAATAATTTTCGGGCATTTCTTTATGATAAATACTCCTATTCAAGATTGTCACTGAGTTTTACAGAAATTTCAAAACAATAATATAATTTTTAACACAAAGTGTTAATGTAAGTTTTATTTATAATTTTTCTAATATACAATTATTATACTTCTTTTTTATCAAACAAATATACCTGTAAAATCTAATCATGCTTATCAACAAAAAGCTAATTTTTTGCTTAATTACAACACCATGACAACGTTTAGCTATAAATTGTCAGTACCGCCCTTGATTACAAAACGTATTTTTATACAAAATATACAATAAATTAATTTAAAAAAAATAAAACGCTGGTGGTGGTGAAAATAAGACTTTGAACGCGATATGCTTTGCAACTAATCTTTACTGGGCTCACTGGAATATGGAGGCTCGCTTCGTCGTCGTTCGCTCCACAAACTTTCCAGCTCGCCCATAAAGATTAATTTAAAGCTTATGACGTAAATAACTATTATCGTCTTGAAAGATTCATAAAAGCTGCAGAGACAGATGAAACTGGTTAAAAAGAACTAATTGCATAAAGTATGGATATAAGTTAACAATTTTATTTTATTTTGATACTTCCCTTCTTATGAATGAACACCATATACTAATCATAAAATTATCCTTTAACACTTCTTTGTATTTCCTGATTGATATGCATGAATAAACCACCACTTGTGAAACACCATTATACTACTTACCTATTTATTGTATATAGCGTGTGGTTTTTTGGAATTGCAAAATTTTGATTTCAGCAATCGATCGAGCATCAAAATGTAGAAAGAACTGAAGAGACATTAACTTCCTATCTCTTAAAGAACACCCTTAAAATGGGTTAGTCAAAGTGACAATTTATACTGTTTTGTGTCGATTATCGCCGACTTACAGTTTACATTCTGCAGATTAGTTTATCAAGTCATCAACTTTCATCACCATCCTTATCGTGTTCTAAAAAATAACAACCACTTTTACAGTTAAGTTATTTCATTGTAGATTAGCATCTCCCAACTAAAAGAATGTAACTTCAACGATGCCGATCAAGCATCGTATTGCACGAGTTACAAGAACAGTAACAGCAAAAGATCCTAGCAAACTCAATCTATCAATAACGTCAGCCGTTCTTATTCTTATTTTTACTTGGGCAGCGAAATCAATTTCCTTCTTGTAAACTTTTAGAAGAATTGCAGTTCTAAGGTAATTTACGTGTTGTCTTCGTTTCTTATAATAAAGTATCTTTATGGTTACCTGCTGTGATATAATTTCTTTTCGTTCTTTTGCGATGTATGATTCTGGAATTTCTATCTTTGTAATTTTAAAACACTTCGGTCATAAGGGTCTCTTTCGTGGTATTGCTTGAGAGTTGAATAAAACTTCGCAATTGTAGGTTCTATTTACATGAAAGGATGAAATAAGAGCAAGTAATTCAACGAAATGGTAATTTCTATACTTTAATTACAGGGCATAACAAACGCAACGTATATAATGTTCAAAAGTTGATAAATGAACATCTACACAACCCAGAAAAGATTGAATCTAAATAACTTCCCAATAATAATCTTTCGAATTTTTTTTGTTGGTTGCAAATCAGAAAAAGTGTCCCTACTCTGTTATGGTCAAAGATGCAATGTCATGCAGCATTCAAACGCTCAAATGATATAAAATAAACTTTCTTCTTGTTAGGATTACTACAAACACTCTACAGTTGTGCAAACATTATTTTAGAGTCGTTAATAAGTGATAGCGTTAGTGACTGTCTGTCTACATCAAGCTTCGTTAAAACGTTTACAAAGGAAAATAAATGAATAAGGTTGTAAGTGATGACTCGCTTACTTTAGAGAAACGTTTTGCTATTCAGGGACAGTGATAACATTGCCAAAGCACGTTCTTCAAGTACATAAATCTACATTATTACAAGAAATAAGAGTACATTAACCCAAAATACGGAGTTTTAAGTGCTTCAATTACGGGATATTCTCAAGAAAATCCTACTCAGGGGATGATATTTTAACTAAATTATAAAAGTGTAATTTCACAAAAATAGTAGGGCGTGGAACGATTATCTATTTAATTTATCTTTTAAAATGAATTGTTGTACATCCTACATTAAGAATGTTATTTAAAAATTTTCTTTCCATATTCTTTCAATGTAATCTCAAGATTGTCTCATAAAGACGGAACGTCATTGCATCATTCTTTTGTTACAGCTTTAAGCTTTAATAGCTTCAAATACAGCTTAAAAGTCCAACCTTCAAAACTAAAAGAAACAAGTAAACGATTACCAACATTAAATACGATTTCAGCCCTTATTTTGACTATACGGTAAAGGTTGCAGTGGAGGTTAAATCAGGTGAGCCCGCTGGTCAGCGGTTTGTAAACATTATTTTTAAAGCACCCGCATTTATTAACAATAACCATGATGGATTTTAATTTTTATTTTCAAAATGTATATTTATCAAATTTTATTGATAAATATTATTAACAAATCCTTTGGGATATTTTTTAAACAAACATACTGCTAATTTCCAACTTAAGATAACGTTATTAAATAGCTATTGAAATTCCACCAGTGAAAACGAGCACAATATTATGGAATTACTTAATTTTCTTCGTAAAGTAATTGAGTTATAAATATAAGTTTACCTTCAGTTCTTGACTGATTTTTTATGTTATCATGGTAAGTTATCAAGTAAGTACCAACGAGAACGGAAATTGTGCACTGTTACGTCCTATTTCAAAAATGCATCTACGGTCAGCGGAAGAGAGTGGTGAAAGTAAAAAAAAAGAAGTAAATATGTATATGTTATTGTTTATAAATGTGATCGATTTAAAAATAATGTTTGTAACCGCTATACACTGGGACAGCTGATTTACTGCTTGGAAGTGTTGTCGTCCATTGTAACCTTTACCGCGAAGTAGAAATAATGGCTAAAACCGTATTCAATGTTTGTAATCGTTTACTTGTTTCTTCAGTTTTGAAGGTTGGATTTAGACTGCATTAGGTCACCATCGAAAAGCGTTAACAAAGGCAGTGGAACAGTGAAATGATTGATGATTACTCTACACTCGTATCAGAGAGTTAAATAGCTCAAGACAACAAAAAAGTGAAGAGATCTACCCATTAATTATTAATCATTTTTTTCAAAACCTACCGTGCTAGAATAATTCCTTTTTAACATTGTTTAAATAAAAATAATTTTAATATAGTGATATATTAAATAATAAAATTATCTATAAATAAATTTGATAAATCACCTATATTAGAAATGCCCACGTTCGGGGCCAATAAACCATGGGATGATATTTAAAATAATAAAATTAATCTGATTGGGCTAGCTTTATAATAAACAATAAAAATACAACACCCCCAATAGTTTTTCCTTCACCAAATAGGCTGGTTCAGTTTTGATTTGGTTGAGCATGAGACTAACATAGATACCAGAATTAACTTTACCAATCCTTATATCTGAAAAGAAAAACTTACTACAAACCTCACATGGAATTCTGCTTCTGGACGAGAAATAAATTTAAACTGTGCATAAAAAAATCTATGAATACTTGCATACCACAACAATAATAAACAAATATTGAAATTGCAAACAAATTTTGTTTATTTAGAAATAAAGAATAGTAAATTTTTATAAAAATAAAGTAATGTATGCATGAAAAAGTCGTACTCCTATTATTCCCTTTTATTTTAATAATTCGATAGTAACCTAACATGTAACCTTTTAAATAAATAAAACTAGTCTTCTAGCATGCCTATCATTCTTTTTATTGCATGAATACTGTAAATACATATGATTTGATTATTCGCATGCTTCCGAAACCTATCGTAGCCTTTAAATATTCTTCGTTATTAAATATTATTCATTTTTCAATTTGATGATATGATTTCATCTCAATAGATAATAAGGGAAAAAAGTTGAAAATTTGTTATCCTGTGCAAATTATCCTAATACCTCTCTGCAAATTTTCAATAATAAGACAAATTGGTCAATTTATCAAGATTTTTCAAAAATCTCTAGAAATAATAAATGGTAGTGTCCTCAATATTGACGTCCAAGGGACATTTCAAACTGTACTATTTAATTTTTAAGCTACGAGAAAAATATGGCTTGAACCAGGAGAATGCATTCGTTCTGGATTGGTCGTTTATTTTATCGTCAACGAAATCTTTTTTTAATTTCGTCTCAAGTCTCGCACTTAAAGGCTATTTCAATCCACCAGACTATTCCTAGACTATTATTTTTTTTTAATTACGGGTTCTGCCAGCTTTAAAAAGTTAACAGCACCCTCTAACGTAAACGGAGCCGTTATTGCACTATTTTTGTACGACATCCGTAAAGCTAGCAGATCCATTACATCAAAAACTGTTATTCATAATTACTATATTCATAATTAAAGCTATTTATGTAACAAGTACATAATGTAGGACTTCGTAGACAACTATAAACAGTTACTTTATAGCCGCAAAACGCCAAAACTACGTTATAAACTGTACTTTACAACGTAGTCGGACATAAAAGCTATTTAAATCCCCAAAATTAATTTTTATGCTCTATTAATTTTTTTGTTTTTACGGATTCTGTCAGCCTTAGAAAAATCAGATCCACTAAAGCTAGCAGAACCCGCAATTTAAAAAAATAATACAGACTAGGAATTATAAGGAAGGCTATTGGCTGACTATCCTTTAAAGAACCTTTAATTATTCTGTAATAAAAATTTTGTTTCAAGGTTGCTAAGCTCCATTTTTTTAGTAGGTCTACAAACTTTTTTTAAAGCTGACAAAGCCCGTAAAAATAAAAAAATTAATAGAGGATAAAAATTGATTTTTGGGCATTTAAATAGTCTTAAAAAATCCTTATATAATCTTAATAATCTTAAATAATCTTTAATTATAAAAAGACAGAACCGTTTCTGCTGTAATGGGTCTACTAGCTTTATGGACGTAACATCACTCCCTTCTTCAACATCAGTTGGTAATTTTCAAAATGATGGAAATAACACTTTGCACCTACACTTTCAACTTTTGATATTTTTGTACCTTCAAGTGACTCTGGCCACGACAGCTCTTAAATTTAGAAATGGTTACCGGCCAACTATGCTGATAACTCAACCAAGTTTGTAATTTAAAAAATGGTAATATCGCTTAAGAACATTTCACTAATTACATATTAGTAAAGGGCATGTTATCGCAAGCAGATTAAAATGAGGTTTCTGTTGTTATTACGCCATAAACCGAAACAAGAGAATGTTCACGTTTTACCACCAAATTCTTCACCAAAATACTAGACATCACTTCAGAACAAAAGCTCACTATTGTAAAAGGAAAATTTCATTAGATTTGTCCTCCAAGATAGTCGATTAGCTATATTTAGCAATGCTTACGAAAGAATGATCGTGTTGGACGTCATACCAAAAGAAAGGTAGCGTCTTATGAAAACGACGACTATGGGCAAAAACTAACCTGACTGGCATATTTTGACATCAACAGTCGTGACAAAAGACCACAGAGAACACGCTGAACCTACCTACAAGAAGGGGGAGGATGGGTTACGCTTGTTACCTAAATAGAAAAATGAACTGATATGACCTTAGTACCGAATACTATAATTTAAAAGAGGAAATATGAAAATTAATTTATTATTTAATTATCAACATACGCAGTAAATTTTTAACAAAGTGCTCCTCATAAGAGAAATTTATCGAAAAATAGTGAATGACGCATAAGAGTTAAAGGGTTCTATACAATAATTATTTATACAAATAAGTTCGCCAAAGGTCTTGAAATGAAGGATTTGTACATTTGAACAAATAAATTACCATTACAAATTCATCTCGTTACAAGATACTGAGATGATATAGAATCATCAGGTTGAAAATTTACTTAACGAATTGTAATTTCAGACCATTTTAAAGGCTACGATTTGATCGTAAGCTCAGATTTAATAAATTCATGCAATCAAAGATAGATAAACATGCTAGGATACTAGGTTTATTTAATCTAAAGGCTACATACTAGGTTACAGATAGATTTATCAATTTTAAATAGAATTTAAAGAAGGAAAAGTATTTTTTTTACAAAAAAGGTTTTGAATTTATAAAGGATATAAGTCAATTATGTTGTTTTATAGTAGAACATGTTGTATGTAACCCAGGTTACATGTCAGAATAGTTTTTACACTTTTATAAAAGGTTTTATCTTCTGGTTAGATTTGAGATTTGTCGTTGAGTAACGCAAAACAAGTTTTCTTTCCCAAATAAGGCTAAGTCAGTTTCGGGTACATATTTCACTGGAAATAGTTAAATCAGATCATTACCTTGATGTTTAAAAGGTTACATTCAATTTACTAATTCCTGGATTTGGAAGAATTGAGTTCAAGTAAATGAAGGTATCAGCTGTGCTGATATTCTTTGATTTTGTCAAAATTTGAGTTCATTTTATTATTTTGTTTGGATGCAGGCACCTGGAGTACTGTACTCTGGATAAGTTTACTTCATATCTGAGTTCATTTATGTTGATATTTAGTCGTATCTTTCAGAAGCATCGTTTGATGTCTAAAACGGAAGGTTACATTTTTAAGTTAAGTTTTTCTTTAACTTCATATGATTGGGTTAATTTGTTTAATTATGTACATATTTGATGTACTGGGATAGCTGGAGAGTGATGGGCTTTCAATGTAATTTCATTTTTATGAGATCGGTGACAGCTGATGGTTTTTATTGATTTTCTTTGTTATTGTTCAATTTAGACCACAAATGTGTTATGTCAATTTAATCGTCTCTTTGCCAGCTACCTTTCTGTCTTTTTAGATTTAAGATTAGCGTAATTTATAAACATATGTTCGGATTCATGACGTCATGACAGTTTGTGATGTTCAAGCGTTTTAAAAAATTTCGATTTGCCGTCAAATGTTTTTCGTAATCATATAAAAGGACCTCGGAAAAAGTACAGTTTTAGTCGATAAAACACATTGGAAAACTCCACGCTCGACTCACATTTAATTTTTTGAAAAATAAGTTAGGTTATGAAGTTTTAACCCATGATTTTAATATTTACCTGGTTTATTAAATCGAAGAAGATTATATTCGTTTATCAAAACAATTATTTGGAGCGGTGTTCGATGATTTTTATAAACCAAAGAAAATAAATTTATATAATTACATACCAACAATTACCGATTTGTATATTGACTTTTTATGTATGGGTTTTTAAGAATAGCTGATTTGAAGGAAGACTGTATTACCGATAATACAATGTTAATAGATTTTGAAGTGTATTCATGACGAATTGTTATATACAAGGTGGGTCAAAACAATAAGGATTTTGTTTCATTTTGGAAACAAATTACTAAAACAAATTTTATTTCATTCTTAACAAATTCAAGACGTTCTTTGTGAACAAAGTTTATTGTTCTTCAACAATTTTAAAATTTGTTTAGTAGTTAGTGTAAATATTTTTCTTTAATTAGATAAACTTAGTTTGAATTGAATTTGCTCAAATGAAACCAGTTACAACCCCCATTTGTCAGGTTGATAACTACCTCAAATTCATGTGATAAAGCTTGAAGAAGATTTTGCTCTTTTATTAAACCTTCAAAGAAATATTTTTTATATAAAAATTTTTTAGTTATTTTAAATAAAATAAAAAATCTGTGTTTTAAATTTATATATGTGTTTATTTCATTTGATGTTTATGCAAGCATCAATTTATTTTCTTCACATACAGAGTTTAAGATTGCTGCTTGTCCAGGTGCGGAATTCCAAGTGCAGTGGTAGTAATTTTCTCTTTCCAGATACAAGTATTAATAAGATCAATAATTTGTTTATCTCATGCTCAATCGAAACAGAACTGAGTCAGCCTATTGGGTAAAAGATCTGGGTTGTTATATTTTCATTTTTATTAATGTTAGCTAAAATCAAATAAATATTTATTTTATTTATTTAGTAAACATCATCCCATACTTTTATGGTTTGCACAGGACATGAGGCTTTCTTTTCAAATCTTATTCATTTATTTATTAGGTTATTTAGCAAATAATATCTCAATACATCATTACGTTTCCTTTTTTGTGTTTTTCTAAGTGCGAAGTTTAGATTTAACTATGTTTTTGTAAAAACAAACTGTAAAGAAATGTTCAACCTATTCTTGCTCTGAGCGCATAAATTGAAGGCATCGTGGAGATGTGTTTTGATAGACTCAAGACTGCATCTCCTAAAGCCTCACAGAGATACAGCAGATATCAGAATAGACCACCAAATAAACGTAATAGACAGCTGAGCAGGAATACGAGAAGACCAAAGGGGACAGGTTACAATGCCCAGCGAACAACCACTAGTTCTCAAAATTAGTTAAATTATTTTTTTGCTACAGGGTTGTATTCAAAACGAATTTTCTGCTGTAAGTCAATAGTCTAAAGACAAGAAAGGAAGAGAAAGCTGCACATACAATGATTCTAGCTTATTGATTATTTACACTAACTACACTACCTGGTGTAAAGAATCTCCTGATGTGGCAAGTTTTTACTCGATTTTTCGAAGCTTCGAACATAGATCGCTATCACAGACGACGGGCGCTACGGAGGGTACACCTGCTCCCCTCCAGCCACTCCATAACGGCGCTTTTTTCGCTTATCTTATCTTTTCGGCTATCCAAATATTTATGATGTTCATAAGATAATGAACCTTTGTACAGTTGTGAACATAAAAAAAACTAACAAATGTGGCAACATTCTCTTTCCGTTACTTTGTAAATCCCCGTTACAACAGCGCTGTCTGCTCTGTACTAACAGGTAATAGGATTTATAAAATTATCGGGCGTGGCATATGTGCCTGGATTATTAAATGCTGTAAACGTTTAGTATGTATCTTATTGTTAGTCAATAAGGCTTTAATTGTTGCAGTAGTTTTGTGTGAGATTTCCAGTCTTGATATTGATTTTTATATTAATGGGCAATCCAGACCCTTCGACCCTGGACAAAGTTACGGTTAAGTAGTAATTTTATAAAAGATTACATAGGAACCTGTCAAATATTCGTTTTAAAATCATTTTAATTAATTCTCATATTTAGAAAATTCCACCTTTCCTTCTCCCTTTCTTAATAGTCTATTAAAGTATTAGTTTCATAAGACGCGTTTTTAGCGCACGCGTCCGAGTTTAGAAAACGACCCGCGAAGCGGGGAGTTTTCTAACGGACAAGTGCGCTAAAATGCCTTATGAAACGAATACTTTATACTATTTTCTATACTTGCGTCGTTATTTCGTTAATTATTAAAAAATAAATTAGTTTTAAATAAGATTTGTTAGTGAAATTTTGTTAAGTACTTTTGACAGTTGGCTACACTGAAAATTCAACTTCAGCATTTGTTATTTAAATTGTTTTGTTTTTATAAAATTAATTTAGTTTCTGTGACAAGAAGGTAAAATGGTCAGATATTCTCTCCCTCCATCTTATTAAAAAGAATTAACTTATCTTAATTAATCTTAATCTTATTAAAATATTGGAATTAAACCATATTGATAAATTTATAACAACTGCAGAAAATAACCAACATTTAGCTATGAAAGTAAGTAAAATTTTGTGCTAAATACTTTCAATTTTTAATATATTTCAATTATTTAAGGTTGCGTTAATAATGGGATTCTGTGGTGCCTGCCGAAGAGATGAATTGACCAACATGTTATTAGACGATATTGTGGTCAAAGATGATGTGTTCACTGTGACTGTAACAAAAACAAAAAATAAAGTTCGAAGAGAATTCTCAATTACAGAGAAACTGTGGATTGATTTAATTAAGCAATATTTGAGCCTAAGGCCTAAGAAAATAAACCACAGGCGGTTTTTTATAACCTATCGCAATGGAAAATGTATTTCTACTCCTATCGGTATAAACACCATGGGAAAAGTTCCTTTTATTATTGCCACTTATTTGCATTTAGCCAACCCGAAGCTTTTTACAGGTCATTACTTTCGACGTTCAAGTGCTTCCCAATTGGCAAACAAAGGTGGCGATTTAATAACTATAAAACGGCATGGAGGTTGGAAGTCTTCAGCTGTGACTGAGGGCTGTATTGATGATTCAGTTAAAAAAATGGAGGTAGCTGAATTGCTATCTAATAAGCCATGTACTTCCACTTCAACGGCTCAAGTGGTAATTGACCAGTCTTCCACTGCCTCATTTTTACATGAAGAATCACACACTTTTAGCACCAACCCAATAACGAGTCAACAAAACATTGTTGAGGGGCAAAATTTACCTTCATTAAGATTAATGCCCAGGACAGTTCTGCTGTTACAATCAAAGTGTATAATAACTGTACTTTTAATACAAAAGATGTATAAAGAATAATTTGTGAATTTATTAAATAATTTTTAATTTAATTAATTTATTTTGTGTATGTTTATTTTATAATTTAAAAGTTTGGCATTTTATCACATAGCAACATAACCGCACTTTTAAATATAATAAGTTTGACATTTAAGAACAGCTGTTAGGTGCTACCAACTTTAAAAAACAAAATTTTACTGTTTCCAGTACTCTAATAAATCTCATTAGGACACGCAAATGCGTGTCCTAATGGAGTTCATTAGGACACGCAAGTATAAAAAAGTATATTATATACTAAGAGACTAAAGTGCATCTTTTAATCCTGAGTGTGAAGTTGCATAATAAAGAAAGTTTTAAATAAATTCATCTCTGCGAACCATGTTGTTACTTAATAGAATTAAAATACCTGATATTGCACACACAAATTTATTATTTGTACTGTATTCATTAGACATAAATATATTTCCTTCGATTCTTGCGAAAAATAAAATATTACGTACTTTGTATTTTCGGACAAGAAATGTCACTTTTTGGGTTTATTTTTCACCCGCAAAACTGTCCTAAGCCAAAAGATTTGTATATGAAAAACCTACGAAACTACGCAGTGGTTTTATTTCAGTGTCCATTATGACATTTATCTGTGAAGTTTGTTTATGACGTGCGTGCACTAAAGGAAGTTGCGATGAGATAATCTGAGTCAAAAGTTATACTGCGCTATTTTGACAAATAGAGATAACTATATAGTTTTGCATCAAATAAGGGCTGTAGCGATACTAATTTAATCAGAATGTGATACAGTTTAGTTAATATGTATATATGTTTCTAATAAGTATTAGTCATTTTAAAAGCAGAGATCAACTTATCATATTCTGAAAGCAAATCCATATAGAAAGATTATCACCCCGACTGGTAATGAAACTCAGGACCTTCCGCTTTCAGGTCGTGTACTCTACCAGCTGAGGTACCTAAGGTGACTACCATGAGTATGACAATTTTTCCATACGAACTAGATAAATGCAAACATACAAGGCGTATTAGATATATTTTGCTTCATTTAGTTCATGGATGGACAATTCGCCAACGACACATCAGCTATCAAAGCTATTCTAGATTTGTTTGAATAATCTTATAAGAAAATTAATATAAAATAATATAAGTTAAAGGTTAATTATTTTTTTAATTAATGGTTTTCATTAAATCACATTCGGGTACTCTACTATCTGAGCTACCTACGGTGATTACCATCAGCATGACAAGTTTTCCAGACAAACTAGATAAATGCAAATATACAAAGGGTACTAAATATATTTTGCTCCATTCAGTTCCTTGTTCGACAATTTGCCGACAACACGTAGACTATCAAAGCTAACCTAGATTTGATTGAATACTCGTAAAAGAAAAATAATATTATAATCTAAAAATAAATGTTAATTAATTTTTTAATCAATGTTTTACATAAAATCATATTTAGAGAGTATCCTCCCGGAAAGCGGAAGGTTGTGGGTTTGATTTCCAGTCGGGGTGATACTTCTTCTATATGGATTTGCATTCAGAATGATTTAATGTAAATCGTTAGTTAAAAAATAATTATCCTTTACCTTAAGAATATTTCATTAAAGCGATAGGACACGCTTACTCCACATTAAATGATCATTACAAGACGCGTACAGTGTCGTGACTACTTCTACTAACGTCCATATACGATCCATTAGAAAAAAATAGACTGAGTTATTTGTATTTTTATAAAACTGCAAATGTAGCAAAAAGAAAATGTTTATTAGAAAAGAAAAACAAAATCAATTGGATAGTTAAAGAGTTATAGAATAGAGAAAACACGTTAAACTGAACAAATTTGCAATATTTGTGTAAATAAATGGTATTAAAAACAAAACTTGGTTATTATATTATTAAAACATTTAATTTCTAGACTAACTAAATTTAATTGAACCGCATCAAGTACTTCCCTCTAATTTATAAACATATAGGTAACTACCCATACTTCTATTTTATGCAAATCTTGTTTAATTAAATAACAATATTAAGATTAAAGTAAAAAGCTGGGTTGCCCATCTCATTTCCCCTCAACTATTAGGCTAATGCACTATCTTTGTCGTATATTGTCGAATTCTAAATGTGCATTTGACGGGTATTAAGGAATTACAATCGTTCATATAAGTTACACATACTGACGTTGCTCGTTTCTCGTAATGAAATAGTTGAGCAACTGATTTATGTTCGTATCTATTCGTGGCCGTTGTGAAGGCGTCGGATGCTATCGGCTGCCAGTAGCAGTCGAGTGCCCTTCTCTGTTCGATTAGGTAACGCACGGTAGGATAAACAAAGAGAAATTGATTCTTTATTACAGAAGTTTTTTGAGAAATAGAATAAGAATTACGTTATGTTCAATTCGTTTGAAGCGTGGTCGCGTCCTATGTTCTTAAATTGATTTTACATTTCTAATAAAACGAAATGTTTGTTGAAATGTTGAAAGTATTTAGTAGAAAAGTTACCTAAACGATCCTGTGTGATTAATTAGTGAATTAACAGTTTAATTATATTCTTACATTTTTTTATGGTTGTAAAAACTGTAATTCGCAATTTTACCAGTGGACGTCGATTGATTGGTTGAAAATATATTTTGCAGTGCATTTCAGCGAAAGATGTTTTCTTATTGGCATCTTGTATGTCAATAATTCGTAGAAGCTAATAAAGGTTGAGATTTCTAAAAAGTTTGCCATGAGAAATAAAACTTTTGAAATAAATTTCAAACTTCATCGAGAAATAAGTGAATTTCTCTCCAGGAACATATTAAAAAGTAATAAATTGTATTTGGAAAAAAGATGATTTTTCTAGAACATCCCGAGTTTCTCGGGAGCCTTTACATTATTATATCAGATACAAATGTGTTAGCAAACAGTAGCGTGTAGTAACAAAAGATGTTAGATAAAAAAGTTCATCCTGTATAGTGCATGTGATAAACTCCCCTCGCAAGTAATCAACTCAGTAATGTAGTTCCCTCATCAGATTCGTGCTGCACATCACGTAATGGTTAAAAATTGCATTATGTCCAACCGCAAATGTTCACGGTTGGAGGGAAAATTTCATTGCTAACGTTCGATATTGGATGCGACAAATTCCTTTGTCTTTTCAGGTGTTAAAATTGTTTTTACTTTTTGCCATGTTGAACTCTCTTTTCAGGGCTTATAGGATGAATTCAGCTGCGTTGTGCCAATTTATGTTAAAAGCATTTCCATTCTGCTGGATAATTTGAAACGGTAAACAATTCCGCCCTCGCTTAATTTGCATAAGGATCGTTGTTTATATATGTTAGCTGTCCCGTACAACTGAACTATTATGGTATGCACTACAACTCCCGATGCTTAGGCAAGCATTTATTGCGTGCAGTACAACACATAACACGACAGCATCTCTGAGTGTTTGCTCATTCCTTTTCAAATTGTAAATTCCATTCTGAAGACCTATCTAAAATCGTTGGAATGAATCCTTTTTACATTTCAATTCAGAATTTTAGCAATTTCATTATCCTTCCAGGCGCTTCTCATAAAAGCGTATATGTTTGGGTATTGAATCAATTTTGTATGATAAAGCATAAAATAAAACTTTTCCGAAATTATCTTTTAATGTATAAATTATTCATTCTTAAAAACCATACTCGTGGTAGCTAAGTAAATTATTCATTCTTTCTAAGTACTTATACTGTATTGTATTTACATTAAGCATAAGAAGAAATACTACTTAGTATAAGCTTCCACTCCATCAGAGTAAAACAAAATCAATTTTTTCCACTTTAGTAAATGTAAGACGTATCGCCTAGTCCATTGGGAATTGAACCTTAACGATTACCACATTCCTTGATCTACAACACTCCAAAACTTTTAACTACTACTTTCTTAGACTTGATGGCAAGTCTTCTTCTTTCTAACAAGGGAACAGATACCAAAGTGTCGTTTTGCTTTCAGTTCGTATAACTACTCATTCAACGGTAAATCCGGTGGATTGAAGTTTAAACGTTATCTTTCACCCTCGAAAGCTTTCACTTTGTTATTGTATTTTATGAATACGGTTGTGTTGATTTATTGATCAGACGCAACTCATGTTAGTATCTGTACTACTAAAATACCCGCTATCAGTGATAAATAGAAAACTGAACATTTTTTTTGTAAAAATAAACTTTTTTGTTATTTATAGCTGTTTGATGATTTTAGCTAAATCCTTGCAACGGTTGTATCTAATTTTTACATAGCATAGATAAATTCTTTAAGAATTATAAACAATAACGTTGTTTATAAATGTGACAAACTTGAAAGCAACGAATTGCTGTCACTTCGTACCATTCCAGAAAAGTGAACCCGGGGTTGAATTCCTTACCGTGAAATTTATGCGTGTTAAAATAATTTTTTGTGTTCTCCGCACATCGATATCGCAATACATATTACTACGTTATAAGAGCTGCGATAGCTGTAGTATAGAATAATGGATGCCCCACACTTGGGAGACAAGTTATTACGATAATTATATATTGTGATGTTCACGTTTATGTGAAGTGGGAAAATTAATATGGGCATGTATATAAGATAAAGAAAAATTTAAAGAATCATTATTGCACAGATGTGGTTATTAAGGATCAATAAATAAAAACATAAAACATATAAACTTACATACAAAGTCATAATGATATCCCAAGAATACAAAAATTATAGTATATAATTATAAAATAATAAAACAGAATGTAATAGCATATATTTATTATAGTATTTTGATACAATATTAAAATTAACAAGGATAATAAAAGGAAAGGATATAGGTCAACCTGAGAATTAAAAATCATGTATATTAGGTAAAGATCATCAAGAATGGGATGAATCAAGAAAAAATAATTTAAAGGTATATTGATTTTCTATGGCATATTTAAAATTCTATCTGTACTTCAATAATAATGTATAAATCACTTCTATGGTTATAGACATTGTTAGTAAGGAAACAGACAGAATTACCAAAGATAGGGAGTATTTTGATAAAATGAAAAACATAACATACAAAATAGTTGAAAAGAGGGGTATCTCGGGAAGATGAAAATAATAATAGAATTTTATTTTGAGTTAGTTGAGAAAATATAAAGAAATTTTTACTAAAAGAAGAAATTTGTATAAATAATAGAAAATAAAATAAATGTGTAAATAGAATATGTAAAATGATAAAGCTCAAGAAGTAAAATTGTTAAATTAATAAACATAAAAAAAAGTCCAGCGTTTTATTGAATAAAAGAAGAGTTTCAGTGTATTAATTACAGAAAGGAAAATTAAAGGGTATTATGATACAGTAAGTGTAATGGAGGGAAGAAAATAAAATTAAAAAACTGTCTTTGAGCTGGGTTTGTTACTCATCAAGGTGTGGAAGATTCTAATTCTTCATTATATTCCTGTAAAAGAAAATAATTATTAAGGTAACTTAATCATAAGAAAAAGATTTTGAAGATACTTACTGAGGTGTTGGGGAGCTGGCAGTCATCATTCGAGCCATAGATAAGAAGAAAAACATGAAAGCAGTTTTGAGGCAGTCCAGTAGTCCGGTGGTGTGAGGTCTGCAGAATCGACAGCTGTGATCGCGGTTCCTGGCGGAAAGTGCATATTGTGGAAATTGTAGGTTGTGAAAGTGGAGGTAATTGTTGAAAAAGGAGTAAAAGATACATATGTCAAAATTTTAAGAAATTATTGGAAAGACATACAAGGAAGACTTACCTGAAGGAGGAATTAATATGTAAGTTGACAAGGGTAAGATGTCTTTCCAATTTAAAATCCTAAAATAAAGATTTATAAAATAAAAACTAATGAAAAAATATATGCTATACTTACTTATTCATTCTTGGGAAATATTTTAATTGATAACTGTCAGATTTGACATTCCAGAAATATGTGTCAATGGTTATTAGCAGGGGCAACCACATGGTTGCTTAATGGGTAGTTACTGCACAATTTCGTGTAGTCGAATGTATACCAAACCGTACCGTAACATGCGTAATTTTATACTTATACATTCCACTACACGAAATTGTGCACTCAGCTACCCATTCAGCAACCATGTGGTTGCCCCTGGTTATTAGTAATAACCAAACTTTATTTATTGAAAAATACTAACCACTGCATGAGTGTGGAAAATTTTAAATATTTTATTTATAAAGTTTAATCTTTCAATAAATGAATCCAATATTGAAAGATTATCATAAGAGTCTCATATTAAAGTAAATAATAAAAAAAATTTATAGGTAACCTTTACTATTGAACATCGAGTATTAATTCGGCCCTGAGATATATAAGATTTATTGACAATTTGCAAGACACAAAAATACTTCCCAATATATATGATTGGGTGCTTCTATATATAAATTTATTGGGATAGTCCCAAATAAATCGATGATGATTGAAAAGTGATACATTTTAAATTTGATTTATAATTGTTTAGAATTAAAACCACATAAAACAGACTCAGGCAAAAGAAAAGTGAAAACATACACAAAATATAAACCAGTTATCTTTACCATCAAAGAAAAAAATGCTCCGGCTATTATTAAAGTTGGAAGATAAGTTCCATGCATAAATGAGACTTCTCACGCGGGTCGCTTCATTAGGGCACGTACTAATATGAATCTATGAAACATTGTTAACTGACCAACACAAATAAAATAAATAAACCCAAGGTTAATTTTTAAAAATCTTTAAAGCACAATATTTTATTGAACTCAACATAAAATCAACAACTAAATTAAAATTGGAAGAGAAAGAAATTACTTAAAATTACGGAAACGACAAGAAAATTGAATATCAATTAGAGAATGAAAAAAAATGAATTCTAAGATAGTATAATTCCCTTTACCTTGTTAATTGATATTTCTATCATTAATAGTACTTAAACCTTTAAACCTTTAAAAAAAATACCTTACATAAAATATCAAATTGGAATTTCGGCGCCTTAAAATATTTACCCACTTGAATTAGTAGTAAACTGTAAAGTTTTCATTTTTCCCACATGATACAGAATGAAGAAGGTTGACATTCCAAATTACTTCAGACAAAATAAAAATCTTGGATTAATTAACGTTGATTTATAAACGCCATCTGTATTGCTGGACTTTCACCCAAGCGGCCCGCGGTCGATTCCCGGTGCCGGCAGATCTGTTTAAGGTTTTCTGCAGTTTTCCTTAGCTGTGACACAAATGTGGGATTTGCGCTGTTCCATCTGTAAGTCGGCTGCAGCCGCACTTAGGGCCTACGTAATAATAATAATCGCCTCCTCCCTCCCGCACAAGCTTATAGCTTCTGGGGCCTGGTTTCCAGGCTATGGGTTGTAGCAATTATTATTATTATTATTATTTCAGTCATAAGGTAAATCCATTTAACTTTATTTTCAATTAAATTACCATTTTTCATTCCCACTCCATTGATCCTTGTTAAATTTCATAAAAAATTTCTCTTTCCACAAAAAGAAAATTTTAAACACTAATTACCTTCACAGCACTGTTTGTTTAATTTAATTTTAATGGTTGATTATTATTATCACTTCTTAATTTCAAAATACTTTATAATTGTAAACATCTTGACGTAACATTAAAACATAATCTTTAATTATTGACATAAGTTTGACTTTGACATTTGTTAACACAACATAACCACAAATCTTGCTCTGCATGAGAAGGCGTGTTCTGTACAATTGAGATTTTTCGAGAAGGTGTCACCAGATTTCCTGCTATATTTATATAATTTGAAAAACAATCGAATAATTTACCTGGTTCCAACTAAAGGTCTTTAGGTCTTTTTTCTAGTGACAACTAAATCTTTGTTGGAAAACAAATGAATTAAATTGTTACTAAAATTACGTAACTATATTGTTAATAAATATTAAACTAATTGTTTATATTAATATTATAAAAAGGTAGAGAAAAATTCCCTCTGTTTAATGATTTCAAACACTTATACTAAAACGCAAACATAAGCTTAGGATTTAATGACAACCAACTTGGTTTTCCGCTAGATAGAAGCATTATTAAAATTTGGAATAAATGTTTATAAACACTTTGTTGCTTCATTTTCCTATTATAAATTTAATCCTAAGATCCTATAGAACAATTATTACACAAATTTCTTGTACCCAAAATCTAAATAAAGGCTGTTTTTCATACTTTCAAAAACTATGACAATTCGCAGCAATATTTGTTTTTAAAATGTCCAGATCTTCTACAACAAAAGATTTACATATTGACATTTATGTCTCAAATGTACTCAAGAACTTACTTGACAACATTACATTAAATATTTAAGTTCAAAGACTTCTCAACAATGGAAACTACAAATTCATTATCAAAATACCCCAAATCGTTGGGTCTGAAGAAAACTTCCTAATTTTCAACAATAAAAGCAGCAGGTTAAGTGATAAATACTTGTGTACATCTTCACAACCATACCCTTAATTTGTTTCAGGTGAAAACAAGCCTTGTAATGGCTAGAAACGATAGAAAATCGTCAACCAATTTAGAAAAAGTATTAAATTTAAAGAAAAAATCATTTTAAAATGTACCCCTTTTCCACTTAGTGTGTTATAAAGTGTTTCTTAATCATAATTGAAACATATTTACTTAAATTTCTATATAAAAAATATTTCTCTGCAATCTCCTTACAAATTAGGCAACCCAAGAATCATAGATGTATTTATAGATGCCTAAGGCATGTCATATCATGACAATATATACCTTGAACTACAAGCTTTGTTAAAAAGGTTTTTCTCCATTATGCTTACAAGGTTATTAATGTTGTATAACTTATTTGAAAATGTTGCATTTTAAATCCGTTTATTGGCTAACCAATGTATGTATGGAAATTTCTTAATTTAGGTTTATTTATTGGTTGACTCTGCCTTAACGGCGGGTAGTAATGAAATAATTTCTATCAAAACCATTTTGGTAGTTGACTTTCTTAAAGAACGCGATAAAGTGGTCCTTCATACCCTTTGTTTGAAATTAACTTCATCGAGGATTTTACGAGTGGAAGCTATAATATTTTTCCATACATTTAGTTGAAAATTCACGTATGTCAATTTATATTATGCTAGAAAACCATTTTGTTGTGATTTATACATCACTGATTTCAAGTATTTGCTAAACTACAAATTGCCAATAAGATTTATTTCAATGCACGTCTTGTTTTTGTAGAAAATCTATTGCTTACCAAATCCATCCTAACACTAAATATACCTGTGGTATATTTTTCACGATTTCAAGTTGAATTTTGATAATAAAGTTATTTTTGTGCTATTAAAACTGCACCCCTTTAGTTACATACAAGTTCATTCTCGGATTGCTACTATTAATCAGTTGAATTTATTGTAATTAATTTATTGTACTTTAAGTTATTAGTAGATCAAATTATAGGCATTATTTCCCTATGTCGTTTCTTCCTTTCGCGGCCTACTCGATGTACTATGAAGGTTAATTAATTTTTAATTCCCTTCGATTCGAATTTAAATTTTAAACCATCCTAACACTAAATATACCTGTGGTATATTTTTCACGATTTCAAGTTGAATTTTGATAATAAAGTTATTTTTGTGCTATTAAAACTGCACCACTTTAGTTACATACAAGTTCATTATCGGATTGCTACTATTAATCAGTTGAATTTATTGTAATTAATGTTTTACGAAGGTGTACTTTAAGTTATTAGTAGATCAAATTATAGGCATTATTTCCCTATGTCGTTTCTTCCTTTCGCGGCCTACTCCATGTACTATGAAGGTTAATTAATTTTTAATTCCCTTCGATTCGAATTTAAATTTTAAACAGTGCTAGCTAGGTCGTACAACAGATATCGGATTTCAATATGTCTTGTTTGGTATTATCAATTCTCTGTACTTACGATTGGGCGTTGGATCATAAATTTTCTACGAGTTGAATCTCGTAGACAGATATAGTTGAAGTTAGCCTATCAGAGAAAAGCTTGTATACATATGTCCTTTGCTTTCTTTATATAAACCCTGTCACTAAACCGCAATATTACCTTAGGTCATTATCGAAGCATCACCAATTCATCACACTATGTGTGTGATGACATAAATTCTTGGTTTTGACTTAGGTAACACAACAATATCGGTTCAACATTGGCACTTTAATTTGTCATTAGGTCAATTTCTGACCATTATTGTACCGTTATTGGTAAATTACAATCAAGAAGTATTTTGAAAATTATAAATGTGTATGATTGAGCCATTGTTATTTTTTCATAATTATACTTCATATAGTTTTCAAATGTTGGTATCTTATAGTTAATTGTAATTTATCCAATATTGATGGTACTTGTTGAAGCCAATAATGGCAAGTTATTAATTTAGTTTGGGCGACCAATATGACCCAACTTAGTTGTGCCATTGCTGTATTTTAATTATTAATCTCGCAATATTTTTAAATATTGGTATCTTATACATTCGTGTCTAAGTCAATACTCACAGTTTTTGTTAAAGATACAATATGGCTCCATTATCATTTTACTTCAGCTAACCAATATTTTAGGAACAATATAAATCCATTATTGGGCCATTTAGTTGTTTCTATAATATATCCTTTTAAAATATTGCTAGCATATATGTAAATGTTATTTCACCAATATTGATACTTGTTGAAGTACTTAATCTGTTGAAGTCAATATTGGTAAGTTATTCATTTCTTTCAGCCTGCTAATACTTCGCGGGCAGTATACGTACATCTCTAATTGAGTCCATAATCTTATTTTATCGGTAGATATGTATAACAAAGGTAATGCAATAGTTATTGCTACAGTTTTCAACAAATTTTTATGCTACTAATTTAAGGGGAAAATTGAAGTGACACTGGTATATTGTCACTGTTGTCAGCATAACAAGAATATTCACCTCAACTAAAGTGAACTCACTCATGTCAAGTCGAGAGGAGCAAAGCAAGTCCTCACATCTTAAACAATCTTAAAAGAATTTTTGAATGATAATAATAATACAATGAAGTCGGAATAATTTATATTGTTTGTGGTGTTGAATCGTTGGACAACAAATTGCCGGTAAGTACCACAATCTTTCATTAGAATTTGTATAATTGTTATATTATTAAATCGTTTAGTAAAGGTCCGGTGTGTTTATGCAAGTCGCGGTAATTTTTATCAACCTGTTCTTTTCTTTTTAATTCTAGAAGTATTGGTAAATAATTAATTACTGTTGCTAAAGTTACAAAAGGGAATGCATATAAAATTGAATAACTTTTTACTTGGAATGTGTCCACTTCCTTTTTATTCAAAAGGTTTATAGAAATATGTCCTTAGCGATTGTAACAGGTTTTTGTTAGAAATTATAGAAGTAGTAATAGTAAATAATTATCAAAATAAATAAAATACCTACCTAGTCTGTTTATTCTAATTTACAAGGCTCTTTACAGTGTTTAGACTTAAAACTGAATTGACATAACTGTTGAAATAATGAAGGGTAATTTACGTATTTTGTTTTTTAAATTTAAATAAGCACCTCGCTTTCATATTACCTATTTCAACTTTCAAAACAAGTAGTGTACTATTTCAGCAGGAATGATTTCGCACGATTTTATCAAGTAGGCTGATTTTTCAAGGACAAGAAGGACTTTTCATGACATGACACAACCTTGACACAATATTATAGGCGCGGCAAAAATCTCCCTCTCCCTCTCCCTCTCCCTCTCCCTCTCCCTCTCCCTCTCCCTCTCCCTCTCCCTCTCCCTCTCCCTCTCTCTCTCTCTCCCTCTCCCTCTCCCTCTCCCTCCCTCCCTCCCTCCCTCCCACCCTCCCATTTTTAACTTAAATATATTTATATAGAAAATTTTTATAGCGTAGAAAATTTTAATTGTGCTATCTGAAGATATTAGAAACTATCGTAACAATGAAGTATATACAGGGTGGGTCATAACGGATGTAACAAACTTAATTAATATTCAGAGTCTATTTTACTAAAAAAGTTCCTATAAAGTTATGTCCTAAATTGCATAATTGCAAAACTACAAGAAACGAAAGTTCTATTTCTTCAAAAATTTAATTTAACAACTTGATACTACATTTTCAATTTAATTTTATTCAAAAAACTTTGACTTGGACGTAGGGTCATAAGAACTGTTTTACTCAAAAAGGTCTTCCCTGTATATTGGCAAAGCTTGTTCTGCCTGTTATGACTCACCCTGTACATAAATGGTTAATATAGTATAAATATAATTCTTTAGTAACGGCGGGTAAATATAACGGGTGATTATAAACCCTCGACATCTTAGTTGCTGTGAAATTTCATAACGTATGTGTTTTATTATTCCACGACAATGTTTTTTTGAACGTCCAGTAAATTATATTAATTGTCAATAATGTCAGTATAGCGTGCTAGCATACTATATAAAGTTCCTACGTTCTATTTTTCACAGCAACCGATATATCGACAGTTTACAATCACTCTCTAGAAACATTTGATAGGACCATGTTTACAAAGTGTTGACATATATATATTTGTCCAATAAGTCGCATAGTTACAGAGCCATTGTTGCCGACACCATGTTACCAATAATATACCATTACTGCTGTGCTACGTGACGAGTGTTGGGTTTTTGTGTATAGTGGAAATTCAGTGTGCAGTACAAACATTAAGTTGAACCCTATTTGTCTAGAAAAAGCTGTTAATTGTTTTGGAGTGCGAAATTGTTAAAATCTCAACATTCTTTTGTGTTTCAAAGCCACTCAAGGATTAATAGTTTTAAACCCTGCAATTCTAAGAGTTTTTATTAATACCGTTAACTCATTTTCACTTGGGTTTCCCTTGGACTCCTGATTTTGGATTTGGGTACGAGCTAGTAATTCTAATCAGTGAAACCAAAGTAACGACCATATTTGATGTATACGATTGCAATCATCACGCATCTTCTCCATAGCCGCACCTGGTAATCTTACTGAATCATCTCCATTGAGGTGGCTATTCTGATTGTGTTCGCAAATCCATAGTTTATTTTAGTAAATCACTAATAGGAGGGTTATTAAAACGAATTCATCTGCTATTCTAAAGTGGTTTAGAAACGTAAGTCCATTTAAAGTAAAAATTTAAGGAATTTTATAAATTCTATATAATCGTCACTAATATTTCTACACTTCTTCCAACATAAAATAGGCTTCTCGAGATCTTCAAAGAATTCTTTTGGAGCGTCTTGAATTCACTTGTTTATGGAAATGCCGTGAAGTGGTGTTTCATTTCATCCCTAGTTTCTCGAGCAGTATGTGGACGTTACGTTGTCGCCCTACGTACGTACGTAGTGCTATACCAATGGTCGGGAATGGAATTTACCCGGACGCTTTTCTTTTTTAAGAAATGCACTATAAGCGCATTTCTTAAAAAACCAAAAGTAGATTAGAGTAATATTCTGCATTGATCGTAGTCCCTTTTGGAAGATCGTTTACGAGAATTATTCCTTCGCAATCCCAAAAAAACTGTTAACACTATCTTGCCCTTGGTAGTGTAAGCCTTGGTAGTGTACTGTCTAGAGTGCTGGACTTTCACCCAAGCGGCCCGAGGTCGATTCCCGGTGCCGGCAGATCTGGTTAAGGTTTTCTGCAGTTTTCCTTAGCTGTGACACAAATGTGGGATTTGTGCTGTTCCATCTGTAAGTCGGCTGCAGCCGCATTTAGGGCCTACGTAATAATAATAATAATCGCCCCCTCCCTCCCGCACAAGCTTATAGCTTCTGGGGCCTGGTTTCCAGGCTATGGGTTGTAGCAATTATTATTATTATATTACCAACAGAAGCAACATTATGTGCCTTAATAAAAGATTCATCCTCAGGTCATGCCATTACGTGGGCTTTAGTTTCCCGAATTGTCACACGTCTGTCTTCCATTACCATGTGTTCCACGGCAGAAATGTTTATTCGTTTATGTCGTTCACTGTCTTTAAGAGAAGTTATTCCATTACTAAAACGGTCAATCCAGCGATACACTGTAATTTTGGATTCCGCAGACTCACCAAATACAGCTTGCAACTGCACAACTATTTCTGATTGCACGTTGTGAATTTACAGCATCATCCATTGTTATAAAGTTTCATAAGCTTTGCCACGCAAACATTAATTAACACAGCGTACTATTTGTTTGACAATTGCTTTGACACATCGCCTAAAATTTTTATTTATTTATTTATTTCGGACAATCAATTATACAGTGTGCAAAACAAAGAAGTTTATAAGTTGCGCTGAGTCTTCGTACTTACTCCAAGATATAGTGATTTATATTATTTTACTATTATTTGAAATATTCTCAGTGCCATTATTATAAAAGTAAATTCCCAGAATTAAGTAAACACCCTTCATATAAAAATCAAACCTGAATTTTGAATCGTATGAAGAAGGCCTATCGTTATTGCTATTTGACTAATGACAATTTATTTTTGCTTGGTGTTAATAAATGAAAAAACACTGTCCTGGAGTTAATTATTTTATTTTTTTGTATCCCGAACTTGTGTGTTCTAAGTATTAGTGGATATTTGGATTTTGTGCAATTGGAGCCGGATCATTTCACTGTAATAAAACTCCGTTCTTGAGGAGACAGATTTGTTTAATGTTTAAGCCATTAAACCAATTACGTATTAACACTAGGACAGACAGCACCTTTTGTTTTTCATTACTAATACTTTTTATTTACCTACTGTAATAGTTGTAACCCTTTTTTTTTACTTTTTGGGTTATAAGCAAAACTTTGAAGTTACCATTTAAGAGAATATTTTCATTGTTTAATTTAATGTTACCTTTTCTGCAGAAAAAGTATTCGTAAGCACTTTTGAGTTTTTTTTTCGTTTGTTCTAAAAGTAAGATATACCTACCGTCTACTTATTTAAATTTATAAACTGACTGAATATTGTGTATGATGTATTATTAAAAATAGTTGCTATGTAGATGTAACATTTGATTTCTAATCCCGTACTAACTGATAATAATTCATTGATTGATTTACCTTTTTTACCTAGTTTCTATGTATTAATAAAACTCTAACCTTCTGTTTCTTATGCTGAATTGGATGACCGCTGCTTACTTGGTAGCACACGTTTACCGGCCACTAAATAATTATTACTTAGGTTATTGTTTTGTTTTATAAATTTAAATATAGCAAGGCCCTCTATTACCACTGCGAGTTAGCCAATCACGAAGTTTCTGTTAAAAACGGTTTTTGTTAAAGACGCTTTGTGCCTACCAAATCTTACTTAGAAGGACCTGCATAATCTGTTTAATGAGGGAATAAACCAACTAACAGGCAAATCGATCAACATTGAAAACTGATAAAGCTTTCAAGCTAAAAACGCTGCGTGTGTTAGACAAAGATCGAATACATTATATACAACAGTGAGGTGTCTGTAGGGTGCATAATTTATAACAAAACAGGCATTAATATAAACAAAAATCATCAATTTTAAAATGGAAAACAGTTTCTAATAAAAAATCCAGAATTTGAAATATTAGTGTAATAACACTATATAACGGAAAACCAATTAATTCTTATTATCCGTTTTATTGATGAATAGTCATTTTTGTCGTCTTGTTCTTTTTCTTTATTATCTGCAATAATATTCAAAGTCTCAAAATACTATGACCCCGAGAACCAATAAAGTATATATTGTAGTGGTCAGACCTATACAGTCAACCAAAATTATCAAAGTAGCTGTAGCAAGCCATTTAATCACAAAGCAAATTGCATTATAATCAAATTACCTAGTTGTATTATTACATACAGGTACAGGCAAAATATATACATGATTTTAAAATAACTATTTGGTTAAATATAAAATGTTTATGGGTGTTTCTTTAAAGTTGGTTATTTGATTTGCGTTCTTCGGGACGCTGCTATTTTGTTTTAGAGAGAATGATTATGAAATGTAAAGAAGAAGCAGGTAGTCATTTTTGTCTTTGCTTGTAAAGTAATTTCCTTCATGTAAGTTCATTTTTATTTGTTTTATTTATGTTGATTCTAGTTGTGTGATGTGAATTATATATTCCTTAATTAATTTGAAATCCAAAACTCTCGTTTGAAGTTATAGTTAAGTCAAAATATAAATGGTAACTAAACTTTAAAAAAAGTTGTTTTGATGTGTCATAATAAGTTGTAAATTTGGCCTTTTGAAGTGGAAATATTCCTAGAAAACATCGATTGTTACCATTTGTAGTATCATTACAGTTAGTTATTGTTAACTGGACCTGTTATTCGTGCCTTAAATACGACTACTGTTTTATGTGTTTCACTGCCAGTACTTATTGATTTTTGGTTGATTTTATAACCTATCTAAATGATATACTTTGTGACTAAGAGGTTATTTCCCTAGGTACAAACTGCTTTATTGTTTGAGAGTGTATTAATCTCCACGGTGGTAAAAACCCATGATAGGCCGTGTGAGAGAACTCTCAAACCATTATTTTGTTTACAGATATTCCTTATTTCATATGTGTCTTTTATATAAATATAAATGTATGGTCACAGCGTTTGTCTTTTTTAGTTTAGCGCTATAACTTCGTATTATTTATTACATTTATTTAGTTGTTTACTCTTAAGGTAGACTATTATTGGTAAATGTAATTGTCTTTCAAAGGGGTGTATTCTTTCCATTCTATGTAAATGAATGCCGTCGATTAGTTTTGAAGAAACAACCTACAACTACTTGGAAACATCGGACTACGTTACTTTATTTAAGGAATGACTTACAAATAAAATGAAAAAATAAACAAGTAAAAAGGGGAAATAAATACTAGTGTACCTGCATATAATTAGATAAGAGTAGGGGCATGAGGGTAATCGATTCTAATTGGTTGAATCACTTTTCTAAAAGACTCTTTCATTTTTATTCAGTTAGGATCAGTCATTGAACCTGCGGAAATTAAATAAGTTTAAAAAAATTAAATTAAATATTCGAAAACCAACATAACAGATTGTAGTGCAATTGAGTGCAAGAAATCACTCGGAAGCTGATTATATCTTTAAATCTCTCCCTAAAGATGCTCATCAACGTTCAGTTTGGGTAAAAAATGTGAATCCTTAAAATATACATTGCGATCGGCGCTACGCAACTCATTTCTCAAATAATCAACGACAAATTGAAGGAATTAGATTAAAAGTAAATACTACCATTTTACAACAATCTACTTTATACTTTTAAAATATCTTGGATGATGCTACTACACTTAAAATTTAACATAATATTCTGGTATTCGGTGTACTGATACTTCATGAAAATTCTCCATCCATAAAATTATGTGTAAAGTTTTAATCACGCCACGTCGTAGTTTTACTATTAGATAATCTTGTTTGTCGCTGAAAGGATGAACATGAATGCCGATAAAAAATTGGATCAGAAATATATGACAGTTAAGCATGTTGTCTAACTCTTGTCTAACTATATACAGGTACACTAGGAAATACACATTTGGGTTGGTGCCGGCATTTTATATCACATTGTTTTTTTACTTCCATACTTATCAATGAAAATCACATTTTACTGTAAATAATGTTTTATATACACAACTCATCATTTTCTGCTTTTTAATTCCATCAAATACTGTTCACATACGTGCCAATATTTGGCTGTGTAGCCATTTCTGCACTTTACAAATTTGGCACTGCGTGTTGCGATATAAAATGGCTGCCTTGGACAGACTCTCATTCAACGGTCTCTAGGAAATACTAGACACCCTTTAAGTAGAGTCTGGCCAAGCCAGCCATTTTATATCACAACACGAGGCGCCAAATTTGAAAAGTACAGAAATAGTTATACGGCCGCATGTAAACGGTATTTGACTCAATTAAAAACCACAAAGAAGTGGGTTGTGTATATAAAACATTATTTAGCAGTAAAATTACATTAAAATTAGGATGACAAAATAAAAATATTATATCAAAAATATTTTGATATAAAATGGCGGGCACCTTGGCAACGCATTGGCCAGACTCTAATTGAAGGTTTTTTAGGAAATACTAGAGACCCTTCAATTAGAGTCTTTTTATATTTTATATCACAATATTTTTGATAAAATATTTTGATTTTGACATCCTAATTTTAATGCTAAATAATGCTTTATATACACAATCCACTATTTCGTGTTTTTTTAATTGAGTCCAATACGTTCACATGCGTGCCAATATTTGGCCGTGTAACCATTTCTGTACTTTTCAAATTTGGCGTCACGTGTTGTGATATAAAATGGTTGCCTAGGAAATACTAGAGTCACTGCATCTAGTTATCTAGGCCAGCTGGTCGACCAGAGTACCGCAAGCCGCCGCCATATTGGGGCAAACGAAGCACGAAATTGTTCATTATTTGTTCTATATTGAATTTAATCAAATCCACGTTTAATGTAAAAGGTTCTTCTTATTCTGAAAGATCAAACCTCTAATATGTCAAACACGTAAAACGTAGTTTTAATTTGTCCATTATTAAAAATCACCCTTTTCTGCCCCAATATGGCGGCGGTTTGCGTTACTCTGATCGACCAGCTGGCCTAGGTAACTAGATTCAGTGACTCTAGGAAATACGAACCATCACCGCCCTCTATAAGGATTTCTGCAACTGCTTAAGTTACCTAAGCCTAAATATATGGCACTGTTCTCTACATGAAGATGGGTCTATTTGATATTCATATTTTTTTAAAGATTTAACACTACAATACTAGTAGGTAGTTATTAACTAAAACAAAAATAGAATAACAACCGTTACGTGATATACGTTTGAAATCATCAATAAGAAATCCTCATAACGTAAAAACGCTATTAAAAACAAAATAATAACAAAACGTAAAATAAATGTAAATAATAATGTAAATTAAAACTGTAATTAAGATTAAATTAAGAAACTAAGCAAGAACGAGTCGCAAGAACAACATTTTTATTTTTTCCAGTGTTTCTATAATCATTGTAGATAACGAGAAAGAAGATGTAGAAGACGACAAAAATCAAAATGAAAAATCGACAGAACTACTCGTAAGATAAATCATATTATGAAAATTGATCATTATTTCCGTCATTAGTGTGGTTACACTAATAACACTGTGCCACAAATTAAAAAAATAAATACGCAATACCTCCTACCTGTATAAACGGTTTGATATTGAAGAATAAAGACTTTTCATACTTGCAGAATTTTCCCATCGCTTCGAGTCTTTTTCCTAGGCCCCGGAATGTACTTCATCCAGTTTTGGTGCCTTGCACTACTCTAATGACCAAAACTTAGCCATTTGTAGTTACATTTTTTCCCTACTGGGAAGATAAGAGATGTAGTTCTACAAAAGTTCAATAATGAAAATCGGTAAAGAAATGAGTGAGTTATAGCCTGAAACAGTCACGAAAAGAAGTTTTTTTTGCAAATGTTTAAGTTTCAGCGGTTTAAAATGATATTTACTCAACAAATAAAATTTCTTTCTCTTCATTTATTGACGACATATTTTGTGTCATTTTTAGGAAATTTTTGTGTTTTTTTTAATTGATTAACGAATGAGCGAGTTATGGCCGATAATATGCAAAACAACAATTTTTTTTCATTATTTTAATCTGTCATTATAGTCCAGTGTCCAGTCAATCTGTACCTTTTACCTTGCAACAACTAAAGTAGTTTTGGTTTTTGGATATGTTTTGCATATTGGGACCCTTTATTAGAAATCCAAGATTTCGATCATGGCGTTCGCTGACCGTGAGCTGATATATTGACGAATTGAAGAAAATCTCGATCTTTCTTCGGTTTTCCCAAAATATCTCCTAAGCGATGTGTTTTATGACAAACATTTTTTCGTGACTGTTTTAGGCTATAACAGTCATTTCTTTACCGATTTCCATTAGTTTTGAACTTTTGTAAAGCTACACTTCTTTTCTTCCCAGTAGAGAAGATTTCCAAAATGTAACAAGAAGTGGCTAAGTTTTGGTCATTAAAGTAGTGCAAGGCATCAAAACTGGATGAGGTACATTCAGCGGGCTGGAAAAAAAACACGAAGTGATGGGAAAATTCTGCAAGTATGAAAAGTCTTTATTTTTCAATATCAAGCCGTTTATATAGGTAGCAGGTCTTGTGTATTTCATGTGTAGCAGAGTGTAATTATTTCAAATTTAATTTAAATTTGTTTTTCATTAAGTCGCTGAAGCGCATGTGATAAATTGTAAATTTATTTACGGATTTGTATTCTCTTGAATTATGATTTTCAGTTGCAAATTCGAAGGTGAGTTTTTCATTTTAAAATCGTTGTAAATTACCTAATAGTACCCGCAGACCTTCATCACTCTATTAGTTAGATGCGTCTTTGTCTACTATAAACTGCATGTTTAACTAGAAAGAGAAGTAACAATATTTTTAACAGCTTCTGCGGCGAGAAAGATTGCTGTCTGTCGAAGATTTTTTATGGAACTGTAAATTTGGATTTTTGTGTAATACCACCCAAGCAACATCAAAGTAGCAGTAACTGTGTTCGGTACTTTGATTGAATAGTTGTTACGTAACTACAACTAAATTTATGACTTTATAGGTTTAATTACTCCAATATTTTAGTAATTGTGTAGTTGTTTATACTATTTATTAGAACTATGTAGTTCCATAACCTCTAAGTAACTTTTAAAGTATGTGGAACGGTATTGCCGCTTAGTATAATTACTTTAAAGTCGTTGCAACTTCAAAGTGGTATTATGATTGTAGCAGTAACTTGCCCGAAGCTACTTTAAAGTTTTTAAAACTTTAAAGTAGTACTGAAAGTTCCTGCCACCTGTCTGGAACCATCGTTTAACCCTTTAAAGTAACGGAACCTTACAGTAGTTTCGAAAGTAAAACTTACGTTTTTGCTACCCAGGAGAATCACTTTGAAGTAATTTTTCGTAAACTATTCCATCTCCATATTTACTTGTAAAACGTTGGAATCCATTAATTAATCAATTTGCAATTTGTTACGATTGTTATTAAAGGTTTTACTACATAACCTTCAATAGAAATACCAAATTGGTGCCAAATTGTGCTTTAGGAATAGTTATGTATGTAACTTGAAGTTGGCAACATTTATTTGTAGTGATGTAACTAGCCAATCCTGGCCCGTCCGTCAGTACCACTTGAGTCGGCTTGGAGGACACATATCTTATACAGTGTATACATTGTATACAATATTAATAAAGTTTAATGACACTAATTGAGTATCTTTTATTTAAACACATAAAAGAAGATAACAGAACGCAACAGGAATAATATAAAAATGGTTTCTATCATGTGTATCAACTTATAAATATATTTGTCATATTTTATTAGACATTTTTTATTAAAAAATATATTTAAAGAATATAGTTGTTATTTTTTGACCTAATATTATCACATTCAACAGAAAAGGTACAATGGTTTATAATTTTGGTTTAGTGGAATGACAAAATAATATAATCAAACAATTCATCGCTCTTAGTATTATTAAGTACGTATTACAAATAAAATAGTAATCCATTTTGTGACACGATCGCAGCATTAGTATAGAAAATGATAGAACATTTATTAAGTTGCAAGAGTAAGAGAGAGTAACCACGCGACACGATGTGTCAAAGAGAAAAGAGAAGGAAAAAAGAAGTTCCACGGAAGTACCAATTACTACGCCGCCACGTATCTGATACCCAAAAATTGTTCCCCATTTTGGTTCCAGGCACCAAACAAAACCGTACCAATTACGTGGTTGTGACTATTGGCAAAAACTTAATAGTTCCACTGGTAGTAGTAGGTGGTAGTAATGACTAAAAATGCTGCTTGGACAATAAATTTTTCTTTCCAATGGCGCCTGATTCAACATCTAGAAATTTAAGAGATTTTTTGCATTTTTGTGCACCGCCAGCACGATAAAGCACGTTGTCCAGCACAGACGTCCAATTTCTATTATACAACATGCAAAAGTTTTTTCAATTTAAAACATCGTTTATTGTAACGATCTTGGGTGGTATTTTCCTCGTAGTTACTGAACTATGGCATGACTGTGTCCTATGTTTCGCAAGATTTTCTTATAAGATTCTTTAAGTTGAGATGGCAAAGATATATTAAACAAAATTATATATTGATATATCAATATAACCCATTCAATACATATTTTTTTAATTTTTTTAATTATTATTACAAACCTTACATTACAATTACATTGAATATTAATTTCCAGGTGTATTCACCGTCACTAAAACGCACGCCAGTTTCGCGTCCTCTCGTCTCGACTCGCCTAAGGTATAGGGCCAGGGTAAGGAAGGGCAATGTTGTACCTATTATAACATGTATAAAACATGTTATAATATAAAATAATAAATTAAAAGCATCCTTTATAAACAACTTAAATAAAAGATCACTCCTTTCTCTTAACTTAGATTCTAGCATTCAAACGATTGTGAAGCTTGATTTGCTTATATTTATAGCTTGACAATGAAAAAATAAAATTAATATTATGTTATGTGTTTGTGTCACATTCAATTCAAAAATCTAAAACTTGTTTTTACAATTAATAACATGAGGAAATCCTTTATTTAACCGAAATATTATATTTTTAAGAAATTACATGTTAAAATTACTAATGTTTTCACAATTTTATTAGCTATTAACACAGAAACCGCCATTTCACCACTTTTATTTTACTCTAAAGTGTTAGGAAATTTCAGACGCTAATAACTTCCATTATTTCTGCCAAATATAAAATGCTTATCGCAAACAAGCTTGCCAAATTGGTAGTAAACTTTCAGCAACAACTTTAATAGCACACAACGAGTAATATATTCATGACCCAACTTTAACAGCTTTGTTATCAGAAATATTACTACTTGTTTTTTTAATAAAAACAGATTTTATTTTAATTCCGAAAAGTTTTTTCTTGTACAAATTGAGAGCTTTAAAAATCTACGTTTCTCCCTAAAGTGTTAACCGAAGTTCGCAAGAGATAATTAAATTTCATCTCGAAAAAGTTTTATCGTGTAATTTATGCACTTAGTTTTTAGTTTTAAAACTTTCTTCGTGATATCAAGATGAAAAATTTACATTTGACGAATTAACTATCGATAAAGTGTGGAGTAAATCGTGCTTTCTTTGCTTCAATTTTTAAAATTAAAAATCAAAATTTATATTAAAATATTCATATCGAAATCTTGAATTCATTGAAAATCCTTTTTAAAGGAAGATCTTTTAGGGTAGGTTGCGGTATCTTGTCTTTAGATTGGAATTAAAATACCAAATATCAAGCTTTCTGAGTTGTTTTTTAAATATTTCCCTAGTGAAACGGTACAAGCACTAAAATATATTTATCTCTTTATTTTCGTTTTGAGTAGATAAATAATGCCAGTGTGTTCTGTGTTCTGGACTATTCTCGTTTATATCGTAAAACTTTTATAGGTGTTTTTAAGATTTGTAAATCAAATTTGTTATAGGTAGAAAATTACGAACGCAAAAACCGGGAAAAGTGGTTTTGCTATTTTACATAAAAAGGATTTTAGGAACATCAAAGAAAAACATTTATTGAGCTGTAAAGGGTGCTCAAAACTATACCGTAATGCTAGTAAGGAAAGAATAGAAAAACAGAATAAATAACAAAAACGAAACAGAAAAATATATACGGTGATTCGCTACCCAATAATCGGACTTTGAGGATAAACTTCTTTGGTCATTAGAAACAGAACCTTAATTTACATAAACCGAAAATTTTATTTTTCAATAAATAGATATTAATTAAGTAAAGGCATGCTTAGATACTTTAATCTATCCATCAATAGATAGTGTTATTTTTTATTAGAATTCTAAAAAATTCCATTAGTAAAACTTTTATTCTTTTTAATATTTTGATATAATGATGGATGGTAATTTGTTTACATAGAAAATAACTATGTACATAGTATAAAAATAAAGCGCAAACAATAAGTACTGTTACTGTTTTATTACTAAAAACTGCAGTGTAAGGTGTTTACAATTTGTTATTATTGCAATTATTAGTCACAATTCTTATGAATGCTTAATGTTCTTTATGAAAATAAACATTATCTACTTATTAATTAATAATAATTCTAACAAATAACTACGAACGTGAAAAGATGAGTTGAAAAAAGTTTTTTCTTTTTTATGGTTTAACAAATTCGTATGGATTGTAAATAATAAAGGAGTAATAAAGAGTAAATTTAAAATTCCAAGAAATGGAACTAAAAGGTTGAAAAAAATATAATACCGCAAAGAAGCTGCGCAGCTGTGTTTGGGTTCATTGAAATAATAATAACAACGGTACGTAGAGTATTTATTGCTGATTTAACTTTTATTACCTGCTACTATGCACATTTGAGAAACCAAAGAGTATTGTTTATCTCCTTGAACTACAAAATATGTGTCACTATTACATGTATTATAATGCTTTATTCGCAAACCTGCGTACTTGAATACAAGTCTGTATAATGTGTTATGTGTAATAATACATAGGGTTAATGTGCCTATTAAAAGAATTTGAAATTGTCTTTTACAAATAAGAAATCACAAAACAAAAACACGTGTCTATGTAGGTTTGATTTATTAGAAATTAAGAGCAATTTACATGTTAAATATAACGTATTGAATAAAAATTCTAAATAAAACTTTCTTTATTAAAGTGAAGAATATGGAGCAGGATTGTAATATGAAATCTTGACTTATTTCCTCTGTTTTATATTGAATATTATGAAAACACCAAAAAATAGTTATTTAAAAAAGTTATTTACTAAACAAAACACACCTACGCAAAAGTACACTACTGGCCGCAAGCAACTGACATGACGGCGCGGGGAACTGTCGGCAAGAGCTGTTAATATTAGATAAATCAAATAACTATTTTTTACACCACAGACCGGATTTTATCAAAATAAAATATTTGTTAATAATGATTTTGCAGATTTATGTCTTATATTATGTCTGTCCATACTCTTGCAGAGACGCAACTTTTAATTTAGTGCATTAGCATCAACAGACTTGATGTGTGATAAAATATTGTTAAATTCCTAGGAAGTTATGTCCTTCATAGTATAATATGTCATTTATTTCATTATATTATGCTATATGAATGATAAACCTGCTCATACCTATGATAGTAATATCACCATAGTAGTGTTATATCTTAAAATGCTTGTTGAGTGCAACTGTGTCTACAAAATTTTTGGTCAAAGATTTAACTTGAAAAGAAAGTTAAATTATTAATAAAAATATAGGGTTTTTGTATTCAAAAGCCATCATATTTTAAATAAAATTACCAAGAACAATACTCCCAGCTTTTATGAATAAATAAAAACTAAACGTTTTCCATATTTTTGCTACTCTTCTAGGTTAGTCCAATAACTTTTGGGTTATTGTTATTTACTACCTACCTAGTTGCAATATTCTATATATTACATATTTTCAATATTCTGATATTGCAACATTCTACATGTCAATTAGTACAGTCTACTAGAATTTGTTGTGATCGCTTCAATGCATTCAATTAATTTTTACAACGCTCGTTTTAGTTGACATGATAACATCAACACCTTTACAAAAATCTTTTTTAAGGCCAAGGGTCAATTAAGCATCTCATCCAGTTTGGTAATCTGCGACTCCAATCTCCTTGATCTGTGGACGGTTTTGATGTTCTAGCTACTTCTAACTCCAAGCAAGAAAGAAGTAAAATAGGGATTCGCGTTTTGCGCGTGTATTTCTAAGAAATTGGTTAGTAAAAGGCATAACTTGCTACCTTGGCTGATTAAAGGGCGACTATAACTCTCCATGACAGGACCCATCCCTTAACTTAGGTGGATGATTTCATATCAAGACTGCACTTTAGTTAGCGGAGGCCATGCCGCCAGGTAGTTCCCTAATGTAGTCAAAACTGTGGATCAGCGATTCTAAACATTTTTAGTTGACCCAGACCCCTCAATGTTCGAAGGGTTGCAAAGCAGGCATGGTCGCAAAAAATCCGATACCGCTAACTCCCAAGTAAAGCTATCCTACAACATACATACACACACACAGTTCCACCTCCAATGCAGTTTAATTGAAAGGTTGGGGTCTGCAAATCAACTGCAAAGCACACACTTGGGATAGACTCGACTGCAAGGCAGAATAGCTCCAGCACTAGCCTGAAGAACTAATAGAGGGTAGATAGCAACCTCGCTCCTACTAGTCAGAACAAGCAGCATTCACATTATATAGTGACGCGCTAATTGATCGTACTTCCTCGCCCGAATGGAACCGCTGCTATGCTGTGCACAATAAGTCACGTAAATCAGCAACACAATGACAATGATGATGCATTTCCTGATGATACAGACTCAAAATGGAAACTTGTCTTTTACCAAAAGTAAAAGACAAAGGGATAGGATACATACGGAATTTTCTCTGTTTTGCTTGTGTTCTTGAAGACTGCCAAGAAATTTATAACCATTGCCGAAAATAACAAGTTTAGCGTTTTTATCTCAACGAAATTGGGCATGTGAACGTGCTGTAATGATATTCATCATAAAATCAGTCCTTACATCCATATTACCTCAAGAAGGCATTGCAATCTAAGTGATTGCCATGACAACAGTAATCAACAACGAGTATAAAAAAATATGTCATAGAAGTTACATGTGTTTTATTATCTTCTAGAAGAGATAACTCATAAGATAGTGTACAAGACCACACCAGCAACCTGCATTACTACATTAATCTTCTAAACACTACATTGGAGACCTCCGACGCTACGAAAGAAGTACTTAGATAATCGACACCATATCTTCAATATTCCATTGCTCTGGTTTTCTGTCTCTGCCGACAAACGCAACCTGCAACCTGGAGTTCCTTCAATTGGTTATTTGATTATCTCACGCAAGCAGTCGACTTTCAGAAGCTAATAAATATCCTTTTTTATCATTTAAGTAAGATAAGTAAACTATATTATATTGGTTACGTTTCAATATGGCGCAGTTAAAAGCAAATTTAGTTAAATTACCTATTTTTGACAGTTCGCATGTACAAATGTCAATAGTCTTAATCGATAGATACTTTAACTTTCTACATATTAACAACTAGATTCAGAGATATAATATCCTAATTCATAACTTGCCATATAACATTTTGCAACTCCATTCGAATCTTATCAAATTTATTGATAACAATAAACTTTCATTCGAACCATACACCACGTTCATCAACGAACTATTAAACTATTACTTGGGTACTTCTTTGGTTAAACATCCATACAACCCAAAACCAAATACTATCACTTCTCCCAAAGAGATTACAGATTTCTGGTTACAGCAAAATGATTCACCTGAATTTTTTGGTCTACTATCCATTTTTTTTCTAGAGTCCTCTGACTTTGAAAGCGTATTGCTCGGAAACTAACGAGCCAAATTAAATGTTTTAACGAGCAAATAGTAAATTTATTTCTACATGCAATAGTAAAATATTGCAATCCAATACTACTAAAGTTGATTTGTATGTGTGTCCGAGCCCCATTCTCGCGTTCTATAAGGGCTGGAGAGATGGGCTTGGGCTCATTCGACGCGTAATTTGCCGAGGATAATGCACGACCGGAAAATTTTTTAAATTAGGTTATGTTTTAAAATTTTTTAAATTAGGTTATGTTTTAAAAAATCGATAAATGCTGATTATATCGTACTATTTAGTGCTATTGAGTGTTATTTGGTACTAATATGTGCTCTATCGATAGAGAATCGATTGGAGATTTATGTAGGTCATGTAAATACTGACCTACTTTAAAAAAAATCGATAAATGCTATTTCTATCATACTTAAGTGCTTAGGCCCGTAGGGCCCATTATCCTAGTTCTAAGTACTATAGTTTTGTTTTTATCGGGCGATATGCAATAAAAGGTACCCGTTTTTACGGACATTTCCTTAATGTGTTAATTAAACAATTTTTTTCTCAGAAAGTATATGCAATATATCTATGAAATTGCTGTAGGGGTTAGAAGAAAACTTTGCCTTTCATATGCTACTAATTTCCAGACAAAGAAACATTTTATTGGAGATTTATATGAAAAAATAGCGAACTATGTTTTCTTGTTTATTAATAGAGATAGCGTCAAGATTTTTTCGCTAAATGAACACTTTTCATATGTAGGCATTATTTTCATAAAAAGAGTTTTCCTAATTTTAACAATAAAAATGTATTAAGAAGAAAACGATTGTTAGTGAGATCCGATGCAAAAGTGTCAAGGGGGTCAAGACGCGCGGAGTGTCCTGTGAGCCTAACCATGCTAAGAATGTAGCGGCGTTTGTTTATTATTATATGCTTTCTTTATGATAGTAGTATATATGTAACCTCCAAACTTTTGTATTAGTCACTTGCTGTTTTAAATTGCATTATATTGATAATCTTACTAATTAAGATGGAGTGAGTGCAATAACCTACAATCTGATAAATAGAAGTAATAAGTATTGAAGAGAAAAGTAAAATTATTCATGTAACCAGCCAGAGTTTTGCTAAAAGAAGCATGTTAATACATATCATATTATCATGTGTATGTAAACTAAAATGCTTTAAAATAAAGCAAGTCGGGTTTTTTTCTTTAAATAGAGATTTATTAAATATATCTCCCAACGTATTATTCTAAATAGTTTAAAATATAATTAGCATAAAATGTACATAGTAGTTATTATAAATTCAACGAATCTTTACAAATCGTTTGATACATCATCCATATCACTGGGTGCATCAGAAAAATCAGATTCTTCGTTGCTGTCTTCACCGAGATTGATTATTAACGGTTCCACCGCAACATCAACGAGATGATCTTTTTCTCGATATGTTTCCTCAAGTTTTTTAGCATGTTCAATACAATTCTTCCACACTGATGTAGGAACATTTTGTATAGTTTCTTGACAAAACGTCTGCTATTTTAAATGTTGTGTTTAATTTAGCAACACTGTTTTTCACATACGCCCAAATTAGCTCTATGGCATTAAATTCGCAATGTGCCACTGGTAACCATAAAAGCTTCACATCATCCCCTCGGAGCTCTTTGGTTATCGTTTCCAGTAGATATACTTTCTCAAAATGGTAGGCTCTACTTATTTCCAAAAGTCTTGGTTTCGTTAAATCTTCGAAACGATTGATTTCATCAGGCAATGCGACATTCCTTTTTGCCATCCAATCAATAATTCTTTGCTTCCTCCATGCTGATGTTGGATTTCTAAAGTTGGGATCCAGCATTGTATGGTATGGAGCTTGATCAATTACAATAACTGATTTTTCTGGTATTACAGATAGTACAAAACGAAACCATTCCTCGTAATGTTCTTTGTTCATTTCGTTATGGTAATCTAAAGTAGCAGCTTTCTTATTCCCAACAAAGCACTTTAAGCACCCTTCCAAAAATCCATTTTCGTTTCCAATATGCAAAATTATAACTCTTTGTCCAGATCCAGACGGACGTTTTATTCCGCCCCTAAAACCATTGATTTCTTGTATGCCCCCACGATATTGGTCAAAATTTGCACGTACTTCCGGATTAATGCGTTCAACCCATCCAAACTTTTTTGAATGGTTTGCGCCACACCACGTCTCATCGGTGTGAAAAATATTCCAATCAGTCTGTCGATAGTTCTTAATAGCATTCAAAAACTCTGATCGCTTTGCAGCTACACTGTTTTGTTCCATTAGAATCGGCTTGCTGCTTAATTTTTTATAAGAGAAATTAATTTCTTTCATCCATTTGTACAACGTTGATACGGAAAATTCTGGCAAATCTTCCACATCCCCTTTAAATCTCTGATAAACTTCTTTGATGGTTGGAAATTTGTGTTCCAAATAAAAATTCAAAATCGTTCTTCGCAAGACACCTTGCAGAACCTCATCGAATTTAATTTTCTTTCTACCCCCCATGGGTTTTGGCGGAGCTAAAGTCCGGTATTTAATTCTTCTGCTGTTACTCGTGTCACTGTACGTACGTTAATACCCAAACAATCAGCTGTTCTTTCCACCACTTGATTAATATTAATCTTCTCCAGACCATCACAATACGTTGGCATGTTGAACAACTGAATTATAATAGTTGACGCCGGTTTCTTTTTCACAATGATTGTAATTTTGGGTAGCATTCCTATTTATAATAACTAGTACATTGATTAAAGTTACAAAAACACATGACAACAAAAAATATTTTTGGCTTATTTGTATGTACATATTATTTATATAAAGTGGTGTTTTAACCTTTATCTAATTTCCTTCAAAAATATTTTAGTAAAAACAAAACTTCATTACCTTGATTCCAAAATAAATATTTTCTGCAATATTATTTGTCGTACAATACGCAAGACAAGTACATACGTAAGATTATTTATGAAAGATTTCCTTTTAACCTTTATCTCAGTTCCCCAGAAAATATTTTGCAGTAAACGCAAATTAAACAAAATAACAAAAACCACAACCGCAAAACTTACTATTATTATAAACGATATCGTTCTAATTTTATGTAGACATTATAATAATATGTGTATTGATTTGAAAAATAAATAGATGTCTAATTTACAATGCAAAAATTATCTTAATCTAATTAGGAATAAGTACTAAATGGAAAAAAGATTATTAATAACCGTTGCAATTTATGTACGACAGAACGTAATAAAATAACAACGCTCTGTATAAATACTGGCAGGAGGAAATCTGTTATTATGGTATTTTATCTCACTCTTATTTGGTCGATTTTATATTTATTTTTTTTTAATATTTGTAATTAGATTTTTGAAATTATTTTTCAAGAAGGGTCATTTAGATATGAAAAATTTTCTATTAGTGAAAATTTGTTGACGCTATCTCTATTAATAAACAAGAAAACATAGTTCGCTATTTTTTCATATAAATCTCCAATAAAATGTTTCTTTGTCTGGAAATTAGTAGCATATGAAAGGCAAAGTTTTCTTCTAACTCCTATAAAAATTCCATAGATATATTGCATATACTTTCTGAGAAAAAAATTGTTTAATTAACACGTAAAGGAAATGTCCGTAAAAACGGGTACCTTTTATTACATATCGCCCGATAAAAACAAAAGTATAGTACTTAGAAATGTAATATTTTACTATTACATGTAGAAATAAATTTACTATTTGCTCGTTTTTAAAACATTTAATTTGGATCTTTAGTTTACGAGCAATACGCTTTCAAAGTCAGAGGACTCTAGAAAAAAATGGATAGTAGTTAACCTATTTAAAAACGAAATCATTTATCCTTGTAATTTCATAAACACAAACTGTAATCAAATATCACAAGATCCGTCACAAATTCAAGATCCTAACCCCCAATTAAGTGAGGATACTCAAAACGTCATTTATCAATACAATGTTCTTTCAGATGCACACGCATTCACTGATACTTTCTGTATTAATAATACTGAACATTCAAATTTTGAAAAGCATGTTTCACAGGATAATACTTCTATTACTGAAAGTATTACAAATGAATTAATTTCAAGAGTGCTTTTATTCAACAACCAAACAGAATCAAAATCTCCTACAAACATTCAAAAAACATCACAGTCAGTTAGGGTACAGCTAAAATTGAATCCTAACCAATGTGTTTTAAATCAGAAAATGCAAGAGCTTCCGAAGGCCGACGGTTTGGGGATATCAACCGCCGTATCTTCTACGAAGACTTCCTTGGATCCAGAAAATAATTCCTGGAATCTACAAGCTACAGCACCTCCAGTTCCTGATGGAAATTACATCAGTAACGTTCCTCAAGAACCAAAAGCTACAACACCCGTAGTAACAGCTCCTGAAAAATGTCTTCAACAATTCTCGGACACAACGATGCCGACATCTCTCGTTTCGCCATTGGAACGATGCCATAAGAAGAGATTGTTCTTGGATATAACAGGATTAATATCTTTTTTTCTTTATTTAATTTTGATGTTTAGTTTGTTTTCTCGGATAACCATCAACGAACTTCGCAACAACCTTAACCTTAACCAACAAAATGCTATTGACAGTGCAACAGTGCAATTGCTATTGACCGAGCTCAAATTATCTTATCATAATAGCAAATTCCATTTCGCTAATAAACTTTAGCATTATGTGCATTGTAGCAACTTTGATGAGGTAGAAAAAATGGCAAACCCTAATCGTTATAGTAATTGTTGTTATTCTTTTCCTCCAGAATTGTCAGGACAAATGGCGTAAGAATCAAGAAGATTAGAAAGCAAAATGTACCTTACTTATGATAACACTGAGCTTTGCTCTATTCCATGGCCGATTTTTATATCACATTAATTCTAAAGCATGTACATATTGGAAATGGAAGCACTTGCTATAAGGACCAATAGGGCGAGTAATATTTTTCTTATTCTCCTCTGCTATCTTTCCTACCAAGCTCTATAATAGACATTGGTTGGGTATAAAACGAACGTAAAACTTAAGCCTATTATTGAATTTTTATGAATTGATTTTTGTTAGTTTGTTTGTTTTTGGGCGAGGAATCAGGATGGCGGATCATCCTTCGTACCTCATGGCACCGATTGCTATGATCATTTGGCCGACCCTACTAGAATTTAGCCGAATCTGGGGGAATCCCACCCCCAGTAGGGATTTTTAACGTGCCAAACATCGCATTGACACGGGACCTACAGTTTTACTTCCTATCCGAGAAGAAGGATTTTGTGTATTTTATTTTGTGTAATAATTTCCAAATAAAACAAATGCCCATTGTCTTCAGTGAAGAAATTCAAAGACAGAAATTACTTTACAAAAAGATATTTAAAAAGTTGATGAGACTACCAGGTATATGAGCATTTTACAAAGCCTCGTGATTGGAACAAGTTAGACTTCACACGCCGGAGTAGAAACTGTTAGGGTCTTTGGATTTATAATGTGTTTAAGCATTTAAAACCAGCCAATTAAAACGTTTCGTAATTTTATTGAAATTGGCATTAACTTGGTGTTTTTGATCGAATCTTTTCACTTAAGAACGTCATTTAGACAAAAAGAAACGAATATTGCATTGTCAAATATTTATTAATATCGATCAGTATGCTATACATATTAAGAATGGAATGACTTAATTAGTGAAAACCGATATATAAAGGTAAAAATATCGTATTATTTAAAGCTCTCCATAAATTTCCGGAGTTATTATTATCTGTTTACAATTCACAATTACTTACGCAATATTAATAAACCATTATTAAAGCATTAACCATTAGGCATTAGCATGTGCAGAATATAAATAACGTGAATACATTTCAATAACTTTTCAAAGTTTGAACATAACCTAACCAGATATTATTTCTGATTGCCTGATTATAAAGTAGGTGTTGGCGCGATTCACACTATAACAATTTTGCAAGCTTTAGTTAGTCTTTATTTAGACGAATAGAATATATAGTTTTACGAATATTCATATGCAATGGATTATCTTGTTGCCAATATTTTATAAAAAAATATCTGATTATTCCACTAGAATAAAAGTTGATTTCTCTATATTCATTGGTTTGAAATCTATATATTAAAACACAAACTTTCCTTTTGTTCCAGTTCGTTTGAGTGTTCCACTGGGCCGATTTACGTAATTCTTTTTTATATTGAAGCTTTCGCTGTGTAGATCAGTCAACACTATTTAATTTTTATATATTTTTAATGTTTATATTTTTAATTTAAATAAATATAAAATAATTATATTGAGATGCACGAATCCGACAGTCACTTGGGGCGCCATCTCACTTTGCACGATGGTGGATTTTAGAAGTATTCACGATTATAAAAGTTTGCTGCAACCAATTTGTTATTACTTTACTAGGTTGCGTGGACAAATCCGCATTAGTTGAAAGCCATAATTGAAAAATTTCAATTACAATATTGTCGATTGTTGATGTTTTCTCATATTAACTATTTAAGAATCATCTTAACCCGAGTATTAGAATTAAGAAAAAACTGCTACGCGAATGCTCGATAAAAAGTTGCAAAGAACGAGAAATATCATCGCCAGATACATCTGTAAATTATTAAACAAGTTATAAAAGACGATTTTTAATTATTATAGGTCAATTAATATTTACTAATCTATATATTTAAAACACGGCTCATTTTCGTTCCACTTTGTCCACGAGTTCTACAAGACCGATTTGCTTTATTCTTTTTTATATTAAAGTTTTAACTCTGTAGATTAGTCAACACCTACTTACTTTTTATCTTCTATATATTTAAAACACAAGGCTTATTTTTGTTTCAGTTCGTTTGAGAGTTCCAATGGGTCAATTTACGTGATTCTTTTTTTATATTAAAGCTTTCGCTATGTAACATCCAGTTTATTGCGATATTTTGTAATTGTATTTCACATAAAGATGTGGTAGCAAAAAGCATTAACAAATAAAATAGTAATCAGGTCGGTATTGTAGGAATGTTTAAAGCTTTGCAAGTGGTACCCTTTTGTTATATTACAGAACATAAAACTGATCTCGCGGAACTCCAGAATATTTTCACGAAACCCCAGGATTCCACGGAACACATTGACATTTGCCATTTCAATAAGTGTCCGAAAATATTTCAAAAGTAGCCAAACAATAAATTTTAGAAATTTGCCAACACGATTCTTATGTCATGTTTTTGCAATATGTACTAATAGACGTTTTCGAAAATATTTCAACAAGATCGATTTTTGATTTTATTCTTATCATTTCGTAAGGTAGAATTTCCGTGTGTATGTCTGTAGAATAAACCGGAGGGGAGAGTAAGCCAGAGAGGAAGATATGTTGGAAGAAGTGTAGGGTAAGCTGGGAAAGAGGAGTGCTAGGCTTAGAATTCTCAACTGGTTATGTTTGGTTGCGTTTATTTAAATAATCGCTCACTAATTGTCGAACTGTTCACGAAGATCCAAAGGATTGTAATCACACAACGGACGTTGTAAATAGGGAAGTCCTGCAATGCTTTTGACCGTCATGTCTTGACGAGGTTTCCCTTTTTAGAGCTACTTTTTTATTTCGTAAACCAATGTTACGCGAATAATAATTTTCAATTACAATAAGTCTATCAGAATTAACTTTCTTTTGTATTTTCATAAGCATACCATTTATAAATTTGTTGATTTTTTGTAGAAATAAGTTTTTAAAGTAAATCATAGGGTTTTTTAAACAATTAACCACCACAAGCATTTTTCCTAACCAAACTAGAGAGCGTGTAGCAAAACAAAATAGATTGAAGGTTAACCTTACCTAGTACATTAATATGCCAGGTCTACATTAGACATGAGCTCACCGTTGATGGGGTAGAAAATACTAAACTCATAATTTCGGCAATGTTCACAGACTTTTTGGCAGCTTTCAGGTGCACGAACAAAATTTACAAAATTCTGTATGTATCCTATGCCATCACTTTTGCTATTTTCACTTTGAGTCTATGTCATGAACGAAAGTGAAACAAAAGTCAAAGTTTGCCTTTTATGCATTTTAAAAATACACGCGTAAGATCCCTATTTCATCTTTCCCCTTGGTATAATCATGAAAAAAATTTCATTGAAATCGAACAAAGTCTATCCAAACTTGATGGTGTATCGTGGAATATGTTTAATATTTTCGAGGTGCTTTTTAGTAGATACATAAAAACAACTAACAGAACAAAATTCGTTTAAAATAATCAACAGCGGCGGAAACAAAAAAATGTTACTTAAATATGCAGTGAAAACCAAGCTCGTTTACTTTTTCCGGGTTGCTATTAAAAAAGGAGAAACATTCACATATTTAAAACAGCTTTTGAATACGTTCTTTAACTAAAGCTTGGGTTTCGCTAACCCTAAAAGGTTTTCTGTGTATGGAGTTCAATTTAAATTTCTAGTTTATACTGGTGGATTTGAATTGGATGGGGATCCCTATCTATTTAGGGACTAATTTATTTAACACTCCCTCTGGAGTGCGTAATTTTTTGTCTCAAAGTGACTACCAGTTAATCTTGGCTCGCATTTAAATGTTGAAATGGGAGGAATTTTCATGATCCTTATAATTACATTGGGGTGTAAATTCTGTTTTATCTATTTTATTTTCGAATTTTAGATGTACAATCCTGCAAGGAGTTCTTTGGGCTTCAACCAGGAATTATAAAAAATTAACTCTTTTATACGTTCCAGTTTCTTTTTTCCAAACAAAGATAAAAAAATTAAAATTCCCTCTAACAAATTTACAAGAAAAATAAACCAAGGGAAAATTGTTTTAAAAAATTCCTAAGCGGATGAACGCGCGGAACAATGAGTCGCCATTAAAAGAGAGAAAAGAATTATTATCCAAATTACACGTTACAAACGCAAAGGTATAATAATAAGCTCGACAGGAATCTCCACGTAAAAATAATAAAATCTTCTGTGCTGTTCTCCCTGTGTTACATCCTACCCTGAAAATTGATGTTTGTTGAAAATAACATTATGTAAACGAAACTTTTGTTCTGATATTTCCCACAGGACGAACTCTTCCTTGATATAGAAAGAATTGGGCTTAGTTTTTATTGTGGGCGGCAACATAAGAACCTGAAAACTGTTTAAATAAAATGAAATGGTTTATATATATATGTACAATATTGTTTTTTATTATTTGTGATATTCTTTGCATAGTAGATTTTAAGCTTGGTTCTTCGATTCTGATTTAAAGAGTTTGACATGGAAACTACGGTCTTGTGCTTTATGCGTATATGTTTTAGGTACATGTTTCATTTAATATGAATAGATATGAAGTATCTTGGGGATTATAGTAATGGCTCTATTGGCAAGTGAGGCAAACACTTATTTCCTTTAGTGATCTTAAAAATCCATTATACTCAAAAAGTTGGAGCGATGTAGGACTTACAGGGTAGGCAGGTGGTAACGTGAGCATAAAGGCAAATGAGCCGTGATTTCCCTGTTGACACTACTTATGACAAAACTAATTGAACAAGAACATTATTAAGTATATCGTCTAAAATCTTGAAGGTTGCATGATTCCTAACTTATTTTCTTTTTTACACATGAAATCTCTTCTTTAGAAAATTTCACGAGCATTATATATCTGGGTGTTTAAGGTTTAATTTCTGCATAGAGATTTCTACTATCCCAGAGAATTCATGCTGTTACAGTTTTTATTAGTGAAGGCATTAAAATATTATACTATCAGCAGCTTCTTGTAACGAATAAAAATGATGCCACACGATTGGTCTAGCCCTACGAGCAAATAGAAACAGGAGAGAACATTTCAATGGTCGGGGGTAAGGAACCGACGCGACGGAAGTCGGCCATTATATAAACCACGTTGAGCAGGTCGGGGTTGTTGACGTACGACGTTCGATATTGTCCGTGTCAGGTCGGGGTTGTTGACGTATACAATCGATCGATATTCATCGGGTGCCGGTACCCTCTCTCACTCACTCGTACCCTCTCTCACTCACTCTTATAAACCACTTTTTCTAGCAGTTCCGTCGCGTGGAATATAATGCAATGTTCTCTCCTGTTTCTATTTGCTCGTAGGTCTAGCCAATTGTAACGAATGTAATTTACTCTATAAACATGAAAGTTCCATTCATGGACACCAATTGTAACATTCGAAATTTCACACACACGAAATTATTCTGCATACTGAATGCTTTCTGTAAAGCTCATAAACAAATACTTACTGTAATGCTCCGACGTTTGAGATTTTTTATATCAAATTTTAGTTCAGGCATAGGTCTGATTTTCATAACTTTCTAATTGTAAAGAAAAAAATAACAGGAAATAGACACAATAAAAAAAATATTTGGACGCCATCTGCTTTGATAGTCGTTAACGTCAGCATTCGAAAGCAGAAACGAATACTGGCAATGTTGATTAAATTGAATTAATAGTCATGTTTGGTTACATTAATGTTAAAATAGTTAGGATACCTTAAAGACTTTCACAAGTGAATGGTCTAATATTATTATGGTAAAATTTAATTTAAATGTTTGTTTATTCATAAATAGAATATTCCATTATCTCCAATGACAATAGTAAGGTTTTGATAATAATACCTTAATAAAAATTCTTAGAAAGGAACACACAGTACATTGGTTTACAAGAAATGTTCAAAAAATGATACAGATAAATTTCACATTTACATAATCCTACCTTTAGTAAATAAGTATGCTTAAGTCCTTGATACAACAGTAGAATTTTATAATTCTTCAAAATGTCACAAACAACACTTGCACAAAAAAATGACCTTAATCCACTTAAACACTAGGTATATTACCTCAAGTTATAGCTACAAAATGTAAAGAACTTTGAATTTTGGTAAAGATGCTGCAACAATGAACTAAAATTTCTTAAATGATGTTATGAAAATTATTTAGAAAATAATTCGATACTAATCCACGATAATAAAACACTTAAACTGCAATAGTTCCAGTAATTGATTTAATAGTTACAAAATTTATTCATTAACCAAATTTCGTTATTAAAAGATTGTGTCATTTCGACGTAATTTTTGTAGAGCTAACACAAATTCTGCTAATCCACTATGTTACTATTAAAACGAAACCCCCCAAAAGTAAGGATTATTAACGTTAAAATTCCGAATGCTGTAACCGATCTGCTTAAATTTGTAACTAATAACTCTAAATTAAACCTTGGTTCGTTCATCTAAACAAAAAGCTTTAAAATTCAATTCCAGATCAAATTTTCCTCACAACTTTTTTAAACTCGGATAAACCGCATTATTTGTGTTGATTTATTAACACCGAAAATTAAACGATAAATTGAAGCAAGTAAGCTTCCTGTATTGCACGATAATACACAAAACCGCATTAGCGCAAGTAATTAGTAATTGCAACTTTATTCCATACATAAAACTTATAATTTTAGGAACGCCAACTATCATGATGATTTCGCCGAGGGCCTCCCAGAAGAGAACCCCCGCACTCGACTCTCTAAGTGAAGCTTCAATCTGCACTGTATGATGTTCTATTTAAGACTGTCTGTAGGGTTGTGTCAAGAGTATGGTCGCGCCATAATCTTTTTAAGAAAAGAATTTAAAACTGGCCTATCCGAGAAGAGTTGATATTTCTTCGACCAATGGGAGAGCAGAAGCGTAGAAGCTTCGAGAACATTCTAAGTAATTTCAAGGGACTTCACCTCAACTAAAATCTGCTTACCGACGCTTTATCAACTATATATTTTTTCGTATGCCTTCAGATAATTTTGTTTATGCACAATGTCGATAAGCATAAACAGGAAGCCATAAATAAAAACTAAATACATTTTAGGAACTGAAATCCTTTGTAAGAAAGGCGGTATTAGTTTAAGATATTTATAAATTAAATTTTATCAAGGTTCTTTTCTACGAAATAACTTTTATAACTATGGGAACGTCTTGAACTGAACTTTAACATTTACAAAGACGTCAACATGTTGCTTTTGGAAGCATTATTCTAGAAGGAATTAAAACATTTTAGGGTGACCCCCGGCATTTTAAGAAAGCACTATTTAAAATAAACTAAAGTCTGCAGATTTTTATCTCAACTAAAATGTATTGAAATACGCAGGGCTGGACTAAGATTATTTGCTGTTAATGCGTATAAAATTAAATTTCTACAAAACTGAAAATTTGAGTACGTTACACTTTAAGTGTAGAAAAAGCATTCAAACTTCATGTGAGTAAGATAAACTCACTAAAAACAATTTTGTAGCAAATATTCTAATTTTTGTATCCAAAAGAGTACTATTAATGACATTTAGAAAAAGAATAAACGAAATAGGCTACGTTTTTAACAAGATAAAGTATAAACAATTCTTAACTAATGTCCAAAAACGTAAAAAACTGCAATAGACATCATCTTGTAACAAGTAAAATGTATTTGACACTACTGGGCATCAAAGCGTAACATACAAAATCTATCAACAAACTAAATGCATTCGCAGTCTTACAACTAGGCATAAGATTGTAATACTTATGTTAGGTTTAAGTTCTCATTAAAATTCTTTTCGGGTATGGCAAAATTGAAAGGTTAGCTGATTCAAATGGTTGCTTATGAGTGCCGGCTTGTTTGAAATTAATGTTCACAATTCTGCACTTTATCGTTCACTTTTTCCCCAACATAAGAGCAGAGTTTTAAGCGGTTTATATTGAGACAAACAGGCAAAACATGATGTCTCAAGAACATTTATATAAAAAATAAAATAATATTTGGAATACCTTCGGAAGTCAAATTGAATTTACTACTATTAAATTCTTTTCCACCTTTTCAAAACTAAATAAAAATTTAACAAATTTATTTTACTTCGCTATTGCTAGTATTGCTAAAGTTAATATAAATTGTTTAAAATATTGCCAATTATTTTAATTCACACAAAATTTACTTAAGATTTTCCATATAATTAAAACACATTGACCTCGAATTTTATGATACTTATTAATTTCTTTTTTTTAACTCTAATTCTTTAATTATTGCAAACTAATCTTAGTTTTTTATACAATTAAAGTTGAAATAATTTAAAGACTATCGCTTACGTTTTTATTATTCAACCAACACTAATAATATTCTTAATAATTAATTGAATAATTACTGAAACAATTCTTCAATTTTTACGTTTTCCATTTAAGGTAGATAAGATTGATAAACAAACACGTTGCTAAGGATAAATACATACAGAAAATCTTTTCTGTATGTATTTATCCTTAGCAACGTGTTTATTTATCAATATTATCTACCTTTGATAATGACACAAAGTGTCGAAACAATATTGTCAGGTTAAGATATTAATAAAACTTGTGAAACTTTAACTAATCTTTGTATTTATATTATATTTCATGATTATGGAGTTCCACAAAGTAAGGCTGGAGACAGTAAACGCTAAAAAAATATTCAAATGTCTATTTATCAAAATACAAGTAGATTTCCTATATAGTATAGCTTCATATAAAGGATTTATTAAAAAACAGGGTCTATGTATGGTGTTACACGTCGTAATAAAAGTAGAATGAACTTAAAAACGTTTAATTAAAACTACTAATAAATAACAACTATAACAAATGAATATACAAAATTGAATGATATGAATATTGAAAATTGAATGCTGTTTTCTGGTTGAAATTGCAATACTGAATGCCGCTGCGGGCCAGCGGCTGTGCTACCCTTCTTGAATCGTTGGGGTGGTAGTGGTGGTAGCTGAAATACCTAATGTACCCAAGTACAGTTAAGGCTGTACCGTACAGTCTAGGACAACTCGGCGCCGACAATTTGGCGCGGAAAATTCGGTCCAGATAATTTGGCGCCGCCGATTCGGCGCCGAGACAATTCGGCGCCAAACATCCCAGAGCAGAGTTTTTGTAAACACAAGTTTACAAAAAAAGCAAAAACTCATGTTATACAATACAGCTCTAAATACTACGAAACTTTAATAAAAATATATATAAACAAACTCTCTTGATAATAGGGACTATCCTCAAACATCGTGTGAAACATCGCAAATTGTGTCGGAATTGGTCATCAAATAGTAGCAAGAATAATTTCAGAATTAGTTTAATACCTAACTGAAACCTTGAGAGAACCTCTAACAAAGTAGAAGCTTAGCAAAAAAACGATCATTTAGCAATTAGTACAATGAATTAGAACAAAATAAATTTCGTAATTGTTTAAGGTGATGAATTTTAGAGATCATGCAAAATAGACAAATTTCGATGTTCAAATAAAGAACCTAATCACTGCCTGTTACTTAAACTTCGCGAAAGATAATTATTCTTTTGTACCAGTTTAGCTGTAAACTCTCTTGGAACAAGTGGCGTTGTGCTTTTCCCACTTGTAAAGTTTGAATTATAATAAAAAATAAAAATTATTTGAATTATAATTTTCCTCTTTGAGTTTTTAAGTGGATACAAGCTTAACATGTCCTGTTTATATGGTTTGTTGAACATAGGTAAATTTGTCAACACAGGACATCCCAATTTATTGGGATTTAATCTCTGCATTTCCAGGTATACTTCTAAACTAATTTATTCATAAGGGTTAATTCTAACAATTCCTTGTTTTGTAGGACGATCTTACCTAGTTAAGCACATATAGAAGACAATTTCTTATCTCCGTGCGCATATATTGTTCAAGCCGATTTCACCTTTTTCGGCATTTTATAGTGATAACTTTTTAATTATTTACAGAATTCTCTTTTAGGCTCCTTTAACGCGCTACACTTTCACGATACGTTTTGTCTCTTCGTTACGCATCTTCATTACGCATCTTCGTTACGCATCTTTGTTACCCTTTCTGAAAGTTTCACTCTGAAACGTTGAGTTTTGCTTATCTATCTACTATAATAAACTATCTAAAACATCAAGTGTTTTTATCGATTTCAAGATACATACGTCAAGAAGACAGGCTACACAACATCCTTCTCTACACAAATTACTGGTAATCTTTTAATCATTTTAATAAAAAATGTTTCCCTAACTTCTAGGATTTCTATTAAACATAAACTTTCCTATTGTTTTGTTTTGGTTATATTGGTTGCGTTTACAAAGTTGCAAGATTTACTTAAAAGTTATCTTTTCTGCAGATCTCGTACATATAACTATCAGAGTTCTTGTTAGAAAATATGAAGTTGATTGATTGATGCTGTTTTGTTTTAATATTTAAGAACTGTTTGCTTATTATTATAAAATACACATTTATTTGAATTCTGTTTAATTATACTTTGGAGATTAATTTTAAATGTTTATAATGATATTGGGGTTCTTTGTAAAATAATTACAATCTGATTTTTTGTGTCAACTATTATAATTTTAACTAAATTCTCTAATATTTACCTTTGTCTGTTTATTATTGTATTATTTGAATAAATCTATTTCTGGTTTTTTATATCCCATGTCTTTTATTTTTATTATGGCTTATGCTGAGATCAAACGCCGGCTGTTATCTTGCAACAAACGTTTGCCGCCAGAATTTAGTAAAGTTTCAGATTAATCAAAAGATTTTAATAAAGCGGGACTTCTTATCAACACCGCGAGCTAGCCGGTCAGGAAGTTCCCGTTATAATTCCAGGGAAATAAGCGGGTCCGAGTTTTCGCATACTTTTTCCATACATATACATATTACTATGAATATGTATGGATTTAAGAGTTTTTTTATTTATTTAAACAAAATTACATAATCACATAAAAAGAACAAAATTGATACCAAATTAAATGTTAAAGACATTCATAAATAAATTACTAATTACAAATGAAAGCAAGTCTAAAAATTAAACTGATTATTTATTAACAAATTAAAAAATTATTTAAATGGATAATCCTTTCATTTATTATTTTAATGGAATATCTCAACGAAAATTACTTAAATTTGAAAATATTATCTATACCACAAATCTACTTTCTATAATTATTAAAATGTAGGTATCTAAATTAAATTTCATTATACTTTGATTCAATAACTCACTTTTTCTTTTTAAATTTGACTCCACGTATATCTCATCTCTACTTAGGTTCATACAATTCTGTTAAAAATTATTCTGAAATTTCCATACAATTCAGATTTTACATAACCCGATTATTATATATACACTTTCAATAATGCAAAAATTAACTGTATAAACTTATATAAAAGAAAATTCCGAGTTCAACCATATACAACACCTTGTTTCAAAAAATAGAATAATACCCTTTATTCTAATGTCGACGAAAGAACAATTTCCTATTACTAATAATTAACTTAATTTCATAAAAACACCTTTCTACACATTCCTTTCTCCACAAATTTAAACATTTAGTCAACAGTAATATTCCAAGTGCATGTAAAATAGCCGAATAAATTTTGACGTTTTGTGTCAGAATGATTTGCTCAGAAATACGTCGAGCAAATTTATCCGCGCAGCAAAATTCCGAGTGCGTAGCCCGAGGGATTTTGTGCGAAAAAATTTTCAAGACGTATTTTTTTAGAGCAAGACATTTAGCGATAAAACTGCGCCGTGTATTCATGTGTAGTACCAACACCACCTATATAACTAACGCCTCACAACATATTGTAAACGTCATAGTGACGTCACATACAAAAGGCAAAACAGAAAACAAGCAAAAGACAGTCTGTACTAATAAATAATAGTATTATGTCAATTTGTGTAATTGTAATTTGTATATGTATAGCATATTATTAGCTTGTATAATTAATATAATGTAGGACTAATAAAGTTTTTTAAAATGGTAAGCAAGTGTTGTGTTATTGTGTACCCGGTGCAACAGTAATTACAACGAAGAACAAAAAATGCACGTGTTATTTAAGTTTCCGAAAGACGACGAATCACGAAGAAAGTGAATTCATAAAATTCACGAAGAAAATTGTATGCCACCGAATTATTCTGTAGTGAGTTATTAGTTTTTATTTGGTTTGCTTTTTACCTGTTTCGTAAGATGCTAACAAGTTTTATTAAAGAGGATAATAATTGTTTGATAAAACTGATGGTGCTCTGGCGTCTGTTAATATTCTAGGAAATCTTTTATTTTTGGTAAAATAAGAAAGCCTATTAGCTAAGACTTGAATGTAAAATAAAGAATAAAAGATTCGGGAATTGCCTCTTTGTCGTGAAGTCACTATGTGGTTGGTAGGCCTTATTATATAGGTGGTGTTGATAGTACGATAGTACTCCCACTTTCAATTTTTGTTTCAAAGGTGTCAACGGAGCACCCAGGCTGCAAAATTTTCTAATATTTAGCCACTCCCTCGTTCCAAAGTCGCTAGCGTGCTTTCAACAGGTTCAAGTTGCTATACATTCGTTTACACCTTCAATACAACATATTTTGTATGTTGCAGATAATTTATAACATTAAAATTGAACTAAACTTTATTAAGTTGAAAAACGCATAAACGATCCCCAAATCGTTAAGTTATTAGAAAAATTATCTATTATTCCATAAATCTGGATTCCCGCATATCCTTTATTTGCCTAAAGAGTTTTTGTGTGCATGTTAGCTTTAATTAACTAAATTTGTTTTCATTAAGAAAATCTTTTTTACAATTTATTATTTTAAGGTGACGTTATGCAACCATTCAATCGGGAAGTTATAGAATTGCATAAAATCTGCCTATTAAATATTAGAATGAGAGTAAATTCTGCCTAGTGTGATCAAATATCATGACAATATGTAAACAAATTGAGTGGTATACTTCAATATTCGGTAGCCAGGCTAGATATCTGACATCTTGTTAATTGGAGACGCAAGTGGTAGTTATAGGTTATAGACCACGATAACTTTAAAAACAGACCTCAAAAGATTAATGTGGCTGCAAACTAAGTATACTAGCTGCTACCCACAGAAAATGTTATAAGAGACTTGAAGAGAAAATTAGAAAAGATTTCCAGCCTTACAGCGTAAGTAACACAATTGAATACACCCTTCTACACACAATCACATCCCACAAACCACCACAATGGTTTCACAAAGCGTATCTGTACGTCTCCCTTCTGCACTACCTGTAACACTCTTTCTCGAGTTTTCGGATTTTCTCCACGTTTTCTCCGTGGATATTTTAAACTGATCCTTTAAACTAACAACGCTGGACTTTAGACAAGCATAATACTATACTGCTGTATTACTATAAATAATCCTAAAATTTAACAATGTTAAATAAGACAAGACTAAATACAAACTACTTTTCTTCTTTAGTATAAATGCTACCCTAGAAGAGAAATTAAGTGAAAAATAAATACCTACACTTGTTTAGCTACTTAAGTTTTCTTTGATATCTTCCAGTTAAATATAATGTTCTCAATAGAGCTTATAATTTTTTATTCCATTATTTAGCTTATAAAGTTATAAATTCCGACTTTTCCATTATTTTCATTCAATTATGTAAAGTTTCCAAAAATCCAAAACATCAATTTGGCATTTACAAGAAGTATTTATTCGGGTCCATAAACAAACAGGCCGAATTAAAATAACGGCTTGCTTACGCAAAATTGAAAGAAAATAATGAACCAACAGAAGCTAAACGATCGAAATTTGCATCCCCCTACTGATTTATGTTCTAGTAAATTTGTTCGTTCCGAATGGTTTTAATTATATCGGTATATTAAAGACAGTCTCTGTGTTATTACAAGCTATTTCTGTTACTATTACGTTTAAATGGAATGATTAAGCGACGGTATTAATCTTAATCACGGGTGGTAACCTACTTTTTCGCCTTTTAACGAATACTGCCCCTCTCATAGCTGGAAGGTGTGTAATTTAAAATAATTTTTAAATGATGTCTGAAAGACAAATCACTATCCTCGTACTTTGCTTTCGTTAGAGGAATAAAAGGAAGACGAGATTTACTTCCGTTGCGCTTGTTTTCTTAATAAAATAACGTTTGCTCACGAGTAGATGCCTTATACAGAATTGACCTTTAAAAAGTAGTTCGGTAGAGGTGGTAGGACGAAACTACCTGGTGTAAGCGTGTAACTATTGGTAAAAAATGTACATTTTGTAGCTGTGACCAATTGGTCATATTCCTAAAATACTATTGTATATAACAGTGTGTCGTAATACATAATGTAGATTTAAGATTTTCAATGTCAATTTTCTAACCACTTCAATATCCCACATGTAACAGTAACGTAACAACTGTTACGTAACTGTTACGTAACATAACAGTGAGGACACCACATAAATGTTGACCATATCAAACGATCCTGTCGATCAGTTGAGCACCAACATGTTATTTTCAGAAAGATTAATCTTCAGATTGTCTTCTTCTACCTAGTACCTACCTATTTATCGGTGACCTTTTAATAACTGTTTAGGATATGCGACCTCGTTTCTTATCCGAATATACCTGAAAGGTGTCTTACTAGATTTTGAGTAATCATTGAAAATTTAAATCATTGGTTTGTAAGTAAATCAGTTTTCAGAACAAAGAGACACACTTTTATGCAAATCGATAAAACAGACCAGTTGCAACAAGATAATCAAATAAAACTTGATATGTGGGAGTTGGGAAGATTCTGTGGTCGACATTAACTTGGTGTTACTTGAGTTTGGTAATTCTAGAGGGCATTAGCTACTCTTCTTCTTTATAGTACGTTTGATGTTAAGTTTCTTATGAAATTTCAGATTTACAAAGCTGAATGCAAAATTAATTCTTCACAAAAAAAGATATTTGATTCAACGTTGATAAAGTGAATTCTTTCTAAGGAAAACACATCTAAACGTTTCAAAACTATCAAAAGAATACGTATGCATTATTATATTATTATCTCATGCAAGTAAATAGATAAGTTTATCCATAAAAGTTCTACATCTCCTACTACCACCGATATACTATGCGATCTAGATCTACGATTACTTAACAGTTTACTTTTCGGCAAGTCGCGTTTCGATCGACGACTATGAGAAATGTGCACTTGTTGCAATGTTGGTATCAGTAGTCAATTTTCGAAATTCTTTCATTCTGAAGAATAGCAAAGTTTCTTTTCTTCTATAATCGTTTTAAATGCAATAACAAGTAACATAGATTTGCTCTATTAATATCGGGGGATGGTAAAAAAGGGAACAGTATTATATATTTACTTACCAATATTAATACCATTACTATAGTACCTACTCCGATTACACTAATGTAAGTAATAGTCAGTTTTAACGAGTTGTAGTTACATTTGCCAGAGCGACTGTACTGTGTCATACCAAAGTGAAAGAAACGAACTGTGGAACACAATTAGCGCTACATTTAAAGGTACCAAACGTAAAGGCGCCACAACAATAGCCAAACCAAAAGCGCGACAACAAAGGTGCTACATTTAAATGTGCTGATGTCAAAATGTACCACATTAAATAAAGACTAAAGTACTTCAAACTATTTAATGAGCGTTAATAGTAACCTAACCTAACTAATTGATCAAATTTGATTACAATCCGATAAAGACTTCAATAGAACGTTTTCGTAGAAAGTGTTATGCACGCAATTTTTCTGAGCAGTCACAGCACTTTTGCGTGTGGCATATTTTGGCATTGGCACCTTTAAATCTAGCATCTTTGTTCTGACGCTTTTGTAGTGGCGCAATTGTTGTGACACCTTTAAATGTAGCGCAAAATGAGTGCTTCAGCAAAATAATCCGACTGTACAAAGATAACCAATGATCGAAGGGAACCTTTATCTGTCTCTGTGGACAATAATAATTACTCTTCCATATTCAATTAAGAAGGTACTGTAGTTTTACAAATAACGTTGCACGCTACAATTGACTGAAACTAACATACATATTTTATCTGATTTAGCAAATCTTAAAAACCACTAAAATCCAAAAAAATGTCAGTTCTGATGACAGTATTAGTGCTAATGACTATACATTTAAATATGAAATTCAAATATATAACTTGTACAATGTGCATTGCTAAAATGCTTTTTATTTATTTTATTTTATTACTAAATATTATAGGAGGCACATAATTACAAACACAGCATTCCAAAAGACAATTGCTTACTCCTACTCTTGAACTCATCAGTAGAGGAGGTTCAACACCTCTCATCCGCCGGTCTACTTATACCGGGTAGCTATTAAAAAACGAATCCTGTTTCAATATTCATATCTCCGGAAAACATTTAGATATCGATTTGGAATTTCGTTTCCTCAGAGACGATTATTATCCTCAAGATTATTAAATCATGCATACCAAGTTTCATAAGCGTATGTCTATAAACAACGAAATCATTAAATGTTATATTCTACATTAAAATTAACGATTACACGTTGCTAATTTGTTAATCAGCTTAGATCAAAGCAGGCTTTTGTTAAAACAAATGGGTTTATGAGTGACATTTATAGAGTTAGTTGTTGTATTGTCATAAGTTTGGTTACATTTTCTGCCAATTAAAGTTCACTTTTCTTGTGAATCTAGCAAGTCTGTGTTAAGTCTGACTTAGAGGTAATGGCAAGTGCGAGGAAAACAATAAAAAAAATAGTTTTGAAATATTTTGCCGTCTAATTGCACGGTTTATACATAGCAATAGGCCATCTCTTTCCTGGGGATTCTCTTAAAATCCTCTTGCCACGCTAAGGAAATTACATCTAAGTTGCAATTACCTCTAAGTCGGACTTAGTTAAAAAATAGCCGCTCTCACAAGAAAATTAAAGTGAATTAAATAACACCAAATCTAGCCAAACTTATGACAACGCAACAAGTACCTAATATAACTCTAAGTGTCATTCATAAACCCATTTGTTTTGACAAAAGCCTGCTACGATCTAAACCGATTATCAAATTAGCAACGTGTAATCGTTAATTTTAATGTAGAATATAATATTTCATTATTTATAGATATATGCTTATGAAATTTGATATGCATAATTTTCGATCTTTCGTCCCCAACGAAACGAAGTTTCAAATCAATATCTAAATGTTTTTCGGAGATATGAAGATTGAAACAGAATTCGTTTTTTAATAGGCACCCGGTATAAACCGTGAAAAAAGATTCATGTCAAAAGGTAACGACATTTATCAACGACATTTGTGTTTTACGGTGGTTTCGCTTTGTACCTAGACTAGACGTATAACAGTTTTATATCTAATAATCTCATAAACGGCTTTAGTTGGAAGAATTCTGACTATTTATAATATTTGAAATTCTGCACATTTCCTAATAGTACAGTCAAGCGGGTAACATACGACACAGGTTGTTGCCGATAGTAAAAGGTTATTTAGGCCTCTTTCACAAGCTAACAATTCTGTATAAAAGCCTGTTATATCGTAATACAGAAAGAGATCTATTTATTGAATAAAATCTGCATAAACAGAACAAAAATTAAGAATTAAATATGTTGCACTTAAATGCGCAAGTTATGTAATCAATATTATAAAATATTTTGGTTATGCTAATAATAATAATAATAATAATAACGACCACCCCCAATAACCTGTTGGGTACACTTATTCTTATTGTAACAATTATATTTATACATGAAATAAATAAAGATTAGTAGAAAGTTTCACAGTATTTATTAAAATATACCCTGACAATATTGTTTCGACAGCTAAGCTGCCATTATCAAAGGTAATATAAATACATATAAACAAACACGTCGCTAAGGTAGATACAAAAATAGGTAACTAGATAAAAAGATAAAAATAATCAGAATTAAATATCTAATACTCCCAGTAACGGAGAATTACTGAGCTCAAGTTGTTCATTCATTAAAGCTACCCTGAGTTTGTGTTTGTATATCTCAAAGGCTTCTAAAATGTTATATTTTAATAAATACTGTGAAACTTTTTACTAATCTTTATTTATTTCATTATTATGGAGTTCCACAAAGTAAGACTGGAAACAATAAACAATATTTATACATGTATGTATAAAAATTTACCTGTTGTCATTAAGAATCACACCGCCCTATACCACGCACAAGTATGTATTTCATACTTCAGTGATTTGGCTATGTTAATTGCAAATAACAATTATAACGCATGTTCATTTAAATTCGTAATCTAGCAACCTTTGGAATTTTAATGAAAGAAGACAGAGCGACAGATATAATACGTCGCAGATAGAGACAGGCAATAATCCAAAGGTTGCTAGATTACGAATTTAAATGAACACCCGTTACAATACAATACAACAATTATACAATACAATAAAAAAGTATGCATATTGTATGTAGCTATAATTAAATACTATATTAAAGGTTTTATAGTGCTCAATATGGATCGAAGGCCTCTCTTCTCTAGATGTTAAAAGTTTATATTAACAACACGACGCTGTTTCCGGCCGACGCGACGTGACCACTCCCTGACGCCACTGTTTTTCAATCGTTCAACGTGGTCGCAGAATGACTACATGCTAAACCACACACGACCTGACATTATTCAAAGTCAGAACACAAGAAGGAAAATCCACGTGATGAACATCTTCAATAAAAGGAGCCGAATCAGCCAAAGCAACGCTGGTGTTTTGAGTGAACAGTACACGAGTCGTTTCGATGTGTAGTATTAATAATCTTGCATAGATAAGTAGCAAAGTATAGACAAATATTATTTATCAAACTGGCAAATTGTATTTTATAGATAAAATACTCGCCTTCAATCAATACAGCTAAACCGCCCAGTAGAATTATCGGTATAATTTTTAACTTGTACGGCGAAATTACCGCTATAATTCTGTAAAGATTCTCACGAGGGAAATATTCATTTAGATTAGCAATAATAATAGTGAAATGAACTAAATAAACCAAACTTACACTGATATAGCTTTCAGTTGTAACTAATGTTCAGCACTTACATACTTAGTATAACTAGGTTAGCAATTGATTTGAGGATATACATCAGATTTTACTTAGGGCCAAATTAACTATTAACATTAATGAAGTAGAAATATTCAGTAATATATCTAAATACTTATTTATTTATTTATTTATTTATTCATTATGACTAAAATTCTTCTGACCGTTCTATTATAATTAAACCAGGACTGCCTCCTTTATTACTAAAAATTTCTCTATTCGAGCTTCATAACAAACCTGGAGCACTATGAATAATTAGGCAACCAAGAAATCTTAAAATTACAATACGAATTGTAATCCTTTACAAAGCTTCAGCTAACCGGATCTCTTCGTTGGTTAACTTGGGTTAGGAGTTCTCTGAAGGCACCTTTCATTTGAATAAACAAAACTGTTTTGCCGCCATTTAGTTTCGCGGAGTAAATGAAAACTTGAATATGTATATGAAAATAGGAATATGTTAGTTTTAGTTAATTAGGATTGCGTTTAATGAATGTATGTAATATGTAGTTACAATTGCATAATAAATTTCATCAAAGTGTAGGTTATTTATTTAAAAGCATGTGTCATTTTTAAAATGAAATTTCTATTATTTATTATATTTGCATGTTCTGTTACAATGTGTATTTCAGGATAAATGCATTTCTGAGCATTTATTTGTAATAATTATTTAATTGTAATTTATAACAAGCAGGCATGTAGCCAGGGGGGAGCTCGAAATGCTGAAGCCCCCCATCCCGAAGCATATATACGATTTCTAATTTTTTTCACTTTAACGTTTATTTTATTGTATAAAAAGTTTTTTTGTAATAATTATATTTGATTTAATATATTAGCCCCTCCAGAAAGAAAACTCTGGCTACAAGCCTGATAAAAAGGCAACTACGCAATTTGATATTCAAAGATTAAGTATATACATAAAACAATTCATAAATTGTCGAATGTATCCAAATTATTCGATTTAATTTTTTAATCGGGATAAGAACCCGAAAAAGTCACTATTTCTGTTTACTTTATTTCGTATTTATACTTCCTGAAGCAGCATCATTTTAAATTTCATTTATTTAAATTGTTAAACTAAATTTTTAAATTTTTGTCTGGACATGTGCTTCTAAAAGTGATTTGTGTTGCTAAGTTCTTCTGAACTAGTATTGCACCTTGTAAGCTATGTATTATATTTACTTATATTCCAAACATTCGAAATGTTTATTTGTAAAAAGTTCAGTTGATTGCATTCCATGATTATTTTTATTTGAACGTACTTTTACTCCATTATACATATAAATTTTGAATAATTATTCAAAAGCTTATTTCTACTAGAAGCTCATTTCGCTTAAAAAGTTTTGAGTTTTTAAATACTTTCTAAACTTCGTTGTTTATTTGACTCGTTTTATGTTATTCTGTTATTAGGTTTCCTAGGGTTTCTTAGCTACTCTTCATATATACCCCGTGCCCTTATGTGATTATCGCAGAACCCAGAATAAAGGGTGCTGCTTATTGGAGCGGATCAGTAGCATTGCATTTTTAAAGAACTGTACAAATGTAGTACTTCTGTCTTGTTTAAAATCATTAATTTACTTCAAAACTTAAATTACTTTTCCTTTAAATGTTCAATTAAAAAACACATTTACATAATACTATTTTTCCTCCTGGAAAACAAAAATGGTTATTTCTACTAAGTTTTTCTAAGTTGTCGATTGTAGAGTTTGTTGAAAGCCTAATTAATATTTCAAATACATATTTTTACTAATATAGAGCTAGCAAGCTTACTGTTTCTGCAATAAGGTAGTCGATTTTCTTAACTATACATTAGTTATGAGACATTTACTATAAGTGTATAACAACTAAACGTGAACCCTCCATATAGCCTTCTTACGTTAAGTAAACGTAAACAAACTCATTTCAAGTAGACCAGAAACGTTCAGAGCGCTCAATGCCACGCCTTGGCCACGCCCATCGATTATTTAGCGAATTTTGAACATTCCTGTAGTACGGTATTTTGATATTTTTTGTTTTAAGGCGGTGGTGCAACTAAAATTAATTAAATCAATTTAATTAAGTAAAATTAATAATAATATAATAAAATTAATTCAAATCTATTTTCCTATTCCCTAAAGTATCACCTGTGTATTCTTTCGCTCAGCTTATCTTCTTGATACTTTTATCGGTCTTTTTTTGTATTTTTTCTATTACACTCATCCTGTAAAATCGTTGTATTTATTATATTACTTGTTATTTCTTCGATATCAATCACCCAAAAGTGGAACCACTTCAAAATTTTAATGTAACGCGCCTACCAACATGGGGAGATGTCATTGGTCGTTCGCTGTTTGTTCTTGAAACGATTCTGGTTCAGTTCTACTTGAAGTAAGTAAATATATTTCAGATCGATTGATTGCCATTTAGAATGCTCAGACCCGGCGACAGAGGGTCTACGGGTACAGCTGTACCGGGCCCTGAACAATAGGGGACCCCATGTAATACGTAATCCGTTACATGTAATACCTCTATAATAAAAGATAGCATTTGCTTTAAAAATTATAAATTTTTATTACGAAATATAGTAACGAAATAGGTAGGTTAATGATGTCGATCTCTTTAATTTTCGGCGCCACTCCGCAAACAACGCTTCGGACACGCGGGAAAATTAGGCACCGAGCTGTCGTTCGCTGCAGCTCGTGCAACGCCGACGCGCACTACGAGATCACCGACTGACCATTCCAAGCACGTTTCCTGCATTAAGAGTAAGAAGGCTCATTTAAAGTTAAAAATGCTTTGTTTCTAGCAATAAATAATTTTAAAAAATTTTCATTCTTTTATGATATACCTATACTTAAGTGCCCATTTATGACCTCGTTCGGTATTCCAGATCTATTTACTCGAAGAGCTCGGTTTTTATAGTTTCCATTATTATGAAAGATTGTAACTACAGCAACAGAGCAAAAAGAGCCGTAATGTCGAACGCACTGTATATAAGTAGCAACGCTTCCGCTAAATAACCGTTTATGTGATTGTACATAGTAACGGCCGCTAAAGTTCAAAAGCGTACGTTAAGAATTTTTAACGGCTGCATTTTATTTATCAACAATACTTTTATAACATTGTCACTATGACAATCACAACCTCGATCCCCAAGCACGTGATTTTTGTTTTAAAAATGTAACTATAATACAAAGGATAATTAACAGTTATTCAGGAAATAAAAGTAGAATTAACTCACTTATATCCCAAAAAAAAGAATTATCAATAATAAACAATTATACTGACTTAATTAAATCGATGATTAATTAATTAGTCTCCATGTTTAAAGTAATGTACCTTAACACAAGGGATAATTAACAGTTATTCAGGGCTGTTCCGTTTATGTTTAAACAAAAGGGAGATTGACCTATTTGTGTTGTTTATTGTTAGTATTTCGTTCTCAAAGAGAATGTCAAGGTTACCTTATAGCTAAACAAAACTTTCCCTAATGCAATAATAAAGCATTGTGTGAATGTAAACACCCCATTTCTTTCAGTCATCACTCATTCTTAATACACAGACTAATATCACAAACATTTTTTTTACTTCCTACTTACTACGCTAATAGTATAACGCTTTAGTCTTCGCTTTGCCGGTTTTCTCATGAGGGTCTTTGCCAGTTCGTTGGGATGTTACTGTATCCTCTCTTCATATTTTTGGCTGAAGTTTGATACTTCTTCCTTCACAGTGGGTATTTGGAGATCATTTCCTATATAGTTGTTTGGTGTATACCAGGATGCATTAGTTATAACACGGAGAACTTTTGATTGGAACCTTTCCAGGATTTCTAGGTTGGAGTTGGAAGCAGTCCCCCATAGTTGTATCCCATAGCTCCAAATGGGTTTTAGGATGGTCTTGTAAAAAAGTATTTTATTTTGTAAGGAAAGTTGTGGTTTTCTACCAATAAGCCAGTATAGGCTACGAAGTTTCAGTCCAAGCTGTTTCCTTTTAGTGAAAATATGTTTTTTCCAGATTAATTTCCTATCTATGTGCATTCCTAGATATTTCGCATCTTGTTGTTGATAAGGCTGATGGCTATATAGTGACACTGATAGGCAGTTTCCTTTTCGGTTTGTGAACGTTACATGCATTGATTTTGTTGCATTTGCTTGTATACGCCATTTTTTAAGCCTTTTTAAATATTGTTCAGGTTCATCTGCAGTTTTTGTGATGCCTGGTTGGGATCTTTATGAACTGATAGTACAACAGTGTCATCAGCATATATAGCTGTCACAATTCCCATGCTTGTGGGTAAATCTGTCGTGTACAGTAGATACAACACTGGTCCGAGAACGCTACCCTGTGGAGCTCCAGATTTGACAGGAAAAAATGACGCGTACGCATCTTGATATTTGTCGAGAAAATGGCGATCTTCTAGGTAGGATTTTAGGGTTAGGAAGTAGCTAAGAAGAAGGATTTTTTTAACTTTTAGAAGAGGCCAATGTGCCAGGCTGTCGAAAGCCTGTGAAATGTCCAGAAAATCTGTGGAACAATATTTCTTGTCTTCTAGTGCTTGACTTATATTTTTACAAACTCGATAAATATGCTCAGTAGTTACATATTTCGGTCTAAAACCAAATTGGTGAACTAGTATGAGTTTACGAGCTGTTAGGACTGGCTCTATTCTTGAGAGTATTAACTTTTCTAGAACTTTGGACATTACTGGAAGTAGGCTGATCGGTCTATATGATTTTACTTCTTCCACTGCTTTACTAGATTTGGCGATTAAAATTATCTAGATTACTTTCCACACCATAAAGTGACCTGTTCTTAGAATTGCGTTAAATATTTGTGTTAGTTGTACTATACCTTTTCTTGGTAATTTTTGAAGGACTTTCCTCGTGATTAGGTAGTAGCCTGGAGCTTTCCTAGGATTTAATTTTGTTTTAATTAGGTTATTTACTTGTGCGACCGTGATTTTTTCTGCTGGTAATTCTAATGGTAATGGTAACTGGTATGGGGATTCTAAGTCATTTAGAAGCTCCGTTTCAATGTCATTGTTATTATCTGAGGGATGTGGTTGGAACACCTTTTCGAGGTGATCAGCGAATGTTTCAGCTTTTTTCTTTGTCGCTCTTCGCTGGTCGTTATCTTTGCGTATGGGTGGGTTACGCAGTTGTGGTCGATTCATTTTTTGAGTGGCTTTCCAAAGCGCGTATTCAGTGGTTTCAGTAGCATTAGGCAAGAGCTTTAAGTTGTCGAGTAAGTTGATTGAGCCTTGTTTTGTCTTGTGGACATTTTGTGATCTGCCATATTTTACGTAGCCTTCGTTTTTCAACTATTTTTTGTTTTATTATATGTAGTTGGTTTTCCTGGCGAGAGTAAGTAGTTCTGTTTTCAGGTGAACTGTACAAACAAAATAAAATGTAATACAACCAATGCGTATAATTGTCCAAATATTGTTTTTAAACCTAGTCTTTAGTTTGTTAAACAAGGTTTTCGATCATACAGTGAAGTAGGTGGTGATACGTTCCAGCAGTCCCTAAAGAGCTGTACTTTTTTATCATTTTTTTTCGATGTGCGTAAAATCAATAATGGCATAATGATTTTTTGTTCCTATTGGCGAGTTCTGTCACACATTTAGTTTATACGAAAGTTATGTGAAACACCTCGTATAAATAAAATTCACATAATGTAATAATTAAATACCAATTGTTCTAAATATTTCCTTTTGCTTGCTTCTAGATTTCGCATTTCAAACACTTGTGATTAGTTTAAATTCTTCTTTATCCGGTATTGTTAAAATAATGCAAAACACAGTGGTGCTCAGCAAACATTTACGTCTATACATTTAAAAACTATTTGTAAATTTGTTTACATACTATAACTAATAGCACAATACGTTTTCGCTGTGTTTTAATAAATTTTAAATTAAAAATAAATTAATTTGTTGCCTTAAATAGAAACATAATTGATCAATAGATACCACCAACAAAACAATACGAATTACAAATCGCTATAACGCTTTGTCACTGATATTTTCCATTATCGCTTGAAGGTTTTTAATTTAAAATAATTTCTAAATGATGTCTGAAAGACAAATCACTATCCTTAGGTTATGAATGTTGGTTTTTGCTAAAGGAATCAAAAGAGGGCGAAAGTTTATTTTCCTGTTTCATCTGTTTTCTCAACGGAATAACGTTTGCTTACAAGCATAGGCTAAGGGCTTTGGTACATATATATGTATATAAAATACAAAACACAGTGCTCCTCTATTCTGTGTACACAAGAAATAAAGAGCTGAGGGCAATATAAATGCAAATAAAAGAAGAGAAACCCTCTTTCTCTGTGGGAGAGATGCAAAGAAAAATATGTGAGGGTGACGTGGTCGTCCCAAAACATAAAAAATGTCCCATATTTTATTCTATGTCTACTGTTTAAATTATTACTTGTGCTTCTTTAATCGCACTGAGCATTACAACAAATGAAAATAAATTACGTTTAAAATTTTTTTCAGGTGACGAAGCAGCGAAAAATTCTACGACGATATTCTCATATCCTTAAAATAGCTGTGATAATCCTTAATAATTTACATCTACTTAAAAGATCGTTAGCGACGTCGAAACAAAATAAAAAAGGAGGTGAGAAAAACACTTAACAATTTTATCTGTTAGGAACTTTAGAATTTATACACCATTTACTTTATCACCTCCTTTATTTTAACATTTTTTTTATTAACTCGTGAGGTTTGCGTCTCACTTCACGTGGTAATATTACTCGTATGGCCATAAAAGGAAGGAAAAATGGCAAGATATGAGTGCTACAGTGAAAATTTAAAACATAGAGAGTAAATTTATATACTTTAATAAATCAAAAATACGACACTAATTTCGCGGAAACCTACAGAAAAACTCTTGTAATTTATCTGACCCTATATTCTTATCTTTTATTTATTATTTTATGAATTATTGGACACAACTTGTGTGAAACCTGAAACTAGATATTTTCCTCTGGGTGTAATAAAGGACGTTCATAATTTCGCTTCCAAAATTTATTTGTATTAGTTACAAGAGTTTAATATAAAAAAGTGTGATAAAAATTCAACTGTTATCCATTCTATATCCAAATACAAAATTTAATAAAACTTGAGGTAAGTATATATATCACAATTTTTAAACACAATTTGAGCTTTAGGGTTATAATGATTTATCAAATATATGCATCCATTTTCAATATGTCTTATAATGTGAAAATAATGTAAAGAAGTTTTGGAAATAAAATCAGTATTCATTATGGGCAATGTTACATTTGTCTGAATGACCCTTCTTGAAAACCTCACTCTACCTACGTATAAAACCCGTTAACACACTTAAAGTTTCAGGGAAAATTTTCACCAATCTTAACAGTGAAAAGCGCCATTCTCGTAACAATTAAAATAAAGTTCTTGAATCTCCGAAATGATCAGACCTGTAGTTCCCATTTCCCAAGGGACACCCTAAAGGTTGTTGGATAACAAAAAACAGTATCATTTAAATTCTTATGTGTTAATCCTTAACATGTAACTAGCAATTCAATCTTTGAAGTTTTTTTATTAAATTTATACTCTTGACTGCAAAATTTCGTCGAGATGGAATTATTTAGCGTATTTTGTGCACACCATAAAAGCTCGTTTTTACAGATAGCAAAAAGTTTATAGCAGATATTTAAATAGTGTAAAGAAAGCCAAATTCCCCCCCCCCCATTTATTCTAAATAACCCTGCAAGTCCAATATCGCCACATAGATATATTTTAAAAGGTATTCAATTTTACAATACATCACAGTATAATAATAACCAGCAGGCCCACACGCGTGTCTACACTTTGAAGTCGTTAAGCTAACTTCAAATAAAGTTAAATAACAACCAGAAACGTACTCCGTAGAATTCTATTATAGTGGCAAGTAAATTTTCCTAAAAAACTGAAAACTTGTTTTAGAGTGTTAATAAAAGAGGAAATAGAATTGTGTGCTACGACAAAATTAATCGATACCTTTGAACAATTCGTTTGTTATTAACTTAAATTAACATACATAAAACACCATTTACAAATAAGTTACAAAACTATATCTTTCTTGTTAAAAAAATCTTTATTATAATAATTTTGTATTTTGAGGACTCGCTGCCAATAAAACTCGCCAATCCTTTGTGAACAATCTAAAATTTCTTTTTATTTTATCATATAGAGATTTTCTTATTTTATTTGTTGAAAATTTAAAAGTTCATTAGTTAGAATTTTTTTATATAATATCCAACGAAAATTGTTTTAATGTCAACATCAAAACGTACTGTCTCAATTCAAGAGATTTTAAAATAACCGAAGTGTACCGGGACATTTAAATATTAAATTCTTTTATAGAATGCAATGTAAACATATTTTTAAAGTGATCAAGTTACTTTTTGAATCGCTTATTACTTCATGCACATCTAGAAAATTAGCATATATAACAAAAAGCAGACGATATACCTTACGTTTCGTATATACTCACAGCTTATATACTTTATTCGTTTATTATTATTACAATAATAATATTTAATATTTACCATAATTTGGTGTGTTCGCTTGCGCTTATCAAGCATAGCTGCTATCTACGTCCCGAGAAACGGCTTTTAATATTTGCGAGAGTGAAGCTACTGGATATAACTGTACTGTGGTAACACTATTCTAGCTGCTATAGTCGGTTTCTTCTTAATCTTTAAGTAAATATTAAGGACGGCCGGCGGCAAATTGTAGAAAAAGAAAGACTTTATTTTTTTTATAATTTCTTGGACAAAACAGTTAAATATAAGACTGTTGTATGCTGTATACAATTCAATATTTCTATAAACAGTGTCACGTGGGGTTTTCGTGACTGGAGGACGTAGTCAGAGGTAGAGAGAAATTAAACACAAGTCGTAGAAAACAACTATACACTAATAACAATAAGAGAGTACAAAGGTTCACATACATACAGAGAATATATCGTGAGACCGTACATGTCCTCCTAAACTCATACAATCAAGAGGGAGGTCGGAACCAACCCTGTTCTAGCACTAGGTCTACAAACTAAGCGTAGGAGTTAAACTCCTAGTGATTTACAACTAAGCTTGGGTAGCCTGGTCACAACTTCCCATAATTTCGCAGAGAGTGGGCGTTTAACGCAGCCCACTCAACTAAGCAACTAAGCATTACATAATTTAAAGAGTACTCACCAGCTTTCTTGTAGATGTAGTGTTGGAGCCAACTTCACTGACTGCTCTTAAGAGCTCAAGCAAGCTGGTTATATACTGCTGAACGCGGAAGAAATTAGCATCGTAGTGGGAATCAGTAGGTTGGAGTTCTTAGTATGAAACTAAGGAAGTTCATGCTTCCTGGTTGCAGGCTTGTGGGTAGTTTGCATTCGAGCTGTTGATGCCTGGCACGAATCTGCAGCTGTGCGGAAGTGTGGTAGATTCTCCATAAGGAATGTGCACCTGCTTGCAAATCGTGTAGGTTGCCTCGCATATACGGAGTAAGTAGGCGGATAAGTTGCATGCAAACTAATGCAGTTGTGGGCGAAGCGAGCGCGCTTCTTCGAAGACCTCGCAGCTGGCCGCGCACATGGCTCTAAATTGTCGGCGGTGAGACCGCAGCTGCTTAACTAGCGTGGGAAACTGAGTGTGGCCTTGCACGCTATATTGTACAAACAGAAGAGAGGTTGAGTTTTTATATAATATTAAAATATTGTAAATATTTCCGTTCGTGACACTTTCCCCCTCTTCGACGGAGGAGCGGTGCAAGCGGTAGTGTCGATGAGGCAGGTATCCAGGTAGAAGAGCATATTGGCAGCAAAAGATGATGATTCCCAGATTCGTAGAATACAAAATAGAATGTCGATACTAATATCTAAGTAAGAGTACGTTTAAAGATTGATTCAGATAATAAAAGATCTAAAACATAAAGAAAAATGAATACAGTAAAAAAATAATGTTACTGACTGTTTCGAAAGACGTTTTCAGGATTAAAGATGAGAACTGCTTGGCCTGGAATTTCGAAGTGTGTATGGCATGAATGGGAAGCAATTGATGCTTACTGTAGTACCGTCAGAAGTTGGTTGTCGGTTAAGGTTCCATAAAAGTTATTGTCCCATATTCATAGCATCGGATGTGTGTAATATAGAGTAACACATCAATATAGATTATACTTCGTAGAAGTATTCTTCTCGACCAAACTATTCGATTGCAGCGTTAGTTGATTGCAATATTGGTCTGGTGATGACTATTTTCAAATTCCAACCATAGGTGATGGTTGGTAGGAACCAATTGGAACAGCCATAGTATTCATCCAGTTGAAAACCATTAGTAATAGCCAATGCCGATGGAAGATCCATATGTGCGAAGAAAGAAACAGTTCGTAGTAAGTAACAAAACAATGCAAAAACAAAAATTTTGAAAGTGAACATCTGAGGAATTCAATGAACGTACTTTGAACAGTATAATATAAGTCTATCAAGCAAAAATAAAGCAAAAATACAAAAATGATTAAAAATACAAATAATTAAAACTACAGATAGGTCCGTATTCATAGCGAGTGTCAAAAAAGAGTAATTCATAACCTAATAGTTCAATATTAGTTATACAATAAGCACGAAAAGTGACAAATAAAGAAAAATAAGTTCGTACATAAAAATAGATCTGTACATAAATATTGTGAGTGTTAAATACAAGATTAATAAAATATTTCATAAAGGAAAAAATATGACAATCTGAGTAAAAAAACAAATTTAGTAGTAATAATATAAAATATAAACCGTAGATTGTAAAAGAAAGTGTCAGCATTACAATATGTAAAATAGGAATAAATTGAACCAAAGGTTGTTCAAATATTAAGCGACATATAATCTAATATTTGAATAATCTTAATAGTTAAGCTTAATAGTTGAACGTGGCAAGTGCAAAGTTTACATAACAATAAAACAGGAGAAACTCATAAACAATTACATAAAGATTGTGTTAATTTAATGAAGAAGGACTCTAAAGAGACTCAAAGTACATAAAAAAGTGTGAAATACATGTAGGTAATTAATTTAATACTTTGCAATTGCGACAAAAAAAAAGATAAATTAAGAAAGATGTAACAATCAAAAATATATTAATTGTAATGTCGGTGAAGACAAAGAAAAGAAAGGGGTGATTTTTGTTCAGTGATTAAATTGTCTTACTGGTTACGGTAAGATGTCAAAATAAGAGCTGACAAAAATCTAAATATTCAAAGATATGTAAAAAGTAATAAAGGGTGGATTTCTGTGATTCATTTAGAATCAGATTCTCCTTAAGGAATGTGTACCTGCTTGCAAATCGTGTAGGTTGCCTCGCATATACGGAGTAAGTAGGCGGATAAGTTGCATGCCAACTAATGCAGTTGTGGGAGAAGCGAGCGCGCTTCTTCGAAGACCTCGCAGCTGGCCGCGCACATGGCTCCAAGTTGTCGGCGGTGAGACCGCAGCTGCTTAACTGGCGTGGGCAACTGAGTGTGGCCTTGCACGCTATATTGTACAAACGGAAGAGAAGTTGAATTTTGTATATAATATTGAATTGTAAATATTTCCGTTCGTGACATGTTTCATGCACATCTAGAAAATTAGCATATATAACAAAAAGCAGACGATATACCTTAACTGTACTGTGGTAACACTATTCTAGCTGCTATAGTTGGTTTCTTCTTAATCTTTAAGTAAATATTAAGGACGGCAGGCGGCGAATTGTAGAAAAAGAAAGACTTTATTTTTTTATAATTTCTTGGACAAAACAGTTAAATATAATACTGTTGTATGCTGTATACAATTCAAGATTTCTATAAACAGCTAGTTCAGTAAATAAATATTTCCTTTTGCATATCTTTATTTTATTACATTAAGATTATTATTAGATATTTCTATTTTGCATTTTTCGTTTGGCTTTAAATTAAACAACTATAATGATTACTAGGAATAAAGATATTGTTTGTTTGTGTCTCTTTTAGTAGGTGCCCCCTGCTTTACAATCGTGAACCTTAACATTTTCGTTTTCTGTGTACCTTCAATTTGTTTATTTACGTCGAATACATCTTTATAAATGTTTTATTTCTTTCAATATTTTTAGATCTTGTATCTTGAACGAAAATGATATTGTAACAATCTTTTAAATTAAAATTTGATTCTGTATTAATTGCTTAATAAAAGTATAACACTACCTACTTGTGACGACTGGAAAGCTTTTCCAAACGATCTTAACCTGGTGATCATCTACTACTAGTCACCCGAAGCAACGTTTGTAGCAAATTTATTTTATTGAAATAATCAGGTGGGTTCTTTATAGTTTGCTTAGCTAGTTGTACCAAAATTTAAAAGTAAATTATTTGGTTTATAAGTAATAGAATGTTCATAAAGAAGCAATTACATGAAGATCCATGATATGACAAGAAATTATTTTTATATAAAGTTTTGGCTTTAATTTCATGAACAACTAAGAAACTTAAGAATGATCAAGATGAGCATGACTTCTTGTGTATTTTTAAATTAGTTGTGAATCGTTTAAGATTAATTTAGAGAAGCACTAGGTGCTTAACAACTTATCTTTTTATATAAGATTACTATTAACGATAGTAATACATTATATTATAACGGAGTGAAGAAATTCTGTTCTTGCATGGTTAGATAGGATATCAGTGTCGTCTGCAATGACAACAACATCTTTTTGTTCAGACGCACCAACTACTGTCTGGGCAATTAGGAAGTCTGCATCTCTACGTGCATGTATTGTTTGACATCAAACATTTTCAAAGCTTTCACTAAGCATCGTCAGAAAACGCTGCTTATTCGTCTTGTTTAACAAAAAAACATCCTTCTTCATTGTCAGTTTCATGTCCATAGAAAATAAAACGTTAAGGGAGCTTTTACCTTCGTAGTCAACTCCTACCAGTACTCACCGACCTTTAAGCACCCCCAGTTCTGCTAATTATCATAAGGTGTAAATGCAAGACTGATTGTAGTACTTCAAGGTGCTCATGCAGAAAATATTGTTTGGAATGTTCTTCAGCTTGCAGTCCATGTCACGGGATACTCTGCAGTGACTTCAATATAGAAAAAGTATACGACGATGGTGTTTCTGATGGAGAGTGATATACACATCAGATTACAAAAAGAAAAAACACGTGTTCCTTTATTTTTTGAAACCTATTCAGTCATGATATGCAAACATGACCTCCAACCCCCTGGGGGGTGGGGCGGTAATAAGTTGTGAAAACTTAAATGGGAACACCTATTTTTTATTGCACTTTTGCATTCTCCATAAAAAACTGTTCTCAAATTGCAAATCTCGCCCCCCCCACCCCCGACCCCTCTTGGGGGTGGAAAGAGGGAAAATTGTACATGTCCGCAGAAAAACGATCTTTTTCAACTTTTTCTTTTCCTCCAAATTTTTTTTGTGATTTACAAATTGTCCGTGCTGTTGTGAGAAGAGCTACAGTTGTGGTGTCCTATGCCTTGACGTTTAATTTAATAAACTTAAAGCTAAAGTTCTCTTTGTGATTACGTGAACTTTCACGTCCGTATTTAATAAAATTAACTAACTTGATGGAGCATACAGCGAAGCAATTAAAGGTATCAACCTCGCAACTTTAATCTAACTTTGCTTAATAATTAAGTCAAACTTTTTCATCTTGTACTATAAGCGCGGGAAAGTTTATGTTTGTACGGCTAGCCGCGAGAAATTCCTTTAGACAGCTAACTGCGAAAATTTTGACGTTCCAACAAAAGTGACGCATCAATCATTTGTCATTTAGAGTGGGTATATTTAGCGATAATTAAAGTAAACCTTAGCAACTGTTAAGAGAGAGATAGGACAATGCTTCAATGTTTTGTTTTGTACTGTGGGATGCAGGTTAAAATGCCTTGATAATAAAGCTATTAGTAATAATAATTACATTTTTCTAGTTGTAAATAGTAGGTATTGGGTCAGTTGAGTCCATCCCCTCTCCTTTTTTTTGGCCACGCCTACTGCTCTCTGATTGGCTATCCCTACTCCTGTAGCTCCTCCCCTTGCTTCTGATTGGTCGACGCCATCTTGGACGACACGCCTACTATTTTGAATCGCCATTTTGAATAGCCATTTTGAATCGCCATTTTGAATCGCCATTTTGAATAGCCATTTTGAAACGCCATTTTGAATCGCCATTTTGAATAGCCATTTTGAATCGCCATCTTGGATCGCCATTTTGAATCGCCATTTTGAATAGCCATTTTGAAACGCCATTTTGGATCGCCATTTTGAATACCATTTTGAATCGCCATTTTGAATAGCCATTTTGAAATGTCATTTTGAATCTGTCAATTTTGAATGTCATTTACATATCCGCCATTTTGTATCTATCATTTTCAATTTGTCATCTTAGATTTCCCGCCCTTGGATTTGAATTTTTAGTACTGCTACTGCCATCTATCGGTGACGTCATGTCAACGGTATAGTAGATTCCTCTCTCTCGCTCTCGCTTGGTTCAGGCCCTCTCTCTCGCTTGGCTCTGACCCTCTCTCTCGCTCTTGCTCTGGCCCTCTCTCTCGCTCTCGCTTGGTTCAGGCCCTCTCTCTCGCTCTCGCTTGGCTCTGACCCTCTCTCTCGCTCTTGCTCTGGCCCTCTCTCTCGCTCTCGCTCTGACCCTCTCTCTCGCTCTTGCTCTGGCCCTCTCTCTCGCTCTCGCTTGGTTCAGGCCCTCTCTCTCGCTCTCGCTTGGCTCTGGCCCTCTCTCTCGCTCGGCTTTCGCTCTGGCTCTCTCTCTCTCTCTCTCTCGCTCTCGCTCTCGCTTGTCATTTCCAACTTGTCATTATTTCCCGCCCTTGGATTTGAATTTTTAGTACTGCTACTGCCATCTATCGGTAACGTCCTGTGATCGGTATAGTAGATTTCTATACACCTGTAGATAGGCAACCTGCTACACTTTTTTTATAAAAATTAATGGATCCAACTAGTTTCGAACCAGGGTTCGTAAAGTACGTCTGTTTACAAGTCCATAGCTTAACCCCGAGACCACGGAGCTTGTCTTTTAAATTACTGCATACGAGTTATTTATAAAAATGCTTTCACGTATATTTGATTAAATCCAATTTATTTAAAAATAATTCCCGGAAAATATTGATAAATATTGTACATTAATAATATTAAATCTTTAGGATTCAAAAATTATAAGCCAATTATGATTATTATCATGAGTCATTGAGATGAGACAATTATTAACCTTATACGAGCCAATCGTGAAGAAACTCCAGAAATAACCGTAAATTCTGAGTAAATCTGTTTGGATATTTCCTGAAGCCTAAATCAATTTTGTTTGTATTAAAATCTAGAAATTTCAGAAAAACGGATTTAAAATAAATTGTATATAGTTATACATTGTGAAATAAAAAATGCAAGAATAAAATACATACACGGATTAAACTAAACTATATATATTAAGAAATATTAATTACGGCTTTTATAGGATCTTACAGGAAAAAGATTACAGTCAATCAAGATCACAACACATATCATTAACTAGATATAAATAAATATATTATATATTGAAGGTAAAGACATGAGGATATCCAGCGTTTGACTAATGTCTATTTATTAAAACAAATAAGTTATGAAATAAAACAGGGAGTCTATTCAATGAACATTGCCTAATACTTTTATGATTTTTCTAGCCTATAGATCAGCAGTTAGAAACACGGGCCTGCTAAATGCCTGCAATTCACCTACCCTATCAATATGTTGTACAATTTTAGATATGTAATGTATACGTTTTGTTTCTTACTTAAGTCTATTTTGTTTGTATGTTTGTAATATTTAGACATTTACGAAAATTAAATCAAGCTGAACAGCAGATTACTATTTTAAATTTAATAGATCATACGAATTATCTTACCCTGTTCTGAATGACTGCTTTGTATATCATGATGTGATATCATACAATTATATTCTAGTAAGAATTGTAATAAAGTCACTGCTATAAATAACAACATTCTTTATCACGATCATCTATCATTATCATAATCATCTAATGTCATGCAGAGTCAGCAGCTAGCTGCTAAGTTCGTATATGCGAGAATCGGTATTATATAACACACACATCAGTCTACATTCATTGCTCTAATATTGATAGGAACTTTCTAGAATCTATAAAGTTGTACTACATATATTCAACTAATTTGAATATACGATAACTGATACTCATTATACTTCTATGCATACAATCGAGGTATCAGTACACTCCAACCGCGTGATCAAGATTGTAGTATTCAAATCAAGCATCACTAAACGTATTCTTCATATATGAAATCATAAAATTCGAGTCTAACTACTGACGAGGTGAAAGAATAGTTGCAATCGGTTTATGCCCATACCAGGCTCCCTATGATTATTATAAATGTCTTAACAGAATAAAAAAGGGAGAAATGAATATAACTTATAGGATTTAATCAAACTAGCAGAATATCGATATATCCTACGTTGAGAAAATAATTATACTACATATGATTGCGAGCCTGAGTATAAGCATAAACCCTATACTACAGATTTTTATCCTTTTTCATTATATCTACTACAGACGAGGTGAATGAATAGGTACATTTAACATGCGTATGCTACAATTATCTAATTTTCTAGGTTTCTAGACGTAATGTAATTTTGAACAGATTTTAACCCTTTTCGTTATATCTACTACCCCTGTAAGCGATTTCTACATATACGTTCTTATTGTTTATACACCATATATATATTCGTAGCATCTAAAGTAAACTCTTATTTAAACGTTATTTTACAATATATCATACATTTCAGCAACTCCGAAATATGAAGATATGTAATAATTTACTATATACTTTTGTAGGATATTAACTCGTATAATTAATACTAATTTGTAATTATCTTCGATACCTTCGAAATATAAGTCTATAACATATCTACCCAAAAGATTCGCCGACAAACTTACTGAAGATAAAGTGGTCGATCTGAACCAAAAGATAGCGAATACAACTCTGTCTCTAGGATTGGTTTACCTAGGTAAAGTAAAGACAGAAAGATATCAACTGTATGCTGACTGTATGTTCATCGAGACGAATAAGGTATGAAATGTAACAGGTAGTCTATTCAATGAACATTGCCTAATACTTTTTCTGATTCTTATTCTACCCTATGGATCCGCATTTAGAAACATGGACCTGCTAAATGCCTGCAATTCACCTACCCTATCAGTATGTCGTACAATGCAAACATTTAATATTATTATTAAAATTTTATAAATAAAAACGATAAAAGAAGTTTATAGTTTTCATTTATTTTTATGTTAAACATATACGGTAGCAGGATCTAGATCGATGTATACAAATTCATATATGACAGAAATGTTATGTATCTCAATACATACCTAAAACGTATTCTTCGTATATTCAGTAAGAGCTACCCATTTTTTTTCTTTTTTTCTAGACATTCGAATTTTGAACAGCTTAATAATATGTTTTCTCATTTAATCATAATTAGGTTGACTTTATATAGTATTTTTAGGAAAACCTTCTTCAGAAAAACCCTAATGCTTCTTTAATTTACATAAAAAAAAATTAAAACATTTGATTACACAATAATCCCATTTTCGATACCTTCGAAATATAAGTCTATAACATATGTTTAGGTCTTTATAACTTTGAAACACAGGGTAGTTACCTCTTGCAAAATTTACAGTTATGAGAACCCTGAAGACTTAACCTGGAGAAATAAATCAAATAAATATTTTACTTTTATTGAAACGATAACTTTGCATACTAATATATGAAAATAATATAATGTATATCACCTGATAAATAAAATTGAAATTATTCTTATTCTTTTACAATGAAATGTGTTTTGAAAAAACACGATGAAACGTTATGTATATTAATGCAGGAGTTCTGTTAACGCATTCGTTATTTAGAGATTCACTTATAAGTACACTATCTATTTAGCTGATTCAATAAAAATTTCATTATTTTTAAAATTCCTAACGAGGGACCTACTGATAAGCGTTATATTATACCAGGCACGTATGATACTCTACTGCTGATTGCATACCTGATGAACGCAGTTGTACAAAGTAATATAGGATATACGTTACAGAGAAGTTTAATTTTCCGTGCAACAAATGACCTATATATATATTTTATGTACAATGCTGACATTAACATATTTAGCGCATACCTGTTGAACATAGCTCTACAAAGTAATATTTATAAGACTTAAAAGGCTTATATTTTAGAGATCGGATACAGGCGCATATATTCCTGTATATTACCTCTAAATTTTACTTTAACAATACATGTAGTCAGGTTTGGCGTAAATAACAATTAGGGATATCAAAGCCATACTAACTGAACGCTAACATAATATGCTCTACAGGTCAAACTCAATTAATTAACCATGGGGCTATACATCCTTAGGCTAGAAACAGTCTTAAAACAAAACAAAAAAAAAATGGCTGAGTCCACCCTGTTAGACAAGAAATCAGAGTATGGGCGTGATAAATAAAACATATAAAGTTATTTTACAAACATTTATTTAGTATACATAACATAATACAAGAATATAGATCATAAGTTGTTTTCTATGACGACTGTTGTAGTTCTACGGGTCTCTGAGTCGTCGTATGCCCTCGCAGCAATACTAATACGTATAAAGTCCGAGGACTGACTCATTGGAACTGTACCAATAGCCCTTTCCTTGTTCAACTCTTCGTTACTATCATAGTTGGTAAACGAGGAACCACATTCATCAATACCCAAATGCATGGCTGAAGTCATATCTTCTTCTTCTTCTTCTGTCTCAATGATATCAGTAGGTCCATTTGCTTCCTTTACCAGAGCTGTCTTTACAACATTTGCGTTATTATGTACGTTTTTTAAATGCCTTTTATAGCTGTGTCAAAACTTTTTCACGTCGTGAACGCTTTTAATATGTCTTTTTAAGTGGTCACGACGTGAAAAAGTTTTGACACAGCTAGAACACTTGATTCTGTTTGAATCGTGCTTGGTTTTTACGTGTCTCTTGCAAGTGAATGGCCTCGCGAAAGACTTGAAGCAAACCGGACACTGTATTTTGCAATCCTGTCGACCAGAGTCATTCTTCTTACATACGTCGTTAGCGTGCTGCTCCATTTCGACTAATGAAGGAACAGGAACACTACCCCGCCTATTTATACTGATCGACCAGCGCAATCGGTTGTTCTCGGTTATAATCGTAAGCGCTCGGAGCAATATGTATGCTCGAGAATGAATCGTAGGTTCTATCCTAAGTGTATGTAACCCGGAACCGATGTCCGTACATTTTAAATTATCAAACTTACCATATAAACATGAATATTTACTACATTTGCTTTAATTCTTGTTCCCTCCCTACCTACCTACCTACCGTAAACAATATGACATATCTGCGTCTAAATACAGTGAACGAAAGTACTAGAGGAACTTAATACCTTAGATCACGGCTGTTTCTGGATACGTGATTTCCTCTTACAATATCTATAGTTATGAGAACCTTGAAGACTTAGCCTGGAGAAATAAAACATCGTCAGTTTAAAAGAAATAAGTCCGTCGCCATATTTAAACGTTATTTTACAATACATCATACATTTTCAATAGTTTCGAAATACGCAGATATGTAATAATATACTATATACTCTTGTAGGTTATTCAACGTATCTATAGTAAACTCTTATGATTAATAATAATCTGTAACCTTATTGTTTTTTATTACATCACAGGTTAGAGCGTACGAATATAATTTAAGTTAGATTAGGTTAGAGCCTACGAATACATTTTTAGAGCAGAACGTAGGGAGCAGAGTAAGTACAAAACAACATACTTTCATACAAGAACGTTTATTGATACGAGTAGTTTCGACGCTACTTAAAACATAATACATAACTTATATATATATAATATCTATTAAAATAGTACATTTCGTATACACTAATAATGGTACTACATACCCGACTATAAAGTAAACATGGTAAGTATAACAGCAGTTTAAAAGAATAGATAGTAAATATAACTATATCTAATTATTTTATAAAATACTATGTTAACTAAGAGGTTATATACAGAATATATACGCCTGTATTCGACCTCTAGAGGGTTCATAAGACTAGACTAGACCCGACCAGACCAGACCAGACCAGACCAGACCAGACCAGACCAGACCAGACCAGACCAGACTAGACCAGACCAGACCAGACCAGACCAGACCAGACCAGACCAGATCAGACCAGACCAGACTAGACTAGACTAGAGTATTATAGATGATAGACTGTAAAATCATGAACAATTATACCACCTGTAATATAATAGAGCTTACTTGATATTTTAAAATTAGTGGCTGAATCTAATTATTACAGAAATTCAATTGTAGAAACTGAAGATGTAATCTTTAAAACATCTAAAGTTAGAAGTTTTTAGTAGTCAGGTTAGATTAATAGAGGGTGTTATAATCAAATCGTTTTTAGAAACTATTTGTTTTGTAAGATTGGCTCCGTAAGGAAAAACAACATAGCTGTAGTCTTGATTTTGAAATTGAGATAGCTCGGGACAAAACGATGAATACAAAGTTTAGAAGTTTATTTTAAAATTCTGTGATAAAAAACATTAATTCTTCTTTACTTTACTTTAAAACCCAAAATTGCATAATAAATCAATATAATATTAATATAAATGATTAAATTAAATGAAGCAATCTAGGTTAGACCCCCAAAAATTATATTAAGGTTATAGATTTTAGACTCCGGTTGTTGCAAAGATTCAAGAATCTCTATTAAGATTAGTTCATAAAACATTTATTAGGTTAGAGAATGTAGCTACTTACAAAAAAAAATCTCTATTAAGATTAGTTCATAAAATATTTATTAGGTTAGACCATTGTAGTTACTTACAAAATCGTCATTAACATTCGAAAAACTTACATATAATATTAGTTGGGTTACAGTCTACGAATATATTTTAGGTTAGATTTAGGTCGCGTGCGATCTAAATCTAACCTAAAATATATTCGTAGACTGTAACCCAACTAATATTATATGTAAGTTTTTCGAATGTTAATGACGATTTTGTAAGTAACTACAATGGTCTAACCTAATAAATATTTTATGAACTAATCTTAATAGAGATTTTTTTTGTAAGTAGCTACATGTTCTAACCTAATAAATGTTTTATGAACTAATCTTAATAGAGATTCTTGAATCTTTGCAACAACCGGAGTCTAAAATCTATAACCTTAATATAATTTTTGGGGGTCTAACCTAGATTGCTTCATTTAATTTAATCATTTATATTAATATTATATTGATTTATTATGCAATTTTGGGTTTTAAAGTAAAGTAAAGAAGAATTAATGTTTTTTATCACAGAATTTTAAAATAAACTTCTAAACTTTGTATTCATCGTTTTGTCCCGAGCTATCTCAATTTCAAAATCAAGACTACAGCTATGTTGTTTTTCCTTACGGAGCCAATCTTACAAAACAAATAGTTTCTAAAAACGATTTGATTATAACACCCTCTATTAATCTAACCTGACTACTAAAAACTTCTAACTTTAGATGTTTTAAAGATTACATCTTCAGTTTCTACAATTGAATTTCTGTAATAATTAGATTCAGCCACTAATTTTAAAATATCAAGTAAGCTCTATTATATTACAGGTGGTATAATTGTTCATGATTTTACAGTCTATCATCTATAATACTCTAGTCTAGTCTAGTCTGGTCTGGTCTGATCTGGTCTGGTCTGGTCTGGTCTGGTCTGGTCTGGTCTGGTCTAGTCTGGTCTGGTCTGGTCTGGTCTGGTCTGGTCTGGTCTGGTCTGGTCTGGTCGGGTCTAGTCTAGTCTTATGAACCCTCTAGAGGTCGAATACAGGCGTATATATTCTGTATATAACCTCTTAGTTAACATAGTATTTTATAAAATAATTAGATATAGTTATATTTACTATCTATTCTTTTAAACTGCTGTTATACTTACCATGTTTACTTTATAGTCGGGTATGTAGTACCATTATTAGTGTATACGAAATGTACTATTTTAATAGATATTATATATATATATATAAGTTATGTATTATGTTTTAAGTAGCGTCGAAACTACTCGTATCAATAAACGTTCTTGTATGAAAGTATGTTGTTTTGTACTTACTCTGCTCCCTACGTTCTGCTCTAAAAATGTATTCGTAGGCTCTAACCTAATCTAACTTAAATTATATTCGTACGCTCTAACCTGTGATGTAATAAAAAACAATAAGGTTACAGATTATTATTAATCATAAGAGTTTACTATAGATACGTTGAATAACCTACAAGAGTATATAGTATATTATTACATATCTGCGTATTTCGAAACTATTGAAAATGTATGATGTATTGTAAAATAACGTTTAAATATGGCGACGGACTTATTTCTTTTAAACTGACGATGTTTTATTTCTCCAGGCTAAGTCTTCAAGGTTCTCATAACTATAGATATTGTAAGAGGAAATCACGTATCCAGAAACAGCCGTGATCTAAGGTATTAAGTTCCTCTAGTACTTTCGTTCACTGTATTTAGACGCAGATATGTCATATTGTTTACGGTAGGTAGGTAGGTAGGGAGGGAACAAGAATTAAAGCAAATGTAGTAAATATTCATGTTTATATGGTAAGTTTGATAATTTAAAATGTACGGACATCGGTTCCGGGTTACATACACTTAGGATAGAACCTACGATTCATTCTCGAGCATACATATTGCTCCGAGCGCTTACGATTATAACCGAGAACAACCGATTGCGCTGGTCGATCAGTATAAATAGGCGGGGTAGTGTTCCTGTTCCTTCATTAGTCGAAATGGAGCAGCACGCTAACGACGTATGTAAGAAGAATGACTCTGGTCGACAGGATTGCAAAATACAGTGTCCGGTTTGCTTCAAGTCTTTCGCGAGGCCATTCACTTGCAAGAGACACGTAAAAACCAAGCACGATTCAAACAGAATCAAGTGTTCTAGCTGTGTCAAAACTTTTTCACGTCGTGACCACTTAAAAAGACATATTAAAAGCGTTCACGACGTGAAAAAGTTTTGACACAGCTATAAAAGGCATTTAAAAAACGTACATAATAACGCAAATGTTGTAAAGACAGCTCTGGTAAAGGAAGCAAATGGACCTACTGATATCATTGAGACAGAAGAAGAAGAAGAAGATATGACTTCAGCCATGCATTTGGGTATTGATGAATGTGGTTCCTCGTTTACCAACTATGATAGTAACGAAGAGTTGAACAAGGAAAGGGCTATTGGTACAGTTCCAATGAGTCAGTCCTCGGACTTTATACGTATTAGTATTGCTGCGAGGGCATACGACGACTCAGAGACCCGTAGAACTACAACAGTCGTCATAGAAAACAACTTATGATCTATATTCTTGTATTATGTTATGTATACTAAATAAATGTTTGTAAAATAACTTTATATGTTTTATTTATCACGCCCATACTCTGATTTCTTGTCTAACAGGGTGGACTCAGCCATTTTTTTTTTGTTTTGTTTTAAGACTGTTTCTAGCCTAAGGATGTATAGCCCCATGGTTAATTAATTGAGTTTGACCTGTAGAGCATATTATGTTAGCGTTCAGTTAGTATGGCTTTGATATCCCTAATTGTTATTTACGCCAAACCTGACTACATGTATTGTTAAAGTAAAATTTAGAGGTAATATACAGGAATATATGCGCCTGTATCCGATCTCTAAAATATAAGCCTTTTAAGTCTTATAAATATTACTTTGTAGAGCTATGTTCAACAGGTATGCGCTAAATATGTTAATGTCAGCATTGTACATAAAATATATATATAGGTCATTTGTTGCACGGAAAATTAAACTTCTCTGTAACGTATATCCTATATTACTTTGTACAACTGCGTTCATCAGGTATGCAATCAGCAGTAGAGTATCATACGTGCCTGGTATAATATAACGCTTATCAGTAGGTCCCTCGTTAGGAATTTTAAAAATAATGAAATTTTTATTGAATCAGCTAAATAGATAGTGTACTTATAAGTGAATCTCTAAATAACGAATGCGTTAACAGAACTCCTGCATTAATATACATAACGTTTCATCGTGTTTTTTCAAAACACATTTCATTGTAAAAGAATAAGAATAATTTCAATTTTATTTATCAGGTGATATACATTATATTATTTTCATATATTAGTATGCAAAGTTATCGTTTCAATAAAAGTAAAATATTTATCTGATTTATTTCTCCAGGTTAAGTCTTCAGGGTTCTCATAACTGTAAATTTTGCAAGAGGTAACTACCCTGTGTTTCAAAGTTATAAAGACCTAAACATATGTTATAGACTTATATTTCGAAGGTATCGAAAATGGGATTATTGTGTAATCAAATGTTTTAATTTTTTTTTATGTAAATTAAAGAAGCATTAGGGTTTTTCTGAAGAAGGTTTTCCTAAAAATACTATATAAAGTCAACCTAATTATGATTAAATGAGAAAACATATTATTAAGCTGTTCAAAATTCGAATGTCTAGAAAAAAAGAAAAAAAATGGGTAGCTCTTACTGAATATACGAAGAATACGTTTTAGGTATGTATTGAGATACATAACATTTCTGTCATATATGAATTTGTATACATCGATCTAGATCCTGCTACCGTATATGTTTAACATAAAAATAAATGAAAACTATAAACTTCTTTTATCGTTTTTATTTATAAAATTTTAATAATAATATTAAATGTTTGCATTGTACGACATACTGATAGGGTAGGTGAATTGCAGGCATTTAGCAGGTCCATGTTTCTAAATGCGGATCCATAGGGTAGAATAAGAATCAGAAAAAGTATTAGGCAATGTTCATTGAATAGACTACCTGTTACATTTCATACCTTATTCGTCTCGATGAACATACAGTCAGCATACAGTTGATATCTTTCTGTCTTTACTTTACCTAGGTAAACCAATCCTAGAGACAGAGTTGTATTCGCTATCTTTTGGTTCAGATCGACCACTTTATCTTCAGTAAGTTTGTCGGCGAATCTTTTGGGTAGATATGTTATAGACTTATATTTCGAAGGTATCGAAGATAATTACAAATTAGTATTAATTATACGAGTTAATATCCTACAAAAGTATATAGTAAATTATTACATATCTTCATATTTCGGAGTTGCTGAAATGTATGATATATTGTAAAATAACGTTTAAATAAGAGTTTACTTTAGATGCTACGAATATATATATGGTGTATAAACAATAAGAACGTATATGTAGAAATCGCTTACAGGGGTAGTAGATATAACGAAAAGGGTTAAAATCTGTTCAAAATTACATTACGTCTAGAAACCTAGAAAATTAGATAATTGTAGCATACGCATGTTAAATGTACCTATTCATTCACCTCGTCTGTAGTAGATATAATGAAAAAGGATAAAAATCTGTAGTATAGGGTTTATGCTTATACTCAGGCTCGCAATCATATGTAGTATAATTATTTTCTCAACGTAGGATATATCGATATTCTGCTAGTTTGATTAAATCCTATAAGTTATATTCATTTCTCCCTTTTTTATTCTGTTAAGACATTTATAATAATCATAGGGAGCCTGGTATGGGCATAAACCGATTGCAACTATTCTTTCACCTCGTCAGTAGTTAGACTCGAATTTTATGATTTCATATATGAAGAATACGTTTAGTGATGCTTGATTTGAATACTACAATCTTGATCACGCGGTTGGAGTGTACTGATACCTCGATTGTATGCATAGAAGTATAATGAGTATCAGTTATCGTATATTCAAATTAGTTGAATATATGTAGTACAACTTTATAGATTCTAGAAAGTTCCTATCAATATTAGAGCAATGAATGTAGACTGATGTGTGTGTTATATAATACCGATTCTCGCATATACGAACTTAGCAGCTAGCTGCTGACTCTGCATGACATTAGATGATTATGATAATGATAGATGATCGTGATAAAGAATGTTGTTATTTATAGCAGTGACTTTATTACAATTCTTACTAGAATATAATTGTATGATATCACATCATGATATACAAAGCAGTCATTCAGAACAGGGTAAGATAATTCGTATGATCTATTAAATTTAAAATAGTAATCTGCTGTTCAGCTTGATTTAATTTTCGTAAATGTCTAAATATTACAAACATACAAACAAAATAGACTTAAGTAAGAAACAAAACGTATACATTACATATCTAAAATTGTACAACATATTGATAGGGTAGGTGAATTGCAGGCATTTAGCAGGCCCGTGTTTCTAACTGCTGATCTATAGGCTAGAAAAATCATAAAAGTATTAGGCAATGTTCATTGAATAGACTCCCTGTTTTATTTCATAACTTATTTGTTTTAATAAATAGACATTAGTCAAACGCTGGATATCCTCATGTCTTTACCTTCAATATATAATATATTTATTTATATCTAGTTAATGATATGTGTTGTGATCTTGATTGACTGTAATCTTTTTCCTGTAAGATCCTATAAAAGCCGTAATTAATATTTCTTAATATATATAGTTTAGTTTAATCCGTGTATGTATTTTATTCTTGCATTTTTTATTTCACAATGTATAACTATATACAATTTATTTTAAATCCGTTTTTCTGAAATTTCTAGATTTTAATACAAACAAAATTGATTTAGGCTTCAGGAAATATCCAAACAGATTTACTCAGAATTTACGGTTATTTCTGGAGTTTCTTCACGATTGGCTCGTATAAGGTTAATAATTGTCTCATCTCAATGACTCATGATAATAATCATAATTGGCTTATAATTTTTGGATCCTAAAGATTTAATATTATTAATGTACAATATTTATCAATATTTTCCGGGAATTATTTTTAAATAAATTGGATTTAATCAAATATACGTGAAAGCATTTTTATAAATAACTCGTATGCAGTAATTTAAAAGACAAGCTCCGTGGTCTCGGGGTTAAGCTATGGACTTGTAAACAGACGTACTTTACGAACCCTGGTTCGAAACTAGTTGGATCCATTAATTTTTATAAAAAAAGTGTAGCAGGTTGCCTATCTACAGGTGTATAGAAATCTACTATACCGATCACAGGACGTTACCGATAGATGGCAGTAGCAGTACTAAAAATTCAAATCCAAGGGCGGGAAATAATGACAAGTTGGAAATGACAAGCGAGAGCGAGAGCGAGAGAGAGAGAGAGAGAGAGCCAGAGCGAAAGCCGAGCGAGAGAGAGGGCCAGAGCCAAGCGAGAGCGAGAGAGAGGGCCTGAACCAAGCGAGAGCGAGAGAGAGGGCCAGAGCAAGAGCGAGAGAGAGGGTCAGAGCGAGAGCGAGAGAGAGGGCCAGAGCAAGAGCGAGAGAGAGGGTCAGAGCCAAGCGAGAGCGAGAGAGAGGGCCTGAACCAAGCGAGAGCGAGAGAGAGGGCCAGAGCAAGAGCGAGAGAGAGGGTCAGAGCCAAGCGAGAGAGAGGGCCTGAACCAAGCGAGAGCGAGAGAGAGGAATCTACTATACCGTTGACATGACGTCACCGATAGATGGCAGTAGCAGTACTAAAAATTCAAATCCAAGGGCGGGAAATCTAAGATGACAAATTGAAAATGATAGATACAAAATGGCGGATATGTAAATGACATTCAAAATTGACAGATTCAAAATGACATTTCAAAATGGCTATTCAAAATGGCGATTCAAAATGGTATTCAAAATGGCGATCCAAAATGGCGTTTCAAAATGGCTATTCAAAATGGCGATTCAAAATGGCGATCCAAGATGGCGATTCAAAATGGCTATTCAAAATGGCGATTCAAAATGGCGTTTCAAAATGGCTATTCAAAATGGCGATTCAAAATGGCGATTCAAAATAGTAGGCGTGTCGTCCAAGATGGCGTCGACCAATCAGAAGCAAGGGGAGGAGCTACAGGAGTAGGGATAGCCAATCAGAGAGCAGTAGGCGTGGCCAAAAAAAAGGAGAGGGGATGGACTCAACTGACCCAATACCTACTGTAAATGCACATAACAATTGTTATGCTTTCTATATTTTAATTTTGTTTGTGAATAATCAAAGTGAAGAAACAACATAACTTATTTCAAAGAATAAAACTTTAATAATAAAGCTTAAATATTAAAATATCCATTTATCAAACTCGTCTTTTTTCGTGTAGGATAAAAAATATTGTGTGGACCACAGTCCCTATCTTCGACCCGGAAAACATTCACTTTCCTGCCTATGTATACAAAGTGCTATTACGCATGTATTGTTTAATCTCTACAGAAATAGAATTCCGTACAGGAGATTTGTGAAATCGGTAATACATTCGCGTTTTTTATACAGAAAGGTAGGTTTTACATATTTTTTTGTGATAATATAAAAAAGTTAATTTCTTGTTGTATAAAAATGAATTCAGGTGCCTATCCTATAATGAAGTACACTACATTACGTTTTAATTTTTCCAATACAGGTTGTACTTTTGATGTGATTTGACATGATAATTTATAGCCCGTCGATTTTGTATTTTGTACATAAGTAGTTGGAGTCCATAAGTTCAGGAACTGATGTTAATGTTTAATGCGTGGCATTATTAAATGGGGAATCTTTTCGAAGTTTCCTCTCTTTAAGGAGTCACTTTGAAATTATTTGTTTGAAATTCTCTAACATTTTATGTACATATGTTCAACACTTTACGCTGTTGAACAAATTTTATTGTGTTATAATAGTATATTATATACCAAGGTTGTGAAGAGTTTTTTCTAGAGCCGAGCATTATTAGATCCCGAGATGCGCAGCATCGAGGGATATAAGATGAGAGGCTCTAGAAAACACTTCACAACCGTGGTGTATATATTATTTTTTTCACTACTAGTACTTTTATTCCTTTTATTCTTCTCACATAAAAAACGTACTATCGCGATCACGGATTTTTTCCTGGATGCCAGTGTATAATGGGATGAATTTTTGCCCCGTGTTACACTAAAATCTGGATTATTGACTAGTAGTCAATAATAAAAAATTATTTACCACTAGGCAAGAAGGCTAACTTCACAAGGTGACAACAGACTAGATAATAGTATGTTTTAAATCTAGTAGTGAAAAATAGTTATTTATGCACAGATGCATTATAATTAGACTATTATTGATAGATCTATCTAAACATAACTGTCTCTTTATGCCCCAAGGGCCTCTTTATGATCCGACGGGCAATAATGAAACGTCAATTAAATGTCAGAGCTGTATTTGTAGAACTTGATTGGTTCTTAATATAATTTGTAAACTTATCACCAATGAAAATAAGCTGAAATTAAGTATTTTAGATAGTAACTATAGTAACGTACTTCGTATATATGCACATAAGTATACGTACAGCGGCTTGATGTAACCTACGTACTCATTTAATTATATTTTTTACACCATAATAGATTTGAGATAAAAACAATCTGTGCATAAAATAGTGTATGCATTTCGGGCATAACTTGCTTTTATGGCCCTACAGCCTTTTCCTAGCCCTCGGCTGACGCCTCGGGCTAGAAATAACGCTTCTGGCCATAACAGCTTCTTTATGCCCTTAATACATAAATAACTATTATGTATTAAGGGCATAAAGAAGCTTTTATGGCCAGTAGCGTTATTTCTAGCCCGAGGCGTCAGCTGAGGTCTAGGAAAAGGCTGTAGGGCCATAAAAGCAAGTTATGTCCGAAATGCATACACTATTTTATGCATAGATTGTTTTTATCTCAAATCTATTATTGTGTAATATATATTATGTAATTAGGATATCAAGCGATACTTTAAATCTGAGAAGATGTATTATAACGCCGAGGCGCCAGCCGAGGCGTTATAACATCTTCGAGGATTTAAAGAAGCTTGATCTCCGTATTGCATAAGTTGTTTTATTTTATTTCGTATTTCAATCCTAATTTCTCCCTTTTAAAATTCATCCGATTTATTGTATAAAGAAGCAAGTTACCTTGTCTGTATATTCATACGCGTAACCAAGGAGATAAAAACCAGTATGTCACGTGTGGCTGTTATGCAACATCAAATGATTTTTACGTTGCCAACACAACGGAGATCAAGAACGTCTTGAACTCCGGTGTCATTGACAACGGAGATAAACATATACCTTATTTTACTAATTGTAGTATATAAACAATTGTTTGAAATACGAAATGAAATAAAAAATATAATTAAATGAGTACGTAGGTTACATCAAGCCGTTATGCGTATACTTATGTGCTTATACGAAATACGTTACTATAGTTACTATTCTAAAATACTTAATTTCAGCTTATTTCCATTGGTGATAAGTTTACAAATTATATTAAGAACCAATCAAGTTCTACAAATACAGCTCTGACATTTAATTGACGTTTCATTATTGCCCGTCGGATCATAAAGAGACCCTCGGGGCATAAAGAGACAGTTATGTTTAGATAAGTCTAGCAATAATAGTCTAATTATAATGCATCTGTGCATAAAAAAGTATAATGTATTCTTATTATCCTTATCTTACGCTTCAACCGCACCCACTCTATACAATAATGATTTTTCTACAAAAAGTACTGAAAAGTGTTCTACATAACAAGCGTTTAATTTGTATTTTAAAACTGAAGCACTACTTTAAAACTTTTATAAAATTATCGATTAAAACTTATAACAACCCTTAAGTTAATCTAAAACGACTCTTCATTTTATTCGTTAACTTTTAAAGTTTCACCATCTCGCGTTTGGTTTAGCAAAGATAGCAGCAAAAACGTCTTTTCTATTCATCAAGGCACAAAAAAAGGAAAGAAGACAAACGACCGCTTAATGCAAACAAACGAAAGGCAATAATAGATTAAAAAGTGGCGATTACATAAGAAAATGATACAGCCTTCTGTTCAAACTGTCTGGAGTGATTGATGGATTTTATAAAGTGACGTCTTGCCATGCGGACGATAACAATGAGCCTGATTTCCAGAACATTGATTGTATTTTTCTTTAGACTGAAAAAGAAAACACGGAGAATATGATTTTTCGGCCCTTCCTGCTCTTATATTCAATTAAGGAAAAATATTTTTTTTGCAACGTAGCAAGTTTTATTACAAACAATTCTGGAATTCTATTGCATGTTTTTTTTTCATAACTTTGGAAAGTAAGGATAAGTTACAAATAAAATTTATATTCAATATGGAAATTGATATTTGAAATAAAACAAAATAGACACTGCAATGATATCCTTGGTTTTAATCATAATTATCTTAACCTTAATTCAAATTAACCTTTAAGTAAAACTGTAAGGTAATTGAGATTTAATGAGGTTTCAATTTTTACATGAATCTGCATGCATGAATTCTTATAGCCATTAATATTTGTAACTACAATAGTTTAATGTGAAACTTACAAGCTATAATATTACTGGCACAATTACAGTTACATGAGCTAACATAACCTAATTATGTTTTCTTTTAGGTCGACATTCTAGCAAAACAAATGTTGGTTGAAATAATTACATAATCTCAAAATAAAGTAGTCGCCGCATTATCTGGAAGTGTATTAACGGAGCTACAGACTATCAGGATGGTGAATTAGCTGGATTAGGAATCGATTGCGTTCAACATTTATATACAAGAGAAAATGCTACAGTGAGTATACCAAGGAAAAAGAAAATGTTCTTTCAAATTTCAATCCAATTTAATGAATTGTAAAATAGAGACTACCGAGATAAAATGGTAACTCATTCACGTGTTTTAGAAAAGTTATGGAGGTATGAAAATGGTTTTGGTCGTAAAATGTAAGCAAGTTGTTTAGAAGAAATAGGTAAGACGTCGCAAAATGCGATTAACGTGCTTTAGTAATATTGTGGTTTGCTCTAAGCATTTTAATGTGAAGCGTTTAATTGTACAACATAGCCAACGACAGATGTATGTTGGCAACTTGTATAACATGCCAAGATTTCATTAGTTTAGGATATTGTTAATCTTGGGCTACGTTAAAAAGCGAAAACGATAACAGAACTAGCTAAGCAACTGAATAACTTTGAAAATTGGGTCAGATATAGCATATTCTTTGCAGATACTGCTCCAGATTTTTGTAGCATCTTGGGCAATTTTGTTCTGGCACTCAGGAAGAATTGTGATTTTCCAGTTTTTGTTTTAAATTTGAGTTCTGATTCTTCTTTTATTTTTAAGTTTATTGATGTTGATATTATGTTTGTTTCAGATGCGTTAAATAGGAATTTTTAAAAATAGTGAGAAATTGTAAAACAAAAGCCAATCGGAGTGAAGGTGAGTGATACAGCTTTAACGACTTTAATGATTATTATAGAAGTGAGGAGAAAACTCCAAAGACAGTTGCCGCCATATTTAATGTTCCAGAAAGTATTACTCCTCTATAAATAATATACATATAAAGAAATCAATAAAAAGAGAAACTGAGTAAGATAATGTATCCAAATCTCCACAAGATATAGAAACACAAGAATTATTTAAAAACATGAAAAAACTTTACTAAGATAGACATATGTAACAAAAAGGAATGAACGATGATACATAGGTGGCTGATTTATATGAGTTCTTCTTTTTCTTAGCTTTTTAAAGACCTTAATTGTAAAAAATTGTGCACCACTGTATTCATATAGAAATTAGTTTTAAGATAACGTATAAAAAGTGGGTTGGTGCCTTTAATATAACTTCACAACAAAAATTGACGAGTTCGAGCGGGGACCGTTTTCAAATGAATACCCGGTATATAATTTAAGAACTGAAAATAAACAGAAGGATAATAAATATAGGAAAATTTAAAAAAACAAACCATTGATGTAAATATATTATTTCTGTAGGCAGCTTTTATACTAATTCTATTTTATCTTTTCATCACATTTTCCATTTCTTTTCCAAATACTGCATTATTCATAAGCTTATAGAGATCTTTCTCAGTCTATATTTGTTTCTTGTCTTAATTTTATATTCAGATCTATATATGATTTCTGTTTAAAGGATATTAGTCTACTTATTTGCTTTATATTAATTCCTTATGTAATATATTGTTTTAACATTCTTTAATCATTTATATAATCTTTTTTTAAATGGATTTAGTGTACTTATTAATTTATAATTATTTTTAGTAAATGTCCCAATTTCTCTTTTTGGTAATCAGATAGTTCTAATTTATCATGTAGTTATTTGGATATTTTTAACTTAACTACAAATGAGGAACAGACTTCCAAAATGTGTTTTGTTCAATTTATGCAATTTTAAACATTAGAATAGAATAGAATAGAATACTTTATTGTATTTGAAGCAGTACAGCTTATTACAATGTCAAAAAAAAAGGTTGGCAGTGAAATAATAACAGATTCTAATACTAAAACATATAATAATAGTGCATAAATAGGTATACAATACATATTATCAGTAATAGAAAATAATATGTTAATTCACACATGGTGTATCTAGACCAGAATTGTACTTTATTCATCTAAATTAACGATAATAATTTATTCTAAAATAATAATACTGATTATAATAGAAGTGTAAATATAAGTAATGATGAACATAATTATAATAATCTAAGTAAAATACTTGAACAATAACAGATTCATATCAGAAAATGATAATAATAATAAAGGACAATTCCGTATGATGGAACAAGCAAAGTGGTACCCTATATTCATCTAAATTATGATAACAAAAAATTTTAAGATATTATTGCTGATTCTAATAGAAGTATAAGTAGTAGATGATAATAATCAAAATTATATTATTCTTGAAAAAAAGAGATTTAAACATTCCTGTATATTTTAATTCTTAAGTAAACTTAAAAGAGAGGATAGAATTATCCGTTCAAAAAAAAGAGAAAAAAAAAAGATCATATTCGTAGTGCGCCATCATAGAAATGAAAAGCTTATTACAATTTTAAAATGGTTGTCAAAGGAATACTAATAATAAATTCTAGTAGTAATAGTAATAATGTGTGCTTATACAATACACAATGTTACTACTAATAAAAATAAAAGATAATACTTTAGTCATCTAAATGAGTAATAACAAAAACAAATTGATCATATTGTAATAACACAGATTCTAGTATAGGTATAAATAGTAGATAATAATAATCACAACCATAATAATGTTTTACATAATTTTACATATTAATGTCTAAGTCGACCTAAAAAGGTAGCGTTATTCATTCAGAATAAATGATCTTATTCGTAGAGCTCCATCAATGAAATAAAATACATCATTCAGTTGATGTATATTCGCAAAGTTCAACAAAATTTCACAATAATTATCAATATTTAAAGGTGCTGAGATTACCAGATATTTTTGTAAATGACAGGATCTCATAGTCTCGTAGATGGGGCATTCCACAAAAATATGGAAAATTGTTTCCTGTTTTTGTAAATTACAAATTGTACAGAATTCATTTGGATTAATCATGTAGCTATTCCTATTATTATAGAAAGATAATATACGATTATTAAGAGTTCTCAGTTGAAAAATGACTCTGAGTTTATTTATAGGTACACAATAATCAAGGACTGAGCTGTGAATGATGCGATTATATGTAGGAACATAAGTCGAGTTTGAAATGGATGCAAGATCTTGTACCCTATAATGCTCCTCAAGATCCAATATGAATCTATCAATATTACTTCTGATGTAATTTGCGTCTTGGCTCAGCCATAAATTATCTTTGTTTAATAGTATGAAAAAACTTTTTAATTGCGAAACCCAATTATATTTTAGTCTGTTACTTTGAGTACTACTAAGTGACAAAAGTTTATTAGCAATTTTAAACATTAAAAAAAGAGATTTAAGGATTATATAAAATAAGCAATTTACTAACCTTATTCCTAAAAATCAGCAATTTCAGATATGGCTCAAAACTCCAAAACTTAAGAGAACACAAGTCATTTTGTTTGACCAAGGAGGACTAGTGTTTTTGTTTAAAAATATATAGAATATTACACATTTTATAGAATCTAAATTTTAATAAACATCATTTTAGTTATATTTTTACAGTAAACAGGCATTAAGCATTACAAATAATTATTCACATTTGTTAGTTTTACGTCAAACTTTTTAGTTCGAAAAATGTGGTTTTGCAGTCGAGTATGACTGTTTTAAAATTTTCGACAAAACTCATTTTGGAAGTCTGCTCCACAAATGTACATCTATTATTGCTAATTCATTACCATCTAATAAATTAATCAAGTAATTCCAAAAGTAATTCGCTTAATACTTTATCGTATGAATTATGATAATTCAAATACATTATATAATTTCGACTTAAATATTTCAATTTAAATAAACGACGGTAAAGAACAAAACAAGAAATTAAAACATTAGATTTGTAAAACCAAATCCAAGAAGAGATTCAACCCTGAAACGACCTCGCAGGGAGCTTTAATGTTATCATCAATTATTTCTTAAGTTTATTTGGTTTCAAGGTCTTATAACAATGAAGTCATATTTATGTTATATTATTATTAATAAATGCATGCATATGCTTTTATTAAAATTTGGGAATAAAAGATATTTTTCTCAGCGGGAATTCTACGGAATATAAGTAACAGTTAAAAGTAATTAATTCAAAGTGTCTAAGAAATATATCCGTAGGAAAGTTTAAACTGATAAATAATTACGTCGAGAAATATTTAGAACCACTCATCAACCAGAAATAATAAGAATTGTGGGTGCAATACCAAGTACTCCTTCTAGTAAATAGCAAAATGAGGATGAATGTATTTAAAACTTTATTTGTACTGAAACTTTAAACGGATTATTAAATCACACGTGCTTGTCTAAATCATTAAAGCCAGGAAAAATATATTTTATAAAAGCTATGAGTCTGTGCCTTCAGTGTAGAATCATATTTGCCTATTTATCCTCTATTAATACATGTCTCTCCCAGCTTCATTCTTGATTGACTGCTTTTTTCATCTTGTGAGTCAGTAAAGAATTATAAACATCTTTGCCTTATATGATTTGTGGTATAACTATTTGAGCCTCAAGTACGATATATAAATAGATACCTTACTGAAAGCTATTCAACGCAGTGAAATACGTCTGCTATTCTCCTCAATTTAATTTTCCTTTCCCACTTGCATTGTATAACCTTGATAAATATATTAGTTTACTAGTTTTATGTATTCATTTCATTTCATTTAATAATGAGTGGATTTTCACCATTAGTCATAGCTTTTGTTGTTTGTCTATTGATGTTTAAACCAATCTTTCTAGATTCTTTGTGTAAGTGCATTAGCATTACTTATATTAAACTCCGATTCATCTTTAGCTATTAACACGACGTTCTCTACATATTTTAAACGTATTAAACCTTTCCTATCTAAATTAATGCCCAATGCCGTCCAGTCAAATTTTTTATACACCTTCTAAGGCTAAGATAACTAGCTTCGGTAATAACGTATCAATTTTCCCAACGCCTCTCCCTTTTCTTACTGTTTCATATGTGCTCTTAGTTAGTTTTATGGTACTCATTCCCTTTCTGTATATCAATGCTTTTAGTAACAGATGAGTGACGGTGATCGATGCGATAGTATTTGCTCCTAGAAATTTAAAGCTCTAAAACTGAGAGACTTGAGGTTCAACCTCTGATTCTAAATTAAAAAGTGTGAATTCCTGAGAACGCTAAAAATCAGTTCCATTAAATCGAAGGGCCTAAGATTTCAGTGTGTGCTTTTTGTGAACGCATGTACCTATAAGCGGCTTGCTTACATTGGCAGTTGTAATTTTAAAACAAGGAATATATAGTTAAAAATTTCAAGTAAAACAGCAAGATAGCTTTGTTAAAAATAGGTTTAGACAACTTGTGTTAGTTGGGTGTCATGAAAATGATTTTTTTCTAACCATTTCTAAACCATTGTGCCGAACGACTTTATGAGCCGAAAACTACACCGTAATGTTCGAGAATTCTACAAAGTCAAGAGATTTAACCTCACGTGATTTAAGTTGTGCCCATTGCGGCAGCATTTAAAGTTCAGCAACGGAGTGTCGGAAAGTGTCAACATTACATAAATTTCGTTTGCGTCAAGTTCGGAAAAGATGGTCATAGCAGCGCGTTAATGTTAAAAACGGCTAGAAATCACCTCGAGTTGCTATATTTCCAAGTGCAGTACTAGGAAGCTTTTTTAAAGAGAGAAAGTTTTGTAAGAATTATTACAATGAAAATGTAAACCCTGATCATTAATTATCTCTGTGATGACCATACAGAAATTGGTTAATTTTAAAAAACCAGAATTTATATGTTTGTCATAAGAATTTGATGGTTGTATGAAAGATTCCATACACTACAGTAATAAACAGTTTATATATTTTAAATTAAACCATCAATTTACAAAAGAAGTTTTTATTAAAACTTTTAACATATTGAATATGAGGATAGCAGATTTTCATTGATTAATATTTGACCTTCTGAGACACTATATAGAAACTTTATCTGGGCTTGACATTTAAATAATAGATGCTACCTCTTTCCTAACTTCTTCTACTTTAGCATTCCAGACTGATGCAGGTAATAAGATTAAAATAGTCTACCGACGATATAGCATACAGTTGGGATTGAAAATATAAAATATTGAGCTTTCTTTGTCTAGTGTTATGAATAAGAAGGATTATTTGGTTGTGTTGTTCTTTAGTCCATGATGGAGGATGCTTAACTCGTTACGAACCTTGTCCTCTCCTTGGCACTTTTAAACTTCTCTTTTTTCGCTTGTTAAACTTGCTTTTCGTAAAGCAACCTCTTTTTTTCATTCTGCTTAGATGCTCACGTCACTTTCTATTATTTATATTCATTGAATTCTGTATCTACTTGGATTTACTTTAGCACAAGAGTACTACCTACTTAATCATTTATAATTATTGTTAAATATTTCTTAATACATTTCCTTTTTTATAAAATTAGTTTTTCAGTTCAATCATCAACAAAAATTGACTTGAGTAGATTCAGCATGACCAAATGGAAATTTCACATCAAATAGCTACTTAATGTTTCTAAAAATAAAATAGTGGCAGGTATAAATTACAGAAAAATGAATATTTATAAGAAATAAACTGAAAAGTGTTTTAAAATGAATGGATATTACAAAATCGTTTCTTTATATTAGAAAACTTTTCCAAGGGTTATTAGTCATTTTATATTTCCTGATGGTAAACGATAAATCAACAGCCATGTTGAGCCTTTTGTGTGATTTTACAAGATACGTATCATAAATAAATAAAAATAATTTTTAGAACAAATCTATGTTAAAAAGTTTCCACAAGATTAAATCTAATAGGAAAACATGCAAGAGCTATAATCTTACTTACATTATTTATTAATTTCTAGTAATATTTATTAATTTCTAGTAATTTAGAAAAATGTTAAAATAACAGAACGTAATATAATATACATAGAAGAGTGAAAATATTTAGTGGCATTTCGTCCATTAAGATGACAAACTTCTACATTAATTTCAAATACTGCAACGGTGAAGATAGACACGTTAAGTAAGATATAGGGATTAAATTAAGTATGCAATTTTATAGCATCTTATATGCCTAGCCCATCCCATCGTTTTCTACTCCATTTACAACACTTGTTTGAAAAATCTTAGTATCACGCTCGTTTGGATCTAACCCAGAGGGTCTTAATTGAATCTTCATAATAAACCGTAAAATACTACTTTGAATTTAATAAATATAGCGTGCATGAAATATAAATTATATATAAATATATTTATATATCATCAAGATTGCTTAAATTTTAAAAAACGTACACACTACATTAAGCAGCCAAAAAATAACAGTAGCAACAATTATTATTATTGGCGACGAGGATGGGATTTTCGCAACGTTTTACAAACGAAAAAATAGAAAACCAATAGTTAAAAGCAGTCGGTGTTAACCATTTGTGCGGAATTCGAATATTTAAAATTTGTGAACATTGTGATCGAGTGCTACGGGAATTAAATAGTAACAGTCAATAAGAATCGGCTGTACATATATCGCTCACTGTTACCAGAAAAGTTTTACTGGAAAATCGTAAAAGTGTATTATGGACACTAATACCATTTATGCTTTAAGTTAGCAAATATCAATTAAAATCGTTAATCAACAATTACACCCAGAACTATTAAAAATCCGACATCAAGAATAATAATATATACACGAAAGTATTATAAAGCTTACTATTTTTTTTTTAATTTTTAGCTTATTTACAAACTACTCCACCTAGTACATAGAGTATTCAGTAAATTTAATGTTGGGCGTCTGACTTGCATTCGGTACCATCCAGCGACAGTTCTCCAATTTTTAATCCCTAATTAGGTCTTCTGGCCAATTTCGTTTCAGTCTACGATCCACGAGTGGAAGTCGGTACATGCAGTTGATGTTGGGATTGTTGTGGGTTGCATATCGTTGACTTTCTTTAGCTGCATGAGCGGCGGTTACTTCGTTAATAAATGGTATTCCAAGATCTTTGTAGAGGGTTAGGTTGGATACATACCTGGGTGCTCCAGTTATCATTGGAATCTCTGTAGTATTTTGGTATTCGATGGTTTGCTGCATCCCCATAATTCTATGCCGTAAGTCCAAACAGGCTTGAGAATTATCTTGTATACAATAAGTTTGTTTTGTAAGGATAATTTTGATCGTTTACCTATCAGCCAGTTCATTTGTCTCACTTTCAAGTTTAATTGAGTTTTCTTAGCTTTAAAATGTTCCTTCCAGTTCAGTTTTTGGTCAAGATGTAGCCCAAGGTATTTAACTACGGATTTTATTGGAATTGGTGGGTTATTTATCGTCACTTGGGAGCATACACTTCTTCTTGTAGTGAAGGTTATTTGTGTAGATTTTTCGCTGTTTATCTTAATTTTCCACTTCCTTAACCAGGTTTGAAGTGTGTTCAGGTGGCTTTGTAGTTTTCCGGAAGCATTATTAAGGTCTACATCGGAAGTCAGGATTGCCGTATCGTCAGCGAAGGCGGCCATGGTGATATCATCATTTACAGGTATATCCGCAGTAAAAATCAGGTAAAGGAATGGTCCAAGGACGCTACCTTGGGGGACACCAGAGCATACCGGGTAGAGGTTAGATAGTGAGGTATTGACTTTGACTTTAACAATAATAATTTATTTAAAAAAACGTTTACTTATTTAAACGTATGTGCTGACAGTAACTGCCGTATAATAAACTCATACCGTTTTCCTGTGTGCAACTTGAGATTATCAGTTCTTGATGTAGTAACGACTACAAGACTTGCATCAATCCATCCGCAAAACTTTCCTTCCCGTACCTTCATTATAACCATTTAATGTCTTATTATAAAACACTTGAACCTCGAGAATTTAAAACGGTAGTTTTGTCGCTATTTTAAAGGCAGTTAAAATTTCTTTATCATTGTATGTCCTAATGATTTTTAAACTGAACCTTTTCCGTTTAAAAAGCAAACAATTGTCATTATGACACAAGCCATCGTTTTCGTGTAAAAAGTTAACGTTTAGTGAGGTAGTGTTATAAAATTTTTATTGCACGCTATTGCCAACAAGAGATAAGTATGATAAATGATTTATGAATATTTTACAAAATGGTTGCTAAACAACTTAGCACGTAAAAATCAAAGCGCGCTGATATACATGACATAAGTCACAAATTTTAAACAATATTGAGTAAAATGAATACCCTTTTAAGTTTTAAGTAAAGCGTTATGATCATAGATAAAACGTTGTAAAATACACATGTAAAAAGTCTCTTCATTGCACTCACGTCTTTTAATGACAAATAAGAAATGAAATAAAATTCAATAAAGAATGATTTTTTATACTTAATATCTTTGATATTAATATCTTGATATTTTAAATATATATTGTGTATCTAGTGCCCGAAATGCTACTTTGGTCATCAAGAATGAAAGTCTTATTCGAAAAACTTTCGAAAAACGAAAAAGACCACCAAAGTCATTTCGAGCACGAATTGCACACAACGTTTTTTCTACGTTATTGAAATAATCGAAAAGTATAAAAAATCACCAAAATAACACAAGGAGATTTTTATTTTAGTGCAAAGTGGATTGTTTTGTAGTTGTTACGGAAACGAAATTGCTTAAATTTGCATAAATCACAATGATTTTTCGCTTTAGAGGGAAGAATATTTCATGCACGTTGTCAAGTAAACAAAACCAATCTATCAGATGTATTTGCTAATGCACAAAGGATCGAGGAAACCTATCCCAACTGTTTTTAAGAATCAAGACATGTTAACAATCCAAATGTAAATTCTAAAAATATGCTTAGGAAATCCCACTATTTTAACCTATCCTAAACCTATAAGTTTAAATTATCACAAATATTTTCAGGTATGTATTCATTATTTAAATTAAAAGGAGCCCCATCGCTTATCGGATGGTGAAATTTGTTTTTCCTTTTTTAGTAATTTTTAACTATTTACAAATCGCTATTACGATGAAAGTTATTTTATCGACTTAGAACTCAAGTCGATTATAAAAACAGATATTCCATTTTTAAAAACAGTTTAACTGAGGTATTTCATTTTTATTTAGGTCTCTGAGTTCAGAATTTTAAAGAAATTTAAATGTCTTTCATAAACCAATTTACAAACCGTATTAAGCACAAAATAAAAACAAAAGATGAGATTCCTATATACACTAAAAGTTGCATATTTTCCGAAATTCATACAAAAGAAGTTAAACACCAGATACAGACATTGTTGGATCAAGGAGTTATTCGCGAATCTAATTATCCTTATTCATCTCCTATCTGGGTTACGCATAAAAAACCAAACATCAGCGGAAAACCAAATGGAGAATGGATGTCGACTACCAGAAGTTGAGTCAGAATACCATAACTGATAAATATCCTATTACAAATATAAGTAGAAATACTATTTAGATAAGTTAGAAAAACTAACCTAACTTACTACTCTAGTTTTTCGAAATGGGTTTCATCAAATAGAAATTGACGCTAAAAGTATACTCAAAACCGTATTTGCTATAGAAAGATGACATTTTAAATATATAATAATGCGGTTTAGACTTAAAAATGTCCTAGTAGATTTCAGGTACAGATCTATAAGCTACAAGATAACTATTGATGCTAATAATTACAGACTAGGAAGTGTTTTGCTTCAATGAGCAGTTGGTAACGGTATGCCTATATCTATAGAACATTAAACCAGGCCAAGATTAATTATTTAACTATCGAAAAGGAATATTTAGCAACAGTGTGGAGCGTCAATCATTTCCACTATTCTATTATTGATAGATGTTTTGATGAAAGACCAAAACAAAATTACGGAAGAAGTCTTTCAGTTTCTCGGACAACGTGCGTTGTAATTTGACCTGATTTATGAACTGAGCAATTATAATATTCAAAAATAAAATGTTCTTAAATACCACATAATAAACTTACATTTATATTGTACAATAAACTGGAAAATCGGCGGTTATGATGTTTTCATTGATTCTTAGCGAATGATCGCAACTGTACATGCAATTGAGGATAATACTTCAATGGAAACTATTCAATCTAATCTAGAAAATATAAATTCAAAACTTTGAAATAGCGGCAAAACTTATTAATATCGTAAGTACATAAGACAAATTGAAGTTAAAATAAAACCCTTAAATGTTCCATCTTTACTGTAAAGATGTTAGAAAATCTGAATTAGCAAACGTAATGAAAAATGTTGGAAATGTTAAGGTACGACTGTAGGTACACTAAATTATTAGATGTGTTGGATAATGAAAACCAGTTTTGGATTATCGAGTGATAACACTTAAGAAAAACTAACCACCTTGGTTGTGGTACAGATTAATATACACTGCGAGTCAAAAGTAAGGAATAAATTCGATAAAAAGGAAAGTATTGATTTTTAGAATAATTCCAAAAACAGATCAATTTTTTTAAATTTCGCACTTTTTGACATAATATTCGGATATAATGCGTTGTGCGTATAATGATATGATGCGTTTAAGTGTGGTGACGTTTCGGTATTTTAGTTAAACAGTAACTTCCATTTTTTATTGCTTATTCTGATATTTTTGATGTTTTTGGAATTATTCTTTCCCTTTTATCGAATTTATTTCTTACTTTTAACTCGCACTGGATATATCAACCAATGCAAGATCTGCCATATTCATATTCAACAAAATCAAGAATTATTTGAGAGAAACATCTAATCGATAGCTATATACAAAGACCGGAATAAATTATGGAAGCCCTCTATCAAGGTATAAATGAAACGAACAAACGCTAGAAAAATTAAGTAAGGATAAAGCAAGAGTCGTTAAAAATGAGCAATTTGAACATCTAAAACCTTGTACGTATAAAGGTCAAATTTAAGCCGATAAATATTGTTACACCCGTTGAAAAATCAACGATTCATCAGTAAGAAAAGAGACCTATTTACAAAAGTTGAACTGATAACGTCGCCGCGCCGCCGTCGTAAATATACTCATGCACCCATTTAGGTTAAGGTACATCTGCCTGTAGAATTTAGTTTTCGATACATTTTATGGTGAACTAAGATCATCGGAACTGGCTATTATTTATGTTTGACAGGACTGTTTTTTTCCGAATTATTAGCGTTAGGTATACCTTGTACTAAGGAAATCGCCACAGTTACTGTCTTGGCCACGATATTTCGTTTATTTACCGTATACTCTGTGGTAAATTTATGACTACAGCACTGATGTTTGATATTCTAGAGTTTATACAAGTTGTTGTTAAGGACCAAAATCAAAAGGTGCAAAAGATAAATTTAAGAATAAGAAAATACCTAGAAGACCCTTCGGATAAAGATTGCTATTGTGATATTAATGAGTTTTAATTTACTAGCATTATTATGGTAGCTATCAAATAATTAAACTAGATAATAAGTATGGAATTCTCCCCTTCAAACTGGGCAACGGAAGCTTAAAGGAAACTTCGTGCTCATACGTATTTAAAATGGGTTTAAACATTTATAACGAGCATTATAGTAAACTCACGAAGATATATTTAAGCCTTCCCGATGTTACAAAGTATTATAAGCATATCCATTACAAAACTTTAAGTATTCTAATTAATGGAAAATTTTACGAAATAGAAACAAAGTTGTCTAACCTCATACCGCAGGAAATTATATGAAAACACTGTTCAGAAGTATCCTAGTAAAACATTCAATGCTTTAACTAACTTTGAGCTTCCTGACATTACAGATTTAAAAAGTAAACCGGTGATCAATAAAATCATTTGAACTGTACCGTCATCATGTTTTGTATCTAACTAAAGACTATACAGAATGCTCTATATAACAATTATATATTAGTAATGTTTAATGTTGGAAAATATTGAAATCTACTGTGATACGATACGATACAGTCAGATTAAAGGGTAACTACTCGTATTTGATATGTTACCCACAGTGTAACATGAATTACATAAATTACATTATAATAAAATTGGCCTACAAACTAACGATGTAAGTTGAACGGAGTTTGGAAATTTGAACAGAAACATACCGATTACAATAATAATCATGTTCAAGACCGTAGAATATGCTCAAGTAGATTTTTTCATAATTAAATTATTTCTTTTTGTTTCACAAAACTTATAGTCTAGTCTTCAGAGGGGATGAGTTATAATATTATTCATCTAGTGTCTTCTCATTAATTAATGCAAGTTAGAGTATAAGATTGGATGAATTGTATGTTTTTATATCTTAATATATACTAATGCATTTGGAAAGTATATTTAATATAAGTACCTATACAGTATATTTAAATATCTATTATATCATATTTAAAATATGATCAAGGGCTTTTTTGATACTATTTTGTGTATTACATATTAATTAATAGAATCACATCCAATGGTATAAATAGTCGAAATACTCTGTATTATTCAATATGGCCCTGGAATATAGTTCAAAGCCCAAACGATTTGTTTATAATATTTATGAATAAAATCCTATAAATATATATTTTGAAATAAAAACTAAAATCTAACGTGGTTATTGTTAATAAATATAACCTATTTAAAAATGAAGTTGGTGGACCACTGCCTATTGGTCCACTTGATTCATCTGCTTGGAAGTGCTGCCATTGTAACTTTTACGGCAAAATAAAGATAAGGGCTGAAGTCGTAGTCAATATTGGTAATCGTTTACTCGCTTTTTCAATTTTGATAATTTCCTGCATTTAAAGATGTGTGATAGACAATGATGCAATGGCGTTCCGTCTTTGTTGCACAATTTTGAAATGGAACTACACTCACGGGTCATTCTCAATAAGACAGAAAGTAGCTTCGCTTTTTATGCCACTAGTTCTCTACATTAACATATATGCATCAATATTGTGATAAATGTTTTATTGTTGAATGCAACCGCAAGTAGCCAAGAAATCTACAATAGTAACTACGATTATTATTATTCACGCCGCTTCGTGTTACCAAATATGGTTTTTGTTCTGATCTTAGTTATCATAGTTTATACCAATTCCAAACTTTGGAGGTGTTAATAAACTAAATTTTTTTCAATGTTCTAACGTCATTAGTTAATTATACTAACATTAGCCAGAAATGCGAGAAAAACTGTTTGTTCATTAATTAGGAACAATATTTTTATTAGTTATCTTTAGTCTAGGTGTCTTCAAAGTAGATCCTCGCCCTACATAGGTATTTTGCAATGTTTATAGTTTGCAGCATGATATAAAATCTTATTTATCTTACCAGCAAACAGCTTTTGACTATTTACTTGCAGAAACTCACCTGAAACAAAGAAACAAAAAACTCAGAAACAAGAATTAGTTCTTTTAACAGAAGTACCATACATTTAGGAGTAAGTTTAATATCAGTTATCTAAGTAATAAGATTTTCGTAGCTGCGAAACCCTATCAATACCCTAAATCAGTTAAACCTATCTGGAGAATATACATGCTTATTGATTAAAACTAAGAAAGATATAAGGATTACGTAATTATCTAGCTGTATTTCTAATAGAATGTAAGTTATTGAGTAAGTATAGTGCAGCTTAGTGAGCAAACTACGTTTTATTTTCAGTATTTATTATGTATTATGTTAATATTTTTTGACTTTTTAAGTGCATAGTAAGTTACACGATATTTCAATATGTCTCTCTTCGGTATTTTGCAGAATTTTGTAAACAAATATTTTTAAGTATAACGGTAACTTCCTGACCGGATAGCCCACGGTGTTAAAAGAAGTCCCAGCTATATTAAAATTTATTACACAAAACATTAACTTTAATCTGACTGAATCTTTGGGTCCGGCAAACGTCTGCTCTAAGATAGCAGCCGCCGTTTGAACTCGACACAAGCGTTTGTAGAAATGAAAGAGACAGATACAAAAGATACAGAAGCTTATTTATTTTAAAACATAAAAAAGAAATTGTGTGGTTCACACCGCACACCAAATGCAATGATTATACTGCGATGCTCGTCAAATAAAAATAATAATAATTAATAAATCCAACACATATATTCTTTAATACCCTTTAACTAGCTCAGGTTTTTTTTCGATGGAACAAAAATTATTTTACTTTCGAGACTCTTATATTCTTTTATGCCTGGAAACAAGAATTGGCAGTGACATAAATTATAAAACATAAATTGTAAGCACTTATGCTTCTGCAAGCTGGACACCTGTAACTGTACTCTGAATTGGAAAAAGAAAATAATGCTGTATGATTGTATTAGCATCAATTAAACACATACGTTAATTGAAAAACATAAAACCTTTATTCAAAAACAAAATGAAATTCAGAAAAGAAAAGTCAATAATAAATAAAAAAAATATATAAATTTACAATTTTAAATTGAGAATAAATCCCCAGTTTGCTCAAACGTTAATAAAGGTCGTATTTAACTGACATGGGATTAAATACAGTTATTCGTTTGAACAAACTAACACAAATAATTATTTATAAGTAACAAAAAATGTTATTCAAACTAAATAAATCTTAATTAAAAACAAATATGACTTGTTTTCTTCAAATTGATAAATTAAAACAAATTCTTAAAAAGAATTTAAAAGAAATTGAACCAATTAAATTTTTAATTCCCTAAGATGAACTTTACAACTTAGTAATTTCCTTTAATGAACAAGGAACAATTATATTTGAAACCAACCTTGTATCTTCAGATAGTTTCCTTTATCCAAATATTAAATCAATTGGCAAGACTGCTGTAAATGTAACTAACAGCTGACTGTTGTTTATGAAAATCGATGCGTCGATCGATGAACAAAAAATAAATTCACTTTTATTTAATTTCTATTTAACGAATAAATGCTTTCACTTTTATTTTTATATATCGAAGCACAATGATAAAAACTTTGTTAATCCTCGAAGATACTTCAGGTAAACACCTCTTTCAATTTATTTCAACTTTTGTTTATTTCAATAATTTTTGACAGTTGTCAACAACATATGATTTGTACATCTAACCTCAAATTTTACAGCTTTGGAAACTGGAGCCGACGTGCTTTCTGCTTTAAGTATTTTTCGACTAAATTTGTTTTAAAATGCAGCAGCTTATATAGGAAATGTCAAAACAAATGAATTCCATGTCAGATTTCTCAAAAAAACCATCGCCGCTACCATGACGTCATAATCCAAAAAACATGTGATTTTAATCTTCACTAATCCCAGATCTGATGCTATAAGATTGTAGCTTTTAAAACACTGATTAAAAAACTATAAGACATATATGAAGAATCTTATTATATGAATTCAAAATTTAATTATGTTACATCAATCATAACAAGATTAATCTACTTAATCTATTTACAGGAAAATAACCGTGTAAACTTGAGCTGGCCTCAAAGAATGTCAAAGAATATGCTTAACGCTGCATGATCGTAACTGGAAATTTTAAATAAGAAAATAACTTTCCCTGGCAAGTGGGAAAACTGGCCTAAAGTGTAACTTAGGTTGCCTATACATGATTGTGATAAAACAGTCTAGCTAAATTATATCCTTTTTTATATACAAATGTGATTCATTTTTATGTGCATGAAATATTAGATAAGTAAGGTTATATTTGCATGAAATCTATAATCATAAGTTATTACTTTAAACCTTTATGAATTTAACTAAAGTCCTCACTAAGGTCTTGACTGATTATGTGCCCATGATATAACCTGCCCCTCATTTAATTTAAGAACCGATACGAAATATTCATTTTAACCTTACCGAACATCATCAATGAAATTTTCAAAACGGTGAAACGACATCACCTCAATACAGAACACAAAATTATTTGTAAATAAACCCCTAATAATAAAAAAAGAAAATATCATTATGAAATCAGAAATCTTAAACAATTCTACATTCAATAAATTTACATAATCAAAATAACAATAAATAATTTAATTACACATCTTAACTAGATTGGATTTCTGAATCAGACTTACGCTTTCTGCAGAAAAGTAATACGATACAAGTGGCAACTGCGCTTTTAATATAACTGCTAAAAATGAATTTATGAAGTTGTTACATAACCTAAAAGTTAAGAAGGAACAAGCCGTTTATCTTGTTAGGTGTTAAGTTCTGTGTTGGTGTTGGTTTGTCTTCTTTTTACCCTTGTAGGTAGCTGGTAAAATACTTTGATTATAGGTAAAACTCAGCTATAACCAGATCGTGAAGAAGGAGGTAAAGGTAGAGGTCGGAGGAGAAAAGCAGCCGAAAAAAAGAAGCCTAGAAAGAAATTCTGTATAAATTAACTGTCTATCAACATAACCACAGGCCTACAGGAAAAGATGTTTTCATCGGCTTTAAACGATAGACACGGGTGGATTATCACCTCTTGTTATATATGTATTGAAAGGTATTCCTACAAAACAAGGAACTGTTAGAGATAACCATAAAGATAGAGTAATGAAAAGGTGTACCTTGCAGTAGAGCTTAAAAGACCAACACGTTGGATTCCTGTGATATAAACAATCACCACTGTGAAAAAGAGATTACCAGGAATTTAATTGCACTAAAGGAGGATGGTCGATTTGGTGCGGTTTTTTCCCCAAATTACTTTTGGATGAAAAAAATCAGAAAACATTTTTTTAAGGTCTACTAGCAATAATAGGAAGATTTTATCCTAAACGGACGATCCCCCACCTGCTAACAGCGTTCTTGGGGGGATATATCGCTTTCAAACTTATACTAACTCCCTTTTAACTGTATCCACTCTCATTTATCATTTTTTTCCTTTTACCCCCCACCTAAAGGGGCGGAGAGGGTGGTTTTTTATTTATTCGTTTGCGGGAAATATAAATGCAAAATATCCAAGCTTGCTCACCAGACTTGACCAGGGTATCCTGGGGTTTTGGGGTCGCTGATTCCGAACCCGAAGTCCGTTAACCTGTCACATCAAGCTTAAGGTCATTTGAAGGTCAAATTGAACAAGATGACAAAGAAATCCAGAAAAATAGATAAATACGTTTTTGGCGTCTCTGAATTCGTTTTCAGGCTTTTTTGAATCGCTCGCTGTCAATTAGAGGTCATTTCAAGGTCAAATCAATATTATGCTAGAGTGAAGTTGAAGAAAATGCCGTGTAATGAATTTGAATCACTTTATGTATAGGTTTTTGAGGTAAATGAATCAGGGGATCAGCTAGGTAGTTTCAAGGTGAACCTAACATCTCAAGATAGCTAAAGCCAACTCAGGAAATCTTTTCATTTCTTATGATCATCTAGAGGTTTTTTATGGGCTGGGTTCATTGAGAACGAAATGCATTTGATATTACGAGCAGAACAAAATGTGTGTTCACTTTTAAATAGCAACAATGAAAGCATTTTACTTTAAACACATCATCGTCACCTTTTCCTACTCTCTCCCTTTAACCTCTAAAATGAAAAAGATGGCACCACTCACTTACTGCATTTTATTTCACTAACAATAAGTTGAAAACAACCTGAATGGACCATCCTCTTCCCTTATTTCCCCCTCCACCTGTCAATCTCTTCTCATTTATTTTTCCCCATAAAAGGGCTGAGGGGAAAATTGGGAAGAAAGGGAACGAAGAGTGGGAGCTTTTACAGTTTTATCCTTGAGCATTGTAACTAATCAAATATCACATTATATGTAGTTTTACGTTAGTATGATTGGTAAATTGATCTACACTTTGCGTTACCCAGGAACAACGAAGTGGACGTGGTTGATCAATGCTCCCTTTGGGGTGCTTTTTTAACGTGAGTTCCCTTGCCTCTCACTGGGATGCTTGCTTAACGTGAGTCCCCTTGCTTCTCACTGGGGTGCTTGTTTAACGTGAGTCTCCTTGCCTCTCACTTATAACAGTTAAATGTTTTTATTGCATTTCTTCTTCATCTTCTTCCTCTTCTTCTCCCCCAGATGCTTTATCTGATACTTCAAAGTAATGAGGGTTCAACTGAAAAACCACATCTGGTGGGCCTTGAGACCTCTGATTTAAGTCAACGATTCCAGATGCCTATATCTACTGTATGAAAATACAAAGCGTTTTTTAGCTAAAGCTTGAGATGTTAAGTTTAGCTTGAAACTATCCCAGCTGGTCCCCTGATTCAGCTACCTCAAAAACCTATACATAAAGCGATTCAAATTCATTACACGGCATTTTCTTCAGCTTCACTCTATCATAATATTAATTTGACCTTGAAATAACCTCTAATTGACAGCGAGCGATTCAAGAAAGCCTGAAATCGAATTCAGAGACGCCAAAAACGTATTTATCTATTTTTCTGGGTTTCTTTGTCATCTTTTTCAATTTGACCTTCGAATGACCTTAAACTTGATGTGATACAGGTTAACGGACTTCGGGTTTGGAATCAGCGACCTCAAAAACTCCAGGATACCCTGGTCAAGTCTGGTGAGCAAGCTTGGATATTTTGCATTTATACTTCCCGCAAACGAATAAATAATAAAACCACCTTCTTCTCCCCTCTAGGGGGGGGGGTAAAAAGGGGGGAAATGATAAATGATAGCGGATACAGTTAAAAGGGAGTTAGTATAAGTTTGAAAGCGATATATCCCCCCAAGAACGCTGTTAGCCAGTGATGGCATATTTAGGATTGAGGGGGGCTAGGGGGTTGGGTATCGCCCGTTTAGGGCAAAATCGACTTATTACTGTTGCTAGACATTACAAAAAATGTTTTCTGATTTTTCATCCAAAAGTAATTTAGGGCAAAAACCGCACCAAATCGACCCTCCTCCTTTCCACATTAAACTCATAAAAAGAGAAATTATCAAAAATTTCCTAAAACTGGAATGAAGCAAACACTCTATTTGCAAGTCAAATTGCAACTCACCTTTTAAAAGGATAAAAGTGATTATCTTATCAAAAAGTTCAAGAAAACCGAGATAAAGCTGAATTCTCCAATGAGATAGCCTGAACAGAAATATAACCAAATAAGGAAAAGCCAATAAAAGGCTATGCCCATAAACACTACCATATTTGGAATGACAAAAATATGATAACACACTGGGAAAAAGTCTTTTAAAAAAGAAAAATTTTAGGTTGAACATTAAGTGAAATTGAACTGGGGAAAAGCCTTCAAAGAAAAATTGTAGCATAAGGTACGACGTGATTGATCTTTTTTAAATAGTGGCTCACATTTTCGTGCATCTAATACAATTTTCCTAATTACAATGATATCCCCAATTGTAGGAGCCTGTTATTTATGATATAGAAAGTAAGAGGAAAACTTTGCCAGAATCTTTTTTAAATAATAAACAAGGAACATTGTTAGGAGAAAACATTATTTTAATATAACTCCATAACAAAAGTATAAAAAATATTTAGTAATAACAATCGGTGTTCACAATCGTTGGATCGAGATGCGCAATACAATGGAGTGGCCAGCTCGATCGCCAGATTTAACAGCGCTGGTTTTTTCGTGTGGAGATTTTTCAAACTAACGTGTAAGAACACAGACCCAATAATGTAAAGGGATTGAATAATACAATCAGGGCTGAGTGATAAGAACCTTCTCTCCTGATGTTATTAGAAATGTGCAGAATGAATCTCTTCGCTGTTGGGGTACTGCTAGGCAGCAAATGTTGCCCACTTTGAACATTTATTGTAATAGCTAAATATTTATAAACTATCCCTTGTTTTTTATTAAAGCACTTAGTTTTTGAGAATTTCTAAATCGTAACAAAACTCACAAATGGAGTATCACTGTCATATTCAGATCTCCGAGAATCTTACATTTCGAATTCTTGTAATTCAATGTTCCCAAAGAACACTCATACACAAGAATGTATACATAGTACATGTAGGGTTAAACCCAAGACTATTAAGGCTTATGACTCTACGCCTAGCAAGTGGAATGTGGCTATTACGTCACACTAGTCGCCGAAAGTTTCCTCTGCAAGTTCGTTCAAATCGTTTATGATTAAGAATTTTGTCTTAAGAATGGATTATTTTTTAACATTTCAATAGTTTATTTTACGAGTTTAAGCTTTAGTTGGCTCTGCTACATCGAGTTTTTACAAATATTTAATTTTTAACTGTGTAAATAAACTCTTTATTTTATAGAGATTTAGCATTGTTATTTTATATGTTACTGTTAGTTATTATTTTTACAAATACTATACGACACTGGTAATACGAGACTATCTCACGGCGACTATCGTAACGCCAAAAATCGTAAGCGTAGACTCGTAAGCTCTAGTTGGGTCTAGTTAAACAGGAAGAAGGTAGACGTCAATTATAATGACAGTATGTTGAAGGTATGTGAATAGCAGTAGGTGCGCAGCCATGGGTGAAGAAGATTATTTTTCTTTTGTGCACTATACACGACGAACAGACAAAAAAACAGAAAAAATAAAACATATGTATATTAGAATGGAGTTGGTTGTTAATGCTCTTAGGCATATTAGCTGTATCTCATTTTTATGACAACTTATGTGTCAACAGTAGTTAGGCTACCTGCGTTCTGGCGCAAAATCCCATGTTATTTTAAAGGGGCCTCAAAGTTAGCGAAAATATCACAAATCCAAGATGGCGGCGGCTCGCGACAGTGTATACCGTGTAAGCATATATCATCGTTAACTTCAAATACCTTTTAAAAATACATGGGATTTTGCTATGTATATTTACTAACTAACAACAAATTAAGAAAAAATTCACATACACGTGTCAACTTTAAATTACGGTTGACAGGAATTGATATCAGAACAACTAGTATTTCCCTTATACAAACATCCAAGTTTTATCAACTAATTATTTTTTCCTTCTTTAGATGTAATGTAATAATTAAATCGACCCCATTGTAAAAGCATTAGTATACAATCAACGCTCCTTTGTTAAGGGCATTGATTTTCTAGGGGACCCTTTTTTCATCCCAGCTCAATAGGTAATTAAGATATATGTATAAAAGGGGGTCTGTCTGTATGTAATATATACAACAGTTGCATCGTTTTTAAAAGCATATTCCAGAAAATAATTATCATTTCTAACAAAAGAATTTAATTAACAGCCCTTCGTGGTCGAGTCGATCCACCCTCGGTCCTATGACGTAATATCATAACCGGTGTGTGTGTGTGTGTGTGTGTGTGTGTGTGTGTGTGTGTGTGTGTGTGTGTGTGGTATATAAGGAGCGGTCTCCCATGTTTTTTAACTATTATTAAATTGGTCTTTGTAGTGAAGTGACTTCATTATTATACTGTGAAAGCGTTTCAATTGTTTATTAATAATTGTGTAGTGAAAGTGCTTAAAACAATTGTTCCTAAATTATCATTAAATTGTATTTGCTAAAGTATATTATTTACAACAGTGAAAAATAAGTGTCAAGTCATCCAGATGAGTTACTATTTTTATTTATTTAAAACTCTTTAAGTGTTATACAATAAAACGTGGTAATCAAATTTAAAAAAAGGGTACATTATGTTTTGTTTCTAAAAATACATTATTTAAACAATCAGGAATTTTTGACTTATAATGATATAACTACAGTGTTACCGTAAAAATCTTCAACTTTTATTAAAGTATTAATTACTTATCATATCCTATCTACGTAATAATTTAAAAAATAATTATTTAATATAAGAAATTTTAACACTAATTATCCATTGCGTTTTTATTATTATTAACATTTAATAACTCTATTAACCAAGCGACCAGTGCTTTTATTACTTTTGTCAAAATCTTTTTCCTAAAATTTTTTTCCCCCAAAATTTTTCTAATTTTTTTGCTTTTTGCATTTTAACAATTTTAAATTACAACTAGCATAGCATTTTAATATATGAACTGAACTAATTTATGAATGATATTTAAATTCCGCTTCAAGACACCTAGTAACTAGGTGATTTTTTTCGGCTTTTAGTTGTTTTCTCAGCGGTACGTGTAAACGAAATATAGAACGAAGTTCTAACTCTAGATTTCAGTTTCAGTGTAGCAACTGAACGCGTAACACTTACCTCTCTTCGCATCCATACTTAAACGTCTACAAGAAAAAAGAGATGTCATTCGCAATTCAGCAATAAACTAATGCGCGCATATTTTTTTATCTAGCAAAAGGAGAGCGGATGGAGCCTCAAATCAATCATCAACCTCCAAGTAAACATCAATGAGTTTACCCAGCAACTAGGCTCATCATACATCGAGCTGCCTGAGCTAATAAAAAAGAAGAAAGCTTGTATCAATGTGCAGAATAATGATGAAGCCTGCTTCGCGTGGTCTGTGGTGAGCGCTCTTTATCCATTTAAAAAAGATCCACAACGCGTGTCAAAATACCCCCACTTCTCTACAGTACTGATCTAAAAGATATCTCAATGCCGATGACGATTAAACAAATACCCAGATTCGAATACCAAAATAACATTTCCGTTAATGTATACATTTTGGAGAAGCAGAAAGGTAAGAAAAAGTTCAGCGAGCACTCCACGCTTTTAACAAAAGATAAACAGGACAAACATGTCAACTTGATGCTTCTCTAAGTCATATATTACGATGATAATGAAGAGGTAGATAATGATGATTGTAAGCCACGCTTCCATTATGTATGGATTAAGAATCTAAGTCGGCTACTATCATCACAGCTTAGCCGAGATCACTATCATACGTTCTTTTGCGATAGATGCCTCCACTACTTCCATACCCAGCAAAAATTGTCGATGCATGAAGTAGACTGTGTTAAAATGAATGAATGCAAAGTTAGGCTACTAACAGCTGAGCAGGCAAAAGTACTATTTAAAAATCATAAGCATAAAGAATCAATGCCATTCATCATATATGCCGATTTAGAGTGTCTGCTGATACCGACTAGTGAAAAGGACATGGTACAAGACCATATCCCCCATAATATAGCATACTACGTTAAATGCTCCTATGATGATACCTTGTCCTTTTACCGGGCTTATCGTGGCGAGGACTGTCAAGGATGGTTTGCTCGAGAGATGAAGCAGTTTGCTGAGAATGTTGAGACGGTGTTTCTTTGCCCTCTACCTATGGACACCCTATCGCCTGAGCAAGACGATGAATTCCGTACCGCTACACATTGTCACATATGTCTGGAACCATTTTCTGTAGATAACAACAAAGTGAGGGATCATTGTCACCTTACCAGTAAGTATCGTGGTCCCGCCCATACAAATTGTAACATCAACTACAAGGACAGCCATACCATACCCGTAGCTTTCCATAACTTAAGCAGGTATGACAGTCATTTCATTATTAAGAACCTAGCTTCAGACTTTGACGGACGAGTAGACCTCCTTCCAATCAATAAAGAGCGCTATATATCTTTCACTAAGAATGTAAAGCACAATTTAGTAAAATTCAGATTTATAGACTCTTTTAGATTTTTGGCTAGCGGTCTAGATACTTTGGCATCCTATTCAGATGTTTACCCAAATTTAAAATCACAATTCCTAGACTTAGACGAATCAAAATTCAAAATTCTGACTAAGAAGGGGGTCTTTCGTTATGATTACATTAATCACTGGACGAAACTTGATGAGACACAATTACCAAACAAATCCAAATTCTACAATAATTTAACAGATACAGCTATAACGGATGAATGCTATACACATGCCGAGAATGTATGGGACTTTTTCGGTTGTCAAAATTTAGGCGAGTACAGTGATTTATACCTGAAAACAGATGTATTGCTTCTAGCCGATGTGTTTGAGCAGTTTCGGTCAAGCAGTTTGAAAACGTACGGCTTAGACCCGGCGCATTACTATACTCTACCCGGATACACCTGGGATTGTATGCTTAAGTCAACCCAAATTAATCTCGAACTTCTTACGGATATCGATAAAGTTTTATTTATTGAGCGCGGTATTCGCGGGGGTCTATGCCAATGCTTAAAACGGTATGCTGAAGCCAACAACAAATTTCTACCTAATTGTAATCCTAAAAAACCAACAACATTTTTAATTTATGATGATATTAATAATCAATACGGTTGGGCGATGTCTCAGTACCTGCCATATGGAGGATTTGAATGGGTAGAAGATGATTTTGATTTAGACAACTTTAATTTCAATGTACCGACAGACAATCCTGAAGGATACATTCTCGAGGTTGATCTAGAATACCCTCAAGCCATTCACGACGCCCATGCAGATCTTCCATTTTGTCCTGAGCATCGCACGCCGCCAAATCCAAAACAGACAAAATTAATGGCAACGCTTACTGATAAGAATACATCATACACTACCGGGATTTACAGCAATTTTTGGAAAATGGGTTGAAGTTAACCAAAATTCACCGCGTTTTGAAATTTAAGCAGAACAACTGGCTAAAGTCATATATCGACTTAAACACTGAACTTCGTAAGCAGGCTAAAAACGAGTTCGAGAAAAACCTGTTTAAACTTATGAATAACGCGGTTTTCGGCAAGACGATGGAAGACACTAGAAAACACTCGATAGTCAAATTAGTAAACAAATGGGAAGGACGTTACGGTGCTGAAGTGCTTATCTCAAAGCCAAATTTTAAATCCAGCACAATTTTTACTGGAGATCTAGTGGCTATCGAGTTAAACAAAACGGAATTTACTTCAACAAACCCATATATGTAGGCATGTGTATATTGGATATATCAAAATTAAAACTGTATGACTTCCATTACTCATACATGAGAAGGCGTTACGGCGACAAGGTGCGAATTTGCTATAGTGACACAGATTCTCTTGTATATGTCGTCGAAACGTCTAATCTGTATGAGGACATTAGACGTGACGGCTATGAACATTTCGACACCAGTGACTACCCCGAGAATAATATATATGACATCCCGCGCGTTAATAAAAAAGTATTGGGCATGTTGAAGGACGAGAACGCCGGTAAGGTGATGACGCATTTCGTCGGCCTTCGATCAAAAATGTACTCGACGAAGGCTTTTAGAGATGAAAATGAGGAGATGTTAGATCTACAGAAAATGGAGCGGGCAGGCAAAAGTGATACGGAGATTCGACAGGCTCTTGAAAACCGAAGAACTGTTAAGAAGGCGAAGAGTGTTAAGAAACATATAGTTAAAAATCATATCACTTTCGATGACTATGTTAACTGTTTAAACGAAGGCAAGGAAACATCTGTGCAACAAAAACTGTTCAGATCCGATAAACATCGAGTTTCAACCATCTCTCAGACTAAAATCGCGCTCAGCCCTCAGGACGATAAGCGGTATATCATCCCCGGCACGCATGACACTCTACCGTGGGGACACTATCGTATACCTGCTTAACATAACTGTATAAAGTAATATTTAGGTTAATATATAAGTTAAAGATAAGTTTTTTATTCTTCCGGCAACAAATAATGTAAATACTAAAGTGTTATCATATTTTCTAATGTATATATATATATATATATATATATATATATATATATATATATATATATATATATATATATATATATATATATATATATTTTCTTTAATAAATCATCCTCATAAGTTTTACCTTGTTAGTTATTGTATATATCTACATAGTTTTGTATATTTCTTTTCTTTTATAAGTCATCGTTGTAAGTCAATACTTACCTGTATATAGTAAATGCGTGTACTATATTTGTATATATTCTTTCACATCATTTTATAAGAACTTTTTTAACATAGATGTTTCAATGAATTTTTATGTATAGCAAACAAATTTTTATATATTTTCTTTCACGACTTTTATGTGAAATCTTGATATAAAAAAATGGTTGTATATATATTATGTATATATATATATTTGTATATATTTTTCTCACATGTTTTATGTGAAAATAAAATTCGATAAAATGATTTTGTTGTTTTTTTATTTATAAACTAGTATACTGTGATTATGTGAAATAAATTAGGTAAATAAAACCATGTATATCACTTGACGTTGTTTCATTTAAGGATGTATGAATTAAACCATAAACGTTTATACAGGAAATCATTTCCACTCTGTCGCTCTGACGTAAGAATCAATACATAGATATACTACTGTCTCATTAAACGTATAATCAATACATGTCCCTACTAAGCAATAATACTTATTACAAAACAATTCAATTGACTATTCACCCCATAATTTGAACAACGTATAACCTAGGGTGTGTGGAATTATATACAATGAGATTATATATAAACTCGACGACGACTATTGTGATGGTCGAGCTCTATAAGCAGGAACTTAGACAATCTTTTACACAAGAACCCTATTATTCCATCTAAAGTTCCTTGCTTAAAGTTCTATTCCAGTTTTTGTTGCACAGATGTTTCCTTGCCTTCGTTTAAACAATTAACATAGTCATCGAAAGTGATATGATTTTTAACTATATGTTTCTTAACACTCTTCGCCTTCTTAACAGTTCTTCGGTTTTCAAGAGCCTGTCGAATCTCCGTATCACTTTTGCCTGCCCGCTCCATTTTCTGTAGATCTAACATCTCCTCATCTTCATATCTAAAAACCTTCGTCGATTACATTTTGGATCGAAGGCCGACGAAATGCGTCATCACCTTACCGGCGTTCTCGTCCTTCAACATGCCCAATACTTTTTTATTAACGCGCGGGATGTCATATATATTATTCTCGGGGTAGTCACTGGTGTCGAAATGTTCATAGCCGTCACGTCTAATGTCCTCATACAGATTAGACGTTTCGACGACATATACAAGAGAATCTGTGTCACTATAGCAAATTCGCACCTTGTCGCCGTAACGCCTTCTCATGTATGAGTAATGGAAGTCATACAGTTTTAATTTTGATATATCCAATATACACATGCCTACATATATGGGTTTGTTGAAGTAAATTCCGTTTTGTTTAACTCGATAGCCACTAGATCTCCAGTAAAAATTGTGCTGGATTTAAAATTTGGCTTTGAGATAAGCACTTCAGCACCGTAACGTCCTTCCCATTTGTTTACTAATTTGACTATCGAGTGTTTTCTAGTGTCTTCCATCGTCTTGCCGAAAACCGCGTTATTCATAAGTTTAAACAGGTTTTTCTCGAACTCGTTTTTAGCCTGCTTACGAAGTTCAGTGTTTAAGTCGATATATGACTTTAGCCAGTTGTTCTGCTTAAATTTCAAAACGCGGTGAATTTTGGTTAACTTCAACCCATTTTCCAAAAATTGCTGTAAATCCCGGTAGTGTATGATGTATTCTTATCAGTAAGCGTTGCCATTAATTTTGTCTGTTTTGGATTTGGCGGCGTGCGATGCTCAGGACAAAATGGAAGATCTGCATGGGCGTCGTGAATGGCTTGAGGGTATTCTAGATCAACCTCGAGAATGTATCCTTCAGGATTGTCTGTCGGTACATTGAAATTAAAGTTGTCTAAATCAAAATCATCTTCTACCCATTCAAATCCTCCATATGGCAGGTACTGAGACATCGCCCAACCGTATTGATTATTAATATCATCATAAATTAAAAATGTTGTTGGTTTTTTAGGATTACAATTAGGTAGAAATTTGTTGTTGGCTTCAGCATACCGTTTTAAGCATTGGCATAGACCCCCGCGAATACCGCGCTCAATAAATAAAACTTTATCGATATCCGTAAGAAGTTCGAGATTAATTTGGGTTGACTTAAGCATACAATCCCAGGTGTATCCGGGTAGAGTATAGTAATGCGCCGGGTCTAAGCCGTACGTTTTCAAACTGCTTGACCGAAACTGCTCAAACACATCGGCTAGAAGCAATACATCTGTTTTCAGGTATAAATCACTGTACTCGCCTAAATTTTGACAACCGAAAAAGTCCCATACATTCTCGGCATGTGTATAGCATTCATCCGTTATAGCTGTATCTGTTAAATTATTGTAGAATTTGGATTTGTTTGGTAATTGTGTCTCATCAAGTTTCGTCCAGTCATTAATGTAATTATAAGGGAAGACCCCCTTCTTAGTCAGAATTTTGAATTTTGATTCGTCTAAGTCTAGGAATTGTGATTTTAAATTTGAGTATACATCATAATAGGATGCCAAAGTTTCTAGACCGCTAGCCAAAAATCTAAAAGAGTCTATAAATCTGAATTTTACTAAATTGTGCTCTACATTCTTAGTGAAAGATATATAGCGCTCTTTATTGATTGGAAGGAGGTCTACTGGTCCGTCAAAGTCTGAAGCTAGGTTCTTAATAATGAAATGACTGTCATACCTGCTTAAGTTATGGAAAACTACGGGTATGGTATGGCTGTCCTTGTAGTTGATGTTACAATTTGTATGAGCGGGACCACGATACTTACTGGTAAGGTGACAATGATCCCTCACTTTGTTGTTATCTACAGAAAATAGTTCCAGACATATGTGACAATGTGTAGCGGTACGGAATTGATGGTCTTGCTCAGGCGATAGGGTGTCCATAGGTAGAGGGCAAAGAAACACCGTCTCAACATTCTCAGCAAACTGCTTCATCTCTCGAGCAAACCATCCTTGACAGTCCTCGCCACGATAAGCCCGGTAAAAGGACAAGGTATCATCATAGGAGCATTTAACGTAGTATGCTATACTATGGGGGATATGGTCTTGTACCTTGTCCTTCCAACTTCCGAAAAGTCGCTTCTGCCCAGAAAGACACTTCCACCGCGACTGCCCCGTTAGGAATTCGGGAAACGACGCAAGGGGGGATTAGGCCGACATAAACCCTCCTTAACCGCCATTCCCGGCATACAAGTACCCAGGGTTCAGGTGAGTATGAATAATGGCATTTGTTTCAGAGCGCTAGTGGACACCGGCGCCTCCATCAATGTCATCAACGCGAAGTTCGGCCCGGGAGCCCGGAAAATCGCCACCAAACTCCCACTGGCTAGCGGTAGCCAGAAGATGTCCTGCAGCGGGGAAGCGGAACTCGCCATCATCATCTCCGGATACGAACACGCCGCCAAGTTCATCGTTAACCGCGACCTCCAAGAGGACTGCATTCTGGGGATGCCATGGTTACAAGAGCAGCAAGCGACGGTGGACATCGTCAGAGGCTGCCTGTACCTGGGAATCGGGGAACGGAAGACCGTCTTCTGGACCTAACCGCCCCATAAGACGGAATTAATAAGTATCGGGGAAATTGATCACAGTTTCCCAACGGACGCGCAAATCCGGTTTAAAAATTTAATTTCAGATTTCCCCGCGCCATTCAACACCACCCAGGGGATGACGACAACGAGCAGCACCAGGCATAAGATCGACGTGACGGAACGGAAGCCAGTCTGCCAACGCCCCTATCGCGTGTCGGATGAAAATAAGCGGATCATCCAAGAACAGGTGGAAGAAATGCTGTCCCAAGGCATCATCGAGGCTTCCACATCGCCGTACTCCAGCCCGGTGGTCCTGGTGAAGAAATCCGACGGCACACCCCGGTTCTGCGTGGACTACCGCAAGCTGAACGCGATCACCACCAGCGAGCCATCACCGATGCCCATCATCCAAGAGACCCTGCGTGACCTGGGGGATGTAGCAGTGTTCACCCGTCTGGACTTGAGCGGCTACTGGCAGATCCCTATGGACGAGGGATCCAAGCAGCTCACCGCCTTCAGCACCCCGGATGAAGGCCACTACCACTTCAAGGTCATGCCCTTCGGACTCCGCAACGCCCCGGCGACGTTTCAACGCCTGATGAGCCAGGAAGTACTCGCAGGATACCTCCGCAAGTTCTGCATGGTCTATCTGGACGACATCATCGTGTACAGCCCCGACTACGAGACCCACCTCCGACATCTCGCGTTAGTTCTGGAGAGACTATCGCAACACCGCCTTCGGTTGTCCATCAAGAAGTGCGCCTTTGGAAAGGCGTCCCTATACTTCCTCGGTCACACCATCCACCCGGGAATCATCACGCCCCAGCGGAAGCACGTAGAGCAGATCCGGCAGCTGCCCGTACCGACCAACAAGGACAAACTCCGGAGTTTCCTTGGCGTTTGTGGATGGATTCGCCAATACATCCCGGACTTCGCGACCATCGCGGCACCACTAACCGATTTGTTACAGGCAAAGAAAACGTGGGAGATCACACCGGAAGTCATGGGGGCATTCAACCGACTGAAAACCGCATGCAGCCAACCGCTCCAGCTACACCATCCTCTCCCCAACCAGCCCCTGGTGGTTCCAGCCGACGCGAGCTCCATCGGCATCGGGGCCATAGTCTACCAGGAGGACGACGACGGGACCAAGAGGATCATCTGCTTCGACAGCGCGCGCCTTTCACCAACGGAGCAGCGGTACCACATCAACGAGCAAGAATGCCTGGCCCTGATATGGGCCCTCCGACGCTACCGACCGCTACTAGAGGGGAAACGTTTTAAAGTCCGGACGGACAGTAAAGCCCTTACCTGGCTACAATCGTTCAAGGAGGAAAAGGCAAAATTACTCAGATGGGCTTTGTTTTTACAGGAATTCGACTTCGACCTGGAGCATTGCCGCGGTACCCAAAACGAATTCGCGGACGTTCTATCGCGAGACCCCGAGAACGAGACCACCCACGACGCCCTAACCGACGCGCGACCAGCAGCGCCGGAGCTCCAGGCCCTACCGACAGCGGAGAGAGAGGTGGCAAACGCCTTGACCACCATCGTCGACGAGATCAAGCGGGCCCAAGACTAGGACGAGGAGACGCAGGAGTTCCTAAGACGCTGGCGAAACCCCTTTACCCCCGAAGATGAAGGCATCCGATCCGCGTACGAACAATTCGAGGGATGCCTATACCGCGCCGCCATTGACACCGATCCGCAGACGCTGTACGTGCCACCCGCAGCGCGAGAAAAGGTACTGAAGCAATACCACGACGACAGTGGACACCCCGGACGGGAAGAGACCCACACCGCCATCCGCCGGAGATACTGCTGGCCGCAACTAGCCCGCAACGTCGCCCTCCACGTCCAACAATGCGTGACCTGCGCCGCCGTGAAAAGAGGTAAGTTACAGACTAACGCGCCTTTACAGGCACGACAACCAACCCGACCCTGGCACACCGTCAACATCGACATCATGGGGCCCTATCCACCAACAGCTTCTGGAAGAAGATACATCCTGGTGATCGAAGACGCCTTCACGAGATGGGTCGAGGCATTCGCGATGCGGGACGCCACCAGCCAGTTCATGTGTCGACTAGCGGAAGAGGAAGTCTTTCATCGGTTCGGCTACACGAAAGTCATCCTCACGGACAACGGTATCCAGTTCACCAGCCACCTCTGGAGAACCACGTGCAGAAAATGGGGCGCGACCCACCACGCGACGGCGATCTACCACCCCCGAGCGAACCCGGTCGAACGACGCAACCAGGAGATCAAGAAGGCCCTCCGCACGCGACTTAAGGGACAACCCCACGACGAATGGGTCCGCCATCTACCCCGAGTCCTCCACGATCTCCGCCTCCGGACCAACGCCGCCACGCGATCGAGCCCTGCCAAGCTGCTGTTCGGGTACGAACCACTTCAGCCAGGGGACCAACAGCTTCCGGAACAACAGGAACCGCCATCCCGACAGAGGGAAGCCAACGCCAACCAACTTCGGTATCACCGGAGATACCAGGGGCAGCCGGCTGCACCAGTCGCCCGGGTAGGAGAGGATGTCATGGTACGCGCCCACATCCAATCCAACGAGCAGCGGAAGATCCACGCCGGTTTCGCGCCGAAATGGTTGGGACCCTACAACATCCGGAACATCTTCGACGGGAGGGTCTACACGGTCGACAAAGGGGGACAGCAAGTGAAGTACCATGCAGACCACATCCGGCCAGCACCACGACGCCCAGCGCTTAGCACACCGCCTCCGGCATCACCACCACCGCACCCGGAAGAAAACGAAGAAGACGCTTTGCAGGCCATGCCGTCGTCTCCGAGGGGGGGCGAATTGTCACCACCAGCGACCAGCTCCAGGACGCCAGCAGCCTGCAATTGGAGAATCCGGCCGACCAACCACGATGCAGCACCAGCCTGGAGGAGGGACCGACATCCTAACATATTTAAGCGCTTCACGCGAGACACTCGTTCTCATTATTATTCCTAACCTACCTTAACCATTATCATACTTTGTTATCGTATATATTTGGATTAATATATGACTTTATTTTGTGTTATAATACTGCTGTATTATTTCTTTAACCTCTCTTTCCTTTTAATAGCTTTATTTGGTAACTCTGAATATCTACGAGCCGTTCAACGGTAACAGCCGAAAAAATTACCTAGTTACTAGAGGTCTTGAAGCGGAATTTAAATAGTATGATTCATAAATCAGTTCAGTTCATATATTAAAATGCTATGCTAGTTGTAATTTAAAATTGTTAAAATGCAAAAAGCAAAAAAATTAGAAAAAATTTTGGGGGGAAAAATTTTAGAAAAAAGAGTTTGAGAAAAGTAATAAAAGCACTGGTCGCTTGGTTAATAGAGTTATTAAATATTAATAATAATAAAAACTCAATGGATAATTAGTGTTAAAATTTCTTATATCAAATAATTATTTTTTAAATTATTACGTAGATAGGATATGATAAGTAATTAATACTTTAATAAGAGTTGAAGATTTTTACGGTAACACTGTAGTTATATCATATAAGTCAAAAATTCCTGAATGTTTAAATAATGTATTTTTAGAAACAAAACATAATGTACCCTTTTTTTAAATTTGATTACCACGTTTTATTGTATAACACTTAAAGAGTTTTAAATAAATAAAAATAGTAACTCACCTGGATGTCTTGACACTTATTTTTCACTGTTGTAAATGTAAATAATATACTTTAGCAAATACAATTTAATGATAATTTAGGAACAATTGTTTTAAGTACTTTCACTACACAATTATTAATAAACAATTGAAACGCTTTCACAGTATAATAATGAAGTCACTTCACTACAAAGACCAATTTAATAATAGTTAAAAAACATGGGAGACCGCTCCTTATATACCACACACACACACACACACACACACACACACACACACACACATACCGGTTATGATATTACGTCATAGGACCGAGGGTGGATCGACTCGACCACGAAGGGCTGTTAATTAAATTCTTTTGTTAGAAATGATAATTATTTTCTGAAATATGCTTTTAAAAACGATGCAACTGTTGTATATATTACATACAGACAGACCCCCTTTTATACATATATCTTAATTACCTATTGAGCTGGGGTGAAAAAAGGGTCCCCTTGAAGATCAATGCTCTTAACAAAGGAGGGTTGATTGTATACTAATGCTTTTACAATGAGGTGGATTTAATTATTACATTACATCTAAAGAAGAAAAAAAATAATTAGTTGATAAAACTTGGATGTTTGGATAAGGGAAATACTAGTTTCGATACTGATATCGATTTCTGTCGACCGTAATTTAAAGTTGACACGTGTATGTGAATTTTTTCTTAATTTGTTGTTAATTAGTAAATATACATAGCAAAATCCCATGTATTTTTAAAAGGTATTTGAAGTTAACGATGATATATGCTTACACGGTATACGCTGTCGCGAGCCGCCGCCATCTTGGATTTGTGATCTTTTCGCTAACTTTGGGGCCCCTTTAAAATAACATGGGATTTTGCGCCAGAACGCAGGTAGCCTAACTACTGTCAACAAGTGTGTGAATAAAACTAGAATAAGGTTGGACACATTTGAACTAAGTGAATTGTCGATAACCACTTCTACATTTAAAACGTGATGGTTTACAAGCCCCACGTATTTGTTAAACAACTAAAAAAACAATCTATATCTTGTTCGAATTATGTGGTAAGGGACTGTACCAAAGTACCGTGCAACGATTATCACGTTATATTCGTGGAAGACTTACACGATCATAAAACAATTTCGGTCAGAAATACCAAAAAGTTATATGGAGTTTAGAGTTGCTCATCGCGTTGCCTAACTTATTAAAGATGACGTAAAGGTTAGGGATGATGAGAATATTGCCACAAACACTGGATTATCAACAATGTCTTATATCGCATTTTCACCGTTATTTTGAAGATAAATTTGGATTTGTGGATTTCTGATCAACTAATAGAGCAACGAAAACATACTGGCGTGGGGACTGCACAGCAGCTGCTGTAAAGATCTCACAATGAAGCACAAAGCTTTTTACATCGTATTGCTTAGTTTAAAAGTATCGAACCAGAATTGACATCGCAGTGCAGAGGTTGATTAAGCTTGTCTTCATCAAGGCCCAAGGTATTTTAATGTGCGCAGTCTAAAATCAGTTCGAGTTCCTGTTGGTAGTATAAGCACGGTACAATATATCTATTACCACAAAATTGCATTTTAAACGAATTGGGATGTTACCGAAAAGTGTTCTGATTTTTCATGAGAATGTTAGAAACGATTAATGGTTTGTTAAACCAGTACAAGTTCGTTTTAAGGCTAGAATTTACTGGATTTTAATTTTCTCCAAAACTATAACGACTATTTAGAAGAATTACAAAAAAGTGTAATTATAATACTGCATTAGAGTGTATTGTATTTATAAATACATTATTTTCTTTTTAAAATGAACCAGGTATATGCAAATAGCAGTCTAATTGTCTTCTTGTTTTTACTTGTTGAGAAACTGGATGATAAGCCACTGTTTTAATGGAATTGCTATTATTTTTAACCATGTTGAATCATAATCGAAAAATTAATTTTAATTATGTATATCGTATACTTCAAAGTAATTTGTTTGGGAGATTCTTAAAAACTATAACTACTAGAACTCTAAAATCAGTACTGCAGCATGTCTGTTTTACGCGTTCCGTACTAAAGTATGTACGGAAGTCCTATAGCGCTAACCCATGTCCCGTCTATCCGCATTAAGAAAATTTGCCTGGGATAAGGAAATAGTCAAATGACTATAGTGATAAGAGTAATTCACCCTGGAAGGTTCAATTCTGGAATCAGACTTGCCCCTTATAGAACTCAACCCCTTGATACCCTGCTGAACTCAAATACGTTTTCAGATTTGATTTTCAATATAATTCTTCAGATCCGAATGTCTCACAAATCGTAACCGTTTTGTATGCTTTTCCTGTCTATGACACTACTAGTCAAGTCGACACTAAAATGGGAGCTTTACAAGTAGCTGAACTACCCTCTATTTTACAAGTTCTTCAGATTTTGCCTATCAGACTATGAAATACAATAACTAAAAAAATTAGGTAATATATTCATCAAGAAGAAAGGAGAAAATGTGAATGATGCTTGATTCCAACTATACTTAAGTCAAAGAACTAGTCAGCATGTCCAGATCTCACGTTTACAGAATATTGCCTGAACAGGTGAATAAATGTCCCTTCATTTGAACGAGTCTGAACCCAGACATATTTGACTCAATTTCTTTTACGAGCCCCTCGAATTTACTGTAAAGGGCATGGCATACCGTACTCAAAGGAGACTTACCTTAGAGCAGATATTTACCACCGGCAGACGGCAACTGTTCGTCGTTGAGCAAAGGTCGTGGATTTAAGAAAGCAAGATATGCTCTATGAAATAAATGGACGAGATGAACTTGAATTCGATTATTTATTGTAAATTTTCTACTTTGACTATTCAGATATATGTACATGACAGATATTAATAAAAAAGAAATGTTACTTTTTATAATTGTGATATAGTTAATTATTTTTGTTATTGTCATTTAAGATTACTCATTTGAGACTTTGCCTTAAAGTTCATGAACTCCAAAGCTGACACAATATAGATGCATCCTAAGCAAAGTTTTTCTTTTACCATAAAAATAAACATCATAGGCTTTGGTTGATCTTAATACAAAGTATTATTCATTTATTAGAATTTAGGTTTCCGTGTCAATTTGACAGTAGTCTACTAATTTTTTTTCTTTCTTTTTGAACCGAATAAATTGTCTTCTAGAAAAGTCAAAAAGGCAAACTTGAAAAATGGAATGGAGAACTCACTTCTCAATTAGATACTTATGAAGGGACAGACAGGTTTAGATTGAGGATACCAGGCTGGAAAGTATACAGAAAAGTATCCGGGATTTTTATTCGTTATTTTAACGTTAGATAAGGTATGACGAAAGGATGATCGTTTTTGTTTTCTTATTTTTTTTTTGTTTTTGACTTGTACTTCGACGTACCATAAAATCGATGGTAATCTTGTGTCACTTTTACTAAAAATTAATTTCCATCTCAATGAAAGAGAAACAAGAATATTAATTCAATCATACCTCAGCCTGTGATTCAATATTATTTTCTGATCGAAATGCGAGAAACCCGATTCAGATGCAGTGTTGAAGAATAACTACCACAATAATGAATTATTAGACCATTGCTGTTATTTTAATTCTGTATCTAATAATGAAAAATATTGTGTTAATAAAAGAAAACAAAGAATTGTTAGAATATTATTTTTCATAGATACAAAAAAGACAGTGTTCTGTATTTTTTGATGGATAACATTCCTTATAGAAAGTGCGACATAACCCTTTGTTTTGCTGGGAATTGTAGTTGGCTAGAAGTTAGAAACTTTCAAGGCTGATTCTGAACAGTCTAGTGGGAACGTATTTGATGATATCAATTTTTTATTATTTCTAGGGAAATGCAACACACGCTACAAACCTCTGATATAGTTTGTATCGTAAGTACTCTTTGTTAAACGTGAAGTATTAGACACTATATGTAATTAAGAATATTAGAACAATAAAGTTATAAATGTATCTTATGATGTCCTTTGTGCCGTAATTCGGGATTTTTTCAAACACAATATAATAAAGAATTGCTGCAAATTTTATAAATCAAGTAGCCTTATCCTACACTCCTGTTGTGGTGAAACTTGAATTTAAGACGTCGCACTATGGTCAATGAATGAAAAAAACCCGTTTTTGTCAAAATGTGAAAATTGGCATTTTGATCATTAACTTTTGTTAATACTATGATATATAATTTTTAGTAATAAATATTGTGTGTTACAAACAGGAAACAGTCAAAGATATTATTAAAAAATCAACGCATAATGTAATTCACGTAAGCCTATCTTTTGTGCGGGACCGATGGGTGATTTGAATTTTAGTTTAAGTAAAATAATATAAAGAAAAAAAGCATTGTGTTGTGTAAAATTCAAAAATTATTTTGTAGCGTATACATTTTTATAATGATTTAAAATTTTAAAATAACATTGCGCTTATCGGACCAAATACTACAAACAAGTGCATATTCGGTTCGAACTGCTCGAAATCCGTTTCAATTTTAATAAATCTGCAATTTACATCACCCTATCTTACTCAATCAAATAAAATAACGAACACTGAAAATTTGAAACTGAAAACAAATCAAACGAATTCAAATTGAACATGTTCACTTCAAACAATGTGAGCGAGTGAGATGGAGCTGCGTAGAAAGTGAGATGTTTGCTAGTGACACGCGGACTGGCCAAGCGTTAGCCTATTTTTCGAAAAGTAACAATTTCTATATTTAATTGAATATTTTTTTACCTTTAGGCCAAAATTTTATAAACAATACTTTTTTTGATTTAGACATTCATTTCGAAGATAGGGCGATGTAAACTTCAGGTTTCTTAAAATTGAAAAGGATTTCGAAGCAGTTCGAACCGAGATATGCACTTGTTTGTAGTATTTGGCCCTATAAGTACCAATGTTATTTTAAAATTTCAAATCATTATAAAAATGTATACGCTGGGTCAATCCATACGAAATTGACCAAAATAACCAAAAGTTATTGCACGACCATTTTTGATTTTTTTTTATTTTTTGCCTGAATATTCCCTTATATTTCAATATCGTAAAACGCATTTATTTTATTTTTATCTGTTTTTGTTTTGCGGTAGCATTCATTTGTTTACATCAACCTACCGCGTTTTCCACAAAAATCGAGCATCGGGAAAATTATCATAACTTAGTTAATATTTCAGCTATCGCGCTGAAACAAGAAATAATTCACTCTATAAATACCATTATTCTATATGAGAATTTCTAGTAAAAATATGTGTTGAGATACAGGGTGTCAAATATCCGGAAAATCGTGAATGGCGTCATGTTTACATGTCTCTAAAACAAAACAGATTTGATGCCAACCACCTTTAATTTTCGTAGAACAAGTAGTACTAACGAGATCCTCTTCCTTCATAGTAATTCTTCAAGCTAAAGTCTGCATTTATTCAAAAATCGTAGTTCATCTTTCGAAGCGAATTTTGGGTATTTCCGTTATAGGTAAGTAATGGGTGTTCATTTAAATTCGTAATCTAGCAACCTTTGGAATTTTAATGAAAGAAGGCAGAGCGACAGATATAATACGTCGCAGATAGAGACAGGCAATAATCCAAAGGTTGCTAGATTACGAATTTAAATGAACACCCGTTACATAATTATTCTCCTCATATAGAATAGTTTTTATAGAGTAAATTACTTCTTGTTTCAGTATGATGGCACAAATAGTAACTAAGTTATGATAATTTTCCTAAAGCTCGATTTTTTGCGGAAAACGCGGTAGGATGAGTAAACGAATGAGTGCTGCCGCAAAAGAAAAACAGCTAAAAATAAAATAAAGGCATTTTTCCAACATTGCAAACAATTTCGAATTTAATGCCCTTTTCCATGGTCCGATTTTTGACAGATTTCGCATTGAGAACCATTAGGATCTAAACTCCATTGGATATCATTCTCAGCTTGTAACCCCGAGACCCCACGGATATTAAAATAAGTTCCACCGAGCATTCTACTATAACAGACTATGCAATAAGTAATGTAGTTGTTTGTTTGAGTGTCCTTTGGTCCACCACTTTGCATCAATAGGAAAACAGAAATTTTCATTCCATTGGTAATAGGTTGTATTTGGAAATATAATGCTATTTACGATTCATTGATGTGATGTGTTGAATTCAGCTGACAATACAATCTGTATGGACCTTTTACCAATAACTATTTCCTAAGTAAACATTCTTCTATTTGCATTTTACTTCATTTAAATACATTCAAGTGGCATTGCAGTGGCATCAGACTTTTCGTCACACTATCTACAGCACTTTGACTTTTTTTAACTAAACCATTAAACCGCGTAATCGTAATTGCATTTTCCGCTTTTTTCTTCCTCTCTTAATAATTATAAGATAATAAGGCATGTAGTGCTTACGTATCCTTTTATGTTTTACCAGGGGGACTGGTTAATGAATTTGATTAACTATACCTTGGAATTAGCAGCTTTGGCCAATTTATCGACGAGGTATAATAACCATTAATCTCTGGAGGGAAAACTCCTGAGTATCGAGTGCTCGTGTTTGCTTGAAGTTACCTTAAGGGAATATTTTTATAGATACTAATGGATTATCGTGTTACATCTGGGATACGTGCACTGTGCAGATAGATGTTTTTAATTTAGATGTATGCTAACTAAAAAGACTGCTGAAGGAAAAGTTAAACTTTTAATTAATTCGAAAGTAATCAATCAAGTTACTATTTACATAAACTAACTTATTATTGAAACAAAGAACTTAATCAACCATTTTATGACATTAAATTATAATTTTTTGTTAAACTATAAAGATCACTTTGTCCAGATTTTAATTATAATTTTATTTTTAACTCTTAATGACTGCTTGGTGCAAATTAAAATTTAATGGAGTCTAAATTATTTGACACTTTCATACTAAAACATTTTACTATGCATGTTATTTAATTTTGTTATGTACTATAAAAAAGTAAAACGTAATACTATTTTAGTACTATTAGAAATTGGTATTGGATAATGTTTATTTAACTCTTTATTCTGGGTTCTGCGGAGTCTAAATTAACAATTAGATTTTCTGTAGTCAGTAGTTTTCATATTAACCTTGATTAAAATTATTTTGAATCCAGTGGTGCTCAACAAACGTTTTCATCACGGCCTAATTTGTCATAAATCTATAATACCTACTCCCTAATGAATTTGAAGCTTATTAGATTAGATTAGTTAATTTAGATAATTTAATCTATCCATCAATAGGTAGTGCTATTTTTATTAGAATTCTAAAAAGTTCCATTAATAAAACTGTTATTCTTTTTTATATTTTGATGGAACGACTCTGACGTATGGTAATTTGTTTACATAGAAAATAACTACATAGTATAAAAATAATATGTAAATCTTATTTTCTTACAAACTCAATTTATGTAATTATGAAGTTTACACTCCAACTTTAAATTGTGATTGCAACTACTGCACTTTTTGAACTAAACGGATTTGACCAAAGCGTATTCGTTGTTTACACATCACCAGAGAAGAGAAAGATTTGCTGATAAGCCTGTACAATACGTCGGATCATCGGCGTACCAATAATCTTGTCTAGTAATGTTTCTTTATGTAATTTAGATGGAATAAAAGTGTTATATAAAAAATAATTCAACTCACAATCATCACAATAATCTTATCAGTCGATATTACTCCATTTTGTGATAGATTCATACATGAAGAAGATGTTACCTAAAAGCTCCACGCCACTGTCTTAATTTTATTGTCTGGTGTAGTTGTTAATGAGAAATTCAAACCGAACATGTGCGGCAGTGGAATACCTGGGAAGTCATCCGATTTCTTTATAAATTAAATGAACATCAACATATAAAATTGTTTGGACGACTATCTAAATGCTTCATTTCTTAATATTTGCCACTTGATTTACAAAACAACATTAGGGGTGTCTAAATTTCACATTTAAATTATTATTTACATGTGTTTATTCCATTTATAAATAAACCACTACTTTGGACACCCATTGCATTATTTTACATTTATTTCTTTATCAGCTTTTAATTCGCGTCTCTGCACATCACTGATTTAGTGGCGCCAGGTTTCAAGCCAGATCAATTTCAGCGATAGCTTTAAAATTTTATTAAGCACAATTTTCATTTTGAGATTTCATGTTCAGTTTTATGCATGAACTCAAAAAACTGTATAGTTTGTTATTTTGTTAATAATTTTAATTAAAAGAAATTTGGGATAAAAGTTATAGCTTGTTACAGATCGCTCTATGTAAAAATGCCCCGGCTAAAATAGACAGATTAACTGCATGCTTTACGTGGAGTCCCCGTGTAAACAGACCTCCACGTTCCTTCCCTTGGGAGGAAGTAATTGAGATACGCTCAATCAGCGCGCGAATTGCATAGCAATTGCTCCCAGTCTACTCACTGGTCGGAGCGAGGTTGCCTATCCACCCTCTACTAGCTATCCAGGCTAGTACCGGAGCGATCGACTTAACACGTGCTCACCCGCCGGTACCCTCCCGTCCTCTTTCATACGGGGTGAAGTACCTAGTCCAGCAATAGGACTATTCCTCCAACATAACTCAGTTGATAGAGGAACGCTCCAGTCCTATTTCATACCTTCACAAGTTCCTCCCCGAGACAGGGGTTGGGGCCATTGCCCGATCGAATCCAACCTCAATTGTGGCAGCACTTGGTTTTTTAATGGTTTTGCCACCCCGATCTACCTTTATATAGGCTTGGTGGGCTCTCGACATTGTTTCGTTCGTAAGTCTACACGTTATAGACTCCCAGTGTGTACCTCAGTAAGGTGAAGTTGTCTTAATTGTGAGAGGCTATGTATTCGCTTCAACTCTCCTTAAGTGTAATGGCTTTTAGAACTTCTCCCAATCACTGTACCCGGCTGCAATAGGGTGGTCGGGATAGCTCCTAAGCACAGTTACCTGGCGGCATGCAGTTTCCCATAGGCATTGAATTCCTTCAATACCGGGATAAACCTCACTTCGCTAAAATAGACAGTGCGTAGCGTAATTAGCAAAATCCAAATAAATACAACTGAAGAACAGTTGACATGTATTGATAGAAAGTGAAACTGGTTATTAGAGCCAATATGTATCTTGGCTATATTTTAGTTAGGCTATATCTGGTATGTGATGGATATAGGTACAGTCTACTAAAGTCTAATAAATTAACTAGCGCATAAACTTTTGTGTGCCATCTTAACTTTTCATTCAGAAAAGTTAAAATCATAGAAAGATAGGTTATTCATTATCTACTGAACCGAGTCTCAGCTATTAATCTATTAGGTTTGTCATAAAATCTAGAACAGCAAGTAAATTGACCAATCGGGCTACCGGGCAAATGCTTGGTGGGCCCTCCTGGGTCCTTATCATGTAGTACAAAACCAATTCTAATAGGAAAACATGTTCTACCAGTAATTCATGAGATTCCGGTCATATTCTTCAGGTCTATTTTTAGAAACTCAAATTAACTCTAACCAGAGGTCAATTGACGTGGTGTTTCAACAAACGTATTCATGGCAATGGCTGTCTGGTTAGAGTTAACTAAAGTTGGTGAAATTTGTCCTAATTATAACAATTGGTACCAAAACTGCAAATAATTTCAAGTTTCGACAAGAATCTTTAAGTCTTCAGGAATTACCGACCGGTGTGCTGCGATGAAAATGCTTCTTTCTAACCCGTGCTAAGTGTTGTGCTTGCTAATACAATTCTACTACTCCTAGGACGTTCTAGTTTTGTTTAGTATTCTTGTGCCTTTTTAGTAAATTCAGTGCAATTTTAAATTCGAAAATATCTATATAGTACATTCAAATAAGGTGAAATAAGGGCTAAAACTCGGAATGAAAGTAAGAAAGCTGCATTTTTGCATGAACCTTTGTTTTGACGTTCTGAAGACTGGCTGAAAAGTCTCCTATAATCCGGTGTCCGCGTCACAAGATATTAAAGGTCAAAGGTCACGAAAATCGGTTTCTCGCAATTATCTTGTTTTTTATGCGTCATATGTCATTTAAGGTTAATATAAAACTTGTAGATCATAAAACTATCTACAATTTTTATTTCATGCATTTTGTCGTATGATCAACCGTTCTAGAGTTATAGCGCGGACAGTAGCACGCGCGCATGTAAACTGCAGAGCCAGGTATATAGTTCGCTATACAAAGTTAATTATTGAATAAAATATCACAATATTGAAATTATTATTTTTTATTCTTTTATTATTAATTAAAAACTGTTAACATCAAACCAATCATAATATCAGAACATCCAATCGTAAAAATATAACCGAAAAGATTGTGCAATATATGACCATTATTTTACAGTCTTTGGCCTTTACAGTCTTGCCAATTTAATTCGACTCAGACTTCGACCTCATCTCAATATTCTGGCAGCGGCTGTAAAGACTATCCTAACAGACTTCTATCTACTGTAAAATACTATTTTGAGATTATGGATTGAATTTTTTTAAATATTTTTGGGGCTAGGGATTGGGGTTTGAACTTTTAAAAATAGTTTTTTGGATTAGGGAATGAATCTTAAAATGTTTTTTTGAGATTTAGAGATGAAGTATTCGATCTTTTTCAAAACATTTAAAGATTAAAATTGAATTTTTAAAAATAATAATAATAATAATTGCTACAACCCATTACCTGGCAACCAGACCCCCAGAAGCTATGAAGCTTGTGCGGGAGGGAGGGGCGTTTACTACCATTACGCTGACCCAACGTGCGGCTGTAGCCGACTTAACATATGGTATAAGCACAAATTCCACATTTGTGTTACAGCTAAGGGAAACTGCAAAAAACCTTAACCAGATCTGGCAGTACTGGGAGTCGAATCCGGGTCGCTTGGGTGAGAGAAGAGGACGCTAGTCCATACACTACCAAGGCTTATTACTTTCTGGGATTACAGATAAAGGATTACATTTTTAAAAATATCTTTTGGAATTAGAGAATGAATTCTTAAAAATATTTTTAGGATTAGGAATTCAAGATTAAATTTTTACAATATTTCTTAGAGTTACAGATTAAGGATTTGAGTTATTTATATATTTTTTGTGAATAGAGATTGAGTACTAAACCTATTCAAAATATTTCATGGAATTAGTGATTGAGGATTAGAATTTTAAAAATATTTGCTTACGATTATTATATTACTGATTAATGTTTGATGTAATCCCCAATCCTGTATGTAACTGAAGAATTATTAACACTTGAGAGTGGCTATTTATATCGCGATTTTTTAAATGCTCCTTTTCGACAATTGCAATATTGTATAGTTGGTTGTAGCTAACAAAATACTCGAAGAGTATGCGCATTGCTTCGTTTGGCTTGACACTGATTTGATACTAGTTCGGTAAAAACTTTGCCTGACTATATAGTCCGGTAATGACTTCACTTATTTCCCGGCTTCAATAAAATAAGAAAGTTCAATAAAAGCCTTGAACAATAAGCAGTCTCTCAAGGTCAAAGAATATGTCTTTACAGAGCTCAATTCGACTCGTTCTGTAAAGCACCACTTCTCTGACTTGTTATGCAAATAACTATTTTATCCTATACAAAGAAAGCATGCGATTTTACTGTATCTGGGGGAACAAGAAGGCATTTTGTCGTCCTCAATCTGCAATGTGTATTTGTTTTGCCGTGATGTTATGTTTTTGAATATTCGGATTGTCGTCGTCGTTTAAAGGTAAATTTGGTAACACAAAAAGTTGAAAAATATTTATATTGATTTGTCGATGTAGTATTGTGTAACGTGGTCTAGACGTTAGATTTATAAAAATTTGTCTATTTTTTACATATCTTTGTTTTTTAAATTATGTTATTTCTACTATTCAAGCACAACAAATAACAATAAACCTTGTGTTAACTTACGGATAATACGGATGCCCATGACCAATTGCCCGGTGGGCAATAATACTGGCAGTCCAACACTCCCCTGAATATACTAATTCTTTGCCTAATAATAGTTTGATGATTTTTGAATGTTAGGAAATAAAATTTTTTAAAGTGAAATTCCGTGTAAATTATGTTATCACATTGATTACCCTAAACTAAGGATTATAATGTAGTTTCCGTGTCTGCAGTTCAAGTGCGTCAATGTCTTTAAGCTTCAATTTAACTTCACTCACGGTGGGGTAAATGAGTTCATTGATTCAATAATATAGTATACACGGTGAGTCATTACGGAGTAATCGGACTTTGGCAGTGGTTTGATAACCATTAAAGAAAGAAAATTCCTATATACCATTTTTCTCGTATTTCTATACTTTTGGAGAAAAACGGCATCGAAGTTCAGCTTAATGTTTTCAAATTTAATAGTATGAATGCACATGACACATATTTTAAAAGTTCAAGCGGATATTCAATACTACTAGAATGTGCAAGGATAGCGTAATAAAGTAATAAAAACGTCTTTATTTTGGCCAAGTGTTTCGTAGAATAACAACAGATAAACAGAATTAAATAAACAAAGCATGTTGAGAACGACCTCTCGATGGATATTGTTTCAAAAATGGTATTTTTGTTTTGTGTTGTTTCTGATACTAAGACAATTTCAAATTCTTTTAATAGGCACATTAACCCCTATGTGTAATACAATACTGCAGGTTTGTGAATAAACACATCTTTTGAGGTCAAGATCGAGGAGATACCCGATACTATTTGGTTTCTCAAATGATAACAAATTGCAAACCCCTTACACTGCAGCTTTTAGTAATAAAACGTAACAGTACTTGTACTTGACTATGTAAACAAATCCATCAATCATTCAGGGTCATCGAATTAAACCATCAAAAAGAATAATAAGGTTTTAATAATGGGTCAGTATTAAAATGATGTCATTTCTGTCTGCGTTTACTATTAGAATAAAGGGGAATCCCCCGGATTAATAGATTGTTTTGTTTTATCATCTAAAAAATGGAATGTGCGTCGTTTGCATCCTTGTGCTTGTTGAAACAGATGTCACGTTTTTACTGATGGTGTCAATTTCTAAAGATCTTGCATTTATTTCTATTCGACTTAACTACACTGACCTGCATCAATTATACGTACTTTTCTGAAAACGTCAGTCAAAATTTTCCAAATTTTCAAGTTCATTTAATCAAAAAAAGTTACTAAGGTTTTATGTTTCTAATAACCAGAGAAGCTTATCCTCAAAGTCCGATCATTGAGTACTTAATCACCGTGTATTATGGGTCAAGTGGTTGAAATAAAATTTCAACGTTGAGAGTGGTTTTTTTCGAGCGACAGCGAGTTGAAAAAAGTAACTCGAGACGTTGAAATTTTATCAGCCACGCGTTCCATATACTATTTTTTCTTCGAATTCTTAGTAAATTAATGCACTTTAGAAAAAAATATTACATTTAAGTGGCAAAACATGACATTAAAGTGACATTTCTCTTGTCAGCAATTGAATGTCGAACAGTTTGAAATTCAAAATCGCGGTAGTCCGATAATTTCAACCTCTAGAGGTTGAAATGCGATTTCAACCATTGTTATCGATTGCAAAATGAGTGATTTCAATGTCATGAGTAGAAAAAAATTGTTTTTGGGGATCTAGTGCTAGATGATTAAAGAAACCTTGCGTTTTTTCCTTTTGCTTTTCTAATCTATGACCATCTTTTTGTTAAAGGGTTGTGAGAGACTATCCTTGCAGGATCTTTACATCATTTTGTTTTATTTGATAAGTTAAACGAATCGTTCTGCTAAGTTTGAAAATCTTAACACTTGAACTTGAATTGTCAAATTAATTCAGGTATTTAATGATCATAACTATTACGATTTCAGTCGTTTACAGTAGTTGTATTTTAAGTTCTCATTACATTTAAGATTGTTTTGAGCACTCTAGTACTATTCTAATATCTGACTCGAAGATTTAAAGAGGTTTAAGATCGGAAACTAGCATAAGAGTATTATGGGAAAAACGACCAGTTTTTCGGAAATTTGATTTTCCCTGAGACGCTAGATGTCGCAACAGTCGCTAGAATTCCATGGACAGTCATATTCGATGACGGCGGACATGAATGAAACTGGACATGATCATAGGACTAGAGCTGGATCTAAATCATCAGTCATTAACATTACTAACTAAGGGTCCATTAACGTGGAACTTATTTCCACTTCAATAATTTGTAGAAATTGTAGGGTTTCGGCTGTTCAGGTAAAAGTATTCACTGCACATTTTGAAATCCTTTTTCTTACTACTTACAGCCTTTAATAAATCGCCACGTGCAGCAAACTCTATCTCTATTTTTGCACTGAAACAAAAATGAAACGTAACCCTGAACAACAACTGAATACCAAGAAATACGTATATATTTAAATCCTTTTTATCATTATTGCAGTTCTTTTACTGTTCAGTACGAGACCATTTTTCTTGTAACGTGCACTAACAACAAAAATACTGAAAACCGTGTTTTGAAGATACAGTTAGTAAACAGGTTTACGTAGGTTATACTACCAATGGTTACTAAAAATTGTCAAACAAATACACCACTAGGTACACTGATCGTGATCATTGATAACTTTCTCACTGACGAACTTTTTCTTTCCCCGGAGACTATAGATGACAATGGCTACAACATAGTCGCTTAGTTTCCAATCTTAATCCTCTCTAATCTTTGACCTGACCCTACAAGACAAATATGTAGTACCAAATTATACAATTTTGATAATTAGTCCGAACATCGTGATGTTGACTCATATTTAGTTAACCAAAAAGTAAGTGTACCTATCTCGTTTTCTTTTTTTCATTATGACCACCAGCATCGATGTGTTTACTTATGTCCGCATTAAGTCGGTTCCAGAGACAAAGTCTGTTTCAACCTATTCTTGGAGTATCATTGCGAACTAGGTATGTCTATGCATCGTTTGTAAATATCGGTATTTTCACTGCAGTACTCAATTACTAACTTACCACTCTTTAACTTCATCAGATTTTTTATATTCATACCTCTATCCGTACCCTAGAATTTGAGGATATATTTAGTGTTTTATCTTTTTTACGAAAGATTTACCCCACTTTCACTACCAGTTAAAAGGATGACTAATAGACTTGTGGGTTTCAGTGCCAAATTACACAGTCTCCAAAGTCCACCACATATGGTGCTAGTAAGGCCTTATAGATTTATGTACTTTGCAACGACTTCTGTGCTCGTGAAAGACAAAGTTATCTCTAAGTTATTTTACACCTCTGCTAAAGCAACATCAACGTGTGTAGTAGGACGCCCTTCCCAACCATAGTCACTAACACTTTAAACAACGCAATAGTGGCATTTGTTTGACCGATCTTTCTGTGTTTACTTTTTGAATGCATTGTAAATGTTCATCTAAAAAGAAAGTACTTGTTCTACTTCTTAGATTGCTGCTTATGAATTTTACCATATAACCTAACTTTCAATTGTGTTGGAGAAATGTTCGCTTATTAAAGTTTACGATCAACGCTCTTTGTTTCTTTACAATTTTAGATAAACATGTGCATCGAGCTTTGAATCTTCTCTGCTTCCCTTCTGTAATTCATTGATAAATAATATGAACTGTTATTTAAATAATACATTTCATACTAAATCCAGTGGCGCCCAAGAACATTTGTAACCTCATTTAGATTGGTACCACATTTTGAATATAAATAACTTATTAAATTTATTTGATCTAGTTACAGTTTGAACCTGAATTGAAAAGGTTGCATGTGATTTTAACAAGCGCATAGATCGATTGACCTCTAACTTTGTTAGACTTTTTAACCACAAAAATGATGACAGCAGTTATAACTATTAAGATCCTCCCTCTTTTCTACTGTATCAATTTGTTTCTTTTGTATAAAGAAGTAAATTTTATTATCTAAATTATCCATTTAATCTTACCCAGAGTATAGCTAAGATTATCTGGTTATTATTATATTTGGCAAAACATACCTATGTGGAATTGATGCCGCTCTTTAGAGCTCTTTGGACTTTATTAGTGGGGTGGTTCGTCACTCCTCTCCACAAGATTCTCTGGTTAGCCTACTTATATATAAACATGCATCTCCGACATGACAAAGTTCGGTTTCGTATTTCTGTAGTCACCGTATTATTTTTAATAAATCTTTTATATAAGGCTGTATTATATAGGAAATCTACCTCGCATAAAATTGCTAATGTTACCGTTTGGCTGGATCGTTAATTTTGTATTGTACTAATTATATTTATTGTTTTTACTGCATATTATTATAAACAAGCGATTTATTGCCATCCGTATTGGATCAGTGGTCAGCCTATTGTTTCCTAATCCCAGAGAACTAAAACGCACAGTCTTCTCTGATAAAAGACATAAAATCGCAGGGTGTCAATACAACGTTTGCCACGTTACAAATATGTATTAGTAGTGAAGGTCACTCAAGTTAGGTTAAGTCCTAGTAGGGTCGTCATAATATGATCAAAACAATCGGTGTCAAAAGCTATGTAAGATGTTTCATCACAAGATTCTTCGTGCAAAACAAGCAACCAAATAATGTTTTGTTAAGGACTACTTAATCAACACTACTCCATTGCCTTAAACATTACAAAATAGACCATCCACTTTTATTTATTTACATTAACCTTTTCTTTCCACCAACAGCGGTTATAGGAAAACCGATTAGTAGACACGTTTATTAAAAACAACTTTTTCATGTTTGGTTTGCTCGATGTAATTACTCATCTTAAAATTGTATTATTTCGTGCGACTTTAATCAAAAAATAATCAAAAATATGGGTCTGCGTTCGATTTTAATAAATGTTTCCCCTACAGACACGCTTGTTTACGAGTCTAGTTTTTCATGACTGGCTAAATGACATCCGTAGCACATTTATGATGTAGCTCCACTAGTTGGGTAATAGCAAATTACATTTCGATTTTACGGTGTATACATAAATTCCAACAAACTAATTCGTTCTTGAATCAAGTAACTAATATAAATCGTTTAAATTGTTAATTTCAGTCCTCGTTAACTTTTTCCACTTGTAACAACATTTATACGATTCTTTGTTTATTAGCTTGCGCCTAATGACGACAATAATTTTCTCAGTAAAGATGGGTCATTAAGTAGGCTTTGAAGTGAAACAGGGCGAAGTAACGGCAGTGACAAAATGAAGCACCCCCTCGTCTTGATAACAGCGCCACGCCAACAAACACAAAAGTACAAAAGCTCCTTGAAACTTAAGCAATACATTCTAAAACAGACCAAGCGTATGACGTATTTATGCCAAATGTTTTATTCAGGTTCATTTAGTAAGGAATTGCCTCAAATACAAACATCTGCGATGTTTTTGAAAGCATTTTACTCCATTCCTCGTTTTCTCTTTGGCGGATCACGTTGACACGATTTTTTTTTCTTGGGAAAACATCAAACCATAAAATAAAATAGAAAGTCTAAAAAAATAATTTCGACGGTTTTTTCTCGAGCTTTGTAAAAATACTGTAGCCTTTAAGTGCTAAAATTTTTTTAATCCCTAGGGTATATTTAATAAAATTGTGTGCCGGATGGAAATTTTTATGGAGAAAATAAATTGAACTAATTATATTTTATGAATTCTAGCGAGTTAGTTTTTTTGGGTATATGTAATAATATTTGGAAAAATAATAATACGAGTTGTTTAACAACAGTGGCACTTTTTAATAGGTCTGGCGGTATATAGTATTGTGGCATAAGCAGGGAATTTTTACATTTTGAAAAGATTGATCATTCTAGTTAAATGAACTTTTGTAAATTGAATTCATTTGTAAGCTCGATTCAATTATGCAAATATCTTTAAGTGGAATGTCGCAAAAATTTCTACTGACTCCACTCTAAATAAATATTCGTCATTCCAGATGAGAAATGTACTTTTGACTTCCTATATAATAACACAGGATAATTTGGGCCCTCTAATTTTTACATGATAAAAGTAATCTCTAAATATGGTTTGTCTATTTCGCGTATACAAAGATTACTTTGTGACACTGTTTTTGCGAAAAACAGTTACACAAAGTGCTACTTTGTGCAACTGAAAGTAGTGATTTTTTTATTTGTAAGGCTGGCAGTAGTAAGTAAATTTTGCTGCCAGCCTACTGTGTCCATTGAACTCTATATAAATAACTGGAATGGATGCCTTGTGTAAATAGCTGAGGCAAATGAAATTTTATGCAACCCGCCACAATGTGGGATCCTCATCCTTTTCTAACTCAATGATTCAAATTAAACATTTGGTCGCACACAAAATAAAACTTAATCTACGTTAAAAATCAGCAAAAAGTTTCACCACGTGTCCTTATAATGCAGGTAACATAAGTTAGAAAGAAACGGGAATACCACATTCTTGTCTGTTGCCCCTGACACAACGTTTTCTGATTTAGCGTGCTTGTGCGTCCCTTCCAGTTATTTATATAGAGTTCAATGACTGTGTCATGTCATTCTGTCAACGAAGTCCAGTGTCAGACGTAAATGCGTAATAAGCAATAACACAGCTACATTCTGATTTCAAGATCAAAATTAGATTAAAAAGCCAAAACGTGTATCGCTTGTCGATATTGAGGTAAGTTTGAGTTGAATGATGTACACCTCCATTTCATCAAATATTTTTTTCAGTTTTTACCTACTAATGGGAACATAACCAAGGTGTTAGGAAGAATATAAAAAGGAAAGGAATAATGCTCGACAACCAACCCGCGGAAGTATTTTGGGGGCACATTATCCAAAAGAAAAGCACTTTCCCGTGATAGGTACTAATAAGTATTCATTAACTGGCGCCGTTTTGAAAATTTGAATGTTATGATGCTCAGAAATAACAGCGAGAATAATGAAACATATTTCATTTTAAGAAGCTTTGAATTAAAACAAAGCGCGGTTAATAGCGGATTTCCTACGAAAATGCGCTGAAAAGCTTGTTGGTTTTCCGGATCAAGTTGATGGTCGTGAATCCCGTGTCCGTCCCTACTCAAATTTCATTTGCATTGTTTAGATTTAGAGGTTAGGTTAGTTATTTTCTATTGTTGTATGTTAAGCAGTTTTGATGTATTAAAATGTTTATTGTAATAGAAACAGTAAAACCTTGATTGAGTACATGATTGTCTTATCAAAATAATTATTTATAATAAAAATACATTTTTATCTTATATCAGAAGAAACAACTAAGCTGTCACCTTTTTTAAATTTGAATTTTTCCCTGCCTACGTGATTTTTTCAAAATGACAGTGGATGTTATTGTATGCGTATCAGTTATTACCAACATTACCACATCAAAAATACCCGCGTGTACATTTTCCCATTTCTTTAAAGTAAATTGTAAATTAAGGCGAAATAGACAAAGTAGTATGTAAAACACGTGTTACAATTCCTTTTTGTAATACTCGTATATAGCTTAACTCGCCGCTTCGCGGCTCGTTAAGCAAACTTATACTCGTATTACAAACATCGTCATTGTATCACTAGTTGTACAATATACTATTTTTAATATTCATATTGTTATAATATTTTATTTATTTTGTTTTTTTTTTAATATATATCCTATCAGATACAGATGCTATCGTAACAAAGATGAAGTACACAACTCGCTACTTGCTTACCTTTGATTAAAATAAATACTCCGGCAAAATATATTGTTGAGAAAAGTCTAACTCTCCAGAAATTGAGACTCTCTCAGGCGGGTCGCTTCAATAGATAACTAAATTATTATGTTTAGGGACACAGTATATAAAATCAGATACACCAAGTAATACCAACACAACTTTATATTTTAATTTAACAAATACCAAAAACTACAAAAAAAACAAATTGAAAATAGATACCAAAAAATAGATTTTCTTTTTGTGGCGTAAAAAGATATTACTAAATTCTATCTTTTTAATCCTCTCATAATTTTTTATATTAATCCCAAAATAGTTCGGTATTGTTTATTTGAAGATTAATACTTTTGGTATCATCTTATTTCTTAATTACTAAAAAAATAAAATTACTATTCAACACCCACATATATATTTTAATTCCTTTTTAAATATTTGCCGCCTCAAGATTGCCAACTTTAATTTTATAAATTCCCAAATATCAGCTCTCTGCTTTCATTCATCTCCACAAAGAAATCAAGAAAGTGTGTCAACGACCTCTTTCAAATAATTTCACATAAAGGAATTTACTAATTGAAATTCCAAATTCATTTAATTGTATAATAGTGGCAAGTAAATTAATTTTTATTAAAGTCCATATCTAATTATAATCCAATCAAATCTATAAGTTTTTCTTTATTAGCAGTTTATAAACTTTCCATCGAATAATAAATTAAATATTTGATTAACTTGAAGCACTTAGATTTACCAACTTTCTTAAATTTCAAACACTTTGAAGTTTTACAAAAATATCATTAACCTCAAAATATATGACATTGATTTGTTTACATTTGTTTATAAACATAACCTTAAATTTATTTATGCTCTACAACAGATGTGCACTCATTGAAAGATGAAATTAGAAGAAAATTTGTTACAAAAATGGCCGTGCTTTTATATCTTTTTGTCGAAATAATTAAATATGATACAATTTTTGCATGAAAAAAGTTAATTTAACATAACTAAATTAATGTTTATGCATTTTAATAAACACAATTATTAATTAGATAATCTTATAGATAGAAAAATGTTATGTTGTATTATGTTTTCATTACAAAATAAGGTCTTCATTGAATGTCGATCTTGGATATCATCGACAGGATAATCTTTAGCACTTTTTCCTGTTAGTGGTACAATTGAAGGTCTATTCCATAAACACTATATTGTTCCAGCTATTATCGTAATGTGAGGAAGGATTTGTTAATACAGCTAGTTATCTCTAAACTCTGCAATAAAGTAAGTAACTCAAATCCGCATAGTGTCAGTACTTCTTGTAAATTACAGTTAAATTTCAAAAGGAGATAACTCATGAACTACCTGCGTTGATAGTTATTTTTATTAGGTTTTCATTACCACAGCTACTTACATGGTCTTTCTTAATCCCTTACTTTTCTTTATAGCGTGTAGTCTGACCTACGGTTGGCTCTGCTTTCTCTACCGTATGAGTTGCGCATACGTTTCTGTTTTGAAAGACTTGTGAAGTAGTTTAAATAGACAAATACATGTGATCCAAAATAATTGAGGACGGTTTGAGTTTACCGCCACGGTAAATTATTGTCACGTTGGCAACACGAATACTATTCAGGCGGCTTTATCCTCTTTTTATTTTACAGTGGCGTCTCAAAAATAATATAGCTTATAAAATTCATTAATTTTAAATAATAATCGTACCTAACAATAAAATCTTCCAACAAACTGCAGAAGTGAAAAGAACTATTTTGTACAACTCATTGCAATATTGTTACACTAACTGCGTGAAATACACTAAAAGATATGGCGCGAAATCTAATCCGTCCTCACTCTATTTGGATCATACTGTACTTATTTATGTATTCGTATTTATTCACTTATTAATAACACAAGCCAATAAAAAAAAGAAAAAGTCTTGTAGTTGAAAGGTGAGGTACCATACTGTATGCTTTTTGGTGTGCTGAAAACGAATCCGAGGTCAGTAGTGACCCATCACCCAAGGATTTCGACATAACCTCAAAGAACACATAAAATTTTTTATAAAAATGCATCTAAGAAAATCCTTGGGTAATGGCTCAATTCTGACTCGGGGTTCGTTTTCAACACACCTAGAAACATACGGTATGGTACCTCACCTTTCAACTACAAGATTTTTTTTTCTAGACCTGTGTAATCGTTAATTGATAAAAAGCTCAAAACACTGTGGCGCTCAACATAAACGAAGCATCATCAAGATATTTAGTAAGCGCTTAGTATTTAGTAAGTGAGTGGAGACATTAGTAGCACAATTTTGCAATAACAATTTGTCGGTTGACTGCCGTTTAATTCTCTGTTGTTGCCGTTTAGTAGCCGATTTTTAAAATTGATGTAATTGAAACCAGGCCACAGGCAGACTGTGCATTTTTAGGGAAGGTCTGTGTGAAATTGTATGTTAAGGTTTGCAATAGTGGTGCAATCAACCTCATTACCAATCAGAATATAATTAACATAGTTATGTGGAGGAGCTGCCAGTGAAAACCCTTTTTGTGGACACAAAAGTCAAACGGCATTTGCCAAACGCATAAGAAATAAAGGCATTACGCAAACGTAAACAGATCTTTCTCAATACTTGATTTACACAAAGTTTTCGTTCAATTATCATATATTGCGTTTTCAAGTAGCAGTTTACGTTCCTTCAACAAACCTCACCAAAGAAACTGTTTCTGCAATGCTAACTATTACTGTTCCCATGAAATAATTAAGTTTGTGGACAAAGATAGTTTGGAGACTATTAATGAAGCATTAGCGTGTATTCTAAGCTTAAAAATTTATCGCACTCTTGAAGCAAAAGTCTCCATAGCTTTCCGTTTCTGACCAGTTTATCGCATTGCCGCTGAGCGCTGTAACATTAACATTTTTGTCATAGAGCACACTTACATAGATAAAAACATTCACATGATAGTGTTACTAAAACTTCCTGTAAATGTATTTCTGAGCTACGATTAGGCACCACGATTGTGTTCAAGTAGAACTTGGTGATCCAAATTAAAAAGGAGCCTTTGTATTGCTGCTAACACCAAGCCTTTCTGCGTAAAATTCAGACATGTTTCACAGATTCGGCTGAAAGATTAATTGGTATTAAAGTAGAGATGCTATTACAAGTAGACGTCATAGAGTACAGACGCTCACCATAGCATCATTAGGTATTAATCATGCCATATAGTGATGGTAATGTTTAACGAAAACAAATAAATTTAAAGCACCGTCACTTGCTTCTATTTATGCGAGTGGATAAATAGAAAAGTCGGTGTTTGCAAGTGAATAATTTTTGTTGATAAAGGATCCCGATAGAACACAAATTCTTGTGGAATTACTCTTAGAAATGCAACACAGTTGAACTTTTAACGGGCATGTTTATGATTATCGATTAGAAAGATTCCCTTGGTGTAGCTAATAGCGTTGTCGCTTTCCATGTTATCGATATTCGAAGTCATTGCATTGGAAGGTATATTTAAATAAGACGTTTACCTATCTTAATGACGTAACTGTGCGATGTAAGAATCTGGAAAAGCGCGACGTGAATTGGCCAGACTCGCAGCTGCCTTATACAACTTGCAGTAAACCGGAAGCATATAATCTTTTCGGATAATTGTGTGCTTAGGCGTTTACGAAAACCATCGCAGTAATAAATCAGTTCCTGATAGTTTGGAATTACTGAAAGATATTTAGCTACCTATACTGTCTCTCGAACCTTCATGAAGCTCTGATGTATTATTACACTACTCGTGCATGATATCTTTTATAAATTTGTTAATTTACAGGGTATAACTAATATAACTAGAAAAACCTCACAATGGGGGGAACATACTTTCCTTATCAACATGTGGTCGCTTCCTGCCAGTGTTCAAGAAAATCGCATTTTAAATTTTAATTACACTCATTGTATTAACATTACATTAAAAATAACAATGTAAAAAATCAAAACAAAATTTTTTACTTGTTTTGTATTTTTAATGTAATGTGAGTAAGATTTAAAATACTATATTCTCGAAAACTAGCAGAAAGCGACCATATGTTGATAAGGAAAATATGTTCTAAATCATTACAGCTACCCCCCCATTACAAGGTTTCTAGTTATATTAGTTACACCTTGTATACTATGGTAACGGTTACTATAAGTTTTGTAAAATGGTGATAAAATTTAAATTATTTTATTATATACCTAAAGCTTACAGTAACCTTATGAAACTGTAATAAACCTATGGAACCTTTTTATATACTTTTAACACCTTTATATAACCTTTATACAACCGAGTTTAATTATATTCTGTGGCCGAAGCTTTTTTTTTAAACTTTATTTATTGAATATAATAAAACACATTTATATATTTCGTTTGCAGTCGTAGAATATATTTTATTAATTTTTAATTAGTAGAAAACTATAATGATACAAATGTATTAATATTACTTTGTCTGTAATTATTTTAACGAAGTTTTAAGACGAGCTTAAAATAATTAAATTTGAATTAACACACTTAACAGAACAATTTTAAAATTCACATTTAAATGACATTAAGCAAAATAATTAATTAAAACTCGAATGAGCCTTTATGTTTTTACTAGCAGAACAATTTTAAAATTCACACCTAGTTTCAATACTCACATTTATAAAGACTTGTGAGTTGGATGATGATTTATAAAGACTAAAGACTTAATATTAAAACAGAGGTATTTATACCTTATCGCCTACACAGTTTTCATGGTCATGAGAGAATAAATGCTACACAGGTTTCTCATAGAGATAACGCTCATTTATCAGAAGGCTGGTAATTTGATTATCGTGAGTTTTATTATCTTAAGCAATTCTCATGTAAAATGATCTTATCTATAGTGCGATTCTACGTACGTTACTCCTCCACCCTTAGTATTTTCAATGTTATTAAAATAATTTGAAAATAAAATTTGAAATAATATTTATATATTATAAAAATTTTCAAAGAAATCTAAATTGGTATTTCTTCGTTATTTTTGTTATTTATAAAATCTTTATTTAGAAAATCTATAAATTTGATTTTGAAGGAGTTACGTTTACAATAAATATACAATAATAAACTTATAACTATTACAATGATAAATATAATTTAGTTGTAGTACTATTCATCTTTAGAAGATGATTTTGGTTTGTGATCTTCAGTTGATATTTGTTCAATTTCTGTGTATCGATTGTAGTTAAATCGATTTTAGTTATATTTACATGTTCGAATTGAGGGATTGTTAATTTTGCAATATCTATGATATTAAATTCTATTACTTTATTAAAAATACTTTTGGCTGTAGATAACATGTTTTTGTGATTGATCATGACAATACAGTCAGGACTAAGATGTATAAGTTTTGAACCAACAAGTTCTTTTGGATACATTTAATGTCTAAAACGATAATTGTTTCATATAAATGTAGGTATTTTGGGTCAGCAGGATAAGGGATGGTTAAAACGTCTTGATCTGTGAGGTATGAAGAAATTTAATTTCAAATAGTATTATTAAAAATATTAACTTGTTCGATTAGGATGAGGAGCATTGTTGTCCTGAAAAAGGTAACATTTCGTTAGCATGTCTTTGAAGTGGTGGTCTACCATCAGGGGGTGTTAGTTCGTAAACGTCATGTTCTAAAATTTTTGAGATAATATAAGGTCCGTCAAATCTTGGATCCTTTTTATTTCTTAGATTGGTTTTTATAAATACTTTGCTATTCAAATTAAATTGTTTATTTGTTTTGGATTTGTTTAATTTGGAATTTCGATTTTCTTTAGTTTCCATCTGCGTTTGTTGTAGGGATTCATATAAACATTTCATTTTATTTTTATGTGTGGATAAGTAATCATGATAATATGTTCTGTTATAATCAAGGTCAAAGGGGTTTTTACTTTCAGTGTGTCCAAAAACGATTTCAAAAGGGGTTAAATGAAGATTCGAATGTATAGTATGATTGTATGCTAAAGGGCAATATTGGATTTTTTGCTGTTCAGGTATATTGGTTAATAGTCGATAATGTTCAATGATTGTAGAATGTAATCTTTCGATTGGTGAATTAGATTGATGGTGATGAGGTGTTGTTGTATGTAATTGGATTTTATGCAAGGCTATAAAATCTTTAAAGATATTTTTATTAAATTCTCCGTCGGCTATAATGACATTAGGAGTTGTAAATGTTGAAATGTATTTCAATAACTGTTCAGTTACTTCTATTAAATTTCGGGATTGTAAAGGATAAGCTTGTGCAAATTTTGAAAAAGCGTCAATGATTGTTAAGTAACTTTTATTTTTAATTTGGAATATATCAATATGAATTGTATGGAATGGTCTAGAAGAAGTAGGGGTTAATTGAAAAGGTTGATTAATAGGTTTTCTGTTGTATTTTTGTTGTTTACAAATTTGACAATTATTAATATAATTTGTAACATCTTTTATAATAGAGGTCCAATAATATTTTCTTTTGAGATGTTCAATAGTTTCATTTATTCCACGGTGGTTGGTTTTTCCTAAATGGTATTCTTGAATTTGTTTTTGTCTTTCTTCGGAATTTAAAATATAGGTTACTTGAGTTATACAACGATGAAATTTGGGAGTATTTTCGTTTGTGATTGTATTAATGAAATTTGAAAAGTCTAAATAAAGTTGGTCATCTGGGAAATAACAATAGTAATGATGTTTGGGTTGACAATGTTCAATTAATAGGGTGTTAAATATTTCTGACTTATTAATTTGATTAACGAAGACGGCGTAATGAGTAATTCCGTCGTATTTTGTGATTCTGATTGATCTTGGAATTTGAGCATTAATAAATTCTATCTGATTTTTAAAATGTTGTAGAGGTTTCTCTGAAATATCAATTACGGGGGTTGAAGATTGTTTTTGAAGAATTTTGATCATTATTTTCTTCGTTGTTCGGGTTTTCAATGTTTTCAGTAGCGTCAGTTTGAGGGGGATTATAAGTTGGAATGTCGAATAAGTCTGTAATATCGGGAGTACTTGCTCTGCTAGCTAGTCTGCTGTCATAATTAGTTTGTTCTGGTTCAGGGGTTGATAACGAAGCAGGTCTAATATTTAATGGGTGAATTTGAATTCTGGATAATGCATCTGCAACTTTATTTATTTTTCCGGGGATATAATTTACAGTAAAGTCAAATTCTTCTAATTTCATTGCCCAACGAGTTAATTTTGAATTTGGTTCTTTTAAATTCTTGAGCCATACTAATGGTCTATGATCTGTAAATAAGGTAAATTTCTTTCCATAAAGATAGGGTCTAAATTGTTTTGTTGCCCAAATAACTGCTAATAATTCTCTTTCGATAGTACTATAATTTTGTTCAGAATTATTTAAAGTCCTAGAAGCATAACAAACAGGTTTTCCTTTTTGAGATAATACTGCGCCTAAAGCGAATTTGCTAGCGTCTGTGGTTAGTTCAAAAGGTTCATCAAAATTGGGGTATTGTAGAATTGGTTCGTTAGTCAAAATGTTTTTACAATGTTCGAATTTAGATAAACACTCTGTTGTATGAATAATTTTGTTATCTTTCTTTAAACATATGGTTAAGAATTTTGTTATTTTCGCGAAATCTTTTATAAATTTTCGATAATATCCAAATAGTCCTAAGAATGATTTAATTTCGGTTCTTGTTTTGGGTGCTGGAAAGTTTTTGATTGCTGAGATCTTGTTTGGATCTGGCTTAATTCCTTCTGGAGTTACAATATGTCCTAAATATTTAATGGATTTATGTAGAAATTCTGATTTGTCTAATTGAATTTTGATATTATGTTGTCTACATCTTTGGAATATATTTTTTAGTCTAAACATGTGATCTTGAAGAGAAGCGGAATAAATTATGATGTCGTCTAAGTAGACTAGACATTGTTGGGGTGTTAAACCTATAAGGGCGTTATTGATTGCACGCTGGAATGTAGCTGGTGCATTTTTTAAACCAAAAGGCATTCTTTTAAATTGGAAATGACCTTCTTCTGTCGAGAAAGCTGTTTTCTCTCTATCCTTTTTTTCAATTTCTATTTGCCAGAAACCGGATGCGAGGTCAAGAGTACTAAAATACTTTGATCTGCCTAAATTATCTAAAACGGTTTCTATTCGGGGTAATGGGAATTTGTCCTCGATAGTCTGTTCGTTCAGTTTCCTGTAATCTATGACGATCCTCCACTTCTGTTTTTGGGATGCGTCTAATTTCTTTTTTACTACCCAAATTGGAAAGTTAAATGGGGATTCTGATGGTTCAATAATTTGGTCCTTTAACATTTTATGAATTTGGGTTTTGACTTCTTCACGGTGAATCTGGGGGTATCTATATGTCTTAGTGTAAATTGGGGCATCTGTTTTTGTCCTAATATGGTGTTTTGCTAAATTTGTTGCTGAAAGGGGTATGTCTGGGGTGTAAAATACGTCTTTGTATTCATAGCAAAGGTTTGTCAAGAGGGTTTCTTCTTCCTCATTAAGATGTTCTAATCTTAAATTATTTTTTAAATTTTCGTTCAAAATTTTTCTTACGTTGGAAGGGAATTTTACATTGAAATTATTAATTTGGATTAAATCATCTGAAGTGTTATAATCTTCTAAATTTAAAGGGTTATAAATACTGATAACTTGAGGTTCATTGGAAGTATTGATAAGGCTTATTTGAAAATAATTGTTGTATAATCTGACAATAGCTGAAGGCATAATGACGTGGGCGTTCAACTTAAGTTTGGGGGTTAATTTTGTTCCATTAATTCCAACTGCTGGAAGTGTTGTAAAAATTTCGGTTCGAGCTGGTATATGGATCTTTTTTATTGGTTCCTGATTTGATTTTAAATTTGAAAAATTACAATAATTTCGTTGTTGCATTTCTTGCTTTAATTTGGAAGGGTTATAATAAAAAGGTACGGTTGTTTTTTCCGTTTGGATATGCATCCATTTGTAATCGATTGATGCGGATAAGTCCATCAAAAGATCTGATCCTATAAGTCCTACATAGTCGGGATGAAAGTCAAATAAGTAACATGTATGAAGTCCTTCGTCAAAAAGATTAGGTATAGGGATGTCTGCTACGTAATTATGTTGAGTAGTTCCATGGGAAGTTGTAATTTCAAAATTATATTTATAAATAGATTCTGGGAAGTTTTCTTGCACGAATTTGGGAGAAATGATAGTTTTTGAACTCCCTGTATCGATCAATAATTTTTCATTCGATCCTGGGATGATTAAATAGGGTAAGTTTGCTTTGGGGTTTATGTTAAAATGTAATAGGGGTTCCGAGGCTCTTAATGAAAATTTACATTAGAGTCCATGTTTTCGTATTCTTCTTCTGGTTGATTGTAATATTGATTCTCTTGGACATATTCGTCTTGGGGATGTTCATCTTGAGGATAATTAGGATTTTCATTAGAAGTATTATCAAAATATACGAGATCTGGTTCGTCATATTCAATATTATTGAAAGATGTTGATGGTAAATTATCGTCATGATAATTTATTTCTTCTGGAATTGCATTTGGAAAGCGTCTAAAGCGTTGTGAGTTCGTTCTGAATTTATTTTGGTTTCCTAATTGTCTGGTAGCGGGTCTTTTAATTATGCTAACCTCCATAGGTTCTGGAGTATATGTGGGTTCATGGTTCGGTTTGAAAGAACTAAAATTTCTAGATTGATTTGATCTAATGTTGCTACTTGAAGCATTATTCGACGTGAAATTTGGGAAATTATTTTGTCTATTAGAAAAATTACTTGGTCTTGAATTAGTATTTGAGAAATTAGGGAAATTATTTGAAAAATTATTTGGTCTTGAGAAATTGGGGAAATTATTCGGATTTCCAAATTTTTCAGTTGTAGGTTGAGTAGTACATAGGTTTTGGGATGGTTTAGGATAGTTATTTTTAGATGTTAAATGTATTTGATTATTTTTTGTAAAATTTTGGTTCATTTTAAAATTTTGGTTTTGTGAATAACGAATATCTAGTTCTTCTTTAATAATTTTTAGGGCTGATTCTAAAGAATTTGGATTTCTAGATCTGACGAATGTTCCTAAATTTTCGTTTAGTCCACTGACAAATGTTCGTAAAGCTAATTTTGAATTTTCTTCTAATTTGTGGGTTTTAATTACTACTGGATCTGGTCCTAATGAAACTTTTGCATTTAGGGTCGCTAAATGCGTCCTAATTTTATTATAAAATTCAATAGGGTTATCTTTGCCTTGTCGAATTCTAGTTAAGTCAATTAATAAATTTGTTTCTGATCTTTGATCGCCAAAATTTTCTATTAAAACAGTTTTTATTTCATTCCAGGTATTGTAGTTATATCCTGTTATAATTTCAAGGGCTTGTCCTTTTAATCTATTTCTAATTGAAGAAATAATTAATTTATTTATAAATTCTTCGGGATTTGCTGTACAAAATTGTGTGGTGATAGTTTCTGTAGCTCTAACAAATTCTGATAAAGTGGCTGTGTTGCCATCATAAATGGGAATTTCATTTAAAAGTGTTGGATTGAAAACTGCCATATTAATGTTGTTGTTATTTAAGAATAATAAAGGGGATGTATTTGAATTTGAGCTTGGGTTTACTGTGCGTTCAGCACTTCTACAACGTCTCGGAGATCGAGATCGATTTCTAAGCATTTAAAATTAAACAAAAATTGTATAATTTTTACCTTAAAAACTAATTTGTAAAAAAAAGAATAATTAGAATAACACAATTATTTTTAAAATTATTTTTATTGTTAGTAAACAGTTTCGGGGTTCCTACCCATACATGGCAAGCATGAAAGGCTTTACAATGTCACTAGCTGACAATACCTATTCGGTCTGGCGTCTACCATGTACGTAATCAATAATTAATTAAAAATGTTAAAACTAAGTTAGTATGGTTTTAAAAATGATTTAATAAATTCGCTGGTTTCTTCTTGAAACACTTTTCACTTTGAAAAAGAAAAAAAACACTTACTTTGTTGCGTAGAATTAAAATTGATTGCAATAATCAGCTGGAAACAACGTCCCAAGGTTGCAATAACCATACGATGTGCTGTCTGTTGTGTACCTCGAACTGGAGACTTCCGCGGGGCCAATGTTAGAAGCGTGCGTTGGAAGCCTGGACGGTCGATGGTGCTGTTGGGATGTCGCGCCTTGATTCTCGAAGCCTCTATGCCAATGTTAGAAGCTGTGAAACTTCAATTATTTTGACTGTGACACCTTGTTGGGAACGATGTTTTCCTTTGGATCAAGTGTTAAAACACAAAATCGATATTTATCGTCGATTTTCCAAAATCCGTTACGAAATCTGCGCCAGTTTAATTATATTCTGTGGCCGAAGCTTTTTTTTAAAACTTTATTTATTGAATATAATAAAACACATTTATATATTTCGTTTGCAGTCGTAGAATATATTTTATTAATTTTTAATTAGTAGAAAACTATAATGATACAAATGTATTAATATTACTTTGTCTGTAATTATTTTAACGAAGTTTTAAGACGAGCTTAAAATAATTAAATTTGAATTAACACACTTAACAGAACAATTTTAAAATTCACATTTAAATGACATTAAGCAAAATAATTAATTAAAACTCGAATGAGCCTTTATGTTTTTACTAGCAGAACAATTTTAAAATTCACACCTAGTTTCAATACTCACATTTATAAAGACTTGTGAGTTGGATGATGATTTATAAAGACTAAAGACTTAATATTAAAACAGAGGTATTTATACCTTATCGCCTACACAGTTTTCATGGTCATGAGAGAATAAATGCTACACAGGTTTCTCATAGAGATAACGCTCATTTATCAGAAGGCTGGTAATTTGATTATCGTGAGTTTTATTATCTTAAGCAATTCTCATGTAACATGATCTTATCTATAGTGCGATTCTACGTACGTTACTACCGAATGTTACCATAAGTAGTGAAAATGTTTATTAAACGATTACCTTTATTTTGGAAACAAGATTTGGAGATGACAGGTATTTGCGCCAGTCAAGGTTATTTCCTTGGTTATGTGGGATCTACAGTTAAATTGTACCTCTGTTCTATTTAAAGTACTCATGGAAAGAAGTGGAAGGGTGCTAGGATATATCTGCAATATTTAAAACTTGATGAACTTGTGAACCCTCTAGCAAAATTTAAATTTTGTAACTTTTATTCTTTAATATTGTAGTAAATGGGAAAACTCCTATACATGGGCGGAGAATTTGCGAGAAGTTTCCATCGCCTGCTACAGTAGTCGGGAGCTTACGTGGCTAATGTATGACTAGTGTTGGAAAACGCTCGAGCATTTATTTTTGGAGAATATTCCTGGAGCACAAACGAGAAAAAACGAGAATAAACCCTCGAAAGTGAGCAGGACTGGAGAATATACCTTTAATTTGCAAAGATATACCCAAAATTAAAATAATTTCAAAAGTTCTTGAAATTTCTCAAAGTGCTGAAAATGCTCAAATGTTCTCCAATTTTCCTCTACTTATTTATAATGCTAGTCGTTGTAGTTAATTTGACTGTTGTAAGGTAATGTGTTGAAAAGTAAAGCAATATAGAAAATTGGAAAATATTAACCTCGTTTGGCCTTATTTAAATCTCACATTAAGTTAATAATGTGTTTAATTGCCATGGTGACCAATTCTTATCTTTTTCCACCTATTAGAATAAGATAAAGCTATCTTTTTTTTGTTGATTTTAATTAGAACTTTAGTTAGAGACACCTTTAATCATGACATGTGAATACGTCCAATTATGTTTAGATTAGAAGCTCAGGTATGCATTTTTACGGCTACCGGACACAACGCTGATCGCGGACAGTTCGCCGACCTTTAAAATAAATTTTGATAATACGCTGACCGCGCAAGGTGTCTATTGCTTGCGGTCGGCGTAGTGTCCACGGTCGGCAAAGTGTCCAAAACCGCCAGTCAACGTAGTGTCCAGTACCACCGCATACACAACTACAAGTAATACATGTTAAAAACTTTACAAACATTTGTCACTGTTTGTATAAACAAAATATAACAAATTTAAATAAAAAGTTTATATATAACTAGAACACAAAACAAAACAGGTGCTTCCGGGTGATAACCCAACTCTCTTGTCAATTATGCTTTCAAAGGCATAAATTGTGCAAACTAAGTATGATTATAAAACTGCTTGTCTTTTGAACACCCGTCACCGACAGCAGCTGTGAGAAACACGTGTACATTTTGCGTGGGCATGCGGTTTGAGATCGTTTAATGTTCTTGTTTATGCTCGTTTGTGCTATATTATTCTGAAAGTTCTCGAGAATTATTATGAGAACGTTCGCGAACGTGCTTGATTATGCTATCCAAGAGAACGTTCTTTTGATACAGTTTTATCATGCGCGAACGTTCGCGAACGTTCTCATCAGCATTTTCAGAACGTTCTTCCATTTACAACACTATTGATAGGACAGAGAACAAAATTTATCAATAGCATCGGAAAAGATAAATGACCGTTATAATATGTAGAGACTGTTGATTAAGCAATCAGTCAAATTTTTTAACTTCACTTTATTGTTATTAAAATTATTCCTTACTTATTATAGGAAATAATAGGTTATACCAGCTTTTAGGTTATAAGAGCTGTAAGCAATCGATATAATATTTAGAAGTAAGAACCTTTGATTTTCTTAAAAATCAATTATTCCATTTAATCTAGTACATTACGAAATTGAGTTGATCAAAATAATATATTTCCTGAATTACTTATTTAAATACATGATGTTGTTTTATCTGGTGTAAATGTTTTACATAGCTACGTATACAAGAAAATTCCTTAACATTCTCAGCCCGTAAAACATCTCACTCTCGACTATATCTACAATGGAAGGCCGTCAAATGTCACGCCAATTGGGAAAAATAACGCTGGGGGAATGCGAAGTTTGACGGCTTTGACAAATAATACTTTGATACTTCCAGTGTTTATAGCTGCGTCCGGTATCCGTGATGGACTGGACGGTTTCTCGATTTCCGTTTTGATCACCAAAAATATCTTTTAACTTTAAACTAAAACTGAAACAATCTCAAAGTAAAGCTTTTATTGAAGACGAAGTTTAGGAATAATTTAAAATTCCCAAATTTCTGTCATTCCGTTTTTTACGGAATTCTGTTTTACAAAACTGTTCTGAAATGGAATAATTTTACATCTTCTAGTTTTGCACAATGCCCTCGAGAATCATCTACATTAAACCAATCTCATCAGAAAATCTAAACGAAAACTAAATCTAAAATGAAAACTTGTATTAGAATGCCGTAATATCGTAAACTTTACGAACCCATCTTTCCGTTTCGCTCAAAATACAACAAGGGATTTTTATTAAATCGGCTGTTTTGTCTTCGCATCTTTCTACGTTATTAAAATTCAGAGAGGTGTTGGAAGTTAGATGAAAAAAGCAAATTGTTAGATAGGGTTATGATTTTGTACTTCGTATAGCCGATGGTCCCCAGCGTCCTGGAACCATGATTGCGACTGCTTTGTCAACAGAATTATTACATTTTGTGTTCATTCTTTTGTGCTCGTTTTACGGCCAAGTGGCTTCGGCATGCTTTGTGTGGAAATATTGGCTTTTTTGTATGTCAAAAACCTCGCTTTATAAATTGTCACTTTGCTTCTTTCGTTTCAGCCTTCTATTGACCTTTTGTTAATTTTATCTCTCATAGTCTAATATCGAGTATATGTCTAATAACCAACTACAAAAAATTTACTTTTAAACATCTATCTAGCCGAAGCAGAATTTGAAAAAGCAAATATATAAGTAAATTCGGGTATCATCCAGAATATATCAGCCAATCCGGGTGTCTGTTGTGTGAGCAAGCTCGTTTCCTCTTTTGATCGCATTACCGTATTTATTTATATGGCTGCTGTTCGCAATCACAACGCGACCCTTCGTATTTACTTGCGCATTAGATATTACTCTCGTTTTCTCTCCTATATTTCGCCCCTTTCTCAAACATTGGCCTAGAATAGCTTTACTGTAATGTTATTTGTTTTTGGTATCAAATAAAATTTAATAATTCATAAAAATAGAGTAACGAAATATAAGGAGAGGAAAGTTAGGTTTCATAAAAAATATTTATTTGATTTGTGTTATGGCCAAAACATTATATGTAGAGAATACGAGAACCTTTTTTATATACTCATGATTCCTAGCAATTTTTCAAGAAGTTTCTTAAGCGGGTAATTCTACAACAAACGTTATTTTAGTATGGTCAATAGTCAATACGCATATACGTAGCAATCCTTAATAAGGAAATTATTATTAAATTGTATTGTATGTGTATTCGGGTTTCCAAGAGTGATTATTTAATATTAATATTTATTAAATAAACACAATCGAACAAACAGTTGAAAATACTAAGCTTCTAAACCATTCTCAGACGAACTTCTGAACGCGTTATTTAACAAACACCACCGACTTATCCCACCTTCCTCCCTTAGTTATGGGGATAAGGCAGGGGTCTTACTCCATTTTTCGACTTACCCTTCCAACTTATATCTTTCTCAGATGTATCTCCCCTCTCCCGGCATACCCCCGCAAGACTTATCATCCTCTCTGACTTGCCCCTTCCAGCTAATTCCCCCTTAGACTCCGCTCTCGACGTACTCACCCATTCTTATCATAAAATTCTACATTGGATTCATATATCATATGCTTAATATACCAGCTTTTTAAACTTTGTCGGTCATTTTGTCTATGTGAATAGAAAGATTAATGCGCGTATATAAACATATAACAAAGGGATAATAATGGGAAATAAAATAATGTAGTTTCGAGCCGAAACTACAAATGTGTGGTTGGCTACTATCTGTGAAACCTTGTGTTATACATTGTTTCTAGTTTGTTGCTTAAATTTTATTTCTTCTATCTGCAATGCCGTACTGATGAGCACTAATAAGTGCGAAACACGTGTATACGGCTGCAACTAACTTTCTCTTATAAATTTCTTGCGCGATTTCCCATTATTATCCCTTTGTTATATTTTGTATATGTTTCTTAAGAAATAAAACATTAGTTCATAGACATCCCTATTCTGCTTTTTCATCAAATATCCCAATCCGCAAAAATGTACACTCACAAAATCAGACAGAGATATCGATATTTCATATTTTATGAAAATGCTCCACAGCAAATACTATAAAACTCGACTGAGAAATGTTGGTGGCACAGTAACCAGGTATAAGGAGGATGTACGAAACCGTGACGAAGCAAGCGCTGTAAGTAGACAGTCGGCCTTGGGCATATTAAAATGCATCGATTATAAATAATGCTTTTAAATTAAAAATATAATTAATTAAAAAATCACATAATTAAAACTCCACAGACTAAAAATAGAAAGGTTTTAAAAATAAAAAGTAAGTAGTAATGACTAACCTACAGAGTCAAAACATTATTAATATAAAAAAGAATAAAGGAAATCGGTCTTGTAGAACTCGTAGACGAACTGGAACAAAAATGAGTCGTGTTTTAAATATATAGATTAGTAAATAATAACTGACCTATAGAATTAAGTTCAATATAGCTGGTGTATTTACTATCGAAGGACATAAAATTTTCGTAATATAAAGCAGTGTTAATGGGAACTCGATAAGTTTGATCACTATTATAATAATCGTCCCAGTCATTTACAATAATTTGAAAATGTGTCTCGCCATGATTCACGACAAACAATGTGAAACAGCTATAAAAAGCACTTGCCATCACTTAATATTTGAGGGTACTAATATCAAAGGCGGCAATCTCCAGATTTCGAGATATTTTTGAGATATTATTGAAAAACTGCTGTGGCTATCTCAAGACAAATATATTAAGACTTTAAATGCAGTATTGTTATGCAATTGATAATATCAAAAAACATTAATAACTTTACTTCAAAAGTTAATAGTATTTGATAAAAATTATATAAATTAATATAGAATACCGATTTTGTTTCTAAAAGGTGGATATTACGAACTTTGTTACCAAAATATTATAGCCAATACACAAAAATATAAATTTAAAACACAATGGTTTTAATAATGTGAGTATTCATAGTTATAAAATAATAAAAATTTGAAAAATTTTACTTTTTCAATTAATGGACGACTATGCTCACAACATTTCAAAATGATATGTATGTAAATCACAGACAGCACCCTAAGACAGACTGTTTCGAGCTATTGGCTCTCATCAGTTAGGGGTAGCTGCCCGTGATTCCCATACACATCATTCGAGCTTATATACCAGCTCGGAAATAACATTAACACCAACAAATAATAGTGGTGCCTCCTGTAGGAATCAGACCGCACTATGCGGTTTTCTTCTGATTATCCATTACAGGATATACAAAATATACACTAACAATAAAAGTTGTATTGTTAGTGTGTGTTGTTTTTATTGTTAGTGTATATTTTGTATATCCTGTAATGGATAATCAGAAGAAAACCGCATAGTGCGATCTGATTCCTACAGGAGGCACCACTATTATTTGTTGGTGTTAATGTTATTTCCGAGCTGGTATATAAGCTCGAATGATGTGTATGGGAATCACGGGCAGCTACCCCTAATTGATGAGAGCCAATAGCTCGAAACAGTCTGTCTTAGGGTGCTGTCTGTGATTTACATACATATCATTTTGAAATGTTGTGAGCATAGTCGTCCATTAATTGAAAAAGTAAAATTTTTTAAATTATTATTTTATAATTATAGCCAATGTGCAGTAATTAATTATTAATGAGACCATGTAATCGATTTAATCAGTTTTCAAAAATCTTTTACAAAAAGGAACATTAAACTCAAAAGGCTTAAGATAATATTACTCCAACATAGATTTTAATTCCGGAATATATTCACAGCTAACCGTACTTTCGTCTTCAACAATTTTAGTGTTCCCTTCTTCTTCTTCAATTATGGCAGGAACAATATTATTATAAAATGTGAGGTCTTCTATTCTGACCTGCTAAGATCAAAGGCGGTAACTGCAAAACATCAGCTCAAAAATATACCAACTTTTTCTTAGCACACGTTGAAATGCTGTATAGTATATTTATAAATTGTAGTTTTGCAGTTACCGCCTTTGGTCTTAGCAGGGAAGTATTGCCTTCCAATATTTCCCAACAGTTTTGTCAACAGCTTTTTTACATCTTTTTATTTTAATTCCTTCGCATCTTGCCCTTTTTCTATTTGCTCTGAATTTATAAATCCAGATGTTCCCTTTCTTTGTAACACCCTTGCACCTACCTAGATCACTTTTATAAATGTAACAGTTTTTTTGCATCTTTTTATTTTAATTCCTTCGCATCTTGCCCTTTTTCTATTTGCTCTGAATTTATAAATCCATGTTTTCCCTTTCTTTGTTACACTTACATAGATCACTTTTATAAATGTAGTTCTCCTCATATGGGGACATTTGCAGATTGGCGGCGGTTTAACAGGTACTGTTACAGGTTAAACTTAAAAATAAAAAACAATTTACAATAGTATGTGCCTTGAAATAGACACAAAAATAAAGACAATAAAATAAATATTTGACAACTAAGTACAGTAAAATGTTGGATTGCGAGTAGTAACTTGGTTTGCGAGTGTTTTGCAAGGCAAGCAAAAATTTTTAATAAATCTTAACATGATAAACGAGCGATGTCTTGCAATACGAGTAAACATTTTAAAACGTATACGCTTTGTCTGCCGAACATCACGTCATCACAACTATTATCCTTAACAATAAATTGAAGAATCTAGTCAAGATTCGAAGAACGCGTCATCAACATATGTGTAAACATAAAACATATACGATAAGATAAGAGTGTAAACAGCATCTTATGTTACTTCAACTGTTAAAAATGTCAGCAGATTTTACATTTTAACATTTTATTTGAAATCGATCGATCCATCGATCGATGAATACAACACCTTAATAACGGGTTATAATTAAAAATTTTATTATGTTTTAAGTGCCATAGTGTAATCTGTAATGATGCCATTTAAAAAAAGGTAATTTGCAAATTTTTAGTTATATCCTGTTAGAAGTACAAAAGGAGTATTCGATTAGGCGAGTTTCACTGTAGTTCATCCAGAAAATGTTTCCATCTTGATGTTTTACACATACGCAAAATCCATTCTCAAATTAATTCCTTGAGCAAGCTTTTTTAAGCTCTGTACACGTTACAGTATTTCCTTTTACCATTCCATTAATCACATTATTAAGATTAGTTCTATTATTTTGAAATAAAAGTATTTTCTATTACGAATACGGGATTAAATTTCAGACATTACGCAAGTAAGAAGTTTAATAATTTATCGATTTAATAATGCTAAAAGTAGGTAGGCAGTTGTACAGCGTTTGCTTTTCATAACAAAGTGTGTGTGGGAGAGATAATCTGGAGAACGATTTCCACAGGCTGTAAATGCTAATTGTTCATCTTCTTTTTAGAAGCTGAAAAATATACCTACATTTCAAGCTAAAAACAATTAACGTAGAATCAATTTAATGTTAAACTTGCCTAGACAGTCTCATCTGTTTTTCAATCGATGAAAGACAAGGTCGTAGGACAGCTGGCCAAACACTAGCCCAACCGATAACTCATTTAATATTTGAAGCGATTAGAGGTAGACGTCCAATGAAGTGGACTAATTTTATCTTGGGGGATGAATTTTCTACAAAATTAATTTGGTTGAAAATCAAATTAACTCATGATTTCATTAATACCAAACACCATATTAAAAGCAATATTAATAAACAGAAAATTATGAACGCTTTAAAATTTTCCAACAGGGTAAATAAGAAAGCATTAGTAAAAGTATATTTTCTAAGTAATCCTCTACAAAGATAACGTACCTTTCAAAGACACATTGGGCCTACATAATAATAATAATCGCCCCCTCCCTCCCGCACAAGCTTATAGCTTCTGGAGCCTTGGTTTAGGTTATGGGTTGTAGTAGTTATTATTATTATTATTATTATTATTATTATGGATTTATAAAGGGAAGATCTGCAGCAACAAATCTTTGCTCTTTTACACAAATTGTCTCTGAAACATTACATAGAAGAACGCAGTTAGACGTTGTATACACTGATTTTACTAAAGCGTTTGATAAGGTTGACTATTCCACATTACTTATTAAATTATCTCAAATCGGTTTTACTACTAAACTTTTGAAACTCATTAAATCATACTTATATGAACGGAAACAATTTGTGGAATGCCTGGGGTACCGGTCAGAATGTTTTTTAGCTTCTCCTGGAGTACCGCAAGGTTCCAATTTAGGACCTTTATTATTTACATTATTTATAAATGATATATCGAAAGTGATTCTCCATTCAGACTGTCTACTCTAGCGGATGATTTTAAAATTTTCAAGGAAATCAGAACAGTTGTGCAGTGTCAGGAATTGCAATCAGATTTGAATGCTGTATACCAATAGGCCAAGCGTAGTAAACTTGAATTTAATATTGGTAAATGCTTTGTTGTGACTTATTCTAAAAAATCAGCTATCATAAGAGGAAGGTACGAAATGAATTCCTTAACACTAACCCGTAAAACTGAAATAAAGGACTTAGGAATAATCTTCGACTCTGGACTAAGTTTTAACCGACACTTAGAGGTATTAATCAATCAATCTTATAAAAATCTTGGGTTCCTGTTACGAATGTCAAAACAATTTAATAATATTCATACTTTTCTGACATTGTACAACTATCTGATACGAACAAAACTAGAATATTTATCTGTAATTTGGAATCCGTCATATACCTATCAGATCGTTGCACTTGAACGTATTCAATACAAATTTTTTGCGATTCTGTTATTATAAAACAACAAATTTAAAATGGGAAGGTTGTTACAACGATTTGTTAACCATGTTTAAGTTACAAACGCTTGAGGACAGAAGAACGAGTTCACAAATAATGTTTTTAAAAAAATTATACATGGTATTGCAGATGACCCAACCTTACTTAATCAAATTGACCTTCACGTTCCTTACACCGGTACCCGGCAAGTGTTATCTTTCTCATACAATTGTCCAAGGACTAATTACCATATGAATTCACCTATTATACGAATGTGCAAGGCTTACAATAACAAATTCATTGCTAAATTTGACATTTTCTAAATAATTCAGTTTAGCTAAGCAAGTAAGTTATTATTGATACACATTTTTTTTCATTCACTGTTGTTGTAGATATACTGTTGCATTTACTTATATTAATTACTTATATTGATTTTCTGTAATTGGGCTTAAGAAAAGCCTGTTGAAAATTTATTCAAATAAATAAATAAATAAATAAATAAATAAATAAATAAATAAATAAATAAATAAATAAATAAATAAATAAATAAATAAATAAATAAATAAATAAATAATAAAAATTAAATATCTTACACTTCCAGTAACGGAGAATTACTGAGCTCAATCTGTTCATTCATTCAAGGTCCCCTGAGTTTGTGTTTGTATATCTCAAAAGCTTCTAAAATCGTGGTCATAAAACCACAACTTTCGCTAAAATCTGTAATATTCCCTCTTATACAATAAATTACTATTTCTCTCATCGTTTTAAAAGTTGTTTGTTTTAATTCTATTAATTGTTATTGTTAAGTTGACGTTTTTGTTACGAATATAAGAATATACGTCTTGCTAAAGTTATACTTTTAATACAAGTAAAAAAAGTACTTTTAATCCATGGAAAAAAGTAAATTATATTTATTTCCATTTTCTATGTAAATGACACTTTATAGGCATTTATGGTAACTAAGTAAATTAGTAGTTACAACTAGTAGTAGTAGTAGAAACTACTTTGTTGCTTAACCACAACACCATGATAACGCCTAGCTATAAATTGTACTACCGCCTTTGATGACAACATGACAAAAGTCTTTTTATAAAAAATATACAATTCATTTTAAATGAAAATTAATCTTTACTGGGCTCACTGGATTATGGAGGCTCGCTCTTTCGTCGCTCGCCCCACAAATTTTCCAGCTCACCCGTAAAGATTAATTTACAAAGCTTGGCACGTAAATAACTAGAAAAACAATTATTACAGTGACATTGCACATTACTTTCAAAAATATTACTGTGATGCAAGCCTACTCGATAATGTTTTCTTTCGAACCCATGTTATTTCAACAAAATGTATCATTTTTAAGTTAAATATTTTGTACTTTTCTTAATATACTTTTCTTGGATGGAGAAAAAAATTATATGTAATCCAGGTTAAAAGTGTCTTTGATTCGCAATTTTTGCTTGGCTATATATTCTGCGATTCGTACTCTTCAAAGAAAGTGCCACTTTTAATCCTAATAGCACAATACACTATTTACTTAGAGGTGTTGAATATAATATTTTATCGACTCGGAGAAATTCGCACAAGGCACAATAAGGTAGGAATATTAATTTTCAAATAACGATCGCATGTTGGGGTTTACTATTTTGAATAACGGTTTTAATAAATCTCGTCCCTTCAGGATAATTTTGAGTTTTTTGATACGATCCCGCGTTGGGGATTCTAAACTCTTTTATAAAAGAAGGATATTGACAAATATGTACACATATTAGAATAAATAAAATATTACTGTTATTTCTCATGGCGTTTTGCAATGCACATACATATAATAAACAAAAACCCGAAGCACTGTTCTTATTATTCGATCTACATACATAATCTATCCTTTAGATCTTATATTCCTTTTTTAGACAGGGGCGACGTTTTACGACATTTATCTAATTAAGGCGTGACACTTATTCATTTTATAAAGAAACTTTTGAAACAAACTTTGAATTATATTTAATAATTAACATCACTCAGGTAGCTGTCCCTGCTACTTAACGTACATCAAACGAATTTTTTAAGGGCTCCTTTGGCTTAGCAAATTAAAAAGAAAAGAGAGAAGAACTTTAGAGAAGCTATTAATTTTCACTTGTACATTTTTAGTGCTACCTGCCTAATTTAATTTTTTATATTAAGAAATAACATACTATACCAGGACGTGTTTTTAAATTGTTCATATAAAACTGAAGGCAATAATATCAACTTCAATATTTTAAATTTCTAAAAATATGATGTTTGTCTGCAATCGTATGCATTGTGCCAATACAGGTGTGTCCGGCATCGTCTTTATTATTTGTTACAGCCAACATTGTAATCAGTTTATTTTATAATTTTTAAAATGTTAGTAGATGTAGAAGGCTGTTCGTCTTTATGATGACAAAAATTTAATAAAAATTGTATTGACACACTAAAGTTGTATGAATTTAGAATAAAGTTAATTCGAAGAAAATAAACAGAAGTACAGTATTGGATGTTAACACAAACTTGAACCAGCATCACTGTGTTTCGCCATAACATAAAGTGGTCCTTCTCGCCATGGATAATGTGCATCAGCAATATAGAGAGAACTCTGTTTGGTGTTCAGTCATATCCAGAAATCAGCAAGTGCAATAACTAAGGTCAGATACATCATAAGAATATAAGAAGTGTCCTTTCCTTATCCTACAATCCACTTTCAATCCCTATCCCAATAAATAAACTAATTCTAATTCTACCAATTTCCTATATGCACCTTGCTTGTGTTGGAATTGTTATAATATTACTGCACTTTTAATTAAACTTAATTGTTATTATTTATCTTTCTAACAAAAGAATTACCTGTTAGAAGATATAATATATATTATGTAATTAGGAGATCAAGCGATACTTTAAATCCAAAAAGATGTATAACGCCGAGGCGCCAGCCGAGGCGTTATAACATCTTCGAGAATTTAAAGAAGCTTGATCTCCGTATTGCATAAGTTGTTTTATTTTATTTCGTATTTCAATCCTAATTTCTCCCTTTTAAAATCCATCCGAATTTATTGCATAAAGAAGCAAGTTGTCTTGTCTGTGTCATCATATTCGTAACTAAGGAGATAAAAAGCAGCATGCATGCATGCATGTGGCTATAATGCAACATCAAATTATTTACGTTGCCAACAACAACGGAGATCAAGAACGTCTTGAACTCCGGTGTCATTGACAACGGAGAACAAGTTATACTTTATATTACTAATTGTGGTATATAAACAATTGTTTGAAATACGAAATGAAATAATAAATATTTACCTAGTCTAACAAAATTACAGTTAGACAATAAACTTGTATCAGTCTTTTGAGTGTCACTGTTATCTAATAACTGTCAATTACTCAAAGCTAGTCTTCAACAAAAATAATAATACCTAATAGCGTTAACTATATTTCAACTTAACAATAATAATAAAATGCAGTGGCGTGCGGTGAGAATTTAGGCTAGGGAAGCAACCACGATTTTGATTTTAATATATCTTGGTACAATATAAAAAACAGTGTTATAATTAATAAAACTTAAAAGTTTTTCAAAGAAGACCTTCTACACTTTATACTTATGGAATTTGTTGACTATTATTCTTTATTTTGAAAAAGTACTACTATTTATTTATAATGCAACTCGATTTTCTGGTTATTTTTTTAGCAAAATATCTATTGCAGGTTTTAATCTTTGTTGTTAAATGTTAAAGTTCTGTTTTTTATCTGCATTTTTCAGCAATTTCTAATAATTGATCGTTTTTTCTTGAACTATATTTGTTGAATTGTTGATTCTCAGTCAATTTCTGTCATACTTATAAAATAACCACTACTTCAGTCCATCAATACTTATTTCCTCCTACCTTGAATTTTTACAAATGATAACATTCTCACAAAATAAACCTTAACTATTCCTTCCTTGCTCGTCAAAATGACAAAACTAATCATTCTATTGTTCAACCAATAAAAACAGATATGAAAAAATTAAAATAATTAATAATATGACAATATAGTACAATAATGAGCCGTCTATGGTACGTACCTTTGTTAATTTTTAATGTTTATTGTTTTTTGCTTTTGTGATTTACATATAAGATTTATACTATATTTTTAAATTTGTTTTTAGACGAAATAAATTTGATAACTTAAGAACCAAAGAAAAAATCTAAAAGTTTATCTACAATTTCTAATTTCTCTTCGAAACTGTATGCAGAAAATTCTTTATATTACAAACTTAACGAAACCGTCGCGATTCGGATGTATGGGAAGTACTCGAACCTTCCAACGAAGCAGCTTAATTTGTAGCAATGACGATAAAGCAATTTTAAATTTGCATATACAGAGCAAACTAAATAGAATTATTTGTCTTTAAAAAGCTCCAGTTATTTAAATTGAAATAATAAAATGTTTCAAAATACAATCTCATTCACAGAATTACATTACTTAAGTAACATTTAACAAACACTAAAATCGAACAAATAGCCAAATTATAATAAATAATAAACATTTGGGCACGTAGCACATTAAAAATAACGATCTTTTACGATGTCAACCGTATGACCTCGCCCGCTAACGATGGCATGGACTCGGCGAAAGGAAGAGCAGTAAGCAACGAAATCTTATATGCATATGCATTGCTTATATGCATTGTATGTAACACATTTGAATCGGTATTACCTTTCCGCGCAAGTTTAACGAGCCCAATTTAAAATAATACTCTGAATTATACTTTTTGCTGTACGGAATTGATATTGAACTTTAAGTTGATTAAATATTACAAATTTAAATAAACGGTAACCATAAACCATAATTTTATAAAAATATTTTTGTTAGCATTGGTTTTTATTTTTAATAAATTCTTAAGGGAAGCAATGCTTCCATGGACCGCACGCCACTACTAAAATGCTTGATTCTGGAAATCTTCTCAGTGAAACTGGTGATAACCCAGAAACAAGCAGTGTTGCCAGATCTACCGCTAAAACGGTATTTCTACCGCTTTCACTTGCCATCTACCGTTCTCCCGTTTTAGCATGCCGATCTACCGTTTTTTGTATTTATAGCAAAAAAATGCTTTTCTTTGCTGAAAAATTTGGTCAAGAAATTTACCAGTAAAAAGATGTTATGAGAAACGATGTACAATGTTATCGGTTTTGCCGCAGACGGTGCCTCAAACATGATGGGGCGTCATAATTCTGTGGCATCTAGATTTTCAGATGCCAGTCCAAATATATTTATTTTAAAATGTATTTGTCATAGTTTTGCTCTGTGTGCTTCCAATGCATGCAATAAGCTTCCCAATTTTGTAGAAACTCTTACGAAAAATGTATATAATTATTTTAGGTTAATAGTCCTAAGAGAATTTTACGCTGGAAACAAGTAACAAAGCTGCACTCATACGAAGAAGAGCTGCAGTCAAAGGAAGCTTATACGTTTTAAGATAATTAATTTGGTAAATTTCATGCATGCAGAGCGCTCTTGGATTCGGGTTCTACTTCTCATTTAGTTTCTCAAGAGTTTTTTAATAAGTTAAAATTAAATAAACTTAAAACTAACATTGCCATTTCAGGTATAAATAAATCTACGAGCGATATAACCCATTGTGCAAATTTAACATTTAAACAATGCAATCATTCATTTGAAACATCGTTTCAAACCAATATTACTTGCTTTATAATTCCCCAAATAACGAATAATTTACCTTCTTTCTCATTTAACAAAAAAGTACTTAAAATACCGCCAAATGTCAATTTAGCCGACCCTGACTTTAATGAGTTAGGTAAAATAGAAGTTTTAATCGGAGCCGACTTGTTTTGGCAATTAATAAGGGTTGGTCAAATAAAACTTGGACAGCACAAGCCGATCTTACAAAAGACTTTACTAGGATGGGTGGTGTCAGGTGAAATTCCTCAATCAGTAGTTAACTGTAGTATTCAGCACTGTAACTTTATTTCAGAAGTTGAAATCGATCAAAATATAACTAAATTCTGGGAGTTGGAGGAATACTCAAATAAAATAAATGCCTTGTTCACAAGAAGAGCAAGCAGCTGAAAATTATTTTCAAGCAACTACTCAACGGAACTCAGAAGGTCGTTTCATTGTACGTTTGCCTTTAAAACAATCTAGTGATATTTTGGGGGAATCAAGACACATTGCAACTAAACGTTTTCTATCAGTCGTACATAAAATATCCTAGGATGAAAATTTAAAGGAAATGTATGTAGATTTTATGAATGAATACATTGACTTAAATCAAATGACTAAGGTCACTGAAACTAATGAAGATTATATGACTTGTTATATTCCACATCATTTTATTAAGCATGAAACTAGTTTAACGACTAAACTAAGAGTCGTTTTTGACGCGTCTTGTAAAACGTCTTCTAGTTATTCTTTAAACGACTTACAGATGGTGGGCCCCATAATCCAGCAGGATCTAGTGTCTATTGTGTTGCGGTTTAGGTCTCATAGGCTGGAGACATAACTAAAATGTACAGGCAAATACTTGTACATCCTAATGACCGTAAACTGCAAAGAATTTTGTGGCGTTCAGATTTAAGTAGCAAAATAGACACATATGAACTTAACACCGTAACATACGGCACTTCGCCTGCTCCCTTTCTTGCAATTCGATGTTTACAGGAAATTGCTCATAAAAACATTGAAAAATATCTCATAGCTAGTCAAGTCATACTGAATGATTTTTATGTCGACGACTTGCTTACAGGGTCAAATGACTAAGATAGCCTTATTCGCCTGTATAATGATATTTCAAAGTTGTTAAGTTCAGCAGGATTTTCATTATATATGTATATATATCCTGATATATTAAAGATGATTAAAAACTCTAATCCTGATGTCATTTTTAATATAGGGGATGACGATAAAACTGATTCACTCGGTCTTTTGTGGCATTCGAAATCGACATGTTAAAATATGATGTCAATAATATAAAGATTAATAAGGCTGTAACTAAACGAGCAATTCTTTCCGCGGTGTCACAAATATTTGATCCATTGGGTTTATTGGGTCCTGTCATTATTAAAGCCAAGGTTATTCTTCAAAAACTTTGGTCATTTAAACTGTCATGGGATGATAATGTGCCCATCAACTTACTGAATGAGTGGGAGTTTTTTGACAATCAGCTACATATTTTAAATGATATTGAAATTCCGAGATTCGTTCTTTGCAACAATGGAATTAAAGCAGAATTGCATGGCTTTGCAGGCGCTAGTCGGTCATCATATGGAACCTGTGTTTATGTCAGGAGTATTAATAGTCATGGCCAAATAACGGTAAATCTTTTATGCTCTAAGTCCAGAGTCGCACCTTTAAAAGTCATTACTTTACCTAGGCTTGAGTTATGTGCTGCGCTTTTATTAGCCAGACTTAGAAATAAAGTTAAAGACTCTTGGAATCGTAAATTTGATAGTACGTATCTATGGAATGATTCGACAATAGTTTTAGGTTGGTTACATACAACACCAGGCACTTGGAAAATATTTATTGCAAATAGAGTCTTGGAAATTCAGTCATTAACAAATTCGTCAGACTGGCTATATGTAAATACATTAGAAAATCCTGCTGACCTAATTTCCAGAGGCTTATTTCCCAAGGATTTAGGTAAAATTAAGTTATGATGGTATAGGCCGAACTGGTTACATAATAATACAGAAGCATGGTCAGCTGTTACTGAGCTAAGTCAGGTTCCTTCTGAATGTAACTTGGAAGTTCGAAAAAAGGCTCATATAGCTGTTGCGATTGAAAACTTCAATATATTTCAAAAATTTTCAAATTTAATTAAATTACAGAGGGTTTTAGCTTATTTAATTAGATTGAAGACCAATGCCGTTACAAAAACGAATGTAAGAGAATGCCGCCCATTAAATCTCAACGAACTTGAACAGTCTTTTCATACTTTAATCAAACTAGTGCAGGCAGAAGTGTTATATACAGAACTAAGGATTTACAGCTAACACAGAGAGTTAGTACAAAAAGTAAACTTCTACAACTAAATCCATTCATTGATGAGACTGGTCTGATTCGTGTAGGTGGACGTCTCCGAAATGCAGAATTTAGTTTCGATAAAAGATTTCCAATCGTCTTGCTTAACAAACATGTTATAAACAAGACTTTTAGTAAAAAATGAACATAAATCCCTGCTACATGCCGGACCACAGTTACTACTTGCAAATATTCGTGAAAGGTTTTGGATACTTAATTGCAGGCAGATCTTTAGTTCGTAAGGTTGTACATAATTGCACAATATGTTTTAAAACGAAACCCGTACCCAACGCAAAATACATTATGTCTGACCTGCCAAAAAACAGAATAACACCTTCCCGACCTTTTATTAATGTATGTGTTGATTTTTGTGGTTATTTTCACTACAGAGATAGGAAAACGATTAATTTCAAGTTGACCAAGGCCTACGTTTGCGTTTTCGTGTGCTTTGTGACAAAGGCGTTCCATCTCGAACTAGTAAGTGAATTGGGTACGGAGGCTTTCCTTGCGAGTCTCCATCGTTTTGTGTCTAGACGTGGCAAATGTTTAACTTATTTACTGCGACAATGCCAAAAATTTTGTCGGGGCTAATACCGAATTCCAAAGATTTTTGTTAAAATATCAAAATACTTTGTCTACAAATTAAATCAAGAAGGCATAAACTTTAAATTCATACCCCCAAGTTCACCCCATTTTGGCGGTATATGGAAGTCTAATGTAAAACAGGTAAAATATCATCTTAAGAGGGTAATCAGTAACACTAAATTTACGTTTGAAGAGTTTGATACAATTTTAACTCAAGTAGAGGCTTGTCTTAATTCAAGACCCTTGTATCCCCTTTCAAATAATCCAAATGATCCCACTCCCTTGACTCCCGGGCACTTCTTAATTGGTCAACCGTTAACAACGATACCCCAAGAAGATCTGACTACTGTTAAAGAAACTCTGCTATCCAGATTTAAAAGGTGTCAGCAGATAGTTCAACATATTTGGAGCAGATGGTCAAAGGAGTACATATCTGAGTTACAAACACGTTGTAAATGGAAAGAAACTTATCCTCAACTTATAAAACCAAATGTTATAGTTCTTATTAAGGGAGACAACTTACCCCCACTAGAATGGAGTATTGGTAGAGTAATGGAGACTCATCCAGGCTCTGACAGTGTCATACGCGTCGTAACAGTTAAAACTTCAAGTGGCGTATATAAACGAACCGTCGCGAAGATGTGTGTTCTACCCAATCCAGATTTGGGACTATGAATCATTGTGTGACAATTTGAAATGTTATAGTTTAATAAATGTATTGAAATCTTAAATATTTCAAGGAGTTATTTTATAATTTTTAAAATGTTAGTAGATGTAGAAGGCTGTTCGTTTTATGATGACAAAAATTTAATAAAAATTGTATTGACACACTAAAGTTGTATAAATTTAGAATAAAGATAATTCGAAGAAAATAAACAGAAGTATAGCAAACGCATCATAAATTGGCGAGAGCTGGCGCATGCCGAAAGTACCGTGAGATCATTTAAATTTAAAATTAAAGTAGGCGGGAATTTTTTTATACGTTTGGCGATCCTGCCAATTGACTCGCTGTGTAAATTAGAGGTTATGCAATTTTATGTTCTAGATTAAACATTTTGGACCGTCACTTTGACAATTCAAATCAAACTGTGAAGTGAACAGTTAGTGTTGCCAATATAATGTAAAAATCACAGCCAACTTTAATTATAAATTCAAATGATCTCGTGTTACTATCGGCTTCCCCTCGTGTAGTATTTGCGAATGTTGCACTGTTCTAACAGTGGCGTAGACGCGTAGGGCGCCTTATTTTATTTGCTTGCTGTATTTCAAACGAAATATTTCTAGCGGGACTGCCAAATTCCAAAGTAAATATTTTCATAAAATAAAATCATAATTTAGCTAATTGCACTCACTGAAAAAGTGAAATGAAACCATATTATAGATATTTAAATTAAATTTTCAATAATAAATAATAATGTTACAAAAAATATTTTGACTACATAATTATACCTATAATAGAGAAAAAGAAAGTTAATACGAGTGGTACTACAATAACGATCATATAATAATTTTAAAAAAATAAATACAATAGGTAGCTACAATTTATGTTACATATTTTAACCGCTATCCTCAAAATCAGTTCCAAAGTCGGAATCCGAATCTTCGTCATTTACACTAATTATAAGTTGTTCGGTTCTAATGTCTATTATTTGTTCATTTTGCAAATAATTATTTTCACTTTTTATCACGTGTTCACAACGGCTCACCCAATCTTCTAAAGTTACAGAAGAAAACTCGTTTTCGGCTAATTTCCACGCATCATTTAATTTAAATGCAGTATTTTTCTTAGCAACGTTGTTTTTAACTTGTGCCCAAATTAGTTCTATTGGGTTCAAATTTGGGTGGTACGGTGGAAGGTGCAGTACAGTATGGCCATTAGCATTGAAAATGGCATCAAATTTGTACTGAATGTACTGCTTTTTATGCCTTTTAATTATATCATATAAATGAGGTTTTAGCATTTGAGGTGAAAATGTTATTTTTTTTCAGTAAGCCAGGAGACCATATCTGCTTTTTTAGAATTGCTATTAGGAGCACGGTTTATTTGTACATTGTGATAAGGCGCGTTATCTATCACAACAACCGACTCTGCTGGAAAATTAGGTATTAATTTTTCCGTGACCAATTTTTCATAATTTGATGAATTCATTTCATCATGGTAATCTCCTGACTTACTTCCAGATTTAAAAATGTTGAGGCAGTTTGGAATAAAACTCATTCTTCCACCTGCATGAATTATAATTAAGCGTTCCCCTTTTGAAATATTAGCAAGTAATCCATTATTACTGTCGTCACTCCAACTTTTTGATATAGTGTGCCCACTATGGATGTACGTTTCATCTAAGAAAACAATAGGACGCTGCTGTTGGCGAAAAAACTTAATTTTATTTAAATAGTCTATTCTTAAAGCACGAATTTCACTTTTTTCAATTAATAGTTTACGATTATTTTGAGTACGGCGCCACTTAAACCCCAGCTTCTTTAACACTGTCCGAAGAGGAGACACTTGCCCCTGCCACCCCAAATCATTGCGAAGTGTTTCTTGTAAAGTAGGAAGCGTAACTCTGCAATTTTCTGTTTTATGGAAATTATAGATTATACGGCGAAAATCAACCAACTCATAATCTTCAAGTGCGGTCACGTTACACACGCGACTTCGTTTTTTTCCAGGACTTTTAAATAGTTTATCAGTCTCAGATTCAGGCAAGGTGTTACCTTCCTTAATAATCCTTTCGATAGTCCTTACGGATACTCCAGTAGCACTTGACACTTTTTCTTTAATTCCCTTCATACACTGATCTTCGTTTTGAGATTTTATCCATTTGTAAACGTTAAAAGCCATTTCGCGCGCTTGACTGTGAAGAGTTTTTCCGCATAGAGTTGACGACATAGTTATAAAACTGATAAACTAAATTACAGATCGGCTGTTTCAAACAGCTGGTACTACTACTTGCACTAACAATAATGCAATGTGCCTTAAAATCCATTTTTAAGGCTATATATATCTCATTACTTAAATTTCCCAAAAGGGAAAGCATAGTTAACGATTATTATCAAATCAGAGTTACTCATACTACCTATTAACATTCCTCGAACAGTATTTGACTCGCTTACGCAAATTATACATTACTGTATATTTATTTGTTTATTGTCGAGATCCCGTCATTCTTGTGGGACTATTTTCTAACTCATATTTTTAAGAAAATGAACGCAGTCTGCTCCGCCACTGCTTAAATCTCACTCGGTTCATGCCAGTGCGCAACCAAAGCTCTCGCCAATTTATGTTGCGCGAACTGTACAGTATTGGATGTTAACACAAACTTGAACCAGCATCCACTGTGCTTCGCCATAACATTATTTATTAGGAATCACATGTTTAAAAATGGCAGTGATATTTCAAAAAAGCAGTAGAAAGCTGAAAAATCTTTGTAGATTTATGCAATTTTGAAGAGCACGCATTTTTGAAAATATTTTTAGAACTTAATGACGAGCAGTAATCTATCTCCCTAAGGAGGAAATCAAATCAGAATGAAAGAGCACCCAGAACATGAAAGTTATAAGAACAATAAAAATAGGTTTGTGACTAAGGTAGTACAATACAACCGAAGTTAAGTTTGAACAGACCGATAGACCAAAACAAATTAGAGAAAATTGATTTCTGGAGGGTAACCGTCCAGTGCCATATTTTTGCACTTACGAAACGAAAAAGGTAATAAAAAATTAAAAACATCTCTTCTTCTCGGATGGAAAGTAAAATAATAGGTCCTGTGTCAATACGATGTTTGACACGATAAAAATCCCTACTGGGAGTGGAATTCATAGTAATCAAGCCAAGTCATCAGTGCCATGAGGTAATAATAAATAAAATAATAATAAAAAATAAAAATAAGATTTGTATGCAACGATTTAAGAAAAATCGTTTTTCTAAGCTACTAAAACATTACAATAAAAATTTTTGGGTAACTCTATACATAAGGGAATTTAGAATAAGAAGAAGTAAATATTTTTTATCAAGCATAATATTTTTATAAACAATAAGCCATTTATAATAAACAAATTAAAATTATTTATGATTTCTTAATCTAGATGGAACAATTTTCTAATAAAGTTATATTTTGTATGCATTTCTTAAAAACATTGCTAAAAAAATCTTTCCGATTCAAATTTTCTAGGAAATTATCATCGCCTTTATTATTATTTGATTCTGAAATTGTTTATTTTTCTTTAGTTTAGTTTTAGAATGAATTAAAATAGAAATGTGAGGGCGACAAATACGTATTGATACATTACTGTACTACGATTAATTTGCAGTTATTATTTTGTTTCTTACATTTTTTTTATTTGTAAAGATTAGTGGGAATCGGCCAGATTAATAAAAAGACGATAATTTTTAACGTTTCGGTATATTTCCTTTAATGTATACCATCTTCAGAATAGATTAACAATTATTATACATCTCAATGTGTTTGGATAAAACTCAAATAATTTATTTGACTTTCATCCAATAGCTAACTCTTAGACTGGCGGAAAAACTTATTTTCATAAAATTCCCTTTTGTTAATAAGAAAATTACAGTTAGGAAAATTTCTAAAAACCTATTGAGCGCTAGGTTCATACTTTCGTCAATACTCGTAGAAAAGCTCGGGTAGCAGGTTATGCGTTATCAAGGTAGGTCATTAAATCTACAGAAAATTCCTAACAAGAACAAGTACAAATTTACTATTAGCATTGCATAGTGGTGGTTGATTATTATCCGTACAGAACAATAGTTCTCCTGTATTTTATAAAAGGTGTTAGTGATTAAGGTTATAAAATCCATGTATTACCAATTGTATTATTAGACTATAGTTTTTTTAGTAGAATTTAGGGATATTAGTGTTGTCTATCTTTTAACTTTACTATTTACGTGCGACGAGCTATCATTTAACAGAGAGAGTGTTTATAACTCGCACAACATATCTGTTTGTTGGTGCCACGAAAATCCCCATTATGTCCATAAAAATCGCCACCAGCAACGTTTTTTAATTAATGTGTTTCAATGGACAATTATCCGGCTCGTACATTAAAATAAACTGTTCGTATATACAACGCTGCTGATACCAGTCGGGGAAACCCCGACATGTTATATAAGACGCAAGCTTATTCAGCTATAGAAGGTCATAATTTTGAGCACTTCTTGTGAACGTAGGTAATGCCAGTTTGACTAAAATCCAGAGGTTTATGGAAAAAGCAAAACTGTTTATTTTTATTTTAAAATTTTACTATATATTTTACATTCGATTCGGTGTAACTGAATAAAAACAGTTTGTTTTCAGATGTTTCAAGTGTTTTAGTTTACCTTATCTTTTGTTTTAAGATTTATAAGAGTTCAACATATCCCACCTTTGTTGTTTTTTTCTAGAAACCTTTCAATTGTGTTAAAACCCTGTTTCTTCTGGTAATACTTTTATGGTGTTAGTCAAGTGTTATCAAGAAATGTGGCACTGGCGCGATGGGCTGAATCATCGTACATACCCAAAAGAATTTAATAACTGGCCAGTGGTTCTCAAGCAGGATAGCGTTGATCTAGTGCGGTAGGTCACTTTTTAACGTTTGTACTACAGATTTATTACTTGGGCAATTAATTATACTATTGATAGGAACCCTACAGTATAAATTAAAGCAAGTAATTTAATTACACCCTTTGTATTATAAAGAAAAACTAGAAACAAAAATATATGAAATTTAGATGGAATAGTGTTTTATTTTAACATATACAATTAACAGACAATAGTTGGAACAACACTAATAATAATAAATTCATATGTGAGCATATGTCAGTGCATCACTCCTGTTCCAAGGGTCGTGGGTTCGAATCTCACTTGAGGCGACGGGGTTTTTCTGATTGGAAGATTCCGTCACTTCAACTATGGGTGTGTGTATTCGTGTTGCATGTTAGATGGGGGACAGATGACCTTAGCATTTGGTTCCCCCGTAGTGTAGGTGTGAAATAAGAAAAAAAACAAATTCATAAGCAGTTAATAGTATATTATATTATAAAGAGCTAAAGTAAGACTTTATGCGGCGAATATGTTGGTTTGATGGACGAGCTACAACGAGTCCAGCAATTACAGATGAGCCGCAAAAAGTCACTTTAGCTCTGCATAATATATACTATTTTTTCTGCAAACGTATACGATAGAAAAATATTTAAGGAATAGTGAAATTCATGAATTATTTTAATACAAAGTTGTAAGCGGCAGTAAAATAGTTGTAAGCGGCAGTAACGTGATTTAAGTGCCATGCCAACGAAGTGACACTTTAGTACTGTCAATCCAGCAGTATAATGTCACATTTTACTGACGTTTGAAGAAGAAAAACTCTTTAAGTTATTTTATTCAAAAGTTTTCGTCTTCTGATTCAAAGTATTTATAAGTCTAAGTACCTTAAATAAGTATTTATTTATAGTCTGTACATAACGCGTTTTGAACGGCTATTCCGCCCTTGTGAAAACTCCACTCGCCTTCGGCTCGTGTGCGAAACTTTCGTTCAGAATATGGTGTATTCCAAACTTGTTATGGAATATGCTATTCTGGTATATGAGTCTAGTAGAATGACTGTACCAATAAGCATCCATTGAACAATTACAAACAGTTTGTTATAACAATAATTTTTTCATAGTACCAATAATCAATATTACAGACTATACTTACGGACGTATTTTTTTGTAAATCTTCATGATGGTGAAATTAGAATACAACCAAGTTTCAGCAATTTCTCAGGAGCGCGATAATGAGTATTGTAGGAAATAAACAAATAAAATTTGTTAGCCATGAAACAATGTAATTCCAAAGTAACACTGTTAGAATAATTGAGTATCAATGTTATGATCAGAATAAACTAACCGTCTATAATAGCACATAAAAAAAAGGAGGAATTGATGGAGATACTCACTTATCATAAAATAAGGAGCCTAAAGGTCAAAGTTCATTTAGTACATTAACTCTTTAGTATGATGCGTAAACACCCACACTCAAACTTGAATAATATAAGATTCCAATGATTAGTAAATCCAATATTTATTTCAGAAGCATAGAAAACCTCTTTAATACAATAATATCCAATATATTATACATTGACACGTTCTATTTATTACAAAATTGACATAACTTCTATCTACTTTTTTCATCGACTCCCCTGACTATCCCTTTTCATTTTCCATCCCTACAGTTTTAATTCCACTATTTTATGTACTTTCAACAATTACTATGCTGCAGTTTCTACGCCATCAAAAAGTGATATTTCAGACGACTTAACATTTATGACTCTTATTTTTAACTTTAATCATTGTGCAAATCTTTATTGTGTAAAGGTTGCTTTATCTACACATACTTACAAGCTTTAAAATGTTTTATATTATGTATGCTCTGAATATTAAGCATTATACAAAATACCCTATATACAGCTCTGTATTATATATGTGTGCGTAGTACACTCGGTATCATTTCTTAACAATATACATTATTATGATTCAAAGTATTTATAAGTCTAAGTACCTTAAATAAGTATTTATTTATAGTCTGTACATAACGTGTTTTGAATGGCTATTCCGCCCTTGTGAAAACTCCACTCGCCTTCGGCTCGTGTGCGAAACTTTCGTTCAGAATATGGTGTATTCCAAACTTGTTATGGAATATGCTATTCTGTTATATGAGTCTAGTAGAATGACTGTACCAATAAGCATCCATTGAACAATTACAAACAGTTTGTTATAACAATAATTTTTTCATAGTACCAATAATCAATTTTACAGACTATACTTACGGACGTATTTTTTTGTAAATCTTCATGATGGTGAAATTAGAATACAACCAAGTTTCAGCAATTTCTCAGGAGCGCGATAATGAGTATTGTAGGAAATAAACAAATAAAATTTGTTAGCCATGAAACAATGTAATTCCAAAGTAACACTGTTAGAATAATTGAGTATCAATGTTATGATCAGAATAAACTAACCGTCTATAATATCACATAAAAAAAAGGAGGAATTGATGGAGATACTCACTTATCATAAAATAAGGAGCCTAAAGGTCAAAGTTCATTTAGTACATTACCTCTTTAGTATGATGCGTAAACACCCACACTCAAACTTGAATAATATAAGATTCCAATGATTAGTAAATCCAATATTTATTTCAGAAGCATAGAAAACCTCTTTAATACAATAATATCTAATATATTATACATTGACACGTTCTATTTATTACAAAATTGACATAACTTCTATCTACTTTTTTCATCGACTCCCCTGACTATCCCTTTTCATTTTCCATCCCTACAGTTTTAATTCCACTATTTTATGTACTTTCAACAATTACTATGCTGCAGTTTCTACGCCATCAAAAAGTGATATTTCAGACGACTTAACATTTATGACTCTTATTTTTAACTTTAATCATTGTGCAAATCTTTATTGTGTAAAGGTTGCTTTATCTACACATACTTACAAGCTTTAAAATGTTTTATGTTATGTATGCTCTGAATATTAAGCATTATACAAAATACCCTATATACAGCTCTGTATTATATATGTGTGCGTAGTACACTCGGTATCATTTCTTAACAATATACATTATTATGATGTACGTCTTTTATCATCCAATTTATTAAAGATTATTTTTATCAATTATTATATGTACTCTATTTTTGCATTGGGAATTAAGCTCATTTTAACAAATAATAAATTATTAAACTAACACTTACCAGTAATATAGATGAATATAAGAAGACTTTCCAAAAATCCAATAGTGTGCATTGTCTTCTCTTCCGAATCTCGATTTTTCTGTAAAAATCCAACTACGAATTTTTATAAAATATTAAACTATGAAATTAAAATAATTAAAATATAATTTATTCAGAGATAACAATGTAGAAACATTTTAGAAGTTGTTAGAGGAAATACTTTATTATATTCCGGGTTTTCACGTTAACACGCTTTATTATTATTTTATTATTTATGTTTTTTCTTTTAGAATATTATTATTTGATTGGTTTATAGTCACATAAAAGTAGCTTTAGTGCACGAAGGAACTAAAGTTATAATAAGATAAAATAAAATAATTGCATCCGCAATTGCACGAAACGACAATAAATTATATCAAATGTCACTCTTTATTATAAATACCTATCTCCTTTTTTATAGTTGACCTAACCTAACACCGTATGTATTATTCGAGACATACGTAGTTTTTAAAACAGTGAAGCGAATAATAATAATTTAAAATCGCGAGAGAAGGAGGGTTTAATAAAAATAAGAGGGTGTTCAAGATAGTAAAGGGAAACAAATCGAAAACTAATCCCACCTAATCTGTATTACAAACTGGAAAATTCACCTTTTCCTTTACGTCTTTTCAAAAGGAACTTCAAAAGAACTTGCTGGTTTATGGTGTTTGTTTAATGTCGGTAGATGTTTTTATACTATCAACGATTTATATAAAAACAGAGGGTATCAAAAGATGAAAGAAATATAAACATGAACGTACCGGGTGTTCTACCTTGTTTGAAATGTACATTTTAAAGGAAATTTGTTTGGTTTCTTTTTCGTAAGTAATTGTTTTTTGAATATTTTTGCTCTTGTAGTTATCAGACTTCAAATGTTGGATACTTCGAATACTTTTAATTTAAATTTAAATAGAACTAAAAAACCTTCACTTACAATAATAACACTGTGCTACAAATAAATATACAAGACCTCCCACCTACATAACTGTTTTGATATTGAAGAATAAAGTTTTCAAACTTGCAGAATTTTCCCATCACTTCGAGTCTTTTTCCATCCACTGAAATGTGCCTCTCCAGTTTTCATACCTTGCACCGCTCTAACGATTAGCAATTTTCTACTGGAAAGAGACGAAGTGTTGCTTTATGAAAGTTCAAAAATAATGAAAATCGATATAAAAATGACAGTTATAGCCTAAAACAGACAGGAAAAATTTTTTGTACGACCTGTATATAAAGCTCTACTTTACTCCCTCAAAAGAGCGAGTCATGTAGCTGTTTTACTCCCTAAAGACTAAAGTAAAATAAATGCGTTATATCCAAGGAAACCTAACCTATTATGCTAAAATTATGTGATTTTGGTATTTCAAAATTTCAATTTCAATGTCAAAAAATGTTAACAGTATTTTGGAAGATTTCGAGGATTTTGCGATTAAGTCCTTTATCTTATCCTTGTAATCTCGCGTGTGTTTATTGCCCTCGCTTACGCTTGGGAAAATAAACTTCACAGTCAGGATTAAAAGAAGCAATTAGGCCCTTGGTTTTGTATGTTGGGGTCCTTATTAAAAATCGAAGTTTTCGACCTCCATATTGAAAAACAATGGAAATTTCGACATTTCTTTGGTTTTCGAAGGATATCTTGCAAACGAAGCGTTTTACAGCGAAAGTGATTTGTTGAATTTTAGAGTAGACTAGATTTGCCACACTTTGAGTGTTGCCAAGATACAGCTAGGAGAGAATGGGAAACTGGACTCTTCATCTTGTTTCCGACCAAAAGATTCTGTCACTGACTCGTGGTCGTGAGATCACAGACAGTGTGTTTACTCGATGAACTCTAGGAATGGTACATTTTGAGCACATCTTTGATGAAGTTAAGAAATACTGTGATATTAACTCGGTAACATTTGAGCAACATGTGGATACGAAACTTTCTCGCATTACCCGAGATAATGAGAACATGGATAAGCTCAAAGACTGGGTGTCTCAACACCCCCCCCCTATTTTCCAAAACTGGCTTTATCATTGATGATGATCAGAACTACCAAAACTTTGAAGAGTTGTATCTTGGCAACTATTGGGTTCAACAAAGTCATTCTACACTCAAAATTATCAAATCTAGTGTACTTTAAGATTATAACTAACCATGTTCGTCGTAAAACACATCGCTTAGAAGATATTCTGGGTAATCCGAAGAAAGGTCGAAACACGTGGCGACACGCCATGATCGACGACTTAGATTTCTAATAAGGGCCCCAATATACAAAAACATATCCAAAAACTAAAACTACTTGACTTTTTGCAAAGTAAAATGTATAGATTGACTGGACACTGAACTCTAATGACTATTATGAAAGAAATTGTTATTTTGCATATTATCAGCCATAACGCGGTCATTTATTAACCAATTTAAAAAGGTTTCTAAAAATGTAACATAATATATCTCCAATAAATGAAGAAAAAGAAATTTTATTTGTTGGGTAAATATCATTTTGAACCGCTGAAACTTAAAAGTTTCTAAAAAAAACTTTTTCTTGTGACTGTTTCGGGCATATAACTCTTTACCCATGAACTTTTGTAAAGTTACACTTCTTATCATCCCAATAGAGAAAAGATTACCAAAATGTGACAAGAAATAGCTAAGTTTTGGTCGTTAGATTAGTGCAAGGCACCAAAACTCGATGATTTCACATTCAGTGAACTGGAAAAAAGAAGCTTGAAGTGATGGAAAAAATTTGCAAGTGTGAAAAGTCTTTATTCTTCAATATCAATCATTTTATATAGGTAAGAGGTCTTGTATGTTTCACGTGTAGCACGTTGTAATGGTTGGGGTGGGTAACTCAGAAACATCTGTATTTGAAAATCAGAAAGTCCCAAGATTCCTAAGTTATTTTATCGAAAGCGGTTAAAGTTACTTACAGTAATAAATTATGCAAAATGTTATTTACGGGACAGCTAGCACACGAAGAACGTGGGCTGAAATATCGCACACAGCAACCTTAGGTCTGGTACTTACTACTTTACTACTGATCCAAGTGAGGCTTCACGATACAACGCCGCTAGAGGTTACGAAATGCCAAGTGGTTTCAAAACAGTCGAAATAGTGTTTGTTTTACAAAGTAACGAAATAGGATCGATATTGTTTCAGAGATCGCAATTGGTTCCATAAACCAATGGAATAGAATTGACATGGATTTTAACTCAGAGTATTGTACAATGGAACACACGTTTTCTAAAACAATATGGCGTCGCGCATTTCGCTATTTTGTAAACTTAAGTTTACTTCGGCAGCTTTGAGTGGTTCGACTATGCAAACATGGACAAATAACATACTTGAAAGCTTTCAACATGCTGATGAACGTTATCGGGTTTCTGAGAATTTTTCATAATATAATATTACTATATAGTTATTACTAGCAGTCCCAATTCTGCCAATAACATTCGAATCAAGTACAAGTCTAATATGACCAAATGGCCAATATTACCAGAAAAATGGGAATCCACTAAGAGTGGTATTCGGATAAGAATTTAACAAATTTTATGAAGCCTTACAATTGAATCGTTAAATATCGGGCATATAGCCGTTTGAATTAAAAATTATCAAAGAAATGACATTATTTAACTGGTGATTATAGCTGTAATTGCCACCATTGGTGATTATCAAATCCAGGCGCCCAGGCATTTGATTTTGAATAGTGTAGTTAAACCCACAATTTCGTGTAGTTATATGTATAAAATAACGAACAGCGGTTCAGAACTAGTCATCATTTTATATGCAGACCGCACGCGATTGCGCACTTGACTACGATAATTTTTCTGCACATCTATGCATAAGGGAATATAGAATAAGAAGAAGTAAATATTTTTTACCAAACATGATATTTTTATAAACAATAAGCTATTTATAATAAACAAATTAAGTTATTTATGAGTTGGAACAATTTTCTAATAAATTTATATTCGGTATTTAGTAAAACATTGGTGAAAAAGTCTTTCCGATACAAATTTATTAGGAAATCACAACAATTTCTGCATAGTTTATTACATTTGTTTCCGAAATAATTGTAACTTGAAGCCCTAATTTGGCTCTGGAGCAAAATTGTAGCACATGGCCTAACGATTATGTGTGAATTTTCAACAGGTTGCTGGTTGTCCCGTATAACGAGTCACCTTCGCCTTTGCAAGCGCAGAAGAATTCATAAATTATTATTAATGTTTCGTCTTGATAAGATATCTCTCTAATATATGATAATACTCTCGTAGGTCAAAATTAAAAAGCAATAAAAGCAACTGGGAGATTTCTGGTGAATAGTTAAAAATCAATTAGATAAACATAATTAAATATGTAAGACAAAATAGAACATATTGTGAGCAGACCGCTACTGCTCGGATTTGTATATTGTATTGAATTGATTGGCAACTTCTGATCCAATAAATGTTACAATTCTACAGCATTGAAATATAAAGTAGTACCCCTACACTAACAGTTAGTTTTATGTAAATAAATAATAATTTGTTTTCGGAGATTTTTCAATCTCAATCACCTAAGCAGCTAATTGTATCAAATGTGATTTGATTTGAATAGCCCCGATTGGGTGCAGTTCTGGAATGTTTGGTAGATCCATGCTTTTAGGTACGAATGAAATGCCGTTATCTACCACAAATTCTAAAGTATCTCTCTCATAGTGAGCCTTGGTAAATCCCGCCAAAACAGCTTAGGAATGGTTTGCTTACAACTAAGAAAAAATAGCCGTTTTCGTTGACATTCTTTGACGTACATATCTTTCTTTATTGGTATGTGGTTGAAGAAAGATGCATTTTAAGTCACATTGCCTGTCACATCAGAGTTTTTTTTCTTTAAATTTCTCTATGGTGATTAAAGGACAATCATAGTGAGAAAACCCATTTTTACAAATGTCTCACCGTTCATTATAAGACGCCTGCTGTAGAAGCCCTCGTGAGCAACCAATTATCTGTGAAACAATTTGGTACGCTTAACGTTGTTTTTTTCGCATATTTGGCACTCTCTACTTTTATTTTTTCCCACACCATGCAGGTCCAGTTTTTGGTATCGATTAGGTTAAGTGGTCACGTTGTTGTTTTTACATAGTCTCGCGATCATAAATAAAATACTGATATACCAGACTTTTTTCCACATTTACATTAGGTGAAAATGCATACATGACTTTTATTCTACAAGGATTTCGCTTTATTTTGAGCTATATAAAGAGTTTTTTTTATATGAATACAGGTTACAAAAAAAAGCACAAAACTAGTGTCCTTTACTTAGTTACAGAAGGTGCTCAAAATAGTTGCCGTTAGCGGTCAGACAGCTATAACAATGGCGAGCAGTTGATTGAATGCTTCCCTAGCTATGATTGTCACGTGATCACAGTCTAGTCACTATATCTAGTCACCTAGTCCGCGCTGGTCGATCAGAGCACCGTAAAACTCTGTCATATTGGGGCAGAGAAGGATGTTCGTTAATAATGGACAAATTAAAACCACAGTTTACTATTTGATATGTTAGAGGTTTTAACTTCCAGGATAAGAAAAACCTTTTAAACTAAACATGCATTTGATTAAATTCACCGCAGATAAAAACAATAAACATTTTCGTGCTTCTTTTGTCCCAATATGTCGGCGTTTTGAGGTACTCTGATCGTCCAGGGCGGCCTAGGTGTCTAGATGTAGTGACCCTATCACAGTCCTGCAAATAGTGCCATCTATTGAGAAAGCACCATACATACTTATTGTAATGGTATTACGTATTGTGATGGTAACTAATTCAATTTTTCTTTGAAAACAAAATAATCTGTTTAGATGTCAGTCTGTCTGTCTGTATTTAGATGTCAGAGTTTCGACTTTCAGGGTAAATATGAAATTTTAAACCAATGATCGATGATCTAAAACAATTCCAGATTAGATTTTGTTTTGAAACTCTGAATTCGAATACTGGCGTTGGCCTTGTACTGATAATAAACAAAACCGATACAGAAAGTGTCGTTTTTAAGTGAAACAATAATTCCTAATACTTATAAAAAAGGATCCCTTAGATGTTCTAGACCGACTTTACCTTAATATATTAATAATTATTTAATAATATATATATTAATATATTAATATTATAATATTATATAATAATATATTAATATATTAATAATTATTTAATAACTAAGAAATCATTAATATCACTATCTGTTATCATTATCAACTCAAACTTATCGAGTTTTAGCCGTTTATACCAACATTAAAACTCTTGATGAATCCTTCGTGGATTAAGAGATTTGTAATTCGTGCAGAAGCTGCACTTTTACTACTGAAGATAGTGGTAACAACCTGTTGAAAAGTTTTTAGTTTAGGTCAAGGGTGAGACATGCATAGATAGGTAGACCATTGAAACATCTTGGCGTCAATCCAATCTCTATTGCATTTAAACGACATGATTTGTCGTGTGCATTTTATCAGGGAAGTTATACTAAAAGACTGATAGTTTAGATTTCAACTTCATGCCATTTTTATTTCGTCCTATCGGGATAAATTTCATAAGATGGTAAGCGAAAGACGGCCATTGTCTCTTATTAACTTATTATTCTAAAGAGTACCAGAACAATATCCTTCTGTTGCCATTGCCACTTGCCAGGGGTTAATTATCTTATAAAAAGTATTACATTAGTGTGATGCACCTTGTTATGAACCGGTACATTCATTTAATTAACATAACATTTTAACATTTTATGAATACACAAATATACAAAATATACAAACTTCGTTGTTTTTATTTTAACATATATGTGGGGATTAATGTGGAGAAAATTAATTTCTTTTAGTTGGTAAGGGTTTCCTTTAGTTGGTCTTGTTACTGAGATACCATCTTTTAGAGATTACAGACAATACAATTTTTCGATCAACCATGTCTTATAATTTTGTAATAAAAATACCAATTTCAAAAAGACAAATAAATAATAATTATAATAACAAAAGAATTACAAAAAATTAAATAAAAAAAACAATCTGACATTTGTATGTGAAATAATTTAAATGGTATGGAAGGAGGATCGTTAGAAGCAGCGGCGTGCCGTGCATACGAGACAGTGGAAGCAGTCCTGATATGACGTATGCGCTATCACGCTCGCACACATTACGTACAAGCGTAATAGCGCATACGTCGTATCGCGACTGCTTCCACTGTTTCGTATGCACAGCACGCTGCTGGTTAGAAGACTTTCCCCTGAATCTCAGCAATCCACGATCCGATTTCAATTTTTTGCGCCAAAAGATGCCCTTTCAATTCTTTTTATGATGAGGTGTTGCAATGGGGTGGGGTTATCCATTTAACATTTTAAGGTTGGTAGAGTGGGGGTAAGGGGGTTAGATGCAAAATTCTAACAATGCTATATTTAAATATCCTCCTCAAAAATCAATTGACGTGTTTTTGCTGAAATCGATGTTTTGTATAGTTAGTTTAGTAGATATTCATTCTAGATGGGAAGTTTTCAAATGAACACTTTGTATAACTATTATTATTATATTAACCCAAGTTAAATTTATATCGCCAATGAAAAGACGTATCTCATCAGTGATCATCACGTCATCTCTCAGCCGCATTTAAAACTGATAAGATACTCAATGGCGACGTCAACAAACTAGAAGTTTCAACTTGTTATTTGTGGCGTCTTAACTATTAGGAATTAACATAATATGCCTTAGTAGGCCCAGAAGATCTTGTAAGAAAAGGACCAGATGCTGTTACAATTTTGGTTCGATTTTGAAGATAATTGCCCAACTAAATGACGGTTGTTACGATGCTACTCAATTATTTAGTATGTAAAATCGTATCTTCAACAATCAGTTTGAACGTTAAATAATTTTGGACGGTCAGCTGTCAGCACTAAATACATAATTACATACATCAAGCTACACTAGTAAATGCTATCGATAATTGATAATAAATTATATATATTATTAATTAAGTATGGTAAGATGTTTTCAAGTTATAAATACATCGAAATAAATAATGAAACCAAATAGCAAAAATTTAATTATTTTTCTTTAAATTATTTGCAATGAACACTTATTTTAAAGTTTTGTTTACAAAAGAAAATTGCATTTTTATTGAGAACACTGTATATAAGTGGAAATTTAATAGTACCAGAAAATAAGTTATTTAAGAAGCACTGTTATAATATCCGAAAAATTGGATCAGAGAAGATTAGAACTAGCCAACGTTTCTTCTGTTCTTGTATCTCCATTTGCTGGCCGTGGGGATTCTTGGGATTTTGGTCCTCGCGACATTCAGTCATTTGTAGGTAAAATCGAATACGGTTGTCGGCATCAATCCCGACAAGAATTGTCATCTACAGGTGTATTTTTGGAATTATTTTTAAAATTTGACAGCTGACCCCAGAAAAGACCAGGCTAACGTAGATAATTGAAGCATGAGTTTTTTCCATTAAATACATAAGAATATATAACCGTGCATACACTTGGCGACGTGTTCGTTGAACTGGCCATCTGCTTGTTCGACTGTTAGGTTGTTCAGTTGACTAGCTGTTAGCTTGGAAAGGTTATTTTATTAGAAAAATAACGTTTCCAGCATATACAGAGTGGCTCATAAAAAGCACATTAAACGCGGCAAAAGGAGTTAGACATCGATGAGACAAACAAACAATTCCTATAACATTTTTTTTCTTAGAAGCGTAGTTTTCGAAAAAAAATGCAAATAGAGAAGGGTATAATTTTTTATAATGCACACATAGAAGTTGTTATTCCTTCAAAACAAGTTATTTTATGTTTTGTTATGTTCACATTGCTAATTCTGCAACCTGCAACATGATCCATTTTATAATACAATTTTATGAGGTCAGTCACTTAAATGATAATTCCGCAAACGCCGATAATTAAGAAAAGGATATTAGTGTAGGTTAAGTCATTGTAAACGATGACGTAAAATTCGCCGGACATTAAATCTGGAGTTCTCCTTACTAAAAATTGTATAATTTAATTAATGTTGTCAAAACAAATCACGGATATTATAACATATAATTCGTAAGGTAATATTCATATCAAGCAGTTGGTTTTTAACTAAATTCAAAGCCGCCCACACTAATAAGATCCCTTAATCTAATTAACTTAACCTTATTAGAAAATCAAATGTTTTTTTTAAAATTAGATAAGATATTCTCTTATAAATTAGATTTATTTTAAAGCTGTTATTAGACCTTGAATTTGTTTCAAATTCAAGTCTGCATTTTTAGTATTATGCAGCATAAACAAATTATTTCGTCTGACTAAAATTTCAAAACTGGCACTTACAGTTATTAATGATATCACCATTAACGCTTTTATAATATGGTATGTACTTTTCTAAAAACATCGGTCAAAATTTTAACTTTTAATTCATGTTTTAACTTTTTCTAATCAAAAAACTTTATTAAGATTTTTTGTTCTAAATGCCATTTGAAATGCTCTGGTCTAGTCTGATTCAGGAGCTATAATACACCCTGTATAATGCAGAAGAAACTTATGCTTCAGCTTATCTACTTTAACCTGATCGTTTCTAGAGTCAAAAATAAAATTTTCAAAAAGTTTCAAAAATACATCTATAGGTGACCTTTGTAGCAACCAAATGCGAAAACCCGCATTCGCTGAACAAATGGCTGAATTCTAAACTAAATTAGGAACCAGAATCCCCAAAAATGTCCCAAATGATAACTTAAGACGACTATAGCTCGCAAGTCATCGACTTTTTCAGAATTCTGGTAAACACCCCTAGCTGTATTGTCATCTACTATTCTACAAAAAAAATAGCTAGGCTCATGATTTTCGACAAAATCACTAGGTGTAAGTAAATGATTTCGATTACGTCTCTATAGAAAGACAAATGCATTTACTCGACGTTTAGATTCTAGGCCTGTAACGATCCGTTTCTGTTTTTTGAATTGAGAAATCAACTCTTGATTGTTGGTTTTACAGAAATGCACTATATAGGATACGAAATATTCAGATATTCATACGGTTCGAAAAAAAATCCAAAAAGATAATTTGCACGCAAAAAGGGGCAGCTAAGGGATCAGATTTGCTGATTGGCCATGAGAGAACAAGAGTAAGATTTATCAGAAATAATTCCACCTGGCATGAAATAATTTGAAAGGTTCTATTCACTGACGAATCTAAGTGTAATCTACAGTTCGTCAACGGTTGCTTACGAGAAGAGTAAATGAAAAGTATGCTCGATATGCATTTACTTCAAAGGTCCTTTGGTGGTAGTACCATTTTAGTGTGGGGTGGTATTTCAAAGAACTTTTTATCGATAATGGGGGACTGCAGAACGGTATATTGAAAAATTTGTCTTCCATATGTCGACTTGGTGGTTGGACACTTCGCCGACCGAACACAACGCCGACCGCGGACACTACGCCGACTGACCGTTTTCGACATTTTGCGGGTCATATACACTAGCAGCAACCCTTTGTTTGCCAACCGTGGTCACTACGCGACCGCAATCAGTAGACACTTTGGCGATCGTGGACACTACGCCGACCGCGAACGGTAGACACTTTACTGACCGTAGACTCTACGTCACCCGCAAGCCGTGACACTTTGTCGACCGTGAACACTACGCCAACCCTTAAGAATTGTCCATAGTTACAATTCTTATGGGAATGTTAACGCAAAGTTAACTAAAGCTGAAACTGATTAACCCGTTGATCGCTTTTGATATATAGTTTTCACAAATATGATCTCTGTGATGTTTTATGGACAATATGGTTAGGTTATTATAGTATCCACGGTCGATATAGCGTCTCTGTTCAAGACCACACATTTAGGTAGGTTTTTAAAAACTGGTAAGTGGTCGGTAGTATAATCAATCCTTTACGCACCTACGTGCAAACTTTTTACCGAACACAAGGCGCTGCAAATTATTCAGTAACTAAATGGCAAGTGTACAATCTATTAATCTCAAGATATGAATGAAGCTTATCTTAATACAAAATTAAACTGCATGTTCATAAATAGGAATTTAGAAAATAGCCGACATTAATGCTGCTATGAAAAAGTTTTTCAGTTAAAAATAAATCATTGTTTATATTGTATCTCCGTCTTAGATTTCCATATAACAATTATTAATATTGTTTAAATAATACTACCCATGTTATCTACTATTTTCTGTTGAAACACTGCAAAATGAAATGTAATATTAGATAACACATAAAACGTAATTTGAGCTACCATTAAAAGGGTTAAATGTACGTAGCACAGGTCGCAGACATTCGTTCTCAAAAATCGTGGCAGAAACTGAAATTTATATTTCATCTAGAAATACTAATTATTATGGTTATATGAAGCGGTAGTAACTTTACTGCAGATTGAAATTATTGTAAACCCATACATTCATTAAAGTTATTAAAATGTTATAGTTGTTATCGGTTAGTTCGTCTGCATAATCTAGTTTTACAATTATTATTAAAATGTTTGCGTACTAACTAAAACTACTAACAAACATTTGCAACAAAATTTTAATTAGATTTCAAGTGTATAATTTAATAATTAGAATTAGAAAATTACCCTTGCACGCTGGAATTAATAATTCAAATACCAATTTAGTGGGTTAAATTTTTTATTAGTGTCATTATGATCATTATAAAATAGTAGTATCCCATCCGTAAAATTATAAAGTAGTACAATGAATAAACGATTTATTATTGAAAGGATGATTAAAAGCAAATGGGCGAATAGAAAAATTAAAAACTGTTACATAAAAAATTACTGTTAAAATGCCGTTTTATTTTTGTCATGAAACTTCAGATTTTATTACCTACTGCAGATTGTATAATCATTATCCTATTGGATGTCACTTTTTTACTACACATCAAGTAATTATAGATTTAATGGGAAAAATTCATAATTCACAAATGTAAAATAACTGAAATGTAACCAAGTTGATTTAAATTAGTTAACGTAATTCGTAAAGAATAAATACGTATTGTAGCTATGCACAACAAGAATTGAAAATATTATATAAATCGATAACTTCATCTTACTATAAAAATAATCCTTCCAACCCTTACCATGCATAACATGCATCATTCATCAGAAAAAGCAATAGCATTTTATTGTGAATCAAGCATATAGTGATTATAAATATTAAATGGTGCGTATAATCATGTTAGAAAGTTAATTGTTAACAGTTAGAATAAGCTGTGATAACAAATTAAAAATTTCTAAACTTCTAAATTTTAATAAAAGATTACAATATGATTTTTCATATTTTTATGCAGATAAGGGCTAAATATAAGATGAGAAAGTAGTTTACTTAAAGTAGTATTAAATTTTGCATATATTTACACTATCAAACTGACCTTTATGTTAAGATATCAAACGTACGCGAATCTATCACTTACAGATTTGGTACTAACGTGCTTTCAAAGGTTTCCACGTTTTCCTAAACTACAAAACAAACTTCATGTGAGTGGATAATGGTTTGCGATCAAATGGTGTGAGATTCTTAGCAAATTCCCCTTTTGGTCACGCATTTAAACCATTTTTGTTTAACGTATTGCAACAAGACTAGTTAATAAAAGTTATTTCTTTGTAGCACGCTAATAGATTGTATTAGATTGTATCAAAAACATACAGCATTTTATGATCCCATTTCAAGCAAACAGATCGTTTATCTTGAGCCAAACTCCTTCGACATTAAATGTTGACAAAGGAAAATCTGCAGATGTCTATACCTTTCGATAAAATCAAAGAGGAGATTTTGTCCAATTTTGTTATTGGTAATAATAATGTCAGGCTCAACGTTTGGTTCGTTGGAACTTTCTGGAATATAATCGCCTCTGTTCAAATTTTAAATGAACACGAAATGGACATTTTAGATTGTGGGGGAGTATTTTTTTTCTGTAGTGTGAATGCACACGCTGCGCGGCGGACGTTGTTCACCCTCGCAGACGGCTAAGTCGCATGGTTTTCGTGATAACAAAATGTCCCGTTACTTGTTCAGTGAGATTCCGAAAGGGAATTCCAGATTTTCAGTTTTGTGTTGCAATAAAGACTATAGTATCGTGGTGTTTACGCTTTAGGTTCTTATGTGGGAATAAAGTGTTCCTATATTCAGTTTGGAAGTTTCCGTTTAGTATTTTGGTAAAGTAGTGGTGAAATTTGGCGTTTTACCTTTACCTTTTCGGGAAATCCTTTAAAGAATTTTCTATATTTCAAAGCATATTAAATGCATTATATTATTTCATCATATTTCACAAATTTACGGAAACGGGACTGTTTCTAAATCAACAATTTATTGAACATATTTAATGTAAAATCTGCATTATAAATATGTTAAATTACATAAACCGAGAAACACTAATCATCCTAAATGTAAAAGTAACGTTCGAAGATTTTGTTACAAAGTAAAATGTTTAGAGCTGAAATTCTCAAACATCATTTTTGTCGTATATACGTCCTTCTTCCGAAATGGCCTCAATTGTAAGGTTTAAAGATTTATTTTATGAAAAAGTTCAGAGTTTAACAGTCACCGTCCTGTGTTTTTCCAGCATCAATATTAACGTGCGGACGTTTTTTGTGTGAACAAAAGTGATATGGTTAATGTTTCTTTGTATTAATGTGAAAAACAAAGTAATGTAAGTCATTTTGCTAAACGACTATATTCCCAAATTTCCAAAAACACTGATGTCTTGATTCATGCTCTTTATTAAAGTAAATTGTTTGTGTTTAAATAATGAGAACATTTGCATTAGGGTGGTCCTTAAAAAGTAAACTTTTGAATTTCAAGCGTCCCATCCTCTAGATCGATTCTGTATTAAATAACACAAAACTTTCCAAGAATATTAATATTAACCCGTGTCCCACGACGGTTGAAGTTTAAATGGGGTTTAATGCGGGTTTTAGACACTTGTGGATACTATAAGGTATAACACTGTTGGTTTTCAATGTTTTGACATCAGCACATGTCTTCTAAGTGCTTTTGGGGATGCTGAATCTGAATTTAAGGTTAAAAATGTGTTTTGACACATGACAACTGTCAAAAATGCTGCCAACTCTAAACATTTTAATGTAAATTCTCATTTTTACATTAAACAAAATTTTAACAAATTTTTACAAGTTTTCACTATTTTTAAGGTTTTTTGGGCCGCTGGATTCGATTTTCAAATTCAAAATCAAAATTCAAAATTTGACACATTAAAGCTGCCAAGAATGCTGTCAAAATGAGAAATTCCGATGTAGATTCGTATTGTGTATACTTTTTTACTACTTTTAAGGTTTTTGGGGTCGCTGAATACGCACGAATTCGAAGTTGAAAATGTATTTCGACATATAGCAGGAGTCAAAAATGCTGTTTAGATAATGAATTTTGCTGGATACAAGATTTTTCTTAAAAACTAAGCAAAGGTATTTTTTGTTTAGAAAATTTTTTTAATGACTATTATCATGTTAAAAATTCATATAATAGATCTTTACGCCTTGCATCAATCGGGTATCTTTCTCTGTATTCTTTGACTACTTGCAATATACATATACTGCAGCTGTTTTTCATCTTTCGTAATATAACGTGGTAATCCTCCATTAATGTTACCGCCCTTTCTGCACAGTCATTGACAACTTTTAATTTAATTGACAACAAAAGTCGATGCTTCTATATAACTGATTTTGTATCCATTCCGATGGATGGAAGTCCAGCATCACGTGAATATTTTTGAGGTTATCTTTACATGTCGTGAAACATATTGACATGAAACGTGAGATTAGAGTCGCTCTATATTACTTATAAGAGTTGAGCCAACGCGAATGTCAATCCGCCATTTTGGATCCAGAAATATACATTGCAAAAATTATTGGTTATGTTTGCCTGGCAAATGTCAAATGTTTCATAACCTGACATTTAGTTCATTATAATTTACCATAGCTTATTTGAATTGATTAATATAATAAAATTCCTAAATAGAGTAATATATATTCATATTTTATTTGCAAAATTGAGAAAAGAAGAAACTACTCTCACCTACAAAAAAAACTCTTAATGTCTCTTGTGCTCTAGTAAGTCAATTTCCATTTGAATTATTCCCGTAATAAAAACACTTGAAAAGCAGTGAAAATATTTTGCTTTATTAAATCGTTTTATTTCAGAGTTATTACTCAGTCACATATTTTGCATATTTTATCAAATGGGTCGACTAAGAAAGATATTTTTAACTTCAGACTGTCGACTGATAAGTTTTTTGTAAAGAATCCTCGACCTCCTATTCTACTAAAGTTTTCGCAAATGTATGGCATACATTCAGGCAATAACATTTTTGTGTTAAATAAATTTATAGACTAAGTAAGAGATAGCTATTCTGGAACGTGGAGACAATGCATAATTAGAAGCAAGACTCCATATTACTAGTGAATTACAACTTGTACCTATCGAGATCAATCATGCAAAATCAAAGATCTTCAAGCCCTTTGTGAAGTATTATCTAATATAGAACACAGTAGTTTCTATGATATTCTGGACACCAATGGAGACCCAGGTGACATTGTCGAGGGCGACAACAGTAGTGCTTACACATAATTTTTCTTTCATGCTAGAGATATGAATCTTTTGTTTAAAAAAGTATATATTTTAGGTTTTTTTTATCTGCTAGAGCGATATATTCTATTTAAAATATCTTATGTTTAATAAAAAAGTAACAAATCTGTTTTGAAAATTTTCGTCAAAAACCACAGATTTTTGGATAGTGTAAGAATGTTTCATAAACTGCACATAGTTCCAAATAATAAGAATTCTGGCCTTACATTAGTTTTTGGTTCTCCTAAGGGTTATAGTTTTTTGACAAATACCGTGTTTGACATCAACCCTTCAATTGCAATTTATATTTCTTAAAAACTTGAAATAGATAAGAGAAATACATAAAAATTCTTCGATTTACTAAACATCATATTATTTGTCAAATTAAGGAGGTTACAGCGGATCTTTGCGGGGTGAAGGGCAAGGGGATATCTCCTATGCTTTTACATAGGCTCTAACAAGAAATACCAATCGATAAAAAAATAAATTAACATTCTTAAAACTGAACAAAATCATTTTATTATGAATGCCTATAATGCATTTATTAATTATTTGTATATATTAAAATAATTTAAGTCGATTGGAGTGCATTTGTTTAATTGTTGAAAGTGTAAATATAAATGTAAATAGGTTAAGAATCGTGGCAACACCTCAAAGAAATCAATCGATTTTGTTGGTAGCAGTGTTAGGTTTCAGCTTTCGATTGAGTTGACATCCTAACCTCCAAATGTCAATCCCAAAATATAAGTGGAAACATGTTGAATGTTTTGTAATTTTGTATGCAATTACAGATGGGAATATTCTATTTTTTAACTTTTGTATAGTCTAAAGATTACAATCTGCTAAGCAGATACAAGAAATATATAAAAAGTGGTTGAGGTTTAATACATATATTTTTAAAATTAGTGTGTTTGTATTACTGATTTCGTGGATATTCTGATTGTGATGATAAATTGTATTCATCACATTGCAAAAGGTAATTTTACATTTTGCAATATTTCCGTCGAATTAACATTTGTGTTCTGATATTATTAACGCAGAAGACTGAATTGTTCAACATAATTTGATTAATAAAATATATGATTATTAGTTAATACAATAAAATATAGATTATTATAACAGTCGTTATATGTCATCTTTCTGTTCTGTTATTTGAATTCGCGCGCTATGAGGTGTTGTCACATCTCTGCTGTCTTTCCACATATGTCGTAAAAAATTCTTGTTTTGTTTACTTTAAATTATTATTGTGCATTAACTAGACACAAGATTTCAAAAATATTGGGCAGCATTGTTCTTCGAATATGAGAGTATGTAATTTTAGTTTTTTATCAGATTCCCTACATTTCTTCATCATAATTTTTCGTTAAAACTGCTAAAGGTTAGATGGTCTCCATAAGAGCCCATGTTAAATTCTGGATTTTATTTTCCATTTTTCTCGGTAATGGTACACAAGAAGATTATAAAAAAAAGTTACCGAATAGAATAAGTGTCAAAGAACTCGAGGTTTAAATTTCACGTCATTCTCTACATTTTTACATTTCGCTGTATCCTCCTTAAGGGCGATCTTTCCACCACCTTGTAACTTTATTTGGAAGTTGATTGTTATGGATACAATTGCAGAAACAGTTGTAACCATAGCAAGTAATTTCCACATAAATTTATGAGGAAGTGAAAAGACCTGTTCTATTATTACCTAATTTTGTCAAACTTCGTGTTTTTAAATTGGCATTAGTGCAAATGGATCCAACCAATCAGCGTCAATTCCCGCGTTGGCCCAACTCTTATAAGTAATATAAAGTGACTCTACGTGAGAACATGTTGTGGCGACGCTAGTGCTAGACTTTTGAAACACTGGGAAAGGCGCGAGTTTCGAATAATCAAACAAACGACATTTTTAAGACATATTTCATAGGAAAATATTTTTAAAAAACCTCGAAATTCTTTTATATAATAACAAATGTGTTAAGTTTTTCAAAAAACCTAATACAGATTTAACTGCAACCGTATGTCGAACTACATTTTTAACACACACTTAGACACACTTAGAACCACTTACACACTTAGAACCACAAAAACAGATAAAAAATGCGAATCTACATCTGAATTTCTCATTTTGACAGAATTCTTGACAGCTTTAATGTGTCAAATCCGATTTTGAATCTGAAAATCGAATTTAGCGGCCCAAAAAACCTTCAAAATAGTGAAAACTTGTAAAAATGCGAATTTACATTAAAAATTTTCAAGTTGACAGCAATTTTGACAGTAGTAATGTGTCAAAACACATTTTTAAATTCATCCTCAAATTCGGATTCAGGATCCCCAAAAGCACTTAGAAAGCATGTACTAATGTCTAAACATTGAAAACCAACAATGTTAGTTGTTACTAAAGTAACAACTAAATAATTGATTGGCTTCCGTAACTGTTTTAAAGACCTTGGTCAACTAACAGGTCCTATTCATGTCACTGTTTCCACGATTTACTCTTAGTTGCATTGTCATTCAGGATGGAAATAATTCTGTATAATTAAGCGAATTAAATGTCCCCCCCCCCCATACAATAATATAATCTTATATTTTTCTATCTACACCTTATCCCGGATCGACCACTAAAAATGATATATCGTCCCCTGGGTATCGATATCAACCACTTTCGCGACCACTGAGCTGCAGGGTAGTGATTAGGAACCTTCATCATACAACTCAGATTGACGAAATTAAAGAAGCCCTGATTAAACACAAACCTAAGAGCATAACAGTATGCAAAATGGAAAAGACAAAGAAATACAGAAGTTGATTCTTTGTGGAACTCGAACCAAATGCCAATAACAAAGAGGTAGTTAACATACAATGCCTACTTACGTATCGAACGTCAACATTAAAATAGAACTGCCGCACATTAAAAAGACACTAGTGTAATATAAGCGATGCAAATATAATGGACATATCCACAACTTCTCTATACGGGACCATCCAGATACGTCAGTTGTGAAAAAAACACGAATCTAAATAGTGTAAATAGAAAAAACCAGTACTACCCATTTTAAAATGCAAAGAAACCACCCCGCAAACAAGTTTACCAGAAAATACTAAAGAGGCGATATCCAGACGTTAAGTCACTATGTACCTACTGAATTCCTAACATTATAAAGGCAGATAAACACAAACCGATACCAGTAGTGCACCATAGCTCTGAGAGACCATAAAAAAACTCTAGGACTACATACAGGGTGTAACTAATATAACTAGAAATCTCAGAGTGGGAGGTAGAAACCTGTAATGATTTAAAACATATTTTTCTGATCAACATGTAGTCGCTTTCTGCTAGTTTTCGAGAAAGCCGCGTTTCCAATTTTAACTTTGCTCATTGCAATCACATAACATTAAAAATACGAAACAAGCAAAAAAATTTAGTTAGTTATTCATTTTATTAATTATTATTTTTTAATATTTTAAAATTTTCTAAAAACAAATTTAATTATAGAAACGTGAAATTGCGTAAATTAAAAATTGCATGACATTAGTAAAACTTCAACAAAAGTTTCTAATGTCAATGGGTATTCAGTTATCAAATTTGAATGTTTGATCTCATAGCTGATGTTTTTGCCTACATTATGACTAAAGTAATTATACTAGGTCAATCTAATACATACATACATACATAATCTTTAACTTCTTTACCTTTCGGTGTCGAAGTGCCGGACACACCGAGCCGCAGAGTGGATATGTGTATGTGAGACGAGGCAGCGGAGCCATATAGGCAAGTACACTGCGCTCGTGGTTTACCCATCCAACTACTGACCGCCACAAACTCGACTTAACTATGTTAAGCGATAGAAATCCACTATAACCACTCTGCCGTACTGCCGACAAATCTAATAGTTATTTTGTAATTAAAAAACTTATGCCTTATTTATTGATAATAACAATAATAAAAATGTCTGGCCAGGTCTACAACCTGCTACCGTAAGATTCGTTGGTAGACGTGGTAGACGGTACAGCCAGCGACCTTAGTCATAGTGAGCAAGAGGCTGTGGATGTTTTGCCCAATTTGGGCACCACCAGATCAGGCAGACCGAGACAGCGTATGATGTGGACAATGGAACAAAATACTTCAGTCATGCACTATTACATATTACACTGCGGCAAAACTGGAGACAGAACACAGCTTCATCTAGACTTTTACCTTTGTAATGTCTGATGAAGTAAACTGGGAAAACAAAAAAAAAATAATAATCAATAAATGAGGCAACAAAAAATCCAGCTTTTATCCAGATTTTTATTTGATTTTCTTTGTAAAAAAATGATTACCTTCAAAATCTTCAATGTACATGTCAGCATAAAAGCAGTCTTAACATGCTCTGTATAGTTTCATTACAAATATTAATGTTTCCACCATTTAAAAAAGAATCGTTGACGTCATAACTAAGAAACGAACGAAATTCCTAAAGGTGATAATCACAATAAAAGAACTTTTTATTAAACAATAATTGACGTGTTTCTTTAAAATATTTACATTTGATAAAAGTTTTATTCCAGTAGGTCCATACTTTACACTCGCTCTGTATAGTAACGTACTGACTGCTATTGGAAAAATTGTACACACTAATTGGAGACAGACAACAAGAAATGCCTTTAAGGAAAATAACATTCGAATCATTTCTGCAACTCTTGGAATATTATTTCTAAAAATTACATTTTATTGAAGGTGGTTTATTTTTACATTTTAATGGACATTCAATCCCTCGAAAATACTCTTTCATTATTTCTTATCTAAAGTTAACCAGAGCTGTATAAATTGAAATAGATGGTTACGAAAGAATAATTGATAACGTTGAATTCCCTCAATTGTCTTTTCTTCTTTATTGTATTTTAACTAACCAAACCTTTAAAACTTGTGAAACCTTCATGGCATTAAATTTATTAAATTTCTTTCATTTGTTACAAAGAGAAACTTCTCTTAAACGTCATTATTAAAAGCTTTGACAATTCATTCGTACATCCTTATTCAGAATTAGATGAAAAAAGACGTTCTTTGGTTCAGCCTTAATGTAACTAACTGTATTATCTACGTCTTTATTCGTTTTTTTACTTATTAAGGCAGGAAGCTTCAGTGCACTACAAGCAAAAATCGAAAGAGGGTCTAGAACACTGTTTTATTAAAAAATTATAAAATTTTCAAATGACTTTGACACGGAAATAAGATTAAAGTGCTTATGACGTCACTAGTGATGCTTTACCAGACGCTAGTAAAACTTAATCAGTCATATTTTATTACTATCTCCCATTTTATATACAGATGTTTCTAAAACTTCCTTTTAGATATGGTAACACTTTCAGTAAACTACACAAACAAACTTTTTAACTACTTACCGCTTACATGTTACAATAGCATACGTTACGAGTGCTAACCAATCAAAAACTCAGGTTTGTTAATTTTAACCACTACCTGTATATGTATGAGAACTGCTGAAGTTAACGTTATGAATCCCTCATTATCTCCATTGTGTCCATGTTGTATCCATTGTGTGTACCTTTACTACCATAGAACCCTGCAACTTTTTGTAGCTTATCTACATAAAGCTTTTTGGCTTTTTTTTTTACTGTCTATAAAAAATATCTAACTAATAACAATAGTATTAACACAGAATTCTGGATTTCATGTTCGATATTTTCTGTGCTATTTTTAAATATACGTTAATGCTTTATTTACAGATTTTAAGATTTAAAACATTTAGCATTGTTTTAGGGAGTTAAATGACCACAAACATTGAACTTGATTGTACTACATCCTTTGATAGAAGTAACAGTAAACAATGGCCATGTTTATCTGGAAAATTTGCACCCTGGTCTACATGCGTTTTGCTTTGTATACTATTCCTCGTTTACAAGGACCTAAGGATATTTTAAAACCAACTACAACATTGCATGTTGACCAAAGTAATACTCACAAATTTATATGTGGTGTCAAAATTTAATTTTAAACGCTCTTTACAATATTGCAGCTTTAAAATTTGAAGAAGGCAGTTCAACTGATCACCGAGATTTGTACATAAGACTTTCGATATTTATACCTAATGACCTAATGATTATACCATAATGAAACTTATTGAATATAAGTCATGGTTCTAGGAATCAATTAAAAGGCCTTCTAGATTATTCATAGATAATTAAAAATCAAAGAGATGAACCATATATAAAAAGTTCTATAGTTGAAGGTCGTTGAGAAAATCAATTAAGCTGAACAATTTAAAATTTCATTTCATCAGTAATTACCAACTTACTATTGACTTTAGTTTTCCAGGTTTTACACCAAACATAAATCTGGTAGTGGAAATATGTAACATATATATGATAAACACCCCATAATGGTCTTAAAAGTAGTATTGAGATAGTATAAAAAAATTACTTAAATTATTGAAACGGATTCAAGGGTTTATGCATCGAAAAAGTAAAATATATTTGTGTATGATACATTTAGACGGCCTATAACTTCTACGTTAATAATAAGTACGTTAAATTTCTTATATTACCGCAAAAGATTAAAAGATCCAAATAACTAGTCCAACATATTTAAAAAAAAACGAATAGAGCTCAGTAAAGCAGGCCGGTGACTTTTCATTTGAGATAGACTGGAAAAAGAAGGTTCGGCTTCTATATAATCTGAAAGGATAACTACATCATTAATCATAGGTTATATGCTCTAGATCGATGTACCCTCAACCACGCTAGGTTTGATCAACACGACTAACTAATTAGTCTTCAAAGAGACTAGTTAGTATTGAAGTAGCAATAAGTGTAAAAAATACGAAAAATGCCCGAAACGGTCCCTAATTTCAGATTTGTCTTAGAGGTTAAGCAAAAATACATAAGCTCTTATTTAAACTAGAGTCTATAACGGATAAGATGAGGCCTCAGTGAACCATTTTTGTGCAACTGATACATACCAAAATATTGTTTTTCTAATTTGCGTTTGTAATACGTTTATTAACGTCTATCAGTAGGAGTCGTTTATGGCTATCTATAAACGTACACTGTACTTTAATGAATTATAGGGTTATTTAGTTTTTAAGGGTTGGATGGGTAATGCGTGGAATGTGACAACTTCAAACTGCAAGTATCTGTCAAAATTGTCAACCTCCGATAAATTTTTAATTAATATCGTTGAATTGGTTCGCTGTTTGTTGATTGTTACTTACATGAAATTTCACTTGAAGTTATGGTCTATTTTTACTTGGAAAGAAGGTTAGGTTTTGGATATTCCTAATTAGTAACATAAACAAGTCTCGTACAAAACATCAAATCTGCTTGGACAAATCAGTAAGTCCAATTCATGTTTGTAATTTTATGGTACTATAAACAAGACACGTATCATCGATTTAATCATCTTTGCTTTTTTTCGCGAATTTCGGGCGGAGTGCAAATTAAGTTGTCTTCGCTCATATTTTATTTATTTGCAACACTAATAAAGTAACAAAAGTAATAACTAATTTATTTGAAGTGACGGATGATGACAAATGATTCAAAAACTCAAGTGGGCGCCGAGTGTTACCAACTGTTACCAACTAACACTAAATTCTCTAGACGACCAAAATATTTTTTTTTTGTATTAAAATAAGAAAAAAAGGGGGCGCAAATTAGAAAAAATAGCATAAAATACTCGTTTTATAAGGGCATTGGCGCACTCATCCTATAGAAAAACTTGCCTGCGGCTCGTTTTCTAACCTGGGATTCGTGCGCCAAATCAACCCTTATAAAACTTGTTCTTTAATATACTATAATTATGCAGTGTTGTAATAGGTACTTGGCAAAGTTATTATATGAGAAGTTGTCTCACTGCCGTATACAACGCATGTTAAACGCGGGCACGGAAAAGAAGAATGGAAGGGGAACAGCTAGACGGCTACGTGACGTCATTGGTGTACTTTACTGGCAAATATATTATTAGTTGCATTATATTAATCGTCTGCAAAAGATTTTGAGTACGCATAGCAAGAAAACTAACGGCTCAAATTAATTCAAACAAAAACAGTTAGATAGATAATTTATTTTTGTATAAAATAGCACATTTGTAAAATTATCTGATGTTAGCTTTTAAATTTTCGCGAATTATATTACAAAAAGTCCGGTGTTTTGTGTGTTCTGGCATAAAGCGTGTTTTAATTTCAATAACTACTCGACAGAATTGAAATGCAATTTTACATGCTAGTAGCTTATACTGCTATATGTATGTGGCAAATTTTGTAATTTGATGTACGGCTTATTTTTCAAGTTATTCCATGAAATATAGGGTAAATCATTCTGGTGTCCTGGAGCTGTAATCAAAAATCTTTTTTTACAAAATATATTTTTTAATAAAACAATAAATACGTCAAGAAATTTTGAAAATATTGACGAATTAAATAAATAATTCTTTAATGAATATGCACTGTCTCTAATGCAAAAGTTGTGTGTGTGTGTGTGTGTGTGTGTGTGTGTGTGTGTGTGTGTGTGTGGTGTGTGTGTGTGTGTGTGTGTGTGTGTGTGTGTATAGAATCTTAAGAAATAATCTATATATCAAATTAAAAAATTACCAAATACATACAACACTATTAGCTACTTGTATGTAAAATTGCATTCAATTCTGTAGAGTAGAGTAATTCTGTAGTTTCTGTAGTTATTGAAATATTAATTATTAAGACAGCTTTACGTCAGAACTCGCAAAAACCAATGTACTTTTAGAAAATCAAAAAACCTAAAATCAGATAATTTTACAAACTTGCTATTTTATACAAAAATTAATTGTCTATCTAATTGTTTTTGTTTGAATTAATTTTAGCGGTTAGTTTTTTTTTTGCTATGCGCATTCAAACTCAGGGGTCAAATATTTTGCAAACGATTCCATTCTTTTTAACAAATTATTAGTCTTTTATACATTTTTGTGTCTTAATACTTTCAGGCAAGTATATCAAATAAGAATATAGTCAAATTTTGCATTTTAATAGTTTTAAAACATAAACATACTGTTACTTATATTACAGGAGGAGTTCTTTAAAATGATCAAATAGCATAGGAAATGAATAATAAATAAATAACAGAAAGGGACGATTTTATACGAGCAACATTTAAATTACAAAAAATACTAAGTAAAAAACAGTAAAAATGAATTGAACGATATTTACATTGTTAAGTCGCTATTATATAAGAATATATTATTTTTCCGGTTGTCAGATATCGTTATTTTACAGTTCCGTTCTTTACTTAAAGTTTGGTAAATTTTGATATACTTTTTTCTAAAATATAGAAGTACAGGGACTAATCTGTGGTTTAATTTCAAACTCTAGTTGTAAGTGTTCGTTCAATTTTATTGACTTTTTATTCAAGATTCATCATCAAAATTCAAAATTATGAAAGATAAATGTGTATAAGTATCAATGCCGCCAGTGACGTCACACGCCGAACTTGCTACAACTGCAAGAGAACTTCCGTGAGACAACTTCCCATTTAATAACTTTAGATACTTGGTCTTCTTAATTAGTATCTAGATAGAGGTAAAGGTACCTATTAAAAATAAGTATCTTGATGCAGTTTCAGGTATATTTATGTTAAAAGATCAAGTACAGATACACATACAGGGTTATTCATTATATTTTGACCACCCATTTATCTTTGTTATTATTGAAGATAAAAGAAAGTTTTCTATAAACGTTGTATTACTGTATTGCCGATAGTTTTTTGAAATGTCATACAAAAACAATTGCATGCATAGATCACGTGTAAAATATATATAAAATATATGGATGGGTTCCGCAACTGGTCCGAATTTCAGGTCGAACTTTTGCAGGGTAGTATCCCTGGGTAGGTTAGCAGGTTACGCAAGTCATGTTTTATCGGATTCCCATGGGTAAGGGGTCGGAGACATAGCGAAAAACAGAACATCTTGGTGAGTTACAGTCTTTATACAGTCAAGAGCTTGCCTTTTTTCGGTTAGGTTATAACAATAGATCTTATTTTCTTCATGGAACACCATGAAGTTCGAGATTTTACCAAGGGCATTCGATAAATTGCTGGAACCATTTCTGGCAATAATAATTTTAATTCAGACTGTTTCTACTTGTTTACTTATATACATGTTTAGAACGAAGTAGAGGGCAATACTTAGTTCAGTGTTCTTTAACAGAATTTAAGAATATTTAATTGGTGATATATTGTAAAAGATTTAATAATTAAAAAATACATCTACTCGTATCTAATATCTACATCAGGTACTTGGGTATCTTACCAAAGGTAACTAGGTATACAGTACAGGTACATTTACACTTATTTTTAAGTACCTTGTCAGTGCTTAAGTGCACAACGAGTAGCTAGGTACAAGCTGCAAGCATCTAGCTACATTAAAATACTGCAATTATGTTATTTTACGCACGAAAAATGAATTCTTTGTAAAAATATCGGGCTTTCGCGGCATGTAAACCTCACTTTGAAATATTATATCTTGGGATGTATTAGCCAAAAATGGTTCGTTAAAAGCTCATCTTATTTGTTAGATACTCTAGTTTAAATAAGCTTTAATGCATTTTTGCTGCCCGAGACCGAGAAACGGCCCTTTAAACGAAATCTGAATAGAATTTTTCGGGCATTTTTCCAGGAATATTTGGGACGCTATGTCTCGGTAAGTACCGAACGTAGTAAGGTCGCTATGGCATGGCGTCATTTTGTTAATAATTTTATGCGTTAAAAAGTATACAAAGGTCTTTTAAGAACTTGTGATAGTTTTTGGTATAAAGCCAAAGAACCAAAAGAGTACCTTTTCGTGGACCACATTATCAAACCGCATGAACATTTTTATTAGAAAACTCAAAGTTATGTTCATACCCGATTAGTCTCAGTTGTAACTTGTTGCTTGTACTTGAATTTCTCAATTCGATTTGAAAATGCTTTCAAAGATGAACAAATTGGGAGTTTCAAATTTCTTTCTCAAATCTATCCGTAACAATTTTGCTTCAAAGTTTTCAAAACTTATGTTCTGGAAAATTGAAAAACATAAAATTTGAGGTGTCGTAGGAAAATAATGTACATTACTCGTCGCGTAAAACGATAATATTTTAAGCGCGTATATGGCTGATTGTACTAGATTTGAGCAAAGTTGAAAGATGGCACAAAAATTCGGTAGCACTCGGCAACCACAAAGCGTGCACTCCGAAAATGTGCGCGCAAGTACAGGGTGATGATACAAGTATATGTTAAACCCCTATTCTTTTTATTTTTAAGATAATAGGTTCGCTTAAAAAATCTTAAAACTAAAAACTATAATAGGGGGGTTAACATATGCTTGTATCACCCTGTACCTACATATGTACATGCCTAGCGCTAACGAAAACACCTGCACTATCCATCCACTTGGAAAGCCTTGCCTGCATAATATTTGCATATTGCAATTAGATCGCATTAGATGAGGATGTTTATGCAACAAAGACTAATAGAGAGACCATATTGAAGAAATCAATTTTAGCAACAAACTTCGAACTGTTAATAATTAATTCTTTCGCAGAATAATAATGCCAAAAATTAGACAATCAGCTAAAATTATAAAAAATTCTGAGCTCACTGGTTACTAAAAAAATGTTACGGCAACTGAGAAGATTATATTTTACATTTATATGAGTTATACTGGGTCAATTTTGTCAACTAAGTAACTCATTTTGGCAGAATTGCCTCCTCTAGTGCATTAGCTAACAATAGGTGAAATTATAAGAACATTTATTTATAACACATCCTTACAACGCCGACTAAGATAAGAGTGTCTCCAAGGGGACACTAAAGAGTTCATAAGAGCTAGGAAAATCAAGTAAAAGACTTAAAATTGCTGCTCCTCTGTACTGACTCACAAGCCTATTATTCTAGTAAATAAAGTAGATATTATATACAGTTTTTTGTGATATTCAGTTTCATTGTCACTAAACTCAAAAACATAAACAGTTGTAACAAGAACTTTCAGTTCCTAAATTATTCACAAACCAAATACGGATAGGCTTAGCTCCCAGCGCCTTTGATGCACGAGCGAGCGAATGCTTCATTTTCGGAAGAGGTTTGTACAATATTCTTTTAAGGAACAAATGCAATATTAATAAAGGTTTATTTAAATAGTTTTTTTTAATACTAGAACGATTTAATGCTTTAGAAATAAAAAAGACTAAAGAAGCAATATCATAGCATCAAAAGATTGCCAACTTGCAAAATTCTCGGGAAAGTCAGTCTTCTTGCAGATTTTTCAATCGACTCCACCAGAGAGTTGACGTTTCGGAGTATCAGTAACATGAATAATATCTCACTTTCAAGTCAGTGGGTACAAAGAAATACCTTCAGGCTGGGAATATAGTGTCTTCGTAATCTTACATGGGTTTAGAGTTTCTATTTTTTACTCGAATAATATATGGTATAACAATATAACATCATTAAATGGCACCCATCCATTGAGATCTATAGCATTGGCATAATCAATGAAAGAATGTTTTGGGTTTAATTGGTTAGTCTCAATTGAAGTAAGTAATTCTAGAACTTCCAATTTTGTTGTACTAATTTTTCTAAAGTTCAATCATTATCTCAGGAACTTACAATTTTCTTTTCCTAAGATCTTCATACGATCTTCATGATGTTAACCATTGCACTAATCTTTTTTAGTTCTTAACAATATAATACCATAAAGTCTGTCTTTATTGTGTAAGCCGTGATAATTAGTAGACATTTGAACTTTTGTACGTGTACAAATAGCTATTCAATAGAGGCTACTTACAGTTATGTGTTTCCAGATCTACTCTTAAAAATCTTGCATCACATGAAAGGTAAACTGATGTAGCCTTCCAAGCTTGAGCAAATTGGGGATTACCCTGTCCTATGAGCAAAGGACGTGGCTGCTTCTTTGTACATGTTTTAAATTAAACTGTTTAAGTACATTCGAATAAGTTCAGCTATGATGTTAAATTGCAAGTTTGGTTTGTAGCATCTAAAGCTTGATTCTTTGGAAAACGGCTAGTTAAGATTATCGAGTGGGCATGCCTACTAGCTTAGGCTTAACTGTTAGCAGTTTGCTTTTGTTTTGTTGGCAGCTATTACTTAGTCTAGAAATCGTGGACAAATTTTCCGGACAAGTTTGGTATTTGTAATTAATTATAGAACAACAGAAACGCAAGTTGATCATGGAAAAATGGCTAGACAATCTTAAGATCCCAATTTTAGCTGTATACCTTACCTACGTTCTGGGGTTAGAGTATTATATAGCAACAAAGAAAAGGAACACATCCAAAAAGATATGCACGAAAGAAATGTTTGAAAAAATCTGTACATAGGGCAAAAAAGCAAAACTGTACTGCAATAAACAGCAACATTATAATGGCAAAGAGTGCTTCAAAGAAAGGCTTTTGTCATTAATAAAAACACAGTTTCCTGTCTATTTTGGCCAGATTTGGTCATATCAAGAAATTTTACGATCAAAATCGAAGCAATGTTTTACCTAAAAATCACAATCGGTCAAATGGTCCGGAACTTAGACCGGTTGAGACTTATTGGTCACATATTAAAGACATTGAGGAATATGCCTTTTGAAGCTCTCAATTTCGATGTTTTCAAACAGTGGTCAAAAAGTGGAATAGAACAGCAAATTCTATAACTGAAGAGAATGTGCGAAACTTAATGAAACATCTTTATACAAAAGTTTGGGAAATCTTAGTTTGGTTCTATTGTAGAAAGAGAAGGCGATACAATAGTCGCAAAAGTAGAAGTAGAAATTGGTGGCACTCCGATTCAGAGCTACTTCGGAAACTTGTGCAAAAAAAGTTACGGCGTATGATTTTGTATTCTACCGGAAAACCAACGACCTTATAAGAAGGTAATATAATTAATTATAGAAGGATTGTACGCTAACTTAACTTGAGATGTAGACCGTTGTTTAGTTAGTCATCAGTTTAGTCATTGTTTCAGCAAATCCCTAATATTGAAGTTTACAACTCTGTCAATCAAACACTATACATTTAATATTTATTTATTTGGATACAGTCACCCAACAGCCAAAATTATATTCACTTTTATTTAATACATATATAATTTTCACAGAATAATTTGTTTAAGATATTCTGTCAAAATACATACATCCCGTTGCAGATGCTGAGTTGATAGTTAAAAAATTAACAGTTTCTCCATGGTGTAAGACTAAATTTGGGATTTTTAATCAAAGTATCCTAAATTGCACGAAGTGCATATCTATTCGCATTAAATTTGATACGATCTAAATTTGCTAAGCATCTGTCACCAAGGTAGTGGCTAAAGCCGCATTAAACTAAGCTATTGCCTCATTTGATAGGGTAGTGGAGGTTTGTGGGCTCAACAAGTGGTTCGGTGAGTTCAAAATCAAAATCAAAATCGGCATAATATAACAATTCCGTTTCAGATCTATACAATCGTTTCGTAGTAAATACTTTTGTTTTTTCTGAATAAAAATTTGAAAAGTTTGTAAATTATACACTAGACGATTCTTTAACTAAATGAATTTTGTATAAACAAAAACATATCTTTGTATATCTCGGTAAATAATACAATAAAAAGTTCTCGTGCTAGAATATTGAAAGTAGGTAAATTCAATATTGATATTGAAAAAGAGTCTCTTGTTGTACTTGGTATATATAACCCGCATAATAAGTGTACTTTGCATAATGGACCGTTTGTGTGTTCGAGTATATTTGATATATAAGCGATAGAGAAGGGTACCTGTTGAAAGAATAATAGAAGAATGAAACGATTTTCTTATTTTTTTTTGGTAAACATGGAAACATCTTGATAATAACAAATGTTAAATAAACAAATCTTTGGTTCTGTATTCTCAACAACTCAAATTGACTTTCAAAATTTTAACGACCTTGTTCATTGGAGGAAAAAGAATTATAATAAAGAATATTAAATGGTAAAGCAACAAAAATTAACTTTAGGTTATTTTTTAATAATTTGCAATTCGGAATCTAAAATTTATGGTAAACAGGGAAAAACTTATCCGGCTTACTTCAAAGACCTTTTTCTTCTTTATCTTTTATTATATTCGCAAATACATAATTATGGAACAGTAAGGAAGTATAGGCCCTGAATTTGAAATATTCATCTTAAACTGTCATCTGGAACGTTTTTGTAAAACTCTTTTCTCCTCTAACATATGACAATCGTTTTCATTTTTCGAACATAAACGCTGTTTTAAACTGTCAGTGTCACAAGTAAAACTTTCAATTTAAAAATTTACGAGGGATAAAGTTTCTCCTACAAGTGCTTTAGAAACTTCGTTTTCTGCTCCATCGAATAATTTAAGATTTTCCACGCTAATTACAGAAAATTCTTCCGATTCTTAAAGGGGAAAGCGATAAAACTTTTTAAAGGTATGTATACTTACACCTAACCATATTTTATAAAAATGGAATAAAATATTAAGACTTTAATCCCAAAGGTTACTTTTAAATTTAAATATCGCCAGCAGATGTCGCTGTTAAAAAAGTTTTAACAAGGAAGCTCTATTTACAATCAGAATGAGGACATTTTAAAATTCTAAATTTTTTGATACCTTCTAGCTTTTATAAATTTAATAAATATGGTAAAGAGGAAATAAAAGCGGGAGAGAGAGAGAGAACGCGCAATAATCTAGCATAGGAAATAGAAAATTGAATTTTTCCAATTTAATAAAATCTGAAAATCGAAAATAACTCTCATAACTTTTCCAAAATGAGTACTATGAAAATTACATTTATAAAAGTAAAATAGATTATATCAATAAAGAAATATAAGGATCGTTAAAAACCCTTCGTGACTTTTTCAAAAATTCTCCACTAATATTGCTTATATAACTTTATATTTAATTTCCTGGAAACTTTTTAATGCTTTCAATTTAATAATTAAAAGGAGTTTTTTCACATTGACTTAAATTACATTTTCCCCCACGTAAATGCTTTCAAATAAATAAACACTCTTCAATTTAATTTCCTTCGCAGGAAATTTTATTATATATAAAACTATATTGAAGCTCAGAAAATTTTAAAACTTCCATACAATTAAGCATCTTATAAGACATTTAATTTTCAGCGACAAAATCTAGACAAAAGACAATAAAAAAATTCAGTAAGGGAAAACAACACATCCCGCATGTAAATTTTCGTTTTACTTTTATTTTTTGCGTAGTTAATGCTCCAATTCTATTTTATGGCCAGGTTGCCGACGGAAACGGAAACAACGCGCGCCCCCACAAAAAACAATCGAAACAAGAAAAACGCAAGCAACACTTCACTGTCTTAATGTCCTTTTCCCTTAGAAGAAAAAAATAAACACACATCGAAATTCACAGCCAACGATCACCAATAAAAATAACGGCACGCAGAAAAAATTCTATTTCCTAACTTTCTTCTAGAAATAACACGGACATTGAAATGGCAACACGTTTCTACTGCCCTTTTAGTGACCATCTTCAGTTTTGTTTATACTTCTATTTAGAGTAAATACGCTTTTAAGAATTACAATTAAAGAAGCCACCATAAATTCCAACTTATCTCACTTTCTTTTATATAATTATTTCATCACGATAATTTTTTTCAGTAATTAATACATTTTTTTGTTAATTAATTTGTTTTAAAATACTTAACAAAATAGCACTAATTCTATGGTTTATAAAATGTTTAAATCAATATTAACTTTTAAAAACAACTTCAAAAATTAGCGACCATCCACACAAAAACAACAACAAAAGAAACAAATAAAACAAACTTTAATTTTTATTTACGCCACGTACCGATTTCTTAATTCAAAAAAGTTCGACGCTCGCAATCTCACCCTCTTGATAAACCAGCGTGAACTGAGCTTTCCGAAGCTTTTGAACAGGGCTTGGCAGTTATCTCATTCTTTCTTAGTGCATCCCCGGCATCGATCTCTATCCAAACACACCCGCCCATGCGCTCAACTTTCCCGCCAAAGCTCTTTCTATTCATTGACGAAAACACCCACATCCGTGTTATTTCAACTATTTCCACTGCCACGTCTAATTTTCCGCCCTCCTCTCACTTAGTTTTTGGTTGGAACAAAGGAAAAACCCAAAATTAAGCCTGCAGTGTACCAGAGCTTTTAATGATTGTCTGGCGTGAGAGTTTGAGGTTATGTCACAGAAAGCTTCACTCTCATCAAAGCCATTTTTGAGTTGTATAAAGAGTGACGGAGATAGGTCACGTCGTTTTTAAGTACGGTGGATAGTGTAGGTGTCGTATCGGAGTCCGAAGTACCGGAAAGACGGGCTTTTCGTGCTTTATAGCGCCCGTTCACTCAATAAGTATACATGTTAGCTAATTTGGCGCCCCTGGATGTTTATTATCTTGGTCTGGCGCTTTTTAAGCGCTACATTTGATGAGCGCAATTATCCTTTGCTAAAGATCAAGTTCCATACTCTCAACTTATACTTAGGGTAATTATTAAAATGTGCTCTTCTTTACACTGCTTAATGAGTTTATGGATGCATTAGGCTTGTGAAATCTTCAAAGATTATTTTTTATGCTTTTAATATTACAGGTCTTGATTATTTTAATCATAATATCCAGTATTTATTCCGTAATCTGGTAATCATTAAAATAAAAAATAAATTTCCTACTTTAAATGCATATTGTTTTCTATGAAACCGAGAACACTTGAACTTTATAATATACAGAAAACTGCAACTGCAAATGCTTCTGAAACGTCCATGTCTCTGGTCGGAAACAGTTGGAGAATAATTTAAAAAATCTGCTGATCTTTCTTATTAGACCGAAGACAAAGCGTTGTTTATAAAAAAGGATGTAGCTAGATTTCAATTTATTCATATAGCTATTGTCAGTCATTTTAGTCAGTTTACGAGAAGAGTTCGTAAAAATACAGATTCCAGAAGCAATTAATTAAAAATTATTTTTAAGAAACTAACAGCTGAATTGCTGAATAAGATTCTTACGAATACTGATAGAGTAGTCAGCATGATATTCGTGTTCAACTATGCCATTCAGAGACCTAGGTGAAACTAAGATAGCTTCACCAAATTCAGATTTTTTTGAAGAAATAGAATTTCTCCGTTTTTTATTGTGATTAATCCAATATTTCATTACCGAGGGTGAGTTTATAAAGTGAGGGTTGTTACATAAAGATCAGCGACTTCTACTATGAAGTGCACATAAATTACAGTGCTATTTACTGCATATGGAATGGAATTTCTCCGTTTTTTACTGTGATTATACCGATATTTCATTGCCGAGGTTAGGTTTCTGAAGTAACGGCTGTTACACAAAAAAAACAGCTACTTATCCTACGAATTACACATACATTGCAGTGCCTTTTACTGTATAAAGAAATAGAATTGCTCTGTATTTTTATTGTGACTATACCGATATTTCAGTACTCACGGTGGGTTTCTGAAGTAAGAGTTCTTCTTCATTAGCCCTTATGTCATCCAATCTTGGACATAGGCCTCCCTCAAACTTCTCCATTTGACTCTATCTTGTGCTTGCCTTCTCCAGTGTAGGCTTCATTTCAGCCTTGCTACCCGTTCTCTGCCATCCTCCGCCTTTGTTATGCTTCGGATTCAAATATTTGCTTTCCTATCTGTTAGTCTTACACCTATCATTATTCTTTCCATGGATCTTTGTATCTTTACTATTTTATCCATGTTTGATCGAGTCAGTGTCCAAGTTTGTGAGCCGTAAGTTAGGATTGGAAGAACACATTGGTCGAACACCCTGGTTCTAAGATATTGGGGTATTTTTTTGTTTGTTAGGATCTGTTTTAGTTTTCCAAACCCAGCCCAAGCCAATCTAACCCTTCTTATGATTTCGGCCGTTTGGTTTTCTCTATTTATTTTGAGTATTTGTCCTAGTTATGTATATTCGCTCACTGTCTCTAAGTTGATTGGGTGTTCGGGAGATCACACGACGTTCACCCATAAAACTGGCTGTCTTCTACCCTATCCTTGTTTCCTTGGAAATTGGGCAATGGATGAAGCTGTCAGATCAAGTGTGTGGGAGAGAAATTCGTGAGAATTCTCGACGGTTACTCATACCGATCAGGGGGAGCCCTGGTATATGAGACCGGTGTGGGCGGATTCGAATCTCGCCTTGGATAAGGTCATTTATGATCACCGACGGAACCCGCTGCTTGACCGAGGTCATTTCATTTCAAGCTCTGTCGAGAGCCCACCAAGCCTATATATTGGTAGATCGGGGTGGCAAAACCATTAAAAAACCAAGTCCCGCCACATTTGCCACAACCCCTGTCTCGGGGAGGAGCTTATGAAGGTATGAAAGAGGACTGGAGGGTTCTCTCTATTCAACTGAGTTAAGTTAGGGGAATAGTCCTATTGCTGGACGAAGTACTTAGCCCCATATGAAAGAGGACGGGAGGGTGTCAGTGGGTGAGCACGTGTTAAGTCAATCGCTCCGGTACTAGCCTGGATAGCTAGTAGAGGGTGGATAGGCAACCTCGCTCCGACCAGTGAGCTGACTGGGAGCAATTGCTATGCAATTCGCGCGCTGATTAGGCGTATCCTAATTACTTCCTTCTAGAAGGGAACGTGGGGGTATGTTTACACGGGTACCCCACGTAAAACATACAGACATCTTGTCTCTAAGTTGACATTCTTGAGGTTTATTTTTCTTTGATCTTTTGTGTTGATCATCATCTTTGTTTTTGACATGTTGATTTTTAGGCCTATCTTCTGTGACCCTTCTGACAGTTGTGTTATCATGTCCTGTAATTCTTCAAAATCTGTTGTAATGAGTACGATGTCATCTGCATATCTAAGGTGGTTTAGCTACTTCCCGTGTATATTTATTCCCATGTGTGACCAGTCTAGCTGTTTAAACATATCCTCCATTCCTAGAGTGAAGAGTTTTGGGGAGATAGCATCGCCTTGCCGGACGCCTCTTTTTAATAATATAGGTTTAGTGGTGTTTCTGCCTAATTGCACCGTCATACTTGCTTTTTCATATAATATGTGTTGTGTATAAGTGTTCTATAGCGAGAATCTATTCGACAATTGTTCATGGCTCTTTCTATTGCCCACAGTTCGACGCTGTTGAAAGCCTTTTCATAATCTATAAAGCCAAGATATAAGTTCAAATGATATTCATTTGCCTTTTCGATCAGTGTTCTCATTGTTAATAAATGGTTGGATGTGCTATAACCTTTTCTAAATCCGGCTTTTTCCACATCCTGGTAAGCATCTAGTTTGGGTGTTAAGCGGTTGGTTATTATCCTCATGAAGAGTTTATAGACCTGTGATAATAGAGAGAGATGGGTCGATAGTTCTGTAAATCGTCTCTGTTCCCTTTCTTAAATAGCAGTATGACCATACTCTCGTTCCAGTCGTTGGGGATTACGCTTTTATGCAAACAGTGGTTGAATACTGTTTTAAGTTTTTCTATTATTACGTCTTTCCCCTCCTTTAACATTAAGTAAGGGTTATTATACAAAAATCAGCTACTTATCCTAGGAGTTACACATACATTGAAGTACCCTTTGCTGTATAAACTAATCTAGTTTTTTGCTGTGGTTATATCAATATTTCAGTACGGAGGGTAGGAGTTTGATAGTAGATTTTGGAAGAGGGTAGGGTTGTTTTTAAGAAATCACTAGCTATGCATTGAATTACACGTAGTATATCGCTGTACATCTTGCTTCATAAAGGGACAGGGTTTTATGTTTTTTATTTTGATTACTCGTATATCTACATTTCTATATGGGAATAGTTTTCTTAGGTAAGGGTTACTGCACCAGGATTTTTGTATCTACACAGAAATTTATTTTCGAGATAAGTACTGAGTCGAGAACTTTCTGTACAAACTGTGTGTTTTTAAGTTGGGTCGACTGTGGACCACTGGTATCTCACAACACCCACAATGTTTTTATAAATACTAATTAATCATTGTTTGTAGAAAGGGTAGTTATTCCATATCTAGTCCCCTATCGTATTGGATTAGTTAAAACAGTAACACTTACCAAAGGTGTTTTATTAAATTTAAAACACTAAAATACCGAGCACTAAGCGGTTTTCGTTAGAAAAACATCACCAAAAAACAGGTAAGAATTATAAAATCTTCTTGTCATATGATGCAAACAATACCATGTTTTCGCCATTTCTACGAAACTGCAACCTTTTTTAGTAACTGTAACCTAACATCATAACATTCTAACATCTCGAAATAGCGACTTAAGCGTTGTTTTTCTTAGTAATTACGGGCGATTATTGTTTTCCGAGTTATTCTCTACAGACTAGTATCATTGATTATCAAATAATTAATTTCATTTTTCTTAGTAGGTAAGCGTTACCTATCGAAAGCTCTTGTGAAGCAGAAGCGATTTTATGGGATAGTGTTAGTATTATTTTTCTGGTAACATCAATCAACAGTATGTACACATTGTACATCCCTGATAGAATATTTTGTTACTTACCCATTTTTCCTGAGTTCTTACTACAGTCTTTTGACATTACACTAATTAGAAGAAAGTTAGTATCACTCCCGTACATTCACGGAGCACATTAAATAATCTTCAAGTCATGGTTTAAATTTATAAGGGTCGTTCTCATATAAGTTGAAAATTTCAGAGGAAAGAATTTAAATTTTAACTTTACTACAAATTAATAAACACTTAACACATGGATAGTAGACGGATAACTGAATAAAAATCAATACACAACAGAGCACCATTTTTATTTTATTTTAATGCACAATAATGTCTCATAACTTACCTGACCGTCACATAAGTTACTTGAACAGAAATGAATATTCATTTTTAAAATTAATCAGAATTTTTGGTTATTCATTAAGATCAGGTTTTTCCTCTAGAAATACTAACTAAAACTGACTGATTTGGTATTTTATTTCTATAAATATGTTAAAAAAAACTTATGGTAACCTTTGTGACAAGTCAGTAACGTATGTGACGGCCCAACAACATATAAAAATGTAATTTAAGTAATACTATTAAATGCAATCAAACAAATATTGCTTCTTTCAACGACATTAAATCTCTTCTTTGCTTAGCTCTCTTTTTCATTTTCCTTAGGTAATTTGTTCTTTTTTCAGGATCAGCATTTACTCCGTCCCGGTATCGCTTTTGTTTTTGAGCAGCCCAAAGAGGCATTGTAAATATTCTGCAATAAAAAAAGCGTTTTTTCTGACAGGGAAATGGTTAAAAGATCATTTAAAGTCACATAAGTAACCATTAGTCACATACGTTACTTTCAGCTTAGTAACTTACGTTACGGTAACATATATGACATTTTTTTAATTAATTTGAAAATCCCGCTTTCTAGTTGACCATGCAGAACTTATTTTCCTCCCAAAAGCATTATAGCCTCAAAATAATCATGCACTAATTTATTAACAGAATATTGGTGAATCTTCCTATCAACATAGGTAACCTAAGGGACAAACAATAAACAAACTCACCTGGAACGCGCCAAACAAGCTTCTTTATAATATATTTCTATAAATAAATCAACAAACTTTTTATTAATTGCGAATAAACAAGGCTTCCTAACTGTTGCTTGTTAAGAGTAAACTAATTTAACGGTGTTGTCAGGCTGAAAAAATCTTTCGTTCAAGTTGAGGTAACCTATGTGACCGAATTTCTGGCGACAAGAATTAATCAACTGTCGTATAATTGTTACAGTAAAAATAATTACATATGTGATTAAAATAAGTATAAACACATTGCTTTAACTTAGCAGTGGGACAATTATTCATCTGAAGCTATCTATATTTAAAAAAACTGCATTCGTAAAATAATAATCACGTTGGGGACAGGTAACTTATGTGAAATTGCATAGCTAAACATGTAAAAATGGGAAAATAATAAGCACAATTTAATTCTTCTTTTGCTGAAATATTTAAAGTAGTTAAATCTGCTACCGCATTATATCAAGTTCTTCGACTACTTACATTTTCAAAGGGTAGTTATTCCATATCTAGTCCCCTATCGTATTGGATTATTTAAAACAGTAACACTTACCAAAGGTGTTTTATTAAATTTAAAACACTAAAATACCGAGCACTAAGCGGTTTTCGTTAGAAAAACATCACCAAAAAACAGGTAAGAATTATAAAATCTTCTTGTCATATGATGCAAACAATACCATGTTTTCGACATTTCTACGTAACTGCAACCTTTTTTAGTAACTGTAACCTAACATCATAACATTCTAACATCTCGAAATAACGACTTAAGCGTAGTTTTTCTTAGTAATTCCTCCAATCAGAAGAGATAATGGCCCATGGGCCCGAGAAAACAAGCAAAAGGCTGATCTGTTTGCGGAACATCTGGCTGAGATTTTTACCCCTAACCAAGTCTTTGGCCAATACTTTGGCCAATATAAGCAATCCAACATCAGAAAACATTGCCTTAGTTACCCAAAATGAAGTAGCGAAGGAAATAAAAACAAACCTAAACCCGAAAAAAGCACCTGGTTTTGATCTGATCACTGGGGAAATCTTAAAACAATTTCCTAGAAAAGGTATAGTCATGCTCACGTACCTCCTCAATGCAGCCTTTAGACTGAACTATGTTCCAGACAGCTGGAAAGTTGCGGAAGTAATAATGCTGCCAAAACCAGGTAAGCCGCCTAATGAGGCCAAGTCATACAGGAACATATCCTTGCTGCCAATTATCTCAAAATTATTTGAAAGACTACTACTCAAAAGGATGAAACCACTAATTGAAAATAATAAACTAATTCCTGATTTTCAATTTGGCTTCAGACAAAAACACTCAACTATAGATCAGGTGCATCGCATTACTGACGTAATAGAGCGCGCTCTTGAAGAAAAGCAAATCTGCTCAGCTGTTTTTCTAGATGTAGCTCAGGCCTTCGACAAAGTATGGCACGAAGGCCTGATATACAAACTAAACAAAATGCTACCAAAGCAATATGTAGAGATAATAACAGAGATATAATAACTTATATCTCAAACCAACTTTTCAGAATTAAACAGGAAGATTATTATTCTGACCTGAAAGAAATAAAATCGGGTGTGCCACAGGGTAGTGTCCTCAGTCCTATCCTATTTCTGTTATACACGAGTGATATACCAAAATTGGATGGAATCTCAGTAGCAACATTCGCAGACGACACTACAATCCTTGCAGTAGAGAAGGAGCAAGATATATCCATTGAGAAATTACAAGCAGCTAGCAACACAATACTTGATTGGACCAAACAATGGAAGATTAAGCTAAATGAAGTCAAATCTACCCATGTTAGCTTCACAAACAAAAGGTTGGTAAATCCTCTGCTCTTAGAGATTAATGGTACTATTGTGCCCTATGAGAACAACGCCAAATACCTAGGCATGACTCTAGACACCAAACTCCGGTAGAAAGAGCATGTAGAAAAGAAAAGAAAAGAACTGGGACTCAAATACAAACAGCTTTATTGGCTTCTTGGAAGAACCTCCAAACTGTCAGTACATAATAAGATCTTACTCTACAATCAGATTCTAAAACCGGTATGGTTATATGGCATCCAGCTCTGGGGCTGTACCAAAGATAGTAACATAAAAACCATACAAACATTCCAGAACAAGGTGTTACGCAACATGGTAGACGCTCCATGGTACATACGTAACTCTGATTTGCACCGAGACCTCAACATCCCAATGGTCAAGGAAGAGATCAAAAGGTTTGCTGGCAAGCACGAAGCCAGGCTCCACCTACACGAAAACGCAGAAGCTCTTCAGCTATTGGACAACCAACATATTGTTCGAAGACTGAAGAGGACCAAACCATTCGAGCTTGTGTAGTGCAGTGAAAAGCAGAGCATAGTGCGAGTTTAATAGTGGCTAAAAAAAACTAAAGGACATCGTCGGATGAACTCTAGGTATTTAATTAGTTTAGTTTTAAGAAGTATCAGAAAAAAATTAATGGTTGGTCTTATAGACCAGTTTTAATAGACAGACACCATAAGTGTGTATGAGGGAAAAAAATGCTATTTTCTTCAGCTTGTCTTTGGATTTTAAAATCAGAACCGGAGAAAATTTTCTTTTCATCACAAAGGTAAGTGGTGTTTGTTTCTGTACAACTTTTCAGTTTGCCTTGCTACACTAAACATAAGTGAAGTAAATTGTTGCTCAAGTGTTGTAAGGTGTATACTGGTACAGCGCATATCACCATAAAATCTAATGTGATGTTTATTTAAACATTAAAATATAATATACCATAGCAGTACGTATCACTAAAGTGCAATAAATATTAATTAGCGGAAAGGTTCGTGAATGATTTGCAAATTTAGTGTTTAACTATACTCTATTTCTTGTTATTTAGTTAGCTTTATGGGCATGTCTCAGATAACTTGAAAATGCAGTGTCCCCATCAATGTTTTTCTTTTGAAAATGTAAGTAGTCGAAGAACTTGATATAATGCGGTAGCAGATTTAACTACTTTAAATATTTCAGCAAAAGAAGAATTAAATTGTGCTTATTATTTTCCCATTTTTACATGTTTAGCTATGAAATTTCACATAAGTTACCTGTCCCCAACGTGATTATTATTTTACGAATGCAGTTTTTTTAAATATAGATAGCTTCAGATGAATAATTGTCCCACTGCTAAGTTAAAGCAATGTGTTTATACTTATTTTAATCACATATGTAATTATTTTTACTGTAACAATTATACGACAGTTGATTAATTCTTGTCGCCAGAAATTCGGTCACATAGGTTACCTCAACTTGAACGAAAGATTTTTCAGCCTGACAACACCGTTAAATTAGTTTACTCTTAACAAGCAACAGTTAGGAAGCCTTGTTTATTCACAATTAATAAAAAGTTTGTTGATTTATTTATAGAAATATATTATAAAGAAGCTTGTTTGGCGCGTTCCAGGTGAGTTTGTTTATTGTTTGTCCCTTAGGTTACCTATGTTGATAGGAAGATTCACCAATATTCTGTTAATAAATTAGTGCATGATTATTTTGAGGCTATAATGCTTTTGGGAGGAAAATAAGTTCTGCATGGTCAACTAGAAAGCGGGATTTTCAAATTAATTAAAAAAATGTCATATATGTTACCGTAACGTAAGTTACTAAGCTGAAAGTAACGTATGTGACTAATGGTTACTTATGTGACTTTAAATGATCTTTTAACCATTTCCCTGTCAGAAAAAACGCTTTTTTTATTGCAGAATATTTACAATGCCTCTTTGGGCTGCTCAAAAACAAAAGCGATACCGGGACGGAGTAAATGCTGATCCTGAAAAAAGAACAAATTACCTAAGGAAAATGAAAAAGAGAGCTAAGCAAAGAAGAGATTTAATGTCGTTGAAAGAAGCAATATTTGTTTGATTGCATTTAATAGTATTACTTAAATTACATTTTTATATGTTGTTGGGCCGTCACATACGTTACTGACTTGTCACAAAGGTTACCATAAGTTTTTTTTAACATATTTATAGAAATAAAATACCAAATCAGTCAGTTTTAGTTAGTATTTCTAGAGGAAAAACCTGATCTTAATGAATAACCAAAAATTCTGATTAATTTTAAAAATGAATATTCATTTCTGTTCAAGTAACTTATGTGACGGTCAGGTAAGTTATGAGACATTATTGTGCATTAAAATAAAATAAAAATGGTGCTCTGTTGTGTATTGATTTTTATTCAGTTATCCGTCTACTATCCATGTGTTAAGTGTTTATTAATTTGTAGTAAAGTTAAAATTTAAATTCTTTCCTCTGAAATTTTCAACTTATATGAGAACGACCCTTATAAATTTAAACCATGACTTGAAGATTATTTAATGTGCTCCGTGAATGTACGGGAGTGATACTAACTTTCTTCTAATTAGTGTAATGTCAAAAGACTGTAGTAAGAACTCAGGAAAAATGGGTAAGTAACAAAATATTCTATCAGGGATGTACAATGTGTACATACTGTTGATTGATGTTACCAGAAAAATAATACTAACACTATCCCATAAAATCGCTTCTGCTTCACAAGAGCTTTCGATAGGTAACGCTTACCTACTAAGAAAAATGAAATTAATTATTTGATAATCAATGATACTAGTCTGTAGAGAATAACTCGGAAAACAATAATCGCCCGTAATTACTAAGAAAAACAACGCTTAAGTCGCTATTTCGAGATGTTAGAATGTTATGATGTTAGGTTACAGTTACTAAAAAAGGTTGCAGTTTCGTAGAAATGGCGAAAACATGGTATTGTTTGCATCATATGACAAGAAGATTTTATAATTCTTACCTGTTTTTTGGTGATGTTTTTCTAACGAAAACCGCTTAGTGCTCGGTATTTTAGTGTTTTAAATTTAATAAAACACCTTTGGTAAGTGTTACTGTTTTAACTAATCCAATACGATAGGGGACTAGATATGGAATAACTACCCTTTCTACAAACAATGATTAATTAGTATTTATAAAAACATTGTGGGTGTTGTGAGATACCAGTGGTCCACAGTCGACCCAACTTAAAAACACACAGTTTGTACAGAAAGTTCTCGACTCAGTACTTATCTCGAAAATAAATTTCTGTGTAGATACAAAAATCCTGGTGCAGTAACCCTTACCTAAGAAAACTATTCCCATATAGAAATGTAGATATACGAGTAATCAAAATAAAAAACATAAAACCCTGTCCCTTTATGAAGCAAGATGTACAGCGATATACTACGTGTAATTCAATGCATAGCTAGTGATTTCTTAAAAACAACCCTACCCTCTTCCAAAATCTACTATCAAACTCCTACCCTCCGTACTGAAATATTGATATAACCACAGCAAAAAACTAGATTAGTTTATACAGCAAAGGGTACTTCAATGTATGTGTAACTCCTAGGATAAGTAGCTGATTTTTGTATAATAACCCTTACTTAATGTTAAAGGAGGGGAAAGACGTAATAATAGAAAAACTTAAAACAGTATTCAACCACTGTTTGCATAAAAGCGTAATCCCCAACGACTGGAACGAGAGTATGGTCATACTGCTATTTAAGAAAGGGAACAGAGACGATTTACAGAACTATCGACCCATCTCTCTCTATTATCACAGGTCTATAAACTCTTCATGAGGATAATAACCAACCGCTTAACACCCAAACTAGATGCTTACCAGGATGTGGAAAAAGCCGGATTTAGAAAAGGTTATAGCACATCCAACCATTTATTAACAATGAGAACACTGATCGAAAAGGCAAATGAATATCATTTGAACTTATATCTTGGCTTTATAGATTATGAAAAGGCTTTCAACAGCGTCGAACTGTGGGCAATAGAAAGAGCCATGAACAATTGTCGAATAGATTCTCGCTATAGAACACTTATACACAACACATATTATATGAAAAAGCAAGTATGACGGTGCAATTAGGCAGAAACACCACTAAACCTATATTATTAAAAAGAGGCGTCCGGCAAGGCGATGCTATCTCCCCAAAACTCTTCACTCTAGCAATGGAGGATATGTTTAAACCGCTAGACTGGTCACACATGGGAATAAATATAGACGGGGAAAAGCTAAACCACAGATGCAGATGACATCGTACTCATTACAACAGATTTTGAAGAATTACAGGACATGATAACACAACTGTCAGAAGGGTCACAGAAGATAGGCCTAAAAATCAACATGTCAAAAACAAAGATGATGATCAACACAAAAGATCAAAGAAAAATAAACCTCAATAATGTCAACTTAGAGACAAGATTGTCTGTATGTTTTACGTGGGGTACCCGTGTAAACATACCCCCACGTTCCCTTCTAGAAGGAAGTAATTGGGATACGCCCAATCAGCGCGCGAATTGCATAGCAATTGCTCCCAGTCAGCTCACTAGTCGGAGCGAGGTTGCCTATCCACCCTCTACTAGCTATCCAGGCTAGTACCGGAGCGATTGACTTAACAAGTGCTCACCCGCCGGCACCCTCCCGTCCTCTTTTATACGGGGCAAAGTACCTCGTCCAGCAATAGGACTATTCCCCCAACTTAACTCAGTTGAATAGAGAGAGCCCTCCAGTCCTCTTGCATACCTTCATAAGCTCCTCCCCGAGACAGGGGTTGGGGCCACTGCCCGATCGAATCCAACCTCAAATGTGGAGGGACTTGGTTTCTAACATAAAATTTACATTAGAAACAGAATAAAACATGGCTATAAACTTTCTATACTTAAATATCAAGATTAACGCAGACAATCTATTTGAAATTTCCATATACAGAAAACCAACACAAACAGACATAACAATACCAAATGAATCTTGTCACCATAATACACATAAAATAGCAGCCTACAGATCATTAGTACACAGAGCTTTAACTATTCCACTAACAAAATCAGATTTTAGCAAAGAGATATCAACCATTAAACAACTAGCACATGCAAATCATTACAATCCGAACATGATTGACACTTTAATTAAACAAAAATATTATAGGTTAGCTATCAAAAGAATATATCCCATTGACAATCAAACAGAAGACACAAATTACATATCTATATCATATTTTGGCAAAATATCAGAAAAAATTGCACTTATACTAAGAAAAATCAACAATTATAAAATAACATTTAAAACCAACACTAACACTTTTTCATTTTTATTTAATGCTAAAGACATAACACATGATATCATGAAATCGGGCATTTACCGTTTAAATTGTTCTTTTTGTAGTTCGGTATATATTGGACAAACACTTCGAAATTTTGACATAAGATATAAAGAACACGTACGTCATTACAAAAATAAACATCCTGAAAAATCTAATTACGCCAAACACCTTTTAGAACAAAATCACACAATGACTCCTCAAAATAATATTAAATTCCTACATTTTTGTAATAACAAACGCAAATTAGACATTTTAGAAGCCTTTGAGATATACAAACACAAACTCAGGGTACCTTTAATGAATGAACAACTTGAACTCAGTAATTCTCCGTTACTGGAAGTATTAGATATTTAATTCTGATTATTATTATTATTTATCTAGTTACCTATTTTTGTATCTACCTTAGCGACGTGTTTGTTTATAATTATATTACCTTTGATAATGACAGCATAGCTGTTGAAACAATATTGTCAGGTTGTATTTTAATAAAACTGTGAAACTTTTACTAATCTTTATTTACTTCATGATTATGGAGTTCCACAAAGTAAGGCTGAAAACAATAAACAAGATATTAATATTAATCGATATTAAATATTACAACTTTAAATAAACGATATCCATAATTGTATAAAAATATTTTTGTTAGCATTGGTTTTTATTTTTAATAAATTCTCAATGGAAGCGTTGCTTCCATTGCTTCCATGGACCGCACGCCACTGTATTTAACTTCCAACATAGTTCCTGGAATATAAATAGATATCATAACAAATAGTTGCATATATCATATGTAGTGACATAGGTCCACTTTAGAACTACACACTCGTACCTTTTTATCATTACAGTAACATCAATTTTCATCATACATACAATCTCATTGTAGTGAAATATTCATATTGTTATAACTAATTGCAATAATTTTATTGCAAACCCCATGCTGTAAAGAATCTTTGTTTTTCGAAAAAATTTATATAGCAAGAGATATTGGGTTTCTAGCAGCTGAAACTCGAGTGTAGTGTATTACGTGGAGTTTGAGAGATTTGTTAGAGTTATGTACAAAGCTGTGAAATCCACCATACCCGCTCGTCTGCGACCATGTAACCCACGACGTCGTCGATGACGTTGGAGACGTGGTCCGAATAATGGCACAATGTTTAGATCTGCTGTAATTTATTGCATAAACAGGTTGTGTTTTGAATTGGTTTGTCTAATAAAATTATAAGTATCGTATTTCTTTAATACGTGTGTATCGAAATGAAAGAAATCATTATCGAGTTCATAATAAAAGGTCGACTGAAATCTCTTTCTTTAATTGAAAGTATTTAGTATTATGCAGTCAATAATGTCTTTCATTGGGACAAAAATGTTTTAACGAAATACGGTACTTATAATTTTATTACACAAATCATGCCCGACTTGTTTATGTAATAAACTATAGCAAATCTAAACATTGCGACATGCGGACCACGTCCACGACGTCGTCGGGGACGTTGACGCGGACGACCGTGTATGTTATCCATTAGGCTTAGGCTTTTTAGTCTTCGATGAGATAAACATGAGTGAGTCACTGCAGTTTTGATAACCTTTTTACTAAAGTGTACATTGATTGCGAAGTATATTTAAATATTATTATAACTCGATCTCATTACAGTAGATGATTATTATAAGTCAGTGGTGCATGTTGCTCCTTGAACTAACCGATTCAATAACAATGGCATATTGGTGTAGAACGGGTAATAGCAGATTTTGTGTAATACTGGCATTGTTTTCTCTATACTATATTGAAGTGGTTGGATCTGAAAACGTTTATTTATATACGTATAGCACAGATGTAATTCCACGTCATACACATGTGAAAAAGAGGCATAGTGTAAATAAAGTATCAACACAAGACAACCAAACAGAGACAAATTTTGAAAATGACTATTTTAATGCAACGAACGCAGAGAATAAAAATATCTATTATGATAGTGCTGTCATACATGATCCATCTATGGTAAATCACCTTTGGGTAGATATGGAAAATAGAAATGATGTGGTACTAATAAGTACTTTATCAAATACACACAGAAAAGGCAAAATATTAGAAATATCCTTCGATTTTCCATTTTATGGGTTTGCGATTAGAAGGGTCACCGTTACTTCAGGAGGATTTATAAATACAGGGAATGATGTTGGTCGGTGGGTTGCCGCCACACAGTATATTGCTCCTTTGATGGCTGATTTCGACACGACTTTGTCAAATAGCAGTTGCGTAAGGTATGTCGATAATGGAACTGCTTTTACAGTACAATGGGAACGATTACGTTTACGAGACGAACCAGAAGATTCACAGTTTACCTTCCAAGCTACGTTGCTTAAAAGTGGTAATATTGTATTCGTTTACAAAACAGTTCCTTTAAATGTAAACAGCATTTCTAATATTAACCATCCTGTTAAAGTTGGACTATCAGATGCTTACGTTTTTAACCGTACTACTGATTTTAACATTACCAAGACAACAATCTATGAATACAACAAGTTAAAATTAGATAAAGCAGATATAAAAGATTCCACCGTTGTGTATCTGACAGCTCTACCAACTTGCCTGGATAGTAAAGATTGCAACGCCTGTTTAGAAGAAGAAGCAGCTGATCTGAGGTGTGGCTGGTGTCCATCAATTGGCATCTGTTCAAATGGAATTTCTAGACATCGACAAGAATGGCTTTTGAAACAATGTGATCAGAAGCATGTTATTAGTAGCAGTCAGTGTCCTATAGTTAATTATGCTACACCTGTGATTAATGTTAATTAAATCATGTTTATTGTTTCCAGCCTTATTTTGTGGAACTCCATAATCATGAAATAAATAAAGATTATTAAAAGTTTCACAGTTTTATTAAAATATACCTGACAATATTGTTTCGACAGCTATGCTGTCATTATCAAAGGTAATATAATTATAAACAAACACGTCGCTAAGGTAGATACAAAATAGGTAACTAGATAAAATAATAATAATAATAATAAAAATTAATAATAAAAATCATAATTAAACATCTAATACTTCCAGTAACGGAGAATTACTGAGCTCAAGTTGTTCATTCATTAAAGGTACCCTGAGTTTGTGTTTGTATATCTCAAAGGCTTCTAAAATGTCTAATTTGCGTTTGTTATTACAAAAATGTAGGAATTTAATATTATTTTGAGGAGTCATTGTGTGATTTTGTTCTAAAAGGTGTTTGGCGTAATTCGATTTTTCAGGATGTTTATTTTTGTAATGACGTACGTGTTCTTTATATCTTATGTCAAAATTTCGAAGTGTTTGTCCAATATATACCGAACTACAAAAAGAACAATTTAAACGGTAAATGCCCGATTTCATGATATCATGTGTTCTGTCTTTAGCATTAAATAAAAATGAAAAAGTGTTAGTGTTGGTTTTAAATGTTATTTTATAATTGTTGGTTTTTCTTAGTATATGTGCAATTTTTTCTGATATTTTGCCAAAATATGGTATAGATATGTAATTTGTGTCTTCTGTTTGATTGTCAATGGGATATATTCTTTTGATAGCTAACCTATAATCTTTTTGTTTAATTAAAGTGTCAATCATGTTCGGATTATAATGATTTGCATGTGCTAGTTGTTTAATGGTTGATATCTCTTTGCTAAAATCTGATTTTGTTAGTGGAATAGTTAAAGCTCTGTGTACTAATGATCTGTATGCTGCTATTTTATGTGTATTGTGGTGACAAGATTCATTTGGTATTGTTATGTCTGTTTGTGTTGGTTTTCTGTATATGGAAAATTCAAAAAGATTGTCTGCGTTAATCTTGATATTTAAGTCTAGAAAGTTTATAGCCCTGTTTTGTTCTGTTTCTAGTGTAAATTTTATATTAGGATGGATATTGTTTATAAGAATTAAAAATTCATTGATAACCTCAAAAGAACTGTCAAAACAAGCTAAAATGTCATCAACATAACGAAACCAGAAGATAATGTGTTTAGAGAGGTTTAATTCAAATATTCGATCTTCAAACTTGTCCATAAATATGTTAACATATTTATACATATTAACATATTTATGGACAAGTTTGAAGATCGAATATTTGAATTAAACCTCTCTAAACACATTATCTTCTGGTTTCGTTATGTTGATGACATTTTAGCTTGTTTTGACAGTTCTTTTGAGGTTATCAATGAATTTTTAATTCTTATAAACAATATCCATCCTAATATAAAATTTACACTAGAAACAGAACAAAACAGGGCTATAAACTTTCTAGACTTAAATATCAAGATTAACGCAGACAATCTTTTTGAATTTTCCATATACAGAAAACCAACACAAACAGACATAACAATACCAAATGAATCTTGTCACCACAATACACATAAAATAGCAGCATACAGATCATTAGTACACAGAGCTTTAACTATTCCACTAACAAAATCAGATTTTAGCAAAGAGATATCAACCATTAAACAACTAGCACATGCAAATCATTATAATCCGAACATGATTGACACTTTAATTAAACAAAAAGATTATAGGTTAGCTATCAAAAGAATATATCCCATTGACAATCAAACAGAAGACACAAATTACATATCTATACCATATTTTGGCAAAATATCAGAAAAAATTGCACATATACTAAGAAAAACCAACAATTATAAAATAACATTTAAAACCAACACTAACACTTTTTCATTTTTATTTAATGCTAAAGACAGAACACATGATATCATGAAATCGGGCATTTACCGTTTAAATTGTTCTTTTTGTAGTTCGGTATATATTGGACAAACACTTCGAAATTTTGACATAAGATATAAAGAACACGTACGTCATTACAAAAATAAACATCCTGAAAAATCGAATTACGCCAAACACCTTTTAGAACAAAATCACACAATGACTCCTCAAAATAATATTAAATTCCTACATTTTTGTAATAACAAACGCAAATTAGACATTTTAGAAGCCTTTGAGATATACAAACACAAACTCAGGGTACCTTTAATGAATGAACAACTTGAGCTCAGTAATTCTCCGTTACTGGAAGTATTAGATGTTTAATTATGATTTTTATTATTAATTTTTATTATTATTATTATTATTTTATCTAGTTACCTATTTTGTATCTACCTTAGCGACGTGTTTGTTTATAATTATATTACCTTTGATAATGACAGCATAGCTGTCGAAACAATATTGTCAGGTATATTTTAATAAAACTGTGAAACTTTTAATAATCTTTATTTATTTCTTAATTAAATCACATCATTAATGTTAAGATAATAAAATATGCTAACATAACAAGAAGTAAGATTTTAAAGAAAATGTAATCTTGTTTATTAATAATGATTGTCAATAAAATAATGTAATATTCATACTGTAATATTTTTATAAAATAAATAAAACTGATTAGTTAAAAGTTTCACAAATACCTGACAATTGTTATTGTGTAGACAAGTAACAGTATACAGGGCGTTTCTATGTCCTCTTCAAAAAATAATATACTTAAGCTGAAATAGATAAGTTAAGAAAAATTGTGATTTTTGTGCCTGAATTGGAAATTAATCTAATTTTAAAATCAGGTAGTATTTGCTATAAAATTATATTTCTAAATCAAAAATATTAGAGTAATCAACGTTTCATCCATATTTTAAACAATCAGTTTACATAATTCATCTTATCTTTATCAGTAGGATAGAAACTGGGTCAGTAGGAACTACTTTATTTCAAAAATATTTTTGTTATGGAAAACGATAGCAACAAAGATGTTTCAAATAAAGATCTTTACAATTTAATACTTACAACTAATGAAAATATACAATAACAGTTAGAGGTACAGAAAAATGAATTGAAGCGCGAAATTTTAGAGATAAAAAATTGTCAGAATCAAGAAATTCAGGACCTAAAAAGTAAAAATTTTAAATTAAAAGAAGAAATTAACAAATTAAAAAGTTGAGTGCAGGTTTATGAAAAAAATTCAAAAAGTAGTATATATCATTTAGTAGTATATGGATTAAAAGAACACAAAACAACGAAAACAATTTGGCAGATACTACTTTTTAGAAGTTATTAAAAATAAATGTAAAGTTGATATTAAGGTTTATGACCTCATCGGGAGGAAAATAGAAAGCAAGAAAAATTCAAGACCACTTTTTATTGAAACTTTATATCAAAAACAACTTGGTGCAATCAAAGAATTTTTAAAAAACACAGTCTTCTCCATAAAATTTAATTTTAACAATATACGTTACATATATATATATATATTGTTGAATTATTTGATTATACAATCAAACCAACTATTATCATTAGATTAATAATGATGGAAAAAGCATAATTATCAATAAAAACAGAACATTACACAAAGTAAGACTAATACTCTGATATTAAAAATTATGAAATAATAAAAAAAAACAATGTTGGGCGCCAGCTAAGCTTATCTTAGCACGAGACTGATACTCACAGGGTCTTTTAAAATTATCAAGGTTCAAAAATACGCAACTCTACAACACCTCAAAATTCAGAAATCAACTTTCATCAAATATCAAATGAAGCAGTGAAATTCGTATACAGTGAAGTTTTGTTTTACAATATACCTGCCTTGCCTTTACACGAATTTGAATGGCGTAAGTATTTTAATAAAATAATTATTTATTGTTAGTGTTTATTGCAGATTAACCTATGTTCAAACTTTGGTTGTAAATGTTCACAATTTATTTTCCTTACCGCCACGAAGACGCTGTCCTGTGTTATCGGCTTCCAGATGATGGACCGCTTTCCTCAGGCTGTCGAAAACGTTCCCCAAGATGAACCGGAAACCCATACAAATAGTAGGTACTTGTATAAACTGTTTTCCATAAACTGGGTTTCTATTGTTGTTTAAGTAATAATTCTGTTCTTTTGTTGCAGGTAGGACCGGCAATTATTTCAGGACTTACACTCAGTATAAAATAATGCACTGCAGATAGAACCCAATATTAACCTTTTATTGTTCAATTGTAAATGACCTTTTACAATATTAAAACTTAACTCCTATTTAACCAACTGTGGTTGTTTTACATTATCAATAGTTCACATTGATAAACCAAACATAATAAAATAGACCATAGATTAAGCAACAAATTAATTGCGTCAATTTCCACCTTAAATTATACTTGACACTTTATTTTCCTGCACAATCCACTTTCCTTTAAACACAGAATTTCTTCACCGACTAACATTAATTATTATAACTTGGTTTCTTCCTTATCAACTTCTATACAATTAACAACTTGCATAAAACAAACTTCATTTTTAATAATTAATACCCTTGCATACAATTTCTTTTAACAGATTTAAGGTACATTTTATATGCATGTTTTCTCAACGACATGCACCTGCTTGGCTTTCAAAACAGACTGCCCCCACACTCGCTCAAAACAACTGACTATCAATTTTATTTTCAACTTCTCTCTTTTTAGGCAAGGCACACTTTTTAAATTTTCGAAGAATTATAAACACATTTTTCTTAACATAAATATCATCAACAAATCCACTCTTACACGAATTTCTTATTAAATTTAGCATTCATTACTTTAAAACAAAATGTCCTGCAGAGCTTCGCATTTTCCTTACCACAAAAAAATAATATTTTAAACAAAATAAAAGTTTCTCGCTTTAAAAAAGCTTCGCCAGATTTTACTTTTATATTCCACACATTTACTTAAATAAATTTATGCCTGATACGGGGACCGTTCAATAAATAAATGGTACACAAAATATTTCCTTACTTTATGTATCTAAAAAAACGAAATTACTCGCTGTATTTAATTTAATTAAAAGCAATTTAATAGTTTGATCATATAATGTTCATTAATTTTGACTAAATCCCATTTACGACAAAATAATACAACAATATATATGTTTCGGCATTATAATAAATAAGATTTTTGCCTTGATCAGACTTATTTAGAAAAACTAAAATACAATTCTATCCCTTAATATCCCAAGTTTTACATTTAAAATATACATTTTAAATGTAAAATTAATGCCGAAACATATACAGGGTGGGATTAAAGTACGGAATATTAAAGAAAAAACGCGAACTCAACCGGTTTTTTAAAAAACGCTGAAACACGTTGATTTTGTTTTTTAAAAATATACACATTAATATGTGCTATTCACCTTCCGACTTTCATTTGTTTCTAAGTTATGACGTCATCAGAAAAAATTTTAAAGGACAATATAGATTTTTAATAGTGGAATCCGATAGGGATTCTTCTCTTTATGATCATGCAAAAAAAATCATAAGGTTGCATAACAATAATTCTGAGAAAAATCGAGTTGAACATTGTAAATGTTTGTTAGTTATGACGTCATCACAAAAAATTTAAATGACAATATAGATTTTTAGTAGTGGAATCCGATAGTGCTTTCTCTTCCCTTTATGATCATGCAAATAAATCATAAGGTTGCATAACAAAAATTCTGAGAAAAATCGATCTGATATATTGATACCATAATATCAATAACATTAAATGTTCAGATCGATTTTTCTCAGAATTTTTGTTATGCAACCTTATGATTTATTTGCATGATCATAAAGGGATCATGTACTAATCTAAAAGGAACCGGTATTTTTGGGTCATTCCATGCTAAATCATCACAAGAAAATTAACTTTTCAACCCGACCATCTCAGATTTTCGTAAGACTTGGTAGGATGGTAGATAGAGGACATAAAGTAACTTACGTATGTAAAGTTATAGCCGTTAGAGATACACGGTATTCATACAGCAGGGTTGCAAACATGAAATAAAAAATGTGAAATTTACGCTTACAAGGTGAACAAAAACAATTCATAACTCCGCTTCTAATTATTGGTGGAACTTTCATCTTGGGCTTGTTTTAAAGCTAAAGAAGCATAGTTCTTAAAATACTGTTTTATAATAAACTATGCAGTTTTCCATTTGAAGGGCATATTATTTGACCTTTGACCTTGAATAGCTAAGAAAGTGTACCTTCAATTTTTTTAGGAATACAATATGTTATACATACATATAGATAGCAGTCTCTCCTTGGTATAAGTTTAATTTTGGGAAATCTTTGGCAACAGGAGTAAGAAAATGTCAAATATTTTAGTTACACACTTCTTACACAAAACATGCATCTGGCAGTTCAGACCAGAGTATTGCATCAGGTATTTAGTATATATCTATGCAGATACCTGCAAACTTTATTTACTAAGACAATTATAGGTATGATGTTATATCTGTACCTGCAGATACAGGTAGCTGTAGAGGGTGTCCAAAAGTGACACATGTTAACGCCGACTACTGTCTAAACAAAATAAAATGGAATTATGTGATTTTCAAAATGAAGTTTTACTTTGCGCTAATTCTTTTCAGTTTGTGTACTATTGATTTCAGAATGAGGCTAATAGGATGCTATTTTATTATTTTTTTAGTATAAATGCATAGGAAAAAATAATAAAAAATGACATCATACTAGCCTTGCTGTCCTAGATCATTATGAAACCAATAGTACTTATTTGCTTAATTACATATACTTATATACATACATACTCATGTATGTACGACGTGCCTTACCTCTAATCTAACCTTCAACTTAACTTCTAATCTAACTTCTTGCCTAACCTAACCTACAAAAGTAAAAAAGTTGTGTTTTTTACATTTTCTTTCAATTGCATGTACCGTTTCTTATAAATTTTAATAACTTCTCTAATCATAAAGAGCAAGTTAAGAATGTATGCATTTCTGAAAAGTAGAAGAATTTAACTTTGAAAATAGGCAATTATTTTATAACAACCTGTAGAAGTGGGGAAACATTAAAACAAAGCTAAAAAAATTAACGCAAAATAAAATTTAATCGTGAAAATGCATAATTTATTTTGTTAAGTAGTTTTCGATGTTCGAATGTGTCATTTTTAGCTGGGACACACCTGTATCTGCAGGTACAGATACATCATACCTTACTTGTCTGAGTAGATAAGATTTGCAGGTATCTGCACAGATATATACTAATAAATGCCTGATACAATACTCTTTCACCTTGTAAGCGTGAATTTTACATTTTTTATCATGTTTGCAGCCCTGCTATATGAATACTCTGTATCACTGAGGGCGTACTTGACATACGTAAGTTACTTTATGCCGTCTACCATCCTACCAAATTTCACGAAAATCTAAGATGGTCCGGTTGTGAGCTGTGATGATTTGGCATGGAATGACCCTTTTATTTAAAAGGATTATAGGTATTAAAGAAGATTATATACAACTTTTACTAGTACATATATCAAAAGAAAATCAATGACAATAATATTACCACAAAAATAAAAGGACAGCAAATCTACGTAAACAACACTGCCTACAATTTAGAAAAACTTCGAGAACCAAAATTAGTTGAAACAATAATTAAGCAGGAAGATACCAATGCAGCGAAGACACCTTCAAGATCCAAAGGAAAAGAAGCAGAATCGCTAGAAATTCCTGCTAGACGAGTTACAAGACAAACAGGCAAAGAAGATACAGCAAAATGAACTATTTTTAATAATACACTTTAAATAATAATTATTATTATTATAAGTAATTGTATTTTTTATTCTTAAATCTGTTATTTTACAATTTTGTTATTTTTGTTATTTTAAAAGTCTTGAAATCTTGACAGAATTAATAAAATATGTAGGATAGGTAATATAAGAAGCCAGAACAAAATTCCATCACTAACTGTCTGCCAGAGCAAAAAACGTTCCTATGTTAGTACGAGACTTGCCCAGTATGACAGTGGACTGTGCAGTCGTTTGAGGTGTCGGACATGACTAGTATCCGAGACTAGCTTGGGTGTAGACCACACGGCGTTCACCCGTAGAACTGTCTAACCAATCCCAGGTTTGTCTGAACGGGTAATGGATAACACATTCAGAAAGTAATGCGTGGTTCTGCTAACATGAGGTTTCGGTGTGGATAGATTTGATTCTTACCTGACGTCAGGGTCTGATATGGTGCTAGTCACCACATGCCTGACCTAGTGACTGACCTAGACGAATGGAGGAGAATCAAAGTGAGGTTTATACCTGCCAGCGGGGCGCCCGCTAACCTATGGGAAACTGCATGCCACCGAGTAGTGTCTCGGAGATGAAAGTATGGTGCTCAGGCTTTGGCTGTGCAGCTCCAGTGATCTGAACCTCAGAAACCATCTAGAGCACTACGCTTAAGGGCCGTTGATTCGAATATATAGCCTCCCACGTTCAAAATACTTCACCTTAACGGGTACATACCGGGATTCTACTTCGGTAGACTCAAAACGAAGCTCTGTCAGGGGCACTCCAGGTTTATAACTGGAACATGGGGGTTGGCAAAACCAAGTCCCGCCTGATCTGAAGTTAAATTCGAGCGGCCAATGAAGTCCCACGTAGTGGGAGAAGTCCTAATGCTGGAAAAGGAGTTCATCCCTTGGGATAGACTCCGACGGGTAAGCACGTTTATAGCTCCGGTACTAACCTGGAGAGGTAGTAGATGGTAGATAGGCAACTTTGCTCCAACCAGTGAGTTACTGGTAGTATTTGCTGGGCGTATCTCAATCACTTCTTGGAAGGAACGTGGGGATTAAGTCTGACTACAGGTGCCTCACGTACATAAATTTTTGGAATTGTCTATAAAGTTCTTCCCTTGGGATGAATCCCGACGGGTGAGCACGTTTATAGCTATGGTACTAGCCTGGAGAGCTAGTAGAAGGTGGATAGGCAACTTCGCTCCCACCAGTGAGTACTGGTAGCATTTGCTTTGCAAATGCGCGTTGATTGGGCGTATTTTAATTCCTTTACTTCCTCTTGGAAGGAACGTGGGGAGTAAGTCTAATAATAGGTGCCCCACGTAAATAAACTTTGGAAATTCTTTCTATAAAGTTGTTAGCCTTGTGGCTATTAAAAGAACTTAGTATGAGTCAGGTTTAAGGTTAAAAACTAAAGGTTAAAAATTTTCTGAGACTCTATAAGGTAACCAAAGTAAGATCTCAAGGAGCCGATGATATCATGATGGTCCTTAACCGATATGATGAATACTAAAGTTAGAAATTAGGGTGCAAATGGTGATTAGGCCAGTAGTAGTATGATCGACTTCACGACTTGAGTTGAAGACGATAAACAGAAAAGACTTACTGTGATTTTCTAGCTTACTTATTTATTTATTTTTGGGCGGGGAATCAGGATGGCACAGCATACTTCGTGCCTCATGGCACCAATTGCTATGATTATTGGGCCGACCCTACTAGAATTTAGCCGAATCTGGGGGAATTCCACTCCCAGTAGGGATTTTTATCGTGCCAAACATCGTATTGACACGGGACCTACAGTTTTACTTCCTATCCTATAAAAATTACCAGCTCGGCCGGGTTCTAGCTTACTGTTTCCAATTTTTGTCTTATATAAATAAATCATCACTCCAAATTACCATCTTTATTTACATGCTAATACATAAACATAAAGGGTGCATAAAAACTATAGCACCATGTGGAATTACTTGCAAATGGTTTGACATTTTGGTTCGACATTTGATAGGATTAAATTATTAATAAAAACTAAAAACCTATCTTTAGATATGTTTCATTTGTTTTGTGACAATTAACAATCATTGTCTGGAATTTTTGAAATGGCAACAATGGTTTAACATTGGATAATTTGGAAATACGGAAAGTACAACATGGGGTTGTTTATTCTAAAATAATCTAAAAATAGTGAAGAATACATAAACAATTAAATACATTTTTGTGCAACCACGCCATTTTTACGCAATACAGGATACGAAATCCAATTTCGCGGCCGTTACTAAGGGTAACGGTTTTGAAACTGAATGCCGTGAATATAATTTAGTTTTAAAAACATCTTGCACCAAACTACAAAATTAAGAAATACATAATAATAACTGCTACTATCCATTACCGGCGAACCAAGCCCCAGAAGCTATTAAGCTTGTGCAGGAAGGAAGGGCGATTATTACTATTGACAGACTCAACGTGCGGCAGTAAGTGACTTACAGATGGTATAGCACACATCGCACATTTGTATTACAGCTAAGGAAAACTGCAGAAAACCTTAACCATATCTGCCGGTACTGGGAGTCGATCCCGGGCCGCTTGGGTGAGAGACGAGCACGCTAATCGCTACACTACCAAGACTATATCTAAGATACTGAAACATATATAAAAAAACTTGCAAAATTATAAAAAAAGTATTTGCCACAACATACACATTTATCAACTACATGTCAGTTGGTTACACCTGCAATTTGCTATTAGATGGCAAGATAAATATAAAACTTATTAAAATACTGTATATTATTAATAAAACTTTATATTGTACTTTCACGTTTGGATTAATATAGTATAGGATATAATAGTATTTTAGAATGGTTTAGATAGCGTTTTCTTTATTCCTGTAGTGCTATTCAAAAGATGCATTTTATCAAAACTTAAAGTAAAGGATTTAAATAAAATCTCAAACGTTGCTAGAAAATATGAAATGCTTTGGTGCCTTGAGAGAAAACTTTGTTGATGTTGGTCAAATATTACCGTAACATTTACCATCTTCACTTGCGTAACTACTTACAAAGTACATTTTAGGTATAATTTAAACCGCACTACATCTACCTTTCCCTGTAGAGGAGTTGTTATTACAAAATGTTTGTTTAATGATAAATGAAGACTTGAGAGTTAATATAGTATAATATTAAAGGTTAGATTAATTTGAGTCGTATATCACGCTTTAGAAACAGAAAGAATAAACTGCAAGAAAACTGTTTCTAACCTTATTTGGTGAAACTCCATAATCATGAAATAAATAAAACTGATTAGTAAAAAGTTTCACAAAATGTATTTTAATATACCTGACCGTTGTTTCAACTGCTGGTATTATCAAGGATAATTTAACCCCAGCACGTGTTTGTTTATATTTATATTATCTGTAATAATAGCTTAGCTGTCCAAACAATTGTAAGGTAGATTAAAATAAATTTTGTGAAACTTTTTACTAATCAGTCAACCCACTAACTTATGTCAAATGCATAACCTCTACACTGCTACTGGATATAGATATATTTAATTATTACAATAAATTAAAGTTTATTTATTAAATTATTATTATTTTAAATGAATTAATCTTTTTGCTACTATTCATATTATGTAGTATTGTGTTAATAAATATGTGATATGGAATTTCTTTTATATTTTGTTAATAACCGCATATGATATAAGAACCGAGCATCCTTCTTTTAAACAATTGAACTCAACCATACGCATTTTGTGTTAGTGCACATAATCACGTGAGGACTGGGCAGTACCATTGAAAAACAGAGGTGGACTGCGCCTTGCACCTATATAGTGTTATTGTCATTATGTTAATTTAATAATAAATTCTTTAAAAAGCCTGCTATTATATTCGTTTTCATTCGTGGGAGTGGGAAAACCTAGACAAATCTTAAGTCAAACCCAGTCCACACTTAGGATGGAATCGACCGGCCAGTGATTAGTCCGCATGTTGGACTAGGTGGGAAAGGACTCCCTTGGGGAACGGATCCCAACTGGTGAGCACGTTAATAGCTGCGGCACCAGCCTGAAAAGCTACTAACGGGTCTACAGGTCTACAGCAACCAGCTCCCACCAATAAGAACTGAAGCACTCACTTAAGAGAATGACGCGATAATTGACCGTTGACGCGTACCTCAATTCTTTGCCCAAATGGAGGGTGGCAGTAAGTCTTCACAGAATCAAGCTTCGATTTTCCGCTACTTCTCCGAAGTTCCTAGTTCGAGTCCGATGAGACTTGGCATGCGTCACCTACTGACGTAGAGGCACGACCCAACAAGAGTACGAGTCGGATTGTCATGGTGCCCTGAAATTCAGGCCGACTGCAAAACCTATTTTTCATTAAATAACTAACAGGATCTTGGTAGTGTAACCTACAGCCTTGGTAGTATAATGTCTAGCGTGCTGGACTTTCACCCAATCGGGCCAGGTTCGACTCCTGTTACCGGCAGATCTGGTTAAGGTTTTCTGTAGTTTTCCTTAGCTGTGGCACAAATGTGGGATTTGCGCTATTTCATCTGTAAGTCAGCTGCAGTCGCACGTTGGGTCTACGTGCGTCTACTAATAACAATAATCGCCCCCTCCCTCCCGTACAAGCTTATAGCTTCTCGGGCCTGGTTTCAAGTTATGGGTTGTAGCAATTTTTATTATTATTATTATCTCAGAAGCTAAACATTTAATTTAGGTTTCTGCGTTTGGGGTTAGCTATAAGACAAAGTTCATTGTACTTCAATCCACCCGAAGACATCCACATGAAAACTATCAATAAAGTGAAGTTTGCAAATAAATTTTGATTAAGATTTTTAAATACAAATATTACAGCAATCAGAAAATTGTTAATAAACGGTAATAATAGCGCAAAAAATAATAATCAATCAATTAAAGTTGATTTGTAAGCGCTTAACATAGATGCAGCAATGAATGTAATTTTTAATTATTTTATAAATCTAATGTGAATAGTTTTCTTATTAAACAATTTAAAGTTAGCAACTCAATAGTTTAAGGTTTATGAATCTACGAATATAAAAAAGGTTGGGAAATATTGGAGGTGTATGGGTTAAACGGAATTATGTTATAAAAATAAAAGCTGAATGGTTCATAAATTACTGAATGGATAATAAGTTGGTGTTGAAATTCCTGACACAGCATGCATGTTTAAAGCTGTAAAGCTTTACAGATGAATAAATTACTCGATCAATTATTCAATAAATAGCAGTAAAATCTTGATATATCATGAAATTAACAGAAGCAATTAAAAAGCATGAAATGGACTATGTAGTAATCACCATTAAAGGAAGTTACGACTTGATCACACTATTACTGGAATTACTACAATTAAATGAGTATTATGTGTTAATTATTATAAAAATTTCCTCATCAAACAGTTGGTAAGATATATAACTCATTCGTCTTGTAAACCCAGTGCAGTGAACTACGCGTTGACAAATGAATAGATCACCTTAGCAAGACTCCAACAAATTATTATTAATCGAATACGTAATTGTCCAAAATGATCCCATATAAACATCGGAATAACTTAGGTCTTAGAAGTAGACGTAAACGTAACTAGGGAGGGAGGACTAATGAGTTTTGTAACAGGCTGTGCAGCTGCATAAATACTTCGGGAAATACTTCCTTTAGTTTCTCAGATTTCCTTTGGATAATCACCGGTATCGGTATACGTGCTATTTTTCGAAGATTTATTGTATTTAAAAATTTACTTTTGTACCTACATACAAATTTCTTAAAATTGGATCGTTTACAAATAAGGGATTAAGAAATCCCACATAATAATTATTCTTAATATTTATTCTTAATATTTATTAGATATGCAAAGAACGGAGATTGTATACTGAGATGTTGTATTCAAAAATTAAGTAATAATTATGAAATTCCCACGTTCTGGGCACCAATAAACTATGAGATGAAATTTATAATAATAATAATAATATAAATTTTAATTTATACTGAATTTGGCCAGCTTCAAAGAAAATGAAAATATAACAGCTCAATAGTTTTTTCTTTCCCCCAATAGACTAACTCAGGTTTAAATTTGATAGAGCATGAGATAAACAAATTATAGATCTTATTAGTTCCTGTACTAGGAGAAAGTAACTTACTACCAGCCACACCTGGATTGCTGCACTTGAAATCCCACAACTGGACAAGCAGTAATCTTAATCTCTGTATAAATAAAATGAATACTTACATCTACATCAAATAAAAATAATAACACTTTTACAAATTAAAAACTATAGATCTTTTATTTTATTAACGATAAATAAATTTATGAAAAAAGAAAAAAAAACAAGTTCCTTAAAAAGAAATAAACAGGAATATCTTCCTTCAATTTGCTTAAATGAAACTCGGGTGGTTGTCAACCTGACATGTGGGTTGCAGCCATTCATTTAAACAAACTAGCATCAAATAAATTCAACCAAATAAATTATTTACAATTGATAAATGAATTTTTAAATTTTTCTCAAAACAACAAACTTTCTTCATAAAGAACCTTTTCAATTTTTACAAAAGTGAAATTAAAAAAAAATTAGTTTTATAAATTGCTCCCAATGGGTAAGCATCCAATTCCATATAATGACGTTTGTTTACGAAAGAAAACATATAGGTTAAAATTTCATAACCTAACTTTTATTTTAGGATTTTGGATACGAGCCAAGCGTGGTTTCAACCAGAGCTTTTGATCGACTGACTTTGTTCTTTTTCCGAGGTCTATTTATATGTTTACGAAGAGCATTTGACAACACAACAAACTTTTTCAAAAAAAATTGCACATCAACCTTATCATGACGTCACGAAAAATAAACACATGTTCAAGATTAACGCTAATTTTAATTCTAAAAAGATCGAAAAGTAGGTGGCAAAGAGACGAATAAATTGACATAACACGCTTGTAGTCTAAATTGAACAATAACAAAGAAAATCAATAAAAACGATCAGCTGTCACCGATTTCATTAAAAACTAATTACATTGAAAACTCATCACTCTCCAGCTATCCCTGTACATGAACTATTTACATAATTACACAAAGCAAACCCAACACATAAAGTTTATATAAATTCTAACAAATTAACAAAGAAAAACTTGAAAATGTAACTTTCCGTTTTAAACATCAAATGATGCTTTTACAAGAATAGAATAAATAAGAACATAAATGAATTCAAACCTGAAATAATCTTGTCCAGAACACAGTACAAAGAATATCAGCACAGCTGATACCTTCATTCACATAACTTCAATTCTCCCACACACAGGAATTTATAAGTTAAATGAACCCTTTTAAACATCAAGGTAATGATTCATTTCAAATATTTCCAGTGCAATATGTACCCGAAGCTGATTCAGCTCATTGGGAAAAACAAAATTCTATACAGCGTTGAACAATCGTAAAACTCAAATCTAATGACTTTTCATTAGATTTGAGTTTTACGATTTTAGGGTTGTATCTTTATAAAACCTTCCATAAAAATGAAAAAACTATCCTAACATGTAACCTGGGTGCCATACAACATGTATTACTATGAGATAGAATAGTTGAATTATATCCTTTTTATAAACTATAAATCCTTTTTATATGAAATTGAGGTTATGTGTGTGTGTGTGTGTGATAGATTTCTGAGTTTTAAAAACCTATTCTAATGATAATTGATAATTCTATCTGTAATTTAGATTAAATAAACCTAGTAACCTAGCATGTCTATCTTTTATTTAATGCATCAAATGCTTACTTTCATGTCTTCGGAGCCTAATCTTAGCCTTTATATATTTTAATGATTTATTATGCTTTATAATTTTCAATCGATGATTCCATATCATCTCAATATAGTTATTCAGATGGTAGGAATTATACGAAATATTAAACGTCCTAGCTAGTTCAGACTTCAAGGTGGCCAACTTAGAAAAAAACCAAATCCAAGAGAAAAAAATCCAAAAAACAAAAAAAAGAAAATAATTTAAAATGTAAACAAATCAATGCCAAAATTCTAAGGTTAATGCTATTTTTGTGAAACGTTTTTGTGTAATTTATTCTTCGATGGAAATTTTATTATCTGCTAACAAGAAGAATTTATGGAATTTAATGAATCTTAAACGGATTTGAATTTATATAATTAAAATTTGACTTACCAAGGTTTTAAAAGAATTAAATGTATTTGAAATTTCAATTAGTAAAACCTTTTAATTGGAGATATTTGAAGGTCCTTGACATATACTATTTCTTGAATTTTTGGAATATATTGAGGTGTAATCATTTCACCGATTTGAAAATTTCTATGCCATAAACATAATTAATAAGGGCTATGGATTGGACCACAGTTAGGTTCATTAATGTTTAAATAAAAAAGAAAACTCAAGAATAAAGATATTATGCAAACATAACCTAGCTTTTTCATGCACAATAAATAAAATAGGGTTCAATATCAGAAAAAGGATATAATTTTGTTAGATTGCTTAAGGATAATCATGTTTAGGCAACCCATGTTACTTTGGAACGGTTTTCCACTTGTCAGGAAGAAGTATTTTCCATTTTGGAATTTAGACATTACGATGTCTGCGTTAGATAGATTGTTTCTATATTCCTCGACACCAGTTCAGTTTTATAGTATCAATTTGCTAAAAAAACAAATTAATTAGGTCAATCTTATTATGATTAGTACTAGACAATTAAATTTTGAAATTGTTGTTGACCAAGATTTATGATCACTACAATTAGAGAAGGTTTTTGAATCCTTTTGTTCGTGCTAACAGACTCTTATAGGCTTTTATCCTGCTTTTTCTCACCGTTGTTTTTATGTAAGTGCCTAGAGCACTGTATGCTGGACATTTTATGCATAATTTGATTAACATTGATTCAAATATTAAGCTGACATTTGTATAAGTATCGATTGGTTTATTTAGTGCATTGTGTGCTGCAAAGGTAATGTTTATATTAAATTGTAAAGGTATATTTTTAGACAAATTGTTAATTTTACCTATATCATGTATTCCTGTAGCTATTTTGTAAAGAATGAACCTTGATTTGCTAAATTGTATATGTAATTAGATCGTAATGAGTTGGTATATTGTTTAACGGTTTTTCTTGAATATCTTCGTTACGATATAGTTTAGGACCATACATGTCTTATACTTTTTTGATCGTCGTTTCAAGCGCTACAATCTCATTATATCAGATTTAGGATTAGTGCTCATCTATAACAGCTGTTCTGGATTAGTGACGTCACTAGCGTCACTCGATTTTCTTTTATTTTGAAAAAGTGTCATAGATTTCATTTGTTATGGCAGAATGTATATAAGCTGGGGAAAATTGGAACAAAATCAGTCGTTAAAACATTGAAGGCAGAAGTTATGCCCGGCTCCGGATAAAATATCTGTAATAAATTGAGGTTAGATTTTTTTTAACCATATGGTTTTGACAAATATGTCATTGTATTAAATAAAGTTTAAGTAAAATTAAAAAGTGTTACCTGAACAATCTTCAAGAATTAAAGGAAGATTCAAATATTGTGTTATAATAAATAAAGTGAACGTGATTGTTTAAAATAAATTCAAGTGAATTTATTTTGTTCTCCATCGATTGATATATCGATTTTATAAACAAGAAATCAGCTGTTTGGTTTCATCGCAGTGTTACCACTAAAAGGATTATTTTAAAAAGGGAAAACATATCATATTATACCAGGTTGGTTAATAAAATAAATGATTTTTGTCGAGTTTATAAATAAATTTAATGTACAAAGTTCATCCTCAATAATAAAAATCTATTTGGTTTAGTTTATTAGATTCCTTTGAGAATGCATTCAATTTCAAATAAATAAAACAATTTAATTTTATTTTCATAGAGTTTATTTTCATTGAATAAATTGTTTTTTATTTATAAACAAATTTTATTTATGTTGGTTTGTTCAAACGAATGACCGTAGTTATCCTATGTCAGATTTCTACTACTATTTATTACGTTTGAGCAAACCTGAGAAGTTACTTCTCAAAAATAACATTGTATTATTTTGAAAAACATTTTTATTTTTATTTTGACGTTCTATTTGATTTAATTTTTGTTTGTTTAATAAAGGCTTTGTGTTTTAAATTTCATACATGTGTTTAATTGATGTTAATACAAACATCCAGCACTCTTTTCTTTTAAATTCAGAGTTGAGTAGCAGTTGTCTAGTTTGCAGAAGTTTTAGAGCTTAGGACATAAGTTTTTCCTTCTTTCCAGGCATAAATGCAAATAAGAGTCTCGCAATTCAAATAATTTATGCTTTACTGAGAAAACCTGAGCTAGCTGAGAGAAATAAAGAATATCTGTGGTGTATTTTCTTAATTTAATTCACCGTATACAATTTATGTGTTACTCTGGAACGGTGGATATTGTATTATATTTATATTTTATTCTTTCATTCATAGATCACCGCAATATGTTTAAAAGCAAATTATTAATCTCTAAATAAAGAAAATTGAACTATTTTGGAATTACTAAAAATTTAATTTAATGATAGAATTAAAAGGATAAAATTTATGAATCAGATTTTTTTTCTTGCTTTTAAATAGTTCTAAAAATAAATTCATAATTAATAAGTGTTTCTATCTTTTTCCTTTACATAAGTAAAAATCTATTTTCCTGGTATCTATTTTCAATCTTTATTTTGTTTTGTTTGTTGTTCTTTGGTATATGTTAATTAAAAATAAAGTTGCGTTATTATTATTTTGAAAATTATTTTTTCTATGTGTTTTTATTATTATTTGTTCATAATAATTATAAGCATATGATAAACCATTAAAGCAACCCGCCTGAGAGTCTCTGTAGAAAGAAAGGCTTTTCACTATTTCAATTAAAGGTAGGTAAGTTAGTAATGAGTTGTGTATTTCATCTTTGTTACAATTGCATCTATGTCTGTGTCTAGTATTCAAATTATATTTTAATTATAAATTAATCTTATCAATATGTATTTTATGAAATCATCTTATTAAGTAATAATATGGTTATATCGGGATTTCTGTAACTCATTTTTTATTATTCATACTTATTTAAATGTACTAGTGATTGCATCATGATCAAGGGCAGCAAGGCTAAAATGATGCTATTTTATTCTTTTTTTACTATAAATGCAAAAGACAAAGTAATAAAGCATAGCATCATATTAACTTTGCTGTCCTAGATCATTAGATGGAACCAATAGTATGTAAAGAGTATTTCATAACATTCATTTTATTAAGATAAAAACTGAGGTTAGTACTTTTTAAGATTTCTCTTTAAGGCGCCCGTCGTGCAAACTAATAAGTATAACTATTAGAACGATAGTCTGAAAATAAAGAAGGGATCTATTTGAAGATTACAAGAAAGAAAAGTAATAATTCCATATTAGGAAGTAAATCCATAGATATTAAACAATTGCGAAAGGCCTTAGAAATGCAAGCCCCTAGCATATAGGCAACACATCATACATACAAATCAAGTTTCAAAATTAATTTATTATTTACATTTTAGGATAATGATAAAATAAATTTGAGGATGCAATTGTAATGTGTAATGGCATGAAAAATGTAATTAATCTGGTATAAACTCTACAATTACAATCTAAACTCATAGAATAATAAATCAATAACGTATATAATATTTTGTTCCTTCAGATTTAATTTTTAGAATTATTGGGTTGATCTTGAATTTGACATAGTTTGTATTGCATTTAAAGCACAGCACGTAAAAATACTATTAACTAAACTAAAATGCAAATTCCCTCTTTTATTTTCTACTTCTTATCCAAAAGGGTAGGACCTTTCGAATGGAAAATCCTATCTTAGGCTCTAAATTGAAATTGAATTCGATCAAAGTAAACATCCTTTTAAAATAACAAAAACAACAAGAGCGGGAAACTTTTGTTTAAAGCATTTAATTTGTCAACAACTGTTACTTACATCAGGAAAACGTGCGAAAATCGTGTAAAACTGAAACCACGGTCGTGTTTTCAATCCAAAGTCTTTGCAAAAACATAAAATGGAGTGAATGGAACTGGGAACACCAGTGCGTCTTTGGAGGAGAAGAACAAACACAAAAAGATTAAAGCTCTTGCTTCCACCCATTAGCGAAACCCAAAGGATTAAAATTTCCTTAGTTGTTCTGACATATTTTCTACGCAGCGTTTGCTTTTCTTCTTTTCAAAGGGATGATGTCCTTCAACTATATTTTTGTCTGTCTTTTAATGGTGATACCATCAAAGAGATGAGAATTTGCCTTTATATTAAACTGGAGTCGCGCATTTTGACAAAGATAAAAGACCTAATTTCTTATATTATTATTATAACGTTATTTTGGCTTTATTCTATTTTATCATTTTGTTAAAATATATATTTCAGCGGAAAAGACGTTGATACGCTCTTTTATGAATGTTTGAGCACTCACTCTTTCAAATTTATGATAATTAAGTTTTACCAAAAGTAAAGTTGTGTTCATTATCACTTTCTCTCATCTGTACGTTTAAGGTTTTAGGTATGTATTTTATACTAGGTAACCACTACAAAAGCATGAGGAACTTGAAATGTTTAATTAAGCCATCACTTTAGGAAATATTTCTCTTTGAATTGCTTGGAAACTTTGTAATTACTCAGTAATTAATTTTATACAGAAGACAAAATTAGATATGAAAGTTTAATCTGTTGCCAAATACTACTATATTTTAATATAAATGTCAAAAACTTTAAAGAAAGGAAATGTAAATAGGATTTTCACTAAACTAGAAAATTTAATTTATTTAGAAATATTGCGAGCAACTTTGATGTAAGCTACGGTTTTGTTGAGACGTATTAACGGGAGATGAGAACTTTGCTGAAAATATTTGCTTAAAGACTTTACACAATTAACGCTATCTTGCTTACAGTAACCAAATAAAATAATGATATTAAGTAATATCGAATCAATATAATATCTCAAAATTACAGTCAGTTATTTAATAATCGGGAGAGATAAATAAAGGGAAGAGAAGAATGTAATTCACATTAGATGCGGTTTGATTTAGTTAAAAAGAAGGTTTACTTATTAAAGGACTTCTAATGGTGACGAAGATTCTTCAGTGACTCCCAATGTATCCTATATGCTTTTAGGGTTCTACTGGAAGGGCTGACGGATTCCCCACGAAGGTGCAGTGGCGTAACCAGGGGGGGGCCTAGGGGGCTTGAGCCCCCCTCAAAATAAATTGTTTTTGTCAATAATGTTTAGAAACTAAGAAAATTTGCTTTGTAAACGGTAGACCAGATTCCGATGGTCTTAAGGTGCTTGTAGACTTGTACACTTTTCGTATTGCGCAATCTGAAAAATGGCGCAAGTTTGAAAAATGGCGCAAGTTTGATAAAATGGCAAGTTGCGATGTGTGAATACCGCTGCAAGTTCAAAAATTTCGCAATTTTCAAAATTGCACGCCACTTTTCTAGTTGCGTACACTTTTAAAATTGCTATGTGTGAGCAGGTACACTTACTAAAGTTGCGCAATATAAAAATTGACCGACGTGTTGGTTATATAAAGTTGCGCAATATCTATTTTAGTGCAACTTTTATTAATTAAATTTAATACTACGTACGTGACTGTTGTGAAACTGGCGTTCTTCTCATTAGGTGTTTTGCGTTTTAATTAACTGGTTTGTGATTATCATTTTAAAATAATGTTGACTTGTATTATTAAAAATAATAAGAATTATAGGCAAATGGTTAATCTTTAGAATTTCTTTTAAAATGCGCCTTTGCAATTATTGATACCATCTTTTTTAAAAGGCATTAGTGAAGAAAATCTTCTTGGTCAACTTGACGAAATTAATGAACCGGATGTATGTAAGGAATTACTTCTTCTTGAAGCTACAAGATGGAAATATAAATGGTGTCGAGAACAAGAAATTCCTGCTACAGCAATATCTGCTCTACGAGCTTGCAATAAAGATTTATTTCCAAATATTTATATTATGTTACAAATTTTGTGTGTAACACCTGTAACAACTGCAGAGGCTGAAAGAAGTTTTTCTTCACTACGCCGATTAAAAACGTGGTTACGATCTACCACAGCAGAAAATCGTTTAAACGGTCTTGCTTTAATGCATAGCCATTATAATATTATTATCAGTGCTGACGATATCATAAATAGATTTGCAAATTGCGGCAAGCGTCGTTTGGACTTGCTATTCAAATACGAATAATAATAATTACATCAATAACAATCATTATAATGATTTGCGTTCATTTAATACCTATATGTAGTTATAATTAACTAAGTATATTTTTTGTACTGTGTTATGATTTTAGTTTCTTCTTTTGTTAATTAAACGTTTGAAAAATGTATTTTTCGTATTTTATTTTTTACAGTATCAAAATTTACTGCGATTATAAACATTTTATTTTAAATATCAAATGTAAAAACTTTTATTCTACATTGAGCCCCCTTCAAACTCGAGATCTAGTTACGCCACTGCGAAGGTGAGACGATAACTACCACCGCCTGGCGTTATCTCTAGCAAGCGAAAAAGGCAAATAAAAAATATTATTCCTTGTAGAATAATTATTGATAAAAACCTAAAGAAGATATTGTCACAGATGAAATAATACAAAATTAAATTATTCAGCAAGGTTGCACACATATTACCAACCTCGTACAAGCTTGCTGCTATTAATAACCTAGTATACATCTGGCTGACCACCTGCATCCTGCCTACTAGAGAAACAGTTACATTACAGTATCTGCCAATCTTGCATTTACAAATCCTATATAAACGAGGATTTTACTCCAAGAGAACTCTGTTTCCTTTGCCATCACCGTTGAGCCTGGTCTCGGTAAATGACTTTATTCTTACTTTGCTTATAGTATACTTAGCATATCGTCGCCGTTAATTGATACTGTTTTAGCAACTTTACAAGAGCACGGTTTAAATCCTTATAAAAACTTTGTTACAGGTGATATGAAACCAATTCTTTGAAATGTTGTAACTGGTAATGTTGTTAGTTACAACATTTCAGAGAATTCGTCATGTCATCTGTAATAACATTTTTATAAGCATTGAAACCGTGCTATTGTAAACTTACTAAAAATAGTTACGCCAGTATGCATTAACCGCGACGATATGTTTAGAATCTACTATGGCTGACTTGGTGGTTACACGACTGTCCTACTGCTTTTGTATTAGTGTCTAGTCTTTTTATGTTTATTACGAGTATATTGTTAAGTTGAACTTTGTGTTTCTCTACCCTTAACTATGTTCCTAGTCACGACAATCCCCAATCGTGACAATATATATGTTGAATACAATACTACATTGCACTGTATACATACAAAACCGTAAAATTAGCTTTTGTTACACACTAGAATTCTAAACAGAAGTCCCGCATTATTGCTTGTCAAATACAACATTTGAGTAAACATTAAAACGCACAGTAAACTTAAACTTACTTTACGTACAGCTCCCGGCACGGACATCTTATTGAAATTTCATTCAAATTGTTTTCAGCGGTAGTGGGTTTTAATTGCAACGGCTTGATAATTTCAGATAGAAATGATTAAACAATAGTAGGGCGACACCCAAATTGTTGTTGGCATGGTTGAAAGCAAGATAGAAATCCACAATTTGCGAGAAGACTCCCATTTAATTTATGTTAAATTCTTTATCTTGTCATTCTTTTATTTCTAAAGTTTTTTTGGTGCTAAGCTATAGCAGTGAGTAGTAGTTAGAACTTTGTTTATTAATTTAAATTCAAGAAAATTGTTTACAACATTTTAATCCATACTTCGTGCTATAGAACATAAACAACAGTTAATAAGCATCTGAAACCTACTCGCATTATGACGTTCTACATCTTAACTTAATTTAAGATCCCATTCTAAGTACATTATCATTAGATTCCTTAATAAGATCATATGTACATTTTTTATTATTGAAAATGAAATATCAGATAATATAGTTACAAACAACTTACAGGAAATGTATGTGTCAGTAATCATTTTATACTAGTATTCTAGTACCAACTTCAATTATCCTTAGCACCCACAGGTAAAGGCTCGGACAATAAGCAAAAGCCTAATAACCACAAACAACACCGTCCAGACTAAATCTGCTGGAACCGACAACTCGTTCAACTCTGAACTTTTTTAAAAAGACGAAATCCTCGAAGACAGCAATGATTTTCAAGTATAAATCCGTTAGCTGTTTACAAATTTAGTCATTATTGGACGATGCTTAATATCAAAACAAACTCAACTTCACAGGTATCAATGATTCCTATTACGGAAATTATGAAAGTTAACTCGTCGTTGATAAACCCAGAATTTACAAAATTTCGCTAAGTACGATAGTTCTTATAAAGACACTCCAGTTTTAATAGAGGTGATAGTCCAATCAACACAAATTATCGAGTTTGTTTAGCTAAAACGTTTATTCCCTATCTTCAATTTAACCAACACTGTTAAGTCACGCTACTTGACCGTGCTCTCGTACTGTCTGTACTGTACTGTGACAAATCTTGTCATTTTTTTAAGGTATTAGGTGGGGTGATTTGTTAAGTCACACGTTAAATGTGAATTTACCCACTACAAATAATAATTTTAGACTAAATCCTCTATCGTGCTTTTATTACCGAATACTAGAATCATGAAACTCCAGGTTCAACCTAGGCTTATCAGAAATCCCATTAAAAAGCTATAAGATTGTCTTGCAAAACATAAATTACATTTTAAAAGCAACTCGTTCTTTTATAAATCTTTGAGATTCAAAGAAACATTAATCTGATTACATTAATAAATTACATGATATGAATACCTTAAGTTGATTTTTTTAAGTACTGCTGCATGCGGCATCCAAAAACGAAACTTTTTAGATTTTCCGCCAAATTAAATTCAAAACAAAACGGAATAAGTATCCGCAATATTGAGCTCATTACACTTTTAAGATACAATTTATGTACTCTTCACCAGAAAAATTTCATGAAAATTTCAAATTCTCCAGGACTGCAATCAAAAAATATAGAACAACCCCTTTTACAGATAAGGAATTTTATTACATCCACCTAAATTGCAACCTAAACGACCTCTTCCAATCAGTAGTATCATGAACTAACTGTATAAGGGAGATTCTGTAACTTACTTGTGTCCCTTCTTTTATTTTGAGCGTAATAAAACCAATCTAAGATGTAATCGATATATTAAGATTTGACCAGTTCTATTCTTTGATTCTACTTTTTGATCCCAGCTGATGTCATCCCGGTTGACAGACTGTAATAACGCAGGGTATGTATTTGCTGTAAATTACATACAGTCTGTTTTTTGTAAACGATAATATAGGAAATCCAATGGAATTTTATCATTTTTCTCCTAGATTTGTACCCTGGCAAATGTAAGTAGAAATTTAAAAAAGAAATGTAAGTAAAAATCGAAAGAAGAATTCATTTTACGTCAAAAGCATATTAAACTTTATGAAGAAAACCAAAAACTATTTAAAAGAAATACTTAAAAAGCTTATTGATTTACTGTTTTTGGTAATAAGCTATAAGAAAAGCTGGAAGCAGTACGCGGATTGGTGTAGCGGTTAACGCTTCAGATTCCTAATCCGAAATCGCGGGTTCAAGTCCCATCATCCTCGTATTCTTTTAATTGTATTGCTTACTAATTATTATTTTTAGAACATTATTACAATTATTATTAGTTTTTTTTATTATTAGATATTTTTGCTACGGGGATTTATCGTTACTTTTTGTACAATTTTAACTACCTATCAGAAAAGCAAATGAAAAAAGGGCATAAAGCTAATAATCGTTGTAATAAAGTTCTAAAAATAATAGTAAGCAATACCATTAAAAAAAGTATACGAAGACGGGGCTTGAACCCGCGATATCTGATTATGAATATGATGCCTTAACCGCTACACCAACCGGCGTCCAGCTTCCAGCTTTTTTATAGCTTATTACCAAAAGCATTAAATCAATAAGCTTTTTAAGTATTTTTCTAAATACTAAAAATTTGATTTCCTTCATAAAGTTTAATATGGTTTTGACGCAAAATGAATTCTTCTTTTGATTGGTACCAAAATTTCTATTTACATTTGCAAGGGTACAAACTTAGGAGGTAAATGATAAAATTCCATTGGATTTTCTATATTATTGTTTACAAAAAACACACTGTATGCGTAACTTAGATTGAGATTTAGATTACATAACCTTGAGATTAAAATGCATTTGCTCTAGCCTATTACAGTAAAAATGAAATATTACCTGCTAAAGATCATAGAACTCACACCTTTTTTGCTTTTCCTAGTAGGGTGAGAATGGGGTTTCTGAAACCTCCCCCCTCCACTTTCTGCTTTCTGCTAAGGTCAAGCTTCAAGGTTAGATTTTCTGGGACCTCCCCACCACCACTTTCTGCTTCAAGGTCAGGTTTTCTGAAACCTCTCCCCACCACTTCTGCTGGACTTCTCTGGTTTTAAGGTCAAGGTTTTTATTATAAATAAAAATTAAAGAATTTGCATAAACATTTATTAGCAATAAAAATTAAAATAAACATTTATAACATTAACAATAATATTAACCACGTAAACAATTAAATACATATCAATTACTAGGATTAAGATTCTTCATCATGGGCTTCAAACCGTCAGCATCTTTTCACGAAATTTGAGTTCTCTTTCCTTGTTAAATTCCTGTTCAGTCAACCACTTCGTTGGCGTGAACGTTACCCAGTTCGGTTTGTGAGGTTTGTTATGCCAAATATTTCTTTCAGGTTCTCCAATCCATTCATACCATGGTGTATCGCAGAAGCGTTTGAAGAGGACGAAATTACATTTATCGGGCAAAAGGTTAATAGTATGGCGATGTTCCAAGTCATGATCTATACATGCGATTTCTTGCATGTTTATGAATTTACCATCTTCACTTAAATAATGAATTTCTAAAACAGAACAAGAAGAATAACCTTCCTCAGCTTTACTTCGCACAACCACAGTATCCGGAAGTTTAACTCTTTCGATTAATAGTCCCGTATTGTGAGTTGTATCTCGAGAAAACATAATTGCACCATTATTTGCTGTTTCAAGAACCCAATGATGTTGCCACCATTTTGATTGTAACTGAGCAGAAAGAGGCGGAGACTGCTTTTATATCTACATCCTACCACCTTCATTCGAGATCAAACTCCCCACCAGAATGTTTCTGTTCTGAAGGTTGGAAAAAAAATTATGAATTACATCATCACATGCAACCATATGTAGTTTCTCTATTATTAAGCAGTCCTTCCCTTTGGTGTCACTCATGCATAAAGGTATCATTTGTAATGGTGTGGTGAAGATATAAGTGCAATAACACAAAACTTTTCTAAAATATGTTGTTTATTTAAAGGAATATTAATAAAAAAACTCGTATATTATGTAATTTTTATTTATTTTTTTTTATTTCACGCCTACACTACGGGGGAGCCAACAGCTAAGGTCATCTGTCCCCCATCTAACATGCAACACGAATACACACACCCATAGTTTAGGTGGCGGAATTTTCCAATTAGAAAAATCCCGTCGCCCCAAGTAGGATTCGAACCCACGACCCTTGGAACACGAGTGATGCACTGACACCACTCGTCTACCGCCGGCCCTATGTAATTTTTATTATATTATATTGCATACATAATAACATTAAAATACTAGATAATGTATGCATGATAACATTTAAATAGATAATGTATAGTGTACTTTATCAAAAAGCGAACGATGCAGATGTGAGAAAATTGTGTGTCCAAAGAAGCTAAATCTTCAAGACACTTTTCAACCTCGTAAAAGATTGGTTCTATTACAATAAGTTGATACCAATCTTCTAACGGTTCAGTCACATAATGCGGATTTGTTGTTATGGTGTGCGAAATGTCCACGAATGCTCCATTAATTGTGTTCCACTAACTACAAAAGTCACTTCTGAAAGTAATTCATCACGTCTATTGTGAAGATTTCATTCTCAATCGATTTTACAAATCGAGGAAACTGCTGTAGTAACTGCTCTCGCACATCCTTCGTACCTTGCTGTTCCTGCACGTTGTCGTTCATACTTAACTTTTACAGCAGGTGAATTTGAAATTAAACCAATAAATGGTTAGGTACACAATAAGGGACAGTAAAGAAATAACTACAAATAGATCTGAGATTGTTGTTGCTATTATACAGGAGGTAGAGGTGGGATCCGGGATGTGGCAAATGGTAGGATCATGATTAGGGTCAAGAAGTTGCCAATTAGATTCAATAGCGTAATTAGGATAACTATATTTAACTTTGAAAGAAGAAGGTTGAGAATCATTGCGTAGGGATATGGTGTATACGTTAACACCGTGAAGAATATCACTGGTCAATGCATATCTCGTAGGATCTTGAGAAAACACAATAAACCCAGAAACAGATTCCGATGGTTGAACAACATACAGAATAATGTCGTACACCGCACTAAGCACCACCAACAACTTAACAGGTAACACTGGCATTGTATTAGGATCGATTGAGATATAAGCTCTACGTAAGAATAACTTAAAGATCTCCCACTCCAAATGGTAACCTTGAATCATGATACCTCAATTAACCATGAAACTCCCCCCACTAATCAATAAAGGTCTATATAAACTGGATGGTAGTGGTATTAATTAGTTGTGTTATAATGGATTTGTTAAAGAAAGCATTTGAAACTGTAAAGAACGTTCCGATAGAGTTTCAAGATCCGGCTCGAGAATTATCCCGAGATAGTTACGAACACTCCACCATCCTATTTCATGGTTGCATTGGTTAGTAGAAGTTACTGCAATTCTACTAATAATAAAAGATTTTAAGTAATTTTATTTAAAACGCATTTTACTTAGGGCATAAATTACTAGAGAACATTATATAGTTTTCATAAACATAATTTTCAATTCCACTGATGGTTCATACTTAGTCTAATCTCAAAGTTATTGAAGATAACTGATACGTCACCTTTAAAATCAATTATAAGAAATTAAAGTAATAAACAACATTACATATATATTATATTTTTCCTTAAATAGTTTTCATTTTTATAAAAAGAATTGCTTTTCGGAATAGCAGCTATGTTAAATTAAACAAATGTCACTTCATTTTATACTATATACTAAACAGCCCGAACATCATTACAAAATAGAAATTTATGTAATAAGCCACAACCTGGTTGATTCTTTTTTTTTAATTTCAGGTGCCCTATTAGTTATCACTTCAGCTTATTAACAGTAGTTCCTACAAATGTTACCACAGAGAATATCCTAAAGTTAAATTTATTAGAAGGAACTAAATCCGCCATAAAGCAGGTAACAGATGTATAATAGCACGCAGTCTGAGTGTAGGATTTAGAATGTTTTACCGTGAAGTAGTAAATCTTTAACAATATCTAGGATGCTTGCAAATAAGGACGTTTGTTATAAGTAAATGTCTGCTTATTACATATCCAATTGAATATGATTCATTTTTAAGGCAAACCCGAACTGTTCGGCCGCAGGAAACGCGATAACAAAACGGTTGTTAATATTGTCATATTGGTAAGCTATATAATTTATATTAGATGGTTGCATTGCATGATAAATAGATAAGTGTTGTGTATTACGTATGTTATTTAACAGATTTTTATGACTAGATATTGTAATGAATGGGAAAACCCCTGTACACGGACAGCGAACATGCGAGAAGGTTCCTGGCACGTCTACAATGTTCGAGACGGGCGGCGGATTGTTCTAGAGCGTGGACATATGGATATATAACGCGCCGCATAGCAAAAAGTGATTATTATTAGTCAACCAGTAATTTGAATCCGCGCATCGTGAATTAGTAGAATTTGAATAAATGTTAATCATAAATGTTGTATTGTAAATAAATAGTCTGTAAATAATCTAGTTTAAGTTCGTTAACAGTTTATAATGGTAGTGTTTGTAATTAGTGTTAGTAATAATATATCTTTTGTTAATAGACGATTAAATCAGCATTTTTAGTATTATTTAAAAACAACGTTACAGTGTTGTCGGGTGTGGGGTTTAAAATAAATAAATGAAATCACATAATAAATAAAGTGCTGTGAAAATAGTGTTAAAAACAATTCCCAAAGAATAATTCAAAATAGTGACGAAATTATTAAACAAACTCAAAGTGGCGGATCTAAGGAGAGAACTAGAAAAACAAGACCTAGAAACAAATGGAAACAAAAGTGTCTTAATAAATCGGCTAAAAGATTAGTTTCTAGAACATAACCAGAACCCCAAAATTTATCGCTTTGAAATACCTGGGGCCGCAATCCACACTAATGTATTGTTAAGTAAAATGGAAGAGAATTCTAGAAAGTTTATGGAAAAATCCGAAGAAAAATCTAGAATGTTAAAGGAAGAATTACTGGAAAAGTCCGAAGAAAATTCCAGAAAGTCCGAAAAGAATTATAGAAAGCTTAAAGAAGAGTTACTGGAAAACTCTAGGTTGCTTAAAGAAGAATTATTAGAGAAGTCCGCAGAAAGTTCCAGAAGGCTTAAAGAAGAATTGGAAAATGTCAAAGAGTTGGAAGAAAAAGTTTTCGAAGTATTTTTGGAGAATGCCAGCGGGTTAGGACTGTTGGAGGGTAAATTGGCGGAACAAGATACGGTAATAAAAATGGTAGAAGAGAAAATAGCTCAAATGCAACTAGCACTAACAACTAAGGAAGATAACACAACCGAAATGCTAGAAGATACAATGATTCAATTACGGCTTCCTTCAAAGTCTGAGTGGCCGTTTAATGAAGCAAAGAAACTATACTACTTTAACGGGTTATAACTAAACATTTGCGCAATTACTTTTCTTTAAAAATAACTATGATTACAAAACGAGTTGAGTTCAACCAGATTATTTCGAGTAGAGTTTCGAGTCGAGTCGAGCTCACTAGGAAAACTCGGCTCGAGTCCATCACTATTTTTGTTATGATAATTGTGAATGGCCCATTTAATGAATCAAAAAACCTCGAAAACAGTATTTTTGGGTATTCTAGGCACAATGTCTCAAAGTTTGACATGATAAAGCAGTTGGCTAATATAGTCGGATTCTGGAACATAGTTTGTATATAAAGAATATTACTTTGTTCATAGATTTGTTGCGCAGTGCAATTAATAGAATGGGGTTAGAAAGTAAACACAAGCCGAATTTTATCCTCAAATCAGAAATTACTCTCACCGTTGTCAAATAATCAGGACGCAGTAAGGATAACGGCGTGTACTGTATAAATCCGGTTGATATCACGACATCCTGTCCTTTATTTTGATTAAAATTACTCTCGTTTTGTGAAACACGAGCAATGGTGCTTATTAATTAAAAGAACGGGGTTCAAGAATTAAAATGATTCCTTAGATTCCTAGAATTTAAAATAACAACAAGAACATTTTAATAATATGAGATATAATTATCCACGAAGTATATGTTTACCCTTAGCATATAAAACTGTAGGAAGGAACGTTATCGGCGCAATAAGCTTTAAAAGCGACGGATATGACGTCACAGTGGCCGCCATTAGACACCACCTAAAGCTTCTTTTCTTTCAAACTCCCATAAATACGAAGAAAAGAATTAGATTTCATAAGTAAGTATTTTTTTATTTCAAATATTAAATATAAAATTTATATTCTAAGATTCTTTTAAAAATACTATGTTGTAAAATTGCGGTTATGTAGTTTATGTGCGCATTTCGAGACAGTGAGAACCGCCAATGGAACTATTTAATTACAAAACCGGAAACACCTACTACAGTTATCCACTTTTCTTGATTCTTCTCTTAATTTTGGTAAATTTTCTTGGTCAGCTGACGATTTAATATTGTTACATAAATTATTGTGTATAAAAAAGGATTGAAGCCATTTCAAGGCTTGTTTTGACCTTAAACAGATAAGGTGTATGCTAGTGGAGATGTATGCAAAGATTTATTTCCTCACCTGCAGGTTTAATTCCTAAAGTTTTCCTTGAGAGTTAACGTTTTGGTTTTATGATAATTTTGTTGTTTTTCAAGAGTAAAAAATGGGCTTAAATATTTCATTATCGTGTTGTCAAGTAGTTCCTTGGGTACAACTGAGATATAAATGCAAATGTGGAGATGATTTCTTATAGAAGATCCATGGGTTTAAAACACATATTTTTGCGTTTTACCTTGATAATCTGAAATTATGCGATTTGATAGTTTCTTTATGATTTTGTTGTTTTTCAAGAGTAAAAACCCTGTGGGCTTATATATTTCATTATGTTGTTGTCAAGTTGTTCTTTGGACACAACTGAGACATAAAAGTAAATATGAGGATGATTTCTTAAAGAAGATTGATAGGGTTAAAAACACATATTTTTACGTTTTACCTTGATACAACTGACACAACTGAGACATAAAATTAAATATGAGGATGATTTCTTAAAGAAGATTGATGGGGTTAAAAACACATATTTTTACGTTTTACCTTGATAATCTGAAATTATGTGATTTAGTTGTTATTTTGTAGTTTGGATATATAAATTTGTGTAAATATAGTTCTGTAGGGTAGGTTTTTGTAATTGTAGAGAGGTAAAACAAGGATACTAATTATTTAATTCATATATTAAAATATAATTGAATGCATTTGAAATTTTAACCAGTCGACATTTAACAGCCACCTTATTATTGGGTTTTAGTAAGTATTTTATACCATTAGAAAGAGGAATTATTTTCTAACTAATTATACAATTTGTTTAAACAATTAATAATAATTATAAACAATAATATGGTTAAGTAGATTTAGTAACTTTTTTGCACTTGTTTTCCACCAGATATCACTAAAAAATTAACCAATTTTCTCGTTTGTTTTTCAAAACATATAAATACAGGAAGCAATTTAGAGAGCAATGAAGACTCTCTCTTTCTGCAAATTTAGTTATTCCCAGCCATGCGTTTGTGCCCAGAGCATAATTAAAAATTTCAAAAGTTATGTGATGACCTCAAAATTTAAACAAAGTCCAAACGTCAAATTTTTAGGTTATGTTAATGAAACGTCAAAGTGTTTACTATTTGTTAAAGTTTTTGAACTTAATTAATGATTTTAATAATAAACAATTTAATTTAAATAAATAAACAGTAATGTGAATTGATAGTGATTTAATTTATATTTTTGTGAGATAAGATTTTTTCAGGGTTATCAGATTGATAATTTTCATTATAATTTGGATGGAAAATGCAGATTTATCATTGTAGTAATTAAATGGATTTACGTTACGTCTGAAATACAGCTGCTTTTTACAATTTCAATTATATCCAGTAATACAGAATTATTTATGAAGAGAGGTAAATTGTTATTGCATTTCCACCATGTTAATATAAAACCACATGGAAACAGAAAGTTTGCAGTTTGTTACTAAGTTCAGTTGGCAATTTAAAAGGCGCCAAGATTTTGATTATTAGTAAATAATGTAAGATATTGATTTAAATGTTATGTTAGTAATACGAATAATAGAGATATTACTTCTGAAGATAAAAGGAATTAGACTATCCCAGAATTGATTTTTCTTTTATTTAACATATCCAAATGTATTTTTATTTCATTAATTTTTAGTATTTCAATTTTAATTGTGTTTGATTACTTCTTGTGTTTTGTTAAATAAATTTTTTCGGTTAAATATTTTAAAAGTAACTTCTGGTTTATTATTTTGTTTTGTGTGTGTAATTCAATTGTTTTATAAATCCATATTTATTTACTGCCCTATTAAAGCGACCACCATGGCAGAGTCTCAGTTGTAACTAGAGTCTAGATCCACATTAATTAATAATAGCCGGAGCATATTTTTTTATGGTAAAGGTAAGTGATTTATATTTTGTATATGTCTTCACTGTGCTATTACCGAGGTCTATTTAATATGTTTGAACTCACAATTATAAAATCTTTTTAACTACTTTATCAACTTTATTTAACCTTCATACAACAACGCGCACTATGGGGCAGATACATCTAAACTTGCGACAAAAATGCGAAAAATGAACTTTAATATTTATCCACTTTTATGATTTTTCTTAGAAATACTATAATTGTAGTACTTTGTAATATCGGTCACATCTGTAGGGGTTTATTCTTTTGTGTACAGTGAGACGTTGAAGTTACAACTTGCTAAAGCTGTGAAGTGGGTGCGAATTAAACGCCGTTTTTAGTGTTACAATTTTAGTTCTAAGTTTATACGTATTAAACAAAATATATATTGGTAAGTATGTTACATCTCTCTATAATAAGTTGCCGGTTTTTTATAAATGAATTAATATTAATAGACAAATTGACTAATTTTTCATGTTTATTTAAAATTTCGTAAAAATCATTTTCATTTTGAGATACAAAAAAAGTCTACAATAGTTCACGTTTGCTACCTGCATTAAACGATAGCATAATGTTTGTTCTTTCATGTCATGAAAACATTATTTCCACCTTTTTCCACTTTTTGGAATTATTCGATTTTTTCTATGCAGATGTACGAAATGATGACTAGAAGGGAATCAGTGGAGTTGATTTCATTTAAAGGAGAACTAAGAGACAAAACACTAATAGAGTCTGTATACAATTCTACCCTTTCAAAAGTTGAGTACTGTTGTGAATGGCTCACAACTTGCATTCATTGCGTAGATACGGAATGGTACTAGGCAACGAGAATAATAAACAAGTCGAATAAATATCTCATAAAAGTTATTACTTGTGTTTTATTACCTCCTACAAGAGAGGCATATAAGTAGCCCTAACACTACATTGGTGTTGAACCATCGCTACATTTGGTGACCCTACGTTCCTGAAGAAAAATTTAGCAGCATTGGGCTTTGCCTGCTGCCCTGAATTCTCCAGGTGAACAACTGCTAGTTCTCCCTTCATCGTCTGTCATCGGCTACTACTCGACTTCTGTCATCGTGAGATCCTGCTACCTGCTTCGCTTGCGTGACTTGTCGTGGCTGGTTAGAGGTGACCGTTGGAACCGGAACTGGTGCTCCTTCTCATCCGATAAGTTTCAAATTATTTTTACTTACTTATTTAATATTTCAAATGGCGACTGTCAAAGTTCCATTTCCAATTTTTACGAGTAACGATATCGACCTATATTTTATTTTGGTAGAAAGATACTTTACTCGTATGCTGATCAATGATGAGCTCGCCAAATATAACTTATTAACACTAAACTTACCTTTCGACGTTTTAGGAGCTCATCGCGACCTGACCATTAACCCACCTAGACAACGACCATACACTACCTTGAAACGGGCAGTGATAAAATCTGTCCTAAGACCACGAGAATCTCGAATTAATAACCTTTTGGAGACTCTTCAATTCTCTGGTAGTGTCAAAGAACTACTTTTTAACATCCAAAAATTGGCAATTGATCTGGATTTAACTGAGAAATTAACCAAAGATTTTTTAATAGCTAAACTACCATCAGAACTTAAGATTCAATCCTTAAATTTCAATGACTTACCGTTAATATCCTTTGTAGAAAAATTAGATTTAATTTACTCTATGCAACAGGCACCACAACCTTTAACTACTCCTGCATTAGAAGCTAAGCTAGACAATTAGACGACTAATCTTACTACCATTTCCAATGAGCTTTCTACCATGAACAAGCGACAATCCCCTGTAACTCCCACAATCTCTCCTAACCCCCAAAATTCTAAGCATTTCAATAAACGCCGTTCCATGACTTCGGGCAATGCCAATTCCCAATTGCAACCGTGCTATTATCACAGACGCTTTCAAAATAATGCACGTAATTGTACGGGAAATTGTTCATACCAAACAAAAAACTAACTTCGCACTCTTCTGGCCTCCAGTGAGGGCCATGCAGGGTTAATTCAATCCCTCCAACTTCTCCTTTACCAATCACTTATTCTTCAATCTTTTTACAGGACCTAACCTACAAAATTAATTTTGTGGTTGACACTGGTGCTGATTATTCCATTTTACCCACACACGTTGCAGTTTCCTGTAACCAAACCATCACGCCTGCCAACCTTTCATTTATGGCCGTGAACAACACGTCAATTCCTGTGACAGGTATTGTAACTTTGAGGTTACATTTCCCGATTCCTGGCCTACAGCCATGCCCCTGGAAATTTTATGTCGCTGACATATCTACAGCCATTCTAGGCCTGGATTTTTTACACCAGCACAACCTAACCATTGACTGCTTTTCTCGACGAGTCATTTGCAAGACAGATGTCAAGCTCGCCCGAACCCGCAGCCAAGGTTGTCAATTTCCAGCTCCAACAGTGAATCCTCTCACTGACTGCTCTTCTCAGCGGGTCATTTGCACAGCAGAATGGTACTAGGTAACGAGAATAATAAACAAGTCGAATAAATATCTCATAAAAGTTATTACTTGTGTTTTATTACCTCTTACAAGAGAGACATATAAGTAGCCCTAACACTACATTGGTGTTAAACCATCGCTACAGTACCAAGGAGTATCTGATGGAAAAATATTAAATGATCTTAAAAATATCACTTACACCTTTTTGAATTTCTTTAAACAAAAGTACAAAGAATGCCACTATATAAAACTAAGATTTTTAGAAAAATACTCCTAGCGGTTAGTTGAAATGTTTTTATTGCCAGATAATGAAGAGAGTCCTTAAGATAATCTTACTTCACCTTCTTCTCACAGATCTTTTGCAGATATTGCTCGAAATGCTACCCTTCTCTTGGGCTTATTATCAGAAGAAGCACTAGATGCTAGATTTAAAGATGTTAAAGCTTTTCGTGAAAGACATTCATTGAAAATTATTAGAACGGTAACCATCAGAGACTTGACACATAATGTACTCTTCTGATACTGTATCTTCGGATCTAATCTGCACAGACTTACGACCAATTCCTCGAAAGAAAACAATTCGCGATACGAATGACGATATCCAGAAATTGTTGAAAGAACCAAATATGGGATCAAGGAAATGAGTTCTGATGAAGATGATGGTTCACAAAACGAAGATGAAGAAGAAGATATAAATTAAGATGAAGAGTTTCTATGGAATTAGTTAGTTTACCATTTTTTTAACTTTGATAATATATATTGAAACTTTAAATTTCGGTTTTTGATGAAAAAGTCAAACAGAATACGCCAATGAAGACGAAGAAATTTGACATTAGCTTATAGGATTAGTGTTAGCGATAGGTTTTGTTATGTTATGTTAAGTAGGTTATAATTATGATTTGCTAGTAGGGATTGACTCTATTGACAACATTCCCATCAGTTTAGAATTAGTCTTCGGAGACTAAAATTGTTTTAACTATTGGATATAGTATGTATTTGTTCTGTACATATTTCAAAAAAATATCTTCTATTGTTTAAACCTTCCTGAAAATGTTTGAAAATCTAAGTAAAACGGTACTTTCAATCTCCTTAAGTAGTAGGTAGGTACTATAAGAATGAATCATTTCCGTGTAGATCCATATAGCTATTTTCAGTTTATTTTCAATTTTATATTTACAAAGGTTTGTTCTTTTCGTTCATAGAAATCGCCTTGCAACTATCTAAAACTTTTAAAATAAAATAAACTGATAACGGCTTATTATCACCAAAATATTCAAGTAACGTAATTAGTCATCTTGTTACCAGATAAATAATTTCATTAAATATTGATATACACAATTAATAAACTAAACAACATAAATACTGTAAGTAATGACTGCAGAGACGAGAAAGATTTGCTGATAAACCTGTGCAATATGTTGGACCATTGGCGTACCAGTAATTTTGTCTAAGGCTACTTCCAGTTACAATAATGTTTTTTATGTGATTTAGATGGAATAAAATAGTATTTTAAACACGGCTTCTTTATCGCTCGTCTTTAGATTTTTAACATAAATTACATAGCGGCGAATTTTTACCTTCATCTAATTACTTTCTTTTTTACGAACTTGTATATGTACTAAATAAATATCTCATTACTAAGTACTAAATTGTAAATAGCGAAACGAAACAAAATTTCTGATTTTATATACCGTATTTACTCGAAAATAAGACCCCCTTTTTTTCCTAGATTTTTGCTCTAAAATGTGGGAGGGTCTTATATTCGACTCGGGTCTTATAATCGAGTATAAAAAGATATATTCAATAAAATGTGAAAAAAATGAGTGTAACTGAGTAATGTTTACTAGTATTTATAATAAAAATTGTATTACAATAGAATAACATCTAAAATAGCGTTCTGTTGTTTAATAATATAACATCTCGCCAGGTTGTCTGCATTTTAACCGATATTGATGCCTGTAAACCTATGACGCCATTGTGAAACCCGCGATAAGCAAAGTTTATTGACTGCAACTACTACAGTAATTACGAAAATTATGAAATCATATACAATTATTGTTAGCTTAGCACCTAGTCAGAATGGCCGTTGTCGTCATCACCTTCTGTAAGATCGTTATTAACCTTTACAATATATTTTTTTATAACAATGGTTTTACAAATTAAGCTTGACAACTGACAGAGTCGATATTAGTGAAAAAACCCAGTGATGGTGAAAACATTTCTAAGAAATTCAATTAAGCCTTTCATAGTACCGTCCGAAGAATTGTAATCTCTTAAGTACCTACCTAACTATTAACAATAATAGCACCTTAATCTTTGCAGTCAGTGTGCAAAATCTTATTATCTATTGGAGTGACATCTGACCACTTTTTGAATAAACTTCCTACAATTTTAGAAGTTTTCCTGGAATTCAGGTAAACTGCTTCCACAAAGGCTTTGTTTTCGCAAAGAGATAAAGGGTAGAATTTTTCCATGAACATAACTAACGGAATTTGTTAACAAAATAAAACTGAAAAATGTTCAATCTCTTATATTACTTATATTTTTAGGAGTCCAATATTCGCATACAAAAGCTTTTTTTTTAATTTGCTCCAAAATATAGGGTGGTCTTATAATCGAGGGGGTCTTATTTTCGAGTAAATACGGTATCTCAAGAAATCTAAAATGACGTGTTAGACTGAGGTCACCCATAATTTCCAACACTATCTAGATTCTACAAGATAATACATGTACGAGCACGGCAGTATGGGATTATTTACCGATAGCAAGGAATATTTAGGTTTTCTGAGCAGCACAAAATAATTTTACAAGTGTTGCAGTCGACATCGGCACGTAGCGCAGCGCGTTGGATCAAATTTCGTATATTAGTTTCTACATTTGCCCCTGTATTTCTGTAGTTTATGTTTTAGTGAATTAGTTTTGTTAAGTTGCAGTTAGGAAAGACTATTTTTTCCTTTTGTTATTAATTTGAATTCGAATAAGTTGTTCAAGATGGCTAGTTCGCGTCAAGAGTTACGTAGGTATTTTTACAATTGTAAACGATGAAGAGGTGTTCTGTAACGTTTGCTCAAAGAATATTTGGTGTCATCAGAAACAAAGCATTGATAGGCACTGTAAGACCAAATCGCATTTGGACAAAATAGGTAACCAGCCAGATGACTTTAATGAAGAGTTATGCGAAGCCTCTCTAGCAGCAAACATACCGCTAGAAAAGTTACGGAACCCGATATTTAAGAGATTGAAAAACGCACACATAGGACAATTCCAGATCCATCAACTCTGCGAAAGTCCTATGTATCTAAAACGTACAATAAAACAATGCAAATCATTAAACAAAATATATCAGAACATTATATCTGGTTAAGTACCGATGAAATCACCGACATCATGGGAAGATGTGTAACCAATGTTGTTATTGGCATTCTACATCCCTGATACCATATAGACCATATTTAATAGCCACTCGATTTAGCCAACAAATTAATGCAGAGACGGTAGTCTGGTAAATAATAATGCATTGGACAATATTTTCGTGCACCCAAATTGCACCCCAAGTTTCAAAGGGTTCTTTTATTTATTACTGATGCTGCTCCGTACATGCAGATGAAAGTTTTATATCCTACTATGATTCATGTAACGTGCTTAGCTCATGGTCTTCATCGTATTTGTGAGTACATCAGATCTCAGTTTACAAACGTTGATAAACTTATTAGTAGTATGAAAAAAATATGTTTGAAAGCTCCATCGAGAATTACTATTTATAGACAAATGTATCCTTCACTTCCTCTGCCTCCCCAGCCTGTTATTACACGTTGGGGAACATGGCTGGAAGCATGTTTCTTCTATGCTAAACGTTTCGTAGAAATAAAAAACATAGCTTTAGCATTCCCTGAAGATGCTCAAAGTATTGCAGACTGCAAAGAAGTTCTTGCAAACCCAAATCTACAAAATGAACTTTTATTCATTCAACAACATTTCGAAGATATTTCTGTTACTATCACGATGTTGGAAAAGCAGAATGTTCTGCTGGTGCAAAATGTAACTTCAATAACAAATTTTATCTCTAAATTAAAATCGCTTCCAGGGGAATTTGGTAGTGCACTTGCAGTAAAAGTAGATGCAGTTATTAATAAAAATCCAGATATACCACTTTTGCAACACTTTTGTAATGGTACATGTCCACCTGATGTATTTATTAAGTATGGTCATCTTATTTCCAACTTTGCATTAGCTCCGCTAACTAGTTGTGACGTAGAGAGAACGTTTTCCCGATATAAAGAAATTGGAACCCCACGTTGTAGTAATTTAACAAAGGAAAATATAGAAAAGATTGTAATAGCGAACGTTAATAGTCCGTTTGTGTTTGGGTTTACAGACTAGATCGTTTTCTATTTTCTCGTAAACACTTAAATCTAGGTTCAGTTAATTAATAGTGAAATTGAACTTAATTGTGTTACAGACAAATTAATAATAAATGCTGTTTGTAAAAATTGTTGCAACCAGCCAAAGTGTTATACTGTTATATAAAAATTCCACGCCACTGTCTTGAATTTATTATCTGCGGTAGTTAATATGAGAATATTTAAAACAAACACGTACTGTAGTGGACCAACTGGTAAGCAATGCTCTTTTTTATAAATTAAATTAACATGAGCATATAAAATTGTTTGGACGATTAGCTGAAAGTATCATTTCTTGATATTTGCCACTTTATTAACGAAACAAAATTAGGGCTGTACAAAACTTCTAATTTGAATTATTGTTTACATGTGTTTATCCCATTAATAAATAAATTGCTGCTTTGGACACACATTGCATTATTTTACATGAATTTCCTTATCAGCTTTTAATTCTCGTCTTTGGTAATGAGCAAGGGCAACCACATGGTTGCTGAATGGGTAGTTAAGCGCACAATTTCGTGTAGTCGCATGTATACCTAACCGTACCGTAACCTACCGTAATTTTATACCTATACATTCGACTACACGAAATTTTGCAATTAACTACCCATTCAGCACCCAGTTGGTTGGGCTTGGTAATGAGTAAAGGCCATCTAATATGTAAGAAAATCTATACATATTTCCACAATATGCTCCAATTAGAGAAATATTTAAATTTCTAAAGCACGTTTAAAGCAGGTATCAATATAAATATATAATAATTACATAAAGTTTTAGTATCCATCTGTATTTATTACAGTAATAGTTAATTATTAACCTCATAAATAATAAAGATCTTGAAAATGGTGATGGTCTTAGGAGTTGCGTATTTATGTCGCAACTCGCAAGTTTCGACGTATCGGCCCCACAGTGCAACGGTATAAATATTATTACCGCTGTCCCTCTCCTCATATATTATAGCAATATACATATAAGCAGTATGTGCTAACAGTGGCGCATAGAGGGGTGCTGCTTCGGGATGCCACCCCTGGAATTATTAAGTACCCGCTGGAAAATATGTTTATTTCATACCCGTTCATAATTTGACGTTTTTCGGATCATTTATAGTACGAAAAATGCATCTTTAAAGTACTAGGACTTTAAAGTAAAATATTAAAGTCCTAGTACTTTAAAGTAAAATATTAAAGTCCTATTTTACTTTAAAGTACTAGTACTTTAAAGTAAAATATTAAAGTCCTAGTACGTTAAAATTTTACGTCAATTGTTTCTATGGTAACGAATTTAATTTATTATATAGAAATTACTCAACGCGCACTTTAATTATTACAGATTACTTAGAAATCTCAAATTTTTGATTCGTACTAATTCAATACGGTAACAGTCCAGTATGAAATAAAGTTTTGTATTTACTTCGAACGAAAAGTGTCTTTAAAGTATTCACAAGTAATTTCAGCCTCGGCTAAACGCCTCGGCCGAAAACAACTTATTCATACTTTAAAGATTCACTTTTCGTTCTTGTTAAATAAATAACTATTATTGCATAGCTTCTTCACTATGTCGTATCGCTTTTTGTTTTATTCTAATTTTATATTACACATGAATGTTGCCACCTTTTTTCAATCCGTCTGATCCATCCTGAGGAATCACCCGATCGCCGATCTGACCCGACTACCGAAGCGATTTGTCGTTAGTATCTATACTTTTTGTTATTTTGTTATGTTCCTACTTTCAAAAGTTTTCTCTAGTTGTGTAGATAAACTCAATGTTGAGAATAAATTTGGCAATTTCTGTTTATTTAAATTATGTAATACCACTATCTCTTAATGATTGCTAATAGCCACTTTTAATTATTATATTTGTGTATTCAAAGTATTTCACATAGATTACTTCTGTTAAATTATTTAATTATCAAATTAATGTGAAATCAACAAATTATCACATGGTTAAGCTATAGAATGAGTTGACAACATGTACAGTGTAAAAAGAAGAATTTAATTGAGATTTATAATAATCCTAATTCAAATATCACAATCTATTTTTAGTTTTATTGAAGCTTTGTAGAGCTGTCGTTTCCGACACATTACGCCGCGGTTTATGAAGGGTAATCTTCGGAAGCTTTGGCCAAAAGGAGGCGATGTCCACGAGACATCCATTAAAGTCTATGGACCGGATTGTCATGTGGAGGTATCAATCGAAACTTTATGTTATATCAAAGTGGGTCAATAGGCAGACACTCACTTAAATTCTTAAAATAACATAGAGAACTATGGAAAATGCGTTAAAGTCTATGAACATTGATTTATGAGGGTTTATTTACTTAATCTAACCAATCTTATCCAACTTCCGATATGATCCAAGTCTGACCGGTACTGTACTTGTAGCTTTTTAATCTTGGGCAAGTTTGAACTGACCAATCGTGTAATAGACTAAAGAATAGGCCAAGAGCATTAAGACGGACATATGCGTATCCCCACCTGTCGTTCACAGACTTTAATGTGTTTTACCTATTGGGATTCAGTGGCTTATTGACTTTAATGGATTTCCCATAGACCTTATGCTAAACTTTCACACTCCATAACTTTTTCTCCTAGCTGCTTGGTAGCTTGACCCCTATGACCCCTGGCGTGAGGTCCCGAAAACGAAACTTCAGTGGAAGTTTTGTAAATTATGAGATTGTGTCATGCACATTCATTCAGAGTTGTACGAACTTTAAAAGCCTAGAAGAATAAGGGTAGCAAATACATATATGCAAAAAAAGACATTCTTCATTTGTCGAACGGGACACCCTGGATTTCTGTTATTGTTCTATCATTCTTGTGAAGTTAAGACTTGGTATAACCAGAATGTATACAATACCTACATTTCCCAAAGCTTTATCAATTGCAAATGTAAGACAGTTGAGGATGTCTTTCGCTTTCGATTACTTTATGGAATATTTTTGCACATACGTAAAATCAGATTTCCGTTAAGTGTTTTTAAAGTATATTTTTAATTTCTTCCTTATTTGTTATATAATATGATACGATTTGTTTTGTCTTTATTATTATTTTTATCTTATTATTCAGCAGTCTGTTATTTAAAGATAATTTGCTATCGACTGACAAGCATTTATAAATTCAAGCAACAATCTTTTTAATTCATTATCATCAGTCATTATATAGTGAACGTTTGGTTGATTTTTTATTATTCGTGCTTCTAAGGTTTGTTTAAAACTTGTTAAAAAAGCAGAGACAGTAGTAAAATCAATTAAATAAAAGTTTGAATGCTGTACAGATTGTATCGTTTGATAGTTAAAGTTCTACGTAACTGTAATCTTTATTAAGAATATTTTACTTTAATGTTTAACTTCCTAAGTACGAGAACATACTGTAAAGTAATAAAGAGCTATAACTATCTAATGCACACACCCTGTTTGTAACTGCAACCATAAAGAGAATACATTTAAAAAGTTATAGCCGATTGTCTATTAAAGTATTTTAGATTACTTAAATAATACGGAAAATTTTAAAAATTATAAATTAAATGACCTATCTAAAATTATATTCAATGTTTTCATATTCACAAAAACAACAATAATATCAAGATATTTTTTCCATAGTCACTATGAAGCAATTACTCATAATTTCTACAATATTCTATGCCTGTTTAGCAGAAGAATCCCAAATACTAAAAGAATTTTCAACAGGATATGATAAGTTCTCATCTAATGTCTACAAGGTAACCTCATTATTGGTATTTCCAATCACAACATTTATCTAATTATGTTTTATTTTAATTTCAGGAACTCTTGAAGAGCAATTCAGGCAACATTATAGTCTGTCCTTTATCAGTAGATACCGTTCTCGCTCTCGCACATGCTGGTGCACAAGGTCAGACAGCTAAGGAACTGACAACTGCCTTACACCTGCCTGAAAATTCTGAAAAAGTCCACGAAATCTTTAAGACTCTTTCAACAAACATTCAAAGCACTGATAAATACACTCTTAGCAGTGCTAACAAAGTCTATGTTAAGAATGATTTCCAAATAAGCGATCAATTTAAGAACACAGCTGTTAATGTTTTTGATGCCGAAATACAAAATATCGACTTTACCAAGAATGTAGCAGCCGCAGATAAAATTAACCAATGGGTGGAAGATAAGACGCACAATAAAATTAAGAATCTAATAAGTCCAAGCTTGTTAAATGAAGACACTCGTGCGGTACTTGTTAATGCTATATACTTTCATGGAAAGTGGGTTCATGAATTCAAAAATTCCAGTACCTTTAAATATCCTTACCATCTAAACAGTAAAAACCAAGTTCAGACTGATTTGATGGCCTTAACTGATTATTATGAATATTATGAAAATTCTGAAGTAAAGGTTTTAAAAATGGATTATGAAGGAAAAGATATTTCAATGCATATCGTTCTACCTCATGATATAGAAGGTTTGGCTGCTATAGAAGACAAACTGGACGAGGTGTTGGCTCCTCCTAAGTATAACTTTGAAAAGGTTAATGTGTGGCTCCCAAGATTTAAAATTGAAAGTGAAATAAAATTCAAACCTATATTGCAAACCGTAAGTATAAATTTGATTTAAATCTGCCCAAAAATATTTAATTATTTAAAAGTATCTAGAAGTATAGGAACTACTGATGTGGTATTTTTTTGAAACCTTACAGCTTGGAGTTAAGAGTGCTTTTGAAGACTACGCTAATTTCCATGGCGTTGGAGCTGAACAAGAGGATTTGAAAATTACTGAAGTAGTCCAAAAAGCTTTTATCGAGGTAGAAGAAACAGGAACAACAGCTGCAGCTGCAACTGGTTGTAAGTTCAAAATAAAAGGTTCTATTTGCGTATAGTTTGAAATTGCCATATCGTTGTATGTACTGTATGAATCGTTCTGAATTCTTTGTGTTATGTGTTAGAAAAGTAAAGAGATATGTTAAACAAGTGTATTGTAAATTGATAAGAGAGATATGCATTTGATCAAGTTTAAATAAACAGATGGTATGATAATTAGGTATTTAGGCATTAGGTATTATTTAGCTTACATACATACTTAATCAGATTGTTTTGTTTATTAATTAATTTGTACCAAAAGTACATGTTCTCAAACTCATTGATACATATTTTTACAGTGACCCATTCAGCAGTCGCGTCTAGGCCATACCCTGAGGAACAACCCAAAACCTTCCATTGTGATCATCCGTTCTTATTCTATCTGCGTTTGAATAAATTAGGAATTAACATCTTTGTAGGAAGATACACATCTCCACCATCTTAGGGTTTTTCTGCAATGTCTGGTTCTGTCTTGTAATAAAAAGTTGAAGAATTGTAGTATAATCTCATTTATTACACTAATCCTTTTTAAACCATTAATTTTTATTGTGATTCAGAGTAGATTTTCTTTTTTTTTAATGTAAACAGTTACAAGCAGCGGCTCATAAATTGCGGTAGAATCGGTAATTTACCTCAACAGTAAACAATTGATTTGTACCTCAGACTGTATGAGATTACTTCATATTTATCAAAATTCATATGTGAATTGAAAATTCTTAAGATTTCAATTCATCACATAAGACTTTAAAAATCTAATATTATTTAGTTGCTAAAATTCCCACAAACGATATTCAAACTTAAATAGGTGTAAACTCCGCCGATACAAATTCGTAAGATTTTCGAAGAAAACTAGGTACACCATTAATTTTCTTGGCGTTAAGTTAACCCAAACTATTACACGGAAAACGTCAGTTGATGACAACAACATTAAATACGATACAATACGACAGAAAAACTCATTTTACGCCAAACCAAAGAAATAGAGAATTCCCGTCAGGAATTTCACTGACCAAAAACGAAAGAACTTATAACCAGTGGCGTAACTATCATGTGTCAGTTCGGGGCAAAGCACGGGGCCCGACGACTTTGGGGGGCCCATTCTGATACCTGAAAAGGCTAGAAGAAGAGACTTTTAAAATAAAAAATGAGTATTTGTTGTACCGAAGTATTTGTTGATAAGTTGATATATTTATTATTTATCATTCCTGTATAAGAGTAGTTGTTTTAATGATTTATTTTTAATCTTGTTTTTACTTTTATTTTTGTGTTCCTGGATTACTGACTGAGTTATGTTTCTTATTCTTAGGATGAATTTCACACAATCTAGCGAATAGAAAGTCATACTATATGATTTTATTTGTTAAATCGTAAGCTAGCATAATTTAGTTACTAACCGAGACCTTTTGGTTACCAGACACCGTGAAACTGATCCTCATTAATTAAGCTAGTTAGTTAAACAATTAAAGACAGTTAAACAAATATCTATTCGTTCGCTCTGTCACAATCAACAGAATAACAACGTAATATTTTTCTTTTCCCCTTTACGTAAGTCGTTTACTATTTTGACGAGACAACTGCAACCGAAAATAAAATATGCAAGGTACTGCAAGGTATTTTTATGCGGAGAAATCCGTTATTAGCCAGCCTTGGTGGATTAGTGGTTTGCGTGGTTGCTTCATAATCCAAGGGTCGCAGGTTCACTCACCGGCAGAGCTGATAATTTTTCATAGCGGAGGAAAATTAAAAACATGCCTTCTCGGATAGGAAGTCAAACTCTAGGTCCCGTGTCAATGGAATGTTTGGCACGATAAAAATCTCTACTGGAGGTGATGTTATGCATACATGAATACCGGTATGGGTGGAATTGATTCTCGCCACAGACCAAGTCTGATGGGGAGGCAAAGATTCACAATCGCTAATTAACTGTTTACTACCATGGATTAAATTGTTTCAACAAACGCATCTATGGCAACTAACATCCGGTTAAAGTTAATCAGCGATTGTAAATATCGCTGTTATTAGGGTAGTAAATTACATACAGTGCTATTTATTTACTATGCAATGTATGTAAGTCGTATAAAAGAGCATGCTGTATACTTCGTTGCCTATGTGTGAATAGTTAATTTACTTGATTATTTTCAAACGCAACATAGGATAAATTGTACATATTGCAATTTAATTTAATAGTGTTGTATATACAAAAAAGGCATGCTTCATTTGTCGAACGAGACACCCTGTATTTCTAGTGTTGTTCTACTAATTACTTATGTAATTCAAACTAAGTGTACCTAGTGTATACATTGGGTGATATGAATAGAAACGAAGTACTTGCTAATACTACAAGTATTAGTACTTACTACGGAGTATTTACTTCGATACCGAAGAAGGTAATAAAATGCAAAGTAAATACTTCTATTTTCCGGAAGTTATTACAGAGAATAGCATTCTTGTGAAAACCATCGAAGTGTTTACTACAACACGAAGTGTACCTACTTTGCCTAATAGATACTACAATTTTAACAATTGCCGTGTTTACTTCAACATTCACTTCATTTACTTCAACTACGGTTGCAAAATTTTTGAAAATGATCCAAGTACTTACGCAATAAAAAAAATTACACTTAAATTTATCAAAAATACATAACTACTTTTCGTTAGGTTTAACAGAAAAAAAGGTGTTGTGGCTATCTAATCAATTTCTGGAACCATCTAATGAAACCAAAAGTAATGCACTGTCATATACAGCAAATAGAAATGTTTTAATGAGCTTATTAGATATGAAGTTCATCAAAGTTTATATAAATAAGTACTTATTATGTACGCATTCAAGGGTGTTTCAGGTAAAGTGTCGCTATTTTCGGACACAAATAATCTAACGAGTTTTAGAACTAGATCAATAACAAAAACTTTAATAAAAAATTGAACAAAAAGACATTTATAAATTTTTAAATATACTGAAATAGTACGTTTTTGGACACAATCAGCAAGTTGTTTCAATATTATTATTACATCAGCCAGAAAAGCCAAGCTAATGCAACTACATCGTGAGTTACTTTTACTAGTCTACTAGGTTGATTTAACTATATGAGCTTCATTTCTAACTGTTTCATTTCGTATATCTAACTATACTATTAAGACTATTTTAACTATATGCAAGGCTGAAACAACCTAACACGGTATGGTAAATTTAACTATTTACCGGTTGCTTCTACCATATGGGAGTGTGATTGATTTAACCTTATTGGGTAAATTTAACCAAACACATTTTACTAAAATCGTATAGTTCGTGTTACCCATAAGTATTGTTGTCACTTTTTGTACCATATTTTCGGGTTGCTGCAACTCATTTTTGGTTAATTTAACCTGAATATTTTTTTCAGTGTACTAAAATTGATTACATTAATTGTTCTCAATTAGCACTGGATCTCGGTACACAATTGTCGTGCACTTCCAGGATTTCACGCATTTACCGGCTGCGACTACACTGCTGCTTTTTACAGAAAAGGCAAGATTCAACCGTTTGATTATTTAGAAAAAATGGGAAGCTTCAACTTATATTTCAGTCATTAACAGACCCTAACTATTAAATACATGCCAAACATTCATGTCAAATTTCTATTATAAAGAGACTCTGTTTTATGTACTCTTTTCTTATTCTTAAATGTCGATTTTTCTTCTAATAATTATGTTTGTATATTACGTTACATGCAATATATATTTTTTTACTTTAACATTGACAACCCTTCCTTGAAAACCATTAAATTAATCTTAAACATAACTAATACTTAAAGTAGCAGTAGATTTGCGGCACCTTAAAAAAACGGTCTGCCAAGCTTTGCTCAGGCTGACATAACTTTTTGTTTTTTGCAAGGTTTAACCTTCAATTTAAAAAAAGAAGCAAGTGTATGTTCGATGACGGACGTCAGACGTTGCAAAACCGCCCCTTCGGGGTGGTCTGCCGGGCGCTTCTGCCAGGATCAGTGTTGCCAGATTGGGCGATTTATCGCAAATTGGGCGATTTTCAATCGTTAATTGCTCTTCCATTTTTACAAAAATCGCAAACCGCAAATTGGGCGATTTTAATCTTTTTCATACGCAAATTGGGCGATTTTAATCTTTTTCGTATTGTATATTTGGCGACTTTTGTCTATTCTAAGCCAAATTTCTAAGCAGCAACATCAATTTTAGTTTGCTCAACGTTGTACGGTTCACGGCATGACATGACAACACTGCCGGAGCACAGGCCCAAGAAGCAAGGCGGCAAATGTCAATCACGTCTGTCAATTGTCAAATGCTAACAAAACACGCTACACGCTGGTTATTACTTATTACCAATATTACCTTATGATTTACGGTTAATATTGTTAGGTATTTTATTCGTATAAAGTATGGGAAAATGGGCCAAGTATTCCAAGAACCACCATAAAAAGGATTGGGAATTGGAAGCTATATTTAAAGGTAGGCAAACAAGTCAATAATTTAGTTTTATTATATTTTTTATTCTCTTGTGCTTGACTTGTGGTGGTGGTGTTATAATTAGCATGGTTAACAAGCAACAATGGATCAAGTTACTGTAAAGTTTGTTGTGTAGATCTACGTTCGCATAGAACAGATTTAATACGACATGCCAAGACGGAGAAGCATAAATCGAAAGCATCTAAAATAGCCCCTAATCAACTGACTCTGTCGAAAGTGGGTTAGTATATTACAATTTCTAAACATTCTTGTATGTTTACTAACTTTCTTGTTTCATTTGAAGGTTTGTGTGTAACCAACAATTCTATGAAGAAAAAAGAAATTATTTTGGCAGCTTATATAGCTACTCATTCCTCTGTGAACAGTGTTGATCACTTATCAGATATACTAAATGAATTTTCGCAAAAGGACGCCCCATCAACTTCAAGGACGCAAAGAAATGAAGCTATGTTTAACATCCATAGATCGAAGTGTTCAGCGCTGATTAAAAACGTGATTGCACCATCTATACTAGAGGATTTAATTACTGATTTGGGAGATTCTCCGTTTTCTATTATTGTGGATGAGTCCACAGACGTAAGCACAGAAAAGTTATTGTGTATTAATATTAGGTATTACTCTGTTAAAAAGAACGATATTGTGATTCATTTTTTAACGTTTATAACAGTTACTACTACTACCGCTGCAGATCTATACGAGGCCATTTCTAGTTTTTTCTTAAAAAATAAAATTAACATAAAGAATTTAATAGGAGTTGCAACCGATGGGGCATCCAATATGTGTGGGGAGCACAACTCTTTATATACCCTTCTAAAGAAAAACACACAGTTAGATAATTTAATCCTCATTAAGTGTATATGTCACAGCCTTCACCTTTGCTGTTCAAAAGCATCAGAAATTTTCTCTGATGAAACCGATTTTCTTCTAAAAGAAACATATAATTGGTTTAAGCACAGCACTGTCAGATTAAGTAAATATCGCGAAATATATAATTTGATAAATACAGATAAGAAATTTACTAAATTTGTGCAGTTATCAAATACACGTTGGTTGTCACGACACAAGGCGGTTGAAAAAATTTTGAATAATTATCTGGAATTGGAAACATTTTTTAATATAAATGCTGATAAAGAAAGGTGCCATACGGCTAAATTATTGAGGGATGCATTTCATAATAAAAAAAATAAACTCATACTAATATTTTTACATCCCATTTTAAAACAAGTACATAAGTTGAATTTGTATTTTCAAAAATCAAATATCGATTATTATCAAGCATTTACGGAGATTAATGGGACAATATGGACATTCGCAAGACAAATATTAAAACCATCTTTAATCGAACATTTAGATAACAATCTTGAGAAGTTACAGAACTCAATGTTATTTCCCCAAAATTATATGAAACCAGAAAACTGCGATTTAGGCTTCCAGTTTCAAAATGAGTTACAAAGTTTTAGTAATTTACCAGTTGACGAGATAAATGAAACTAGAAATAAATGTGTAGAGTTTTTAAAAATCCTCATCCGAGAACTTGTTAAACGAATGCCTCAGCATTTAAATGTATTTGCACAAGTGAAGAATATTTATCCAAAAGTAATTTTAAATGCTATAAGACCAAAATTTAATGAACTACCAACTAGTTTTATGAGAGATCAAAATTTGTGTGACTTGGAAATTCAGTATAGGCAGCTAATGAGCGTGCAGTGGGACGACGTGTTTCAGGGAGAAATTCCAGAAGATGCGATACTGTTCTGGAAAAAAGCTATAACTTTAAAAAATGCTGGTGGTGATTTGATGTTCAAGGAATTATCTTTATTTGCGTTCACGCTGTTGAGTCTGCCTGCATCAAATGCCACCGTTGAGCGTAGCTTCTCCCTCATGAATATAATAAAAAGTAAACTGCGTAACAGAATGTTACTAAATATGCTAAATGCAATAATGACTGTTAGATGTAACTTTTACGTTAATAACATTTGTTGTAAGAACTTCATACCGACACAGTCTATGTTGTCAAGATTCAATTCCAAAATGTACTCTGAAACAGATGAGTTATGGGAGGAAAATGCTATTAATGCTAACGAAATACTTGATAATGTTTTTAATTAATGTTTATGTACACTTAATAATGAATAAAAAATATGTTTACATAAAAAACTTTTATTCCTTTAGTGTTTAATCATAAATCGTTTATTATAGGAGTTGGATTTAACAGGAAATTTTGTAATTTGTGTATATTCCTTTAGGGTTTTAAAATTTACATTATTGGCGCTTTTGGGCGATTTATTGGTAGAGCGCTTGCGCTTCGAGTCTCAGATATCTGGCAACACTGGCCAGGATGGCGTGAGGCTGACAAAAATATTCTTGAAGTACAGGTGTTTCTCTACAAATCCTGTAAATTTCATTTGAATGTTTTGTAACGGACGCAAAGCACCAATTAATTAGACTTAATTAGTTCATTAATTGCAAACGTGCCAGGATTTGCTTAGGCTGACAAGCAGTTTCGTGTTCCCTACACTGTCAACTTTCACATTTTTCATAAATTAGTCAACAATTTTTAAAAATTGCACTTAGTTTACATTTATTGTGCATGAGATCTATTCTTAAGAGTGTTATCTAGTTTATATTATGCTTTACAGCAAATACAAAATTACAAAAGCTATTTCCTAAACGAATAAAAACATGTAAATTTATAAAAACAAAGCTATAGCTAGAGAGCTTTTAAAAATGGTAAGGTGTACTTCCTGAATTATCGTTCAAGTGTTATTTGACATAAAAATGCTCGAATATACAACAGTATAAAAGAACTTTAGGAACTAAAAAAAAGTCATATCCCTCGTTTATTCATACATTTTGGTAAATGACAACTATCATTCTTAGTTCAGGCTTTTGCTCACGTAACGCGCTGTAGGCGGATCGAGTTAAAAAAAACGGGAAGTTTCAACGAGTTTCTTTTGACTGTTAATACATTTAAAGCATTTTCGTTATTTTTACATATATTTTTGTGATTGTCGATGTAAAGATTATTGTTTATATCCCTTCCCATACTTTAACTTTCCTAATCTTTTGACTATTAATAAATTCCCGAAGTAAATGTTGTTTTTCTTTACTTAAGAGCATGTGACGGTTAATTTTTGAATAAACTATTTCACTCTTTATTAGTCCTGATTAATTTCTTAAAACGAATATATATTTTCAATATTTTAATATTGTAATACTTTTCTTTTTCTTAAAACCAGCAAGAACAATTGATATTTATAAAGATAAGTAAATAAATAAATAAATAAATAAATATATGTTTATTCTGCAATTGTGTAATTTACAAAAAAAAAATAAAAAAAGAAATTAACAGAATGATTAAGTAACAAAACTTATTAGTTTTACATAAAACTATAACTAAAGAGAGAAAAAAAATTACAATAATCACAATAACCAGCTGCAAGACAACTATAAATATAATAACAACAAACAGTTTCTTATTTATAAGATTATGTCAATCACAACAATGCAGAACCTCAAGGTGAGGGTTCAGTTTACTACTGGTCTTCCACCCACACCTTGCATTGCAATAAAAAAGAATTTTTTGTTTGTAGTTGTAGAATTATATTAATAGAAATACGAATATCTAGGTATTCATACATCGCATGAAGACTCAAAGATTAAAAAATATATATAGTAAACGGGACTCAGTAATAAAAGGAAATCGAAGAAGAGGATAGCGTTAGAATCGCAAGATTGTTAACTAGTTAGGCGTTAGCTGTATATAATAATGCAGTACTCAACTATTGCTGTTTTTGCAGTAAATACAAAAAAAGTCTCCTTTTGAAAGAATTAACTGAAAGCGATTTTAGAGATGGCGGAATGGCATTATAAATCTTTGAAATGTTATAAGTAAAAGACCTTTCAAAAAGAGTCGTTCTATGGTTTGGTATAGTCAGTGAATCTCGATGACGAAGGTTTAGGCTATGAACATCGGTCCTGAATCTAATCTTGTTATATAAATAGGGTGGTTGCTTTTCGACAATTACTTTATGAAAGAATGTTGCACTTTGTAGATAGCGTCTATTTTTCATAGAAAGCCATTGAGCATCTGATAACTTATGTGAAATATGATCATATTTAGGAATACCATAAATAAATCTCAAACAAGCATTTTGGATTCTTTGTATACGTTCAGATGTTTCATAATCTAGGCAAAAGTGATATACTGGAGCACAATAATTAAAGTATGAAAGTACGAGCGTTTCACACAGCATTATTTTTATTTTTTCATTTAAATACTGCCTGTGAGGATATAATAATTTTAGATTAATAAAAGCTTTTTGGACACATTTAACAATATGATCTTTGAATCTTAGGGTTTTATCAAAAACTAAGCCTAAGTTTTTTGCTTTATCAACGACAGGTATAAGGACATTATTTATTTTAATTTCTGGTACTTGAGATATATCTACATTATTATTAATAAAAAACAGTACACAAGACTTTGAAGGATTTAGTTGCAAGGCATGATTTGTAGACAAGCGAAATAAACTATTCAAATCACTGTTTATATCCTCTACGGCCTGATCAATATTATTCCATTTGAAACTGTGGTAGATTTGCGTATCATCTGCGTACATATGCATCTTGCAGGTTTTAATTTCTGTACAGAACTTACTCGTATATATAGTAAACAGTAGGGGGCCTAGTATGGAACCTTGGGGAACCCCTCTTGTTATACTCGCCGCCGTTGACACCTTGTTCCTAACTTTAACACTCTGAAACCTTCCAGTCAAATAACTTTCGACCAACCTGACTGCAACCTCATCCAAACCTACATAGTGCAGTATAGCAAGCAGCAGACTATGATCGAGAGTATCAAAAGCCTTACTGAAATCCAGAAGTGTTAAAGCAGTACATCCACCCATGTCTGATGCTCTTAAAATATCATCAGATATATGTAGCAGCGCGGTTGCACAGCTATGTAACGGTCGAAATCCAGATTGAACCTCCGGCAATAGGTCGTTATTTAGCAGATGAGTTCTGACTTGAGAATTAATAACTTTCTCTAATATCTTCGATAGCGTAGGAAGTATACTTATTGGTCTAAAATCTTTTAAGTTACGTGGCTGTGCAACTTTTGGCAACGGTAGCACAAGAGAGTGTTTCCAATTATCTGGGAATTTTCCCTCCAAGAGACAGCTATTAACTATATGTACGATAAACGATATTAAGTAAGGACAACATAGTTTTATCATTCTAGCGTTTAATCCATCCATTCCGATAGCGTTTGTTTTCAAGGATTTAACTATCTTAAGAATGTCGTTACGTTCAATCAATTTAAAACTAAATTTGTTATCTACTGAAGTGTTAGTTTGATAATAATTTAATGTTGGATCATCAATAGGAATATTTGGAACGCTATTAACAAAATAGTTATTAATTTCGTCAACATTATTTATAAAATCATTATTCAATGGTGATTTAGAGCTTGATACGTTTAATCGTTTTAATTCTGACCACATTTGTCTACCTGTTGTGTTATATAGTTTAAATTCTAAGTATGTCTTTTTTTCACGTGCAACAGCACTGTTTGTGAAATTACGTAATAATTTATAATATTCCCAATGACCTACTGTAGGGTTTTTCTTATATCTATCTTTAGCTTTATCTCTCAACTTCATAAGATGTTTTATATTATCTGTTAACCACGGTGATGAGTTTCTAATAAATGTAACCGTAGTGAAAGGGGCATGTTTATCAAACAAATTTATTAAATGGTTATTTAGAAAGGCGACCTTGTTATTAATCTCTGTTACATAATATATATGATGCAGGGGGAGAGATTGTAATTCTTCGTAGAACGAATCTAAATTAAAATTTTTGTAATTTCTAAATGTTCGCACAACAGGTAAGCGTTTAGAAGAAAAACCTGCAAGCGTACAGTGTACCAGATCATGATCACTTAAATTACAGTTAATTAATTAGGTATTTAGCAATTTTATATTCCCCTTTTTAATTTCAACTACCTTAAATTATTCCTTGGCATTTAAAAATTTAAAATTTCAATTAAACTTAAAATATTTTGAAAGTTCACGCATGTCTGGCAACACTGTGAGCAGAGAACTGCGATGCGATCAAATAATATTTCTATTTACATTTTCAAATTTTAGTTTTAAAGAAATTAATTCCCTTTTGCCGATCATAGCGTCATCTTTAGGTGTTTATAGTTTCTGAAGCTTCCTATTATTAACACTGGCGGCGATAACGGGCCCTTAAATTAGAGTTCCTGTATGATAATTATACGTTATATAACATAAGACTTAGGACATATGGCTCCAATGTCAAAACCACTTGATTTTTCAGCAAAATCTTTTCACCTTACAATCTTTTGTAAGGTGAAAGTTTGACTTAAATGCTTTTTTGACAAAATATATCAATAAATTCTCCGATTTGATATTTTCATAGTTTTTAACACTTAGGAATTAGAAAATTCGAAACAAATTTTAGAAAATTATTAAGACGTTTGTAACATTTATTATTATTATTTATTAAGACAATAACAGCACTCGATACACATACTAATAAAGTACAAGCACAACCACAACCACAACCACAGAGTACAACTAGCAGTCAGTATGATTTAAGAGGGTAATATGTCCAATAACTTTATGCAGCAGCTCTTTCACTGAGAAAACTATCACTAACTATATTATAGTAAACCGATTTTTTGTTGTTCTAACTTAATTTTAGCAGAGTTAACTAAAAATCTAGGTCAAAATAAACAAACGATTTGTAAAGTGAACTATTTGTTTATGGTCAATCGGTCTTTGGCAGATCTTACTGGGCTTCTAGTAAAATCAACCATTAGTATGGGTAAAGTCAGCTTAACAAGGATTTTACGTTAGCAGGGCTATTTCAGTCTATAACTCTGGCTAAAATAGCTTAAAAAATTGATTTAATCGACTATATAAACAGGTAAAATAAACCAAACCTTACGGTTACCATTCGAAATAGTAGTTTTCACTTTGTAAAATAAAGTTGAATTTAGAATAATGATGTCATACATACGTACATAAAAACAAAAGTAGCTTTGTTATTTGATATCCATAACATATATCAGTCACGTACAATATGCATTTATGTTTTGATAAAACGTCTGTGTTGGGTGTATTTGTGAAGTTGCTTTTATACCATTCCTATTAAAAATGCTATATCAGCTTTTTAGCCTGCGAAAATTAAAAGACATTTTATATTGTGTCTTTCAAACGCGAGTTCATTTTATCGAGTGCTGTTACAAGTGAATATAAAGTTTATTAGGAGTACATAGACACCTTCAAAGGTAAGTCACTTTATTTGTTCATGATACCAATAATATTTAACTGTCTTACAATGACAAGAAAAAAAAATTTAAAATTCGATATCTGACAATGAGTCGGGTCTTTAAGCATAATTTAATTATGTATTTATGTACTTTAATAAACTTGTTCCACAGTCATTAACGCGTAAAATTTGTTACTTTTCCGGTTTTCAAGTCTCAGCGAATTCATAAATTTTTAAAGAGCAAACCCATCGAATTTCTAGGTTTAAAGATTGATTCTTCTGAATTATCTAGTATTTGTTTTTAAGCATAATTTTAACGTATTTCATTCTTTATAAGTTGAACTTCTCACTACTATCCATTTCTTTTTTCTCGAGTCCTCTGACTTTGATACCGTATTGCTCGACGACTACTGAAGCAAATTAAATATTTGAAAAACGAGCGAATAGTAAATTTATTTCTACATGTAACAGTAAAATATCATATTTCTAACTGATATACTTTTATTTTTATCGGACGATACATAATAAAAGGTACCCATTTTTAGGGAAAATTTCATTGAGAGTGAGTTAAATATTTTTTTTCTCAGAAAGTATATCTCATATATCTATGAGATTTTTGTAGGGGTTAGAAATCAACCTTGCGGTTGTTATTCTATTAATTTCGGAACTAGACAAAAAAGTGTTTTATTTAAGATATATATGAAAAAATAGCGAACTATGCGTTCTTGTTTATTAATGGAGATAGCGTCAAATTTTTTCCGCTAAATTAACACTTTTCATATGTAGACATTATTTTCTTTAAAGAAATGTTCCGAATTTCAACAATGAAAGTGCAATAACAAAAAACCCGTTTTTTGTCGAAATCGCTTATCATCAAAAATCGTTTTTTTGTTTCCGCATTTTTATTATTAAAATTAGGAACATTTTTTTAAAAACAATAATGTCTACGCATAAAAAGTGTTGATTTAGCGAAACAATTTTGACGCTATCTCTATATTAATAAACAAGAACGCATTGTTCGCTTTTTTTTCACATAAATCTTAAATAAAACGCTTTTTTGTCTGAAAACAATAGTATAAGAACCGCAAGGTTTCTTTCTAACCCCTACAAAAATCTCATAGATATATGACATATACTTTCTGAGAAAAAAATTAGTGAACTTACTTCAATGAAATTGTCCCTAAAAATGGGTACCTTTTATTGCGTATCGTCCGATAAAAACAAAAGTATACCAGTTAGAAATATAGTATTCTACTGTTGTATGTAGAAATGAATTTACTACTTGCTCGTTTTTAAAATATTTAATTTGGTTCATTAGTTCCCGAGCAATATGCTTTCAAAGTCAGAGGACTCTAGAAAAAAATGGATAGTAGTTCATTGTTATTGAAAATTAATTATGCCGTTTATTGTTACTAGAGAAATGCCTGACAGCAGTTATCTCCCGAGATTTGATACCGGTTGCAGGGGACCGCTCTGTTTTTATGTTTAACCTATAGCAGTGGAAATCTACATTCCAAGGGACTGCAGTCAATAAGGTTAGTACGCTTTAAAGTATAGTTAGTACTTTAAAATTTAATTATCTACAACGTAAAAGCGTGATTTTTAATAATTTTTGGGCAATAACCTTTTAAATAAACATTTCTGGACCTGGTCTCTGCAAGGGAGGGTTCTCGAAAAGTTGCCATAAGAAATGTAGTATTATAGACTGAACTTCAAGAACTAATAATTAGTATTTATTACAGTAACAGAATTACATTGTTCTTTTCAGTCAGCTGCTACGACTGATCTTCAGAACGTAGATATTGGAGACTTGCCATCACCAGTTGGTCAGTTCACCAGCACTACTCAAAGTCAATCTGAGGCCGCCTATAGTTCTAATCCATCCTTCAGCCAGGATAGTATTTCTTTGGATCCTGCCACAGATACATACAGCATTCCTACACCATCTCCCAGGTCGAAGGGAATAATGAAAGTGTGAGTATGAATAGTTGTGATATTTCAGTAATTTAACACATTGCTTAGGGTAAAGTGTTTCACCGCTGCCTCCAGTTGGTTCAACTGTTTCATGATCACTGTATAACGATCTAAACCTCTTTAAACAGAAATACATATCTTAGAAAATTCCATACCAGTATTTTTTGACCACTAGGATAGTCTTATTTTGATTGACAGTAGGTAATTACACTGGAAAGTTCTTGACAATTTATTTTCATATTTGATTTTTTTGAATTTGAAGTTTGGTGTGAAATCTTCGTACCGAATCTCACACGCGCTTGAATTAGTAACCAGAAATTCTGTCTCGATCAGGAATGTTTAAAGAAAATTATTCTTCATCTGTGACTCGGGGCACTTTTCAAAATATTCCTGACCTCGAGATTGTAAGAGACACCTGTAGGTGGTGAGCTCGAAGAGATAAAGGTAAACCACGCCCCTAACGGTTTTTGTCGTTTTTCTCGAAAACTATTAGGTTTATCGAGATGAAGAAGATTAGGTAAAATAAAGCTTATTTAAATCCCTTTGCCAAAACCCATCAGGCGAGATTATCGATATTCTTGGTGCCAGTTGGCTGAAAAATTCGTTTTGGCAAGTTAATTCTTAGGAGAGTACACTGTACTAGTCAATTTTTTAATTCAACCTATTATGTAAAGGTGTTTCGTTTGTTTTGAAATCCTAATCTCCTTTATTTATAAGATCAGTAAAGTTTTCTGGAATGATTTTTGCTGTAAAACTGAAATATACAATTTAAAACGAAACTGTTGCCTTACTGTGGCGCCCGTACAATACGAGCAAATCAGGAATTAAATCGTGTATTTCAATTTCACATCAAAAATCATTCAAGAGAAAAATTTGCTCGATACCAAGGTCTTATAAATAAAGAAAATTCGGATTTCAAAATAGGCGAAACACCCTGTACGTATTGGGTTGGATACAAAAATTAACTGGTACAGTGTACTCTCCTAAGAATTAACTTGCTAATACGAATTTTTCAGCCGACTGACACCAAGAATATCGATAACCTCGCCTGATGGGTTTTGACGAAGAGATGCTAAGGTAAAAGATGACTGGACCACGATCGCGTCCGGATCTCAACAAATTTTTCTTAGCTACTTCATGACGAATATTAGACAAAAAAGTTACGCCCGAATGTTCCTTGAGCAAATTTACTGGTGCAAATTGCTGATCCATGTATGACATACCTTCTTTCTTCGAATACACAAAACAAAGGCGAGGTACGAAAAAGCATTTTTGGTAGGGATTTAAATAAGCATTATGTTACCTAATCTCCATCTCAATAAACCTAATAGTTTTGAGAAAAACGACAAAAACCGTTAGGGTACCTGGTTTACCCTCATTATCTCTTCGAGCTCACCACCTACAGGTGTTGACTTTGAGGGGGTGATTTAACAATCCACAAGGAAGCCCTATGAAAAAATCCACGGACTTAACTCGACTTTCCGCTATTTTTTGTAAGACTGTACTATAGTGATTTGACTATTATTTTTTACTTCAATATTTTTGACATACTTATCATTTCTGAAATTTAAATAATGTTCTCTTTTCATTGCAGGAAGTGTATGCTGTAACACTCCAACTAGCCCCACAGGGCAGAACCTCATTAGATCTTTACTTCGAGAAAGGTATCCTAGATCAGACAGCCAGAAAGAGGTTATGCCACCTTATAGTTGACGAGAGCTAAGCGAGGAACCAAGGAAAAAAGTCGCGTCTTTAGATTTACATTTTTATTGGAATTTTTAATTTGTACTTATAATTGTCACATGTTATCATAATTATAATTATTTGGATAATTATTTTCGGATGTTGACTATAATGAATACAATATAATTAATCGTTCTAATGTAAGTTTTTTAAGTAAATATCGTTTTATTTTATTTGTCTTGCCTTCATTTTTGAACAATAACAGTTTTTTTTATTGAATTTGTTTCTTTTCGACTTTTTTTGTGTAAGTATGATATTGGTGATTTGGACTCACTATTATTACTAGTTGGCCATATTTGCTCTTCAGAATTACTAGATTTCCATCAGTTTCTGAAAATATTTTCAGTTATCTCTGTGAGAAAACCTTATATAGCAGATGAAGGTAATACACATTGAAATGAGGCATAAAAATTGAAAACATTCATATTTTCAATGTGCATTTTCCTCCCATATCATTACAGGGTTTCTCCTAGAATTAGCTTAAAATAAGACTTAAAATTAGGGAGTGGGGGAAATTTGGAGATTATGAAGAGAAAATTAGGCAAACTACCAAAAATAGTGAGTTTAAATCACCAATGTCATCTGGTAGAAACAACCAGAAAATATAGTAATGTGAACTTGAATCGATGGGCAAAATCAACTAAGCAGAATGGTATTTTAGTTATATGCAATGGTCATGACTGCTATCATATGTAGCTGATTCCACCTTAGAAAGATGCTGAATTAACTTGACATATAGGTATTTTTACTATCCAATATTATTACATCAGCCAGAAAAGCCAAGCTAATGCAACTACATCGTGAGTTACTTTTACTGGTCTACTAGGTTGATTTAACTATATGAGCTTCATTTCTAACTGTTTCATTTCGTATATCTAACTATACTATTAAGACTATTTTAACTATATGCAAGGCTGAAACAACCTAACACGGTATGGTAAATTTAACTATTTACCGGTTGCTTCTACCATATGGGAGTGTGATTGATTTAACCTTATTGGGCAAATTTAACCAAACACATTTTACTAAAATCGTATAGTTCGTGTTACCCATAAGTATTGTTGTCACTTTTTGTACCATATTTTCGGGTTGCTGCAACTCATTTTTGGTTAATTTAACCTGAATATTTTTTTCAGTGTTCTGCCATTTTTCAGACACATTTCTTCCAGGGTAATTGCATACTAGAGCGTTCTGTAAAATTGCGCAAAACCAGTCATGACAGTTTTATTGGACCATGGAAATAGCAGTTGGTTTGGCTGAATAGCTTTCATCTAATCAGGATTAGAAACATTCAAAATATCTATTGTTGCACTTTCTTTTAGTTGCCGACTTCTTACTTAAAATCTTGTTATTATTTATATAATACTAATCTTCTGAACCTCACTACTACACCTTCATACCTTTTTAAAATTTTTGTGAAGCTAGCAGCTATTGTTAACACTAAAATCTTGAACTACATTGATTGAAAGCCCCTGCAACTTTTCGAATTTATAATATAATACCACGAGATTTGTGGAATGTAAAAAATGTTAGGACTTTTAAAAGTAGGGTAACTCAATATTTGCTTACAGTAGATATGAGTATTCTGTTGAGTTACTTTCGTTGAAAAATTCTGTAACTTTTTAAAAAAACTTTTTTAATATGTGAAAATTGCGTTCCCATGGTTGAAATACATTAAGGAAACAGATTGGTTCTTCTTTTTATTTTTATTTTTTACGTATTTTTGAGAAGTAAATCCAACACACAAGCTTTGCTTAGGTTGGCTTCACTATCTCTTATAATTAGAAATTTTTTCTTCTTCTTTATTTTCTTCTTTTTTTCTTTTCTTTTTTCTCTCTTATTGTTTTAAGATTTTTTCATATGTTTATCATATACATATACATTTAAATTAAGTTTTATTTTTGTGAAATTCGATTTTTGTAATTTTTAAATTTGGTTTCTTTGATTTCTTGAATAAATATTATTATTATATTATTAACACTGAACAACATATAACTAGTAAAATGCAGATTCTAAATAGTACGCTAATATAGCAACAAAGAAATTTAATCTACATCCATATTAAATTTAGTGTGCGCAAATAATCACTAAATAACAGTTGAGATGGACACACTGTATATTACTTGCGTATAAATGCACACTATCTATCAATATTCTATCAGACATAAAATTTAATCTACTTGCTATTTAATCTACTACATAAAATGTATGATTTTTCTACTTTTTCTAGGTAATAACAAAATTTATAAAACCAGTTTTTATCAACATAAACTCACCAGCTGGTGTTAACCAAAAATGCGGTGAGAAGTGACCAAATGTTTTCTGTATGATTACTATTTGAAATCCATAGGTGGAATTTATATTGATAAAATATTATTTGAATTTTTTTTCCTTTTGATAATGAGCGGACTGTATATTGTGCACAAAAGATCAAATCATAAAATTTTGAGTACTTACCCATAAAACGGTGACTCTCTCTTCTTATGTAGTTGGCGGTGGCAAAATAGGATAGAGAGAAAGGAAACCACCTTAAGATAATGTTAGACTCTCATCACCATTTCATGAGATTGAGTCTAAAACGTAATTTGAACTTCTGCTTTGAAATTAATTGGAGAATAGCAAAACACTATATGAGAAATAACTAAACACGAAGCACGATGTGCACTATAAGAATATTTTTACTGTTCTGAAAAATTCTATTTAAATTTTCTTCAAATGTTTTATCTGAACACCTGCGTGAATTTATTACAATACGCAGTGCGTCATCTCAGTGATTCCATATAAAACTTTAAAAACTACATATACATTATACATATACAGTGTGATTATATGCACAAACCAACTAATTATTTTTTTCTATTAATTAGAATAATTACTAAAGCGGGCAGAGCCCCGAACATACCCCTCCTGCTGAAAAACATAATTTTCAGAAAATACTTTAGCGACAAAAAAATAAAAGATTTATTTTCTATTATTGTTCCTGTTGGTGAACAAAACGTATAGAAAAACTAAAACAGAGAAGTCTAACCAATGAAACTATACCAATTGAAAGAAACTATACCAGAACATAAATAAATTTTGATCAGGGAAAATCATCTGATCTAGAAAAAATAAAATAAAATAAGAAAAATTATTGGGTAGGAAGAGGACATACCTTAACTACTGGTCTCTTCCAAATTCCGTGTCTAGTGTGCACGGACACTACTCTAACCGTACCATCAGCGGCCGGAAAGACTTCCTCTACAATACCAAGGGGCCACTGCAAAGGTTGCGCATTGTCTTGTTTTATGATAACAACCTTGCCTGGAACTATACTTGGGGATTTAGTATCCCATTTTTCTCTCACCTATAGAGAGGAGAGATACTCTAAGTGCCAACGGCACCAGAATGCCTGGATCATCTGATCTATCAATTGATACCTATCCAGACGGTTAATCGGGACCTCATGAAAATCTTGAACTGGCAAGAACTTCAGAGTCGTCAAGTTAAGAAAATGTGCGGGTGTCAGTGCTTGGGGTTCACTCGGGTCGTTGCTTAAAATACAAAGTGGGCGAGAATTTAAGATTGCTTCTACAGAACACAAAAGGGTTTGTAATTCTTCAAAGGTAAGAGTTTGGGTACCAACAACTTTATATATGTGTGTTTTAACGGCTTTTATATTGGCCTCCCATATACCCTCAAAATACGGGCTGAAAGGTGGATTAAAATTCCACTCGATTTTCCTTTCTGAAATTTCACTATTGAAACGATCTAAATATTCATTGGAAGTAACTAATGTATAAAGATCATCTAAGGAAGATTTCGCTCATATATAATTAGTTCCACAGTCAGAATACAGTGCTGAACATGGTCCACGTCGACCTAAAAATCGTTTCAGTGCCATCATAAATGAGTTAGTAGTAAGATCGGACACAAGTTCAAGATGAAGAGCTTTTGTTACCAGGCATACAAAAATACATATATACGCCTTCTGTGTCTTTGTCCCTCTGCGACGACTAATCGAAATGCGTATAGGACCACCATAATCTGTACCAGTATGAAGAAATGGTTTGGCTTCTCTCACTCGACAAGCTGGCAGATCAGCCATAAGAGGAAATGTAGGTTTTGGGCGGAACTTAAAACAAACATTACAAGACTGAATCCGCTTTCTGACTAAATCTCTGGCTCCTAAAATCCAATAATGTTGTCTTAACAAGGCCAAGACAAGGCTAGGGCCTATATGAAGATTTTTAATGTGGGTGTAATCTACCAAAAGTTCCACTAAATGATCCCTTTTGGGAAGCAGTAAAGGATGTTGTCGACTAAATTCTAAATCGGAATTAGATAGTCTGCCACCTACGCGTAACAGATTTCCATCTAGAAAGGGTCTAAGTTTCCGCAAATTTGGAGAACATTCTTTGTTTTTCGCTAATAAGCGGGTAGTGTCTGAAAAAATGGGTTTTCTGAACTAATGCTATCAAAGTGTGCTCAGCCTTTTGTAAATCAGAAGCAACTATATGTAATCGAGTTATCAGAATTCTACAAAATCTAAGTATGTATACTGTAATTCGAAGTAACTTAAGCCAACTAGAACATTTTTCTGTCAATGTGTGAAATGAATTAGGCTCAGCGTCTTCGACTGCTACCAAGGAAACTACTTTCTCTTCAAGACAAGTAGTACTATCTAATTGCGAGAAAGACTGAGCTTGTCAGTTTTCCATATCTAATTTCAACCAGTCTGGTCCAGAGAACCAAACAGAATTGCCAACGAGTTGTGTAGGAGTTTATCCTTTTGAAACTAAATCCGCTGGATTCATTTCACTACTAACGTGGAACCATTTTCCTAAAGGTAAAAGCTCGTGAATTTTTGCTACGCGATGGGCGACGAAAGTCTTCCATCGATGAGGGGAAGAATGAATCCACTGGAGGGCGACTCAGAGTAGGCGACGTAGAGTCATATAAGGCTAATATCATATCGATATGAATTCTAGATTCATACTGACTATAAACTACATGAATGAGCTTTGCAAGCAAGTGTGCCGCACAAAGCTCTAAACGAGGTATGGACAATGTTTTCAATGGAGCCACTTTGGACTTCCAACATAATAGACTGACTGTTACGTTGCCATTAGCGACAGTTCGTAAATAAACTACAGCGCCGTATGCGCTTTGAGAAGCGTCTGAAAATCCAATCAAATAATTCAAACTATCAGAAACAATGCCTATATGACGAGGTATTTTTAAATTTGATATCTGTGGTAATTCATATACAAACCATTCCATTCCACATTTTCTACTATATAAGAGGGGGGACTGTCGCCGCAATCCAAGTTCAACGTCCAGAGACTTTGAATTAGCAATTTTGCAGTCAGTATTATTGGAGCAACTATACCTAGAGGGTCAAATAGTCTAGCTATTGTTGAAAGAATTATTCGTTTGCTACAAATATTAGCGTCTAACAAATTAACTTTATAAAAAAGTGTATCCGACATTGGATTTCACTGAAGTCCTAATACCTTCAATCCATCATCAAACGAAATTATTCTCGGTGATTTGTTTTCCGCGGGGATCTGATCTAATAGTTCTTCTGAATTACTAGACCATTTAACTAGTTCGAATCCTCCTACTCTACATAAGTTAATCATCTCAGAACATAACCTACGGGCGTAATCTAAACTAGATACTGAAGTACAGTAGTCATCGACGTACATGTCTTCTACAATCGACTGGGTTGCAAGAGGAAATTATTCAGACTCATCGAAAGCTAGTTGATGAACAGTTCTCAATGCCAAATAGGGAGAACTGTACTTGTGTACTTGTACCGTGAAAAATGCGGTGAGAAGTGACCAAATGTTTTCTGTATGATTACTATTTGAAATCCATAGGTGGAATTTATATTGATAAAATATTTTTTGAATTTTTTCCTTTTGATAATGAGCGGACTGTATATTTTGCACAAAAGATCAAATCATAAAATTTTGAGTACTTACCCATAAAACGGTGACTCTCTCTTCTTATGTAGTTGGCGGCGGGAAAATAGGCTGGAGAGAAAGGAAACCACCTTAGAATAATGTTAGACTCTCATCACCATTTCATGAGATTGAGTCTAAAATATAATTTGAACTTCTGCTTTGAAATTAATTGGAGAATAGCAAAACACTATATGAGAAATAACTATAAGAATATTTTTACTATTCTGAAAAATCCTATTTAAATTTTCTTCAAATGTTTTATCTGAACACCTGCGTGAATTTATTACAATACGCAGTATGCCATCTCAGTGATTCCATATAAAACTTTAAAAAATACATATACATTATACATATACAGTGTGATTATATGCACAAACCAACTAATTATTTTTTCTATTAATTAGAATAATTACTAAAGCGGGCAGAGGCCCGAACAATATATTTTAGTATAACAGAAATAAACCATTGTTTAACAGAAATAGTGCTATTGTTTAATTACATAGATGTAGTTTTCTCACTGAAAAACCATTTGCTAGTTGCACACCCATCTGCGAAGATGGCGCTACAAAAATGTTCCCTATTTTCATATGGTAAAGTATAGGAGTTTCCGGTAGGTATTAATAATATTAAAGTATTTGATTCTAGTCAACTAGTGGGGTTTTACAAATCTAATTATGCTGTAGCACGGGCTCCTCGCTTTATTCTAGCCTTATAGAGCCAGACAAAGACTATTTTCTGTTATGAATGAGGATGCCACAATGCGAAGCATTCGGACTGCATATTATCAATCTTCCCTCGAAAATATTATATTACTTCTCGGTTGCGAATTCGAAGTTGCTAAGAAAACATAACTTCTTATAAAATAAGCACTGTTATATTTAAGTTACTAGCTGACCCGGCGAACTTTGTTCCGCCTTAGAGGCAATAAATGAGCATATTTTGGATTTTATTAAGTTCAATTTTTTATTAGGATAATAAATATAAATAAAAAAATCAAGTATTTTAATGATTCTTTATTGGCCATGTATTTTAGAGCATGGGTTGCACTCTTCAGTGAAGCACCTTGTGATAGACGACATTTTTCGTTTTAATATCAGGCGCAAGAACAATTAACGCATATGGTCTTCCGACCCGTGAACATGCCACATATAATTGAGAAGCACGAAGTCAAGCCATACTAACGCGGCACTCTTCACGTGCAATTTCTTGTTCTTCTTCAGTCCTTTCATTCGCAATGTTTCGAATCCTAGTTGCATTACGGCTTTGTCGAGAAAGATTTGATCGTCTTGGTCGCGGCATGGTATTGTTAATGATAATATCGGCACAATAAGCTAATTGAAACTCGTAACAAACACATCAACCAGTCAACTCCAAAATTTCAAATTATAAAATTTTCAACCATACTTAACCATAGACAACATTACGTTTAGCTGTCAGTTGTGTTTTGTTATACCATTTTTTAGCAAATTATGTTTTGACTGATTAATTTTTTGTTTTGCTTTCAGTTGCGTTTTGTTATACCACGTTTTATGTCACGTTCCACGGGAACAGGATAAGAACGGGGTATCCGATGTCCGTCTCCTGGCTCTAAGCTACCTCCCCACAAATTTTCAGCCAAATCGGTTCAGCCGTTCTTGAGTTATAAATAGTGTAACTAACACGACTTTCTTTTATATATATAGATTATTGTGTTGGTAGGTATTTAGCTATTTATAATAGCTACAAAACGAAAAATAAATTCCACAAAAGAAACGATGGTGTCTGTAGAATGTACAACCGTCACAAAAAAAACACCACCATTAACCAAGTTAACACTTTTTAAAAAATGTTTACACGCTCTAAGTGATATTTATAATACTACAAATCATTTAAAGGTCAGAAGCTTTTGGTAACAACTGACTATAGACGGAGAGCCAGCAACGTATTTCGAGTTGTCATTTCAACAGTCGTGAAAATTTGGGTACTAAATCTTATGTACCTGCTGAACACTAAAAGTCGATTCTTGCAGCCCCCTGCGACCGGGATACTACCCCAAAATTACTAAGAAGGTGAGAAATAAGATTCAATTTATTTAAAGTAACAGTCATGAAATTTCAGGAGGTTACTTTCGATAGTATTCTTTATTTATAAAAAATATTGCCAGAACATTTCCTCCCCTTCTAAATGTTGCCAAACGCTGTAAATGTTGATTTAAAAAAGTGACATTTGTGTTATTTTAAAAATCTTGAATTTTGACACAATAAATAAAGTAGGTATATGTAGGTTTACATGTTAGTGCGAGCGAGACAGTTATATAGCGGCCTGCGGGTTAGAGAGAGAATCTTATTTTTCACCCTCTTAGTAATGTTAGGGTGGTATAACCCGGCCGCAGGGGGCTACCAGAATTGACTTTTAGTGTTCAGCAGGTATATAAGATTTAGTACCCAAATTTTCACGACTGTTGAAATGACAACTCGAAATACGTTGCAGGCTCTTGGTCTACTAATATATCTAAGAAAAAAAATAAAAACAGCAATCTTGATTTTAACTCAATCCTATACATTTACAATATCTAGCAAAAAGTAGAGTTTCCGTTTATTTGGCCTCGGTGGTACGTAAATCTTTAAGTTAAAGAATCAATTCAAAATATTAGCTTCAAAAGTTACTTCATTTCCCTAACAAATAAAATCAGTATTCAAGTTTAATGAAGCACGAGAGGAAAGGTTAAAATGTATTAAATAATAGTCAGTCAACCGGACAAAGGAATTAGTTCTTTTTCTGTATAAAGAATAGAGTAGTTATGCGATCTATTTCTTTTCGAATTTCATAAAGTCTGGACAATAAGAGCTGGTATGTATCTATAACATTAGTTAAAAATTTAATTAAACAATGGCAAAAGAAGATTTTAATAGTATTTTGTGTTTCAAAGGCAGAAAATTAGCATTTGCAGCCGTGTTGTTTGATTTGAGCAGGCAAATGTTTGATGGCACCAATGCTACTCCAATTTTTCCGATTTTTATCTTAAATGCGACATATTTTTGTAATCGTTATTTGTAGATTGTCTTTTGTTTTTGAGTTATGACGATAGCGAAAATTTTTCTAACTGGAAACCTAAGGGAAGTTTTTTTATGATGGATTTGGAAAGACAATGAAATTCTAAGACAAATATGCTAAAAAGTATGATAATGAATCAACAAATTTTCGAGATTATTGCTTTTAAAGTTTTAAAACAAAAATCGAATAACAATCAAGAGTTCCAAGTTTTAATAAAAAAAACTTTAAAAATCCTATAAAGAACTGTCATAATTTTAATGCTAACACAATTGTTACATGACTACTTGATTGTTTTATCAAAAAATCTGAACTCTTGATTTGAACTTTGATTGAATAGCAATCAAGAGTTCCAAGTTTTCGATAAAAAATCAAGTAGCCGTGTAACAAAAGAATTAGCATTAAAATTATGACAGTTCTTCGCAGGATTTTCAATTTTTTTATTAAAACTTGGAATTGTTCTCTGTTATTGTTCTACTAATTCTTACAAAATTTAGATGTAGAATGCCTGTCTATATGCATTTTCTACGTTTCTGAAAGCTTTATCAATTGCCAATGTAGGAAACTTTAGGATGTTTTGGCTTTCGATTATTTCATGGAATATTTTTGCACAAGCGTAAAATCTAATTTCTATTAAGTGTTTATAAGTATATTTTTAACTTATTCCTTATTTGTTATGTAAGATGATACGGTTTGTTTTGTAGAATTATTTTTATCTTATTATTCTGCAGACTGTTATTTAAAGATAATTTGCTATCCTCTGATAAGCGTTTATAAATTGCAGCAACAATTTGTTTTAATTCATTGTCATCGGTTATTTGGTTGATTTTTTATTATTCGTGCTTCTAAGGTTTGTTTAAAGTGATATAAATAAATATGTTTATATACTTATAATGAATTATTGAAATGCGAACTTTTTAAAAAGAGTATATCGTTTGATAGTTAAAGTTCTACGTAACTGCAATCTTTATTGAGAATATTTTACTTTAGTGTTTAACTTCCTAAGTACAAGAACATACTGTAAAATAGAGTACTGAAGAGCTACAACTATCTAACGCACACACCCTGTTTGTGACTGCAATCATAAAGAAAATACAATTAAAAAGTTATAGCCGATTGTCTATTAAAGTATTTTAGATTACTTAAATAATACGGAAAATTTTAAAAATTACGGATTAAATGGCTCATCTGAAATTATCTTCAATATTTTAATATTCACAAAAATATCAATAAAATCAAGATCTTTTTTCCAGAGTCACTATGAAGCAATTACTCATAATTTCTACAATATTCTATGCCTGTTTAGCAGAAGAATCCCAAATACTAAAAGAATTTTCAACAGGATATGATAAGTTCTCATCTGATGTCTACAAGGTAACCTCATTATTGGTATTTCCAATCACAACATTTATCTAATTGTTTTATTTTAATTTCAGGAACTCTTGAAGAGCAATTCAGGCAACTTTATAGTCTGTCCTTTATCAGTAGATACCGTTCTGGCTCTCGCACATGCTGGTGCACAAGGTCAGACAGCTAAGGAACTGACAACTGCCTTACACCTGCCTGAAAATTCTGAAAAAGTTCACGAAATGTTTAAGACTCTTTCAACAAAACTTCAAAGCACTGATAAATACACTCTTAGCAGTGCTAACAAAGTCTATGTTAAGAATGATTTTCAAATAAGCGATCAATTTAAGAACACAGCTGGTAATATTTTTGATGCCGAAATACAAAATATCGACTTTACCAAGAATGTAGCAGCCGCAGATAAAATTAACCAATGGGTTGAAGATAAGACGCACAATAAAATTAAGAATCTAATAAGTCCAAGCTTGTTAAATGAAGACACTCGAACGGTACTTGTTAATGCTATATACTTTCATGCAAAGTGGGTTCATGAATTCAAAAATTCCAGTACCTTTAAATTTCCTTTCCATCTAAACAGTAAAAATCAAGTTCAGACTGATTTGATGGCCTTAACTGATTATTATGAATATTATGAAAATGCTGAGGTAAAGGTTTTAAAAATGGATTATGAAGGAAAAGATATTTCCATGCATATCGTTCTACCTCATGATATAGAAGGTTTGGCTGCTATAGAAGACAAACTAGACGAGGTGTTGGCTCCTCCTAAGTATAACATTGAAAAGGTTAATGTGTGGCTCCCAAAATTTAAAATTGAAAGTGAAATAAAATTCAAACCTATATTGCAAACCGTAAGTATATATTTGATTTAAATCTGCCCAAAAATATTTAATTATTTAAAAGTATCTAGAAGTATAGGAACTACTGATGTGGTATTTTTTTTGAAACCTTACAGCTTGGAGTTAAGAGTGCTTTTGAAGACTATGCTAATTTCCATGGCGTTGGAGCTGAACAAGAGGATTTGAAAATAACTGAAGTAGTCCAAAAAGCTTTTATCGAGGTAGAAGAAACAGGAACAACAGCTGCAGCTGCAACTGGTTGTAAGTTCAAAGTAAAAGGTTTTATTTGCGTATAGCAGTGCAGTCAGAATAGACAAAAAAAGTTCAAACTCGCATAGAGCTGAGAATTGGCACAGACCTTAAATACATGCAGAATATGACTTTTTCAATTCTTGAAAACGTGATATCTCCTGAATGCTGATTCCTAAAAAATTAAGTATGCAGACCTTTTTTGTAGATAATCGCATAATCTACAAACTTTGTATAAACTATTTTTACGATAACACTTACCGCTTAAGAGATATTTTCGAAAAACCGATTTTGTTGACCTTTGACGTTGAATAACATTTTTAGCAGAAGTAGGATCGATGAGGACTTTTGACATTTCATTTATAATGGTGTATTTAAGGTCTGTACCAATTTTCAGCTCTATGCGAATTTTTCCGTAATTTGTACGTTTTTTTGTCTATTTTGACTGGACTATAGTTTGGAATTGCCATATCATTACGTACTGTATGAATTGTTCTGATTTCATTGAGTTATGTGTTAAAAAAGTAAAGGCATATGTTAAACAAGTGTATTGTAAATTGATAAGATAGCTATGCATGTGAACAAGTTTAAATAAACAGATGGTATGATAATTAGGTATTTAGGCATTAGGTATTACTTGGCTTACATACATACTTAATCAGATTGTTTTGTTTATTAATTAATTTGTACCAAAAGTACATGTTCTCAAATTCATTGATACATATTTTTACAGTGGTCCAAACAGTAGCCATGTCTATGCCATACCCTGTGGTACAACCCAAAACCTTCCATTGTGATCATCCGTTCTTATTCTATCTGCGTTTGAATAAATTAGGAATTAACATCTTTGTAGGAAGATACACATCTCCACCATCTTAGGATTTTTCTGCAATGTCTGGTTTTTGTCTTGTAATAAAAAGTTGAAGAATTGTAGTATAATCTCATTTATTACATTAATCCTTTAAACCATTTATTTTTATTGTGATCAGAGTAGATTTTATTTTTTTTAATGTAAACAGTTACGAACAGCTGCTCATAAAATGTGGTAGAATTGGTAATCTACCTAAACGGTAAACAATTTATTGTACCTCAGGATATATGAGATTACTTCATATATTTATCAAAATTCATATGTGAATTGAAAATTCTTAAGATTTCAATTCATCACATAAGACTTGATATAAGACATAAGACAGTTGATGACGACAACATTAAATACGGTACAATACGAGAGAAAAACTCTCTTTATGCCAAACCAAAGAAATAGGGAAATCCCCTCTGGAATTTCACTAACCAAATAGGAAACAACTTATAACGTTAAAAGCTAGATAGCAAAGCCGCCTATAAGTCGTCTCATTTTGGGACTACAGCGTGTTTTTATGAACAACAGGGTTGCCAAACATCTCGTAAGCAACTTTTAAAAACACCTTCTAAATGTTGTAGTTGTAACTGCATAAACGTTTATAATCCCTATTGCTCGAGGAAGTTATATTCATAGGCAGTCACTCCTTTTGACAGCGGTAGTAAATCAAATTTCAAAACTTGCTGTTTATAAGTTGCATCAGCATTGTGTCACCTATTGGGATTCAGTGATCTATAATTTTTTAATGAATTTTCCATTGACCTTCATGTTAAACTTTGACATCAGTTAACTTTCTTCCCTAAATCTGTTTGGTAGTTAGGACCCAGAGTATACGGTCGGGCCATCGCTTGAGCTATCGGGCTTGTCGTCGTTTGAAGTGTTGAACTTGTCTAGTATCCGAGACGAGCCACGGAAGCAGACCCCACGGCGTCTACCCATATAACTGGCTGTACTCTATCCAATACCAAGTTATGAATGGAGACGGACAGTAGGCCATCGCTTGCGGTGTTGGGTAGTTCGGTTTAGTTAGGATGCGAGACCAGATCCGGGATGGTTCCCCCGGCCGTCATTAGAGGTGTCGGATATATCGACTATCTAGTATCAGAGACGAGACTGAGTGGGTCCCTGCCTAACGTGGGTAACGGACGTAAGTCTGATGGGGAGGCGAAGATTCACAATCGCCAATTAAGTTTAACTGAATGTTTACTACCATGGATTAAATTGTTTCAACAAACGTATCTATGGCAACTAACATCCGATTAAAGTTAATGAGTGATTGTGAATATCGCTGTTAGTGTAGTAAATTACATGCAATATATGTAAATCGTATACAAGAGCGTGCTGTATACTTGGTTGTCTATGTGCGGATAGTTCTTTTACTTGATTATTTTAAAACGCAACATAGGGTAAATTGCACATATTGTAATTTAATTTAATAGCGCTGTATATACAAAAAAGGCATGCTTCATTTGTCGAATGAGACACCCTGTATTTCTAGTGTTGTTCTACTAATTACTTCTGTAATTCAGACTAAGTGTACCTAGTGTATACATTGGGTGGTATGAATAGAAACAAAGTACTTGCTAATACTACAAGTATTAGTATTTATTATGGAGTATTACTTCGATACCGAAGAAGGTAGGAAAATGCAAAGTAAATACTTCTATTTTTCCGAAAGTTATTACAGTGAATAGCATTCTTGTGAAAACCATCGAAGTGTTTACTCCAACACGAGTACCTACTTTGCCTAATAGATACTAATACAATTTTAACAATTGCCGTGTTTACTTCAACATTCACTTCATTTACTTCAACTACGGTTGCAGAATTTTTGAAAATGATCCAAGTACTTACGCAATAAAAAACATTACACTTAAATTTATCAAAAATACATAACTACTTTTCGTTAGGTTTAACAGAAAAAAAAGGTGTTGTGGCTAGCTAATCAGTTTCTGGAACCATCAAATGAAACCAAAAGTAATGCACTGTCAAAACTAATGCAGCAAATAGAAGTGTTTTTAGGATGCTTATTAGATATGAAGTTCATCAAACACAGTGTCCCTCAGTGCAAAATAGATCAAACAAAAATGACGCCAAAAAGTCATTGCGGATTCTTGTTTTAGACCGAAAGGGTGTATCAAAACTGCTGAAAATAAAATCGTAGCTGATTCTTCACAAGACATTTTCTTAATATAACTACTTAAGGTTTATTTTTACAGCTAGTTAAATATTAATATAAACAAAAGGCATTTTAGGGAGAAGTAACAGCATACATTAACGAAAACATACAAATACATAGAATATTATAAACGTTTAGACCAGCGACTCTCAACCTGTAGGGCGTGCCCCCGTAGGGGGCGCAATAGAGGAGACCGAAAACATGAAAATAAAAGACAACAAATCTGAAAAAACTTATTGTTCAAAAGTCGTTTAAGCTTGGGTTTCATGCTGTCTGCCCCACAATGATCGCACAAATAACACAAAGGTCTCTCCTCATTTTAATAATTAAATATTCATCAGAACATTTTCTTAATTTGTCTTTCAGAGCGATGCTCTTCTGTGCGCTTGTTGATGATTTACAATCATCCGATGCCCGTTTGCGTCCTATTAAAAATTTAACTATAATTCTATGTTCGAAAATTGCTTATACATACAATGCAATTGACGTTGTTACACGTATCTAGTAATCAAGTCAAACATGCCCGATCTTAGTCTTACAGGTCTCTAGAATGTTCAAGATAGATCGGTACTTCTTGTGAAAACGCGAGAAATACCGTAGGGGCCCGACAGTGTTGCCAAATGTAGCGTAATTTCGCCATTCGTGCGGAATTTTAGCTTTGTTGTCGCGTATTAGCAATAAAATAAAATTTGATATAGAAAAATGTTAAGACTCCAAAAAGTCATTGGAAGGGGGCGCGCTTAAAACTGATATGAGAAGTTGGGTCCCAAATATTAAAAGGTTGAGAAACGTTGGTTAAGACAAAGAGTTACCCTAAGTATTGTATTTTGCAAACGTTTTTATAATAAAAGTACTCATTGCCCTACAAAGTATAAAGACAAATAAATATCGTATACCTGTAAGCCATATCTATAAGAATTAAAAGATGTAGAATGTACCTTGCAGTAAAAAAAAGATCTGCTTATATAGTCAAGGAGGGTAGCATAGCATAGTATCTCAGATTAAAGAAACATAATCTAACATTGAAACTATGTTTCAGCTGACTAAAATTAATATCTATATTATAATTCCCGATCCCTTCCACATCGTCTAATCGTCTAAGATTTTGGAGGGCGTAGCCTAAAAGCTATCGGCGTAGTATCTATGCTGTCTTGACGTAAGGTACAAATTTGTCCGTCCAGTCGACCACTACAGTTGTGCGTTCAAATAAGGAAATTGGAAGAGCAGCATTTGTGTTGATTGTTGGGTAAACGGATAATGAAAAGTTCTTTTTTTTTAAGTAATATAATGAGAGCGTGGAGCGTAGCCCACGGGTCCACCTATCACTTTTTAATTTGTGTCAGACTTTAGAATTTTCCTTCTTGTATTTAAATGGCCAAGAAACAGCATCTTTGTCATACCCGTGTCCTTTTGTTTTATATGTTTGAATAAATTAAGAGATACAGGAAATACAGAATGTATTGATGCATGATGGTGAGAAAGACTTTTGGAGATCTTCGAGAAAATTACAGTAAATTTTGTTCTACTGACAAAAACAAAAACAAAATGATGCTATAACTGAGTCTAATACAATCAACGAACCACTCGTTAATGAACAGCCAGGAGAGTGCGCACAGAGAATTGATCAAATATTGGAATAAATATGAATTAAATAACATTTGTAATCTCAACTATGGCTCTTTCCTTCTTCAAGCTGTCGTGGGCTTTTGTTCTAAATGTTTATAGTCTACCATTTGTATAATTTTTTGTTAATATATATTGTTATGACCGATTATAATATTTAACTAGCTTTAAAAAGTAAATCTTAGGTAATTATATTAAGACTGACTTACTGAAATAGTCCGTTTTTAGACACAATCAGCAAGTTGTTTCGGAAGTTCTTAAATACATTATTTCCCGATTCCGTTATAACTTGGTTTGAGATTTTTCGCCATATTGAATCCGCCTTCGCCTTGAAACCTGGGAAACCTTTATGTTTAGTGTTTCTAACCTTACTTTGTGGAACTCCATAATCATGAAATAAATAAAGATTAATAAAAATTTTCACAGTATTTATTAAATTATAACTTAACAATATTGTTTCGACAGCTAAGCTGTCATTATAAAAAGGTAATATAAATACAGTCAAACTTCCATATTACGAACTTCTATATAGCGAATTTCTTTATATAACGAATTTTTGTGCTGTACACTGCGCTTTTAGAAAAAAGACATCAAAAAGTGTCTCTAAATAACGAAGTAAAATTTCTATATAACAAGATTTTTAGTCCAAACAAATAAATTTTTTCGGGTAAATGTATGTATTATGTATGCATCAATATTTCTTTCTTAGCAGCAGTCTGTAAAAGATTATAAATTTACCTTTCTTCCAAGAAGCCTGCACACATTTTTAAAAACCTGTAAATCTTTCAAAAGGATTTTGTAAATTTGTTTAAATTGAAGTTCTAAGAAGGGTTAAAATTGTCATTAAAAGTCCTCTTACAACTGGTTTTTCAGGGAATTTCTGTAAATTTACCTGAATGAGAGTTCTAGGAAAGATTAAACTTCGATGCATTATACACATTGTTACTTGTCTAAATGGATATTCCACCCCTCTAAGAAAGATTAAAATTCAATTAGCATTCACGTAAAATTAAAAACTTGCATTGCAAATTTTTGTTTAACTTTAGTTTTGTGAGAACAGCCCTACAATGTAGTACAAAAAAAGTGAAAGTGTTTAATCATTACTGAAAAAATCAACGTGTTGCGGGAAATTGGTAACTGTATACAGAAAAAAGACATCGCAACTCGCGGCAAAGTTTGAAATTCCTGTCAGTAGTTTATCGACTATAATAAAAAATCACGAATCAATTTTAAAATCAGTTGGTGAACTTACAGCAAAACGTGCTAGAAAGTATGTTTATGACGACGTAGATAAAGAGTAGAGTTTTAAAGTGGGTGCATTTAATTGGCGACAAAAATGCAGCATTATCAAGACAGTTAATTTAACACAAGACGTTACAGTTTGCGGAATCACTCGAATTAAAACCAAAGAATTAAAATAATATTTACAAAAGGTGATATTTCTTTATAACGAAATTTCCCTATAGCAAATTTTTTTTCGGGATTTACCGACATCGTTATATAGAAGTTCGACTGTATAAACAAACACGTCGCTAAGGTAAATACAAAAAATAGGCAACTAGATAAAAAGATAAAAATAATCAGAATTAAATATCTAACACTTCCAGCAACAGAGAATTACTGAGCTCAATCTGTTCATTCATTAAAGGTACCCCGAGTTTGTGTTTGTATATCTCAAAAACTTCTAAAATGTCTAATTTGCGTTTGTTATTACAAAAATGTAGGAATTTAATATTATTTTGAGGAGTATTGTGTGATTTTGTTCTGAAAGATGTTTGGCATAATTAGATTTTTCAGGATGTTTATTTCTGTAACAGTATACGTGTTCTTTATAGCTTATGCCAAAATTTCGAAGTGTTTGCTCAATATATGTATACCGAACTACAAAAAGAACAATTTAAACGATAAATGCCCTATTTCATGATATCATGTGTTCTATCTTTAGAATTAAATAAAAATGAAAAAGTATTAGTGTTGGTTTTATAATCGTTAGTTTTTCTTAGTATACACATATAGAAAAACAAGTTGGAAGTATCTACGAAACCATATATATAATAAAGAACGCGCTAGTAAAATAAAGAAGGGTTATATCGAGTCACGCCTTTGCTCTTCTTCGTTTGGGTTAGTGGGGGAATATTCGAGTATTAAAGTTGTTTAGTAAACTACAAACAAAGCATTGGTGCAGTTGTTAGTAATTGAAAGAGAATTTCATGATATTAAATTTTCCCAAAATTAAAAAAATTATTTGGCAAATTAGAACCAAATAATCTCTTGCTCTTTAAATAGCTTACAATTTTTAGTTATAATGACTGAAAATAAAATAAATGCTGAAATATTCTCCCATTAACACAAACTAAGGAGAGCAAAGGCGTGGCCCGATATAAACCCTTCTTTATTTTACTAGCGCGTTCCTTATCATACGCACATATGGTTTCGCAGATACTTCCAACTTGTTTTTCTATATCTGTATGTGCAACTTGTTCTGATATTTCGCCAAAATATGGTATAGATATGTAATGTGTGTCTTTTGCTTGATTGTCGTGTTCGGATCGTAATGATTTACATGTGCTAGTTGTTTAATGGTTGATATCTCTTTGGTAAAATCTGGCTGTGTTAGTGGAATAGTTAAAGATCTGTGAAGGTACTAAGGATCTGTAAGCTGCTAGTTTATGTGCTTTATGGTAACATGATTCATTTGGTATTGTTATGTCCGTTTGTGTTGGTTTTATGTATATGGAAAATTCAAATAGATTGTGTGCGTTAATCTTGATAGTTAAGTCTAGGAAGTTAATGGTCTTGTTTTGTTCTGTTCCTAGCGTAAAATTTATGTTTTGGTGGATACTATTAATAAGAATTAAAAATTCATTGATAACCTCAAAAGAACTGTCAAAACAAGTTAAAATGTCATCAACATAACGAAACCAAAAGATAATGTGTTTAGAAAAGTTTAATTCAAATATTTGATCTTCTAACTTATCCATAAATATGTTAGCTAATAGAGGACATAGAGAATTATCCCTAGGTAAACCATCTTTTTGTAAATAAATTATTGTGTTACTCGTATTAAAAGTGAAATAATTTTGACTTACACAAACGCCAAATACTTGAATTAACTCTAACTTTTTAACTAATTCTATATTACTATTAATCAGGAAACTATCTAATAAAGGAATACATTCTTGTGGAGGTATTCTGGAGGACATGTTACACATATCAAAACTAACGAGTTTTGTATGGTGCGGAAGATGTATGTTTTGTAGTTTATTTACTAATTCTAAGGAATTTCTAACAGAGTATTTTGATTTGTAACCTATAGTATTAATAATCTGGTTCAGTTTTTTGGATAAAATGTTATTAGGTGCATTGATATACGTTACAACTGGTCTTATAGACATATTTATACGTTTTGATGAGTCCATACAGTTTAGGTGGTTGTGAGTTTTTATTTATGATTTGTTGCTTTTCTAATTCTGAAAAGCAGATATTGCAGTTTTTATATCAGTTCAGATATCACTTTTTCGATTACCGAAAACCTAGACTCTAGTCACAACCGAGACTGTACCAGGCGAATCGCTTCAATAGGGCAATAAATAAATATGAATCTATAAAACATCCTTAAACCACATACACAAAAAAAATGCTAAACCAGGAGTTACTTTTAAAATTTAACAGACAAAACTTAATTTAAACACAATAAACGAATAAACAAAATTGAAATTCAAAAACTTAAAACAAAAAAAATGAAATTTTTGAAAATGAAATCTTGAATAACAGAAAAATTAATTCTAAGAGAGTCATTCAATTATACATTAAAATATGAATTAATCAATTAATACCCTTGTTTTACCTCTGTTTATGATTATAAGATCATTTCTTACATCCTATAGAACAATATTTACCCTTTAGATATCCAAACTACAAAATAACAACTAAATCACACAATTTCAGATTATCAAAGTAAAACGCAAAAATATGTGTTTTTAAACCCATAAATCTTCTTTAAGAAATCGTCCTCATATTTACCTTTATGTCTCAGTTGTGTCCAAAGAACAACTTGACAACAACATAATGAAATAAATAAGCCCACAGACTTTTTACTCTTGAAAAACAACAAAATCATAAAGAAACTATCAAATCGTTAACTCTCAGAAAAATCTTTCCAATTTAAACCTGCAGGTAAAGTAATAAATTTTTGCATACATATCCACTAACTAGCCTAGCACTAGCCTTGAAATGACTTCAATACTTATTTATCTACAAAATCAAGTAACGATATCCCATCGTTGTCTATCTAACAGGATTTTAACAAGATAGACAGAAAAACCAACTTTAAAACTTATGAAATAAATAAAGATTATTAAAAGTTTCACAGTTTTATTAAAATATACCTGACAATATTGTTTCGACAGCTATGCTGTCATTATCAAAGGTAATATAATTATAAACAAACACGTCGCTAAGGTAGATACAAAATAGGTAACTAGATAAAATAATAATAATAATAAAAATTAATAATAAAAATCATAATTAAACATCTAATACTTCCAGTAACGGAGAATTACTGAGCTCAAGTTGTTCATTCATTAAAGGTACCCTGAGTTTGTGTTTGTATATCTCAAAGGCTTCTAAAATGTCTAATTTGCGTTTGTTATTACAAAAATGTAGGAATTTAATATTATTTTGAGGAGTCATTGTGTGATTTTGTTCTAAAAGGTGTTTGGCGTAATTCGATTTTTCAGGATGTTTATTTTTGTAATGACGTACGTGTTCTTTATATCTTATGTCAAAATTTCGAAGTGTTTGTCCAATATATACCGAACTACAAAAAGAACAATTTAAACGGTAAATGCCCGATTTCATGATATCATGTGTTCTGTCTTTAGCATTAAATAAAAATGAAAAAGTGTTAGTGTTGGTTTTAAATGTTATTTTATAATTGTTGGTTTTTCTTAGTATATGTGCAATTTTTTCTGATATTTTGCCAAAATATGGTATAGATATGTAATTTGTGTCTTCTGTTTGATTGTCAATGGGATATATTCAATTGTATGACACTTTAATTAAACAAAAAGATTATAGGTTAGCTATCAAAAGAATATATCCCATTGACAATCAAACAGAAGACACAAATTACATATCTATACCATATTTTGGCAAAATATCAGAAAAAATTGCACATATACTAAGAAAAACCAACAATTATAAAATAACATTTAAAACCAACACTAACACTTTTTCATTTTTATTTAATGCTAAAGACAGAACACATGATATCATGAAATCGGGCATTTACCGTTTAAATTGTTCTTTTTGTAGTTCGGTATATATTGGACAAACACTTCGAAATTTTGACATAAGATATAAAGAACACGTACGTCATTACAAAAATAAACATCCTGAAAAATCGAATTACGCCAAACACCTTTTAGAACAAAATCACACAATGACTCCTCAAAATAATATTAAATTCCTACATTTTTGTAATAACAAACGCAAATTAGACATTTTAGAAGCCTTTGAGATATACAAACACAAACTCAGGGTACCTTTAATGAATGAACAACTTGAGCTCAGTAATTCTCCGTTACTGGAAGTATTAGATGTTTAATTATGATTTTTATTATTAATTTTTATTATTATTATTATTTTATCTAGTTACCTATTTTGTATCTACCTTAGCGACGTGTTTGTTTATAATTATATTACCTTTGATAATGACAGCATAGCTGTCGAAACAATATTGTCAGGTATATTTTAATAAAACTGTGAAACTTTTAATAATCTTTATTTATTTCATGATTATGGAGTTCCACAAAATAAGGCTGGAAACAATAAACAAGTTTAAAACTTATCCTTATTCTATTTAGTGTGTTATAGAGTGTTTCATTAAGAAAATGAAACATATTTATTATTATGCAACATTTTGATTAATAATTAATAAATAATTAATTTGAAATTATGAATTCTCCTGTAAGTTATGCAACCCATCTAATATGTTTGTACTTAGGAATGCCTATATTCCAAGTCATGTAATAAAAATCATGCTAATATCTATACCATATTTTGGCCAAGTATCAGAAAAAGTTGCGCATATACTAAGAAAAAACCAATAACTATAAAATATTCTTAAAACCAACACTCACAATTTTTCATTTTTATTTAATGCTAAAGATAGAACACATAATACCATGAAATCGGACATTTACCGTTTAAATTATACTTTTTGTAGTTCGGTATAGGTATATTGGGCAAACAAAACTCTCCTTTCAAAATCCCATAATTACCTTAGAAACTGTAGGTAGGAACGTAACTACCCAGCACAATGAACTTTAAAAGCAACGGATATGATGTCACACTGGCCGCCATTAGACACCAGCTAAATCTACTTTTTTCTCAAACTGCGACAAATACAAAGAAGGGAATTACATTTCATAAGTATTCGTTTGTCTAAAATATTAAATATAGAATTTATATTCTAATATTAATTTTAAAATACTACGTCTTAAAATTGAAGTTATGTAGTTTAAGTGCGGATTTCGAGGCAGTGAGAACCGCCAATGGAAATATCTTATTACAAAACTGGAAACACCTACTCCGCCATATTGAGATTCCATCCCGGTCGTATGTGATAGATGATTATGTTCCTTCCTACAGTTTTATTTTCTAAGATAATTACTAATCAATCGCAAGTAATACTATACACTAAATTCATTGACCTACTAATACTTATCGGGCAATATTTATGTACTTGTGGTGATTACTAAAATGCATGTCTGTACCTTAATATAATTTTCCCGGTTGTGTAATTGTAATCCCTGTTTTCCACCAAAATTTTTGAAAAATTTGTTTTTATATAACATTCGCTGAGAGGATACTAACTGTAACAATACAAAAATAATAATCTATGAATTTCTACATATCTTAATTTTTTCATATATGAAAAAATATCTAGACTAAATAAACTAGAAACAAGAACATTTAATGTTAATTCATAATAATTGTAGTAATTATAATTTTTTTCTGAAATCGTCCGTATTTTATCTATTACTGAAATACGTTTTGAATCAGGGAAGAAAACTTTCCCTGACTCAAAACAGTAAAAAGCCATGACAGTATAATGTATACAGATTATCTGGCGATACTAGGTACACACGGTAACTATAGTATGTGCAAGAAGTACCTCCATCAAAGGTGCCTTTGGAATTTTGAACTCGTGTAATATTACAACACCAGAAAATTATACAAAATAATCAGAGCCCTTTGACAGTGACAGTTGTTATTAATTTCTGGTATTATAATACACATGAATTGAAAAGTCCAAAGGCATCTTTGATGGAGTTGTTAAATATGTTTTCTGCTACAAATAATTTTTTACCACAGGATAGAGCTAAGGAGGGCCCGTAATTAAGAGCTCACGAGGCATCTACTCAGTTGCCCGGCGGACTAGTCCAATACTGAGTGACTGACTGGACTGAACAAAACGACCAAAAATCACATACACCACATATCTAGGCTACGTGGTACGTAGAATACATATACTTAATACGTAAAGTACTAAATTTTGAGAATAAAAAGCTGTAATAAAGCAAAATCAGCAGTTTTTACTAAATATAATCAAAGGGATCTACGACCGAATGGATCAAATGTTTGATTCTTAATGAACTGTGTTAAATGCAAAATTTTGTAATGCTAATTTACCTCTAAATCGTCTCAATCTTCAAACGTACAGAACACTCGGGTGTTGCAGGTTGCAGGGGAAAGTATTAAAGAGTAAAAGTAAAAGGTAAAAAGGAATTCAACAACCCAATAATCACTGAATGAATTATCAGTGATGTTAAATAGCAAACAAACACTATTAATTATTATCGATAACAAACTATTTCATCAACGCCGGTACAAGTTTATGCACGCAATTTTTCATCCCGCCTCGCGGGACGTCCTTACAGTATATTAATAAAATACTATAAATGTCAATAATTTGAAACTAAGATACAAAAATTCAGTTTTAATCAACACACTCTAACTCTCATGTTTTTTAAATATTCCAGTGGAGTTCTAAAATCATTTTTTCAATTTATTCTATTAATTATTTATTTTTGTACTGCTTTGTTCTACATTTTCCCTAATTGAAAAATACAGACCATCAGAATAACTAAAGTTTCGTTATTTACCTAAGCTTCCTAGATAATTCTGTTTTATTAATTTGATAACCAGAAATTAAAGCCCACTAGTCATAAATCATATTTCATGTTTTCTTGAAAATTTTCTTGCAAAAGTATGAATATTTATTACGGTTGAAAAGAAAACACAATATTCCACCGATTTCAGTAGAAAAAATACCTACCATGTAATTTAGAAAACACTTTGATGACGTCATCACTCTCACGCCGATTTCGTAGAAAAAAGACTTTCTGAACCAATAGAGAATTGTATGCTATTTAATAATATAATTAAAGGGTGTTTCAGGTAAATTGTCGCTATTTTAAAACACTATAATTAGTCTGCCTTGAATGCACAGTCACGGAGGTTTATGTCATTTGACACGTTGTTCAAAGTAGAAATAAAACTGGTACTTAGTCTTAAGTACTGTAGTCTGGCTTAATCATTTCCAGTCCCACAATGTTCCCGCTAGAGATGTACAACGAACTTCAAAATGATTTCGCAAGACTGGTACTAACCAAGTGGAACCATTGCGTGGACGTCAAACAACAGTAAAAACTCTCAGGTTACATAAAAAGTTGTACTGTAAATTTCAGACAGATCCTTCGTCATTCGTTCAAGCTAGCAGAAATCACTGTGGTATTAGCTGCCACGGTTCAGAGGATAAAAACCAAGCTCGGAAAAAAACAAGTAGGAAGCAGAAAAAGCTGTAATAGTAGAGTAAATCTGAAAGCGCATTTTGTTGTCCGTGGTACATTGAAAGGTAGAAAGCTATCGAGTACGTTATCGGATGCTATTTAGGGTGTATATCAATCCCCTAAATTTGTCTGGCGATATCGGTGTCCAACACCACCCTGGGGGGGAAAACTGAAAAAACAGAAAATCTAGAATACTTTATTTGCTATCCGGCTATATTAAAATAAATACGATCTCTAAAGTATTAAGCGAGTTAGAGCTAATTTTCACCCAAGAATTATCATTAGATAAACGGAAGGATACTCACTAGATTAGCTTCTAACTACCTTATTATGCGTATTTCAATTTCTGCAAACATAGAAAGATGTTTATATCGTGATAACTTTTGGACGACACAAGATATCAAAAAAGTTCAAAAATAATTGTTGTTAGTTCGAGATTTTACAATTCATCGCTTTTTGAAACTTTGAAATTGGCTAGACAGTAACGAAGATATGACCAATTTATTCCGACAATGTATAAATTACCGCTGAGCAGCGATCGTTCTATCTCTATTTTCACCCGTCTTCCGTCTCATTCTAACGCACTGATCTTACCAGGTTCGTAAGCACATACAACTATGTATTAGCACAATATTGGAGTTACAAAAGCAGGTGATTTAACATTTTGTTGAAAAAAATTATAAAATTCTTACTGTTTTTGTAAATACTGAATACTTCAAAACTGAATACAAAGGTTATTCTGAAAGCCACTATGTTATAGTAATACAATACTTGGACAAACTTAATTACTGTATATTTTACATGATTCAGATGTGCAGTGATATCTCGACACCTAAGCATGGCTGTCCACAATGTAGTATTGTCTGAATTGTCAATTTTGTTGAAACCAGTCCATTTAGGTACAATCTGTGAACTACAATTTCGAACTCTAAAATCCACACCAAGTTATTTGTATCAGTAGGTATTGACTATTCTTGATTTTCCGGCAAATAACTAATTTTGCGTTTCGTTCGCAATGTGGCAAAGGTATTCTAGTCTTGGTATACTGAGAGTTTGACAAGGAATGGAAGTTTTGAGGCACAAGTAGTCGCTTTTTATTGGAATTCCTACAGATAATTCGTTTTCTGGACATTGCTGAAAAGCTACCATCTGAGTTGCGTGAAAGGTATTGCAACCGTTGATAGTTTCCTTTAACACGTCTACATTGTCTGCTGCAAATTGTAAAAAATAATGTCCTGAGAAATGCTTAAACTCCTGATTTTCCTTTAATCACACAAAAGCAAACTTAGCAAATTCAATAGCGATGATGGAATTTTTTTTCATGTTATCTTCATTGGTAACTGCTACAATATCAGCATCTTCCACATCTCGAAGGCCTTTTTTTAATTTGCGAGGCTACTAAATAAAGTACACTTTGCACCATAGGTCGATATTCAAAGTTCAAATCTTTAAGTATTTCCACCTCGTTATAAATATTGTTTTGTGGTTGTGGGTACATTAAAATAGCTTCATTATTTTTATAAGATCTGCAAAATACAACGTATTTTCAGTTTCCGTATAAAATACTACGGGTTCAAGTTACCACCCAGTAGGACATATCGATCGTAAATTGTACCTGATTTATACACTTTTCTTTGGCTATGTCATGTTTTGTTTCCCCAACAATCTTTTTCCAAACCTCGCCACAATTTATCCCTTTGGTTTTCAGAATAACCTCAGTTTTGTTATTATATATTTTGACTACTATGTTCATTTAAGTTCATAGTGGAAATATTTTATACAGAGTGAATATTAAGTATGGAACGCCTCAATTATCTCGGAAACGGCTTGCACGATTTTTATAGATTTTGGTGTGCAAGGATTTTGTGATACGGCCGGTATTATAGTGGTATTTACATTGTTGTCAGATCTTTCCTTTTTCCGGAATAATAATGAACTTTGTTATTTTAAATGGATAACCCTGTATATTTTTTGCTTTTTGAAATGCTTAAGAAATACTGATTATCTTTCATGTAATGTTCCCTATACCTAAATGCCATAATTTCGGAGTTATAGCTTCATTTACATTATCTCCGCCGAAGTTAAAATAATACATTTAGATGGCTATGACTGCTACAATAACAACTTTGACGTTTCAATAAATTATTATTGTTGGTGTTTATTGAAAGTCACAATGGATCGTTTATCTGAAAAAGAACGAATTGAGATTTTAATGATATTAGGATATGGTGATATGTGTAGAAGTCAACAAGAAACGTGTAATATCTTTAATAATTTATATCCTAACCGAAATTCCATAACAAGATCTACTGTTAGTAAATTAGTAAAAAAATTTAACGAGACTGGTTCAGTAAAAGATTTTATTTCATACTGTGTCACATTTGTCAGTTTTACGTCAAACTTTTTAGTCCAGAACATGCGATTTTACGGTCTAGTATACCTGTAAAAAATTTTACAGTCACTTGTCCTGTAAAAAATTTTTTGGCCTCCTGTATTTTAAAACGTTTGTTTCAGTTTTGTTTACGTCAACTGTAGCTTCATATTTACGCATGATGTCGTAAAATGACAAGCGAATGTGGTAAAAATACTAAAAAACACTGGGCAATTAGAGATATTTAAGAAACCAACTATTCTTGTAATAATTAAGTTTATGTAATAAAATACATGTTACCTAAGTTATTATTAAAAATATTTCGGGCTTTAATAGAAAAAATTAAAATTTAATTAATTTAAATCGCCGCAGCGCCATCTATTGTACGTTTGGAAACTACAAATGTCATCCAAGAGCACACTATTATGTGCATGTTTTGAATTATTTTTTTTTATTTTCTATAAAACTTGTCGGCCAAAAAATCTTATACAAATCTCATGCGTCAAGTCATTTTACAGGGCTCCAACTAATAAGGCACTCGCCCTACGGGCTCGTGCCTTAAACAAAGTTGTCGCCCTGTAAAGTTCGACTTACCGCATTCGAGTGTAAATAGCTATTACCGGACGCAAATACAATCAATCACCTAGACAACGTTTTAGTACGTAATCAGTTACCATGGAAACTCGTTCTTCATAGATGTCCATATTTTGCATTCGGAAATTTATTTTATATAATTTTTTTTTTAATTAAACCAATATTCTAATAATTGCAGTATGAAATAAAACGTATTACGTCATACGTCCTGGAAATGGAATTTTACAGTCGAGTAAGATGTTACGGACAAGGCGACGAAGGAGCCGAGTCCGGAACATCTTATAACGTAAATTACTATATTGAAATCAGGGCGCAGAAAAACTGCATCAACTGAAAACAAATCTTTAGATGTTTGTGTCCTGTTAGAAGACGATCCACACTTGAGTACTAGACAAATATCCAGGGAACTTGATATTTCGCAAACATCCGTAATGAAATGATAATAAATTCCATCCATACAAAGTAACGTTGGTTCAAGAGTTGTCAGATGACGATTTTGATAGACGTGAAGAGTTTGCAGACATAATGATGGAAAAATGTTACAATCAAAACGATCCAAATTTTTTAAGTAATGTTATGTTTTGCGATGAGGCCTTTTTTTTATTAATGGAAACGTAAATCGGCATAATTGTAGATACTGGTCACGTAACAATCCTCGTTGGATGCGTGAATCCCACACCCAATATCCAGAAAAACTGAATGTATGTGCTGGAATAATAGGCGACAACATAATTGGTCCCTTTTTCATTGAGGGTAACTTAAATGGTCCGGCGTATTTAGATTTATTGGAAAATAGTATTATACCTGAGTTGGCTTGGTTATTTCCAAATCCAAGTATTTTCAATTACATTTTAATAAAAAAATTTCATTATTGGAAACTTTCAGACAATAACAATATCCCAAACGACAATATTTGGGTACAACAAGATGGTGCTCCACCTCACTATGCGCGTGTGGTGAGGCAATACCTAAATAATGTGTTTCCCAGAAGATGGATTGGAAGGCGTGGTTTTATCGAATGGCCCCCGCGATCACCCGACATGAATCCTTTAGACTATTTCCTGTGGGGTCACTTAAAAAACATCGGTTATAAAACAAAACCTGCCAATATTCAGGAATTAAAAGATAGGATTACCACAGAAATAAGAAGAATTGAGCAGTCAGGGATGTTGCAAAATGTATTGCAAAGTTTAAAAAATCGCATGGCTTGTTGTATGGAAGTACATGGACAACATTTTGAGCATCTGCTGTAATCGCCTTTACTGTATTATTCAAATTAAACGAGTTTATTCAATCATAGCCATCTAAATGTATTATTTTAACTTCGGCGGAGATAATGTAAATGTAGCTATAACTCCGAGATTATGGCAACATTACATGAAAAATAATCAGTATTTCTTAAGGATTTCAAAAAGCAAAAGATATACAGGGTGATCCATTTGAAATAACAAAGTTCATTATTCCGTAAAAAGGAAAGATCTGACAACAATGTAAATACCACCATAATACCGGCCGTATCAAAAGACCCTTGCACACTAAAATCTATAAAAATCGTGCAAGCCGTTTCCGAGATAATTGAGGCGTTCCATACTTAATATTCACATATATATGCGCGTAAACTTGAATTGTGCGTTATATCAAGAAGCTCTATTAATTCTCTATTATGATTTTGCATATCTAATCTCATTTTCACTGACGTTTGAATAGTTTCCGCAGTTCTTGCAGTGGATTCCTGAAGTTTCCCGCCTGTTTTACACACAACACATTTTTTATAACTGCGTATCAGTTTCTTTTTTTTATAAATTTAAAGAAATTTAAATGTATGTAGTAGTTCATCGTCTGTTATAGAATAACTCTCAGTGTTAAGGTTAATGTCGTATTTACAAAAACAGTAACAATTTTATAATTTTTTTCAACAAAATGTTAAATCACCTGCATTTGTGCTAATACACCAATATTGTGCTAATAGTTGTATGTACTTACGAACCTGGTAGAGATCGTATTTATTTTAATACAGCCGGATAGCAAATAAAGTATTCTAGATTTGCTGTTTTTTCAGTTCCCCCCCCCCCCGGGGGGGGTTGGACACCGATATCACCAGACGAGTTTAGGGGATTGATATACACCCTAAATAGCATCCGATAACGTACTCGATACCTTTTTACCTTTCAATGTACCACGGACTTGATTTCTAGATGCGTTTTTTAAGTTTGCAAACTCTACTATAGCACACTGTTAACTAGCTTTAACGCATTAAAAGGGTGCTAGGAAGCTTTACAAAATGAGCTTCCCATATGGAGGCAGTTTCTTCTTTGTAATTGATGATGCAACCTAAGTGTTTGCTGGTACATCTCAGACATCGGGTGTGGAACTTTACTGATCCTGTAGAAGCTAAAGAACAGTAGAAGACTAAATTTTCATGCAAGCTCTAACCATAGAGAAATGTACCTGAAAGAGTGCCTTAAGAAGCAGCTTTTGCCATTTTTAGAGAGAAAGCAAAGCAACAAGCTTTTTTTATTTTGGCCTGATCTTGCACCTCCGTATTATTCAAAAAAATTGTTAGATTTCTTAAAAGCTAAAAATTACAATTTGTAAGCAAGACTGATCATTTACCAAATCTACCTCAGTATCGACTTGTTGAGAGTTATAGGGCTATCTGTAAAGCAAAGTATAAGCTTCTTAATGAGCGAATGAAAGGTTTACCAGGTTGCAAGGCGAAGGCGAAGTCAACTTCAACTTCAATTCAACGAAGAATCTCAAACCCAGTGGTAACGGAATCGAGAAATAATCTGTTTAAGAACTCCTGAAACAACTTGCTCATTGTGACCAAAAGCACCATTTTCAGTATAATTTAAATATTTATAAAAAATCTTTTTGTTTAATTTTTAACAAAGTTTTCATTATTGATCTAGTTCTAAAACTCATTTAATTACTTGTGGCCGAAAATAGTGATACTTTGCCTGAAACATCCTTTATACTATTTATATCATTTCTGACCGAAAATAAAATTTCTAGAAAGCGTCCGGCGCTTTAAATCAAATAGACTGTATAGTGTATATGCATATTTCTTTCTCTTCATTTATTGAAGATATATTTTGTTTCATTCCTAGAGAATTATGGTTTTTGTTAAATTGGTTGCTTATGCTCGGGAAAAAACTTCACATTCAGGATTAAAAGATGCACTTTAGTCCATTGGTATACGAGGGTAGATTGAAAAGTTTCCGGAATGGGCAAGAGATGGCGCGCGTATCGTGAAATTGTTATGATGGTTGTCAAGGCTAACCTATTTTAGGAAAGCTGTCAAATTTTCAGACACGTGCGTCGTTCCGTTTATGTTTACTAGGATATCTTGTGAAGCAATTCAGGCACTTTTGCAAAAATGGATAAAAACGAATTTCGTGCAGTCATCAAACATTTCTGGATGGACGGGAAAACGGCGACGGAGATACGAGATATTTTGCAGAAAGTTCATGGCACATCCACACCTTCATTTTCGACTATTAGTTTCTGGGTGAGCGAGTTCAAACGTGGCCGTACGAGCACCAAGGATGAACCACGCAGTGGACGTCCAAAAACGGCCACAAATGAAGAAATGGTCGATAAAGTCCATGATCTCGTGTTAGCCGATCGACGAGTGAAGTTGCGCGAAATAGTAGAGACCACGGGCATCTCATATGAACGTGTGCAAAATATCGTGCACGAACATTTGGGCATGAGGAAGCTCTCGGCGCGATGGGTGCCGCGTTTGCTGACTATGGACAACAAGCGAAATCGTGTGACCACTTCGAAAGAGTGTTTGGCCTTGTTAAATCGTAATCCAACGGATTTTTTTCGCCGATTCGTGACCGTGGACGAAACATGGATCCACCACTACACACCAGAAACCAAGCAGCAGTCGAAACAGTGGATTTCTCCAGGCGAATCTGCTCCGAAGAAGGCAAAGACTGTCCCATCTGCTGGAAAGGTCATGGCCACCGTTTTTTGGGATTCGCAAGGTGTGATACACATCGACTTTTTGCAGAAGGGAAGAACTATCACGGGACAATACTACAGCGATTTATTGGATCAATTCAACGGCATTTTGAAGGAGAAACGGCCTCATTTGCAGCGAAAAAAAGTGCTCTTCCACCACGACAACGCGCCGGCCCATTCATCCCGAATCGCCAATGCTAAATTGGTTGAATTGGGCTACGAGGTGGTGCCGCATCCCCCGTACTCTCCAGACCTGGCCCCGTGCGACTTCTTTTTGTTCACAAACATGAAGACTTGGCTCGGAGGCAAGCGCTTTACGTCAAATGAGGAGGTCATCGCCGCCACTAAAGCTTATTTTGCAGAGTTCCCGAAATCATATTTTTCTGAAGGCTTAAAAAAGTTGGAGCACCGCTGGGAAAAGTGTATCGCCCTGCAAGGATATTATGTTGAAAAATAAAAACAAAAACCTGTTCAATTACTGCGTTTTCTTGCCCATTCCGGAAACTTTTCAATCTACCCTCGTATAATATAATATTTTCAGAAATTTTTCATGTTTCAGTATTAATTTCATTTGTTTCATTTATATTAATAGTCCAGTCAATCTGACAGAAAAACAGGCCTTACCTTGCAAAAGATCGGGTAGTTCTTAGTTTTGGATATGTTTTGTATGTTGGGGGTCCTTAAATTAAAAATCCAAGTTTATGACCTTGGCGCACCACCGCCATATTGAAAAAAATGAACATTTCGGTATTTCTTCGATTTTCGAAGAATATCTTGCAAACGATGTGTTTTACAGTGTAAGTTGTCACTTTAAAGTAGACTAGATTTGTTACACTTTGAGTGTTGCCGAGATACAGCTAGGAGAGAATGGGTAACTGGACTCTTCATCTTATTTCTGTCCAAAAAATGCTGCCATTCTTTCATGTACTTTTTATGTCAAGTGTGCACAATTGCACATCTCTATTTGCAAGACATGTTTACATAATTAGAAGAAAGAATAAATGCTGCTGAATACGATAAATTCACAACTGAAGGATATTTCACCATCAGATACACAAAAGAGTTTTGGTCCGGTATATGGTCAGATATGACCATAAAACAAACACTGATGAAGACGATGAGAAGCTCTGGATGACTGACCCGTGGCCGTGGGATCACATACAGTGTGTTTACTCGATGGACTCTAGAAATGATACATTTTCAGAACATCTTTGATGAAGTTAAGAAATACTGTGATATTATAGGATGTCCCATAATTTTTCGTCAGTCTTTTCGTTGAAAGATATTTAACAAATTAAACAAATTTTATGAATTTTTTCCTTAAATTACATTATTTTCACAAATAATGAATACGAATAATTAGTTATATATTGAATATGACCTTGAATCGGTCATTGCCTTTGAAGGATTTTTTTTGTTTTTTGCTTACACCTTGCATATTATTGTTTCACCAACGCACAATACTTTTCGATACACCTTGCAGCTAGAACACAGGAGAATTTCTTCTTCAGGTACCACATAAATACCTTCACTGAAGTATCCAGAGCTGAGCTGGTGTAATGACAGATGGCTTTGTCTGACTAGCATAATATATCTTCTATTTTATAATACTTCTTTAAGAAGGGAATTAGTCTGATTTTAACGCATTGTTTCAAATAAATGTTACTGTTCAGAGTATCGGTGCAGATAAATGGATCTGAAAGCCTTCCATTACTGCTCAGAACCTGCCACACTAAATACTTTTTGAAAATTCTTTCTTTCGGTTTGACTTTAATTTCTTGTTTACAGGCTGTTTTGTCTGAGCAGTAATAGGACTTTAATCCAAGGACTTAAATAGGATCGTTGACAAAATAGGATTCATCATCCATTGCTAGAATCTTTCCAAATTTTAACGAACGGAGTGTTCTTACCAAAAACTTCGCTCCACTTTCAACTTGCAGTAACTGCTTTTTGATTTTTTGGGACAGATATTTTTCATCAAGGTTGTAAGCTTAGGACGTCTTTGTTAATCCTACCCGCAGTGGTTTTTGAAATTCCTAATTTTTCGGCAGCAGAATGATCCAAATACTTATCTGAATTTTTAAACATTGCCTTGACGATATAAATTCTTTGAATGGTAGTTGTAGAGCGAGAGCACCCTATGAGTTTCTTTTCTGCAATAGGTCCAGTACTCAAATACCGGTTGATTATTCCTGTCGTAGTAGTTCTGGGAATTTCCATTTTTATAAAATACTTCCAGCACACATATTTATCTTTACCACCTTCATTTTGATAAAATGAAATCGTTTTTCGACGCAAACTTACATGAGTTTCTTTCCCCATGATTTATTGCTCAATACAAATAAATAATTTTTATTTAGACAAAAGTCAACTATACCAAGTAACAAAATAAAGAAAGGTTTTTTTTTATTAATAGATATAGAATTAAAATAAATTGAAGAAAGATTATGGGACATCCTCCAACTTAGTAAGATCTGAGCAACATGTGGACATAAAGCCTCCTCACATTACCCGAAATAATGAGAAAATGGATAAGCTCAGAGACTGGTTTTATCAACACTCCCCATTTCCCAAAACTGACTTGATCATTAATGATGTCGTATCATGTTTGTCGTAAAATAACTCATTTCTTTACCGATTTTCATTATTTTTGAGCTTTTGTCAAGCTCCACTTCTTATCTTCCCAGTAGACAAAATGTTTCCAAGATGTAACAAAAAATGGCTAAGTTTTGGTCGTTAGAGTAGTGCAAGGCACCAAAACTGGATGAAGTACATTCAGCGGACCGAGGAAAAAACTCGAAGTGATAGGAAAATTCTGCAAGTATGAAAAGTCTCTATTCTTCAATATCAAAACAGTTATGTAGGTGGAAAGACTTGTATATTTCATGTGTAGCACAGTATAATGAGCCACGAACTATATTTTTACAGTTTATCATTTCAAAGTTCCTACATATTATTTAGTTTTGAATATTGATAAAATAAACACGTAATTCAAAATGTTGATTCTTCTACACGTATTTCTAACGCAGCATGCTTTATTGTTGGTCAGGACCCCTAACAAGATTTTTGGATGCGCCACTGGTTACAAGTGTAGATAAACTCAATGTTGAGAATAAATTTAGCAATTATTGTTTATTTACTGCTTATTATTGTTATAAATAAAAATGATGTAACACAACTATCTCTTTTAATGTATGTTAATAGCCACTTTTAATTCATATATTTGTTTATTCAAAGGATTTCACATAAGGTTTTTTCTATTAAATTATTTAATTATTACATTGTAGAGAGAATAATTTTGTAGATAAAAGATAGTAGGGATTAACGCATTGCGCCGGTGTTTAAAAGGGTAATCATCCAAAACTTAAGCCAAAAGGACTCATGTGCCGGTCATGGAGAGATATCAATCGAAAGCTTATGTTAGACCAAAAAAAATCCATTGATCTTCTTGACCAACACTTACTTAAATTACTTTATCTAGGTTTATTTACTCAATCTAACTTCTAACCTAGACTAGCCTAAACGAATCTAATCCAAGTTTCACTGACACTGATCTTGTAGCGTTCTAATCTTGGGCAACTGACCAATCGTATGATAGGCAAAAGAACAGACCAAGAGCTTTAAGACGGACATATGCGTATACCCACGTGTCTTTCACAGACTTTAATATGTTTCACCTATTGTGATTCAATGATTGTGATTGACTTTAATAGATTTCCCATAAGCCTTCATGCTAAACTTTCACACTCCATAACTTTTTCCTCTAATGCTGCTTGGTAGTTTGACCCCTATGGTTAGGGTGCGCGGAGCAGACCACACGGCGCTCACCCGAAAAAACTGGCTGGACTCGACCCAATCCCAGATATCCTGGGTAAAGGGCGATATAGTCAGAATAAAATGTGTGGTAGAGTGTTACGTAAGTGCTCTCGACGGGGGACTCATGAACGTTGAGGAGGTAGCTCTTCTAACATGAGGAGTACCGGTGTGGGTGGATTGGATACTCGCCTGAAGGGGAAGCCATTTATGGTGCATCGCTGGTCACCCGCTGTTTGGACAAGCCTGATGGAAGGGAATTCAAGTGAGGTTTATCCTGGTCGGAGGGGGTAATCTTCGGCCGATAGGAAACTGCATGCCACCAGCCAGAAGGATTCAGAAACGAAAGTAAGAGGATCACGCTTTGACTGTCAGTTCCAGTCCAGTGATCCAAAGAAATTGTCTCGAGCCGCTGGACTTAAGGAGTATTGAAGCGAATACATAGCCTCTCAATGCTCAAGACAACTTCACCTTCCAAAAAGGTACACACCGGGGTTCGATATAGTTAGTTTCCTAGAGGAACCAAACGAAGCTCTGACGAGGGCACACCAGGCCTATAACTGGTAGACCGGGGTGGCATAACCGTTCCAAGCCTGCCACATTGAGGTTGGTTTCGGTCGGGCAGTGGTCCCATAAAAGTATGGGTAAAGTCCGAAGCTGGACTAGAGGCCGTCTCCTATGCCGGGAGAAGGGGTCTCGACGAGTGAGTACGTTTATAACTCCGGCACTAGCCTGGAGACCTAGTAGAGGTCTGGATAGGTATACCTCGCTCCCACCAGTGTGTACTGGTAGCTTCTGCAATAGCATTAGCGCGCTAATTGAGCGTATCTCAATTCGTGTCTCCGAAAGGGGGACCGTGGTTTTTAGCTTCTAGGTAAGCCACGTTAAAATAACGCTGCCCGCTACAGTTAATTCTGGGCACAGTGCAGTTATATACATATACATGACCCCTATGGTCAAATATGGGTAGCAATTATATATGCTAAAAAGGCATTCTTCATTTGTCGAACGGGACAACCTGGATTTCTGTTATTGTTCTACTCATTCTTGTGAAGTTCAAACTTGGTATATCTGACTGTATACATTATCTACATTTCCCAAAGCTTTATCAATTGCAAATGTAGGACAGTCTGTAACTTAAATGTATAGGCTGTCCTTTGGTGTCGATTACTTTATGGATTATTTTTGCACATACGTAATCTAATTTCTGTTAAGTGTTTTTAAGTATATTTTTAAGAATTATTTTTATCTTATTATTCTATTCTCCATATCATTACGTACTGTATGAATTGTTCTGATTTCGTTGTGTTATGTGTTAGAAAAGTAAAGACATATGTTAAACAAGTGTATTGTAAATTGATAAGACAGCTATGCATTTGATCAAGTTTAAATAAACAGATGGTATGATAATTAGGTATTTAGGCATTAGGTATTACTTGGTTTACATACATACTTAATCAGATTGTTTTGTTTATTAATTAATTTGTACCAAAAGTACATGTTCTCAAATTCATTGATACATAGTTTACAGTGGTCCAAACAGTAGCCCTGTCTATGCCATACCCTGTGGAACAACCCAAAACCTTTCATTGTGATCATCCGTTCTTATTCTATCTGCGTTTGAATAAATTAGGAATTAACATCTTTGTAGGAAGATACACATCTCCACCATCTTAGGATGTCTGGTTTTTGTCTTGTAATAAAAAGTTGAAGAATTGTAGTATAATCTCATTTATTACATTAATCCTTTAAAACCATTTATTTTTATTGTGATTCAGAGTAGATTTTGTTTTTTTTAATGTAAACAGTTACGAGCAGAGACTCATAAATTGCGGTAGAATCGGTAATTTACCTAACCTAATTTACAGTAAACAATTGATTTGTACCTCAGACTGTATGAGATTACTTCATATTTATCAAAATTCATATGTGAATTGAAAATTCTTAAGATTTCAATTCATCACATAAGACTTTAAAAATCTAATATTATTTAGTTGCTAAAATTCCCACAAACGACACTCAAACTTAAATAGGTGTTAACTCTGGCGATACAAATTCTTAAGATTTTCGAAGAAAACTAGGTACACCATTAGTTTTCTTGGCGTTAAGTTAACCCAAACTATTACACGGAAAACGTCAGTTGATGACAACATTAAATACGGTACAATACGACAGAAAAACTCTATTTACGCCAAACCAAAGAAATAGGGAATTCCCCTCTAGGATTTCACTGACCAAACACGAAACAACTTTTAACGTTAAAAGCTAGACAGCGAAGCCTCCTATAGGTCGTCTTACTTTACGACTACAGCGTGTTCTTAAGGACAACGGGGTTGTCAAACATCTTGCAAGCAACTTTTAAAAACACTTTCTAAATATTGTAGTTGTAACTGCATAAACGTTTATAATCCCTATTGTTCGAGCAAGTTATATTTATAGGTAGTCACTCTTTTTGACAGCGGTAGTAAAACAAAATTTCAAAACTTGCTGTTTATAAGTTGCATCAGAATTGTCCCACAGAATTGGGATTCAATGATCTATAATTTTTTTCATGGATTTCCCATAGACCTTCATGTTAAATTTTGACATCAGTTAACTTTCTTCCCTAAATCTGTTTGGTAGTTATGACCCAGAGTATACGGTCGGGCCATCGCTTGAGGTGTCGGGCTTGTCTAGGATCCGAGACGAGTCCCAGGGTTCACAAAGACCTGGGTCGTCGTTTGAAGTGTTGAACTTGTCTAGTATCCGAGACGAGCCACGGATGCAGACCTCACGGCGTCTCCCCAAATAACTGACCGTACTCTATCCAATACCAAGTTAAGAATGGAGACGGACAGTAGGCCATCGCTTGCGGTGTCGGGTAGTTCGGTTTAGCAAGGATCCGAGACAAGATCCGGGATGGCTCCCCCGGCCGTCGTTTGAGGTGTCGGATAGATCGACTATCTAGTATCAGAGACAAGACTGAGTGGGTCCCTGGCTAACGTGGGTAACGGAGGTAACTCTGATGGGGAGGAGAAGATTCACAATCGCCATTTAAGTTTAACTGAATGTTTACTACCATGGATTAAATTGTTTCAACAAACGTATCTATGGCAACTAACATCCGGTTAAAGTTAATCAGTGATTGTGAATATCGCTGTAATTAGGGTAGTAAATTACATACAGTGCTATTTATTTACTGTGCAATATATTGTACTGTTTTTTAAGCCTTTTTAAAATATTATTTATGATTTTATTTGATGGTGTAACATTTATTTTCCGTATTTTGTTCTTTTACTGAAAGGGTCCTCGTATGAACTCACCTTTAGAAATATTTATTTTAAATATAAACCTTTTATTTTAGTGAAATAAATAAAGATTATTAAAAGTTTCACAGTTTTATTAAAATATACCTGACAATATTGTTTCGACAGCTATGCTGTCATTATCAAAGGTAATATAATTATAAACAAACACGTCGCTAAGGTAGATACAAAATAGGTAACTAGATAAAATAATAATAATAATAAAAATTAATAATAAAAATCATAATTAAACATCTAATACTTCCAGTAACGGAGAATTACTGAGCTCAAGTTGTTCATTCATTAAAGGTACCCTGAGTTTGTGTTTGTATATCTCAAAGGCTTCTAAAATGTCTAATTTGCGTTTGTTATTACAAAAATGTAGGAATTTAATATTATTTTGAGGAGTCATTGTGTGATTTTGTTCTAAAAGGTGTTTGGCGTAATTCGATTTTTCAGGATGTTTATTTTTGTAATGACGTACGTGTTCTTTATATCTTATGTCAAAATTTCGAAGTGTTTGTCCAATATATACCGAACTACAAAAAGAACAATTTAAACGGTAAATGCCCGATTTCATGATATCATGTGTTCTGTCTTTAGCATTAAATAAAAATGAAAAAGTGTTAGTGTTGGTTTTAAATGTTATTTTATAATTGTTGGTTTTTCTTAGTATATGTGCAATTTTTTCTGATATTTTGCCAAAATATGGTATAGATATGTAATTTGTGTCTTCTGTTTGATTGTCAATGGGATATATTCTTTTGATAGCTAACCTATAATCTTTTTGTTTAATTAAAGTGTCAATCATGTTCGGATTATAATGATTTGCATGTGCTAGTTGTTTAATGGTTGATATCTCTTTGCTAAAATCTGATTTTGTTAGTGGAATAGTTAAAGCTCTGTGTACTAATGATCTGTATGCTGCTATTTTATGTGTATTGTGGTGACAAGATTCATTTGGTATTGTTATGTCTGTTTGTGTTGGTTTTCTGTATATGGAAAATTCAAAAAGATTGTCTGCGTTAATCTTGATATTAACAATACCAAATGAATCTTGTCACCACAATACACATAAAATAGCAGCATACAGATCATTAGTACACAGAGCTTTAACTATTCCACTAACAAAATCAGATTTTAGCAAAGAGATATCAACCATTAAACAACTAGCACATGCAAATCATTATAATCCGAACATGATTGACACTTTAATTAAACAAAAAGATTATAGGTTAGCTATCAAAAGAATATATCCCATTGACAATCAAACAGAAGACACAAATTACATATCTATACCATATTTTGGCAAAATATCAGAAAAAATTGCACATATACTAAGAAAAACCAACAATTATAAAATAACATTTAAAACCAACACTAACACTTTTTCATTTTTATTTAATGCTAAAGACAGAACACATGATATCATGAAATCGGGCATTTACCGTTTAAATTGTTCTTTTTGTAGTTCGGTATATATTGGACAAACACTTCGAAATTTTGACATAAGATATAAAGAACACGTACGTCATTACAAAAATAAACATCCTGAAAAATCGAATTACGCCAAACACCTTTTAGAACAAAATCACACAATGACTCCTCAAAATAATATTAAATTCCTACATTTTTGTAATAACAAACGCAAATTAGACATTTTAGAAGCCTTTGAGATATACAAACACAAACTCAGGGTACCTTTAATGAATGAACAACTTGAGCTCAGTAATTCTCCGTTACTGGAAGTATTAGATGTTTAATTATGATTTTTATTATTAATTTTTATTATTATTATTTTATCTAGTTACCTATTTTGTATCTACCTTAGCGACGTGTTTGTTTATAATTATATTACCTTTGATAATGACAGCATAGCTGTCGAAACAATATTGTCAGGTATATTTTAATAAAACTGTGAAACTTTTAATAATCTTTATTTATTTCATGATTATGGAGTTCCACAAAATAAGGCTGGAAACAATAAACTTTTATTTTAGGATGTTAAAAGAAAAAAATCTTACCCTGTCAACTTACATATTATTTCCTTTAGGTAAGTCTACAATGGATGTTTCCCCAATTATGTTAACCAACACACCAATCTCTTTTAAAATCTTCTCCAACTGTTTCTTGTTATTTTGAAAGTTTAGATCCTTTTCCTTCTTTAATAAATACCTTCAAATTCACTATACCCACATTTCCTACAATTGGCACACCTCATCAGTGGACAGCAACAACTGCTGTATTGGGTCTGCAGACCACTGGCCTCCAAAGACTGTGATGATGGACCACCGGACCCGTATAAATCTTCGATCCTTCCTTGATCGGTAAATAAGCTCAATATCTCTTTCAAATGAGTTAACACTTATGATAATCTTCTTATACAGGAATCTAGTGAAGACTACAATTTTTCAACACCTCGGTAAGTAACTTCGAGACTCTTTTGAATGATTTCTGCCTTATGTTAATCTTCTTATATAGGAATCTATTGAAGACTACAATTCTTCCACACCTCGATAAGTTTAGAACCCCAACACGTGAACGATTCTATTTGTGGTATCTGGATTTCTGCACTATTTTATTATGTTAAGTTTTCCCACTTACTGTCTATTTTTTTATATATATGCTTCTCTTTCTTTATTGTACTACCAATTAATATTGCTTCCTTCACCTACTACTCTTAAACTGTTCCTCTAATAAAAACACTAATATTCTCTTTTATATTTATTACTTATAATGTTTTATTTCTCCAGTAATATTATTTTACAAACTCAACCAAACAAAATTCTTTTTATTCTTTTTATCTCCCCGAGAAACACCTTTTCAATTATTTTATTTGTTTTCTTTCTTTTTAAAAGAAATACCACCCTTCTGTGGTGATTCTTTCTGTCCCTTCCATAATAATGCCATAGCCATAGAAATCACAATCTAATGTCTCTATTTACAATTTCATTTTTGCATTATTATTGAAGTACAGTATGAATTTTAAAACTTCTAGAGAAGATGAATATACCTTTAAATTTTTTTATTGATGCCATTTCTAAACTTCAAAGGTACATCGATCTCTCAATATCCTTAACTAATATACATATATTTTTCTTTTTCAGGTCGACTTATGTCCTTTCTTTTTTTTCCTTATTTGTGTTTAATATTGTATACTGTAATACCACAATAAATATATGCTATTCCAACTTGATTTATTGTATTATAATTCTATATTGAGTTTTCTATTCTTAGGATATCGTCAAGACTTTGTTTATATTTTTACTTAATGATCCTCAAGAACCACGTCTGAACAATGATTCTCCAAAGTTTCTAATCGAATGTACTTTCTCATATCATTTACCCTTTCGAGCAAAAGTGACCATTACAATATGTAAATCGTATACAAGAGCGTGCTGTATACTTGGTTGTCTACGTGTGGATAGTTCTTTTACTTGATTATTTTAAAACGCAACATGGGTAAATTGCACATATATGCAATTTAATTTAATAGCACTGTATATACAAAAAAGGCATGATTCATTTGTCGAATGAGACACCCTGTATTTCTATTATTGTTCTACTAATTACTTCTGTAATTCAGACTAAGTATACCTAGTGTATACATTGGGTGGTATGAATAGAAACGAAGTACTTGCTAATACTACAAGTATTTATTACGGAGTATTTACTTCGATACCGAAAAAAGTAGGAAAATGCAAAGTAAGTACTTCTATTTTCCGGAAGTTATTACAGTGAATAGCATTCTTGTGAAAACCATCGAAGTGTTTACTCCAACACGAAGTGTACCTACTTTGCCTAATAGATACTACAATTTTAACAATTGCCGTGTTTACTTCAACATTCACTTCAACTACGGTTGCAAAATTTTTGAAAATGATCCAAGTGCTTACGCAATAAAAAACATTACACTTAAATTTATCAAAAATACATAACTACTTTTCGTTAGGTTTAACAGAAAAAAAGGTGTTGTGGCTAGCTAATCAGTTTCTGGAACCATCAAATGAAACCAAAAGTGATGCACTGTGCGAGGTTAACCCAGAAGGGTTATAGGCAAAGGTTACGTAAATAGAATTACCTCACAAAAGATGGGAGCGGAACTTCAAAATAAAAGGAGTTCAAATTCGAAATATACTGACCCCGATATCCGAGGTCGCAGTTGCCACTTGCTCAGCCGCGAAGTCGTGGGTTTTTGGCAAAATGGAATTTCTAAGGCGCCAACCGCTCCCTACTGCGCTCGAATACTCCGCCAAAACGGAAAAACGTATCGTTAGCGGTATACGATTCGTAGTGACGATAACTCCAAAATGAAGGTTGCTCTTGCTAGATTAAGTAAGGTTAACGACAACAAAAAAATAATAGGCCAAATGGTGAGTTTAAACCAATACTATAACGGGGATGGGACCATTCGCCGTCGCCGGTTCGCCGTAGGTCCAGTTTGCCGTCGGGCCGATTCGCCGTCGGCCCGATTTGCCGTCGCCAATCACTATTTTATTTAGCAATTTCTCTTTTGGGGAGCGATATAGTCATCTGCTGTATTAAACAGAAATATTGAAAAGATGTACAAAAACTTCTGAAACTCTTATGCTTATGTACAGTCATTAGCAAATGTCTTGTCCCGAGTAAGGGCGTTGCTGCTTTAAGAATCGAAATACCCCTTATACTGTGTACGAAAGAGACCGAATTAAACAGAGATGGACATTACCTGAGCAAGATATTTAAATTTTTTAAAGCTTGTTTTGAAAACACGCTTGTAAAAACTCTTGTTACTCATTCTATTCAAAATTTCTTTGATACACTTTATAAAATAGTCCTTTTAAATAGAAGCATCTACTAGTTATATAGCGTGTTTATGTTTCATTCTTTACCTTTAATAAAAAATAACTAAACAAAAATAATAATGAAAACAATCATCAAAAAATAGAGGTTTAGGAGTATTTTAGATAATTGAATAATCGCAGAAATTAATGTAAGCGATAAATAAAAATAAAGCAATAATATAGGCATTTATTTATGTCAATACGTTGAAATTTAAAAAAGTTATTAAATATTCAGTTGTTTTAATAAAAATACTACAAACTAAGAAAAACTAGAAACATAGATATAGTAACTACTAAAAACAAATCAGTCACAAAACAAAAATTAAGAAACATCCTTTGTAAAACCTAGAACCTTAGATCATACATATCATTAATATCTGTTTACCTAAAATTTTTAGAAAATATTTGTGAAAGATTACAGATTTTTTAAATCCCGCCTCCTTTTAAGTAGATTAGTCAATGAGTTTAATGTTTCTCTCCAACACATTATTCTGTCAATTACCCATCCCTCTTTTGCATGTATTACCTGAGTGCAAAAGTTGGACCCATTCTCATCAACATTCCAGTAACTACTTTCAAGATATAATCCTGTGATTATACCCAAACTGTATTTATTATTAAACTTAATTTATTTGACCGGCAACTACTGGGAATTTCACCTGAAGGTGAATAAACCGGCCCTTAATGTTTAAATATCCCTCGTTTGTATGCCCAATCTGATTCTACTTTGGAAACTCGGGGAATGATTATTAGTTTAGATTATTTTTTATTTTTACTATTTAACAATAATTTACAGTTTACAATAAAAACTTATTACAGTTAGTACTAAAAATTTAGTTTGTTTAGTGTTTACAAAATAATTAAACCATGTAAATAAACAAATCAAACTCGTAAATAAATTAATAGAGTTTATAATAAAGTAGAAAAAAGCATACGATATTTATTTCTTAAAATAGAAGAAACGATAGTAAAAGTGAAACGGCTGTTTTGTATTCCAGTAAAACGAGAAACTTACTTGAAAATAGCAGTTTGTATTACTCTATTGTTGTTATACAAAGCCACTCTAGGTAGGGTAGCAACCTGTAAAACTGGTTGTATTTGGTGTGTTGTTTGTAAACAAAAGAAACTATGCTCTGAAACGTACGTCGTTTTTTTTACCAGAATTGTTAAATGTGTTGCCTGCTCGGGACAAAACATTTGCTAATGACTGTACATAATAACAGTATAACCATTGTCCATAATAAGGACGTTTGTAATATTTGAAAATAAAATAGTTACAGTTAGACTATTAAATAATACTCACATTAGTGACTACTGCCCATCCATAATAACGAGTAAGATAAAAACCCATTAGAAGAGGCAAATTTGTGCAATAATTAATGCAATATAAATTTAAATATGTACATACATATTAATCTTTAATATTTTTTGACTTTCTTTTCTTTTAAATCAAATAGTTGTAAGGAAGTTATAATAATTTCAACTTTTCAAGCAAAACTTGTCCTTCTCTATTGTATATATGTATCAGGATAGGACATTTTAGCATTAGTTTCAACACATGTTTGTCATAATGATCCTTGTTTCCGCATTTTTTGTAAATCTTTGTATATATTTTTAGTTAATAGTTTTCAGGCATTAGCACAATAAACACGTTTAAAACTGTAGCTAGTGAATTTTGTTTAATATTAACAATCACCAATTACTTGGAACTTTTTAATCATTAAGAACCGACGGTGAAAGTTCTATAAGTGAATTTGTCGACGGCGAATGTGCCGGCGGCAAATGTGCCGGCCGCGAATCGTACCAACGGCAAATCGGCGATGGCGAATCGGCGATAGCGAATCGGCGACGGCTAATTGTCCTAGACCCTACTATAACAGTACTTTATTATCAATAACACTAACAATATTAACGAGATAGACGTAACAACGTACCTCTTTAAATAAACCTTAATAATATAGTTAAATAGGCCTGCAATAAACTGAGAGTTCGAACGTGCACGTTAGAGGTTGAGGGCCTGGTAGTAGAAATAAACATATATATACGTTGGGCGGTCTTGACAAGATTTAAAGGTATTCGTGTAAGTTATTGAAATAATAAAATACATATAAATATCTAAGTAGGTAAATGAGCACTGATTTAAACCATCATATGGTGCATATAGTTTATATGCACCAGTAATATATTACACCAAGAGCCAGCAACGTATTTCTAGTTGTCATTTCAAATTTGGATACTAAATGTTATATGCCTGCTGAACACTAAAAGTCAATTCTGGCAGCCCCCTGCGGCCGGGTTATACTACTCCAAGATTACTAAGAGGGTGAGAAATAAGATTCTCTCTCTAACCCGCAGGCCGCTATATAACTGTCTCGCTCGCACTAACATGTAAACCTACATATACCTTACTTTATTTATTGTGTCAAAATTTCAAGACTTTTGAAATAACAAAAATGTCACTTTTTTAAATCAACATTTACAGCGTTCTGGCAACATTTAGAAGGGAGGAAATGTTCTGGCAATATTTTTTATAGATAAAGAATACTATCGAAAGTAACCTCTTGAAATTTTGTGACTGTTACTTTAAATAAATTGAATCTTATTTCTCACCCTCTTAGTAATTTTGTAGTATAACGCGGCCACAGGTGGCTGCCAGAATCGAGTTTTAGTGTTCAGCAGGTATATAAGATTTAGTATCCAAATTTTCACGACTGTTGAAATGACATCTCGAAATACGTTGTATATGTAATTGCAAATTGTATGGCAAGTACGCAGTTTGTCAAAATAATTAACGATAACTGATCAACAATTTTTTTCCTTTCCAAGAATTATCGTAAGTTAAAAACACATAGGTACTAACTATCAGTGGATATTAATCGTCCACTTAACTTAATACCATGTAGACCAAGAGCCAGCAACGTATTTCGAGTTGTCATTTCAACAGTCGTGAAAATTTGGGTACTAAATCTTATATACCTGCTGAACACTAAAAATCAATTCTGGCAGCCCCCTGCGGCCGGGTTATACTACCCCAAAATTACTACGAGGGTGAGAAATAAGATTCTCTCTCTAACCCGCAGGTCGTTATATAACTGTCTCGCTCGCACTAACATGTAAACCTACATATACCTACTTTATTTATTGTGTCAAAATTTCAAGACTTTTAAAATTACAAAAATGTCACTTTTTAAATCAACATTTACAGAGTTCTAGCAACATTTAGAAGGGGAGGAAATGGTCTGAGAATATTTTTTATAAATAAAGAATACTATCGAAAGTAACCTCCTGAAATTTCATGACTGTTACTTTAAATAAATTGCTCTCTCTTCTAATGTCAAAGTCCAACCTTATGACATAAATCAAATGAAAGGATATAATCACCGGAAATCACAGTTTGATTTGCTAAATTAATGAACTCGCCGCAATAGGGATCATCAACATCTTTGAGCTAGTAGTGCAGCTAGTATGCGTAACGTCACATACGAGATAGAAACCAAAACATACAGATCTCACCAAACGTCCGGTACGAATCCAGCAATGATTAAAACAATGATGCTGATCCAATCTCGATGCTAAGTAATGCTGAATAACGACAGCCGACAACAAGAATAACCCATTACCATCACCTCAAAACCAATCTGTCAGATTCGAACATGTACGTATGACAGATCCAAGTAGTAATAGGCAGCAAAATGATTATTCCAAGAAAGGTATACAGAACGAAAATAAGGGAAGAAAAAGGCTAAAATCAAAATACATATCTATTAAAAGAGAAACGTAAGATACTCAAAGTACCTTTGACTGATACATACGTGTTTTAGAAAAACACCCTTTCCGATAACTAGATCTTCAATGTGTGCTCGCAATTAATCTATGATACCATGTGAATAGATAATTCCCAATTAACTATTCTTTGCCAAATTCGTCCGCCAAAATTCCACAAAAAGTGTGCCCTTAGATAATACGATATCAACGGTATAGGGCGCGGCAGAACTGAATTTTTCTTTTAACACCCAAAGAAGCTGTTTTTGTCAAAACGACATTCAACGAAAAACAAAACGAAACAGAAAGGAAGGACGTCTTCTCGACAAAAATGAAAATCGTGACCTGTGCAAAGGTAACCAGATGTATCTTTAAAAGCGTGACCAAAACTTTAAATACAAGATTAGCAGAAGAGCTTTTATTTTAAATATGATATTTCATAGCAAAATTAACTCAAAATGATGCAAAATATTGAAGACAAAAATAAATCGTGACAACTGTTATATAAAGCAAATAGAAGTGTTTTTAAGGAGCTTATTAAATATGAAATTCATCAAAATTTAAATAAATCAGTACTTAACTACGTACCTATTCAAGGGTGTTTCAGGTAAAGTGTCGCTATTTTCGGACAAAGATAATTAAACGAGTTTTAGAACTAGATCAATAACAAAAACTTTAATAAAAAACTGAACAAAAAGACTTTTTATAAATATGTATTTAAATTATACTGAAATAGTCCGTTTTGAACACAATCAGCAAGTTGTTTCGGAAGTTTTTAAACAGATTATTTCGGTGTTTTTAACTAACCCCGGCTACGCTTACGCTTCTCCTCGGCCAATCAAAAACACCTTGCACCTAAAAGTAAACTTTCGCAGCTTGTAATGTAAATAACTATTTGATAGCTAACCTATAAGTTTAATGGTTGATATCTCTTTGGTAAAATATGGCTGTGTTAGTGGAATAGTTAAAGCTCTGTGTAGGTACTAAGGATCTGTAAGCTGCTAGTTTATGTGCTTTATGGTGACAGGATTCGTTTGGTATTGTTATGTCCATTTGTGTTTGTTGACAAGCCTCTCGAAGATGAGTTACATCTCTAGTTGTTGCGTTTGATTGTTAGTGTTATTTGTTTTATTTATCATCAACTATAGCAACGTTATTTAAAAAATTATAAATAAATTGAATTAAATAAATCAAATATTAATTTGAAATTCAAAACCTTTCGATTATCTATAATTTAATTTGAGCAATCTTTTAGAAAATGAATAAGCAACACAAATGATAATTTTAGTACCTATATATATGGTATTTACCTATTCTGTAAGTCAAAAATAAAGCGAGTTTTTAAAACCAACTGGCTTTGATTGAATCAAAGTACAACGCTGAGGCGCGTGCAGAAAATACTTAGAATTTATTTGGTTGTGTAACAACATTTCTAAAATTATCATTTCTGAGTAAGATTGAAGATTGGATTCGAAAGGAATAAAAAGTGATAAGTCATTATTGGAATTTATTAAGGGAATAAAATGTCAACGAAAGATAGTAATCGCTTTAAAAAAGCAACATACAGTTGCAAAGAATGCATCGCTCCTGACAATCAGGAGATGGTTGCTTGCGATGACTGTGATGCCTGGTATCATTTCAAGTGTACAGGCGTCGATGCTGACATTGAAAGTCACCCATGGTCCTGTGAACAGTGCCTGACGAAAAAGTCCAATTATAAGAATGAGAAAGAACCTAGTGTTCCATGCTCAAAGCATTCTAATTCAACAATAGTTGAAACTCCCGCAGTTCTTACTGCACATGCTACCCCATTTAACGCACAAAAAACAAATTCAAAAAGTAGTGTCAAATCAGCATCCTCCAGAATGACTACAAAGTCATCTGTGACACGTGTGAAAGCGTTACGTTTACAACGATTAGAAGAAGAGCGGGCATTACAAACTCTGCGTGATAAGGAGTACCTTGATCAAAAGTACGCAATTGAAGAAGAATATGCAATGGCCGAAGACAAAGAAAGTGACGGGAACAGTGAACTTGAGAAAGAAGATCGAGTAAGTGCATGAGTTGCACAAACTGACCAAATTAAGAACAAATGTCAAGTTTCGAGCGATCTTGTAGGACAAGTCAACCATATAAGGGGGGTTCAAGCATCTCAAGCTGAAATTAAACCGCACGATAATGTTAATAGCACCAGTGTCACTAATGACAAATGTCAGAATTTCCAGACTCCAATGGTTTTCAATCAGAATCAACTAGCAGCACGACAAGTAATCACCAAAGATTTGATATACTTTTCAGGAAAACCAGAAGAATGGCCTCTGTTTTTTAGCTGGTTTAACAACACAACAAATACATGCGGCTATACTAATGAAGAAAACCTGTCTCGCCTGCAGCGCTGTATGAAAGGAAGGGCATTAGAAATAGTGAGATATTTGTTGCTCCATCCCTCCAATGTTCTTCAAGTGATTTCTACATGGCAATTATTTTTTGGTAAACCAGAATTAATTATAAACAGTCTCATTGATAAAATTAAATGCGAACCACCAGTAAAAGTAGATAAATTTGAAAGTTTAATCAATTTTGCTCTTCAAGTGCAAAACCTGTGTTCCACAGTGGAAGCAAGTAAGTTAGGCTTTCATTTTAGAAACCCTTGTCTTCTACAGGAATTTGTAAACAAATTACCTCCTAACCTAAAACTGGATTGGGGCAAGCATAGGAATTCATGCAGAGAAATTAATCTTCACTGTTTTAGTGATTGGCTTATAACTCTTGCCAAAGCCGCAGCAGATGTTTCACCGGACTCAATATTAAAAGTGGTAGACAACAAAGCTGAAGTTAAGAAGAAGGCATTTGTAAATATTCATCAAAGTGAATCTCAACCCGCTTCATCAAATACAAAAAAATGCATTATATGCAAGGAAGGCTGTAAAACCATCCACAATTGCAAGAAATTTATTAGTATGAGCGTGAACGATCGTTGGGCTGAAATTAAGCGTTACTTCATATGCAGAATCTGTTTACGACAGCATGACAGTAGACGCTGCTTATCATCAAATGTGTGTGGTATGAATGGTTGTAGTTTCAGACATCATCAACTGTTGCATCGTGACAATGCCAACAACGTTAACAGTAGTAGTAACAACTTGAACACTGTAACACCAAACCACTCCGAAGTAAATGGTGAAAACTGCAATTTACATGATGGCCAAGGTTCATCCGTCATTTATAAAATTTTACCCGTCATATTGTATAATGGCGAAAAAGAAATTGAAGTATTCGCCTTCCTCGACGACGGTTCGGCTGTTACACTCATCGATGATGAAATCGCAATGCTTTACAACTAAATGGCGACACAGAACCATTATGTTTAAAATGGACCGATGGTAGGCATCAGTCTATTCCTGATTCACGAAGACTATCAATGAAAATCTGATCTAATAACAGAGGTACGAAAAGAAAATATAAATTTTCAAATGTTCTCACTTTATCATCAATCAATCTACCTGAGCAATCACTTAACATTGAAACGATTGTGCAAACCTACCCTCATCTTCGAAATATTCCAATAAAATCATTTATAAATGCAAAACCCAAATTGCTCATTGGTCTTACTCATAGTCACCTCATATGTGGCTTGAAGTCAATTAATTATGGTGAAGGTAAACCTGTGGCGACCAAAACCTTATTGGGAGGGACAATTTCGGGACAAATTGGAATTAAAAAAGTTAACGATGTTTATCCACTTTATCACATATGTGAATGTCAATCTAACGTTGACAAAGAGATGAACGAGATGATGAAACAATTTTTTGCAATTGAAGCGGTAGGCAACAAAGTGACGTCAAAGATTTATTCAATAGATGAACAAAGAGCCATTGATTTACTTGAAGAGAAAACTACATACGATGGACAAAATTATTCTGTTCCGCTTCTTTGGAAATATGACACTTTGTCATTGCCAGATAGCATGCCTATGGCAATAAAACGTCTCAACTGTCTTGAAAGCCGCATGAAAAAGGATCCAGCGCTTGCGGAAAACCTAGAAAAGCAAATTAAAGATTATGAAGTAAAAGGATACACTCGAAGACTGACTGATAGCGAACTAACTACCAATTATCAACGCATATGGAATTTGCCGACATTTCCCGTGATCAACAAGAATAAACCAAATAGAATTAGAATGGTTTGGGACGCGGCAGCACGTGTGGAAGGCATTTCGCTGAATTCGATGTTAGTGAGTGGTCCAGACAACTTACCGTCGCTTTCAGGTATACTCTTTCAATTTCGCGAAAAGAAAATTGCAATAGGCGCCGACATCCGTGAAATGTTCCATAGGGTGCATATTTTACCTGAAGATCATCATGCACAACGATTTTTATGGAAAAACAAGGCTTCTGGCAAAATCGAGGTATATGTCATGCAGGTAATGACCTTTGGGGCGACATGTTCTCCCTTTTGTGCTCCCTTCATAAAAAACAAGAATGCTGCACTTTACGCTACTACACATCCTGAAGCTACAGAAACAATAATCAATAATCATTATGTTGATGATTTTTTGAAAAGTGTTGACAATGACGAAATCGCAATTAAATTGGCAAATGATGTTATTTTCATAAATGGAAAGGCAGGGTTTGAAACTCATAACTTCATTTCACAAATTCTCAAATTCACAACACGTCATCAACACTCTTAACGGAAATACTAACGGCGATGAATCAAAAATGCTAGGCAAAATCATTGCGGCTACAGATACTGATAAACTCCTAGGGATTTGGTGGTGTGCAGCCACAGATACATTTCTGTTTAAATTCAATTTTCACAATGTACCAGACTCCGTCTTAACAGGTAAAGAAATACCTACAAAACGGGAAGTACTTCGTCAAATCTATGCGACATGGGAGTCCCAGAACACTTAATCTATCTAATAGCACAACTTTATGCTCGCAATCAAGCAACAGTAAAAATTGACAATCATCTATCTTCCACTTTCAAAACCAAATCAGGCACTAGACAAGGCTGTATACTTTCACCACAACTATTTAATGTATACGCCGAGTATGCAATACGTAAAACTTTAGAAGTAGTAATTGGTGGTAAGAAAATAACAAATTTGAGATATGCAGATGATACCACCATATTCGCAAACAATCCCGAAGAACTGCTGGAATTAATGACCAACATAGAACGTGAAAGTAATCTAATAGGACTCTATCAATAAAGAAAAAACAAAAATAATGGTAATAGACCGTGCAAACGATAATAACCCCACTTTAGTACGAGTAGGTGATTATGAAGTGGTACAAAATTTTGTATATCTAGGATCTTTGATATCAAATACCGGTGATATAAAGAAAGAAATAATAAGAAGAGCCAAAATAACAAAAAGCGCTACGAGGAAACTTCAAAAAATATGGAAGGATAACCACATTAGTAAATCAACTAAAGTCCGTTTGGTTAAAGCTATAATCCACCCAATATTCCTATATGCAGCAGAAACATGGGTAATCAGAGAGCAAGATAAACGCAAAATTGATGCGCTAGAAATGTTTATATGGCGCAGGATTCTGAGAATACCATGGACACAGAAGAAGAAATGCATCAATACTTGACGAACTAGGTATAAAACAACGTCTATCCACCATCATAGAAAATAAAGTTATGTCATTTTTTGGACACATAGCTAGAAAGGAAGACGATAATTTAGAGCGTCTGGTAGTCCAAGGAGAAGTTAATGGCAAGCGACGAAGAGGACGTTCACCAACGAGATGGTCAGACTTGATTAAATATAAAACTGGACTAAATCTACAACAAGCTATGCACACAGCTGAAAATAGACAAATTTGGCATTATAAAGTTTATAACAATTAATTATGTTTCTGTCCATATAGTGTCACGACGCATCAATAATGATGCAACGACTGAGAAGAAGAATAGGTGGGAAAAGGTTAGAACTGGTTGCCATGGTAATTAAACATGCTATTAGCTTAATAGTGGGATGTGAATACGGGTGTTTACAAAGGTTTAATTCAAATATTTGATCTTCTAACTTATCCATAGATATGTTAGCTAACAGAGGACTTAGAGAATTACCCATAGGTAAATCATCTTTTTGTAAATAAATTGCGTTATTAAAAGTGAAATAATTTTGACGTACACAAAGGTCAAATAATTGAATTAACTCTAACTTTTTAACTAATTCTATATTACTAAGTAAGTATTAATCAAGAAACTATCTAATAAAGGAATACATTCTTGTGGAGGTATTCTGGAGAACATGTTACAAATATCAAAACTAACGAGTTTTGAATGTGGTGGAAGATGTATGTTTTGTAGCTTATCTAAAGATTCTAATGAATCTCTAACATAGTATTTCGATTTGTAACCTATCGTATTAATAGTATGGTTCAGTTTCTTGGATAAAATGTGATTAGGTGCATATATATGATACAACTGGTCTTATAGGTATATTCTGTTTATGTGTTTTGATGAGTCCATACAGTTTTGGTGGTTGTGAGTTTTTATTTATGATTTGTTGCTTTTCTAATTCTGAAAAGTTGATAATGCAGTTTTTCTATCAGTGCAGATATCACTTTGTCGATTACCGAAAACGTAGACTCTAATCACAACCGAGACTCTACCAGGCGAGTCACTTCCATAGAGCAATACATAAATGAATCGGTCAATGCAGAAAGTGAATATGTCCCAACCACCTTATTTTGAGAAAAACTGACTTACTCAATGTTGCTTTTATGTTCCTTCGTGAATTTTTGGGATATGAAAGAAGGGTATCTTTTAGGTAAGATCACATGGTTCAATGTACTTAAAGTTTTGTATTCTAAGAGAAAAAAATGCATATAAGACGTGGACATATTCAGTTTCTGCATTGATTCCAAATAAAATGCAAAGAATACGCAAGAAACTATTTTGTGGCAAAAGAACAACTGAATTTAATATTAACAAAAGAAATCTGAAAATCCTAAAGTAATAGAAATAAAAATATTTTTAAAGATTGTCTGCTTTCACTGCACTTTCCTCTTTTTCTTTCATGGGCCATTTTAGGATATTCTGGTAAAATTCGTCAAATTCTTTCTCAATATACTTCATAACGCTCTGGAAATCTTTCAGTTTTGGAGTGAGTGTGGAGTCAGTGGGAAATACGTTTAACTGTTTCTTAGATTGTTCAGTTTCACTTTCTTCTTCGTAAACACTGTTACTAGTTGATTTATACATTTTTGCATAGAGAACTTCACTGAACAAAATATCACTTGCATATGTCAAAACGACGCGACGATAGCTTCATTTGATATTAGCTCAGCTGTTTTTACTTCAGCACATCCTAGATATATAAGACATATGCTACAGAGATTGAACATGTCCTAGGCTTATTCAGTTTCTGTACTATGCCATCGCTTTTCTACATTATAGAAAAGCAGGACATGTTCAATTTTTGCACCATTCGATCGGGCACCCTTGAATTATGGTGAATTCATGTACAATTCAATTGACACAAAAAGTGGACATATTCAGTTTCTGCATTGACCGATTCAAATATGGATCTATAAAACATAATTAAATTGCACACACAAAACAAAATACTAAACCAGGAGTTACTTTTAAAATTTAACAAACAAAATTTATTTAACCAAACACAATAAATAAATAAACAAAATTGAAATTAAAAAACTCAAACTAAAAAAAATGAAATTTGGATACCTTGAATAAAAGAAAGATTAATTCTAAGACAGTTTAATTCTTTTTATCTTCAGAAGTAATATCCTATCATTCATATAATCTTAAAAACTAAATTAAAATAAATACCTTAAAATATTTAAAAATAATCAAACTTCTGGTGCCAAATTGTTTATTATTAAAACAACTAACTAAATTCAAAGAACTTTAACAAATCTTTAACGTTTCATCATAACATAACCTAAAAATTATCTACGATCTAACAGCAATTATTCGTTATTTGAAAGTAATTTGATGAAATTTGAATATAATTAATTTTTATTTTTAACTAGCCAATATATCACCGCATATATTTATTTTGTTAGCCAACGTGAGAAAAAAAGTCAAATTTTCTGTTTATGCAAATTCATCGCAATATATATTAATTTCTTGGAATTACTAACTTTATAATAAAAAAATAACTCAAACTTTTACCAGCAAATGATATTCTTGGTTTTTATTTGAATAATAATTTTGTTACAATTCTCTTTACATCTGTCATTTTTATTATCCTTTCTCACTCTCTTTTTTTAACAAAATCATAGTAAGTAGGAGTACTAGATTACAACTAAATCTCAACCTTCTAATTTTTGCTTAAGCATTCTATGATACATAATTTAACAACATAATAATCAACTTGTCAACATAATAATTATTCTTAGATATAAACCCAAATAAAAGATGCCAATCTTTTAAAAATGGTAATAATAAAGTTATAAACGTTAGGTAAATAATTAATAACTAAACCAAAGTTAAATAACAGTGAACCATAACAAATTGTAATAAGAAAATTATAAACGTTAAATAATTAATAACTTAACCAAAGTTAAATAACTGTGAACCATAACAGTATATCAGTGTGCTTTGATTTTTAAGTGGTTAGATGTTTAGCAACCAGTTTGTAAAGTATTCATAAATCATTTATTACACATATATTGTTTACATTAGCATGCAATAAAAATTTTATAACACTAGCTCACTAAACGTTAACTTTTTATACGAAAATCAGTGTAAAAAGTAGTCACTTTTTGTATGATTGTAGATAAATATATTTAGTTTAAATTAGTGTACAGTCTGGGACTTTAAAAATGATTCGGATCGAATTTTAGCTATATGCAACACATTACAAAATTAGATGAAACACACAATTGTACAATATTATAAAGAATATAAAAATTATATATGAACTCAATAATATAAAAAAAGCGATATCTATTAAAAAAAACAAAATTATTTGAAATTAAGTTTAAAAAATTGAATGTAGACAGTAAGAAAATAGACAGAATCTGTAATCACTTCAGTTATGCGTCTCCATAGCACAATGGGGAAGTTGAACAGTAAACTGCTCGTTCATCACATCGAATACCAGATCCTGAAGTTTTTTTTTGTTTTTTTTTTTACATATATGCATATTGATACAGTATATTGTAGATTAATATTTTAATTCTAGGATCTGTTTAATGAATTTCTTAATAGTCTGTAAATTGTTTATAATATTAAAATTCTTAGTTTTTTTCTTAAACTTTGAAAGATGAGTCACAGGTTTAGCAAATATTGCAAGTTTTGTTTTACAATTTATTTTTACAAAGAAATACAAAAATGATTTATCAGTAACGACTCGCTATTAAAGTGGATGAAATGACCCTGGATCATTGGCCCTTTACAGTATTAAGAAATTAAAAGTAACTTTTATATAACTAGATTTAAAACATACAGGTAGGTATGTTTATTTTATTAGTATCGTGTCACTTTAACATTCTGTTTATAAGTAATATTTAAATAGTAATCTTCAAAGCGTGCTACTGCACTGATGGTTTATTGAAGGTGTTTCATTCATTCTACCATCTGCGGCTTGGTTCTATGTTATTTATTTATTATAACCCAAACAAAATGGTTATGGTGCACTTACGCTTGCTAATATGTATTTGCTTTTGTAATTTTAATAAAACAAATTTTTACTTTCTAAGAAAAACTGCTTTTACCTACCTAACCTTAGAAGAAGTAAATTACAGTTTTAGATATTGTCTTTTTAGTCTTAATATTCAAATTTTGCCATTTTGCTGGTTTACTTACTATGTTCCTTTATTAGTGCAAGTATTGATTGGTCGAACAAAACGAAATTTAACGACAAATTTAACTCTTAAAGCACTTTCTTTTTGCAGTTAAATTAGAAGTATATATCAATTCTTCAATATATCAATATATCAATTCAAGTATAGCAATCAAATTGTTTACAACTGCATATTTCAGGTATACTTCGTTTTAATGACCTTTTTCGGGAAATGACAGTGTTAAATATTTTTAAAATATACCTGTAAGCCTAATTGTATTTTGTTATTTTAATGTTATTATATATTGTTTAATGACATAGTATACATTATAAAGCAAACCATGTTTAATAATAACAACAATAATATACGACGCATTTACTACCCCTATAAAATAATACTTTTCAATATTTTTCAAAATATTTCTTCCCATTATATTTATTGATTGTTACATTGTTTACGAACAATGCAAGTGCTTTTTTCAATCAACCACAGTGTGGTTCAAGTAAATTTTATTAAACAATTAGGTGTATTCAGCATGTCAAATTGCTTCGGAAATCCTATCTCTTTTAAAAACAAGTTACAAATATGTATTACAGAAAAGTTCAAAATAGTTTTGAGGCGACGAGAAGTAGAATAAAGAGAATAGCTAAGCTGGAACTGCAAAGGGTGCCTTTTAGGAACTAAAGGATTAAGCTCATGCAGGTAAGATTTGCATTTTAAATAGTAGTGCAAGAAATGAGACTTTCACAATCAACGTTTTAAAGCAGTTTTTACAAAAAAATAATTGCATCCCCTATATTTCAAGACAAATTTTATTACTTTTTAGAAATTCTGGTCTGGTCCATTAACAATGTTTTACAGATTTAATTTAAATAGCTTCCTAATTAATTAGCGACCCGCCTGATTTTGTCTCATGCATTTATGGAACTTGTTTTCCAGTTTAGAAATTATAGCTGAAGAATTTCTTTTTTATGATAAATGTAAGTGATATTTAGTTGTGTATATCTTCACTGTTTTACCATGATTTTGTGTTTGTGAATTTCAACAATAATAAATTTATTTTGCAATTTATAACCTTTCATCTTTCATCAAGTGTTGGAGGGCTTATTATTCCCAACAATAAATATTAATCTAGCCCCATCAAAATTCATATCAGTATCATGAGACTCCTTAATTCAAAGCAAGTGTTTTATGATGATTAGTCCTTTTAAACTCATTATTAAGTTGCATCCAAGCATGTTGCTTAACCATGTGATTAATTTGACTATCTAGTTAACTATGTTCTATGGAACTGACTGGAGGCATAATATAATCAAAGTTGTTAAACCTTATTAGATCTGTTAATTTAAACGTGAAAACTTTTTCTCTGCATAAAACCGTCTTTTATACCGAGAAAAAGGTAACATCAATACCGAAATACATATTGGCATTAGTAAAATACATGTGTGGTTAGGAGACCATTTTAAACATAGTGTTGATCAAATAAAATGTTCTTAATCAAACTAGCAAAAAAAACTTACTTTAAAGTTGAAGTTTAATTTAATTTAAATTTGTCTTGCATATTTTGCTGCAATTTATGAGTTGTAAGATGAAATTGCATCTGGACAACAAAAACAGCATTAACAACAAATTCTCAAATAGTACCTATTTCTTCTTGTGGAGATCGAGTCAAAATCAAGTGACAGGGCCAGCGTAAGCTTTTGCGGGACCGGGTTCAAAAATGCACTTGGCTTTAAAAAAAGTTCTAAATAAATTATTTATTTTCGCCGGTCTGAATCAACCTTTATTCGCGCATGAACGCGGTTTTTGAAACACAAGCGACGGAAGAGCGAGTGATTCATTTGCGCGAATGCATCGATGACAGGATCCGTAGCAAGCTATACTCGAAAACATATGAAAATATGTAGCTGAAATATTAAAAATATGTACTATTTATGCAGTAAATAAAACATAATATATATATATATATATATATATATATATATATATATATATATATATATATATATATATATATATATATCTATAAAATATGTGATTCAAAATCATTTAAAAGATTAATAGGGTGGCCAGCAAGAGTGGTACTTTTAAATTCAAGGTTTTTCCCGGTTTTCCAGATCGTAAAATCATATTTTCGGTTTTTTTCCTTCAATAATTTACGCATACGCACATTCTTGATCAAATGGTATAAATTTACTTTAGCGGCCACGTCCAAAAGAAGCGTTAGTGGCGTCAATCGACAGGACTTGAAGAGGGGAGTCAAACGGTGCCGGTGACAAAGTGCGGAAACGCCTCCTTAAAATGTTACGTCACGTTTTGTGCTTCATGTTAAGTTTATGGGAAATTTCTTGTTTCATTGAAATTCAATTGCGCAATAAATTTAATGATGTTCCGCACCTAACCTGACCTGATATGATCTGATCTAACCTGACCTGATCTATCCTATCCTAACCTAACCTAACGCCGTATTAAATATTTTCTACGAAAATAAAGAAATTTTTCGAAAATCAAAATATTTATTACGGGACACGTCCATAAAAAGGCGGTTTAGGGGCTGAGCGTCAGCTTAAACTCGCAAAAAACACATTGATTTCGAAAATCAAAGTACTATTGATTTTCAAAAAAAGGTCTCTCGCATAGATTTAACATAGGTATCAGAAAGGGCCGTAACTTCTGAACGGGGTATTTTCGAGAAGTATTAAAATTGTAATAGATTTAGACTCGGTACACATGAAGCGTTAGCTAACACGCGATTACTAACGCGTGTTAGTGACTACATAGCATTGATAGCAGATAGCAGTACACATTAAGCGATTAAGGCGATCCAGGTTTTTCCCGGTTGTGCAACTTCCCGATTTTCAAGGTTTCCAGGCTCGCTGGCCATCCTGTAAGAAACACTTTATTTGGTAATAAAGGTCTCATAAAACAAAACAATATCAATAGAAAATCTTGAAGAAATCGATAGAAATTCTTTGATCATACGCGCAGTGGCCGTGACGTCATGTGTCACGTGTTCAGCAGTTTTGACAAAGCACAAACCGGTCAACGCGCAAACGCAGCAAAACTGGGTTGTGGCTACATTCCACCACTGGGAACTAATTTTACAGGACGAGTAAATAAAGATTTCAAAAATATGAAGTTCATGAAATAGTGTTTTTTGAAACGAACTTTAACAATAAAAAAAAAACATAATTAACCAAAATCTGTAATACAGTTTCGAATTCAAAATAAACATAAAACCAAGTAGGCAATAGCATTCTCTTGTTGCCAATAGATGGCACTCGCACATTTGTCAGTGTATAGCCCCTCTATTTCAAACAGTAGCGACCTAGTGGACCAAACCTGACACAAACTTTAATAAAGAAAAAATTACTACATGCATGGTATCGAAGAAATTTAATAAAAAGTTGTTAAAAAATCACAATTCCGAAGGTATATATCATATTAATATGGTCGTTTTTACACACATGAATGTCCATTATCAAATTAATGTTACATTGTTAATATTTTTCTTTATTGTGAATTCTTTAATTGTTTCAAATTTTATTATTAAGTCAAATTATCTTTCAGCCTAGAAGGCCCTAGAGCCTAGAAGGGCCAGTGCTTTTTGCATCTTTTTAAGGCATGAGTGCACAAACACTAAGTTTGCGTTTAACTGTTACATTTGCAAAATGTCATTTTGAAAGTAGCGAGTTTGAAATAGTTATTTACATTACAAGCTGTTAAAGTTTACTTTTAGGTGCAAGGTGTTTTTGATTCGCCGAGGCGAAGCGTAAGCGTAGCCGAGGTCAGTTAAAAACACCGAGCACCTGAAAGGGCTTTCGCAGAATGTAATTTATTAAACTTTTCATTCTCCCCTTGACATTTATTAACCACCGTAAATACGAGGGTAGATTGAAAAGTTTCCGGAATGGGCAAGAGATGGCGCGCGTATCGTGAAATTGTTATGATGGTTGTCAAGGCTAACCTATTTTAGGAAAGCTGTCAAATTTTCAGACACGTGCGTCGTTCCGTTTATGTTTACTAGGATATCTTGTGAAGCAATTCAGGCACTTTTGCAAAAATGGATAAAAACGAATTTCGTGCAGTCATCAAACATTTCTGGATGGACGGGAAAACGGCGACGGAGATACGAGATATTTTGCAGAAAGTTCATGGCACATCCACACCTTCATTTTCGACTATTAGTTTCTGGGTGAGCGAGTTCAAACGTGGCCGTACGAGCACCAAGGATGAACCACGCAGTGGACGTCCAAAAACGGCCACAAATGAAGAAATGGTCGATAAAGTCCATGATCTCGTGTTAGCCGATCGACGAGTGAAGTTGCGCGAAATAGTAGAGACCACGGGCATCTCATATGAACGTGTGCAAAATATCGTGCACGAACATTTGGGCATGAGGAAGCTCTCGGCGCGATGGGTGCCGCGTTTGCTGACTATGGACAACAAGCGAAATCGTGTGACCACTTCGAAAGAGTGTTTGGCCTTGTTAAATCGTAATCCAACGGATTTTTTTCGCCGATTCGTGACCGTGGACGAAACATGGATCCACCACTACACACCAGAAACCAAGCAGCAGTCGAAACAGTGGATTTCTCCAGGCGAATCTGCTCCGAAGAAGGCAAAGACTGTCCCATCTGCTGGAAAGGTCATGGCCACCGTTTTTTGGGATTCGCAAGGTGTGATACACATCGACTTTTTGCAGAAGGGAAGAACTATCACGGGACAATACTACAGCGATTTATTGGATCAATTCAACGGCATTTTGAAGGAGAAACGGCCTCATTTGCAGCGAAAAAAAGTGCTCTTCCACCACGACAACGCGCCGGCCCATTCATCCCGAATCGCCAATGCTAAATTGGTTGAATTGGGCTACGAGGTGGTGCCGCATCCCCCGTACTCTCCAGACCTGGCCCCGTGCGACTTCTTTTTGTTCACAAACATGAAGACTTGGCTCGGAGGCAAGCGCTTTACGTCAAATGAGGAGGTCATCGCCGCCACTAAAGCTTATTTTGCAGAGTTCCCGAAATCATATTTTTCTGAAGGCTTAAAAAAGTTGGAGCACCGCTGGGAAAAGTGTATCGCCCTGCAAGGATATTATGTTGAAAAATAAAAACAAAAACCTGTTCAATTACTGCGTTTTCTTGCCCATTCCGGAAACTTTTCAATCTACCCTCGTAAATAAATAAAATTATGATTCAGTGATTATAATAAAATAATGTTTGTATATACAACAGTATTGTTACCAATGTAATGTTGACAACAGCCACCTTATATTATATTTTAAGAAATTGACAGTTTTACTTGGTTGTCCAGGGACCGAAAGTTTTTCATACCTACCAACCATCTCACATATTTTACTTTAGCTTTCGGTTGCCTTATCAAGATAGAAAGTTACACTTTTGAAAGGGGAGAATGAAAAATTATTTTTTGCTTTTGATTATGAAAGTTGACTTTTTTTAGCGAAAAATCATAATCTTTTTTAATTGTGTTTGTAAAAAAAAAACTTCAATCTCCTCGGAGATTATTGTCAAAGAATAGTATGTTTTTCTGATTTTTCAATTTTCATCATAAATTTTTGAACAAATTTCTCAACTTACAATATGCAAAAAAATGTCATGTACAATCCGTAACGAAAGTCTTTTTTTTTCACTCATTTGCATGATAAACTCGGGTTTCGCCCTCATTTATCAATACTACAAATTCCTTAAAAAAGTATGACTTTCATAGCTAGTTGTACAATATACTATTCTTTCAATCATCAGTCATCAAAATTTACATAGGTTGAATGGTGGGAGTCGTTTAGTGACACGGAAACATCGGTGTGACTACAGCAGCAGAGAAAGCGTTCGAGCTTGTAAGTTGCCTTATAAAGCGCAGGGCGCAGTTCTGGGGAATGCGCTGAACCGGTCTCGGGGGGCCCTGTTAAGTGATGTATGTAAAAGTTTAAAAGTAATAATAATAAAAGTATTTGTAATATAATATATGCTTTTGCTAGAGCAGTATCAAAAAAACATTTTCAATATACTATATGAATACCAGTAATCATAATCTGACAATAATTTAATCACATTAATATATATATATATATATATATATATATATATATATATATATATATATATATATATATATATATATATATATATATATATATATATATATATATATATATATATATATATATATATAAAACATAAGTTGCAGCCGTCTACACGTGTTTCACACTTATTAGTGATCATCAGGACGGCATAGCAGATGGAATAAATATAAATGCAACTAACTCAGAAAGATGTAACAACACAAGGTTTCACTGATAGCAGCCAACCGCACATTTGCAGTATCGGCCTGAAGACACTGAGTTTTCAGTGCAACAACAAACGTCACTACGGAGGCAGCTAAAGCCACTACCGTGAGACAACCAATCCCAAAGTATAATATCAATAATTAGAAGTAATAATGCGCGTAGAGATATACAAGAACGAGTTATAATAATGGGATATCGCGCAACAGAGAAGAAAGAAAACATAAGTTGCAGCCGTCTACACGTGTTTCACACTTATTAGTGATCATCAGGACGGCATAGCAGATGGAATAAATATAAATGCAACTAACTCAGAAAGATGTAACAACACAAGGTTTCACTGATAGCAGTCAACCGCACATTTGCAGTATCGGCCTGAAGACACTGAGTTTTCAGTGCAACAAAGTTTTCCTCCGTAGTGACGTTTGTTGTTGCACTGAAAACTCAGTGTCTTCAGGCCGATACTGCAAATGTGCGGTTGGCTGCTATCAGTGAAACCTTGTGTTGTTACATCTTTCTGAGTTAGTTGCATTTATATTTATTCCATCTGCTATGCCGTCCTGATGATCACTAATAAGTGTGAAACACGTGTAGACGGCTGCAACTTATGTTTTCTTTCTTCTCTGTTGCGCGATATCCCATTATTATAACTCGTTCTTGTATATCTCTACGCGCATTATTACTTCTAATTATTATATATATATATATATATATATATATATATATATATATATATATATATATATATATATATATATATATATATATATATATATTATATATATATATATATATATATACATCACACTATTCATATGGCGTCCATGCGGTAGCGCAGACATGTAGCTTCCACCGTAAGGAGTAGAATATAGTTTTCTTTTTAAAGTATATTGATATTAATAGGTATACGTAGATGTGGATCGGTTTAAAACTATAACTTTTTTAAATTTTTTTTATATCGCTGGCTTTATGAATTCCTTTCATGATCTCGTGTTTGTGGATTCCGGAGTGTATATCACCTTTCACTTGATCATGCTTGCAGCATCCAAAATATACATATTTTCAAATTGCCGTTGAAGTAGCATCCGACAGTGTTGACAAGTTTGCAGCTTTATTTAGTAGTAAAACCGGCGCTTCTTTTGTAACAATGCGACTGTTCGATGCGTTCCGAGTGTCTTTCCTACATTTTTTTCTTGGGAAGTCTACAGTATGTTAATGTTAAGTAATGTTAGTACGTCTAAATGTTAGTACTAGTACCATTTTTTGATTAATTTCAATAGTTCTATTTATAAATATATTTATAAAAATATTTATTTTATTAAATATTAGTTAATAATTAATTAATTAATTATTAAACTAGCTTTATTAAGTAATTATTTGCAAAATTTTCTTACAGATTATTTTTACACCTAAATTTTCTATAAATTAATTAACTAGCAATAATAATGGAGATTTAATATTATCTCTCCTAATTATTTTACAGTAAAGATTTTTTAATATCTTTACTGTATATCCTTACTCCTTAGAGTGCTGTAAAGAAAAAAACTACGAATCGGATAATGCCTTTGGCACCGGATGGACTTTAATTGTAATCGGAAAAGTAAAGAAAATTAAACTTCTGTTTATGCAAAAAAAAACCTATACCTTAGAAACGTTGGAACGATCAAAAATCAATTATGCTTTGAAAATATCAGACTGATAGCGAAAATATATGCTTCATACGTCAAAGTTATTTTGAAAAATTCAATTCGATAAGTGTTTGTGGTATTTATTGTGAATAAAATGTAATCCACATCGAAAAAAAGTGCAAATTACTTAACTTTTGTTGTCATATGTAAAAAATGTTATTTGGCATCTAGTTCGTAATCTACTTTCTTTATAATGTCTATTTATTCTAATAACAATATTATTTGCCCAACCTTTAAGCATCTTTATTTTCTAAATATTTTACAATTTCTTCCCTAAACTATCGATCATATACATCCTGTCTGCGGAGAGTTCTATCCGATTATAACTTTTGTCCAGTGGCGTGCGGTGAAAATTTAGGCTAGGGAAGCAACTACGATTTTAAATTTAATATACCTAGATACAGGCGCGAATTCACGGTGGAAGTTTCCCCCCCAAAGTTTTGATATATACTTTAATATTATAGTTAAACGAATTTTGAATGTAAAAGTAGTTAATGTTTATTAAATATCCTATGTTTGTATAGTAATTATTATTAATTTATTTAAAACAATTATTTTCAAAAAATGCGGCCCAAATAATTCTCTGGCTCCGCCCCTGCTAGGTACAAGAAAAAAACAGTGTTACAATTATTAAGCTTAAGCGTTAAGTTTTTCAAAAAACTTTTATACTTTATACTTATGGAATTTGTTGAAAATTATTTTTTATTTAAAAAAAGTACTATACTCGGGACGCTGAACAAATATAGTAATTAAAACCGCCTACAACTACCCCCTCTTTTTTAACAAAACCTTTCTATTGGTAGCATTCAAATATACCGCTCAAATTGAAAGGCATGTTTACTTGTACCAAAAAGATATCAATTCGTTTACTGTCAAACTCTCTTACTCACGAACTTTTAATAACATTTTTATTAAGTTAATAAAACTGCAATTTTTTAAAATGTATGGATATTATTTATACTAGCATCTCTGGAAGTGACATTATTTATAATGAATTAACAATTCATATGTAAAAATGTTTTATTGTAAATGTCACTTTCACATACAACCAATCAGAACAATCTGTGCTGCCTTGATTTTTTTTGTACTATATCTATTCGGCGGCCCCAGTATAGTATTTATAATGCAGCTCGATGTTCCGGTCTTTTTTTAGCAAAATACCTGGTGCATGTTTTAATCTTTGTTGTTAAATTTGAAAGTTCTGGCTTTGCTCTGCCTTTCTCAACAATTTATAATTTCCCTCCAAAAATGTACACATGAACAAAATCTAATAATTTACAAACTGAACAACAAAATCGTCGCGATTCGGTTGTATCGGAAGTACTAGAAACCTTCCACCGAAACAGCTGAATTTACAGTCATGACGATAATGCAATTTTAAATTTGCATATAAAGCAAACAAATAGAATTATTTGTCTTTAAAAAAATCCCAACTTATATAAATTGAAATAATAAAATGTTCCGAAATACGCAGTCTCATTCGCAGATTTACATTACTTAAGTAACATTTAACTAACACTAAATCGAACAAATAATCAAATTATAATAAATAAACATTTGGGCATGGAGCACACTGAAAATAATGTGACCTTACCACGATGTACAAAGTACCCGCCCACTAACGAAGGCGCGCCTGGCCAGCCGACGGGAAGAAGTGCAATAAGCAACGAAATCAGTGCTTATATGCAGTGTATGTAACACATTTGAATCGGTATTACCTTTCCGCGCTAGTTTAATGAGCCTAATTTAAAATAATCATCTAAATAATTATACTTTTTGCTGTACGGAATTGATATTGAGCTTTAAGTTGATTAAACATTACAAATTTAAATAAAAGATAACCATAATATTATAAAAATATTTTTGTTAGCATTGGTTTTTATTTTTAATAAATTCTTAAGGGAAGCATTGCTTCCATGGACCGCACGCCACTGCTTTCGTCTGTTATTATAATACAAATCCAATAGTCAAGCAGTTTAATGTATCCTTAAAAATGACATTTAGGTATCAAATATTTCTCTTCATTGTTCCAATGTTTCCAAGACATCAGTGATTTTTGCAAAAACGTGGTGCATTAAATTAAAGAATCTACTTAATATTAGATATTATTTATATTTAAGCTCTAGTTAAGCGTGTTTGGGGTAGCGTTTTAATAGTTATTTATGTACCAAGGGCGTTAGAATGATGATAATGTAAGGAGGGCGACGATGTTCCAGCCCGAGGGCCTGAAGGACCCGAGGGCTGGAAGTCGCCCGATGGGCATTATCATCTAGTAACGCTCGTGGTGCATACAAAATTTTATGTTTCACAAGATTATATAGAATTAATTTTAATTTATCTAATAATAATAAAATTATGATAAACACGTAAAAATAGTAACCTTGGTCCTGCTAAGATTCGTTTCTCTATTTGTTTCGAAACAGTTGAAACTAGCGTCGACTACATACATGCGTTTTGTTCGGTGACGATGATGGAGCAAAAGTTTAATGTTCCGGAAGGTATTTTGTAAAAACCGAAAAGGGCCACTGAAAACTTATTGCCAACAAAATCTAGAGTAAATTATGAGAAAGAATTTCAAATTCTTGAAATTCTCTTTCAAACTGGAAGTTGAAAACTAGATTAAAATGGTAAACGAGACGGTGATGTTGGCCTACTTTCAGGAATTGGTAAGTTATTATCGTGTTTTACTACTTAATGACTTCCCTACAAGATGTTTGTTTATTTTGTTCCTTCGTTGCAGGCTGACAAATATAGTCCCAAATCATTGTGGACAAAATATTCCATATTAAAGTCGACTTTAATTGTTAATGACAACGTTGACGTTTCTCACTATAGTCGCTTGATTTCATTTCTGAAACAAAAGTCAAAGGATATATTCCAAAAAAGTCTAGGGTTTTGACAGATCAGGTTTTGACGTTTATAAAGGATGCGCCTAATGAAACAAATCTTCTACATAAGGTAAAAGGCTAAGATTTATTTATGTTGCGTATTGTTACGTAAATGCATAATTACAGATAGTTTTGGTTATGGGTGTTTTTGGTGCTTTAAGAAGGGATGAAATGGTTAAGATACTATCGACGATATATCGAAGCTCGTTAAAAATTCACAAAAGTTTCGTGTTGGATCTGTTTCGTTTTCAGGGACGTTTCATAGCTGTCAGTTCCATGCTAGAAAAGATGCTACCAAGTAATGTATATGTTTTTTTATGTTGTAATAATAATTACTTATGTACTATGTAAAAATAAAATTTTTGTACCGCCGTCCAATTTTATTTTAATTGTAATTGTAATATAGCAGATCTCAAAATAGTCCAAAAACTAAGCATGGCAAAAATTAGGAATTTTTATTGTTTATCGGAAAGTAACAACTTTTACTGAATTTGCAAAAGTCAAACAGATAAATGACAATTTAAATTCAAATGTTTTTTGTTATTACTAATATAAAAACAAAAAAGCCCTAATAGCACTAATGTCATCTAAAATATAGGTTAATTTTAGCTAAGAAATTTTTGTCAGCACAAAAGAATTCGAGAATCACGCGCCCAGAAACTACGCGCAAATACTCGTTATTTGTTGTGTTGCAACATATTCGTATGCAAACGTATAGTTTCTGATCTAATGATCCAAATTATGTATTACATGCGTTATGAATTATAACGCCCTTATAATGCCCTGGTTGTTATGGAGTTGTTTATGTAGTTCGTATCACAGATATAAACAGCAGATAATATGCAAGTGAAAAATATTTTTATGCACAGATACATTATAATTAGCCTATTATTGCTAGACTCATCTAAACATAATCGTCTCTTTATGGCCCAAGGGCCTCTTTATAGTCCGATGAGCAATAAAGAAATGTCAATTAAATGTCAGAGCTGTTTTTGTAGAGCTTGATTGGTTCTTAATATAATTTGTAAACTTATCACCAATGAAAATAAGCTGAAATTAAATATTTTGGAATAGTAACTATAGTAACGTACTTCGTATAAGCACATAAGTATACGCACAGCTGCTTGATGTACCTACGTACTCATTTAATTATATTTTTTACGCAATAATAGATTTGAGATAAAAACTCAATCTGTGCATAAAATAGTGTATGTATAGCGGGCATAACTTGCTTTTATGGCCCTACAGCCTTTTCCTAACCCTCGGTAATGCCTCGGGCTAGAAATAACGCTTCTGGCTATAAAAGCCTCTTTATGCCCTTAATACATAAATAACTAATTCAACACCTCTATAGGAATATCATGTTTACTATGGTCATTTTAAATAAGGAAAGTGATTGTTTACTCTTATGTTACATTATAACCTACGGTGCCCCTAGCAACGTGGTTTATTTTTAAAAAATTCACTTCTTCAAAGATAACGACCAATCACCAGCTTACGTTACTTAATATTATTAAAATCCAGTCATCGTGCTCGAGTATTAAATTTATTATTTATTTATTTATTCTTCCTTTTGCTTTTATAATACAATCTTATCACCATTTATTTATTTTTAATTAACCATATATTCTTTTTTATGTAATTAAACTGTATCGTAAATTGTAATAGTTTTTGGGTTTTATAACGACATGTATTTTGTACGAGTATTTTGATATATCCTCAAAATCTTTATTTTAAAAACTTTTAATTATTAAGAATAAATGTTCCAAATTAAATGTTTCCTGAATCTTATAAAAGGTAGGGTTTTCTTTAGATAAGTTTTTATAAAATAGCTTTAAGTAATTGCAGCTAAGATAATGAGCAGTTTTGCATTATGCTATTTTAAAGAGCCACGTTCATAGCTTTTCGCGCGGTTTCTGCCATCATTATTTTAATGGATGTAGTGAATTTTAAAAATATACACTAGTACTCTAAATAGGTTTTTCTCTGTGATTTGCGTTTAAATAGAAATAATACGTGCTTCAGCGTTGCCACTTTTCGGACGCTGTATTATCGACAAAATGTAAGCATATAAAATGTAAGTATACACCACGGAGTATATTCGCACCCTCTGAGACACCCTCTTTGATGTGACGGCAAGTCCCTGAACTATAATATACAAGTTTTTTCAAATTAGAGGCGATATAAAGTCCTGCTATAATTTTGTCAACGGTTAGAATAGGGCCAGAAAAAGGCAATAGCAATGATCTCCTATATGGCGTCCATATATGGAGGCCGTATAGATCCGGACGCCATATCTAATGCAACTGGGCAATTATCGGACGCCGCATGTATAGCAAGATATATATATATATATATATATATATATATATATATATATATATATATATATATATATTGCTGTGGATGGTAGTTTCAAAATTTTGGAAAATTTTGAAAATTTTGTGAAAATCTAAAATCTTTGCTAAAAACTAACACTTTTGAAATATTTTTATCAACTTTTACAGTTAAAAGTAAATTTAAGTTATTTAATGGTGTGTCATTGATTTTGAAATCAATGTGTATACTTTTTAATAAGGTTAAATAATACATGTTTCATTATTTATTATCAAATAGCTTACTCACTGATTACTTAAGTATACGTAACATCCAGTTGTTCGCAAGTTTGTTATGATGTAATTCAATTATGTATAATTCCAAATGTGTATATCGACGGGTTATGTGATTCTTTAAGGTTTTTGTTAATGTAAATAGATCGTTATTATTGCGTAAAAGTATTGTGTAATTAATGTATAATAGTTGTGTCACTTTTATAAGAATATTAATCTGCTATTATGTATCATATGAGTGTACAGTTTGTATTAGTTTGTAAGGTGACGTCAAATTGTGTAATATAATTATGTAAATAGTCTATAGTATATAAGCTTAGAAAATCATAGTTTTACGACACTTACTGATAGAAAGCGACGGTGTAAAGTAGTGTAAGATAAAAGACACTTACGGTTAAACGACGAAAGAGTAAAGATGTTATAGTATATCAAGCGACAAAGTAAATTCGTGGCTGATAATATTGTAAAAATTTAAATAGTCTAGAATTAAGTAGACAAGTTAAGTTAGTTGGTGATTTCAATACGGCGAAGGTGTAATAAGTATAAATTGTAAAAGTGTATATGATTATAAAGAACCACCTTTAAGATAAATTACTTGCTAAAGTTAGGCAAGATAATAAATCAACGTTAAAACCATAAACGGGTGTTTTATTTAATTAAACACAAAAACAACTATAAGTATTCTACGAAAAAGGGAAATTGAACCCGCAGTTAATACACAAAAGTGAGTTCCAAAGTCAAGTGTGTGGATGAGATTATATGGAAAATCCATGCAAAAGGAAGAAAGTCAACCCTGAATTGGAAACCAGCCCTGGGTCAACATAAAGTGATCTACTCTGCCTATGGTTTGGGAAAGAGGACATCTATACTAAAAGAAGGAAAAAAGAAGTATTATAAAAAGGTAGGAAGTTATTTCCTTTTTGTATTGGCATTTGCTGAAGAAAAGACTATCGTTTGTAAAGTGTAGTAAAGTGATTTGAACAATTTAGTAATAGTTAGAATTAATTAAGATTTCAATTTTAAAAGTGATTTCAAATTTCAATTTGTATATTTTTTATACCACAAGAAACCACATTCACCCTGAGATGAGTCTTTATTAAATATAATTCTGTTAATTTAAGTTATTTAACTGGCGCCCAACTCTCTTACGTAAACTTGAGTTAATCAAGAACTAACGTAACATTAATTTTATATAACCATTGCATTATTAAATCTATTAAAAGGTAATTTCAAATCATATTAGAATTTATAAAAGAGGGAAGTTGAGAAGCATTTCCAAAGTTCACAGTCATTTTAAAAAATCAATTTAATTATAAAGTAATTATCTACGATCGAACGGCAATTATTCACAGTTTCAAAATATATTATAATTTTTTTTAAAAATAATTTTTATTTTTAATTAGCCAATATTACAGCATTTATATATGGCGACCGGCAACGTGGGGCTTTTGTGGTACATATACCATTTGTGGTACATATAACCTTTTGTGGTTTATATAATCTTTTGAAAAATAGTAGGCTTATAGTAGCTTTTAATAGATTATTTGACTTTTGATATTATTTAGTTTTTGTAGGTTATTTTGCTTATAGTAATAGTTAGCTTGTTAGGATTATATTAGCTTGTTTAGATTATAATAGCATAATTAAAAGAAATAGAAAAGATTTTTAGTGGTTAATGTATGACGTCAGTTAAAAATATATATTCTGCCGCGGAAAGTAATTTAGTATTAAAAAAGAAGTATACAGATAAAGAATTAGTTGTGTCTGAGAAGCAGAAAGCTTTAACCAGTTCAGTAATGGAGGGGAACGGCGAAGAAGGCAAGCCAGCGCAATCTGAACTATCACAACTTATAGCACTTATGCAGGATATGAATGCTAAATTCGATGCTAGATTCGATAAACAATCCAAAGATCAAGAGAAACGTGATAAAGAAATGAAAGAAGAAATAAAAATTGTATCGGAGACAATAAAACAAGAACTAAAAGATAATACTGAGACGATTAAGAAAGAGATAGAAGCGCTAAAAGTAGACAATGAAAAAAAGTTTATAGAATTAGAACAAAAACATGAATCCGTTTTACAAGAGATAACTAAAGTTAAAGGAATTCAAGATACGCATCTAGTATATTTTAAAAATAAGATAGGCGAAGTTCAAGGAAATTGCATTCAAAGATCCGAATGTATAGAAGAGGATTTAAAACAAATTACTGTTCAGGTTAATGAATTAAAAAGTATCCATACTGAATCAAGTTTAGGACAACCTTCATTCGCACCTATTTTGTTACCATCTTTGAGTGAACAAAATATTACCAAATTTTATGGGGATAAGAGAATGCATCCCAAGACCTTTATAAAGAATACTAAATCTTATTTGGGTAATGTGAAGATAAGTCTTAAACAATCATATAATTTTGATTACGAATTATCAATTATTCGTGGACTGATGAAAGGAGAAGCAGAAAAATGGTTTTCAATAAATGAAAACAAAATACTTAATTTTGAAGATTTCGAAAGATTATTTTTGACACAGTATTGGGGTCTATCGGAACAAGAAAAAGTGGTAGAAAACTTAACATTTGGAAGGTTTAATCCTTTTCAAGGGACTACAAGAGAAAATTATGCCTTGAATAAAATGTTTATGATTAACCAATTAGACAATCCGATAGAAGAGGCGGTAGTAATTAAACAATTAGCTAAACATTTTGATAGGCCTATTTTGGAGAAAGTATACACTGATGATGTAAAAGAGTTTGAACGATTTTTGCAAATATTAAAAAACTTTGACGTACTAGAAAATCTTAAAAGAGATTCAACGAGGCCCGGTATGAGAAATGTGAATTTTACACAGTCTAACTCTAGTTTTTCATATAGAAATAGGGATAATTATCGGGGAAATGTTAGAAATCCAGTTAGTGATAATAGATGTGATGAACGGGATGAGTATAGAAAATATGAGAAACATGATAAAATAGAGCAGGAGAACGGAAGGGATGATAGATACGGTAGGAATAGTAAGGAGGGTAACTGTAGTAAATATAATACGGAGCGAGAGGTATCACGTAACATGCCTAGTCATTTATATAGTCCTACAAAGGAAAAATTTGTAAGTTTTAAGGAAAAGCAATCGCAACACGATGAAGAAAATTTTTAATTGCTTGTACCACTACTCACCACAATCAGATACAACCACAAGTATATTTTCATTTTCCTAAGGGTGGTGGTACGGAACCGAAAGACAAAAGACTATTAATAAATTCAATAAAATTAGGAAAGATAGATGTAGGAAATAATACCAATAAGGAAATTATAAAGGAGGAAATAGTGATTGACAAATTAGAATGCAAAAAAAAAATCTAAGAAGGAGGCTGTTGTAGTTAAACATATTAATGATAAAGAAGTGAAATTAACAAACAAAAAGAAAGTGAAAAATATAAAAGAATTAGGAAAGGTAGATTATAGTAAAAAAGGTAAGAAAAAGGTTGTTATGGGTAAACAAATTAGGAGTAAAAGGGTAAATTTAAAATACAAAGAAAAGAAAAATAAACGTAATAAAATCATGATTAGTAATTTTAAAATTATGAAGAAAAATAGGAAGTTTGATAGAGGAAGAGGGAAAAATAGTAGGATTGTAAATAAACTCTGGAAAAAGCAAATATTACCAGTTGATAATATTCATCTAACGAACTATAAAAGTAGAAGAAAGAAATAAAGAGTTTTAGGATAATTATTTTAATTAGAATTTACGTAACCGATTGTGATAATATACCCAAGCATGATAAAGTAAACTAATTCAGACTTTATATAACCGATATGACTAACAGGGTTATGGAATTTTATACTCAACTAGAACTTATGTATTATGTTATTAAAGTTTATAAGAAAGGTAAAGTGTATGAATAAATTGAAAATTAAAGTTAAGATGGAAAATGGAATGTTTATGAAAATAGGGGAAAATAGGGATTAGAAAATTATATTAAAATAAAATTATGAAATAATGAAATGTGTAAGATTGAGATGACGATTAAAAGATGTAATTATTGTAGATATTGTAGATAGTTTAGTTAGTAGATTTAGAATAGGGCAAGTTTATTGGGATAAAAGATTAAAATACAAAAAAATATTGGTGTTTAAAAAAATAAAACTAGTTTAACATTTGTTGTCTAACTTATTTGTGTTTAAAAGTAAAATTGCATTTTACAATTTTATTTGAAACAGGAGGGGATAAATGCTGTGGATGGTAGTTTCAAAATTTTGGAAAATTTTGAAAATTTTGTGAAAATCTAAAATCTTTGCTAAAAACTAACACTTTTGAAATATTTTTATCAACTTTTACAGTTAAAAGTAAATTTAAGTTATTTAATGGTGTGTCATTGATTTTGAAATCAATGTGTATACTTTTTAATAAGGTTAAATAATACATGTTTCATTATTTATTATCAAATAGCTTACTCACTGATTACTTAAGTATACGTAACATCCAGTTGTTCGCAAGTTTGTTATGATGTAATTCAATTATGTATAATTCCAAATGTGTATATCGACGGGTTATGTGATTCTTTAAGGTTTTTGTTAATGTAAATAGATCGTTATTATTGCGTAAAAGTATTGTGTAATTAATGTATAATAGTTGTGTCACTTTTATAAGAATATTAATCTGCTATTATGTATCATATGAGTGTACAGTTTGTATTAGTTTGTAAGGTGACGTCAAATTGTGTAATATAATTATGTAAATAGTCTATAGTATATAAGCTTAGAAAATCATAGTTTTACGACACTTACTGATAGAAAGCGACGGTGTAAAGTAGTGTAAGATAAAAGACACTTACGGTTAAACGACGAAAGAGTAAAGATGTTATAGTATATCAAGCGACAAAGTAAATTCGTGGCTGATAATATTGTAAAAATTTAAATAGTCTAGAATTAAGTAGACAAGTTAAGTTAGTTGGTGATTTCAATACGGCGAAGGTGTAATAAGTATAAATTGTAAAAGTGTATATGATTATAAAGAACCACCTTTAAGATAAATTACTTGCTAAAGTTAGGCAAGATAATAAATCAACGTTAAAACCATAAACGGGTGTTTTATTTAATTAAACACAAAAACAACTATAAGTATTCTACGAAAAAGGGAAATTGAACCCGCAGTTAATACACAAAAGTGAGTTCCAAAGTCAAGTGTGTGGATGAGATTATATGGAAAATCCATGCAAAAGGAAGAAAGTCAACCCTGAATTGGAAACCAGCCCTGGGTCAACATAAAGTGATCTACTCTGCCTATGGTTTGGGAAAGAGGACATCTATACTAAAAGAAGGAAAAAAGAAGTATTATAAAAAGGTAGGAAGTTATTTCCTTTTTGTATTGGCATTTGCTGAAGAAAAGACTATCGTTTGTAAAGTGTAGTAAAGTGATTTGAACAATTTAGTAATAGTTAGAATTAATTAAGATTTCAATTTTAAAAGTGATTTCAAATTTCAATTTGTATATTTTTTATACCACAAGAAACCACATTCACCCTGAGATGAGTCTTTATTAAATATAATTCTGTTAATTTAAGTTATTTAACTGGCGCCCAACTCTCTTACGTAAACTTGAGTTAATCAAGAACTAACGTAACATTAATTTTATATAACCATTGCATTATTAAATCTATTAAAAGGTAATTTCAAATCATATTAGAATTTATAAAATAGGGAAGTTGAGAAGCATTTCCAAAGTTCACAGTCATTTTAAAAAATCAATTTAATTATAAAGTAATTATCTACGATCGAACGGCAATTATTCACAGTTTCAAAATATATTATAATTTTTTTTAAAAATAATTTTTATTTTTAATTAGCCAATATTACAGCAATATATATATATATATATGACATAATTACCATAGAATGTAGAACTCATAAACATATTCTTGATTTTCAATAAGTTAAACTTCTGTTCTAAGCTACATTCCATAAACTTTTATATAGTGTTAATAATTTTTAACTAAAGCCTACCTAATCGACTAAAAAGGCAATAGCAATGATCTCCTATATGGCGTCCATATATGGAGGCCGTATAGATCCGGACGCCATATCTAATGCAACTGGGCAATTATCGGACGCCGCATGTATAGCAAGATATATATATATATATATATATATATATATATATATATATATATATATATTGATGCCTGTTAAGCTGTCACCTCCGTCATACAGAGAAGACGACCTGACTCCCGGGTATTCCCGTGAATATATTGGTAAAAATTTGGTATATTTGCGATGAGGGGAACCTCTAGAATCCGAATCTCAAGAAAGGGGAAATTATTTCCCTTGTTTTATTTTGTCATATATAGATTATACAGAAGATACGAACCGACCTCCAAAATGTATATATAAGAAGATACTTATAGTTCGCCGTTACCTCCAGCAGCGCTGCCAAGTCGTCGGAAGTCAGAACATACTAGCGTTATGCACAATTATATATACAGAGCGTTGACACCACATTCCATAGATGTACATTTCATAAACAGGATCCCTTGTGGGTCTCGAAATTTTAGGGTGGTTTAATTGCTCGCCGGAGGCATTTTAGTGGCGAAATAACAAAAGAAAACAAGCGGGCATTCTCGGTTTACTTATTTTTTATTTTTTTGTGTTATATTAAATTGGCGTTTTTGTATTTCTTACTTAAGAAATGATTTTCTTATAAATTATTATTAAAGACTTATTATTAAAAAGCCGTTGCAACATTATGAAAGCAACTTTATGAGTAGCACTAAATAGTTGAATATGGCTTTTCTAATTATAATCATTGATTTCTCGTTTACTTCATGAAGTTGTATTTTTTAAATTAAAACTTTAGTAATTTGATTAGAAATACGTAGATCTGTGATATATTAGGAAGAAATTTCTTTCTATAATGAATTGAAAATATAACAAAACCAAGAAAAAGGGAACTTATTAAATACTATGAATATAATGTTGTTGAAGAATTAATTATCAATTCCTGTAAGCATAAGTGCGGTGAAAATAATTTAAAACCGGGATGATGCCCAGTATATCACATTTTGTTTTGATTATCCAGTAACAATAAACTGTACTTCTATCATTTCTCATTTAATTATTCTTCAAATATGACGGGATGAATAATAAATTCTTTAAAAGGCAATCTTTACGCAATCTTACTTTTTGCAAAACCTAGTGTCAGCATTTACATATTACTTTGTTATTGTCAATAACGTCAATAAGAAAGCAAACAGTATTGAGTATAGTTAGTATAGTACATTTTTGAAATGTAGTTTTATTACTTGTACATAAGTACAGTAGTTATGTAACGTAATATTAGTATAAATAAGATAATTTCTAAAAGTTTCTTGTAATCTCGAGAATCTCTGTTTAATTTGAATATGCTTTTATCTAGACTCCATTTCGATTGAAATATAGCCAGACACTCTTTTAATTTTTACTAAACTCGAGAAGAGTGTAATATAAACAAATTAAATAATGTGTTTTTTACTACCAATGTTTGTTGTTTTCGAAGTCACACACTCATCATGGACCATTGGATTTCCTGTGATTTAATTAACAAAGGGAGTTATCAACTTTATTAACATTAAAACAATCGAAACACAACAAATTAATCGACATTTTTAAAAATTTTCTGCTTAAAACATTTTTTCCAACATCTTCCTCTTCATTATATGATATACACCTCTTTATTATTTGATCTAACCAATTATAGAATACGTATGTTATACTGTTATACATGTACTTCTTGCAATTTCCGTTTTAACTTATGTTTTAAATTAAGCGCTTATTATCCACAAAACATGTACGTTTTACGGAACGTGTACTTTAGTAAGTCAACGTTAAAGTCAGGATTAGCTTAATGTCGTCTTTATTTGATAACATAGTATGAAGCAAGTATAGTAAGTAGATTGTGTTATCAGAATTAGAAGTGGTAGTTTATTTGACGATCAATTATGTTAGTATTCGCAGCTCTCCATGTAGAAACAAAATACCACCATTAGCTTCTGCTTCAGACAATGTTTATCAACCTTGGCACAACCTTAAAATCCGAAAACGGCCCACTTCTAGGTTAAAGTATGGATGATACCAAGCTTGGTTTCAGTCATGGAAGGATCAGTGTTAACCAATATTTGTTATTATTGGTTAACACCAATGCGTTTAGCAATGTTTTGGCCAATAAATGGCACCAATATCGCAATAAAACTAAGGTTAATTTTGGGCCAAACTTGAATGTTAATGAAGTACCAAGGCTGGTAATTGAGAAATAAAACAACTGGTACACAACCCTTTACTTCTAATGAATACTAGTTCAAACAAGCAAAGAAGTCAACCATTATTGTTTCGCTTTAATCCTATTATACTAATCCATTTTTATAATAAACTACATTTACTAAAATTAAAAACATCAGTGCCTAAATTTATAAAAATGTAACTTATTTATTAACTTCTCAACTGTACGTACACTCAAATAAAACGATTGGTAAAATCAACTAAAACAATTAAGCCTATGAATTTTCGCCTATCCATCTTTTCAGTTGATTTAACCGCATTCAGTTAGTATCAAAACAAAGGTTGTTTAAGTGACAACGTTGAACAGGTTCATCAATCTATGTTTGTGTTGTAACACAATATTTCTATTTATTTATTTTTGGGCAACGAATCAGGATGGCGTAGCATCATTCGTACCTCATGGCACCGATTTCTATGATCATTTAGCCGTCCCTACTGGAATTTGGCCGAATCTGGGGGAATTTCACCCCCAGTAGGGATTTTTAACGTGTCAAACATCGCATTGACATGAGACCTACAGTTTTACTTCCTATCCGAGAAGAAGACATGTTTTTAATTGTCCTCCGCTAAGCAAAATTACCAGCTCGGCCGGGGATCGAACCTGCGACCTTTAGATTATGAAGCAAACATGCAAACCACTAATCCACCGAGACTGACTTGTAACACAATAATCTACACATAAAGATAGTTAAATTGTACTTCTTTTGTAGGTAGCCCAGAGGAAAGAATAGGTTATTTCAAACAAATGTATGAGTTATTAATCAAAATTTACGTTCATGTACAATCATAATTATTACCTTACAAAATATTGTTCAAATTAAATAGAATAATTTGGTTGGTCAACGAAAAATGTGGGTAAACTTTATAAACAAATCCATAGTTTAATTTTATTAGTCTTCGCCGATTAAAGAACCTATTGGACGTTTAGATTAACTAAATAATTTGGTTGTTCTTATTTTGTACTGCAACAAATTTCCTACCGTTGTTCTAACAGTAAGTGAGCGGTTTACTTCAACTGGGATCATGTTTATACTTACTAAATTTACCAATTTGTTACTTAACAGTTGTTAAGTAACAAATTGTAAGTAAGTAAGAAAAAAGTTTTTTTCAGTTGAATTAACCAATCATACTGTTTGAGTGTACAGACCGTATAGTACATGTATTCGTTTGATGCATCTAGTGGGCAGACTAGGAACTTTTTATTTTATATTTCGCTAGCTGATATAATACAAGCAAGAATTTAGCAGAATATATAAATATTGACCCAACCCTTGGATACAGGGTAAGAAACCAAGATATGGAACTTAAAGATTACTCAGGCTGGAATTATCTTAGAGAACCTAAGATTGAAAGTTGTCTAATGTTTTGGGTGATAAGTAACCGGGGCTTGATATGTAGAGATTGGCTAAGACTAGCGGGTATAAATTAGCATAAATAGTATCTGATGCTTGACTCCAGTATATTCTATGGGTAACTGCCTCGAGTTGACACATGGAAATTGACTGGAGCTTGGACAAGTCGTAAGGAACCTAGATTCGGTTTATGAACATTGGCTCTGGCTTGTACAACGTTTAGTGGATCGAGAATTAGTATCAGCTTGTTGGTTAACCCAGCACATGAGCGACAATTAAACAACTTGAAACGTGGGTGAAAATCGGTGCTTCTAACACATCACTGGAAATACAGCGCTGCAGCAGCTTTCACATACATCTTAGATTTAAAAAACCACTCAAGCAATAACATTGTTTGAAGTACATCGTCGTTTTATACATATAAAATGCTTGAAGTGCTGACAAGTAGCACTAGACGACTGATTTACTGAAAGCCAATAATCAAAATGCTAGAACATCAATTTTGACGGTAGATAAGAGATATAATAAAAAATAAAAAATTTTAAATGGTGGTTTTTAAATCTAATACGACTGTTAAAGCTGCTGCAGCGCTGTTTTCCGGTAGTGTGATGGGCGCACCCAATAACAGAACCGAGGACTGATAAATAAACGTCATTCATATTAAACTTGAGTTAGAGAAGCAAGATTCGATATCTGAAAATTGGCCTAGACTTGGATCAATGCCGAGAAAATGTCGTTTTTCTATTTTGCATCTATAATAAAGCTGTTAAAGCACCCAAAACAGTGCGTTAATAGATCATTTGAGTGCTTTAATAGCCCAACTTTTTCAAAGTTGGTAGCGTTGAAAAAATAATTGAAAAAAACAGAAAATTGACAAAAACTTCACTCAATTTTGTGTCAATCAATGAATTTTCAAATGTCGCATCAGTGTTTTCAACTACCACAAAAATCCCTAAATTTAGAAATTGCGATTTTTTTTATTTAAAAAGGCAATAAAAGACACAAAATAGAAAAAATAGCATAAAAACTAGTTTCATAAGTCATTATTGCACTCGTCCTTTAGAAAACTCGTCGCAAGCGGCTCGTTTTCTAAATTTGGACTCGTGCAATAAATCTTGCCTTATGAAACTCGTTCTTTAATATACTATATTACAGACGCAAAATAGAAAAAATTAGTTTGAGTCGTAATTATGTAAAAATATAAACAGTTAATTTTTTTACAAAATGATTATTTCGGATTTATTCTTTCCTTCGTCAGATGTAGCATATTACTTATAGCTTATCAGACTGCTTATTTGTTGTTGCTATATTCCTCCAAATAGTGCAGTTTCGAAGTATGAAGATCATTGTACATCTGTTGAAGACTTGTGCGATTATCTAAATTAGTCCTGATGAAGTAATTATTTGCGGCGATTACGATTTACCCTTGGACAAATGGGATTTGGGCGTATTGGGAGTGATTACCAGTGACAATGCTTCTCTAGGGACATTAGTGCTAGCCAATAGTTTCAATTTTTTAAATCTATCTCAGTGCAACGGTATTCCAAATGTGCGGAAAACTTACTTAGACTTAGTTTTTGCTAACGTTAATAATGTCGCTATTCAAGTAGCATCTGATCCTCTCTATAACAATACTTGCCATCATAACTCGTATGATATCTGTTACCATAATCCTGAAAATATTTGTAATACAGTGAGCGAAGTAAGCAAATACATGTTTAAACGTGCTAATTATGTAGCAATTAACTCTTGCATTGCAAATGTAGACTGGCAATCTGTGACAAATTCTTCTGATAATAACATTAATGATTTTGTTAATGAATATTATTCTATTTTATATAATCTTTTAGAATTTTTTTTTCCAAAAGTAACATACAGAAAATAAAACTATCCGGTTTGGTTCAATAGTGAATTGATTTCTTTGGTAAAAAACAAAAAGATTGCGCATATTAAATATAAGAACTCACAAGATTATAACGACTACCTAAGTTTTCAAGATTTAAGAACTCAGTGTAATAAATTAAGTGAGAATTTGTATCAAAATTATTTAGAAGGTATAGAACTAAAATTGTCTACAAACGTTAATCGTTTTTGGCAATTTGTGCAAATTGCAATTACCCTATTATGAATTCAACCTTTTTATTCTTTTAAATTATTATTACAACATTTACATTATGTTTGTGGAATTGATTATTTCAACTTTATCCGTTGATAATTATTAGAAAAATCTATTTTGTTATGAGTTTTGGTAACTAATCTATATTTGAAGCTTATTTCACGATTAATTTTATGTAGGTATATAAAGTGAGATTCGCGTGTATTTGATTAAATAAATAAATAAAAATGTAAACATAGTTAGAATGTCAATTAAAACTTCATTAACCGGATTTGGTGAAATTTGTACACTTCATACCAAATGTTACATTATTCTGTTTATAAAATTATTTTTCTTTCAAAATTTATTAATTGTTGTACTGTAAGAAAATTTTAAAATTAACTCTTTCTTTGTAGGTGCGAGAATGAATATTTCATATGCTATATGGCAATTCCGAAAATAAAATCAAATAATAATAACCCAATAAATCCGAAATGATCATTTTGTAAAAAATTAACTCTTTATTTATACATAATTACGGCTAAAAGGTATTTCCTACTTAATCTCTTCATATTTCAAACAAAGTCGTTTTCAACTCAAAACTTTTTAAATGAAATAGAAATTATTTGAAAATGACGTACAATTCAAGCGATCCCTTAAATTTCCCGAGTAGTTTAAAATTATTACTTTAAATGCAGCTACTATTCCCAAAAAGGTATGTGTAAATCTAGGTAGTATGAAATGGTCAAAACCACGCCAGATGTGTGAGTTTCGATGGAATTCTATATACCTGAATGGTTAAGGTCTTGTACACGACGTTGCCAAACTGCGGAGCCTGGAACGTACCGTACATGATACAAAAAACTACATATACAGGCGGAGGTGACATCGTATTGGCAATTATACAACTAAGAGCGACGGCAACGCCAGTGATCTACAGCTGAACTAAAAATCTTTTTTGTGAGTATAAGTATGACGTTATCACCTCCAGACAAAAATTTGAATTTAGGCTTCTAACACCATCTATATGCTTATACAGTCGAAAACAGGGCAAAACGTTGTCACCTCCGAAAACGGAGGTCACAACGTTATATATGAGGTGACAACGTACGCTGGGTATCTACTTTGGAGGTGACAAGGTACCCTTTATCAATATATATATATATATATATATATATATATATATATATATATATATATATATATATATATATATATATATATATATATATATATGACATAATTACCATAGAATGTAGAACTCATAAACATATTCTTGATTTTCAATAAGTTAAACTTCTGTTCTAAGCTACATTCCATAAACTTTTATATAGTGTTAATAATTTTTAACTAAAGCCTACCTAATCGACTATGTAATTTCATACTTATTTTCCTGTTATTTGTAATGTTCAGCCAATAAAGACTTATTTAATAGTTATGAAATAAATAAAGATTAACAAAAAGTTTCACAGTATTTATTAATTTAAAACCTGACAATATTCTTTTGACAGCTAAACTGTCATTATCAAAGGTAATATGAATATAAACAAACACGTCACTAAGGTAGATACAAAAATAGGTAACTACATAAAAAATAATAATAATAATCAGAATTAAACATCTAACACTTCCAGTAACGGAGAATTACTGAGCTCAAGTTGTTCATTCATTAAAGGTACCCTGAGTTTGTGTTTGTATAACTCAAAGGCTTCTAAAATGTCTAATTTGCGTTTATTATTACAAAAATGTAGGAATTTAATATTATTTTGAGGAGTCATTGTGTGATTTTGTTCTAAAAGGTGTTTGGCATAAGTAATTAGATTTTTCAGGATGTTTATTTCTGTGACAATGTACGTGTTCTTTATATCTTATGCCGAAATTTCAAAATAAACAAGATTTAATAGTTATATTAAGTTTCTAACAAAAACATACCAAATGTGCAACCAGGGTGTGATTGGTCACTAGTGTTTAGCAAACCTCTGTTGACCTATCTCTTCCTGACATATTCTTTGTCTTAGATATAATGCAGACACAACAGCAAAAAAATAGTTTTCAGAGTGATTGTTGTTAGAAAAACTATTTAGAACGGAGCCACGTATGTGAAGCGCTGACAAACATCGTCCTTTTAATGTACTCAGTTGTAATAATTTGTATTTTTGTTTAAGTGTAGTTATTTATATTTAATTATTATAGTATTTATATTTAATCACAAAGGACTAATAAAGTAGTTGAGTATAATGTTTATTGTTTTAATCAGCGCAATCACTGTATAAATTTAATTAATTTGTGGTATGTTAAATCACCCTAAAAATGTGAAAGCAACAGTTACAAATAATCAAATATGTTAAGATTTATTTTGGTTTATATAAAATAATTGTATGCAGTACTTTTGAAATAAATGAATTATCTCTTCATTACCTTTTTCATAAGCCAGAGATTGTGCAGTTTTTTTATTATTATTGTAGATATCGATATCTGGTTTATAATCCATTAGAATTTCTACTATTTCTGCCAAATTATTTTGTACAGCTAAATGAAGAGCAGTGTTGTCATCATTATCACAGCAATTGATGTAACAACCATGTTCCAGAAGATTAACGACAACTTCGTTGAAATTAATTTCTGTTGCGATGTGAAGTACTGTCCTTCCATTCTCATCAACTTCATTTATGTTTATATTATCTAATTCGAGAAATTCCTTTAAAATTAAGAAATGTTTTTGATTAACGATGATGTGTAACGCAGTAGATCCAGAGTGATTTTTTTTATTAATATCAGCACCATTTTGGCATAATAATTTTATTATTTCTAATTTTCCCATCTGGCATGCTGTATGCAGTGGTGTATTACCTTCATTATTTTGTTGATTAACCATTGTTGCATTCTTTGAAATAATACTTTTAACACAATCAAAGTTACTTTTTTTAATCGCAATATGCAAAAGGGTATCACCAGAATAATCTGTTTTATTAAAGTCTATTGGGGTGAATGTTTTCAGTTTGTTATTTAAAATTTCGGAAATGATATCGGAGACATTGTTCTCAAAAATTAAATGTACGGGAGATTGACTTTTATAATTATCTGCATTAATATCAGCACCATGAGTAATTAGTAATTTTGCTATTGAAGTTTGCTTTTTTCTAAAACTCATTCCCATTGCTTTTAATTCTTCTAAGTCTCCCTCCTCATCATCTAGCAAATATTGCAACTTCTTCATTGTCTTTATCTTTTGTCTCTTGTAATTTTGAATTTTACAATCGTATTGACTTGGTGCATTTAATAATAAAACTAAATGCAGAGGTGTATTTCCATTATCATCCTGTTTATTTATACATGCACTGTAACTTAGAATAGTTTCAACATTACAACTATTTAAATGTTCAGCTGCATAATGAAGAACAGTTTTCTTGTTCATATCTACTGCATTAATATTACAACCATTATCTAATAACAATTTCATAATCTTTGTATTGCTATCTTTCAACGCTATATGAATTGCCAAATCAGATTCAAGATCTAAAATAGCACCTTTCGAAATAATTTTCCTGACAATTTCAACATTACGAGTACTTATAGCTACATGCAATATACTTCTCCCAAATATATCTTGTGTATTAATATCTGCTCCATTGTCTATAAGCATTTTTGCAGCCTTAAAGTTTTGCATGCTTAGAGCTAAATATAAAGGCGTTTCACCACTGAAGTTCTTTTTATCTTGATAAATACCTTTAGAAAAGATTTTTTCAAGTATGTTGTCAAAATTGCTTTTAATTAACAAATGGATGCAAGTATTTCGATCGTTATTGGATATGTTAACATCAGCTCCATTATTAATGAGTAAGCTGGCAGCTTTAGCTTGGTTGTTAAGTAAAGCCATATGAAGTGGTGTATTTCCATCTGTGTTTTGTACCTCTAAATTGGCTCTATATGATGATAACTTATCAACTACTTTAAGATATCCATGTCGCACACCTTCAGCTTGATTGTTAAGTAAAGCCATATGAAGAGGTGTATTTCCATCTGTGTTTTGCACCTCTAAATTGGCTCTATATGATAATAACTTATCAACTACTTCAAGATATCCATGTTGCACACCAATGTGAAGTGGTGTTTCACCATTACAGTTTCTTAAATTTATATTAACACCACTGCATAATAATAAATCTATCACTTCTAATTGTTCATGTAATACTGCGTAATGTAAATATGTGTTTCCATTATCATCTTGCACATTAACCTTTTCTTTAGCATCCAAAAGCTTCTTAACTGTTGTTTTGCATCCAAACACTATTTCATGAAGAATATTTGAATTATGCGCAGATTCTTCAAGGTTCAAAATATCTAGTACTGTAGTATTTGTATATTTTTTTAAATGATTAGACTTGGATAAATGAAACTTTTTAAGATACAGACTGACAGGTTCTTCTTTTCTTATATTTCTACAAATTAAATCCTTGTACGCAAAATATGATAGCAAACAATCAAATAAAGATTTATAATCTGCTAAGGCACAGTTTAAATATCTGCCTTGTAATTTTGTATCAACATTAATGTTAATTTTGGAATACTTCCATTTATCACATATTATATTTGCTATGTTAAAAGAACGATTGCCTAAAGCATAATCAATTGGATTGTATCCAAGCAAATCTAATTCTAGTTTTGGCATTTCTTTGTGCATATTTTCTATTATTAATGGACAGATATTTATCAATAAAGGATATTGTATTGCATAAAGTGCTAATAAATGTAGAATAGATCTTCTGGCCTTATCTTTGACTACTACACTATTTGGTATTTTGTTTATCACATCACACACTTCGTTTGCTTGTCCGTTCATCATAATCATATGTAATTTACAACCTTTTACTAAAATACGGTCAAACATGGTAAATAAGAATTTATAATTTTGTGTAAATCTTTCTGCTACCAGAGTTTTTGTTATATATTTAATGTTTTCATTTTCATTACTAAAATTCTGAGATAACCATTCCGCAGCTAAATATTCAGCAAAAGTTCGATGAACAAAATTTATGTTAAACTCTTCATCAACAGTTAATAATCCTTCCTTTAGTACAAGCTGAATATTATCCTTTTTATATTGATAAGAATTGTTTAAGTATTCGTCTATAATTTGTGTATGAAGTGGAAATAACAACCTAAGAGCATATAGCGACTGATAATCTTTATAAATAGTACGCAAGTCTTTTGAACCCACACCGAATTTATCACAAAGTATGTTGATTTTCTTTTTAATAAATTTATGATACAAATCTAGTAAATCAAAATTTTCATTAAAACCTTTCATTCCTTTACTAAACAAATATTCTTCACAGCTGTCACTAAATGATTCAGCTAATAGCTTTATGTGTAAAGGTGTCCCTGTAAAATCAGCATTTTGATCATTAATATTTCTTTTAAAAACAATTAACAATTTTTTTATAAATGTGTCCAAAAGTTCCTCCGAATCCATGGAAAGTTCCTTAGAATTTTCATGAAAATATTTAATCAAAAACTGTTTCTGATTATCTTCACTAAATGGAATTAAGTTTAATGCAAACGCACTAAATTTTTCTTCTAAATAGGACTTCATTAATGGTCTTGTTGTCAACCAAATATAAAATCCATTATTAACGAAGGATCTTGCTATATTTGTAACCTCGTCTTTGTAGGATATTGAAATTTCATCAAAGCCATCTAACAATATGATCACATTTTTATTCATCAATAATTTTTTAAAAATCTTGTTTTCTAATTCATTTTCTGAATGATTTCTAAAATGATTTAAGTGTTTTAGTGATTGTGTTTGATGGTCTTTGCAATAATCATCCTCATAATAATCTTGATATTTATTTAGATTGATTTTTAGTATCCATTTATCAGTGGGTGCTTTTCTTGCTATGTGATCTATCAACATTGATTTCCCCATACCTGGAGATGCACTTATTATGGTAGTTAAACTAGCAGAAAAATCTATGTTACTTTCTAATACATTTCCAAATTCAACTTGATAATTTTTAATGTTTTCTATGCTTCCAGATGATCTTTTCCACTCTAGATAATCGTTATTATGAAAGATTAAGCAGTGAACAATTTGTTTCAAAGATAATATTTCTTCAATTTGTTTCTTACATAGTTTATAATTATAGATTACAACATGATATTTAGCAAAATCTTCAAATACAATCTCATTTAAAAAACTTATTTTCAGATTTTCTTTTTTGGCAATTCCTTCAAAAGCGTTTGTAGTATCTTCAATTAGAAAGATTTCATTAGGTACTTTCTTTAAAGCCTCTAGTTTTATATAAATTTTTGTAAGTTTTCTCTGTATGTAGTATTTCGGAACATAGTCCAACTCTTCGCCAATATTAAAATTACCTAATAGAATATTTATAATATCCGCAGTATTTATTAAAGTAAACATGGTTTCATCAACAAGATATTTTAATTTTATGCCTGGCCTGCCTTGTAATTTAATTTGTAAATCTAAAATGTTTTCTACATACTCCTTGGTTAGATCTTGTAAATTTCGAAAATAATCTACTGAATTACTATTTAGTAATTTAGAATTTACTGTAACGCATTTATTTGTTGTATTAAGAAGAATAACATTGTAAGAACAATTTAATAAATTTAATATATCACAAATGTGTTCGTATTGGTCTTCTTTCTTAATTTCTAATAATAATGGTAATTGTTTTGTATTACATAGACATCTATAAATATCATTTAAGGTTATTTTACCACGATTACCTATAATTTGCAGCATACACAATTTTAGATCCGTATTATTACTGTAAAATAAATTTTGATCCTCTTGTGATAAAGTACATGACCAGTTTCGTTTATCTATTACATTGCAATAATTTCTCACTTCATTTCCAAGATATTCTAACAAAAAACTCAAAAATATTTTATCGTTGAAGCTTATGTCTACAAATGATATTGTTTTATCTTTGATAATTCTATTCCAGAGACATTTTGGTGGTTGACATTCATAAAAATTGTAAGGTTCTTGCAACAATTTTACTTCATACTGATCAAATAATAATTCGCTTAGTTTTAAATTGATATCCTGTCTTGTTAAACAATAATAGCCACCCAAATTACCTTTACCCCATTCGTTAATAAATTTTATAAAATTTTCACTAATCATTCTTACATTCTCAGTCTTTATTAACTTATAAATTTCTTCTTCAATTCTTTTATTAACATCTTTTGCATAAATCTGTTTGGGACATAAAAAAAAATTTTTGCTGCTAAACTTATCAGTATCTACACTAAAATGACTGGGAAGTTTTGTTAAATCAAATTGAAAAATCTCAAGATTACTTACAGAATTTAAATAAGACAATATTTTATAATTTTCATCGTTGATTTCGTTTAAAAAACTGCATGGCTTAACATCTCTATTAGTATAAAGCAAAAATTTTATTTTATCAAAGTTTCCTAATTTTAGAGAAATATCAGTACCTGCACTGCTTGCAATGGAAGAATTCAATTTATTTTCTAAATTATAAATATCTTGGACATATCTTTGGAAAGAAAAATAATCCTTTGGTGATGCTAACAATTCTCGTTCTGTTATAGGTAGTGAATTTTCTTTATGTTTTATTTGTAACATAAATGTATTTTCCCCATGATGTAATATCACATCATCGAAGTCTCCAACACCATCAGCATTAAATGCAAACCAGAAGTCTTCTTTATCATAATTAAGGCATTGAAGAGACAAAAGTGTGAGAATCTTTGATTCATATTCTTTTCCCAAATCAATAGTACCAGGACGTACTTTATATTTCTAGAAAAAAGAATGTATTAGACTTATAATCTAAACTGGAAATCTTAAAAGCACAATCATCCAATAAAACAACCATAACGTCAGCTTCACATGAAAAGTGCATAAGTCCGAAAAAACTTACAGCAAATATGTACCACTTTTCATGCTGCTGTCATTGTTTGTGTACTTATGCATGATGTTATTTTTGCTATTTAAGTGACATCTACTAATTATTTTCGGAATTTGTCACATTTATTTTATAAAAAGGGTAATAGTTAACCAGATGATGTCAAAATTTCAATTTTGGCGCTTACGTACTTTTCATATGAAGTCGACGAAGCAACTTCAATATTTCAATAACAACACGGCATAATAGTATACTCACACACTTATACTTGATCCACAGTTGATTTTTATTTAATTATGCTGAAGAATATCAACGCTCATTTTCAATTATTAAATGGTCTCAAAGTTAAAGATTGGTGCATAATTCCTATCCTCAATTTCAAATTGCAATATTTAGAAAACCAAAAACGTAAATTGAAAATAAAAGTTTGTATAAAAAAAATTTATTAAGCAAGAATTTGCAGTGTTTAAACAACAGCATCTACATCGTAATCTCCAACCTAATGGATATTCCAATTCAAGTGATGAAAAAGGTTTTTTCCGTGTTCTTAAGCAAATTTCTTCGAATTTGAGTCCATTCTCGCTCAAAAGTATTCTAATCAGTAACATTCTTACTAGATCTGATGTACTCCAGCTTTCACAACACCCTGAAACACTCAATCATGGCATTGCAGTACACTGGGCAGGTTTGTCGACCTTGGAAACATAATCAAATTTTTTTTGTTGATCAGAAATTTCTGCACATAGTTGCTATAGTGGCACGGTCCAATGTCGGACCAGAATAGAATCAGTTATCAATGGTCTTTGACTTTGAATTTTATTGTTCAAACAGGCCATGAGTACAACCGATTGATGGCTTGCCAGATCATAAAAACTTGGTGGGAAATTCTTCTTTTCATGCGCTTTTAAATTCAAGTGGTATCTCAATTCCTGGAATATCACACAAAGATTGTTTACAGAAGGTCTGGCTGAAGTCACAAGTCTCGTCATAGTTGATCGCGAACTTTAGCTACCAGAATACAAGTTGCTTATATGCTTATAGAGCTTTTTGCAGCCGTTTTGGCTCTCTCAGCTTGACCTTTTTTATAGTTTAGGTAGCTGGTTTTGCCCATGTTACTATATCAGCTCTTTTCATTCGAACGATGGACTTTCTTGATGATTGCAGCTGCTTGTGTGAGCGAGAGCGATGAATTCTTATCCAGCTTGTGGGCGAGTTTGCATATGTTCTTGGCAGTACACACAACTAGAATCTAGTCAGGTGACTGCTTATATTCAACGCTGCCAGTCTCTGCATTTGGGGTGAGACCACACGCCACTCACCCATAAAACTGGTCTGGTATGTCCTATCCCAGGTTTTTCTGGGTAACAGAGTGCTTAGTAAACTAGCTTAGGCTTCCAGGTTAAAAATATGTGGGAGAGATACACGCAAGTGTTCTCGATGATTACTCATAAACGTTGTGGAGGAAGCTCTGCTAACACGAGTATGGGTGTGGGTGGATTTGATTCTTACCTGAGACTAGGTCTTTTATGGTGCAATGTACCCAAATGAATCGAATGGAGGAGAATTAAAGTAAGGTGAGTGATCTGAAGCAGCTCTAGAGCTTTTACTCTTAAAGGGAGTTGAAGAGATAATGTAGGATCTCACTCTCAAGAAAACTTCACCCGAATGTATACGTACGGGAGTCTATAATGTGTAGGCTTAAACGAAGCGCTGTCGAGGGAACATCAGGCCTATACCTGGAAAATCAGGATGGCAAAACCAAGTACTGCCACATCTGAGGTTGAATTCGATCGGACAGTGGTCCCCCAACTTGTTGGGGGAAAATTTGAAGCTAGACAAGGTGCCAACTCCTTGGAGAAGATGCCGACGGGTAAGCACATTTATAGCTCCGGTGCTAGCCTGGAGAGCTAGTAGAGAGGATGGATAGTAACCTCGCTCCCACCGATGAGTTACTGATAGCATTTCAATAGCGTGCTAATTGAGCGTATATCAATTTATGTCTCTGAAAGAGTAACCGTGGTGATTAAAATTATTTAGGTGTGCCACGTTAAAATAACGCTGTCAAATGCTAGTACCATTCAATAATTACAGTTACACACTAGTTTCTGCATATTATTTTAATGCTGATCCAGGAAAAACTGCATAATTTGGTTCGTAACTGTTTTCATTTTGAATTAATTCAAATTCTGTTTTCAACGTCAACAGAAAACCTTTGTTTACATTTACTGAAAAAACAGCTGCGAGCATGTGCTGCTTGATACATAATAATAAAGTGCAAGTCAGGATAGTAATTATGCACCAACCTTTCTATTTGCATTTCTAACAACTTTGGGTATGTCTGAACATATGAAAATTACTGCAAAACTTAAAGACACCTCAGTGCCTTAACTGCAAGTAATTGCCGAATATACATCTAAAAAATTTGTTCCTAAATATTCATCGGATTCTCTTGAACATATATGGTTAATTCTCATTTTAGGTCAACTTGATAGCCTTTTTTTTTAATTTACGTTTCTGTTTCTGGTTAATTATGCATAGGAGATGTGAAAGGGCACTGTTGACTGTATATAAAAATGAAGCATAAGAGATTCAAATTACTAAATTCCATAATTGCTAGCGTTTCTTTAGAGGAAGATGCTTAAACTCAAGTTGATTTACAAAATAGAGTAATTACTAATTAAACTTGTTGTGGATACTTAAAATATATTTAAAACTCTAATAAAGCCTATATTAAACCTCTATATTAAAGCCTATATTTTTTAATTTACATTAGTACAATCTGAAAAGATAATTAACATTTATAAAATAATTTACTGGAGCAGTGAGAATTGGTGTTTTTGAGAATAACATTTTCAACAATATTTCCAGTTAAGGAAGCCACATCAAACTCTGATCTTATTAAATTATTCCTATTTTAATTTCTGTATGTCTTGGGTACAGTCAGGGCCGGATTAACGGATGGGCGGAAGGGGCGTTCGCCCAGGGCCTCCACATATAAAGGCCTCCACATACAAAGGCCTCCACATAAAAGATTTTTTTTACATTATTTCTTTTAAGTTCTAGTTAATTTTCATAAAACGATAAAAATTTATTGCTACTTAAAATTTAAATATGATTTAATACAAATTTATTTTTATTTAAATATATAAAGCAAAAGTATTCTACTTATAGAAAATTAATACAAATGTAAACATTTATTTTATTTTTTAAACCATTTTCGTTAATAAATAATGTTCTTAAACGTCAACAAAATTAAACTTTTTTCTCTATGTCTTAACTTTTTTTTATGGTAATTAACACATTTACAATTTTGTGGCAAAATATTTTTTATGAAGGGCCTCCACATTAGTCTTCCGCCCAGGGCCCCCACTACGGTTAATCCGGCCCTGGGTACAGTCCCTAGATATCTAATAACGATGGTCAGATTATACATAACAATTATATAAATATTACTTTCAGGATTAACTGAGGAAGATAACTGGTTACAGTATTAGCTGCATGGTATTTAAATTCACAATGTAGTATAACAATAGTCACTCAAAAAATTTAGGTATAAAAAATAAATCTTACTATATTCTGCATGATAGTATCTACTTAGATCGTGTATTACAATCACCAAAACTAACTTTCAATATTCTTCTGAATGTTCTTTTTGTTTTCCTGATAAAAAAATAATCAGATTGAGATAAATTGTTACTAATAATAATGTCTCATACAAAGGTAACTTACCCGTATTTGTATTTTAAAAGTTCGAGACAGTTCATAATTAATATAGAAATCTATGGCTTTGTATAATCACTTCGTTAGTAATTAAATAAATTCTGCTTTTAATTAAATATTTTGCTGCAAAAATGGTGTTATCAAAAAATATTTCAATTATCAAATTAAATCAAATCTTCATATTATCAAAAAGCATAAATATTTATGAAAGTACAGAATAAAAATTGGAATTTCTTGTACATAATAAACAAAATTGTTTATTAAATTGAGATACAAATACATTTAATAATATTGGGTAATATTACAAAAAGTTAGGTTAGATGTCAGACACCACGTGATATAGATATACACACATGAGATAAGTCATATGTCAGTGATATCCACTTATACAGAGTGCATGCATAAAACAATGCACCTGTTAAGGCTCCGTTATCGCGTAGGTAAAGTACCCCTTAAACAGCTCTGAAGAATTTCATTACAATTTTAAAAAATTGCACTTATAATAGTTTACATTTATTGTGCATGAGATCTATTCTTAAGAGTGTTATCTAGTTTATATTAAGCTTTATAGCAAATACAAAATTACAAAAGCTATTTCCTTAACGAATAAAAAAGTGTAAATTTATAAAAACAAAACTATAGCTAGAGAGCTTTTAAAAATGGTAAGGTGTACTTCCTAAATTATCGTTCAAGTGCTATTTGAGATAAACATGTCCGAACAGTATAAAGTTCTTTTATACTGCTGTATAACAGTATAAAAGAACTTTATGAACTAAAAAAAGGTATATATCCCGCGTTTATTCATACATTTTGGTAAATGGCAACAATCATTCTTAGTTCAGGCTAACTCACTTTTGCTCACGTAACGCGCTGTAGGCGGATCGAGTTAAAAAGCGGAAAGTTTCAACGAGTTTCATCTGACTGTTAATACGATTAAGGCATTTTCGTTATTGTTACATATATTATTGTGATTGTCGCTGTAAAGTAACATTTTATTGTTTATATTCCTTCCCATACTTTAACTTTCCTAATCTTTTGACCATTATTTAATAAATTCCCGTAAGTAAATGTTGTTTTTCTTTACTTAAGAGCATGTGACGGTTAATTTTTGAATAAACTATTTCATTCTTTATTAGTCCTGATTAATTTCTTAAAACGAATATATATTTTCAATATTTTAATATTGTAATACTTTTCTTTTTCTTAAAACCAGCAAAAACAACTGATATTTTAAAGATATTTCGCAATTTTATATTCCCCTTTTTAATTTCAACTGCCTTAAATTATTCCTTGGCATTTAAAAATTAAAGATTTCAGTTAAACTTAAAATATTTTGAAAGTTCACGCATGTCTGGCAACACTGTGAGCAGAGAACTGCGATGCGATCAAATAATGTTTCTATTTACATTTTTAAATTTTAGTTTTAAAGAAATTAATTCCCTTTTGCCGACCGTAGCGTCATCTTTAGGTGTTTATAGTTTCTGAAGCTTCCTATTATTAACACTGGCGGCGATAAGGCGCCCTTAAACATAGAGTCACTGCATCTAGTCACCTAGGCCAGCTGGTAGATCAGAGTAACGCAAACCGCCGCCATATTGGGCAAACGAAGCACGAAATTGTTCATTATTTGTTCTGTATTGAATTTAATGAAATTCACGTTTACTTTAAAAGGTTTTTCTTATTCTGAAAGATCAAAACTCTAATATGTCAAATACGTAAAACGTGGTTTTAATTTGTCCATTATTAAAAATCACCCTTTTCTGCCCCAATATGGCGGCGGTTTGCGGTACTCTGATCGACCAGCTGGCCTAGGTGACTAGATGCATTGACTCTACTTAAATAGGATTGGGAGGATCTGAATTCTAGCAAATACTTTAATATTATTAATACCGAAAACTTATTTTGAAAAATTGGAGGCAAAATTTAATAGCACCTCTTGCGTGTGGTGTGCAAATAAACGTGACATTTCCAAAATATTTTGAACTGCCTGGTATCTGCGTCCGGTTGATGTAGTCTTGCATAATACCTCCCGTGTAACACTTTTCGTTCCCATTGTTCTTTTAATATATTAACAGGTGACTGTTCTTCGTTGTCGTGCTGGCTGCTCAAGTTCAGGGCAGAGTAGTTTTTGTCTGCTGTAGTTATCTGCCTGTAAAAAGACCCATTGTTCTCCTGAAAATATTGTCTAAGGTTTTTAATTTGTTCGCCATGTATCGTTTGTAGATTCGCGAAACCTCTGCCTCCTTCAGCTCTTGGTATATATAGCCTTTCGATAGCTGGGTTGGGATGCAATAATCCGTGCTTAGTTAATGTTTTTCTGACTTTACGGTCTAGTTGTTCCAAATCAGTTTTCGTCCACTTGAGAATACCGAACGTGTAGCCTATTGTTGGCATTGCCCATGTGTTTATGGCTGTGAACTTGTTCTTGGCGTTAAGGTGCGTTTTCAAAACAGTATGTACTCTGTTCATGAGTTCTTTACTAGCGTTCTCTTTGTTCTGTTTGTGTTTAATCTCGAACGCTTGCTGGATGCCCAGGTACTTATATGTGTTTTCCATTCCTAGGTTTGGGATAGATGTGCCGTCTCTGAATTCCATATTCGTGGTATTTACTATTTTGCCTTTTTGGGTGTGTAGGACTCCGCACTTGTTCATACCCATTTTCATTTTGATTGTGTCACTGAACATTTTTACTATTTCTAACACTCTTTCTAGGTGTTGTGTTCCTCTTGCATAGATTCTCAGGTCGTCCATATAAAACAGATGGGATAGCTTCGTCTGCTGGTGGATTGCATATCCGTATGATGTCCTTTTTAGCATTTCGCTTAATGGATTAAGAGCCATGCAAAACCATAGCGGACTTAGACTATCCCCTTGGAATATTCCTCTTTTGATGGGAATTTCACACGTGTTATAGTTGTTTTTCCCTTTAACACATAGTGTCGTGCGCCAGCTTGTCATAAGATGCATCAACAATTGTGTAATACTTCGGTCGATTCTATACATCTCAAGTATTTCCCTAAGCCAGGTATGCGGGGATCGAATCATACGCCTTAGCATAGTCAATCCATGCAACAGACAGATTGCGCTTGCGGTTTCTTGCTTGCGTAGTGACGACACAGTCAATGATGAGCAACTCTTTACAGCCTCTAGCTCCCTGCTAACACCCATTCTGTTCCCAAGCTAGTAGTTGGTTATCTTTAAGGTGTGTGTTGATTTTGGTAGTAAGTATCGAAGTCATGATCTTATAGCTGGCAGGGAGGCAGGTGATTGGTCGATAGTTTTTGGCCATTGTTAGATCTCCCTGTTTGGGTATCATGTAAGTTATACCCTTCGTGAGATGTTTTGGGGCAGTCTTAGGATTATGCATAAGGTTTTGTATGAATTTTGCTAGTGGTTCGTGGCTACTTTTTAATACCTTTCACCAGTAATTGTGAATGTTATCATTGCCTGGTGCTGTCCAGTTCTTCAATTTTCGAATACAGATCTGACGTCTTGGACTGTTATTACTGTCGGGGCCATCACTGGTATATTCTGCAGGTTCTGTTTTTCAGTTTTAATCCATTCAGCATTTTCGTCATGGTTATCCGGATTAGACCATATGTCCGACCAGAACTCCACCATTTGCTCTTCCGATGGTGTTATATTTGGTTGCTTTATTGCGCTTTCAGTTTGCAAATGTTTTATTCTGTATATATCTGTCTGTGCGACGACGATATCTTCGTATTCTGTTTCCTAAAGCCGCAATTTTTTGTTTTAGGTGCTCGACGTGTTGCCGCAGTTTGGCTCTGTGTCTCGGATCGGTGAAATAAATTTTTTGGTGACGGGCATAGGCGTTAGTTTGCTTCTTAACCCTTTTGCTTGGACTCGGAGTATTCAGGTAAGTGTATTCTACTCCTAGTTCTTTCCTAATCTTATCAATTTTTTGTTGCAGCCTCCTTTCCCATGGTGGTTGGTGATCCGATCTATTTTCAGGTACTTTTGGCTTATCTTGTACTTTTGAGTGAATGCTACAAATAGCTCTAGCTGCACAATACACTATATGAGTTAGATCAGTCAAGTCTTGTGCATCTGAAACAACTGTTTGTAGGTAAGAGTCAATTTCGGCTACTTCTGTTTTAATTTGTCGATTCAATTGTAGCTTCGGTAACTTAGGCCGTATTTCCATTCTCATTCCTTTATATTTTAAATCCATTTCCAAGTAAGCTGTCTTAATTCTTTCGTTGTGTTCACTCAATTCTATACTGGCTCCAGGCTCTATTTGTATTCGTCGTGCAGGTTGTGTTTCTCCTTCCCCTACAATTTCTCTGTTGTCTTCGCCTCTCTCATTGTTTAGAAAGGGTTCTTCGTCTTCATTTCTGTTTCTTAGTCCTTCTGGCGCATGATCAACTATAGATGTTGCTTTCAGTACGTTTAGTTCGTCAAGTGAGAGTGCCTTACGTTTAGTTATGGAGCGCACATGGTCCGTAAGTCTTTGGACGCTGAGTTGTGACTCTGGGTAGGTGTCGTTCCATAGTGTCTCCAGTCTTATTCGGTAGCCTGACATGTCTGTTTCTCCTTTCATTACTTGATAGTACGCGGTCATAAGGTTAATATTCATTTCTCTTGACCACCGCGTACGCCCACTTCTTTCTTGGGTTGCAGCGGGTTGCCCGGTTTGGGCTTCCAAGCTGTTTTCCCTGGTTCCATTGTTCGAAGCGTTTGGCCTTACGGATTCGTTTCGTACGGCCAAAAATAACAACAAAAAATAAGAGATATACGATAGTATACATTGCATATCTCTTATTTTTTTTGTTTGTAGAACTTCTTTTATGATTTCGGCGAGGCGTACTCTATCGATATCGAACGAAGTGTTCATTCTGTTGCTCATTAATATTTTGTTTTTCGTTGTAGTGTAGTGCGCATTTATTAAAGGCAAATATTTACACGTATGACCGAAGATGGGAAGAATTTTATTTTATAGTAGAAGTTAAAAAATAATAATCGGTAAGTACCTATATGTTAAAATTACAAATTTAAACCAATAAAATAAAAATATTTAATTTAATGTTTTTCTAGGATGAATCAAAAATTGAAGAATTCGAAATAAACTAGCATAACTGTAATTGAGAAAGGTACTCGTGTATAATTGTTTATATAATTTATAATTTTTTAATTTTCTAGGTGGAATCGAAACTTTATCTGAATGTCTTTGAGAGACCAAATATTTCCGAAAGCCCCTGAAAAGAAGTTCTGTTAATGTCTTATATTTTATATAAGTACATACGTTCAATAAAAATTACTTTGATTTTATTTTGTTTCATACAATTCCTTTACCTATGTAAGTAATATTCAGAGGAACGATTGAATTTGCAAGTACTTTCGCAAGTCATCGTTACATTCAAGAAGTATTTTCACATTTGTATTTTAACCCTGAAAAGTACTATTGCCATGAAATATTAACTTTGCCATGTAACTTTACACAGGTGTTTTAATGTTAAAATGTAAAATTACATTGAGATTGTAATTTTAATCTGTAAATTTACTTAAAAAGGAAACATTACAATGCAAATTTAACCTAATGTTGAAATTTCCCCACTTCCTATGAAAATTACACTTTGAAGTAAATTTACCCCAAAAAATGGAGGTAACATAGTTGCCTCCATTTTTTAGGGTATAATTCACCGGTAATTTTTTAGAGTGTATAAAGAACTGTCATAATTTTAATGCTAACACAATTGTTACATGACTACTTGATTGTTTTATCAAAAAATCTGAACTCTTGATTTGAACTTTGATTGAATAGCAATCAAGAGTTCCAAGTTTTCGATAAAAAATCAAGTAGCCATGTAACAAAAGAATTAGCATTAAAATTATGACAGTTCTTCACAGGATTTTCAATTTTTTTATTAAAACTTGGAATTGTGTTTTTGTACAATGTAAATGTAAGTTTATTACATGGTATTCAAGAACATTTCATTTTTAAACATTATAATTGACCATTACATAAATCAGGTTGAATTAGAGCGTACATTGTACAAAAAACTGAATAACCGACAATCACTATTTTTTCAATCGTTCCTTAGCGAATGATCGCAACTGTACATATGTACGGAAAATCTAATTTCTGTTAAGTGTTTATAAGTATATTTTTAATTTGTTGTTTATTTGTTATATAAGATGATACGGGTTGTTTTGTAGAATTATTTTTATCTTGTTCTGCAAAGCTCGTTATTAAAAGATAATTTGCCACCTCTGACATGCGTTTATAACTTTTTTCAAACAATTTTTCTTAATTCATTATCAACGATCGTTATATAGTGAACATTTGGTTGATTATTTATTATTAGTGCTTCTAAGGTTTGTTTAAATTAAAAGAAACAGAAAAATTAGTCAAATCAATTAAATAAAAGTTTGAATGCTGTACAGGGTGTAGAATTTGATAGTTAAAGTTCTACGTAACTGCAATCTATATTAAGAATATTTTACTTTAGTGTTTAACTTCCTAAGTACGAGAACATACTGTAAAATAGAGTACTGAAGAGCTACAACTATCTAACGCACACACCCTGTAACTTCAACCATAAAAAGAATACAATTAAAAAGTTATAGCCGATTGTTTATTAAAGTATTTTAGATTACTTAAATAATATGGAGAGAAAAAAAATAACGAATTAAATTGACCATCTGAAATTATCTTCAATGATTCAATATTGAAAAAATATCAATATCAAGATATAGATATAGCCGCAGATAAAATTAACCAATGGGTTGAAGATAAGACGCACAATAAAATTAAGAATCTAACAAGTCCAAGCTTGTGAAATGAAAACACTCGTGCGGTAGGTACTTGTTAATGGTATATACTTTCATGGAAAGTGGGTTCATGAATTCAAAAATTCCAGTACTTTTAAATTTCCTTTCCATCTAAACAGTAAAAACCAAGTTCAGACTGATATGATGGCCTTAACTGATTATTATGAGTATTATGAAAATTCTGAAGTAAAGGTTTTAAAAATAGATTATGAAGGAAAAGATATTTCCATGCATATCGTTCTGCCTCATGATATAGAAGGTTTGGCTGATATAGAAGACAAAATGGACGAGGTGTTGGCTCCTCCTAAGTATAACTTTGAAAAGGTTAATGTGTGGCTCCCAAAATTTAAAATTGAAAGTGAAATAAAATTTAAACCTTTATAGCAAACTGTAAGTATATATTTGTTTTAAATCTGCCCAAAAATATTTAATTATTTAAAAGTATCTAAAAGTATAGAATACTGATGTGGTATTTTTTGATACTTTACAGCTTGGAGTTAAGAGTGCTTTTGAAGACTACGCTAATTTTCATGGCGTTGGAGGTGAACAAGAGGATTTGAAAATTACTGAAGTAGTTTTATCGAGGTAGAAGAAACAGGAACAGCTGCAGCTGCAAATGGTAGTAAGTTGTTAAGAATTGATAAGAGAGTTATGCATTTCACCAAGTTTAAAAAACAGATGGTATGATAATTAGGTATTTAGGCATTAGGTATTATTTGGCTTACATACATGCTTAATCAGATTGTTTAGTTTACTAACTAATTTGTACCAAAAATACATGTTCTCTAACTCATTGATACATATTTTTACAGTGGCCCAAACAGCAGTCGGGTCAATGCCATATTCTGTGCCGAATTATGCCAAACACATTTTGAAACAGAACCACCCAATGACACCTCAAAACAACATTAAATTCTTACATTTTTGCAACAACAAACAGAAATTAGACATTTTAGAAGCTTTTGAAATATACAGACATAAACGCACAGTACCTTTAATGAATGAACAAACTGAGCTTAGTAATTCTCCTTTATTAGAAGTGTTAGATATTTAGTTTTTGTTATGTATTGTATCTAGTTACCAATTTTCTGTATGTATTTATCCTTAGCAACGTGTTTGTTTATGAATCTTATCTACCTTTGATAATGACACAAAGTGTCGAAACAATATTGTCAGGTTAAGATATTAATAAAACTTGTGAAACTTTAATTAATCTTTGTATTTATATTATATTTCATGATTATGGAGTTCCACCAAGTAAGGCTGGAGACAGTAAATTGTAGTTTAATTTTATTTATTTCATTTCGTATTTCAAACAATTGTTTATATACTACAATTAGTAAAATAAATTATAACTTGATCTCCGTTGTCAATGACATCGGAGTTCAAGACGTTCTTGATCTCCGTTGTTGTTGGCAACGTTGTTGGCAATAAACTTTGCGAAACACAATAATTAGTAGCAAGCAGTTTGAACACTGGATTATGATTTCATTCAAACAAAATATTGTATTTTTCTAAACATTTTTTACAATTATACTTCAACATAATATGCTAGCTTATCCTCTACAACATTGTTCCAAAGAATGCAGAACTAAATCTGACTGTGTTAAATAATTGTCGTACGTTCCTGTTAGACAATTCAGCAACGAAAACCTACACAACGCTGGACAATACGATTCTACAATTATAATATAAATTTCTCCAACACCGTTTTGAACAATATTGTGCAAAGCTCTTATGAAGTATTTCTCTCTGTGCATTACCAAAAAGCTATGAACCATTACGAGTTGCGTTGGAGACAGTTCAAAATCTTACTCTAGATATGGTCAAATGCAGATTATTGGATGAAGATTTAAAGCGAAAAATAAAAGGCACTAACCATACAACAGTTTCTGATAGCAATGCTTTTTCAGGTAAACGTAATTATATCAAATGCTACAGCTGTGGCGGACCACATAAGCAAAAACTTTGCAATAAAGGACATGGTTCTAATCGACAATATTATCAGCATTTCAATCAAAACCAGCATTATTATATCAGAAATGGTGACAGGACTAATGACAGAACAAATAATAATTATTCATTAGCGAACAGATATCGTAATTCACAAAATGTATGGAGACAAAGTCAAGGAAATGCACGAGCTGAATTTAATAGAAATGAAGAACCTATAGGTCAAATTGAAGATAATAATTGTGATAAACAAGAATGTGTAAGTTTTTTGTGTTATAATAAGTGTTATGTTAAAATCCTATGGATGAATTAAGTTTTGTTATTGATTCAGGAGTGAGCGATCATCTTGTTAATACAAAGAGACATTTTGTATCATTTACAAATTTTAAAGAACCGATTAAAATTGCGTTGGCTAAAAACAAAGAACATATCTATGCAACAGGTATAGGTAATATAAAGGTTATTTGCAAATTTAAAGGCAAATGTGTTAAAGTTGAAATTAAAAATGTCATGTATGTCCCTGAGTTAATCTACAATTTGTTGTCAGTTATAAAAATAGTTAACTCTGGTATTAGAGTAGTGTTTGACAACTGCAAGGTTAAATTTTATAAATACACTAACATTTTATTTGAAGGTAATAGAAATGGTAAACTATATAAAGTAATTTTTAAAGCGTTAAATGTGTGTAGTTACCATAAGAATTTTAACAATGACTTGTTGATATGGCACAGCCGTTTAGGTCATTTGAGTTTTCCATTAATACTCATTAAGAATAACATGATAATGGGACTAGAACATAAAGTATGTCAATATTCCTCAATTAGCTTATGTGAATTTTGTATTGATGAAAAAATTACACGAAAGCCCTTTCATGAAAATAAATGTGAAACTACCAAGGTATTGGCACTCATACACAGTGATGTATGTGGACCCATTAGACAAACATCTATTAACGAAGAAAAATATTTTGTAACATTCCTAGATGATTTTTCACATTTTAGTATAGTTTACGCAATTAAATCAAAAACTGAAATTTTAAATTACTTTAAGAAATATGTAGCATTGGTGACAGCAAAATTCAATAGGCCAATTTCTAGATTACGTTGTGATAATGAAAAAGAATTTATTTCAAGTGAATTGAAAGAGTTTTGTGAAGAAAACAATATTCAAATAGAGTACACTGCAAAATATACACTTGAACACAATGGAAAGGCTGAAAGATTAAACCGCACCTTGGTTGAGAAAGGTAAAACAATACTTAGTGAATCAAAATTGCCAAACAGTTTCTGGGGTGAGTCTATTAAAACAGCAACTTACATTCTTAATAGAAGTCCAACCAGAGCATTAAGAGGCAATATCACACCAGCAGAAGTTTGGTACGGTACTAAACCAAATATTAAACATCTGAGAATCTTTGGCAGTTTAGCATATTTTTACATGCCTAAACAGTTACGATATAAAGTTGATTCAGAAAAAGTAAAATGTATAATGTTGGGCTATTCCACAAATGGATATAGATTATGGAACATAGAGAAAGGAACTGTAATAACTGCAAAATATGTAATTTTTGAAGAAATCAGATTTCCTGCAATGGAAGATCGCATATTTACAATGATGGAAGAAATAACAGATGAAGCTGAGGATGAGAGCATGGAATCAGAAGAACTAAGATGGGCTGAAGAGCAAATTGAAAACCATGAAGATAGCCAAGTTGGAAGTAATGAAGGCGAAAAAGACAGGGAATCTGAAGTTGATGTAGTCAATGATGAGAATCAAGAAGCTGAAGGATGTAATAATGATGCAGACAAAGACGTGAATACAAGGTATAAACGATGAAGAATGCGAAAATAACTCAACTACAAATGATAAACAGGAAGATGCTGATAAGAATTTAGAAAGCAAGAAAAATTCTACATTCAAGAAAAATAAAAATAAAGTTGCTCGTGAAAAGAAACAAGGCAAAGAAGACAAAAATGAGAGTGTAATAGAAGATAATGATAAAAGTAAATACGAAGATGATGCTTCTAAGGAGAAACGAAGCAAAGAAGACAAAAATGAGGGTGTAATAGAAGATAATGATAAAAGTAAATACGAAGATGATGCCTGTAAGAAGAAGCAAAGAAGACAAAAACGAGAGTGTAATAGATGATAATGATAACAGTAAAAACGAAGATGATGCTTGTAAGAAGATACGAAACAATGAAGACAAAAGTGAGAGAATACTAGAAGATAATGATAAAAGTAAATACGAGGATGATGCCTGTAAGAAGAAGCGAAGCAAAGAAGACAAAAACGAGAATGTAATAGATGATAATGATAACAGTAAAAACGAAGATGATGCTTGTAAGAAGATACGAAACCATGAAGACAAAAATGAGAGAGTACTAGAAGATAATGATAAAAATAAATACGAAGATGATGCTTTTAAGAAGAAACGAAGCAAGGAAGACAAAAATGAGAGTGTACTAGATGATAATGGTAAAAGTAAAAATGAAAGTGATGCTTGTAAAAAGAAAAGAAATAAAGAAATCGAAGATGAGAGTGTAATAGGAGAGAATGATGAAAGCAGAAATGGAAATGATGGACGTAATGATGAAGGTAAAGGTGGACAAGAAGATGTAAGCAATAAGAGAAATGAAGATGACGAAATATTAATTGGATTTGCTGATTCAAATTAGTCAACAGATATTGATCGGAAATCTACATTTGACTACTTATTTAAAGTGTTCGTATCAATGGTGACCTGCACCAGTAGAAAGCAAACCACTGTAGCGCTCTCAATGACCGAAGCGGAATACATTTCAGCTTGTAGTGCATGCACTGAAGCCATCTGGTTAAAGAATTTGCTAAAGATTCTTGAAATTGAATTAAAGCAACCAATAACCATCTATGAAGACAATTTAGGATGCATATCAATCTCAAAGAACCCTGATAGTAATAAAAGGATTAAACATATCAATATAAACTATCACTTTCTTAAAGAGAAGATTGCACTTAAGAAAATAAATCTGATACATATTCCAACACATCTGCAAGAAGCCGATATTTTAACGAAACCTCTCCCAAAAGTCTCTTTCGAACAATTGGGGAAGAAGCTAGGTTTATCTTAATTTTAGAAATTATTTAGCGAGGAGGGGTGTAGAATGCACTAAATAATATATAGTTGTGTTTCTCATTACTAATATCATGATCATGTTAGATGTTACAATATGTTATCTTAAAGATTATGTTTCCATGACATCTTTTTGTTGTTTACAGAATCTGTCTTTTGAATAAATCTGTCTTAAACTGGATGTATTTCTAGTCATTCTTAATTATTACAACATAGATTTTGTTTTTTTTTGTGAAATGTAAACAGTTACGAGCAGTGGCTCATAAACTGCGGTAGAATCCGGAATTTACCGAATTTAAGTGCTTTGCGCGCCGCAAAGCACTTACTGCGTACGAAGTAATTATTTCCATATAGATGAAATCGGTTGACCATTCCAAAAAAATATGATTTACATATAAAATGAAAGTGGTATTTTTTTCAAATTTTTAAACTCAAGAATTTGACTCTAAATATGAAAAACAATATTTAAATTGTTTATAACAATCACAGGTTAACAACAAATATAATATTAATTAATATTAAAATAAATATCTTTTCATTGCCTTGGAAATGACCTACATACTTTACTCGATACGGTGAACAGAAGTGGAGTTATCGCGATTTGAAAAAGGGCATAATCGACGAGTTGTGTAAAATTCCCTCGGGAAAATATTCACGGGAAGAAAAAATACCGAAATATGTGTTGGTTTATTTTGTATAGGAAATGCGTAAATATTTTTTGAAGCAAATAAAAAATGTGACCCCATATTACATGTTCGATTTGTAAAAGAATGCCTCATATGCAAGTGGAAAAATAGTGGCTCAGTAAACAACCTTCCAAGACGGAGAAGACCTTCCAGATCAGTCAGGAACAATGCCAATATTGAAGATGTTGGACAAAGTGTTCAAGAAGTTCAAGAAAGCTCTCCAATCAGTCGAATCAGGCAAGCTACAGATGTAGGCATGTTACGTTCAGTTCGTCGAATACTAATTGCTATCCCTACACAATGCAAACATTGCAGTCTTGAATTGAATTGAATCAGAATGAGAAAAGGATGATAAAAGCAAACCTTTGAAAAAGTGTTTGAAAATGTATTATCTGTTTTTAACAAGTTACAGCTACCCGGTGGACATATTGAACATGTAATTATGTAGAACAAATTTTGGACTTTCTATAATTTTTTCCTAGTTTTGTTTAAATTTGTATCTGTTTTTTTAGTAAAGTTATTTATAATAAAAGTTGCATACTTATTTATGCCTAACACTGTATAAAAGAACTTGCTGTATACTTGGTTGCCTATGTGTAAATAGTTCTTTTACTTCATTATTTTCAATAGGGTAAATTGCACATATTCCAATTTAATTTAATAGCGCTGTATATACAAAAAAGGCATGCTTCATTTGTCGAACGAGACACCCTGTACTTCTAGTATTGTTTTACTAATTACTTCTGAAATTCAGACTAATTATACCTAGTATATACATTGGGTGGTATGAATAGAAACGAAGTACTTGCAAATACTGTAAGTATTAGTATTTACTACGGAGTATTTACTTCGATACCGAAGAAGGTAGGAAAATGCAAAGTAGATACTTCTATTTTCCGGAAGTTATTACAGTGAATAGCATAATTAAATTAATTTATTAACTGATATTTGCGTGTAAAGCTGATCGGGGTTGGTGTTGATCTTTGATTCATCAAACTACTGCACGTGTCAAAAGTTATTGATAAAGGCTCACGTGCAATCTGCGCAAGAAAATTACTAAGTCAAATTCTCTACTACAGGCGAAGAACTTAACAATTCTGTTTGTTACACTTCTGCAAACTTTATTTTACAAGCTGCTTCAAATCCCATTGAAATATTTCTTAGATCACTTTAAGGAAAAGTATTTCAACAGTATGAAAGAGAGGAAAACCCATTGGGTGATATGAATAGAAACGAAGTACTTGCTAATACTACAAATATTAGTATTTACTACGGAGTATTTACTTTGATACCGAAGAAGGTAGGAAAATGCAAAGTAGATACTTCTATTTCCGGAAGTTATTACAGTGAATAGCATTCTTGCGAAAACTCTAGTCTATCAATAATTAAATATCACATAGACTATGTCACAAAACGAATGTGTGTGTACAAATTAAAGAAGATACCTCGATACAGCTGTTTCAAGCTTATTTGCTATCATCAGTTCGAGGATAATCTTCTTCAATTTCCACACACCATCCACAGCTTTATATAAAACCCAAATATACATTAATACCAAGAAGTATTAATGCTGACATCTGTGAAGAACCACGCGCATATAAGTATCATATTACTATAAATATTTTATTTACATTTAATAGTTTATTATGAGAAAACTGCAGTGTTTACTTCAACATTAGCGAAGTTATTACAGCAGCTTCACTTCGCGTGCTACAGTTGCAGTTTTTGAAAATGAACCAGGTACGCAATAAAAAAAAATTAAATTTATCAAAAATACATAACTACTTTTCGTTAGGTTTAACAGAAAAAACGTGTTGTGACTAAGTTAGTTTTTTCTGGAACTATCAAATAAAACCAAAAGTGATGCACTGTCATATACAGCAAATAGAAGTGTTTTAAGGAGCTTATTAGATATGAAGTTCATCAAAGTTTAAATAAATAAGGGCATTTACTTTACCTGAAAGTGTTGCTATTACTATGCTATGAAGAACTAGATCAATAACAAAAACTTTAATAAAAGAATTCAACAAAAAGACTTTTTATAAATATTAAAAATTATACTGAAATGGCCCTTTTTTGACACAGTCAGAAAGTTGTTTCGCAAGTTCTTGAACAGATTATTTTCCGGTTCCGTTATCGCTTGGTTTGAAATTCTTCGCCAAATTGAAACCGCCTTCGCATTGAATTGTGGGAAACCTTTCACTGGTTCATTAAGAAGCTTATACTTTGCTTTACAAAAAGCCCAATAACTGTCATTAGGTCGATACTGAGGTAGATTTGGTAGATTATCAGTTTTGCTTACAAATTGCAATTTTTAGCTTTCATGAAATCTACCACTTTCTTACCACCACTCTTCAATTACCAACAACCATGCTCGAAACTGGTTGAAAAGCTGGACAAAAAGACAGCACCACAACCATTGGAACGCTATTGAGGGGCATAGACATAGGACATAGCAAACTGATGCTAAAAACTGACAAATTGACTGATGACATTCTGCAATTAAGCAGACAACAGATTAGGCTGGTGACAGGCCTCATAACTGGACACTGCAACCTAAGGAAGCACATGCACAGAATGGGGATTGGTAATGAAGAACCCATTTGTAGACTCTGCAATGAAGAGGACGAAACAGCCTCACATGTTATTTTCGACTGTGAATCCCTGTGCCGATGGAGGTTCGCACTCCTCGAAGGAGCTTTCTCTGGTGAGGCACTCATAAGGGAGGACCTGGTAAAGAGGTTACTAAGCCTAATTAGGATCACAAAACTCTTTACCGACTAAGTGACATGATGATAGTACAATAAGCCTAAGGCTGCGGTGCTGGGTTCTAATCTCCTTCATTGGATACATACAAACAAAAACAACAACAACCACTTTCTTCGAATAGTGCGCAGATGCAAGATCAGGCCAAAATAAGCAAGCTTGTTGCTTTGCTTTCTCTCTAGAAAAGGCAAAAGCCGCTTCTTAAGGCACTTTTCCAGGTAGATTTCTCCATTAGTGGTACCTGAAGTAATGAATGGCTCTGAAACAGCAATTTCTTCTGCAATGACCTACCAGACTAAATACTTACAAGCAGATTTAGTCTTTTATTGTTCTTTAGCTTCTTCGGGGGTACACAGATTTGACACAGATCAGTAATATTCCACACCCGATATCTGACACGTACTAGCAAACACGTAGCTTTCATCATAGATTACAAAGAAGAAACTACCTCCATATGGGAAGCTCATTTTATAGATCTTCCTTGCACCCTTTTTAATGCGTTAAAGCTAGTTACCAGTGTATTACAGCTTCTTCTGATTCCTACTTGTTTTTATATCGAGCTTGGTTTTCGCATTCTAAAACGTGGCAGCTGATACCCCAGTTCTGCTAGCTTGCAAATGGATGACGTGGGATCTGTCTGAGATTTACAGTACAACTTTTTATGTAACCTGAAAGTGTATACTGTTAGTCGACGCCCACACAATTGGTCCACTTGGTTGCTACCAGTCTTGCAAAATCGGTTTGAAGATCGTTGTATCTCTCGGGCGTGTACATTGTGGGACTGGAAATGGAGTAAGCTGTCGATGGTAATTATATTATTGGAAATATCTTATGACAACCGCGGAATTCGACTTCAATCTTGTTCATTTTACAGCTATTTTCAACACTGAGCACCAGTTTTATTTCTACACTGAACAACATGTCAAATGATATAAACGTCACGTGATTGTGCATCCAAGGCACACTAATTATAGTTGTTTATCTAATAATTAAGCTATACGTTATTTAGTGTAAGTTTACGGTCACGTCATTACTAAATTATGACGTCAGACTATGCTCTGTTGCCATATGGGATTGAATATTCCTTGTTTGATCCAACACATTTGCTGCATATTTTCAGTGTACATTTTTAAAAGAATTATTCTCTTATGAACAATATGACTTTGTTCATCCCCATCCATCCATCCCCCCATCATCCCTTGTCTTGGATGGTCATTCTTATAGTATACGAATCCAATTTGTCGTAAGACAATGGATAAATAACTTCTACTTCCTTCATACTTGTATTTCAATTTTTTTGACAAAATATTAAGTGATACATGTTCTCCTGTAACCAAATGCGGTATATCAATCGAAGAGCACAGCCACACACATAACGTCAGGTGCTTACTGTTCTTATATATGTATTTCATAAATTTCATTGCTAATATTTGGCTCTACAAAGGATCAATCTCTGTAGTTTGTTTTCGATTTCGTTTCCTCTTTGGACTGGAAACTTCTTCCACAGATGATGTGTTGGAAACAGTCTTAAGATATATTCTCAGTGCTTGAGAAACTCTCTAGAATTCTATTCAGTTAATGCAATAGTAAATACAAAATAGGTAACAAACTATTGTAAACCGAACTTAGAAAACACAAGAAATAAATTTGACAATACAGCGTGTTGCTTACACAGGTGTACCAACCTGTTTTTCTGTTGAAATAAATGTGTATTTTCTCATTAAATCAACAAATTACGTTTTGGTTAAAAAACCTATTTGTATTTATTCTATAAATAAATGTATTACTAAATATATGAAAATTAAATTTTATTGGTTGTACACATACACATACACAGTTGGTTGTACACTTACGTCACTACTTTTATATCTATGACGTGAACGTAAACTTAGACTAAACGGTGTATACGATTAAATTTATTAATTGATAAGGTATGAAAGTTGTATGAGTGATAAAATATGGGGGAGAGTAATGTACTTGCTACAATAGCTCTATTACCTCCGTTGCACTCCCACAAGAGTTTGTGTGGAACCCCGACACTGCAAAATGCGGTAAAAGGTAATGGATTATGTATGTATGTGTGTATGTATGTGTGTATATATGTATGTATTTGCGTATAAAAGTGATCCAGCATGCATGATCCTAATTCGGGATTGGTGTTGATCTTGGAATTCATCAAACTACTGTACGTGTCTAAAGTTATCGATAAGGTCTCACGTAGTAGTAAGTAGGTGCTACCGGAAATTAGCGTATACTTCAGTGTTGGAGTAACTACTACGGGTAAAATGCTAATAACGTATAAGATATACGTTTTGAGAAAACGTTTGCCGTAACATTTCTACCCGATTTTGGTTTCTGATCTAGTTACCAAGAACCCGGTAAACAAATGTTTATTTGCAATTGACAAACCTTAAGTTTATTCAATAACTAAGTTCAAAATGGCGTACAAACTTGAAATATGCAAGAGCATCTATCACTTAGTTGGCCGGTTGCCCAAAAGTAAAATTGTCGAAACTAATTCAGAGATCAAAATGTTAGCCAGGCAACGATTTATAGGACAATAAGCGAATGCGAAGAGGGTATACCTTGCACTAATTTGCCGAAAACTGGAAGACCTCATATTTTGGCACAAAACAGGATTAATAAACTGGTACAATCCGCTCAAGACAGAATTGGAATCCCTAGTCGAAAGCTGGGTCGTCGTTTTGAGGTCTCATACAAAACCGCTCAGAGAATTTTGTCCAGAAATGATATACATTATCGAAAAAGAAGGAAGTGTCCTAAATAAACCGAGGCACAGCTCGAAAGAATACCTAGATGTTGAAGAGCTCTGAGGGATTTTGTGAGGAATCGTATGATTATAATGGATGATGAGAAATATTTCACGCTGTCACATTCTGAAATGAAAGGTAACCGTAAAATTGTACACCTCTGACATTGAAAACTACCCAAACTTATTAAAATTCAAAGCAAAGGTAAAATTTGCTGACAAAGTTTTAGTATGGTGCGCGATTTCTGAGGTTGAGCTTTATATCCAAAGATGTTTACCGAAAATGCTTAATTTTATTAATATCCATCATCAGAACGACGACGAATATTTTGGCTTGATCTCGCTTCGTACCATTATGCTAGGAGGACTCGGGAATGGTTGGAGCAGAATAACGTCAGTTATGTACCGAGTGAAGATAACTCCCCAAATGTCCCTCAAGATCTGCCAATAGAAAACTTTGAGTTGGTCATTATTGTGTCGAAAAATTTATGAAAACAGTTGGTAGGCTCAAAATGAGCAGCAATTGGGGCACGAATTTTTAGAAAAATTCCAGAAGTAGACCCAAACATCATCCAAAGGAAGATGAGACAAGTCTTAGGCAAATTGCGTGCCATTGAGGTCCATGGTCCACTATCAGTTTTGTAGTTTATTTTTCATGTCGTCACAAGATGATAAATTAAGCATTAATATTTAAGTTTGAATAAAATTTTGTTATTTTACTGATTAAGCCTGTTGATCTTTTCTCAAAACTTATGTCTTATACGTTACTAGCAGTATTAGCAAGGACTGGACGACCCATCTACAGTTCCTAAAACTCTATCAAGAATTACAAATGTGGGAAGCTTTAGGATCTGTTGCTTTCGATTATTTCATGGAATATTTTTGCACAAGCGTAAAATCTAATTTCTATTAAGTGTTTATAAGTATATTTTTAACTTATTCCTTATTTGTTATGTAAGATGATACGGTTTGTTTTGTAGAATTATTTTTATCTTATTATTCTGCAGACTGTTATTTAAAGATAATTTGCTATCCTCTGATAAGCGTTTATAAATTGCAGAAACAATTTGTTTTAATTCATTGTCATCGGTTATTATATAGTGAACGTTTGGTTGATTTTTTATTATTCGTGCTTCTAAGGTTTGTTTAAAGTGATATAAATAAATATGTTTATATACTTATAATGAATTACTGAAATGCGAACTTTTTAAAAAGAAACAGAAAAATTAGTAAAATCAATTAAATAAAAGTATGAATGCTGTACGAGTTCTACGTAACTGCAATCTTTATTAAGAATATTTTACTTTAGTGTTTAACTTCCTAAGTACAAGAACATACTGTAAAATAGAGTACTGAAGAGCTACAACTATCTAACGCACACACCCTGTTTGTGACTGCAATCATAAAGAAAATACAATTAAAAAGTTATAGCCGATTGTCTATTAAAGTATTTTAGATTACTTAAATAATACGGAAAATTTTAAAAATTATAAATTAAATGACCTATCTGAAATTATCTTCAATATTTTAATATTCACAAAAATATCAATAAAATCAAGATCTTTTTTCCAGAGTCACTATGAAGCAATTACTCATAATTTCTACAATATTCTATGCCTGTTTAGCAGAAGAATCCCAAATACTAAAAGAATTTTCAACAGGATATGATAAGTTCTCATCTGATGTCTACAAGGTAACCTCATTATTGGTATTTCCAATCACAACATTTATCTAATTGTTTTATTTTAATTTCAGGAACTCTTGAAGAGCAATTCAGGCAACTTTATAGTCTGTCCTTTATCAGTAGATACCGTTCTGGCTCTCGCACATGCTGGTGCACAAGGTCAGACAGCTAAGGAACTGACAACTGCCTTACACCTGCCTGAAAATTCTGAAAAAGTTCACGAAATCTTTAAGACTCTTTCCACAAACATTCAAAGCACTGATAAATACACTCTTAGCAGTGCTAACAAAGTCTATGTTAAGAATGATTTTCAAATAAGCGATCAATTTAAGAACACAGCTGGTAATATTTTTGATGCCGAAATACAAAATATCGACTTTACCAAGAATGTAGCAGCCGCAGATAAAATTAACCAATGGGTTGAAGATAAGACGCACAATAAAATTAAGAATCTAATAAGTCCAAGCTTGTTAAATGAAGACACTCGAACGGTACTTGTTAATGCTATATACTTTCATGCAAAGTGGGTTCATGAATTCAAAAATTCCAGTACCTTTAAATTTCCTTTCCATCTAAACAGTAAAAACCAGGTTCAGACTGATTTGATGGCCTTAACTGATTATTATGAATATTATGAAAATTCTGAAGTAAAGGTTTTAAAAATGGATTATGAAGGAAAAGATATTTCCATGCATATCGTTCTACCTCATGATATAGAAGGTTTGGCTGCTATAGAAGACAAACTGGACGAGGTGTTGGCTCCTCCTAAGTATAACATTGAAAAGGTTAATGTGTGGCTCCCAAAATTTAAAATTGAAAGTGAAATAAAATTCAAACCTATATTGCAAACCGTAAGTATAAATTTGATTTAAATCTGCCCAAAAATATTTAATTATTTAAAAGTATCTAGAAGTATAGGAACTACTGATGTGGTATTTTTTTGAAACCTTACAGCTTGGAGTTAAGAGTGCTTTTGAAGACTATGCTAATTTCCATGGAGTTGGAGCTAAACAAGAGGATTTGAAAATTACTGAAGTAGTCCAAAAAGCTTTTATCGAGGTAGAAGAAACAGGAACAACAGCTGCAGCTGCAACTGGTTGTAAGTTCAAAGTAAAAGGTTTTATTTGCGTATAGCAGTGCCGTCAAAATAGACAAAAAAAGTTCAAACTCGCATAGAGCTGAGAATTGGCACAGACCTTAAATACATGCAGAATATGACTTTTTCAATTCTTGAAAACGTGATATCCCCTGAATGCTGATTCCTAGAAAATTAAGTATGCAGACCTTTTTTGTAGATAATCGCATATTCTACAAACTTTGTATAAACTATTTTTACGATAACACTTACCGCTTAAGAGATATTTTCGAAAAACCGATTTTGTTGACCTTTGACCTTGAATAACATTTTTAGCAGAAGTAGGATCGATGAGGACTTTTGACATTTCATTTATAATGGTGTATTTAAGGTCTGTACCAATTTTCAGCTCTATGCGAATTTTTCCGTAATTTGTACGTTTTTTTGTCTATTTTGACTGGACTATAATTTGGAATTGCCATATCATTACGTACTGTATGAATTGTTCTGATTTCATTGAGTTATGTGTTAAAAAAGTAAAGGCATATGTTAAACAAGTGTATTGTAAATTGATAAGACAGCTATGCATGTGATCAAGTTTAAATAAACAGATGGTATGATATGACATTAGGTATTACTTGGCTTACATACATACTTAATCAGATTGTTTTGTTTATTAATTAATTTGTACCAAAAGTACATGTTCTCAAATTCATTGATACATATTTTTACAGTGGTCCAAACAGTAGCCATATCTATGCCATACCCTGTGGTACAACCCAAAACCTTCCATTGTGATCATCCGTTCTTATTCTATCTGCGTTTGAATAAATTAGGAATTAACTTCTTTGTAGGAAGATACACATCTCCACCATCTTAGGATTTTTCTGCAATGTCTGGTTTTTGTCTTGTAATAAAAAGTTGAAGAATTGTAGTATAATCTCATTTATTACATTAATCCTTTAAACCATTTATTTTTATTGTGATTCAGAGTAGATTTAATTTTTTTTAATGTAAACAGTTACGAACAGCTGCTCAAAAATTGTGGTAGAATCGGTAATCTACCTAAACGGTAAACAATTGATTGTACCTCAGGATATATGAGATTACTTCATATATTTATAAAAATTCATATATGAATTGAAAATTCTTAAGATTTCAATTCATCACATAAGACTTGATATAAGACATAAGACAGTTGATGACAACATTAAATACGGTACAATACGACAGAAAAACTCTCTTTACGCCAAACCAAAGAAATATGGAAATCCCCTCTGGAATTTCACTAACCAAATAGGAAACAACTTATAACGTTAAAAGCTAGATAGCAAAGCCGCCTATAAGTCGTCTCATTTTGGGACTACAGCGTGTTTTTATGGACAACAGGGTTGCCAAACATCTCGTAAGCAACTTTTAAAAACACCTTCTAAATGTTGTAGTTGTAACTGCATAAACGTTTATAATCCCTATTGTTCGAGGAAGTTATATTCATAGGCAGTCACTCCTTTTGACAGCGGTAGTAAATCAAATTTCAAAACTTGTTGTTTATAAGTTGCATCAGCATTGTGTCACCTATTGGGATTCAGTGATCTATAATTTTTTAATGAATTTTTCCATTGACCTTCATGTTAAACTTTGACATCAGTTAACTTTCTTCCCTAAATCTGTTTGGTAGTTAGGACCCAGAGTATACGGTCGGACTATCGCTTGAGCTATCGGGCTTGTCTAGGATCCGAGACGAGTCCCAGGGTTCACAGAGACCTGGGTCGTCGTTTGAAGTGTTGAACTTGTCTAGTATCCGAGACGAGCCACGGATGCAGACCCCACGGCGTCTACCCATATAACTGACTGTACTCTATCCAATACCAAGTTATGAATGGAGACGGACAGTAGGCCATCGCTTGCGGTGTCGGGTAGTTCGGTTTAGTTAGAACCACAATTTGAAAATTGTGGGACTTCTACTAGGACAGCAGTCAGGGTATACAAAGTACCCATGTTTTTTGTGTGAGTGGGACAGTCGAAGTAGACATCAACATTGGAAGAAAAAGGACTGGATAAGAAGAGATAATTTAACTCCCGGATCAAAAAATGTTCTGCACGAAAGTCTTGTTGATCCACAAAAAATTTTGTTACCTCCACTGCATATTAAACTAGGATTAATGAAACAATACGTTAAAGCTTTAAATAAAGATGGAGACTGTTTCAAATACCCTTGTAGAAGATTTCCCGCTATCTCAGGTGCAAAATTAAAGGAAGGAATTTTTGTCGATCCTCAAATAAGGAGATTAACGAAAGATCATGAATTTGTTAATACCATGACCGAAACTGAGAAAGATGCATGGATTTCATTTGCTAATGTTATTGAAGGTTTTTTGGGAAACAACAAGGATCCTAACTACAAGGAAATTGTGAAAAACATGCTACAGAAATTTATGGAATTGGTATGTAATATGAGCATAAAAGTTCACTTTTTACACTCGCATCTTGATTCCCCGAAAATCTTGGTGATGTGAGTGAGGAGCAAGGTGAGAGGTTCCACCAAGACATGAAAGAAATGGAACGCAGGTATAAAGGTCGGTGGAATGTTTCAATGATGGCTGATTACTGTTGGTCAATAAAAAGGGACAATCCGGCCCTGGAATACAGAAGAAAATCCACTAAACAAAGTTTTTCATCCAAGAGGGAAAGATCTTCTGGAAAGAAAAGAAATTAAAGATTGTTTAAGACTTTTTTCAATTTAGTTTACTATTTGTAATTTGGTTTTGTCTCTGTATCAATAAAAGTAGCGTTTATTTTGACCAAATTTTTTATTAATTTATTTTCAACATTGATAAAAAACTTACGTGATAGGGCAAAATGACACTCGGATTTGAATTCACCAGATCAAAATTATACAAAACCAGATGTCAGATCGAAATCAACTTTCAAAAAGTCAAAATTTGTTGGCCTGTGTTATTTTTATCTCATTCTGCAAAGTCTGTTATTAAAAGATAATTTGTCACCTCTGACAGGCTTTATAAATTGAAGCAACAATCTTTTTTAATTCATTATTAACGGCCGTTATATAGTGAACGTTTGGTTGATTATTTATTATTAGTGCTTCTAAGGTTTGTTTAAATTCATATAAACAAATATGTTTTTCGCCTCCTACATTAGAAAGTACAATTTTATAGTACCCATTCAACGAGAGAAAGCGACACTTTGTCTGTCTAGGCAGGTAAAGTGTTTTACCTGACTGTTACTAAGCCTACTTGTTTAGGCTTAATAACTGGAGAATTGGTTCTAATAACATCTAGGTATCTAGGCTCATGAACGAGGTCCAATTTATTGTGTTCAATTTTATTATCTTTCAATACCCAGTGCTACAATTATTATACCTATTGAAATATTTTATTTTTCTTTAAAAATTAGGAGTATTATTTTTATTAATGATTCTATTATTTTAATTCCTTGAATTCAATTTGTAAAAACAGTTGCATATTGACATAATTAAATGTCAAGTAATTAATCGTTCAATCTTCAAACGCACATAACCTCAAACCTTGTCCCGTTTTGTTTGTGACTGTTTGGAGGGGCCAGAGCCTTGAGACGACGTTTACAACGTATCGTAAGGTAAATTAAATAGATTTCCTAAAAATTTATGAATCTGAACAACTTTGTTTCTTTTTAAGATTGATTTATGAACACAAACGCAAAAACAATGAGTGACCGAGGAAAATATTGATTGCACCCCCCCCCCCCCCGAAAATCAGAGAAAAGAGCGTTATTGCTAGTTTGGATATGCTACCAAAAAAGTCCAGAGACAAATATAACAGACAACATCAATTATTTTTGGAATGGTGTGCCAAAAATCACATCACAAAATACAGTGAAAATGTTATGATGGGATATTTTGCCGATATGGCTCAAAAGTATTCGCCATCCACTCTGTGGTCTTACTACTCAATGTTAAAGGCCACACTAAATGTTAAAAATAATATTGATATTAGTAATTATAAAAAGCTCGTGCCATTTCTCAAACAAAAATCGAAAGGCTATACTCCTAAACGATCAAAAACATTATCACAAGAGGAAGTTATTACATTTCTATTGAAAGCACCAGATGTCATATCTTATGATGAAGGTATTTAGCAATAGTCAAGTAGTAGGTATATTGACCTTAACATCTCATTTTTGATTATTTCAGGTTTGTACAATTTTTGGAATTGCAGGCGCTACTCGTTCAGATGCATTGATTAAACTAAGTATTGATGACATAGAAGATAAACAATCTATTCTTATTGTACACATTTCACAATCAAAAACAAATAAGCCCCGGACATTTATTGTAACTGCTGATTTTGAAGGAGGGATTAAACCTATTGAATTATATAGGAAATATCTAGCTTTACGTCCTTCACATGTAGACAACAGAAGGTTTTTTCTTTCATATAGACAAGGGAAATGTACCATACAGCCAGTAGGCATTCACACTATTGGTGGTATTCCGAGTAAAATTGCTAGTTTTCTGAATTTACCTGACGCCTCATTATATACCGGACACTGCTTTCGCAGAACGTCTGCCACACTATTTGCTAATGCCGGTGGTAGTAAGGAGAATCTGAAGCGTCATGGAGGATGGAAAGGTGATCATGTTGCAGAATGTTATGTGGAAGATTCCGTTTTCAATAAAACGAAAATTGCTAAAACAATTCTTGGCGGCATCGGCATTCATGAGCAAGAGCCAATACAATCAAATACTTTCCAAGTTAATGAAGAGAGAGGAATATTAGAAACTTGTGAAAAGGAAAACAGTTCGACTAATAATAATAATTACAATGTAACAAATGAAACGTTTTCTGTGTCTGGTCCTTCAGCATCAGGTATTCATTTTCACAATCCCTCTGGTTGTACATTTACTTTCAATATACATAATAAATAATAATAATAGTGAAAATTTAATTCAGGTACTATGCAAAATGTAAATTCGCAACTTCAGATGCAAGCAGATTGACTTTCAAAGGTAGTAGGCGAAAAAACATTGTATGCACCACGTTAGTAAAGTGTCTTTATCGAACTCGTCTGTTGCTCGCCTCGGCTTCGCCTCGGCTCTCAATCTCCAAACTCGTTCGATAAAGTGCCACTTTACTGCCTTGGTACATAAATAGCTATTATGTCCGATTGCATTATAAAGTACTGTTTATTGTATTGTTTTGCGGCAGTGAACTGGCTTATTATTGTACTCGTAAAATAAAGTGGTAGTAGTAAAATAATATATATTATTTCATTTCGTATTTCAAACAGTTGTTTATATACCACAATTAGTAATATAAAGTATATCTTGATCTCCGTTGTTAATGACACCGGAGTTCAAGACGTTCTTGATCTCCGTTGTTGTTGGCAACGTAAATAATTTGATGTTGCATTATAGCCACATGCATGCATGCATGCTGCTTTTTATCTCATTGGTTACGCGTATGATGACACAGACAAGGCAACTTGCTTCTTTATGCAATAGATTTGGATGGTTTTTAAAAGGGAGAAATTAGGATTGAAATACGAAATAAAGTAAAACAACTTATGCAATACGGAGATCCAGCTTCTTTAAATTCTCGAAGATGTTATAAGGCCTCGGCTGGCGCCTCGGCGTTATAATACATCTTCTTGGATTTAAAGTATCGCTTGATCTCCTAATTACATAATATATATTATGTAATTAGGAGATCAAGCGATACTTTAAATCCGAGAAGATGTATTATAACGCCGAGGCGCCAGCCGAGGCATTGTAACATCTTCGAGGATTTAAAGAAGCTTGATCTCCGTATTGCATAAGTTGTTTTATTTTATTTCGTATTTCAATCCTAATTTCTCCCTTTGAAAGTTCATCCGAGTTTATTGTATAATGAACCAAGTTGCCTTGTCTGTGTCATCATACGCGTAACTAAGGAGATAAAAAGCAGCATGCAGGTGTGGCTGTTATGCAACATCAAATTATTTTTACGTTGCCAACAACAACGGAGATCAAGAACGTCTTGAACTCCAGTGTCATTGACAACGGAGATCAAGTTACACTTTATTTTACTAATTGTAGTATATAAACAATTGTTTGAAATAAGAAATGAAATAAATAGCTATTATGTCTAATTGCATTAGAAAGTACTGCTTATTGTATTGTTTTGCGGCAATAAACTGGCTTATTATTGTACTCGTAAAATAAAGTGGTAGTAGTAAAATAAAGTATATAGTAGTAAAATAAAGTATGGCAACTGTATATTACATGTCAAATTTTCTTCTGTCAAGAATAGATGTCAAATTTATATACTGATTTTTTTTGATAAGTAGCCAATTTTATGAATCGAACATAAAGCTTTGTATGCAACTCTCACATAATCGAACTTTATAGACTCGCCCTTTTTATAAACCTTGCTCGCTTCGCTCGCTCGGCCATAAACTGGACTTGTCTATAAAGTCCTACATTATGTACTTGTTACATAAATAGCTGTTATATATAATGATTAATGAATTAAGGAAATACGAACTTGTTAAAAAGAAACAAAAAATCGTGAAATCAATTAAATAAATGTTTGAATGTTCTACAGGGTGTACCGTTTGATAGTTAAAGATCTCCATAACTGAATCTATATTAATAACAGTTTACTTTGGCGGTTTTTTTAGCTAACAGTGCGTCAACTTCCTAATGTACGATACTGTAAAACAGAGTACTGAAAAGCTACAACTGCTAATGCGCACACCCTATAAGTGCAACCATAAATATAATACAATTAAAAAGTTATAGGCAGTTGTTTATTAAGGAGGTTGTGCTGGGATAGTCTGAGCCAAAAGTCATAGAACTGTGCTATTTTGACAAATAGAAATAATTATATAGTTTTGCTTGAAATAATGGCTGTAACGATATTAGTTTTATTAGAATGCATGTGAAAGCAGTTTAGTTATTACCTCGAGGACAAAAAAAAACGCACCACTTGAAAACGCACCAAAAATACCAAAATTTCAAACCGTCATAACTCGGCGGATTTTGGATGAAAACGGATGAACCTTTGAGTGCTAAAAGGTTTAAAGTGTCTAGTTTAAGGGCTTGCGAATGAATGTTACGTAAAGGCCTTTCCGCCCCCCGAGACTGCCTGCAGAAAAAAAATGTTTTTGATTAGAAAAATGTCAAACTTTAACAGCTTGTACGGTGTACCAACAACATCGTAGACCCTATCGACCGCCAAGGCAATAAAGTTCAGTCCTTTTTCTGTCAAGTCTTCAAAACTTCGAGTGCCTACGATTTTTTGGCGCAAAGCTATGAATTTCTGAAATTTACCCTGTATTTTGTCGGGTGTTTTTCCTCTTCTGCCAGCGACATTATTATCGGTTGAGTTTGAATCTTTTCTTTTCCAAATTCAAAAAATTTTGAAAAATGTTTAATTAATAAAAACATTTTTTATTAATTAAATTAATAATTAATTAATGTTTTGATTATTATTTTACTAATGTTGAAATTAATCAGTATCAGAAAGTTATACGAAGCGTTACAATGCCACAATTAACGGGCATTCAACGTGCACGAATTGTTGCTCTTTTGGAGGTAGAGTGAGCATGCGACACACACACACACACACGATGTGCAAAATCCGACCGATAACCTCCTCATGGTGCACATCGGGTAACGCTGATGTCTTCGGTTACACGTTAAAAAAATTAAAGTTAATAAAAAAATATTTTTATTAGTTAAAAAAGTTTGGAAAAAATGTTCAAACACAACCGGTAATAATGTCGCTGGCAGAAGACTAAAGATTCCCAACAAAATGCAGGGTAAATTTCAAAAATTCATAACTTCGCGCGAAGTCATCGTAGGCACTCGAAGTTTTGAGAATTTTACAGAAAAAGGGCTGAACTTTATAGCCCTGACGGTGGATTGGGTCCACGATTTTTTTGGTACACCGTACAAGCTGTTAAAATTTGACATTTTCTGAATCAAAAACATTTTTTAATCTTCGGGGGATGGCGGTGAGCGGAAAAGCTTAAACGTAACATTCGATCACACGCCCTTAAACTAGACACTTTAAAATTTTTAGCACCCAAAGGTTCATCCATTTTCGTCCAAAATCCGCCGAGTTATAACGGTTTGAAATTTTGGTATTTTTGGTGCATTTTCAAGTGGTGCGTTATTTTTGTCCTCGAGTATTTACATATGTTTTTAATTAATTATTAGTCATTTTAAAGACAGAGTAACTTTTGAATGTCTAGCCCAAAGTTAAGAACGTGAAAAATGATGAAAAAAATAATACTAATCAGAAATTTCATTCAAGTGCTTTTTTATTAGTGAAAATAAAATAATATTACTATGTAAACACCAAAAAAAAAAGAAATCTCTCTATAATATAAATAAATTATACGCTTCTAGAGTACTGAAAAAGTGACAACTTGCCTTTAGTTGGCACCAGTATTTCGTTGGTTGTTCTGATGAAAACAAATTAATGCAATAAATGATTTTGACTCAAGTTTTGAGGTTATCTTGGCAAATATTACAAATATATGTAATGTATATAAAACGATGGATGAAAATATTCAGATTCATTTAAAACGTCGCAGAAGAAATTTCCGAATTATGTATCTTTTTATTTAACACAACTGATTTTGTTTGCGAGACGTAAATTACGAGCGGCCAGTGGTGCAGCATGTAGCTATATAAAGCATTTAAGTTTGTCGCAATGCGACGTTGTTACTTTGTGAGCTATATCGAGCGTTCAATCGGCAAATTCTTCGTATTAATTTTTTTTGGCAAAACTATCTTTCTAACAAATTTGAAACTTTAACGACACAATCTTACAACGTTTGTACGAAAAATGTTTTGCTGTCAAATTTTCTTCATCATTTTTTATGAAGTTATTATAATAAATGTATCAACAACTTACCATTTTGTATAAGATGGCGTATTATTTTAAATGCAATTTATGCATAAACAAACTTCCTACACATTAAAGATTTTTCATGAAATAATTGTATACATTAAAATCTATCAACTGTACTAATTTCTTTAACATTGTCATCATATTTTTCTTTGGAATTTGGAAAATCTTAAAAATAATGCATTATTTATTATTAAAATTATCTTCAAATATTTACTATTAACAAAAATATCAATATCAAGATATTTTTTACCAGAGTCACTATGAAGCAATTAGGGGAGAGTCTGGAACAGTAGCCATGCAGGAACAGTGGCCACCTTATCGCCATTTTCGTATTTATAAAGATTAGGTGCTGTCATCTAGCACAGAATGTCCCAATAGGACACAGTATATTAACAAAGTTTTTCCATTTAAATCTCATGATTTTTATTTTAAAACGAACTCAACCTAAAATTGTATACTTGAAGTAAAATACAACAGGCAAGTGAAATAATTGTTAGTGGCTAAATAAATAAAGGTCGAAAGGAACTAGCATTGACCGCTTATACCTACTACATGTAAATATTTATTGGTATAATAATATTTTGATTGTGTTGAGAACTTTTTGTTTTTCCTACTTTTTTAAAAAGCATGTAGTTGATGGTACAGTGGCCATGTTAGATGTAGGTACAGTGGCCATGTTAGATGTAGGTACTGTGGCCACTTCTTTGTTGTATAGGTCACTGTACTATTATTTAGTACTAGCAAATACCCGGCGCGCTTTGCTACGCTTTATTGAAATTACATGTTTTTACTTTTTGTAATTGTCAAATTACCAAATTTGACAATTGACAACATATCTATTCACATCAATCTCAGTACCCATTTTTAACTTCCATATATGGGTTTTTCGCTGTTATTTCGGACCACGATGGCCGATCAGAGTCCATTTGGTCTTATTTTCTATTCTGGGCCAAGACCTTTCCAATGATACCAATTTCATCCAAATCGGTCCAGTGGTTGCGGATAAAATCGCATACATACATATATACAGACAGACAGACAATCTTTCCCTTTTATATATATAGACAATATTTTATTTATTTCAGATATTATTTCCTAGATGTTCCTGATGATTTGTACATTATTTATCTCAACCTGTAAAAATAGGCGGCACTACTAGAACAGCAAATCTGTTTTTTCCATTAATTTATCTATGTATAATGTTTGTTAGCTTTTGGCTGGTTTTTTAAATTAAAGTTGCCCTTTTTTTAATACAAATTATTTTTTTACAAAATAAATCATTATTCTGTAAATGTTTATGTACTTGTTTTTACTATTTCCATCTCCTACACAGTAGTGGCCACAGTACCATACTCTAATGGCGACTGTACCATCACTGTAGGTACAGTGGCCACTTTTACCTTAAATTCTTCCAACTCCAAAATCTTTGTTATAATTTTATTTTTTCAGTTCTAGAATGTAATGGTATAGAAGTAAAAACAGTGTTTGTTATCTTATGGTAACAGATTCTATAAAAAAGGGTTAATTTTAGTTGTTATTGATGTTATTATAAAAAGGTGGCCACTGTTCCAGACTGTTATATGTTATGTTTTATACAGTATTGTTGGATTGTCTTTATAGTTATGTTATTGTTGTATTGTTGTATGGTTATAGTTAAGGGTTGATAAGATTATTTTTGGTTTCCATGAGAATGGTAAAAAGTGTGTGTACAAAAAGTCAATAAAATAGCATGTCACATGTATATTGGTAAAGTTTTAATAAAACACAAGATTAGATAAAATTGAAATCTAATCAAAGACATAACAAAAGAAATATTACTTGCAAAAAATTATCATGGTCCTTCGCAGTTGGATGGAAAAGCAAGTAATCTGACGGTGAAGCAGTACATTGAAAGTTAATGTCAACGAAGATCTCTAACCCAGTTGTACCTGTAGAAGTTCACATATTACCGACTGGTAGAATCTGCGTTGTTTGAGAGTTTAGTAAGCTAAAATTACTACAATCGGAAAGAGGTTGTCTAAATACAAAGCAGAATTCACTTTGAAAGTGAAGTCTTGAAACAGTGAGTACTGTCCTTATAGTGAGGCATTTGAGTTGTTTATCACTTTTTGCTTGTACAGAAGTGTATAAAGGTATTAGCTTTTACGAATTTGATTAATTTAATTACCACTTCTTGCAATTTTTACTTGACACTTTATTAATTGACAAGTAGATAAGTAATGGCTGAAACGGATAAGCGTAAAAGGGGAACGCTTAAAGCCAGATTAACTAATTTTGCAAAGTTTATTGAAGCAGTTTTTACCAAACCTGTTGACCAGGTTACTCAATTAGATGTGATTCAATTAGAGAATCGTAAATTAAAAATTGAAACGTTAATAGATGAATTTGAACAGATACAAAATATAATTGAATGTAGTTACGCGGAAGGTGATGAGTTGGAAGCAAATTTGGAGCTTGAATATAAAGAAAGAGATGAATTTGAAAGCAATTTCTTTATGCAAATGTCATTGGCAAAACAGTTTTTAGACAAACACAAACTATCGAATAATCTAAACAACGCTTCCAGCTCTTCAGCTTTCCAATCTCCTGGTGGTCAATTTGGTAGTCAGTTAGGAGTAGTGAAGTTACCTGAAATAAAAATACCCATATTTGATGGTAAACATAGTGAATGGCTTGAATTTCGGGATACTTATTTATCTTTAATTCATAATAACACTGATTTAAATGAAATACAGAAATTTCATTATCTGAGAGCGTCATTGGAAGGTCCTCCTGCGGAAGTTCTAAAGTCACTTGAATTTTCTGCTCCGAATTATATAACTGCTTGGAAATGTCTTACTGAAAGATATGATAGTACTCGATTATTAATTGATCATCATATAAAAGCATTACTAAATATGGATCAAGTTAAAAAAGAGTGTTCTGAAAGTCTTAGGAAAATGATTGACTGTATAATGAAAAATTTACGAGCCCTTAAGCAATTAAATCAACCAACAGATCAATGGGATGTATTAATTATCGCGTTAGCTGCGGAAAAGCTTGACAAATCAAATAAAAATGAATGGGAAAAGCTTAAAGTCTCGAAAATTAATACTCTTACACTCAATGATTTTAAATGTTTTTTAAAATCTAGAGCTGATTTTCTGGAATCTTTGGAACAAAATGTTACTAGGGAACAAAAATCTGAAAAAGGCTTCGACAAGCGTAAGAATAGCTCTGCAAAATGTTTTTTAGCTCCAGATTGTAATAAAATGGTTACATGTTGCCCTGTTTGTAATAAAAATCATTTTATTCAAAGTTGTCCAGATTTTTTGAATTTTGATATAAGTGACCGTTTTGAAAAGGTCAAGGCTTTAAAATTATGTATAAATTGTTTACGTAAAGGGCACTTTAGCAAGTTTTGCCGTAAAACAACCTGTCGAAAGTGTCATGGTAAACATAATACCCTTTTGCATATTGATTCTAAAAAACATGTAACTGATTCAGTAAGTGCTAACGTTACATTGTCTAAAACTAATAATAATAGTAGCGATTCTGATTCTATGCCTAATTCAAGCATTATGACGTTTAGTGGTGGTACAGCTAAACAGGTATTATTATCTACCATTTCCATCGAAGTATTCGATAAGTTTGGCAGAAAAAAGGTTGTGCGTGCTGTCCTTGACAACGGATCTCAGTCTAGTTTCATAACGCGTAAGTTATGTGAAAGGTTGGAGTTGAATATTGAGCAAACAAACCTTACTATTAACGGGTTAAATGGTATGACATCTAATTCGAAACTTAAATGTAAGGTTTCCATCTCTTCAAAGTATAATACGTTTTCAGCTTCTGTTTGTTGCTTTGTAATAGATGAGATAAAAGGGATGTTTCCTGATGTCAAGTTAGATTTGAGAAAACTTTCAATACCTTCTAGCATACACCTTGCGGATCCTTTATTCTATGAGCCAGGGATGGTTGAAATGATACTTGGGGGAGATATATTTTGGCAGATACTGCTTCCTGATTTAATTCAGTTAGGCCCCAATAAACCCACTTTACAGTTAACGCAATTTGGTTGGATAGTAGGTGGTACCTATGGAGAAATGCAGCGTAAATCGGTGGAAGAAGCGATATATATTTGTAAAGGCATTTCTAATATTTTAAGTCAAGAGTGTTTTAATTTGCGTAAGTTTTACTCAAATAATTCAGAAATTCTTAAATTAATACCAGGTAGTGAGATTCCTTCAAAAATTGTAAATCTGGGAGAAAATGAAAACGCAAAAACTCTTGGCCTGATTTGGGGTCCTGCTGATGATAGTTTAATGTTCTCCATACCAGCTAAAATAGAAAACAATAATATTTCTAAGCGGTCTTTACTCTCTGATATCTCTCAAATCTTTGATCCTTTAGGGATTTTAAGTCCATGTACTATTATGTCGAAGATATTTCTCCAAAAAATGTGGTTAGAAAAGATATCGTGGGATGAACGTCTCCCGCCACATTTGCTAAAGTTTTGGTTAAAGTTTAGAGTAGAACTTCATCTCTTGAATAACCTTAGAATCAACAGACATGCCATTTGTAACAATCCTAATAAAATAGAAATGCACGGTTTTGCAGATGCATCGGAAAGCGCGTATGGGGCATGCATATATTTACGGTCAATTGATGAAAAGGGAGATATACATGTTAATTTGCTTTGTGCAAAATCTAAGGTTGCTCCATTAAAACCGGTTACAATACCACGATTAGAATTGTGTGCAGCAGTACTCTTGTCTAGATTGGCAAACAAAGTTTCAGAATCCTTGAGATTGAAATTGCATGAAAAGATATTCTGGTCTGATTCAACTGTGGTTCTGGGTTGGCTCAAAACGGAGCCAAACAAATTAAAGACATTTGTTAGCAACAGAGTATCGGAAATTCAAGACCTTACAGCATCTGACATTTGGAAGCACGTACCTTCTGAAAGTAATCCTGCTGATCTTGTATCTAGAGGTGTTAGGCCTAGTGCAATACAAAATATTAATCTTTGGTGGCATGGCCCTGGGTGGCTTTTAAAACCAAGTTCTAAATGGCCAAATAAAATCATTTCTTATGTTAATTTACCTGACCAACGTAAAAATAATAGAGCATTTTCTTTACATGTTAATATTGAAGAATCCATATTCAAAAGATTCTCTAATTTGTCAAAATTGAAAAGAGTTACGGCTTACATATTATATAGATTTATACACAACACTCAAAAATCTTCTAATGAACGTATAGTTGGACCTCTTACGTTGTCTGAACTTAATTCAGCATTTGAAGTTTTGTTAAAGCTGGCTCAAAATGAATCTTTTTCCAGAGAAATTCAATGCTTAAGAAAAAATAAGCCTCTATTCTGTGAAAGTAGAATTGTTAATTTAAATCCATTTATTGACGAAAATTGTATTATTCGTGTTGGAGGTCGGCTTGTTAACTCTCCTTTTACTTTTGAGAAAAAGCACCCTATTGTATTATCAAGTCAACATCATTTAACAACATTACTGTTGAAAACTGAACATTTGAGATTGTTACATGCGGGACCTCAGCATATTTTAGCTTCTATTCGTGATAAATATTGGCCTGTAAATGGCAAGTCTTTGGCAAGAAAAATTGTTCATGAATGTGTCATTTGTTTTCGATATAATTCAAAAATTACAAAACCAATAATGGGCAATTTACCTTCACAACGATTTCAGTCTAAACAGCCTTTTGAAGTAGTAGGAGTTGATTATGCAGGTCCTTTTTTAATAAAAGATAGACAGGGCCGCGGATGTCGCATTTCCAAGTGCTATATATGTTTATTTATATGTTTTGTAACAAAAGCAATACACTTGGAGCTTGTTAGTGAGTTGTCAGCAGAAACTTTCATTATGACCTTGCGGAGATTTACTGCACGCCGTGGTAAACCGTCCATAGTGTTCTCAGATAATGCCACAACTTTTGTGGGAGCAAATTCAGATTTAAGGGAACTGGGTAACTTTATTAAAGAAAACCAAAACAAACTAGTAGAGTCATTTTCAAGCGAAAGTATAGATTGGAGATTTATTCCCCCTCGCTCTCCGCATTTTGGCGGTTTGTGGGAAGCAGGGGTAAAAAGCACCAAACACCATCTTAAACAAGTAGCAGGTAAAACTCCCCTTACTTTTGAGTGCCTTTATACACTTCTTGTGCAGGTGGAAGCCATACTCAACTCTAGACCTATTTCGCCTCTGTCTTCAAATCCCCACGACATGATACCCTTGACGCCCGCTCACTTCTTGGTAGGCAAACCTCTTACATCAATTCCCGACTGTGACGTTACTCTAATTCCTGAAAACCGTCTTTCGTTGTATCAACATATTCAATGCTTAAAACAACACTTTTGGAAAAGATGGTCTCAAGAATATATTTCGGAATTGCAACAACGAACAAAGTGGAAAACAACGCAGAGTCAATTAAAAGCAAATACTTTGGTCTTAATTAAAGAAGACAACCAAGCACCCATGCATTGGAAGATTGGAAGAGTTCTGGAGGTTCATCCGGGCAAGGATAGTATATCTAGAGTAGCAACTATTCAAATCTCTGGAGGCACAATAAGAAGATCATTTTCTAAAATCTGTCCATTGCCAATCCAAGGTATTTGTGAAGAAAAACAAGATGTTCCAGTTTCAAAAGAGTAAAGTGATTCGCGTTTATTGTTATTTTTTTTTCTTTCTTTCGTTTAAAGGTGAAATCCTTCAAGTTGGGGGGTATGTTATATGTTATGTTTTATACAGTATTGTTGGATTGTCTTTATAGTTATGTTATTGTTGTATTGTTGTATGGTTATAGTTAAGGGTTGATAAGATTATTTTTGGTTTCCATGAGAATGGTAAAAAGTGTGTGTACAAAAAGTCAATAAAATAGCATGTCACATGTATATTGGTAAAGTTTTAATAAAACACAAGATTAGATAAAATTGAAATCTAATCAAAGACATAACAAAAGAAATATTACTTGCAAACAATTATCACAGACTCTCCCGTACTCATAATTTCTACAATATTATATGACTGTTTAGCAGAAGAATCCCAAATACTAAAAGAATTTTCAACAGGATATGATAGGTTCTCATCTGATGTCTACAAGGTAACCTCATTATTGGCGTTTCCAATCAGAACATTTATCTAATTATGTTTCATTCTAATTTCAGGAACTCTTGAAGAGCAATTCAGGCAACTTTATAGTCTATCCTTTATCAGTAGATACCGTTCTCGCTCTCGCACATGCTGGTGCACAAGGTCAGACAGCTACGGAACTGACAACTGCCTTGCATCTGCCTGAAAATTCTGAAAAAGTTCAGGATATAATAATAAATGTCTTTATTGCAAAGGAAAGTTTACAAAACAACTAGCATACAACTAATAAATTATAAACATACATATATTTATAAACGGCCCTATTGCAAAACTTTAGGCGCAGTTCAGATGCACAAGGTAACACCCATTGCTCTGTTCTACCACTGAACCTAAATAAAATTGGTTTGGTGACATTAGTACCAATGATAATTACATGTTAGACACTATGTTGCAGTAATTGATAATATATATTATGGCAAAGATTAATGTATCATTACAAAAAAAGAAAAGTTATTGAAGATTGAATAAGACTTTCTTGTATTCATTTTTAAATCCTAGCAAACTGTAGTTTTTAAAATGTAGCGACAATTTATTGTAATTGGTTGCAATTTGATAAGAAAACGAACGTTCATATAGAGCAGTTTTATGCAGAGGAGGCGAGATTGTGCCTCTATGCCTAATGTTGATGTTATGAACATCCGTTCTAAAAGTTATTTTATTATATAAATATGAAGGTTGCTTATCGATTAAGATTTTATGATATAAACACAAAGAATGTAAATTTCTACGATTTTGCATATTAAGCCAACCATTTTCAATTAATTTATGTGATATATGCTGAAACTTTCGGATGCCATAAATTAAAGGCAAACAAGAATTTTGAACTCTTTGGATCTGAGACCTGGTTTCATAAGTCAAACAGGCATTATACAAAGCTGAACAATAATTAAACTGCGAAAGTACTAAAGAATCCGTTAACAATGATTTGAGTGTCTTACTCAGAAAATGTCTGTGTGGGTAAATCAGCCTAAGATTAGCATAAGCTTTTCGGATGCAATTATTTATATGAAAGTGGTATCTAAATGAGTTATCCATAATAAGTCCTAGGTTTTTGGCCTTTGTTTCAATGGGAATAGGATTGTCATTAATTAATAAATTAATATGATCTTTTATTAATGGTAGGACTGAAGGTCTACCAAATAGAAGAGTGACAGATTTTGAAGGATTTAGAATTAAGCTATGACGAAGTGAAGTTTCATGAATAGATTTTAAATCTTCATTAATACGCTTAACAGCAGTTGATTGATCATCCAATTTAAAAGAATAGTATAGCTGAGTATCATCAGCATATGTATGAATATTACAATATTTGATGCATTTTGAGAGATTGAAAGTATAGATAATAAATAAAAGAGGACCGAGAATTGATCCCTGAGGAACACCTCTAGTAACAGGCAATAAATCTGACCTTTGGTTAAGTAAATTAACATACTGAAATCTATTACTTAAGTAATTTTTTATTAAATTAAACGCTTCAAGAGAAAACCCAATATAATTAAGAATAGAAAGAAGTAGGTTGTGATCAAGAGTGTCAAATGCTTTGCTATAATCTAATAATGTTAAAACACATATATCACCTTGATCACGAACTTTTAAAATGTCATCAGTAATTTTAAGTAGAGCTGTAGTACAGCTATAACCGGAACGAAAGCCGCTCTGATGCATTGGAATTATATCATAATATTGAAGATGTGCACGTATTTGTTTATCTATTATTTTTTCAAAAATTTTAGAAAGATAAGGTAATATACTTATAGGTCTTAGGTCTTTAAATTGTTTAGGTTCGGAAATTTTAGGCAGAGGAATTATAGAAGCTATTTTCCACGCATCAGGAAAGGTGTTATTTTCTATGCAAACATTAATAATATGAGTGATAAACGGAACAATCAGTGGACAAGATAGCTTAATCATTTCGGAGGTCAAACCATCATTACCAACTGAATTACTAGAAGTTTTACAAATAATCTCACTAACTGTTAATTCGTCAACATTAGTAAATTTAAATTTATCTATAAAATTAGCAAAACTATTGTTGTTATAAAAATTGAATGTAACCTGCCTTTCTACATCATTACCTATTGAAGGAATAGAATTAATAATAAAGTCATTGATGGAATCGGCATTATTTAAACAATCAGGCAACGTCGTTTTATTAGTAGACTTGATATTTAATTTTTTCAGATTTTGCCACATTTGTTTACCACTACAATTTCTAAAAACATGTTCATAGTAGGCTTTTTTTTCATTCTTGATTGCTAAATTTGTTAAATTTCTTAACTCTTTATAGGAGTTCCAATTTTCATCATTTTTATTTTTGATAAATTTACTTTTTGCCTTATCTCGGGTTTTCATTAAGAATTTTAAATTTCTCGAAAGCCAAGGAGCAAAGGGCTTGGTTATTCTTATTGTGGTTATTGGAGCAAAAGTATTAAATAAATCAGTGAGTTTGGTATTCACAAAATTAATTTTTTCATTTATATCAGTAATGTAAAATATATTGTGAAATGGTACGTGTGATAAAACATTAATAAAAGATTGATAATCAAAATGTTGAAAACATCTGATTGTTTTAAATAACGCAGTATTTGGGATAACACTTAAATTTAACGTACAATGAATTAATTCATGATTAGATAATTGCATATTAGACCCCACACCTGAGGAAATAATCATATTTTGATCAGAAGTTATCAGGATATCAATCAATGTGGACGAATTATCAGTAATGTGAGTAGGTTCATTGATGATCTGAACCAAGTCTAAGTTTTCAAGCATTGAATTGCAGTAAATAGTATCCGAGTTATTAGTACATAAAAAATTAATGTTAACATCACCTAAACATATTAATCTTTCAGCAACCGCGCTGCAGTGAACCAGTGATTGCTCCAAAGTATCTATAAAAAATTTATAATTTGTGGTAGGAGGTTTGTAAACAATACCGACAGCTAGACTAATATCACCAACTTTAGTAAAAACCCAAAGTTGTTCAATAGAATTGTTTACGTCAATCAAGGTGCATTTCAAGCTGTTGTGCATATAGACACAAACACCACCACCCCTTGAACCACGGTCTTTACGAAAAATATTATAATTGTCGATTTTAATCATATCATTGGTAACGTCGCGATGCAACCAAGTTTCACTTATTCCAAATATTAAGAAATTATTGCTACAAATTAAATTTTTAACATCATTAAATTTTGGTAACAATGACCAAATATTAATGTGAGCAACTTTAATTGATTGTCTATTCATAATTATACTAAATAATAGAGCAGAGAGATAATTATTTAAATTATGAACAAAACAAATACAAAAAATAAATGATACACATTATAGTTAAATAGAGGTAAATAGCTTGCTAAAGCATTTGTATGTACACATATTTTAAAACTAACTAAAACAAAATTGCATTAAAATAATAAGTGAACTGTAACCGATACATTATTACAATCTAAGAAATAGTTCATTAATAAAAATTAAACTAATTAAAAATTAACTATTATCTGTTATTTAATAGAAAGTTGATTATTGAAAAAGAAAATTTATTTAAAATAAACAGGTAAATTCTCTTTGTGCAAAAAGATAATACAATGAATCTTGACCACAACAAAAGAGATACAAAAGGTATATATCCGAATGATAAGAATTAAACTGGTACTCAAAATCAGAAAATAAACACAAAATAATAACCCGCACACTAATAATGCCAAGATTTGCACACAAAGGTAAGTCAAGCAAGTGATACTTGTTACGCTTGCACTGCTGGAGTTTGAGGTAATTTAGTTATATCTGCCGGGCAGCTAACTTTAAAAATTCTGCTGGCAATTTTCACATGAATGACGCCCATAGAAGACCAGACGTTTTTATTGCCATGTATTTTAATTAGATCTCTCATGAGCGAAGAACGAATTTTGGTGAGATCTTCGGAAATAAGAACTCTTGTTCCTTTTAGTTTCTTCTTATTGTTGAAGACAAGATTACGCGTCGAACGTTGAACAAATTTTATTATTACTGGACGCGGGAAGTTAGGCTTACCTGGTAGCCGGTGACTAATATCTATTGCATTGAACCCAATGTCAACTCCCAGTTTTTCTGAAAACATATTCTTAAGTTCTTCGTCTAAATTTTCTGCGGGAGTTTCTTCCAACCCATATATACGCAGACTATTACGTCTGCCCTGCTGTTCCAAAGCGTCCCGCTCTTTCTCCAGGATGGCGACTGTATTAGCAAGTTGACAAACCTTTACTTCTAACTCCTGGATCTTGGTATTCATACAAGTAGACAACTTGGTTGCTAGCTTATCAATGAAACCTTCATCAGCTAAGACAGCCGTCACAATTTTATTTATATCATCCGGTCGTACGGAAACTGATCTTAGTTCACGCGACATCTTGAAATTGATTATGCAGATTTAATAATAGTATTTAGTAAAATAAATCAGCAGCGACAAACACGTGCGCTCTAACTGGACATCACAATGTGAATATCTTTAAGACTCTTTCAACAAATCTTCAAAGCACTGATTAATACACTCTTAGCAGTGCTAACAAAGTCTATGTTAAGAATGATTTCCAAATAAGCGATTTACTACATTTACATTTAAGAAAACAGCTGTTAATGTTTTTGATGCCGAAATACAAAATATCGACTTTACAAAGAACGTAGCAGCCGCAAATGAAATTAACCGATGGGTTGAAGATAAAATAACAAAATTAATAATCTGGTAAGTCCAAGCGCGTTAAATGGAGATACTCGTACGGTACTTGTTAATGCTATATACTTTCATGGAAAGTGGGTTCATGAATTCGAAAATGCCACTACCTTTAACTCTTCTTTCCATCTAAACAGTAAAAACCAAGTTCAGACCGATATGATGACCTTAACTAATTATTATGAGTATTATGAAAATTCTGAAGTAAAGGTTTTAAAAATGGATTATGAAGGAAAAGATGTGTCCATGCATATCGTTCTGCCTCATGATATAGAAGGTTTGACAGCTATAGAAGACAAACTGGTCGAGGTATTGGCTCCTCCTAAGTATAGCTTTAAACAGGTTAACGTTTGGCTCCCAAAATTCAAAATTGAAAGTGAAATAAAATTAAAACCTATATTGCAAGCCGTAAGTATATATTTGAATTAAAGTATATGAAAGTATAGGAACTACAGATGTGGTATTTTTTTAATACCTTGCAGATTAGAGTTAAGGGTGCTTTTGAAGACTATGCCAATTTCCATGGTTTTGGAACTGAACAAGAGAATTTGAAAATTACCGAAGTGTTCCAAAAAGCTTTTATCGAGGTAGAAGAAACAGTTACAACAGCTGCAGCTGCAACTGGTGGTAAGTTCAAAGTAAAAGGTTTCATATTCGTATAGATTGGAATTGTCATATCGTTGTACTACATGGATCGTTCTGATTTCATTTATACGTTAGTTAGAATGTGTTAGAAAAGAAAAGATATATGTTGAACAAGTGTATTGTGAATTGATAAAAAGAGAGAGCTATGCATATAATCATATATCAAGTTTAAACTAGTGAGAATGCGCAGAGCTAGCATTGCCATGACCAACAAAAACAACTGTATACTTACTATATATACTTGCCCCATCGGGCGTTTTGTTTCATTTACAAGCTCTGTTTTCAGGCTGGTAAGCTCAACTTACCGTCCAAGGATCGGTAATAAAGTAGGTACCTCGTCATTTAAGTCGAAAAACACTCACTATCATTCCAAAATTCGTCCGGATTGAGACAAAAATTGTTTGTGTTTATTCAACTCCATAACAACCAGGCACATTAACCGACTGAAAATTCACATTTTCAGTGTGATGTGTTTAATGTTTACTCTATATATTTAAAATTCACTCATAGATCCGATCGGGCAAAAAATAGTGTAAGCATTACGGACGTTAGGTACGCGTTACCAGTCTCGGCTAATATGGAGACCGACGCGTAGCGGAGGTCTCCATATTAGCCGAGACTATTAGCCTCGACTGGTAAAGCGTACCTACCGCCCTTAATACTTAAATAACTAATTTATTTTTGAAAACCAATGTTGACGTAACACATTAGTTGTCATAAAAACTAAAATTCTAAGTCCTAAAATTTTTCGTAAAAAAATTTGCTAAAAATATTTTTTCATAAATTTTTAAAAATACAAAATTTTTCATATTTCAAAAATTTACCGAAATTTTCGGTGGTAATTTTGACCACTTTCCCGAAGAGATACAAAAAAATGTTTCAACCAAAAGTTTCTTAGAGTTTAATGTACTATTAGATTCCAAAAAGAAAAATTCAAAAAAGTCAACAGGGAAAAAGGCGACAGACAGACCGACAGACAGACAGACAGACTTCACGAATTCAGAGACGAACTTTTTGTTCGTCGATAAACAGATCGTTTGACAATTCCATTAGCTATTTAGTTCACATACTTAATAAGATTGAAATTCATTGATACATGTTTTTACAGTGGTCGACACAATACATGCGTTCTTGCCATACCCCGTGGAACAACCCAAAGCCTTCCACTGTGACCATCCGTTCTTATTCTATCTGCGTTTGAATAAATTAGGAATTAACTTCTTTGTAGGAAGATACACATCTCCATTATCTTAGAATTTTTTTGTGCAACATCTGGTTTTGTCTTGTAATAAAAAGTTGAAGAATTGTAGTATAATTTCATTTATTACATTAATCTTATAAACCATTTATTTTTATTGTGATTCAAAGTATATTTTAGTTAATTTAGTTCTTAGAAATGTAAATAGTTACGAGCGGTGGCCCGTAAATTTTGATAGAATCGGTATTTTACCTCTGAGATTGTATGAGCCGTATGAGATTGCTTTATATTTATCAAAACTCATAAATGAATTAGAAATTCTCAACATTTCAATTCGTCACATATATGGAGCAACCTTACAGTGGAATGTAAGGTTACATGGAATAGGTGGTACGCGGTTAAATTTGGTTCATTTAAAATAACAAAGAATTAGCAAGGATTAATTGCTAATTTCTACAATTTTCTCTGTTTGTGATTATTGCAGTGGCGTGCGGTCCATGGAAGCAAGGGAAGCGATGCTTCCCTTAAGAATTTATTAAAATTAAAAAACAATGCTAACAAAAATAGTTTTATAAAGTTATGGTTATCGTTTATTTAAATTTGTAATGTTTAATCAACTTAAAGCTCAATATCAATTCCGTACAGCAAAAAGTATAATTATTTAGAGTACTATTTTAAATAAGATTCATTAAACTTGCGCGGAAAGGTAATACCGATTCAAATGTGTTAGTTACACTGCATATAAGCACGCATTTCGTTGCTTCCTGCACGTCTTGCTTCCGGTAGCGGGCGAGTCGCGGGTGCGTTGTGGGCTACAGTTAACATCGTATAAGGTCGAGTTATTTTTATTAGCGTACTCCGTGATCAGATGTTTATTATAATTTCGTTATTTGTTCGATTTTTCTTGTTTGTTAAATGTTACTTAAGCAATGTAAATCTGCGAATGAGACTGTATTTTAGAACATTTTATTATTTCAATTTATATAAGTTGGGATTTTTGTAAAGACAAATCATTCTATTTAGTTTGTTCTGTATGCAACATTTAAACTTGCTTGATCGTCATGACTGCAAATTCAGCTGCTTCGGTGGAAGGTTCGAGTACCGTTCAATTTGTAAAGTATTATTATTATCTGATAAAAAATTTCCTTCATACAGTTTCGGAGGAAATTATTGAGAAAGGCAGACCAAAACCAGAACTTTTAAATTTAACGATAAAAATTAAAACCTGCACCAGGTATTTTGCTAAGACCGGAAAATCGAGTTGCATTCTTTGCACATTGTGATTAAATCTAAACAATCATAAAAATTTTAAAATGCTTCGTCACAAAAGAACGTTGGCAATAGTTACAAGTTTCGTTACAGCACCTTTTATGCTTCAATCATTTCATCACAGAATTTCTACGATTCAAAGGGATAAGGGGATTACCAACCATGCTAAAAATATCTTACTAGGTGGGAGTTAATCAGTATTCAAAAAAACGAGATGTGCTAGAAAATTACCAATCCGATTAATCATTATAGAGTAAAAGAATACTACTGAAGTGTAAAGATTCTTCCTAAAAGACTTTTAAGCTTAATAATTATAACACTGTTTTTTATTGTACCTAGGTGTATTAAAATTTAAATCGTGGTTGCTTCCCTAGCCTAAATTCTCACCGCACGCCACTGGATTATTGAGTCATAGCAAAGCATTGTCCAGCAATGACGAGGAAATATTTTTTTGTTGGGGAATAATTCCAGTCAGTAGTCTTGTACAGGTAGATGGTATTTTAGAGTCGATACACGACGTTTTAGCGAACGTCCATTCGGCGACGGTCAATTCTGCGATGGTACTAATTTAATAGTACTAAAGTAGTGATGACAGAAAACACCAAACCAAAATAAACTACTACACTTACATATACTATATTTAATGTTTTGAGACACATTTTATTTCTAAACTAATAAAATAAATTAAATCATAATTAGAATAGAATTAATCTTTAAAATAAATGCGTGAAGAATTACGATATTTAAGATAATGATTTTTTTTATTTGTAAATATCTTGCTAAAAATGTCAAAATAGTATATTATACAACGAGCAACGTTTACAACACGAGCGCAGCGGGTCTTGTAATTCATACGAGTGTATTAATAACCATTATGTGCGAGTTGCATACACTATTCTTCGACCGTAACTGATAAGTGGACTTCTAAAACTGTTATAAGGTGTAACCTCAAACTGCAAACTGGGCGACGATCAGATAAGGCCTCGTCTATACAAATTCTAGTTTTTTAAACTTTTATTGTGTTATAAAAATTCGCGACGAATTTAATTATTACTTTTTAAGACATACTTACGAAATTGATAAATAAAAGCATTTAAAATAATAGTAATTATCACTTATAATATACCAAGTGCATTGATTATTGCCGGAAATTTTTTGAGTGACAATTCTGCAACGTCATAATTGCACGACACGAAGTGGAGTGCAATTAGTTGCAGAAATAAAATTTCCAGGCATAATCAATGCACGAGGATATATTCGGAAAGAAAATCGTGACGACACAAACCATTTCTACCTATTTTAAATTTTGATTATCACTGTCAAGTTGTAACATAACATAGTTAGCCGTGGTATCCAAAATTAAAATTGACAGGAAACGTTTATTACAATAGTTGTGTATTTAATTTCAATTGATTTGTTCTAGTTTTTTGTAATTTGTTCAGTTGTATAGTTTAAATAAATTTGACATTTTTGACAGAAAAATTTCCACTTATTAATTTCAGTTAGGTTGGTCTACCTACAAAAAATTTCCAAAATATTTTGAGTTGCCATGGTAACGGCTCCTGAGCTAGTTTTTTTATTGGTCACTACTGAGTGTCGTACGATTTTCAGTAATATTTATTATTCACTGCGTGACGATGGAGGATGAGGTACGTTCCCAAGTTTAGTATATACTAACTTTGGCTCGTTCCTACGCAACCATTTGACATTCTTGACTCTCATTGGTCAACAGTTCGTTATTCTTGACTCTCATTGGTCAACAACTCATTGCATAATAGAAACTCGTTGCATAATGAACCTCATTATGAAACGGCTATTGCATATATATAATAATTGAATTAGAGTATAGAAGTAGAAAAAAGTCAATATTGTGCACAGATGAGTGGTTGTTTTATTAAGTCGCTTGTCTTATTATAATTCCTTTTTGCAAATCGTACAAGTATTATTTTTGTGGATAACTGATGAAACACATTTCTGGAATAATACAAGTAAACTCTCCTTTCAATATGGCATAATTGCTAATCAATCGCAAGTAATACTACACTAAATTTCGTTGATCAACCTACTAATACTTATTGGGCAATATTTATGTACTTGTGGTGATTATTAAAATGCACGTCTGTACTTTAATATTGTTTTATTTCCACTTTCTATATAAATGACACTTTACAGGCATTTATAGTAACTTAGTAAATGAGTAGTTACAACCACAGTCCTGAAAACTTTACAGGCTCCTAAAAGACACCTGTAAAATTTTACAATGCTCATCAGCAAAAAGCTATGGAAACTACTTTGTTGCTTAACCACAACACCATGACAACGCCTTGCTATAAATTGTGCTACCACCTTTGATTACAAAATGTCTTTATAAAAAAAATATACAATTTATTAAAAAAACGCTGGTGAAGGTGGAAATAAAACTTTGTGCCTGACACGCTTTGCAATTAATCTTTACTGGGCTCACTGGATTACGGAGGCTCACTCCTTCGTCGCTCGTCCCACAAACTTTCCAGCTCACCCGTAAAGCTTAATTTACAAAGGTTGGCATGTAAATAACTATTACCGGTTGTGTAATTGTAATCCCTGTTTTCGCCCAAAAAATTGCAAAACCAGTAATTTTAGAAAAATTACTTTTTTTATAAAATTCGCTGAGAGGATACCAACTGCAACAATACAAAACTAATCTTGTATGAATTTCTACATATCTTAATTTTTTCATATATGAAAAAATATCAAACACTACAACTAAAAATAAGAACATTTAATGTTAATTCATAATAATTGTAGTAATTATAATTTTGTTCTGAAATCGTCCGTATTTTATCTATTACTGAAACGTTTTGAATCAGGGAAAAAACTTTCACTGACTCAAAACAGTAAAAGCCATCACAGTAAAATGTATACAGATTGTCTGCCGATACTAGGTACACACGGTAACTATAGTGTGAGCAAAAAGTAATGCCATCAAAGGTGCCTTTGGAACTTTGAACTCATGTGTATTACAACACCAGAAAATTATACAAAAAAATTAGAGCCCTGAGAATTAATAATATAATTAAAGGGTGTTTCAGGTAAATTATCGCTAAACAACTATAATTAGTGTGCTTGGATGCACAGTCACGGACGTTTATGTCATTTGACACGTTGTTCAGTGTAGAAATAAAACTGGTACTTAGTGTTAAAAGTAGTTGTAAAGGAGTATAGCCGAATTCCGCAACGCGGTCATCATAAGATATTTCCAATAATATAATTACCATTGACAGCTTACTGTTAATCATTTCCAGTCCCATAATGTTCCCGCTAGCGATGTACAACGAACTTTAGCAAGACGGGTACTAACCAAGTGGAACCATTGCATGGACGTCGACCAACAGTAAAAACTCTCAGGTTACATAAAAAGTTGTACTGTAAATGCCAGACAGATCCTTCGTCATCCGTACGCAAGCTAGCAAAAATCACTGTCATATCAGCTTCCACGGTTTAGAGGGTAAAAACCAAGCTCGGTATAAAAACAAGTAGGATGCAGCAAAGCTGTAATACACTGTTAGCTAGCTTTAACTCATTATAAAATAATATATAAAAAGTATAGGCTATGGAATATACAGAAACAGAAGGTAATAATTTTAAGAGATGTTAAATTTGATGAGAACTCATTCTGGTATAATAAAAAGAGTGTGCAGATTTATACTGAAGAAAATCAAGATGAAAATAAAGAAAAACACGAAAGAAAAGATACAGACAAAGGCAGTAATGATGAATGGAGTCTTAATGAAGATGGAAGTGTTAAGAAACCTGGACGAATAATAAAGAAACCATTGAAATTAGCCGATTATAAATTATATATGGCATATAATGCTATGCATTTTATAGAAGATGCACCATGCAGTTTTGAAGAAGTAAAACAAAGAGAAGATAAAGCATTATGGTTAGAAACTATGAGTCGTGAACTTGAATCAATAAGTAAAAATAAGACTTGGGAAATGGTAGAAGTTTTAGATACTAAATGGGTGTATACATATAAACCTATAGACTAAGAGCCAGCAAATACCATACATACAATGCAGATTGGGGAGGCAATATAGTAGATAGGAAATCAATATCAGGTTTTGTATTTCAAGTTTTTGGCAATATGGTAGCATGGGCCACAAGAAAACAAAATAATGTAGCATTATTTTGTACTGAAGCGGAGTTAACTGCTTTGACAGTAGCCATTAGTGAAGGTTTATGGTTAAAGAAGATGTTGGATGATTTTGGTATTCCCGCTAAAGAGGTTGTAATTTTTGAAGACAATCAAGCATGTATTCACTTGTTCAAGAATCCTGGAAGTAATAGAAAAGTTAAACATATCAGTATCAAGTACAATTTTATTCAAGATAAAGTGTTAAGTGGAGAATTGAAAGTTGTGTATATAGAAAGTAAAAACAGTTAAGTGATATTTTTATAAAGGGACTTCCCGAGAGTAGTTTCTATGAACTGTGTTATGGTCTGGGAATGAGGCATTTTGGCAAAGGGGGGTGTTAAAGATGGCAATGCGCCAAATGCCAATTATTGCTTTATAGAACAAAAGTTCTTTAATGTGATTTTGTTATTATTATATATATATAATCATATACCCTTATACCTTAAAGGTGTCGGGTTATTATTATTAAAATGTAATTGATGTATACGTAAACATATGCAAGATGTATTATCGGTTTTGTTACATAGGCGAATAGCATGTAAAAACACAATTTCTCAAATATTGACCCCCCTAATTATTTTAGAGGAAAAAGTCACTTTAGCAAAGTTGTAGATCTTATTGAGTACTGTTCAAAACACCCCACTTTAATGTTCTGTGTTAAATAGTTTATTTGTTACTCATTTGTAAACGTCAATTTATCAAAACACCATATCAATAAAGAAAGTTTATTTTTACAAGCTACTAACTTGTAAAATTTTTACAGGTTAACTGTCAGTTTTACAAGTTAGTAGCATTATTTACATTAGAAAATTTTGTTTTATTTGCATCATAAACGTTAAAAATCATGGTACAACTGTTATTTCCCATAATAATATATTCACGCTCGTATCTTGAAGATGACTTTTCTGGAAATAAACTTGAAGCTACGCTGGTGGCTTCCTTAATAATTGCTTCGGGCACATTCATTTTCACCAAAATTGTGAAAATAAATAAATCGTGAAATAAACAACATGCAATCATGGTAACGTTTCCAAAGCTTACCACAAATTTATTGCGAATTTTTTGTAATCGAAATTTGAAAATGTATCTGAGGTATTTTCATTTATTTACAAATGAATAACAAATAAAATATATAACAATACACGCAAGGTAACTGGTTTTACTGGCTCCAGAAGGTGACAGGCTCGTCTACGACTCGCCAGTCATATCCTTCTGTCCGCCAGTAAAAACCCTCTTACCATGCTAGTAATGTTATATACTATTCCAAGTAAGTTTTTTTTTGGTATAGGGAATTAACATTGTAAATCAGAAATTCGCTAATAACAATTTTATTACTATGTTAGATTTAGACATAGTGTAATATAGTATAGTATAGACAGGTGTAAATGCAAGAATTAATGAGCACAGTTTTATGCAGCACAATCACTCGTCAGAGTTTTAATTGCTACCGGTGTGGATGAAAAAGAGAATTTCCCAAGGAATTTATTTTTCTAAAGTCCTATTATCCATGACAACAGTTGTCAAATTATTCTAAAAAACTTGTAATTTTGTTATTTAAACTATTCAATTATTAACTTTATTGATTGTTGTTCTTTTAGGAATACAATATGTTATACAATTAGTTGCAGTCTCTCTTTGGTGTAAGTTTCATTTTGAGAAGCTTTTGGGAACAGGAGTAAAAAATTGTTAAATATGGGAGTCACGCGCTTTTTGCACAAACCAGACAAGAGTATTGTATCAAGCATTTATTAGTATAGGCGCCAAAAGTAATCCGTACCATCCTGCCCACGAGCAGAATCTATCTTGAGCTGCCCCTGGAACATAACTTTATTTTTGTACTACCTTACCCTAATTCTTCACCTTCGCAGCAATGCAGTCTCTGTCAATGTAATCATAGTTATATCCTAATAATAAAAAAGATAAGCATAGAAAAGTTCTATATTAATAAAAAATCATTTTTTTACAAAAAGACTTATACAACATAATTAAAATACAAAAGTAAAGCACAATATAGACTATGGGCCAGTTACATATAAAGCATTGTTAACCATGTGATTACATATGTCGATGTGTTGTTGACTCATGTGACTGGTTAATTCAAAGCAAGTGCTGTATGATGATTAGTTCTTTTATACTCATTGTTAAATTGCATCCAAGCATGTTGCTTAACCATGTGATTAATTTCACAACCTGGTTAACTATGTTCTATGCAACTGGCCCTATACATTATATAATCAAAGTTACTAAACCGTATTAGATCTGTTAATTTAAATGTGAACTTTTTCTCAGCATGAAACCGTCTTTTATACCAAGAAAAAGATATTGAAATACATATTGGCAATTAGTAAAATATATGTGTGGTTAGGAGACACCGTTTTAAACATAGTGTTGATCAAATTAAATGTTCTTAATCAAACTAACAAAAAAAACTTGCAAAAAAGTTGAAGTTTAATTTAAGATCATAAGTTTTTGCATGTTCTGTACAGTATCACAATAAATACATAAAAGATATAGGTATAAAAGTGTCACAATACAAACTAATAAATAAATTTGTTTTGCATATTTTGCTGCAATTTGTAAGTTGTAAGAAGAAATTGCATCTGGACAATACAAACAGCATTAACAACAAATTCTCAAATAGCACCTATTTCTTATTGTAGAGATCGAGTCAAAATCAAGTGACAGGGCTGACTAAGCTTTTGCGGAGCAGGGTTCAAAAATGCGCTTGGCCTAAAAAAACTTCTAAATAAATTATTTATTATACGAAATTATTACATATTACAATAGGATCATAGAGTATCATTTTAGTTATTTACGAAGTATTTATTCGCGCATGAATGCAGTTTTTAAAGCACGAGCGACGGAAGAGCAAGTGATTCATTTGCGCGAATCATCGATGATGACTTCGCGCATCGAGTTTTGTACAAACTTTTTTGAAACGAACTTTAACAATAAAAAAAAACATAATTAACCAAAATCTGTAATACTGCGCTCGCACATTTGTCAATGTATAGCCCCTCTATTTCAAATAGTAGCGACATCGTGAAGCAAACGTGACAGAAACTTTAATAAAGAAAAAAATTACTACATATATAGTATGGAGGAAATTTAATAAAAAGTTGTTAAAAAATTACAATTACGGAAGTATATGTCATATTAATATGGTCGTTTTTACACATCAATGTCCATTATCAAATTAATGCTAAATTGTTGTTAATATTTTTCTTTATTGTGAATTCTTTAATTGTTCCAAACTTTATTATCAAGTCAAATTATTTTTGAGAGACTAAAAGGGCCAGTGCTTTTTGTATCTTTTTGAAGCACGAGTGCACGAACACTACATTTACGTTTAACTGTTACATTCGCAAAATGTTATTTTGAAAGTGGCGAGTTTAAAAAATTATTTTTTGCATTTTGATTATGAAAGTTGACTTTTTTTAACGAAAAATCATAATGAAAGTAGCACTTTTTCTCATTATTTTTTAATTGTGTTTGTAAAAAACAAACTTTAATCTCCTCGGAAATTATTGTCAAAGAATACTATGTTTTTCTGAATTTTCTAAAATTTTGTATAAATGCATAAATTTTAGGGCAAATTTCTCAACTTACAATATGCAAAAAAATGTCGTGTACAACCCGTTATGAAAGTCTCTTCTTTCGCTCATTTTACAAATTCGTGAAAAAAAGTATGACTTTCATAGCTAGTTGTACACAATATACTATTCACTGGAATTTTTTTGTTGAAAAGTTAATTACGCCATCAAAATTTACGTAGGTTGAATGGTGGGAGTTTGCTTTGTCAGTCGTTTAGTGACACGGAAACATAGGTGTGACTACAGCAGCAGAGAAAGTACGCGTGTTTAAAAGTTGTAACGCGGCGCCTTATAAAGCACAGGGCCGGGTTCCGGGGAACGTGCTGAACCTGTCTCGCGCCGGCACTGTTAAGTGATGTATGTAAAAGTTTATTTTGACTGATAAAAAGTATTTGTAATATAATACATGCTTTTGCTATAGCAGTATCAAAAAAACATTTTCAATATACAGTGTGTTATGGCATAAATTGAAATGGCACATAGTACATAGAAAAATAAGCAACTTTCATTATACAAGTAAGGAAAAAAAATGAATAAAAAACGTGAAAAAGGCTTTTCTTTTAATTTACAAAAACTGATTAGGTGTCACTGAAATTATGGTAGGTACAGGTTAAAAGTAAACATCTCGGGAATTACCGTACGTATCTTTGCCATTAATTTTAGTTTAAGCTAAATGTTTACGTTTGAAGCACGTTTTTGCTTCTTTAAAAAAGGTTGCTGACTTAATTGTTTTTAAAACACTGACTGACTGTAAAGGGGTTACTTTATAATAATACGACTAACGAAACAGACGTATTTAGAAATTAATTTATTATTAATTTAATTAATAAAATTATTAATTAATTTAATTATTAAATTCATACAGTCTTCTTGCAATTGTAGTTAATTTAGTTTTCATAATACTAAGTGCGAAATTAAACAGTGCTTAAGTGAGTGATTAATTTGTGACTAACTTTTGTAGTGTTATTGACTTTAAATTTAATATTAGGGAAATTACGGTAGTGCTCTCATGTAAATTACACCTAAACAATAAAGAACAAGTGCCGTTTCGTACACAAAGATGCCCCACAGGTATACTAACGAGGAATTAATGGACATGGTGTTATGTTATGGTGCAGCTGATCAAAATGCAGCGAGAGCGGCCCGACTGTATGCACAACGATTTCCAGGAAGAGTAGCTCCAGCTCCAAGATTTGTTGCAGTGGTTCAGCGAGAAGCCGTACTACCGGGTCATTGCGGGATCAACGTGGTCGAGGAGGAGGTGGTCAACGCCCGCAACGTGTAATTGATGTAGAAGAAGCAATTTTAGACAGGATAGAAGAAAATCCATCGTTAAGCACCCGTGAAATTGCACGTGACCTACCAGTATCGCATCGTGTAGTCTGGCGTACATTAAGGGAAAACCAAATGTATACCTATCATGTCCAAAGGGTGCAGGCGCTAAGTGCAGGCGATACTACAACGTCATCAGGAAGATCCAGATTTCCCTCGGACCATATTGTGCACGGATGAATGTTCATTTACACGCAATGGGATATTCAATTTCCACAATACACATGAATGGGCAATAGAAAATCCGCATGCTGTCCGGCGTTCCCACTTTCAACGGCGGTTTACAATTAGTTTATGGGCTGGAATTGTTAACAATATGCTGGTTGGGCCAAATTGTCAGAACGTGTTAATGGGGCAATTTATCATGAATTTCTAAGGGATACTCTTCCTGAGCTTTTAGAAGAAGTGCCATTGGACATCCGTCCACAACTTTGGTTCCAACATGATGGTGCTCCACCGCATTTTAGTCGTGTTGTACGGGATCATCTGAACGTGACATTTCCTGGTAGTTGGATAGGTCGTGGAGGTGTTGTATCGTGGCCACCTCGCAGCCCAGATTTGAATCCTTTAGATTTCTTCTTGTGGGGGCATATGAAACAACGAGTTTATGTGTCCGAAATTGACACTATTGAGGACTTGCGCCAACGCATAAATACTGTTGCAGAGGAGATTAGAGAAAATTTTCCGGTGATCACCAACAATTGGATACGACGTGCGCAGTTTTGTGCAAATAATCATGGACAACATTTTGAACATTTATTATAATATGTATTATAATAATGTTTTAATTAGCTAAGAGGTAAGTGTTTATAAGTTATTAATCTTTCCTTGTCAATTTTTTATTATAATAAAGTTTTAATTAGCTAAGAGGTAAGTGTTTATGCAATTAGCCTTTTTTGTATTAATTAGACACAAAATGTTCAAAATTCAAACCCCCAACTAATGTTATATGAACATAATGAAATTTTGTATGCAAGTAAAATAAATGTAATTATTTTATCCCGTTGTTAGGGAGCAATGTGTTCATCAATGACAAACAAAAACTGACCTTGTAAATTTTTAACAGCTAAAGTAACAAGAGATTGCTTGCAATCTAATCTTATCTTTTATGTTCAAGACGTGTTGATAACGAATGACCTAGTTCCTTCATTTGTTTATGGTGGTATAATAAGCAGTGGTCGTCAAACAAAATAGCGTGGACCGATTGGGGTAGGTCAGTTTTTGATTTTTGTTCAACGGCTTTAATATTTGGGTAATCGATTATACTCATCACAGGTAACTAACAGTAAAAATTAATGCCTCAACTTCTATAACAGACTGTATATGAATACCAGTATTCATAATCTGATAATAATTTTATTACATTATATATATCACATAATTACCATAGAATGTAGGACTCATAAACATATTCTTGATTTTCAATAATTTAATCTGTAAAAAATTAAATTTTTTCTTATAAGACTTGAAAAACAAATCAGAATATCTGTTCTAAGCTACATTCCATAAACTTTTATATAGTTTTAAGAATTTTTAGCTAAAGACTACCTAATCGACTATGTAATTTCATACTTATTTTCCTGTTATTTGTAATGTTCAGCCATTAAAAACTTGAGTTTAAGTTTTTAACAAAAACATACCAAATGTTCAACTAGGGTCTGATCGGTCGCTAGAGCGCAGCAGACCTCTGTTGACCTATCTCTTCCTGACATATTCTTTGTCTTTGATGTACTGTGGACACAACAGCAAAAAACCCGTTTTGAGAGTGATTATAGTTCGAAAAACTACCTAGAACGGAGCCACGTAGGTGAAGAGCTGGCTAACATCATCCTTTTAATGTACTTAGTTGTAATAATTTGTATTTTGTTTAAGTGTAGTTATTTATATTTAATTATTATAGTATTTTTATTTAATGCACAAAAGACTAATAAAATAGTTGAGTATAATATTTACTGTTTTAATCAGCGCAATCACTGTATAAATTTAATTAATTTGTAGTATGTTAAACCACTCTAAAAATGTTAAAAGAAACAGTTACAAATAATCAAATATGTTAAGATTTATTATGGTTTATACAAAATAATTGTATGCAGTACTTTTGAAATAAATGAATTATATCTTCATTACCTTTTTCATAAGCCAGAGATTGTGCAGTTTTTTTATTATTATTGTAGATATCGATATCTGGTTTATAATCCATTAGAATTTCTACTATTTCTGCCAAATTATTTTGTACAGCTAAGTGAAGAGCAGTGTTGTCATCATTATCACAGCAATTGATGTAACAACCATGTTCCAGAATATTAACAACAACTTCATTGAAATTAATTTCCGTTGCGATGTGAAGTACTGTTCTTCCATTCTCATCAACTTCATTTATGTTTAAATTATCTAATTCCAGAAATTCCTTTAAAATTAAGAAATGTTTTTGATTAACGATGATGTGTAATGCAGTAGATCCAGAGTGATTTTTTTTATTAATATCCGCACCATTTTGGCATAATAATTTTATTATTTCTAATTTTCCCATCTGGCATGCTGTGTGCAGTGGTGTATTACCTTCATTATTTTGTCGATTAACCATTGTTGCATTCTTTGAAATAATACTTTTAACACAATCAAAGTTACTTTTTTTAATCGCAATATGCAAAAGGGTATCACCAGAATAATCTGTTTTATTAAAGTCTATTGGGGAGAATGTTCTAAGTTTGTTTTTTAAAATTTTAGAAATGATTTCGGAGACATTGTTCTCAAAAATTAAATGTATGGGAGATTGGCCTTTATAATTATCTGCATTAATATCAGCACCATGAGTAATTAATAATTTTGCTATTGAAGTTTGCTTTTCTCTAAAACTGATTCCCATTGCTTTTAATTCTTCCAAGTCTCCCTCCTCATCATCTAGCAAATATTGCAACTTCTTCATTGTCTTTATCTTTTGTCTCTTGTAATTTTGAATTTTACAATCGCGTTGACTTGGTGCATTTAATAATAAAACTAAATGCAGAGGTGTATTTCCATTATCATCCTGTTTATTTATACATGCACTGTAACTTAGAATAGTTTCAACATTACAACTATTTAAATGTTCAGCTGCATAATGAAGAACAGTTTTCTTGTTTTTATCTACTTCATTAATATTACAACCATTATCTAATAACAATTTCATAATCTCTGTATTGCTATCTTCCAATGCTAGATGAATTGCTGAATCAGATTCAAGATCTAAATTAGCACCTTTCGAAATAATTTTAGTGACAATTTCAATATTACCAGTACTTATAGCTAGACGCAATATACTTTTCCCATATCTATCTTGTGTATTAATATCTGCTCCATTCTCTATAAGCATTTTTGCAGCCTTAAGGTTTCGCTTGTTTAGAGCTAAATATAAAGGTGTTTCACCACTGAAGTTCTTTTTATCTTGATAGATACCTTTAGACAAGATTTTTTCAAGTATGTTATCAAAATTGTTTTTAATTAACAAATGGATGCAAGTATTTTGATCGTTATTGGACATGTTAATATCAGCCCCATTATTAATAAGTAAGTTAGCAGCTTCAGCTTGATTGTTAAGTAAAGCCATATGAAGTGGTGTATTTCCATCTGTGTTTTGTATCTCTAAATTGGCTCTATGTGATAATAACTTATCAACTACTTCCAGATATCCATGTTGCACACCAACGTGAAGTGGTGTTTCACCATTACAATTTCTTAAATTTATATTAACACCACTGCATAATAATAAATCTATTACTTCTAATTGTTCATGTAATACTGCATAATGTAAATATGTGTTTCCATTATCATCTTGCACATTAACCTTTTCTTTAGCATCCAAAAGTTGTTTAATTGTTTTTTTGCATCCAAAAACTATTTCATGAAAAATATTTGGATTATGCGCAGATTCTTCAAGGTTCAAAATATCTAGTATTGTAGTATTTGTATATTTTTTTAAATGATTACATGTGGATAAATCAAATTTTTTAAGATACAGACTGACAGGTTCTTCTTTTCTTACATTTCTACAAATTAAATCCTTGTAGGCAAAATATGAGAGCAAACAATCAAATAAAGATTTATAATCTGCTAAGGCACAGTTTAAATATCTCCTTTGTAATTTTTTTTCAACATTAATGTTAATTTTGGAATACTTCCATTTATCACACATTATATTTGCTATGTTAAAAGAACGGTTGCCTAAAGCATAATCAATTGGATTGTATCCAAGCAAATCTAGTTCTAGTTTTGGCATATCTTTATGCATATTTTCTATTATTAATGGACAGATATTTATCAATAAAGGATATTGTATAGCATAAAGTGCTAATAAATGTAGAATAGATCTTCTGGCCTTATCTTTGACAATTACACTATTTGGTATTTTGTTTACCATATCACACACTTCATTTGCTTGTCCGTTCATCATAATCATATGTAATTTACAACCTCTTACTAAAATACGGTCAAACATGGTAAATAAGAATTTATAGTTTTGTGTAAATCTTTCTGCTATCAGAATTTTTGCTATATATTTAATGCTTTCATTTTCATTATTAAAATTCTCAGATAACCATTCAGCAGCTAAATATTCAGCAAAAGTTCGATGAACAAAATTTATGTTAAACTCTTCATCAACAATTAATAAACCTTCCTTTTGTAAAAGCTGAATATTATCCTTTTTATATTGATAAGAATTTTTTAGGTACTCATCTATAATTTCTGTATGAAGTGGAAATAACAACCTAAGAGCATGTAGCGACTGATAATCTTTATAAATAATACGCAAGTCTTTTGAACCCACACCGAATTTATCACAAAGGATCTTGATTTTCTTTTTAATAAATTTATGATACAAATCTAGTAAATCAAAATTTTCATTAAAACCTTTCATTCCGTTACTAAACAAATATTCTTCACAGCTGTCACTAAATGCTTCAGCTAATAGCTTTATGTGTAAGGGTGTCCCTGTAAAATCTGCATTTTGATCATTAATATTTTTTTTAAAAGCAATTAACAATTTTTTAATAAATGTGTCCAAAAGTTCCTCAGAATCCATGGAAAGTTCCTTAGAATTTTCATGAAAATATTTAACTAAAAACTGTTTCTGATTATCTTCACTAAATGGAATTAAGTTTAATGAAAAAGCACTAAATCTTTCTTCTAAATAGGACTTCATTAATGGTCTTGTTGTCAACCAAATATAAAATCCATTATTAACGAAGGATCTTGCTATATTTGTAACCTCTTCTTTGTAGGATATTGAAATTTCATCAAAGCCATCTAACAGTATGATCACATTTTTATTTATCAATAATTTTTTAAAAATCTTGTTTTCTAATTCATTTTCTGAATGATTTCTAAAATGATTTAAGTATTTTAGTGATTGTGTTTGATGGTCTTTGCAATATTCATCTTCATAATAATCTTGATATTTATTTAGATTGATTTTTAGTATCCATTTATCAGTGGGTGCTTTTCTTGCTATGTGATCCATCAACATTGATTTCCCCATACCTGGAGATGCACTTATTATGGTAGTTAAACTAGCAGAAAAATCTATGTTACTTTCTAATACATTTCCAAATTCAACTTGATAATTTTTAATGTTTTCTAAGCTTCCAGATGATCTTTTCCACTCCAGATAATCGTTATTATGAAAAATTAAGTAGTGAACAATTTGTTCCAAAGATAATATTTCTTCAATTTGTTTCTTACATAGTTTATAATTATAGATTACAACATGATATTTAGCGAAATCTTCAAATACAATCTCATTTAAAAAACTTATTTTCAGATTTTCTTTTTTGGCAATTCCTTCAAAAGCGTTTGTAGTATCTTCAATTAGAAAGATTTCATTAGGTACTTTCTTTAAAGCCTCTAGTTTTATATAAATTTTTGTAAGTTTTCTCTGTATGTAGTATTTCGGAACATAGTCCAACTCTTCGCCAATATTAAAATTACCTAATAGAATATTTATAATATCCGCAGTATTTATTAAAGTAAACATGGTTTCATCAACAAGATATTTTAATTTTATGCCTGGCCTGCCTTGTAATTTAATTTGTAAATCTAAAATGTTTTCTACATACTCCTCGGTTAGATCTTGTAAATTTCGAAAATCTACTGAATTACTATTTAGTAATTTAGAATTTACTGTAACGCATTTATTTGTTGTATTAAGAAGAATAACATTGTAAGAGCAATTTAATAAATTTAATATATCACAAATGTGTTCGTATTGGTCTTCTTTCTTAATTTCTAATAATAATGGTAATTGTTTTGTATTACATAGACATCTATAAATATCATTTAAGGTTATTTTACCACGATTACCTATAATTTGCAGCATACACAATTTTAGATCCGTATTATTACTGTAAAATAAATTTTGATCCTCTTGTGACAAAATACATGACCAGTTTCGTTTATCTATTACATTGCAATAATTTCTCACTTCATTTCCAAGATATTCTAACAAAAAACTCAAAAATATTTTATCGTTGAAGCTTATGTCTACAAATGATATTGTTTTATCTTTGATAATTCTATTCCAGAGACATTTTGGTGGTTGACATTCATAAAAATTGTAAGGTTCTTGCAACAATTTTACTTCATACTGATCAAATAATAATTCACTTAGTTTTAAATTGATATCCTGTCTTGTTAAACAATAATAGCCACCCAAATTACCTTTACCCCATTCGTTAATAAATTTTATAAAATTTTCACTAATCATTCTTACATTCTCAGTCTTTATTAACTTATAAATTTCTTCTTCAATTCTTTTATTAACATCTTTTGCATAAATCTGTTTGGGACATAAAAAAAAATTTTTGCCGCTAAACTTATCAATATCTACACTGAAATGACTAGGAAGTTTTGTTAAATCAAACTGAAAAATCTCAAGGTTACTTACAGAATTTAAATAAGACAATATTTTATAATTTTCATTGTTGATTTCCTTTAAAAAACTGCATGGCTTAACATCTCTATTAGTATAAAGTAAAAATTTTATTTTATCAAAGTTTCCTAATTTTAGAGAAATATCAGTACCTGCACTGCTTGCAATGGAAGAATTCAATTTTATTTCTAAATTATAAATATCTTGAACATATCTTTTGACAGAAAAATAATCCTTTGGTGACGCTAATAATTCTCGTTCTGTTATAGGTAGTGAATTTTCTTTATGTTTTATTTGTAACATAAATGTATTTTTCCCATGACGTAATATCACATCATCGAAGTCTCCAACGCCATCAGCATTAAATGCAAACCAGAAGTCTTCTTTATCATAATTAAGGCATTGAAGAGACAAAAGTGTGAGAATCTTTGCTTCATATTCTTTTCCCAAATCAATAGTTCCAGGGCGTACTTTATATTTCTAAAAAAAAGGATATGTTAGACTTATAATCAAAACTGGAAATCTTATAAGCATAATCTTCCAATAAAACAACCTTATGCAAGAGTGAATAGTACACATATTAAAGCCTGGACACGAAAAAATCTGGTCACTTGGTACACTTTTTCAATCATTTAAGTTCCCTACTATAAGTTTGTTTGAACTTGAAACCAGTCGACTGTTGTCATAGAAACATAGTGACGAAATATTTCTGAGTTCATGAAAGCTTACTAAAGATGTAGTCAAAAGAATTAGAAGTGCGAAAAAAAATTATGAACATTTATGAAAAAATCTAAGTTTGTAACAAAATGAAATAACAAGAAACATACGTCAATGCTGATTTTCGTCAATTACCTCTACAAGGATATTATGTCGCAAAGTTTATAGGGAGTGTTGCTGATAAACACAAGAACAAGCTATCAAAATTTCCCAAACAACAATTGGTTTGGCAAGCCATTTGTTCTTATGGAATTAAGAGTAAGATTTTTATTTATTCGAGAACGAACTATTTGGCATATTTCAGATTTCCCATACTAATTCCCTATAGCAAATGTTATAACGAACACGGTGTATATTAAAAGTGCTCTATTATTATTATTAGCCACTAATAAAATGAAAGAAATTCTAGTCAAGCCTTTTGGATTGATTTGGTAACCCAAAACCTAGTGGATAATTAAAGCACAACGTAATTCATTGAAGATTATCTCAGGTTTACATTTTTTAATTTTTTGCAACTTCCAATTGATTTCTTTTAAATTAACATTAAATTAATATGTACAATTATTTTAGTTTAAACTGACTGGTAGAACTAGTGAATCTTCAAATACAGAATACATTAAAACTCTCTTAAAAGACACCTCCAGATAACAGACAATCTTTGCTATCCAGAACTCAAATCTAGGAGAACCTCCTAACAAAGGACCCACTTCATGTACTACACGGAGTCTGTAAATTAATCATTTCCTATTGACTTCAATGAATATATGCAAGAAACAAGTTAAAATAAATAGTTACGTATTATTATTAAGTGTTATGAAATCAGTTATATATTTTGTATAAACCGTGTCTGAGATTGAACCATGACATATGAAAATTAAAATCGGAAAGAATGAATAAGATCAGAGCTTGCTGTGGCTTATTATAATACATGAAATTTTAACAAAGTGACATTTATTGCAAACAAAAGAATAAATTAAATATTACTATAGAGTCAAAATTTTATTATTACAATAATTGTTTTTGTTTATTGTTTCCAGCCACTTTGTGGAACTCCTTACTCATGAAATAGATAAAGATTATTAAAAAGTTTCACAGTATTTATTAAAATATAACCTGACAATATTGTTTCGAAAGCTAAGCTGTCATTATCAAAGGTAATATAAATATAAACAAACACGTCACTAAGGTAGATACAAAAATAGGTAACTAAATAAAAATAATAATAATCAGAATTAAATATCTAACACTTCCAGTAACGGAGAATTACTGAGCTCAAGCTGTTCATTCATTAAAGGTACCCTGAGTTTGTATGTCTCAAAGGCTTCTAAAATGTCTAATTTGCGTTTGTTGTTACAAAAATGTAGGAATTTAATATTATTTTGAGGAGTCATTGTGTGATTTTGTTCTAAAAGGTGTTTGGCGTAATTCGATTTTTCAGGATGTTTATTTTTGTAATGACGTACGTGTTCTTTATATCTTATGTCAAAATTTCTAAGTGTTTGCCCAATATATACCGAATTACAAAAAAAACAATTTAAATGGTAAATGCCCGATTTCATGATATCATGTGTTCTGTATTTAGCATTAAATAAAAATGAAAAAGTGTTAGGGTTGGTTTTAAATGTTATTTTATAATTGCTGGTTTTTCTTAGTATATGTGCAATTCTTTCTGATATTTTGCCAAAATTTGGTATAGATATGTAATTTGTGTCTTCTGTTTGATTGTCAATGGATATATTCTTTTGATAGCTAACCTAATAAATAATTGTTGTTTACAGTGGCAAAGTAATGTAACGAATAGTAAACCCACATATGACGTCATCAAACATTCTAGGTGTATGAGTCATCAACTGTATGACTCATCAATAACACCTGCGAGTATGACTCATCGACACGCCTCATCGACGTGACTTAACAACAGCTGCATGTATGACTCATCAACACGTCATCGAACATTCTAGATGTATGAGTCATCGTATGAAAGATATAAATTGAGTTCGTGGGTGGAAGGAGTCAGTTAATGCTTGACCGGTATAGTGAAATGTACTCTGAATAATTAGTTAATAATTATTGTAATACATAGTTTTTATATAAATAGTCCTCATATAAATTTGTAAATACCTGCATTTATTTAAATGCTTTAGTTTGTTAAATAATTTATAGTTATAGTGTTTTAATTAAGTGCATTGTAAATAATATTACTCTTCTAGTTCTAGAAGTTCTAGAAAAGCCAAAGAGAATTGTAGAAAGTCTGAAGAAAACGCTAGAATATTAAAAGAAGACTTACTGCAAAAGTCCGAAGAGAATTCTAGAAAGGCCGAAGAAAATGCTAGAATGTTAAAAGAAGAGTTACTGGAAAGTTCTAGAAAGTCCGAAGAGAATTCTAGAAAGCTAATGGAAAATACTAAAGCACTGGAAGAAAAAGTTTTGGAAAATTCTGGGAAGTCCGAAGAAAATGTTAGAATGCTAAAGGAAGAATTACTGGGAAATTCCAGAATATTTAAAGAAGAATTACTGCAAAAGGTCAAAGCGTTGGAAGATGAAGTTTTCGAAGAATTGTTGGAAAACTCCAGCGCATTAGGACTATTAGAAATTAAATTGGAGAAACAGGATAGGGTAATAAAGATGGTAGAAGAGAAAATGGCCCAAATGCAATTACCACCAACAGCTGAGAAGGATAGCGTAACTAAAATGTTGGAAGATAGAATGAGTCAACTACGGTTTTCCTCAACTTCTCAGTGGCCGTTTAATGAAGAAAAGAAACAATTTATAGAAGAAAAGGGTCCTGCCATAGGGTTAAAAGTAAAACCACCCATGTTCGATGGAAAGATACCTTGGTCCACCTACTACAAACAATTTGAGGCGGCCGCTGGGGCCAACGGATGGACAGGTAAGGAAAAGGCCGTTTCTTTAACTGTGGCTTTGCGTGGAGACGCGTTGAACGTCCTGCAAACAATCCCAGCAGGACAGGAAAATGATTACCAATTGTTAGTGTCTAGATTGGAGATGAGATATGGAGACGCGCATCTTCAACAAGTGTATCACGCGCTAGTGAAGAATCGTATCCAGAAGAATGGAGAAAGCCTTCAGGAGTTTGAAGCCGATGTTGCGCGGCTTGTCCGATTTGCGTACCCTACGGCACCCGATTCATTTCTGGGACAACTAGCTGTGCAGACCTTTATTGATGGGCTAAGAGACGTGGAAACACAACAATCATTGAGGCTGGCACGACCAAGAACAACTGACGATGCGCTCGCTCACGCCTTAGAATTCGAAGCCGCAAAACAAGCGTCCCGAAGTCACGGGCGTGTTCAGGCCGTTGTGGAAGAAGAAGAAGGTTCCAAAGATCGCCTAGAAGAGTTATTAATGAGAGTCCTCCGGAAGGAAGAAAGCCGTAAGAAGAATTATCAAGAAGTTCGAGGGCCCCGTTGCTGGAACTGCGGCGAACAAGGACATGTAGAACGCCGTTGTCCCAAAATAAGAAAAGTACAACCGTCGGAAAAGTTAAAGAGGGTTGGCAAGAGAGGACGAACGTTTACTGTTAGTGAAGATGCCCCAGAGATCACCGTCCATGCCGTAACATCAAGGAATAGTACCAGCAGTTTGTTCATAGATGGGAAAATTGCGAATCGAATTGTTCCCCTACTCATTGATACGGGGGCGACAAAATCCATCATACGCCCTAACGTTGTACGAACAAGTATGAAGCTGTTACAGACAACTACTCAACTTCGTACAGCAACAGGTGAAGTGATACCAACACGCGGAGTGGTGAAGATGAAGATTGGCATTGGAAGTGAAGAACGTGATCATGAGGTGCTGGTAGCCGATATCAATGATGACTTCATCTTGGGAATGGACCTCCTGAGAAAATTTGGTTTTACGTTGGATTTGAAAGAGGGTGTTTTGAAGGTCGGTAACGTGAACTTCCGTTGCACCCACGAGAAGATCCTGTCGTAAGGGTTTTGCTGGCAGAAGATGTGATATTGCCGGGTCAAAGCGAGATGGTTGTCGAGGCAGGTTTGGATGGAGATCTTCGGGTAGGATGTGTGCGAATGATGGAGCTTGTTTGTGATAAGAAGATCCATAGTGGCATACTGGTGGGAAAAGCGCTGATCAAGGTTGGAAAGACAGTACCGGTGAGGCTTATGAACGTTAATGTGGATCCGGTGACATTGAAGAAGAGTACCCTTGTGGGACAGTGTGTGCCAGTATTCCGAGTAGCCAGGTGTATGGCTGATGTTCCAAAACCAGTGCCCAAAGACCATGGTGAAAAATTAGTGGGTATGGTTGTTAGTTCGTGCGAAGACCTCAATGGAACGGAAGTGAAAGAGGTACAGGGTTTGGTTCACCGATACCAAGATATCTTCGCTCTTGACGATAGCCAGAAGGGACGAACAGATATAGTAAAACATAAAATCAATACAGGCAACTCTATGCCTGTCCGTCAGCAGCCGAGGCGTCTACCTCTAGCAAGACGAGCAGAAGCCGAGAAGATTATTACCGATATGGAAGAACAAGGGGTTATCGAGCCATCCAGCAGTCCATGGGCATCACCGTTGGTCCTGGTCAGTAAGAAGGACGGGTCAACGAGATTTTGTGTGGACTATCGGCAGCTCAATAACGTGACCAAGAAAGACAGCTATCCCTTACCACGCATCGACGACACGTTAGATACCCTGTCTGGTTCACGATGGTTTTCGACTTTGGACTTGTTATTAGCAAGTTGAAATGGAACCTGAAGACCGCGTTCACTATTGGTTCTGGTCTATGGCAGTTTACAGTTATGCCTTTCGGTCTCCTTTAGACGCTCCGGCCACCTTTGAGCATCTAATGGAGACCATCCTGAGGGGGCTATCGTGGAAGACTTGCCTGGTCTATCTGGATGGCGTGATCGTAGTTGGAAGATCATTTAGTGAACATCTGAAAAATCTGGAGGAAGTGTTCCGGAGACTGCGTACAGCCAACCTGAAATTGAGTCCGAAAAAGTGCCACATATTCCGAAGGGAGGTGAAATATCTCGGGCATGTCGTATCACAAAATGGAGTGGCAGCCGACCCCGATAAAATCCGTGCAGTCCAAGAGTGGCCAACACCAAAAAATAAACACCAAGTTCGTAGTTTTCTTGGGTTATGTACCTACTACAGGAGTTTCGTCCCTGGGTTTGCCAATATAGCGAAGCCCCTGACAAGGTTAACTGAAGACGGGCGCGAGTACGTTTGGAGCGGAGAGTGCGAACCAGCTTTCCAACAGTTGAAGCGTGCCTTGACAACAGCACCAATATTGAGCTATCCACGGACAGAGGGGAAATTCATACTTGACACAGATGCAAGTAATCTGGCCATTGGGGGTGTACTTTCTCAGATACAGGATGGACAAGAAAAGGTCATCGGCTATTTTAGTCAAGTTTTGTCGAAAGCCGAAAGGAGTCATTGTGTGACCAGAAAAGAATTATTGGCTGTCGTGAAGTCCGTTGAGCATTTCTACAAATACTTGTACGGACGGAAGTTTTTATTGAGGACGGACCATGCTGCGTTGAAATGGCTCCTACAATTCCGTAATCCGGAAGGCCAGGTCGCAAGGAGGATCGAACGATTACAAGGATACGACTTTGACACGGAACATCGAGCGGGCACTAGTCATCGAAATGCCGATGCTCTTTCAAGAAGACCCTGTCCAACGGATTGCCGTCATTGTTCTCGTTTGGAAGAGAAGGTTTGTCAAGTATTCAGAACTACCAACGTCAACGACAATTGGTTGCCGGAAGAATTGCAACGACAGCAGGAGGCTGATCCCGAATTAAAAATGGTACTGGAATGGAAGCGCGTCGGAGAAAGGCCTGCCTGGGAGACCGTCAGCCCGTTCAACAGAACCCTCAAAGCATATTGGGTCCAATGGGAGTCCTTGAAGGTGAAAGACGATCTCCTGAAGCGAGTACTGGAGAGTGAAGATGGCACCACCATTAGGTCTCAGTTCGTGATTCCAAGGAGCCGAGTGGCTACAGTATTGCGACATCTCCATGACGGTGCCTCAGGAGGACACTTCGGTGTGAAGAAGACTCTGGAGAAAGTTAGGGAGCGTTTTTATTGGGTCAACTGTAAAGAAGACGTGAAGGAGTGGTGCCGGAAATGCGAACTATGTGCCACTGGTAACGGACCCTTGGGGAAACGAAGAGCACCTATGAGGCAGTACAATGTGGGTAGTCCTCTGGAAAGAATAGCTATAGATATTGCCGGACCATTTCCCGAAACCGACGATGGGAATAAATACATCTTAGTGGCAATGGACTATTTTACCAAATGGCCAGAAGCATATGCCCTACCAAAACAGGAAGCTGCGACTGTTGCTGACGTACTAATCAAAGAGTTTTTCAGTCGCTTCGGAGTGCCCATGGAGCTGCATTCGGATCAAGGCCGCGATTTTGAGTCTGTACTTTTTGGAGAAGTCTGTCGATTGTTGGGCATCCGCAAGACTCGGACCACACCGTTACATCCGCAGTCCGATGGAATGGTAGAACGCATGAATCGGACAATGGGCAAATATTTGGTCAAGGTCGTCTCAGATCATCAACGAGACTGGGACCAATACCTGGATCTGTTCCTCATGGCTTATCGAGCATCGGTCCACGAAACAACCGGTCAGTCACCAGCGTCTGATGTTTGGACGTGTGCTACGATTACCGTGTGATCTGGAATTTGGATGTCCACCCGCAGAACAGGAGATAGCCGGAAATGATTATGTTGTCAACTTAAAGAAGAAGTTGGAGGATATTCACGACCGAACCCGAAACACTAGCCGAATCGCAAGTGACCGGATGAAGACTACGTACGATGTGAGAGCCCAAGAAGGAGGGTTTCAACCTGAAGAGCTTGTCTGGTTATACAACCCGCAAAGACGTCGTGGCTATTCTCCAAAGTTACAGCGAAATTGGGAGGGCCCATACCAGGTGAAGAAACGAATAAATTACTTGATTTATCGCATCCAGAAATTGCCAAGAGGGAAACCAAAGGTGGTACACTCCAATCGTCTGGCGCACTATGAGGGAAACAATAACGTAGTCCCGGATCAAGAAGATGGTGCTGAGGTGGCTGTCAATACCGTAAGGCCTGAAGATGATCAGCCAACCTTTGGAGAATTTATGGCTGCGTTTTCCGGAACTAGAAAATCCCGATTCGGAGTCACGACCGAGATGCAACAAGACCTCTTCCGGGTCCCTGGTGATTATTCCATTGCCCACTGTGTCTCCGAGGATCTCCGCATGTCCAGGGGGATCGCAGTAGTGTTTAGAAACAAATTTGGACGGCTGGATGAACTTCGAGATCAGAATCCCTCTGTTGGCAAAGCCTTACACTTGCCTGATCATGACCGCTCCATTTACTACTTGGTAACCAAGCAGTTTTACTACCAGAAACCGAGTTACGCCGACTTGTGGAGGGCATTATGGAATTTGAGGACCGAGTTGCTTGCCAGGGGTATTAACAAATTGGCAGTTCCCAAACTCGGCTGTGGGCGGGACCAGTTGGATTGGAGAATCGTTCGAAACCTGCTAGAAGTTATTTTTAGAGATACGGATATGAAGATCTTAGTCTGTAGCTTCGATCCCCAGCCCGCATCAAGGCCAACAAAGAGTGTAGACTGTTATTTCTACCGTAATGGAACATGTAGTCGAGGTGAAGACTGTCGATACCGTCACGACCCTTTCTATAGAAACCAGAGAATAAAACCTGTTCTGCGACAGAACAAACTTGAAGAGGGGGGCAATGTAACGAATAGTAAACCCACATATGACGTCATCAAACATTCTAGATGTATGAGTCATCAACTGTATGACTCATCAATAACACCTGCGACTATGATTCATCGACACGCCTCATCGACACGCCTCATCGACGTGACTTAACAACAGCTGCATGTATGACTCATCAACACGTCATCGAACATTCTAGATGTATGAGTCATCGTATGAAAGATATAAATTGAGTTCGTGGGTGGAAGGAGTCAGTTAATGCTTGACCGGTATAGTGAAATGTACTCTGAATAATTAGTTAATAATTATTGTAATACATAAATAGTTTTTATATAAATAGTCCTCATATAAATTTGTTAATACCTGCATTTATTTAAATGCTTTAGTTTGTTAAATAATTTATAGTTATAGTGTTTTAATTAAGTGCATTGTAATAGTACATTACATACCGAGGCCGAAAGTACTCCATTCCTGTCGAGAGAACAATATAGTTTACCGAGAGGCGATAGCCTCGAGGTGAACTAGTTCTCGAGACACAGGAATGGTACTTTTGCCGAGGTTTGTATACTATTTTATTCGCAATCGTCCTTTAAATACCGAATTATCTAAAATTCTTGACAGATGCAAAATGTCATTGGTTGGGATTGGCATAACGTATGTCGCCACTTACATCATCAAATTCGATCGCATAATATTTCGAGGATTTTATTGAATAGGAGTATTTATAAATTAATAATAATACCTGGGTACTCGTTCTTTAGCAGCCAAGGTCCGCAACATTACCAAACATGATTTATACAGCCATTTATACACCGCATTTGGCGATGTAATTTTCTGCGCGCCACCTAGTAGCTGAATTTAATGACACGTAGAGGTGCGAAAATAGGTCGTTTCGGACCATGAGAATGTCAAAGTTACAAACAATGATGCATTTTCGGACCTCTAAATGGTCAGGAATGGACTCATTACCAATACGATTGCGAATAATAGTAGATTACTTACCGAGGCGGGAAGTAGAACATTACGCGGAGAGCAATGCTCGAGGCGTAATGTCTTCCCGCCGAGGTATGTATACTATTTTATTCACATTCGTACATAATTATGTTCTTACATTGATACCTTATAATATATGTAGGACACAACACCAGCGTTTTTATTCAGGTGGCGATAAAATGACAATTGCTGCAACAATTGTCAAAGTAAATTCGTGTCACTACTAAACCAAATTTAATTACATTGCTCCTAATTGCAATTTACACGATTTAAAATGCCTGATAGTGAAACTGATGTAAGTTGCACACCACCGGAATAGCGAGAAGTTGCTAAAACAGTGACTGACTGTTTGTTACCTGCTAAAAGTAAAGATAGATACGAAAACTTCTGCCATCTGTTGAGAATATTTAGAACGAGAAAAAGGTAAGTAATGAATATTACTAACCAAGAGAACTCATTACTAACCAAGAGAACTTATTATTGACTCTGATGTATAATAAACTACTTTCTAACTTTTTAAACGTCAGTAATGAACACATGTATCGATTGTGAATAAATAATATTACTCTTATGAATAGACGATTTAAACAGCATTTTGTTATTATTTTAAAAAGAATATAACAGTAATTTAACAATTATTTTAAAAATAGTTGATTATAGTGACACATGTTAGTTTATCTTTTTATAATTCGATATTGTTTAACTTACATATATTGGTACAATCTGAAAAGATAATTGACATTTATAAAATATTTTACTGGAGCAGTGAGAATTGGTGTTTTTGAGAATAACATTTACAACAATATTTCCAGTTAAGGAGGTCACAGCAAACTCTGATCTTATTAAATTATTCCTATTTTAATTTCTGTATGTCTTGGGTACAGTCCCTAGATATCTAATAACGATGGTCAGATTGTACATAACAATTATATAAATATTACTTTTAACTGAGAAAGATAACTGGCTACAGTATTAGCTGCATGGTATTTATATTCACAATGTACCTAGTATAACAATAGTTGCTCAAAGAAATTTAGGTATAAAAAATAAATCTTACTATATTCTGCATGATAGTATCTACTTAGATCGTGTATTACAATCACCAAAACTAACTTTCAATATTCTTCTGAATGTTCTTTTTGTTTTCCTAATAAAAAAATAATCAGAATGAGATAAATTATTACTAGTAATAGTGTCTCATGCAAAGGTAACTTACCTGTATTTGTATTTTAAAAGTTCGAGACAGGTCATAATTAATATAAAAATCTATAGTTTTGTATGATCACTTCGTTAGTAATTAAATAAATTCTGCTTTTAATTAAATATTTTGCTGCAAAAATGGTGTTATCAAAAAATATCCAATAAGGATATAGGTATATTTATGAAAGTACATAAAACAAATTTGGAATTTCTTGTACATAATAAACAAAATTCTTTATTAAATTATTAGATTCAAATGCATTTAATAATATTGGGTAATATTACAAAAAGTTAGGTTAGATGCCAGACACCACGTGATATAGACATTCACACAGGAGATGAGTCATATGTCAGTGATATACAGAGTGCATTCATAAAACAATGCTGCAACTTGTTAAATAGGATTGGGAGGATCTGCATTCTAGTCAACTAGTTGAAGTAGTGGGGTTTTACAAATCTAATTATGCTGTAGCACGGCCTCCTCGTTTTGTTCCAGAGCCAGACAAGACAATTTTCTACTATGATGGGGATGCCACAATGCGCTGAATGTTATCAATATTCCCTCGAAAATACCTACTACATTACTTCTCGGTTGCGAATTCGAAGTTGTTAAGAAAACATAACTTCTTATAAAATACGCACCTTTATAATTAATTTATTATTGTGTTGGTAGGTAGTTATCTATTTATAAAAGCTAAAAAAATGAAAATAAATTCAATAAAAGAAACGATGCTATCTGTAGAATTGTACAATGTATAAGCACGGCCAAAAAAATAATTTTTATAATTTTATACACTGTAAGTAGTTTTTAGCACTATAAATTATTTAAAGGTTATTTAAGTGGCAAAAGCTTTTAAGTGGTAAAAAAGTAGTGTTTTCGTTTATTTGGCTGCGGTAGTACATAAAAATTCGGAAGCACAAGAGGAAAGGTTAAAATGTATTAAATAATCGTCAGTCAATCGGACAAAGGAATTAATTCTTTTTCTGTATAAAGAATCATAGTTGCGAGATCTATTTCTTTTCACATTTGATAAAGTTTGGACAATAAGAGCTGGTATGTATCTATAACATTAGTTAAAAATTTAATTAAACAATGCCAAAAGAAAGTTTTAATAGTATTTTGTGTCTCAAAGGCAGAAAATTAGCATTTGCAGCCCGCTGTTGTTTGGTTCAAGCAGGCAAATATTTTATACTTTAAAAAAGGCATTCCAAATGTTAAACAGTAATGCAATTTATTGATAAATTAACAGAAACATAGACTGAGGGAATGAATAAAGACGAAAATAATACCAATTTTTTAAAATAATGCATTATTATATTAACATAATGATAATTAGACAATATTAGCACGATACACAGTCCAGCACTGTTTGAGTAGTGCAGCCACGTTTACGTCCAGATGGCGAGTAGAAATCTTGAGATTTAAGAGACCCTACATATATACAGTGTTGGTAAAACTCTGTTTTGGGTATGAATTTTTATGTGTGAGCAAAACGAAGATAGCTAGTAGCAGTACATTTGAGAAAGATATTTATCACATATCCTTGCCATACTAATCCTAAATTTTTAAAACTACGTTGATATTTGTCATTCTGGCATGTAAGGCTTAGCAAGTATGCAATGATATCTCTCTTTCTCAGCTGAATTCATTTTTGCTGTTTCCTTTGCTCACTATAAAGATTCAATCCCAAAGCCAATTACTAAAACTATATAATACATTCTATATTTAAAATAATTAATACTAAATAAATAATCACTAAACAAATGCAAATTAGACATTTTTGAAGCTTTTGAGATATACAAACACAAACTCAGGGTACCTTTAATGAATGAACAGAATGAGCTCAGTAATTCTCCGTTACTGGAAGTATTATATATTTAATTTATTTTTATCTAGTTGTCTATTTTTGTATTTACCTTAGCAACGTGATTGTTTATATTTATATTTTCTTTGATGATGACAGCTTAGCTGTCGAAACAATTATCAGGTAGATTATAATAAACTTGTAAAACTTTTACTGGTCTGTTTTATTTATTTCATGATTATGGAGCTTCACCAAATAAGGCTAGAAACAATAAACAAAATAATAAGTTATTTGATACATAAGAGTAAATTTTATTTTGTGGACAAATGGCATGAAAATAAATACTCTGTCATTTATCCTTAAATTAATTTAAATACACAAATTATTTGGTAAAAAATTGCACAAGTGTAACTAATTAATTTTTGAAGTACTATTGCGAGATAAATAATTAGTACAAATTTTATATTTTTAGGGCAAATAAGGATTCATATGGAGAAAATCCTAATTAAACAGGAAAGATCTGCCATATCAAACATTTATCTTCCAGTAGTACCTATTATAATCATAAAAAAGTTTTTATTTTATTTCGTATTTCAAACAATTCTTTATATACCACAATTAGTAATATAAAGTATATCTTGATCTCCGTTGTCAATGATACCGGAGTTCAAGACGTTCTTGATCTCCGTTGTTGTTGGTAACGTAAATAATTTGATGTTGCATTATAGCCACATGCATGCATGCATGCTGCTTTTTATCTCCTTAGTTACGCGTATGATGACACAGACAAGGCAACTTGCTTCTTTATACAATAAATTCAGATGGATTTTAAAAGAGAGAAATTAGGATTGAAATACGAAATAAAATAAAACAACCTATGCAATACGGAGATCAAGCTTCTTTAAATCCTCGAAGATGTTATAAAGCCTCGGCTGGCGCCTCGGCGTTATACATCTTCTTGGATTTAAAGTATCACTTGATCTCCTAATTACATAATATATAATAAATTAATTGAATTTCTGACATATATATTAGGTGTCAGTCTACAATCCAAATTTTAGGAAATAAATTTGGCAATATCGACTCTAATATAAACCAGTTTTTAAGATGATTATCCATCAAGCTAATTAATCAAAATAATTTTTTTAGATGACACCGCTACTGGCGCAGTTTTTAATTAGTTAGCACTAATAAAAATATCTGGCTGCAGGTTGCACAGGCCTGGCTTTACAACATATGTAAACTTTAAGTAAACGGGGGATGTAATAACGTTTATGTAAAGTTTTGCTGAAATGAGGTATTGGTTTAAAAACAACATTAGAAGGTGTTTGAGTCATAGGGATATAAAATATTCTTAAGCATATTCCCGGAATGCTAGTTTTTAAAGCTTGAATTTGTAGTATGCCGTTTAACAACGCGTATTGCTGTTCAATCCTTTTGTTAGATACAACATTGTTAGGACCAACCCTTCAATTGGAGACACAGAAATCAAAGCCTACTAGTGGTAAATAATTTTTCACGTTTTTCTTAAAAAAGTTTCTTATGTAAGAGTATGAATATTTATTACAGTTGAAAAGAGAACATGATATTTTAACGATTTTTGTAAAAAAAATAGTTGTTACGTAATTTAAAAAAAAGGTCGATGACGTCATCACTCTCACACCGATTTAAAATTTCGTGAACCCGAACATAGAGTTACTCTATGTTCTGGTTCTCTATGATAGAGAACTTTATGCCATTTAATAATATATACATTTTATACCATTTCTGGACGATAATAAGGTTGCTACAAAGCGGGTGCTTTAAACCAAACCGATTGTATATCCTAAGGGTAATTAAATGAGAGAAAGTTATTGGTAATCTTTGTTTAAGTAAAATAATATCAAATATAATCATATACTATTATAATATATAATAGTATAAAATTAAAATATGACATGCTTTTTTTAATGATAAATCAGTCGGGCTGACAAAACTACCAGATTACGAGCTGACCGACATTATTTTAAATACGTTTAGTTTCAGCTTTCATTTAGTATTAGATTTAACCCGAAACTCGTTTATGTAAAGGCCTACTTGTAAACAACCCTCTTTTTTAGTCAGACTGTGTAATTGTCCAAGATGTTACGTAGCCGACTAATTTATTAATATTTTACAAATCAAAATCTACAATAAAAAAAAAATCATGCCAAAACTAAATCACGTTAAAGTATGGCTTCAATGAGCATTTGAAACTCTCCTGAACACACAATCTACTAAGATCCACTGTGGCTGACCATTGCTTCTCTAGCATACTATAGATATAGATGACCTATTCCTACATAATTAATTCATCTCGAAACCTAATGATGTAGTTTTTTTTGACGCCAGCTCTCACTTTATTAAGATTTCAAAGTATTATAAATGCCCTGTATATATTACAATTAAATCTATAGAGTGATTATAAACTGTCGACATCTCTGTTGCTGTGAAAAATAGAATGTAGAATAGTACTATATAAAGATATATAGTATAGCACGCTATACTGACATTATTGACAATTTAATATAATTTATTTGACGTTCAAAAAAATATTGTCGTGGAATAATAAAACACATACGTTATGAAATTTCACAGCAACTGAGATGTCGAGGGTTTATAATCATCTGTTAGTTAACTTTTTTATAAACATAATTATTTTATTCAGAATTTTTGCTTGTTAGTAGAATACAATCGTATACAATATTCCTGAAATAAATTGATTATTTGGTCATTACATTTTTCATAAGCTAATATCTGAGCAGTCTGTCCTTTACCATTGTAAATATCAATGTCAGATTCGTAATCAAGAAGAATCTTTACTAACTCAACTAAATCTTGATGAACAGCTAAATGAAGAGCAGTATTACCCTGATTGTCACACACATTGGCATCAATGTTAAACAACAAAATCATAATAATAAAATCATAAAAGTTATCGTGATTATCATCAATAGAAAAACTTTCAATCGCCAGGTGTAGTAAAGTTTTTCCTTTTTCGTCAACTTCATTTATGTCTATATCAGAAATTTTTTGTTCTAGAAGTTCTTTCAAAACTAAAAAATGTTTATTAGCTACTGCTGTATGTAAAGATGTGTACCCTAATTTGTTTTTTATATTAGGAGATGCACCATACTGGCATAATAATTTAACAACATCTACTAATCCAAATTGAGATGCTAGATGTAATGCTGTATCGCCACTATTATTTTGTTGATTAACTTGCACATTATCTTCTAATATCTTCTGCATACAATCAATTCCCTCTTCTTTGACTGCATAATGCAAAGAATTATTTCCCAGATTATCTCTTATATTAAAATCTATGACAAACAGGGTCTTAATCTCTTTCTTAAAAATTAAAGACATAATTTCATCAATTTTATTTTGAAGAATGTAATGTACTGGAGTTTTTCCCACATAATTAATGGCATTGAGATCAGCACCATTAGAAATCAATAATTTTGCTGTAGAAATCTGCTTTTGATATTGAGATGCAAACATACTTCTTGCTACTAAGGAAGAATAAAAATTGCTCTCATAATTCAAATGAGGGTTATACTTTGCAACCAAATGTAATGGTGTATTTTTATCACGATCTGAAGCATTGATCAACGCACCAAATTTTAAAATTTGTTTAACAAGATCTGTTTTAAAGTCTTGAGCTGCATAATGAAGAACAGTTTTTCCCCACATATCTCCTGTATTAATGTACACACCGTTATCAAGCAGTAACTTCATCAAATCCCTATCATCATTCTGTGCTGCTAAATGAAGAAGCCTTTGATCTTTGCCACTTACAGAAATACCTTTGGAAAACAATTTTTTAATAATAGTAATACTTTTAGTTTTAAAAGCGGCATGCAGCACGGATTCTCCAGATATATTTTTTGTATTTATTTCTGCACCACTAGAAATAAGAAGCGCAGCAACATCAAGATTGTTTTTGTTTAAACAGAGATGTAAAGGAGTTTCCCCTTCCAAGTTAGTTTCGTTACTATAGATACCTTTATTTAATAAATCAATAAGAACATCATTAAAGTTATATTTAATTAACAAATGAAAACAAGTGCTTCCATTGACATTACATATGTTAATATCTGCTCCACTATTAATTAATAAATTCACAATTTTGAACTTTTCCTTAAATATTGCAAGATGAAGTGGTGTGTTTCCTTCCTGATCTTGTACATTTATGTCTGCCTTGTTAGATATTAATTTGTTTACAATTTCAAAATGGCCATATAAAGCTCCATAGTGAAGTAAAGCCACACCATCCATGTCTTCTGCATTTAAATTCGCACCACTTAATAATAACATATCTACTATTTCAGTTTTTCCATGTAAAACTGCATAATGTAATGGTGTATTTCCATCGATGTCTCTCGCATTAACATTTTTATTAGAAATTAAGAGTTTTTCAACACTATTCTTACATCCAAAGACAACTTCATGCCATAAATTGGAAATATCAAAATAGTTTTGAAGGTGAGGAATTTCAGATATTTTCATCGTATATGTCTCTAAGTCAAGATGAGTAGATATTCTTAATAAATATGAAGAAACAATGTCATTCATATTAGCATTTCTTAACATCACATCTCTGTAAGCAAAATATGATAAAAGAACTTTAAATAAATAGTTGTAACTTTTCATAGCACAGAGTAAATAGCTCTTCTGTAATGTTAAATCAATGTATATATTAACTTTGCATGATATCCATTTTTTACAAATTATCTCTGCTATGTTAGGGGAACAATTTGCTAAAGCATAATCTAATGGATTATAACCAAACATATCAATTGGTAATTTTGAATTTATAGAAAAACGTTCAATTATTGATTGACACAGGTTTAATAACAATGGAAAGTCATTAACATACAATGCCAAAAGATGTACAATTGATCTTCCAGCTTTATCATTTTTAATTATAACATCTGAATTTTGATTTAACAATTCGTTTGCTTTCTCTATTTGGCCATTCATTATAAATAAATGTAAGGTAACATCTTTTACTAAAAACCGATCAAAGATATTAAACATAAATTTGTAATTAGGAGAAAATCTTTCTCCAATTAGAGTTCTTGCCATCTGTTTAACATCTTCATCCTTATTATTGAAATTTTCTGCCAACCACTCTGCTGCTAAGTATTCAGCAAATGTTCGATGAACAAAATTAATATTAAAATTTTCATCAACCATTAGAACACCCTCTTTTTGTAAAAGTTGAATACTTTCATTTTTATGTTTATAGAGATTATTTAAGATCTCATCAATACTGTCTTTATGAAAAGGAAACAATAATTTCAGCGCATATAATGACTGGCAATCCTTATATATAACACGTAAATCTTTTGAACCTGGGCCACATTTATCACACAAGATTCTAATTTTTTTCTTGATAAATTTATCATACAATTCCAATATATCAAAATTTTCATCAAATTCATCGATATTATTATTAAGTAAACATTTTTCAAATTCATCTTTAAAAACTTTGGCTAATATTTTTATATGCAAAGGTGTTCCTGTAAAATCAGGAATGCGATCATTAATATTTTGCTTGAAAGCTGTCAGCAGCTTTTCTATAAATTTCTTAAGAATGTCTTCAGCATTTAAAGAAAAAGTATTAGTTTCACTAAAATATTTCAAGAGGAATTGTTCTTGATCATTTTTATTAAATGGAATTAAATTTAATGCAAAACTATTAAATTCTTGTTCTAAATAATGTTTCATTAAAGGACGAGTTGTTAACCAAATGTAAAATCCATCATTAATCAGTGATTTTGCTATATTGGTAACTTCTTGTCTGTAGGAAAGGGAAATCTCGTCAAAACCATCTAATAATACAATAACATTTCTGTTTTTTAATAATCGTTTAAAAACTGCATTACTTAAAGAATTATTTTTATCTAAATTTCCAAAATATCGAAGATGTTCAAATGCACCTGTTTCTTTAAATTTGCGTCTACCATTTTCATAATAATCGTGATGTTTGTTTAGATCAACTTGAATTACCCATTTTTCTGTAGCTGCTTCCAATGCTACATGGTCAATTAATATTGATTTACCCATTCCTGGATTTGCACTAATCACAGTTATATTTGAAGAAAAATCTATTTCATTTTCAAAATGAATTCCAAACTCAGCTTGGTAGTTTTTTATATTTTTTATACTCCCATATGTTCTTTTCCATTGTAAGTAATCTGTACTACGATAAACTAAATGATGGATTATTTTTTCTGTAGGAAGCAACTTTTCAAATATTTTATCTTCTTGTTTATTATTATTAATAATAACATTGCAATCATTTAAATTTCCAAAGTTAATATCATTTAAAAAAGTAAAGTTTATATTTTCTTGCCTCATTATATTGATAGAAAAGTGTTCAAAATCTTCAATTAAAAAGATTTCATTAGTGATATCTTTAATTGCATTAAACTTTATCAATGTATGTATAAATCCTCGTTTTATATAATATTTAGGTACTATGCTCAATTCTTCACCAATATTAAACTTATCTAATAACATATTAATAATATCAACAGTTTTTATATATGGAAACATATTTTCATCTAATAGATTTTTCAATCTTGCCCCCTTCCTTCCTTGTATTTGAATTTGATGATCTAATATCACAGTCTTTTGATCATTATTTAAATTTTGTAAATTTTCAAAATGGCTTATCGTTTCATCTATTACTATATTCTCTCCACTTCTGTTAATAATAATAACTTTATAAGAATAATTAGATAATTTTAATATATCAATAATATAATTATATTGCTCCTTTTTATTAATCTCCAATAATAATGGCAGCTTACTTAAACTCCATAAACATCTATAAATATCATCAACAGTTATTTTACCATGATTACCAACAATTTTCAGCATTTGAAATTTAAGTTCAATATTTTCATTATAAAATAAATTTTGGTCTTCCCGAGATAAACTGTGTGCCCAATTTATGCTTTCTTCTTTTTCAAAATATTTTTTTACTTCGCTTCCAAAGAATTCAAGTAAAAAATTAAAAGCCAATGTATCGTCATATTTTATATCTACCATAACAACTGTTTTATCATTGATAATCTTATTCCAAACTCTATTTTGGTTATTCTGATAAGAACAATAAAGTTCTTTTACCAACTTTATTTCATATTCGCTAAGCAATAATTCACTAAGTTTTAAAACAATATCGCTCTTTGCCAAACAATAATGTCCACCTAAGTTACCTTTACTCCATTCACCAATATATTTAATAAAGTTTCTACTAATATTTTTCGAATCATTAGTTTTTATGATTTCTCTAATCTTTTCTTCAATTTTACCATCAATATCTTTACCATGAATTTGATTACAAAATAAATAAAAGTTAGTATAATTAACATTACAGTCATAATCACAAGAAAGTTTTGTCATGTCAAATTTGAAAATCTCAAAATCACATCCAGAATTCAAACAAGATAACTCTCTACTAATATCACAGACTTTTGTTAAAAAATTACATGCATTAACACTTCTATTAGTATAAAGTAAAAAATATGTATTTTCAGAACTATCTAACTGACAGATGATGTTAGCATCGTTACTATCTATTGTACAAGAATCTATTGCACTTTTTAAATTACCAATATCCTGACCATATTTTTCAAGACAAAAATCACCTTTTTGAGGTGCTAAGAATTCTCTTTCTACTATAGGTTTTGAATTTTCTTTATGTTTGAGTTGCAACATAAATGTGTTTTTTCCATGATGCACTATTACATCATCAAAGCCTCCAACACCATCAGCATTAAATGCAAACCAAAAATCCTCTTGACTGTTGTGAAGGAACTGCAGGGATAAAAGTGCGAGGATCTTTGATTCATACTCCTTACCTCGATCGATTGTTCCAGAACGTACTTTGTATTTCTGAGAAAATATAAAGAGATGATTTATAAAAATAAAACAAAACAGTGAGTCAGAAGAAAATAGTATAGAAGTATCTTATAAACAGTGAGATACTCATATTATAAGACTGTTTACTTTTAGAATTGTTTTAACATGAGTGTTAAGATCATTCCAGAAACTTCTCTTTATTATTACCACTACAACAACTATTTACGCTCGTATTTACTACTATTATAGATTTTGCAATATTACAGTTTTATGCACAGTACTGTGAAAATGAATGGCAACACCTAACAAATTGGATCTAAAACTTTAGTTACAAGTTGTTTGTTTGCAAATAGGCATTCTGCTGAAATACTCAATTGTTTATAATCATTTATCCTATCAAAATAAGCATTAAGGTAAGTACTCACAGCAGTTTGAGTCAAATGGACTCAAACCGACCAATCGTATGACATCCGCCTGCGGATCCGTTGCTGTGAGTAGTGATGTAAAAAAACGGTTTTTTTTCTGACTAAAAAAAACATGAAAAAAAACATGTTTTTTCTTGAAAAAAAAAACACTTTCTGGTTTTTTTTCAGCAGACGGGTGCTTAATAATAAAAACTTCTTGTAATGATTAGGGAAACAAGAGACCAACCGATTACTTTTCAAATATACATGTATCAATGACCTATAACCTTCAATTTAAGATTTGAACTGATGGTGAGGATTATTATATTTAGTAAATCAATAGATAAAAAAAAGATGAAAATCTTATAGCAAGATCCGGGCATAGGTCAATATATTTACTGTCATTTAGTTTTACTGCAAAAGTTACATATTTAGTAGCTATTTTTTTAAAACGTTGAATTATATTACAGTGACAATTCAACACATTATTTATCAACTAATCAAATGTCATAAATTTAGTCAAACCAATTGACAATGCTGATTACAATAATAATCACCATTGGTGATAATTACAGAGATAATTTGTTAAATTTTCACATGAATTTCACTTTTGGTCCCAATTTTTTTGATAATCTTGGCCATCATATTAGATTATACATGTAGTGATTCAGACGATAAGTGCGAGTTGTGCTTTGCACTCATCACAATTTCCATCTCGATCAACTACTTGTGTTATGACATTCAAAATTATTGGCAAAATTGGGACCACTTCGGAACCATCGGAACTTATTAATTTGCTTAATTACAAAGCTATTACACCAATAGTAAAAAACAAGTAATCATATTACCTTATTTTGATCTGTTTCTAAGAACATAATTTGATTCAAATTTTCTCTCATCGAATATAACTCTTAGTACAATTAATAATCGATGATTCTACTTGTGAAACTGGAGCACCGTATTCAAATCGCCCTATACAGGCTCCTTGAACTGCAGTTTGGTTTCACACCTACATGTCATTGATAATAATCTTACCACTTGTTATATTATGGCTGACAATCCTCTCAGACAAGAAAATGAACAATAAGGAACATAATATATAGACATATAGACCGATATAGACATAATATTCGAAATTATGTCTATATCTGAAAAAACAGATTCAGAAAAAAAACAGACACGTATGTTTTTTTTTTGAAAAAAACCTTTTGGTTTTTTTTCATTTACATCACTAGCTGTGAGTACTTACCTTTAGAAACCATATTATAAATGGTTAAAGTTAGAGATGCACCAAAGCTTAGGTTTTGCTTCGGTATTCGCCAGATTCGGCTAATTTTTAACAGATTACCGGTTTTGGCCGAAGCAACGTGAAATATTCGGTATTCGGCCGGCCGATGCAGATTTTTTTAAATTTTACTATTGCACTCTGACTTATTTGAATGCATTTTAACCGGAAAACTCAGTATTTAGCGTTTAACCAAAATAAATTCAAAATTTTTAAAAATGTATCAGCATTTTTTAATTTAGATTTAATCTAGATGATGAAGCAACGGGAGATATATATTATTACCAGGACCGACGCGGGTTCAGCGCGTTCCCCGGAACCGGCCCTGCGCTTTAGACGGCGCCGCTTTTTATAAGACGCGCGTTACAACTTATAAATACGCGCATTTTCTCTGCTGCTGTAGTCACAACGATGTTTTCGTGTCACTTAACGACTGGCAAAGCAAAATCCTCCATTCAACCTACGTATTATTGATGACTTAAAAACTTTGCTACCAAAAAAAAGCCAGAAATAATTTTTTTAACTAAGAATTTTCAAAATGATATTTTGCGAATGTAACAGTAAACGCAAAGGTAATGTTCGCGCACTCGTGCTTCAAAAAGCTGAAAAAACACTGGCATTTTTAGCCCCTCTAAAAATAATTTGACTTGATAATAATAAAATTTGGAGCGATTAAAGAATTCCCCCGCCAAACATTTTTGATCAAATTTTAACGAAAATTTTATGCTGATTCCGAATATGTAAATCATTTTTGGGACAAACGCCTCTAAACCCCCAAAATTGGTTACTACCAACCTAACCTCCACAAAAACACCACTAGCCAACCAAAACGCTATGCAAAAGCAAATTCGAGTTTTTTCAACCTAACTTAATATATCCTATCCTGATTTAAACCTACGCTAACCTAAACCTAACCTTACCTAACCTAATCTAAACTAAACCTAACCTAAGTAAATTGTGTAATTGTAAATTAGACAATTTGGTAATTATAGAAACTTTTGTAGAGTTTGTATGTTGTGTTCATATGTTTTAAAGACTTAGGTGTCCTTATTAAGGAATTAATTAATATTATTAGTAGATTGCTCCTGGAAAATGCTGAAAACCTACTTTTTAAATACTGAAATGTTTCTTTAATGCTATTATATTACGTTGTAGATTTTTAGTAAGCGTTTTTAATGAAATTTTTGACATCTATTTTTGATAATCCGATACTGCTTATTTTTTATAAATTTTGTTTAGTTATATTTTATATTATTTTATTAAAGCAAAGTGCCTAATAGGAAATGTATTTTGCGAGCACCAATATTATCATTTTGTGACATAATTTTGTATTCAATAGAATTAATCTAAACTTAAAAATTTATTTTGCTTCGGCAGAATATTCGGCGCTTCGTCAAATTTTAATGGCCGAATATTCGGTATTCGGTGATTCGGCCAAAAGCAGCTTCGGTGCATCACTAGTTAAAGTTAAAAAATTTTAAAATTAAAAACATGAAAATTTAATTTAATGAACAAACCTTCACCTAACATAACAGCTTTTTGGTCACTTTTTAATAACTTATATTTTCCCATATTTTGCTTGATGTAAACAACTACTAAACACAACTAATAAATTTATTAAATATCTGTAGGTATAAGCGTTTCTTTAAAAAAAAAAATAAAATATAAATTCATGCAGTTGACCAGATAAAGAAAATAAAATTTTTCATCTCAAATATGAGACATTTAGTTGGATTTATCAAGTGTTGCGGTTCATTTTCATAGTACTGTATATGTCTTGCCAAACATGTGTAAATATCCAAGAATGTTTTGTTTGACTTTTATTGCTCTAGAAGCAGTAAATCATGTCAAATATCAAAATAGTTTATTACTCTGCAAGATAACCAGCCCGCATATTTGCATGTAAATCTCCCATTAAGTACTACCCTTTTGCGAACCTCATGCAAAGACATCATAGTCAGTAAATTTACCAAATCATAATGGCATAGCTACTGCTGTATCGATGATACAGGGCCCACCATGTAGGGGCTCCGCCAGCCCTCTGCACAAGCACATGCAAAATCTCAGTTGCCTATTAATCTTTTCTCAAAACTGATCAAAATTGTGGTTGAACCTGGAAGTAGTTACACGAAAGTTTCTATTAATAGCGCCCTACTTGAAATTTTCCAAAAACGAAAAATTAGAAAAGAATCTTCCACTTTACGTGGTAGGCTCAATTGTGTTTTCTGAAATGTTTGTGCGAAACGTTTTCCGCTTCGCTCGGTACACAAATTCATGTTTTCGCTTTTATCTTACTTGTAAGTACGTATACCCAAATATACCTTTCATATATTTCTTAAAATATAGATAATTATCTATTTCATGAGATCAAAATCATTTTTAGAATGGATATGACAGTTTTTGCTAAAAATAGTGCTAAACGGTTTTCTAGAAAACTGATTTTTTGAGTGCATTATCAGGTTGTTCACGTAGACCATACTTTTTTAAACATTTCTATCTGTCCAGAACCAAAAAGAAAATATGACTGTGTCTGTTATCAAGACAGGAATTTTGTGAAGAAGTCTGTTTTGCATTCTGTTTACCCATGCACTACTAGGATGTGATATAACATCAAAAACCTTTGATTAGGAACTAACACAATCAAAGTCTTAATAAAGGCTGATACTTTCAAAAATTCAAAAAACAGGCAGCTGTCAAAAACACGAGAAAGAGCAAAAGAAGAAATTCAGGCTGCTGGCCATGTCAAGTTTTTCCGATCTAAATTTGTTAGGAAATCACAGCATCAGGTGCTCCCTCAGGAGTTCCGCAGGGCTCGCATCTGGGTCCTTTGCTTTTTAACTTAGTTATTAATGACATAGTCAATTGCTTAAAACACGTACAGTTTCTCTTATACGCTGACGACTGCAAACTTTTCATGAAAATCAATAACATGCAGGACTGCATTAATTTTCAACTGGATATAACTTCTTTTGAAAATTACTGTAAAAATAACAAACTGACTCTTAATGCCGACAAATGTCACTCAATAACTTTCTCCAGAAATCGCTATATATATGACCTTCCATACAAAATCAATAACATTCAACTCACAAAAAAGGATTGTATTAAGGACCTCGGAGTGATATTCGATAACAAATTAGTTTTTGACCATCACATAGACTTTATCACCCAAAAGACTAATAAAACCCTCGGTTTTATACTACGTAACTCCAATGACTTCAGACAACCTCAAACATACATCGCACTATTTAATTCGTTGGTTAGAAGCCACCTCGAATATGCCTCCGTTATATGGTCCCCTTACTACAACACTTACAACAATAGACTAGAAGCTATTCAAAACAAATTCTATAATCGCTTACAATACAAATTTCCGAATCAAACCTTCAACTTCACTTTCGTAGCAACCAGACGAATATATCTTGACAGAATTATGGCTTTTAAAATAATTAATAACTTAATCGATTGCCCTACACTACTTTCTTTGTTTTACTTTCACATTCTACCAAGACAAACCAGAAATACTTAACTATTCTCTTTACGTTTTAATCGAACAAATTCTGCTTCTAACTCACCAATTACACGTTTCTCGGTAGAACTCAATGATCTGTTGGGAAAGATAGAGCTGGACATCTTCACTATATCTCTTAATCAGTTTAAAAACATCTTAAAGCAATCAGGGTGACATTTATATATTTACCAAAGCTAGATCGTATCATTACTAATTCTTATCTGCATATACATTAACTAATTTACAAATTACAAACGTATCTAATATACTATTCTGATTCTAATTTTATCCGCATTATTGTAAAAATGTAAAATATTGTATTCTAGTAATAATTTCATTTATAACACTTATTTAAGTTATGTGTGTTAATAATTATATTAGACCGCTATCTTCAATTTATTTACTTTTTTTGTAATTTAGTGGACCCTATAATTGGGTAACACTGTTGGGTTCCCAGAATATATAAAATAAATAAATAAATAAATTCAATACATAGAGAAGATCAAAGGGCATTTGTGGTATAAATGAGGATATTGTACTAGCCTATTTCTCTAACATGATCAAAGCATATAAGGCTACTATGGAGCAGATATTCCATGCTCAAATCAACATTAATTGTACATGAAAATATAGATATTTCAAAATTTATGAAGGTGATCAGCTACCTCAAAATACAAGGAAGGAGATATAGACCGAAGAAGACACACATCCTAGATAGGGAGCATATTGAACAATTTTTCATTGATGCACCTGACGATATATATTTAATGATGAAGGTACTTTTTACCCAATTGTTTATTTTCAGCTAAATATATTGATTTTGTAGGTTGCTCTGCTGTTTGGAATATCTGGAGCTTGCCGATGCGACGAATTATTGAAGATGACTGTAAATGATATTAAAGATCAGGGCTCATATTTGCATGTATCAATACCAGAGTCAAAGACGAATAAACCATGTAGTTTTACCATCGTCAGAGAAGGTTATAAAGTCAATCTACTTGATATCTACAGAACATATGCCTGTTTGCGTCCTAAACATGTTTCTCACAATATTCTTCCTCACTTATAAACAAAATAAATGCACTATTCAACCGGTTGGCATAAAACAATTGCATCCTTTTTAAGTTTACCCGAACCTCATCTATACACCAACCATAGCTTTAGTCGGTCTTCAGCTAGTCTTCTTGTGAATGCCGGCGGTGACTTAATGACCCTCAAGAGACATGGGGGCTGGAAGTCCTCTGAAGTAGCTGAAGGCTATACATTGAAAAATCATTGCCGAATAAAATTGATGTGGCTAGGAAAATTCAAGGAGTAGAAGCATCAACTTCTGCAGTGCAAGAAAATGCCGTGAAAATTAATGTTTCCAGCTTTACTGAAGACGTTTCAAATGAATCGTACAAACAGCTAAAGTTAGTTAATTTTCATGGAAATGGTGGTGTTGTTAATTTGTATATTAATAATAAGTAATACCTAATTTATTTTAAAAAATGTTCCTTTTCGTTAAATAAATAATATTCTTAAAAAACATTACTGTTGTTTTTTGGAAAACCAAAACTCACTTGTGAGTAAAAAAATCTTATTCTTTTAGATTTCATAATATTCACTTAAATAGAAATCTAAGCACCAGCTGATTTTGTTAATTTTTATATTATTCCATAGATAATAAAAAAAAGGATAAAATCTTATAATTAGCTCGACAAAGAGGTCAACACTCAACAAAATAAGGTATATAACTTATATTAGAGAATTCCAGAAGATAATGACCAATGCAGAATTGTGCTTTTGTTTCGTAGATCTTTGATAATAGATTTTTACAGACAGGTAATACAATTAACTACTTTTATAACTAATGACTCACTGTTTTAGTAAAGTCTATGATATTTAAATAAATTATATAGAAATAAATATTTAATCTTACTATATGTGAAGATTGCATTTTGATGTTCTTTGTTTAATTGTGTATTGTGTTGTGCAAATAACAGAAACCAGGTTCCGACATTCATGGATTCCTAATAATCATAAATATGATAATATCTAAGCATCGTCTATTTTGGATCATTTAACTTACCTTTTTTATATACTTCCAAAATATGAAATATTTGTAAACATTAAGAACTATTCCTATTACATAGCGTTTATTAAAATTGCATCATAAAAAATTAATCATAAAGAAATAACTTAACATCAGGTTTCATCAAGTATCAAAAAAGTTCTGGTTTAATTTTAACTTGAAAATAATAACCTGTAGGCAGTAATAATAAGAAAATACAGTAGAACGAATATTTTTGAAAATTGCATGAAGTGAGGTTAGAATGGTTATAGTGGAAAATTTATTCTATACTTCAGATCCTGTAAGTTCCAATGCACGTCACATCCTACGTCATAACCTCAAATGACGTCATTAAATTAGTATGTTTACATTATTTGCATGAGTGGAATGACTACTTATGTGTATGCAACGAATTTAGCACATGTATATAGGATGTTATGGAACTTGGATCATTAATTGAAATGGCAAATAGTGCAAAGAAAAATAAGCCATTTTCATTATACAAGTAAGAGAGAAAAATGAATAATAAACGCGAAAAAGGCTTTTCGTATAATTTACAAAAGCTTATTGGGTGTCACTGGAAGTAGGATAGGTTAAGATTAAATAGGCATTTCCAAGAATTATTTGTTTGTTTTGCTGAAGTACGTACCTTACCATGAACTAACAAAACGCCAGATGTGTTTAAGTTTGTAAAACGATAAAATAAAACGATTAAAACAAAATAAAAAGATTTTTTGAACATTAGTAACTGAACTAAGTAGCTTTATAGCATATTGTGAAAATACTTAAAATAACTCAACTACATAATTTTATTTAATTTCTAAAAAGACAAATAAGATACAGTATAATAATAAACAAACAATATACAGAAATATACATTTATTCTAAAATATACAAAAATACATTTAAATTTTAATTGTCTTCACCACCATCGCCGTAGCAGCTGCTGTCATCGTTCGAATCGCCGACATGTTTTATAAGGGGTTGGGTATCAATATCAAATCGAACTTCCTTCTCCCATTGCTTGTTTATTGTTTGTTCGTCTTTGTTAATATATTGTTTTCGATTGGTTTATATATGCAGTGATATGGTGGAAGAAAGAGTACTCTGTGACCATACTGCAAAGTCAGCCTTTTTGCAGTGAAGATTAATATTATGTATTAGATATAATTAACTAAAACATAAACTTAAAGCTACCGTTCCATTATATGAAGCAATTCTGGCTTAAGTAAGATGTTCATCGAATGGTATATTCATCTTCTGTAACCATTCTTGTATCTCTGCTTTTTCATTGTCCTTATTGGGCGGCTTGTTTTCAATACATCGGGTATAACTGGTGTCTAAAGTAATTATTAAAAGCTCTTCTAAATTCTTTAGCAGTTGGTGCTTAAACCACTTCAAGAAGTTATTTTTGTTCATTGCACCATGACAATCGACATACCTAGCTCATCTTCGAAAGAAGTCTTTGGCGATTATCTCGAAAACTACTGTTCCCCCCTTGCAACTTTACTATGAACACTATTCTTCAGCTCTATGAGACGCATCGAGTGAAATATAGCATGTACGGCTGCGGGTGGCGAACTTGAACTGGAGAACAGTCAAATTATTTATACGAACGTTTCTGATGCATCTCATAAACAACATTACAGATAGCTACTTGGTCAAAATTGTTTAGGTTTCTAACAGGATTCATGCTTATTCTTTTCCGTTTAGGACTTCTCACAAGCTGATTGTTTCTTGATGCTTTAGAAATACCACTTATTGTGGAAATGTTGATGTTAAGAGCATTTGCAGCTCTGTAAACAACCATTTAAATTATAATTGAATTACATGGATACACATATCCATTGTATAACATTCTTAAACGTACCTGCCTCTCTTACTGCAGTGAGTGGTAAGATTGGGGCACCATTATTACGTTCTTCCTCAAAATAATTTACTAAGGATAATATTAGCTACTTTGACTGTCAAAAAAGCGGGGGGTGTCATCCTAACCTCACTTTAATATTCGTGCAAATCGAAGAAATTACGCAAGATAACGAATTTAGTTTTGAAAAACGGTTTTTAATAGTTATGCAACATGTAGACACGTGTAAAAACTATCTCGCGAAGCACAGTCGCAAAAATATAACCATCGACCTCAACCTTATGACCACAACCAACAAACGCCAAAACACAAATAAAAACAATGAAAATAAAAATCGATTGTAGACCGATATGTAAACGAGCAAACGAGAAACAGCAGGATTACCAAAGTCAAAAGACAAATATGAAAGTCATACGCAGTTAATTCCTTTACATTTTTTATTTCGACTATATAAATTCAAAATATAATAGATGGGAATAAATAAGATGATTTTACTGGATTGCAGTAAAATTTACATGTGCAAAATAATAACTCAAAAAACCTTTAAAAACAAGCACTCCTATATTTATTTTTGTCAAGTTTACAACAAAAAACCGCCCTTAAAGAATTTGAAAAAATTATTGATGACGTGCATCGGAACTTACAGGGTCTGGAGATCAGGTGTTTAAAATAACCACGACCTCCTCGATTTCGACGTTTGACGAAACGAAATCTGTGACGAAACGTCAAATCAAGGAGGTCGTGAAAATAACTATACCAGGATTATTTCAAAAATATAAGATCTAATTATTTTAAATAGATCATTTGAAAATGTTAGGCTTAGGGGTCTATTCCGTAAGCCTTGATCGAGCCGTTCACGAGCGGTTATCGTTGTTTGAAAGGTTTTTCGCTCTAAAGTTATTCTGCAAGAAAGCAAACCTACTATGCGAATAGTCTAAGATCCGTTATTGATGCCGTTGAGCACTGAGCAAGTAACCGAGTAAAATATATTTTTTATGAAATAAAATATGTTAACAAAAGTAACGTAGATCAGTTGTCTAAATAAATTTGTTCAAGGATATTTTTAATTAAAAATTCAATATTTAATTTTTTTAAATACTTTCACCGATTTCGTAACCAAAAAAAATTAACACTAATTGAAAGTGCAAACCCTATAGAAGACGCAAACATAGGGTTGCTTACCTTTTTCTGTTCAAGGCTATACAGTTGCCAAGTTTAAATAAGTGAATTGAAAGTGATACCTTCACCGATCGAGTAACCAAATAAATTATATGTCAAAATAAAGCTTATTTTTTTGCAAAACGATAGTATAAGGTTGCTTGCAAAAAACCGTTCAAGTGTCAGGGTTGCAAGGGTTTAAAATTTTTAAATCTAAGCGTGCGAGAGAGAGATAGACCCATTCTATTCAGTGCGATAGAGGGGGACGCAGAAATTGTGCGAGAGAGAGGGTCTATGCGTACTGTCCAATGCGATAGAAAAGGACGGGGCATAGCAACTGGGCCCGCCTCTTGTGACGTATGACAGAGAGTGCGCTTGCTCTGTGCGGTTGAGCGGTTAGTAAACGGCAAGCGTTGTGTTGGAACAACTGACAATATACTCCAAAATATTTCTGAGACGTTTTTTTTTGAAGAAAATCGACTTGTCTCCAGAAGTAATAATTCAGTATTGTTGAAAAACATTTTGTTAATCATATCTTTTTTTTAAACATTTGTTAATTATCTTTATAATTACGTTTTTATTTACATATTTTTAAATAATATTTAAAACTTTTAAAAATAATAATTTCATTCAAAAATAAAATTATGTCATAGTGTTTTCTTTATTTTTATTGTAATAACTGCAGTATTGAACTAACCAAATATGAGTATTTTTATCATATTGAGCATATTGATTTTGCACGACAAATTAGAAAAATACAAATTTTTGTAACAGAGGTATTGGCGCTAAAAAAACGTTCCGTATATAATATCAAAATGTAAATATTTATTTTAAACATTTAAAGCATGTTAGTGATATATACTTATCTTAAAATTTTTATCTCTTTTAAGAAGGAATATCAATAAAATAAATGTGTCATCATTGTTTCAAAAATTTAACGCATACAATTTTTTTGCAAATGTCCGATATTTTTTTAAATTAATTAATATTAAATTGAAAAATTTGTAATGAAATAATAATTTTTTTAATAAATTAATATTAAAATTAAAAATTTAAATGAACAAAAAAATATTTCATAAGGGTATTATGTTATATTAAAGTTTATTTTTTTATACAATATCGATACAAAAGAAATTGAGGTAATTCGGTTGAGAATAATATACATGAAATTAAACAAAAAAATTATAAACTACAATTTGTATATATTTTATGAATTATAAAAAAACAAACAATTGTTAATATTATTATTCCGAATCTGATTCTTCAATTGTAAAACTATCATCCAATTCGGAAGATTCATCATCATTTTCGTCATAAACCACTGTCATTATATCTTCGACTTTCAAAGGCGTTTGGTCTCCAACAAATCCAATTGGTTTTAAATAATTATCGAAAAACCAACCGCAATTTTCAGACTGCAGCTTTACACAATCAGGCTCAGTTGCATTGAGCCACATGGAATTTACATAAATTGTACGCAAAATTCTTTGTTGCAGTGACATCCAGCATGGTGGTATGGAGTTCGAGTCAAAGCTTTTAATTTTTTTCAAAAATAGTTCGGTGTCTTCTTTAGCTGAAAAACTTTTCAGAAAAATACGATATCTTGCGTCAACCGCACAGAGCAAGCGCACTCTCTGTCATACGTCACAAGAGGCGGGCCCAGTTGCTATGCCCCGTCCTTTTCTATCGCATTGGACAGTACGCATAGACCCTCTTTCTCGCACAATTTCAAACGACGAACGTAGTGTGAGCAGCTGTCATTCTGCGTCCCCCTCTATCGTACTGAATAGAATGGGTCTATCTCTCTCTCGCACGCTTCGATTTAAAAATTTTAAACCCTTGCAACCCTGACTCTTGAACGGTTTTTTGCAAGCAACCTTATACTATCGTTTTGCAAAAAAATAAGCTTTGTTTTGACATATAATTTATTTGGTTACTCGATCGGTAAAGGTATCACTTTCAATTCACTTATTTAAACTTGGCAACTGTATAGCCTTGAACAGAAAAAGGTAAGCAACCCTATGTTTGCACTTTCAATTAGTGTTAATTTTTTTTGGTTACGAGATCGGTGAAAGTATTTAAAAAAAATTAAATATTGAATTTTTAATTAAAAATATCCTTGAACAAATTTATTTAGGCAACTCATCTACGTTACTTTTGTTAACATATTTTATTTCATAAAAAATACATTTTATTCGGTTACTCGATCGGTGCTCAACGACATCAATAACGGATCCTGTACTAGAATTAACCATTCGATATACGGACCCCTCTGAACCCAGGTAAACCAATGATACTGAGTTGTAGAGGATAATAACTTAGAGAACAATAATCCGCAACAATAATTAATGCAGTCGTTATTCTAGCCGGTCAAAATTATTTTATAGGCTTAACTGAAAGCAAATGACTGAAATAGTATTAAAATAATCAAAAAAAAATTTAAAAAAATCTTTTTAGCCACAAGAACTGGATCAGTTTGATACTTTTCCCAAGAAAATAGTATATTAAAGTATTAGTTTCATAGGATACGTTTTTAGCGCACGCGTCCGAGTTTAGAAAACGACCTGCGTAGCGGGAACACGCAAAATGCTTGTCCTAATGCTTCATTAGGACACGCAAATATAAAAAGTTATTTACATAATTAGGTTATTAAAAAATAAGGTACAGACGTAAAATAAATAGCATTTACACGAATTCTTCTTTATTTTAAGAAATATTACACAACTTAAAATGCTTCTTTAATATTTAAATGAAATAACGTGCAAAAATTGTATTGCTAATCGTTTAATAACTATCCCTTTTCATTTCGATTGTATTTCAGTTTATGAGTCATTATGCATGTTTATTTTTAACTATGTTATTCTTTATACTATATTATTATCCGGAAAGTAAAAATCATCATTTTCTATATTAGGATATAGACTTACCTCTTTACAAGAATTTTTAGCACTAAAATTCTGTTTTTATAAATTATTGAAATCAATGAAAAAACACTTCCACAAAAAAAGACTTTTAAGTTAACGAACAAACTACAAATACATCTACATCAGATTGGCGACTTCGGAAGGGTTAACATTGAACTGCACTTTACTGAAATTGTCGGATTTTGTTATGGTTATTATTTGCCGTAACAGTAAACGGCAAGTAGTTACGAGTTCACTAAGCTTTCTACTAACATACTATTTCTTAGAATATCTTTGATTTTAACACTGGTTTTTGGAGTTTTGACCAGCTAAAATCAGGTTTCAGCCCTGTGTGTGTGGCGCACCGTTGGATGATGATATGATGAACCGCGATAGTTTAACCGATGTTAGCCAACGATCGCATTTATTTGTGTAATTATTATAAAAAGAATTTTATATGTGAAATTATTGTATTAACATATTTTATGAAATTGTAAATAAATTAGAAAGAAATTCGGTAATACAATAAAATAAAAGAATAAATATATAATGCTAATTAATGGAACCTCAAAAACTTTTAGATAGGAATCAAGGACCATTAATAATCGCTTAGGAAAGGAATACCTAATAGCAGTTATAGTAAACTTTGAATGAATTATCGTTTCAGATAGTGCCTCACCTTAATTAGTATACCTACCTCATTCAGTGACCAGGGGTGGTCTTTTAGGATCAGGTAGAACCACCTTTGTAATACAGATTACAATTACAAAAGGATTCTTAATAAAGATAGTTTCTTAACAGTGGCGTGCGGTGAGAATTTAGGCTAGGGAAGGAACCACGATTTTAATTATAATACACCTAGGTACAGGCGCGCATTAACGGGGAGGGAATAATCCCCCCCAATTTAGAAATAAGTTTACATAGAATAGAAACAAATAATCTTTGTTTAATTATTATTTATTAAAACAATTATTTTTCCAAAGATTTCCACCTCAAAATACTTCTCTCGATCCGCCCCTGCTAGGTACAATAAAAAACAGTGTTATAATTATTAAGCTTAAAAGTTTTTCAAAGAAGCACTTTTACACTTTATACTTATGGAATTTGTTGACTATCGTTCTTCATTTAAAAAAAAACTACTACTACGTATCAATTTTCCGGTCTTTCTTAGCAAAATACCGGTACAGGTTTTAATCTTTGTTGTTAAATTTGAGAGATCTGGTTTTGATCTGCCTTTCTTAATAATTTGTAATTTCTCTCCAAAACTGTATGCGAAGAATTCCTTATTAATAATTTACAAACTGAACAAAAAATCGTCCCGATTCGGCTATATCGAAGGTACTCGAACCTTTCACCGAAGCAGTTGAATTTGCAGTCGTGACGATAATGCAATTTTAAATTTGCATACAGGCAAACTAAATAGAACTATTTGTCTTTAAAAAATACAACTTATAAATTAAAATAATAAAATGCGACAAAATACAGTCTCATTCGCAGATTTACAGTACTTAAGTAACACTAATTCGAACAATTAACCAAATTATAATAAATAAACATTTCGGAAAGAAGCACAATAAAAATTACGACCAAACAATGTTAACCAGCCAAACAGCATCCGACTATTATAACACCCCGCGCTCGCTGATTCACGCCAAGGTTAAGAGAAGAGCATTTGTAAGCAGTGCTTATATGAAGTATATGTATCACATTTGAATCGGTATTACCTTTCCGTGCAAGTTTAATGATACTATAATACAATGAATGTTGCAAAATACAGTTTCATTCACAGATTTACATAGGTAAGGAACATTTAACAAACACTACATCGAATAAATAACGAAATTATAATAAATCATCTGATCACGGAGCACACTAAAAATAACTTGACCTTATACGATGTGCGATGTCAGCCGTATTACCACAACGCACCGCCCACTAACGAAAGCGAGAACTGAGAAGTGCAGTACAGAAACTGACTCAGTTGCTTATATGCAGTAAGTATATGTAATACACTTGAATCTGTATTTACAAATTTAAAATAGTACCTACTCTAATATTATACTTTTTGCTGTACGGAATTGATGTTGAGCTTTAAGTTGATTAAATATTACAAATTTAAATAAACGATCAGTGGCGTAACTACCGCCACCGCAGACTCTGCGACGCGGGGGGGGCGTAACCCTCCGAAGGGCGCTGCGTTCGTGAAATTTTATTTCGTTGGGAATAGAAATTTAAAAACAAACATTGAAGATAAAAAACATTTTATGAAAACAATAAAAGAGAATTATGTATATACATTGCTTAAAACAATTAGAGGATATTGTGTTACAATAATAATAAGTGTTTAAATAAGATTAATTAAATTATTAAGTAGTGATCTGCTTTGACGATGACGCTAACAATTAGTCCTTCGTGCTGTACTTGTAAATCGTAAATGAAATTTGAAACCGGTTTAAAAACTTCAAAATGTTGTTGCTGTTGAATCAGAAACAACAGATTGATAATTTTTGAAGAAATGTATGGCGTTCTCCAGTGTAGGTCCGCCACCCGCACTTGCACATCCTATATACCATTCGATGTATAAGCTGTAATGTAATGTATATACCGTAAGATGTTAAGCTGAACATAGTGTTTGGGGGAAGCAGTAGTTTTTGAGATAATCGCCAAAAACTTTTTTAGAAGAGAACCCATAGCCTTCCATACATGTATGATAAATAACGCAAACCTATATTAAACCTAGGTTATGCTAGGTTCCGTTGAGTTGGGTTGGGTTAGATTCGGTTAGGTTAGATTAGGACACTATTGTTTAGCATGGTATATAGCATGTGCGGGTGGCGGACTTAATCTAAAGTTTTACCAAATGCCTGCGTTAAAGCCTGCGAAAAAACTGTAATTGGTGTTAAATCTAATACATATAATGTTTTAACAAAAGTTACCTATGTATAATTGTATATGAGGGAGGCAAGCGTAAGTCACGTCGGGCGCGCAATCTTACGTAGTTACACTGTAAACGATAAGTATAATTTTATAAGCCGAGAGAATAATTGTCGCTGAGGCCGTTTGCGGTCGAAGCTCGACAATCTCGAGGACGCTAAAGAATTTCGCGGACAAAGTATGCACAACATTTTTTGTGCAACCGTAAAATGTAATATGAAATAATTACAAATAACATTGCTTACTGGCAAAGTGGAAATTCTGTCCTGCTAAGCCAAAAGGTCGTATCTTCAAAACTGTAATGTAGAAATATACTATGTAGAATGTTATTGTGTGCCATGAGAAATATGGTGTATTTCTGAGTTGGTGTTTTTTAGATACGACCTTTTAGCTTAGCAGGGCAGAATTACTGATAAGAGTAACATTAGCCTGCAATAAAATAGGTAGTATATTTATTTGTTAATATAATAAATACGTATAATATAATTATTTAATAAATACAGTCAAACTTCCATATTACGAACTTCTATTTCGCGAATTTCTCTATATAGCGAATTTTTGTGCTGTACACTGCCCTCTTAGAAAAATACATATAAAAGTGTCTCTAAATAACGAAGTAAAATTTCTATTTAACGAATTTTTTAGGCCAAACTAAAATAAATTTTTCCAGGTAAATGTATGTATTATGCATCAATCTTTCTTTCTTAGCAGCAGTAAAAGATTATAAATTTAGCCATCTTCCAAGAAGCCTGCACACATTTTTAAAAACCTGTAATCCTTATAAAAGGATTTTGTAAATTTGTTTAAATGGAAATTCTAAGAAGGATTAAAATTGTCATTAAAAGGTTTACAACTGGTTTATCTTTACATTCTTACTTTTTCAAGGAAGTTCCGGAAATTTATCTGAATGAGAGTTCCAGGAAAGATTAAACTTCGATGCATTATACACATTGTTACTTGTCTAAATGGATATTCCACCCCTCTAAGAAAGATTAAAATGCAATTATCATTTACGTAAAGTTCAAAACTTGCATTGCAAATTTTTATTGTAACTTTAGTTTTGTGAGAGAACAGCTCTACACTAGAGTACAAAAAAAAATCAAAGCGAAAGTATTTAACCATTATTGAGAAAATCAACGTGTTGCGGGAAATTGATAACTGTATACAAAAAAGACAAACATCGCGGCTCACGGCAAAGTTTGGAATTCCTGCCAGTAGTTTATCGACTATAATAAAAAATCGCAAATCAATTTTAAAATCAGTTGGTGAACATACAGCAAAATATGCTAGAACTTATGTTTACGACGCCGTAGATGAAGCAGTTTTAAAGTGGGTGCATTTAATTCGCGTCAAAAATGCACCATTATCACAATTAATTTGGAAGCGAGTATTGAAACAACGCACACTTTTGTTATGGGACTATTTATTGGCCAATTAGAGAAGAAAGGGGCGTGTACAAAACTTCAAAATATAGCCGCCAAAGACATGACTATTATTTCGCCATAAAAAGTGACTACCGTTTAGGTACATATTTTGCATTACGTATTATTTCGTTAAATATATGGTATTTTCATAGGTATGTAGCAGGACATAATTAAAATGCAGATTTAAATCAAAACAGTGTAATGGTAAAATTAATCTTTTTTGCAAATTATTGCAATTATTTTTGCAAACCAGTAATACTGCTTTCATTTATAACTAGATTCATAATATTAATAATTTTTAACTTGTGTTTAATTTGGACATCCTTTACAAATGTCAAAGTCATTAGGAAATTTATCACTGATAATAGAATATAGTAGATATTTGTTTCGAGGACCGTTTAAGAACTGAATTGCATCAAGTAGAAAATGAAAATCAAAATTTTATTTAGAAAAATTTGCTACATATCCACTTGAGTAGAAGCTTAAATAAGAATTAATTTAAAACTAACCAACTCAACCAAGCAAATGTTCAAAGTGTTGTCCATCATGTTCCAAACAGATTCTATTGCGTCTCATAAAGGATAAAGGAACCCTGTTTAAAGTTTCACGTGTTATTTCCCTACAAACTGCACGTATCTTCTCTTTCATGGACTCCATGTCTTGAAAAGGTGTTTCGTATACTTTACTCTTAAGAACTCTGTGGTTTAAATAGCGCAAGGCGTGGTTCGACGGTCGACCCTTATTGGCTGAATGTACATCGCATAACATAAGTGTGCGTTGTATCAATACTCGCTAATTAAACACAAGGCATTACAGTTTGCGGAATTACTCGAATTAAAACGAAAGCATTAAAATAATATTTACAAAAGGTGATATTTTTTTATAACGAAATTTCCTTATAGCGATTTTTTTCTAGATTTACCGACTTCGTTATATAGAGTTCGACTGTAGACTTTTAAAAACCTTGCAACAAACAAAAGACCTACTTTGCATTTTACCTACCACATTATTAACAACTTCAGAAGACCTACTGGTTAGGGAATTCACGTGTTTAAATGAACATAACCTAGCTAAATTATCAAACTTAAAAGAATTTGTAATAAGTGATATGTAATTTCTTTATATTATTATTATAATCATATAAGAAGTATTTTTGATGCTGCTTAAACTTATTTACATTTGATAGTTAAATGTAGATTCAATAAACTGCAGGTTATTCAGTATTTTCCTTTATTAACAATAAACCACCATGAAGGCAAAGAAATCTCAAAAACACATGGATTCAATTAAAAATACGAAAACGAAATCGCGAAAAGGCGTTTTTGGGTCTGGTAAAAAGTCTCGAAAACAGATACGAAAAGAGATGCGTCAACAAAAGAAGATCCGTAAACAGGAGTATTATACAAATCGCAACAAAGGAGGTAAATTTGTTTTAAATCCAGATAAATTAAATTCTGAAGAAATAAAACCTCATAAGCCTCAAGTTAACAATGCACATAAAGAAAAAAATCCAGAGAAAGTGAAGAAACAAGTTAAGGTAATTCAAATAATTTGTAAAGTTGTTATCAATAAATTAGTTATTTTCTTATTGTTAGACCTTGAGTTCAAAAGAACAACAGCAACAAACTTTGGAAAAAGAAAAACGAGAACATGAAAAATTAAAAAAGGAAATGGCCAAACAAAGAAAAGAGCAGTTCCAAAAAGCCAATGAAGAAGAAGATAAAAATATAAAGAGACTTGAAAAGCAATTGCGTTTAAATAAGAGAAAATCGAAAAGTACACCTAAATCATTTACAGAAGATGGCTTAGATTGTATCCTTTTTTATTTAAGTACTTACCACCCTCTGTTGCCATAACAGTAAGTACTTTTTAATGCTTGATTTTAACACATTGGTAAATAGTGTACATAGTTACCGTTCTAGAACAGCATATGATATATTCATTACGAGACTTAGTTACAAATGTACATCGGATGTGGACTGAACATATGTATATAATTTTACACTAAATGCATATAAACATTTTTCAAACAGTTGTGATTTATGAATGCCTGTAAATTTTATATGTGTTTTGACTCTAGTTTAAGTTATGTGTAAGTGACAGTAGTAAAAGGTTTGCCTTTCTTTTTGTCAATTTTGTAAGACGTGAGTTTAGATATCAAAGAGATTTAGAATCAACTCTAGATGAAATTTCTGGTATACAAGAAATGAAAAGACCCAGGAAGGCCAAAGTTTATTAAAAAAAAACAAGATCCCTTTGAGAAAAATGCGAGAGATGAATTCAGACAAAGTTACTGATGATTATTAGTGGTAAATTTGCTTTTGCTTTTTCTTCTGAAACACACTCCTCTCTCTTTTTTTTATTTCCATCGCAATCAATTTCAGAATAATCGTTTTCAAATACAGTACCTGGCCATATTATTAGGGACATCTAATAATTTTGATGTTAAAAGTTTTTTATTGGTTATCCCATGAATAAAGAATTTTGGGAAATGTTTCACGCATGTTTTATTAACCTTTATTGTATTAACAAACAATAAAATAATTCTAAATAATAAACTGGTATAAATGGCGAATTTTCTGAACATGCCAATAGCTGAAGGGGTTAATATCTTAGAGCAAACTGTTAGAGCCAAGCTCAAATATTTAAATATGAATTTTTTCGTGCCAACTATACTGCACCCCGCAGCGAGCTATCCACGCAAAGCAAATAACAAGCAAGTTGTTTGTAAGCCTCAAGAAGGGTTGGACATGTTTTCATGTTTAACACTTAAAGTTTAAATATAATCAATAAAAGTGTTAATAAGCAACTCGAAGGTGTTTTAATCAATCAACTCATCAGATACTGACCAAAATAATAAGAAGATATTTTACTATTTCTGTAGAAAAGAGTTTCTTGAAAACGTTTCTGTGATCATTTTCTATAGAAATAGTAAAATACCTTTTATATTATTTTCTTCAGTACCCTCTAAAACATTACATCCTTTAGTTATCGGCATGTTCAGCAAATTTGACGTTTATACCAGTTTATTACGTAGAATTATTTTATTGAATTGTTTGTTAATACAACAAGCATTAATAATCACACGTAAAACATTTCCCAAAATTTTTTATTCCTGGTATTAACAATACATAACTTTTAACATTAAAATTATTCGATGTCCCTAATAATATGGCCAGATACTGTAATGTGAATTATCTAGGAACTACGAATCCATCCATGTGTTATCCACATGTGGATATCTGCCCATAGATTTGAGATTTAACATCATTTATGCACATGTCTATAATTAAGGCTGTATGTTAGGGTGGCCATGATTTTGCAAAAGTTAAAATTTTGTAGGTCACCCCCACTAAATCTCTTTAAAATGCCAAAAAAATGTAGTGTGCAAAATTCCAGCCGATTTGGTCAATATTAACCCGTGCCACCAAGAGGTTAAAGTTTATATATGGGTATGGAGCACTTGTAGAGACTTTGTGTCATAACTTTTTTATCTTTCTATGTTTTAATGTGAAATATTGTGTACTTATGTGGTTGAAGTTGCTTAACACGAATCTGATACCAAAAAAACTTTGGTAGTTCCTCGAAAATGCTCATTTTAGTGAAATTGACCGCTTTTTTGACAGCTGTCAACTGTGAATTGTGTTTCTGACAGTTTGAATTTAATCATATTCGTGTTCAGCAGTTTCAACAACATAAGTATGTAAATTTTCGAGTTAAGACAGAAAGATAAAAAGTTATGCTAGAAATGCTAGAAAGTCTCTAGAAATGCACCAAATCCATATTAAATCCCAATTTAAACTTTTACCTCTTGGTGGCACGGGTTAGTTAATATTGACCAAATGGGCTGAAATTTTGCACAGCTCATTTTTTTGACATTTTAAAGAGATCTAGTGGGTGGGACCTACAAAATTTTAACTTTTGCAAAATTACGGCCACCCTACTGTACGTATTTATTTACTACTCTAGAATGCTCAGTTTATAGTACATAATGACATAGTGAAATAACAAAAAAATCATAGCAACAGGTTTTAGGACCGATCTTTTGATATCTTCTTAAATTTACCTGGAATTGTATGGTTACAATTGTATCTATGACAGATGAAATTACACGGAGATGAAAAGATTGGTCCTTAGAGGATTTAAAAAAACTACTTCCAATCCAGTCCAATTGTTGAATAAAACATAAAACAGAGTATCTTCAAATCCAATGTTTATTGAAAGACTACAGAATGCTATAGGACATAACTTGACAGTTATTACATGCATAATTAATAACAAAAACTAAAAAGCCAAGGTAACATGAACATGGCCAACCGAGCCGACAGTTTAAATATTTCTTTCAACACTCCCATTTATTTAATACCGTCGAGAATGTTCATTTTCTTCCTCAAATAACAAAATTGTACTTTAGGTAACGATTTGGTAAATAAATCAGCTAATTGTTCCTTTGACTGAATATAATGTAAATTAATTTCACCCTGTTCATGTACATCGCACGTAAAATGAAATTTATCATGTATGATATTTGGGATTATTTACTAATTTGATCGCTGATTGATTATCAGCATACATTGGCCCACAGTCGATTTGAACACCAAGCTCGCATAACATTCTCCTTAACCATATTGCGTCTTTCATACCATGCGCTAGTGCTACATATTCATATATTCAGCTTCTATTGTTGAGAGCGAAACTACTCTTTGGCATTGACTTGACTAAGTTACTGGACTGCCGTTAAAAAAATGCAAAACCACTCGTAGATTTATGTGTATCAAGGCATCCAGCATAAACAGCATCAGTAAACATACAGAATACGTTACTTAATATAGCCGTCTGATATTTTTATTTCTGTTAAAGCTGTAGATGGTATTTAGTCTTGAGACATGATTTATTGGTTACTATTTTTATTTTTGTTACTGTTGTGCATGGTGTATGGTCTTTACTCATGATGCATGGTATGATTTTTATCATTGTTGCATGCACTTGTTTTGTTAGTTACCATTGCCTTTTATAATTTTTTTATTTTTGATGCAGTTCTGCATGGCATTAGTGCTTTATACATGATAGATGGTTATACCTCATTTTGGGGTGGTTTTACCTCTCAAGAGGGGAGGTTGACCATATACGAAAGGTCTATTTCCAAATACAAAACATTTGCAGTTTTTAATAATTTTTTGCATGTATTTATTGTATTTTGATATAAGGGGTGGTATTACGTCAGAGGGGGAGGGTTCTTGGCGATATACCATAAGTCTATTTCCAAATACAAAACATTTGTGGTTTTCAACCATTTTTGCATGTATTTATTGTCACCATATATTAGGAGTGGTTTGATACCATTTTGGAAGTTGTTTTTGGCTCTAGCGCAAGATCTTGAGGGTATATTTGCTTTTCTGACGAAAAATACATTGTAATACCATAGTCACGTTCACCTTTGTTTTGTGGGGCTGTGTTATGTATATTATCTCTAGAAAAAATTCATTTTATTCAAAATTATTTTGTTTTTATACACTCATTAGGCCTACATCTTACAAAAAATAAGAAATTTAAAACATTACGCATTTTATCTCAAATGCGTTTAAAAATGTAGGTGGTTTTCTGAAGAAGCGGGTATATGTTGTAGTGTGCGTGGAAAAATAATGACGGCAAGTAATTATTTTCTGTTTGAACATTGAAAATCATCGACGATCATAAGAATCGTGATTTGACTCTTACCCCGTCAATATATGACGGTTAAAAGGCTAATTGATTAAAGGATTTCCTTTCATAAAAATAATAATTAATCTTTCGCTTATTATTATTTTCGTGTCAAAGTTAATAAAATACAATTAACAAATCGGTCTTGTAGAACTCGCATAGGAGATCTATGGAGGCATGCAAGGGTTTGTCCATACATCAGAACAATACGAATATTAAACACTCAATGATGGAAGGATGTGACTAGACTGTAAGGACTGCAGTCGATTTAAAACACAAGGCTGTTTTTTGTTCCAGTTCATTTGAGAGTTCTACTGGGCCGATTTACGTGATTTTTATTTTATATTGAAACTTTCGATGTGTGGATTAGTATTTTTATATTTTTTAATTTTTATATTTTTAAATCCAAAAATTAAAAAAAATTATTTCGAGACGCTCGAGAAAAGCCATCCACCTGCAGCGCCCTCTTATTAGTTCCCAGCGTGTAAACTTTTGGAATTACGCTTAATAGACAAACCATTTCCATCACTAGCATCTAGGGGTTGATGTTGCCGATATGAGCTGTAGCTGTTTCTAGCAGTTGTAATTTTATATTTCAGTGTTTGTAATACTTATAAAAATATAAAAATCTTAAAATAGTAAACAAAAATCAATTCAAAGTAGATAAAATAGTACTAAGATTACCACATTAATGATAAGAGAATAAGAATAATTATTTTCTGAAACTGTGAAGTTATAGAAAATTTAAAACAACAATATTTAATTTTTAGTTTAGTTCACTACGTAAATAACTATGAAAATTGCAATAAACGTATCTATAAAATATTATTTGCAACAAAATTCATTAAATTTATGTTATAAACATACTACTTATTTATTAATAATTCTTGTAACTAAACAATTTTGGTTTGAAATAACAGTTTCAACTTGCATAAAAACGTACAGTAATGAAATATTTGACTGTCGATTTCAAACAGAAATACTAATAAACGTGTTCAAGAAATTTGTTAAACAAGATCTCTAGATTTTATTCTCGTCATTTCTTTATTTAAACTCGGGCAGTATTTAAAAGTGCTACAATAAATTAATTACAAATACTAGAAATAGCTAGGGCTTGTCGGCGGTTGCAGCCCGTTCAGTGTAGAGTTCCATCAATGAGTGTTTAACATTTGAATTGTTCTGATGTATAGACAAACGTACTAGACCGCTTTGATATTATATTTTCTTTAGATTTTTATACCATAAATTTAAAATACTTTATACCTATTTAAAATACAAGGCTTATTTTTGTGACGCTTTGTTTGAGAGTTCTACTGGGCCGATCTACGCAATTCCAAGTTAAAGGTTTTATGATGTAGATTTGTCAGGTATTTTAGTTTTGCGAGTTTTTCATTATTTATTTGTAATCGATGCATTTCTATACGCTCGAGACCGATTGTTTACTTACAGCGAAATCAAGCGAATCTCTTGAAATTATTTTACTTGCATTAGAATCAGAATTTTCTTAATCAGACTTAGAGGAAGGAAACATGCCAGAAACAAAATGGAAGATAAAGCTGAAATTAGAAAAATATTATGCAGTCTTTTACGACACCCGATGGTACATTGGACGAATTTTGGATATTGATAAAGAAAAATTCTTGAAAGAAGATTTGGAAAACTTCATACAGCCGGAGGAAGACGACATTCAGAAAGTAGATTCGGAATTTATATTTTATGGTCCTGTAAATTTTACTGGAATTTACCCATTCCAAATCAGTCGTTCGAATGTGGTCTCAATTAACAGGTTATACAAAGACATGAAAAGAAATTGAAGGAGTTTCTATTTTAATTAAAACTTATCGGTTTTTTAAGTTCTTTTTAAATTTTATTTACTGCTGTGCATTGGGATTCTCACTTTTCAAATAAATTTTTGTTATTTATTTCAATGTCTTTTTTGTATTTCTTAGAGTGGATCTATCCGATGATATATTTTTTAAAGTTCTTCTTTTCACGTATTCAGTTACTTTAACAGCACTTAGAAATGTAATGTACATATATTATGATTGAATAAAAAACTATTTTTTACAGATCATTTTTTATTTGCGAGGAGTTTTGTTTACATTTTTCTTAGTAGAACTACGACATTTTGCAAAATTATCAATAAAACCAATAACAATAAAACACTTTTCGTTCAAATACACCCACTGCTAAGATCATGCATGGAATACGGAAATAAACACGGCAATAGGGAAATTAATGCAGCAATACAGAAATAAATACGGAAATAGAGACGGGAATACAGCAATACAGACGAAAATAAAGGAATAAAAACGGCAATACGGGAATAACAAGTGAGAATACGGGAATAAAGACAGTTATTGCCGTAAAGCGGCAATAGGTGTACATAATTCTTGGGAGTGAGAGACCCCTCGTATTTATGCTAATTTATTCTCTCGTAAAAGATATGCTTTTGTTTCTTTTCAGTATTTGCACTCTGTAGGTATATAAATATTAGTCATTATTTTTTTTTTTGTTGATGTGAGTCACATTCTTGTTTGTTTTGTAAGTTTAGATTTTATTTGTTTTTTTTTGGGAATTATGCATTTTGCTTGGAAAAGTGAAGAAAAACATTTTTGGTTTTTAAAGTAAATGTTATTATTTAATATATCTAATCCCCCTTAACTTCATACAACATTTACATCTCTAATACAACAATTTTAAACTGCCCAGAAAATACTTCGAAAATTCATCTGCTAAATGATTATCAGCTACCTAGTGGGACATAAATACTGTTACAACATTGAATGCGTCCATTCACAGTAGTAAAATTAAACGCACCCTAACTTGCATTCGATTTTTGACAGCTAACCCTTATATTGCTTGTCTGTGAAAAGAACTCCGATATGTGTTTGTTTTTCACATTAGAATAGTCTGATAAAGAGAATTGTATTGCTGTTGCAGTGCTACATAAGTGTAAAATGAAAAAGGAGACTTTTTAGAATATTTCGCCCACTCAGGATTAGCCGCATATTTGTGTATCGGTGCTTTGATACCAATTGTTTGAGGAGATCAGTGGCCCGGACGGTACTGCCACCGCAAGCCGTCAAAACCAGAACTTGCTCGGCAGAAACAGATAATTATGGCCCGTGTGAGTTTTTTTATCAACAAAACAAACTCTTGGAGCTTTGGGCATTCAAAAGCCGTACGGGACAATTGCTGACTGAAACTGTTAAAAAAAGTAAGGTCAAAAAATCAAAAACAAATGATACACCACAAAAGATACTCCAACATTCACTGCACGATATACGTGCTGCTATGTGTGGCCGTTACGACTCAAGGGCTGCATTAGGGCCAAAGGAATGTATTTTGAATAAGATCATTATTTAACAGTATTCATGTTTGTACTAGGTAAATTTGCATGTCATTTTCCATCTGAAATCTTCTTCCCCATCAGTCTTGCTTTATAGATTTTTAAATAGGAAGAAGTAGCTTGAGGCTAGGTCAGGATTACATGGCGGGTGGTTGATGTCTTCAAACCCAGCCTCTCTCACTGCATGCTTGACAACTTGTCATGTTCCTCATAACAAGGAGAGTGTCATACAGGAGCCAATTACTTCGTCTGAGTTTTCTACTTTGCTTTAATCTTATTTCTTCCCACACTTTCATTATTAGCTATGTATAGTATTCGCCGTTCATAGTGTTTTCCTTCGGCAGGTAATCGATTAGTAATATTTCCTTTCGATCCATAAAGATGTTAGTTATAAGTTGACCAGCTAATTGTCGATCCTTAAACTTTCTCCTTTGTGTCCACTGCATCGATTTTTGTTTTGATTCTAGATTGTATTGGTAAATCCAGGTTTCATTACAGGTCACAATACGATGACAAATGGAATCTAAATCTTTGTCATATATCTCCAGAAATTCATGAGAAGTCTCAACTATGCATTGTTGGTCTAACCGGGTTAACATTTCCGGTACCCAGAAAGCACTGAATTTACTCATGTGTAAACGGTTAATTAGATTTTCCCTGATGTGTTCTTTACTTATCTTTAATTCCTCCTGTATCTGAGGAATACGAAATTCTTCGATCTTCCAATACCATTTTTTGTCATTTCTCAATGTTTTCTTCTTTTTGTCTTCAATGGATTCCCTTCCTTGCTGAAATAGCATAATTTATAAATTTATCACTGATCTATTTTCAATTTTCCATCTAACTTTTATCCGACATGTTGTCAGTTATGTGTTTACTACTAGGGAAACAAGTGCACCCAGGTGACTACAATTTTCTATGTACCTAGTCTTCCAAGGTATATGCGGATATGTAGTAGTAAAATCAGCACCGCACAGCTATTTCTTGTAGGGTAGGGGCATTTTCCATCAGGCAGTCCTCTTACTGTAAGATAACTGAGCATAAAAGAACTAAGGCACCATCTTGATGCTCCTTAAAGCAAATTTGAATGTAATTTCCTTAATTTTTATCAGATTTATTAGAAGTGTGTGATTCAGAAAATATGAAAGCTGCTGTTGCTGCTGAACAGCAATTAACTCAAGCTAATGATGATTTTGAAGAAGATTTTGCACTGATGACTGGAAAATCTATTAAGAAGAAAGAATCTGATCAAGAACATTCTGATGATAGCATGGAGGAGGATGATGATACAAACAGTAATGTTTCTGAAGAACAATATGATGATGATGACAACAGTATAGAAGGTGAGGAAGAAGAAGAAGATATGGATTTCAGTGATATAGAAAGCGATAGTAAAGTTCATACCAATAAGGATGCAGATGATGATTTTAACAGTGATTCTTCTTTAATGGATCACATTGAAGATAGTGATAATATGAAAAATGATAATAGTGTAGATGAAGACAAAAACGTTACCAATGAGGATGATAACGTATGGGAAGATATTTATGGAAGACTACGTGGAAAGGATGGAGAAGTTATTACTGTAAAGAAAATTTAAGATTTTGTTTAATAGAAAAACTTATTTTATATTATTACAGGATAATCAAAGTAAATATATTCCTCCAGCAATAAGAGCAAAAATGGAAGCAGAGTCTTCAACAGATAATAAAAAGAGAGCAGAAAAACTAAATAGACTGAAGAAACAATTAAAAGGTAAAACTGTTTCATGCACTTACATATTTTAAAAGTTAATAGAAGTTACTAAATACACTTATTTCTAGGTCTTCTAAACAGATTAGCAGAAAGCAATATGCACAACATAGCATCCCAAATAGAAGACTTATATATGAATAATAGCCGGAATGACATGAATGATACACTTACGACTTTAATATTTGATTCTGTCATCACTCCGGTTCTAACACCTGAAAGATTGCTTTTGGAACATGTATTACTTATTACAATTTTACATGCAAATGTTGGTACAGAAGTTGGTAAGAAATGAAACCATTATGATTAGGATTGTCACGAATGCTTTTTGTTTTTATTACTAGGTGCTCATTTCTTACAAAATTCAGTAAAAAAATTTGATCAATTATTCAATGCAGAATATGCTGTTGAAAACAAGATGCTAGATAATGTTGTTTGTGTAATCTCTCAACTATACAATTATAAGGTAAGTAAATTTCTTCAATTGTAACATTCCAATATAGTCCAGTGGATGGGAAGTTTCAATAAAATAAAACGTGTGGTAGTTTTTGGAACTTTGCAAAACTTACGATGCCCTAAATGAAATGTGAAGAAATACTAAAAAAGTTGCTCTGCAATTTATCTGCAAAATATCTCCCCATATATATTTTTTCTTAAACCAAATAGTTTTGACACAGAAACAGCATGAAGTTAAGCATTATTTTAAATATTCTCGCTTTTTTCTTACTTTCCTTATAAAGTTTGTTCTTCAAACGAATAGTTTTCGAGAAAATAAATTTTAAAGTTTTATTAAATTTCGAGTCCGGGCCTGTAACACTAACCTGTCTTAAGTTGTACAAATTTAATTTTAATATTAAAAAAATACACACCCTTTTAGATGTATCTGTCTTTTAAAAATTGTTGCTGTATGTCACATAAAAAAGCTAATATGTGGCTGTCTGCATGGTTTAAAAATAATGTGATTGGAAGTTATTACTGAGTAGATAAATACTTTTTAGAAATATGACCCGATCTAAAAACCTTAACTATGCATTTGTGTTACTATTAAAATAGATGTTGGAAAGAAACATTGCATTTATTTTTTACACCTAATGGTAATTTAATTAGTAATTACATATTGTTATGTTGGTTTTCCAATTCGTCTTTTACGGCAATTGGGTGTAATTAATTCTTACACGAGTGGTGTCATATTTCCAACGATTTGAAGGTAGATTAGAAATGTAAGAACACATTTAAGGAACTTTTATACAAATCCAGATGGGAATAATTTCTGAAAACTGGTAATTCAATAAACTGATCACGGTACATTTAAAAGGGATGGGGTACTTTCCCTTCTGCGAATTCTTAATACTTATTTTGTTTAATATTTAAAATATAACTAAAGTTCTTTTCAGTGCGGTAGACTTTCAGAAAAACCATATTGCAACCAATTTGGATTTGTCACTTACTGTTTATTGTTAAGAAAATAAAATAAAGATTTATGCATTTAGTGAAACCTGGAGTGTTTTTTTACATCTAACTAAGTATCTTCTGAATGAATTAATTATTACGTCACGTCATTAATTATTACGCTGTTTTAATCGATAGAAATGATTGTATTATACCATTACCATACCATTGTTATTTTTAAAATTAAGGATTTTGTACGTTTTTAGTAGCTTAATTGCAGCGATGAAAATGAATAATTTCGGGATAAGGACATGTCATGTTTTTAATATTTCGTTTTACAGTAATTTTAACTGTTAATTGATCTTATTAAGCTACCGATTTACTTATTATTTCTAACAATGTCCAAGATTAAATATAATTTAAATTCATTATCATTAATAAGAATAACGATTTGCAACCTAATATGGAAATGCAGTAGTTGTAATAGTAAAAAAAAACCCTATTTATTTAGGTGCTGTCATTGTATACTCTACTTGCTGACAGATTTATGTATTTATTACTAGCTATAAACAGTTTAAATAGTATACATCTTTTTGTTTGAAATAAATTAAATGAATGATCAGCATAGAAATAATACCTCCTCCAGACACCAGGGCCGTCTTCAGTTTGCTTAATTTTCCGGGTGCCTAATAATTTTTAGTGAAAATTTATTTTTAGATAGTACAGAATTTTATGCATTTTTGCGTTCTTCCTTTATTCATATGTTACCCATTAAGCCAAAAACCATTATTTAAAAAACACCCTGTATACCACGTGACAATGCTCATATGTGTTTCACTTCGAATAATTTCTTTATTTTTTAACTAATTACTATCAAATTTGGAATAGTGAATATATACAGAAATGTTCTATAATACAACTTTTAGCTTTAGAGTTCCAGTTTAACCGGAAATGACATCAACTTTAGAATCTTAAATGGAACAGTCTGTATACTTATACATATTTAGAATCTACATTAAATTGTGATTATGATGGTGCCCTATTTTTCATTGGTTTCCAAGATTTTTGTTGGCTGGTTAAGTTGGCTGCAGTGCATATTAAATATTTCTTAGATGAGCTCATTTATTTAGTGTAGATTGAATTAGTAAAGATTGAATAAAAATTGCATAAGCATCTCTTTATAACCTATTAAATGTGATAATTTCATATTTTTTAACATAACCTTTAAATTTCCCATGTGACACCAATTTTTTATTGCATGAATCAATAGATAATTTAATTTTAAATAAAGAAGCTCATGCAAAAAAATATATTTAATGTGCACCGCAGCCAATTTAACCTAAAAAAAAAAAAGGAATAAAAACAAAAATCTTAAAAACGAATGTAAAATGGGGCAGCATCGTAGTCACAATTTAATGCAAATTTCAAATATATATAGATATACAAGGTGTTTCATTTACAATTTTTTTTAAATGTATTTTTATAAATTTTTTGAGGTGCTTTTGAGGTTATGTCGAAATCCTTAGGCGATGGATCAATTCTGACCCCAGATTCGTTTTCAGCACACCAAAAAACATTTATGGTATGGTACCTTACCTTTCAATTACAAAACTATTTTTGTGGGCCTATGTTATCTTTGTTATAGACGGAGAGCCAGCGACAAAAATACTTACGTCATTTCATTAAGAAAACTTTTGATGCCATTGTACTGCCTTAACATAGGTAAACTTTAATTGGAAGTTCTGCCACATATCAGTGGTGGAGAGAGTAGCGGGAGAGAGTGAAAGGGTTAAAAAATATTAATACAAAAAACGTGATATAAGTAAAGCTGATTTTTGGTGTGATGACGGTAAATAATATTTTATGTAATATATTACAATGGCAGACAGTTTGGTTAGTGGGGGGGATGGTGACAGACAGCGAGGAAGGTCGAGAAATATGTGGCCTATTACGTCATATCAGTTTGTACTTACTAGTAAACATTCCAATGAGAGACACTCAAAATGATTCATATTATATATCATTTGAAAGGTAAGAAATTGGTGGAAAAGGTGGAAATTGAAATTATAAGTACTTTCCAACGGTATATGACTCATCGGCAGACATTGACTATGAAAAGGTCAAAGGCCAAAAGTATAGTAAAATTTGATCAAAATTAAGCAAATAACGAAAAAAATTAATAGGAAACTAAAAATTGGCATAGATGTTGGTGAATACATACTCTTTAATATTTGTGTCTCTCATTGGATATGTTTACTAGTAAGTACAAACCGATATGCCGTAATAGGCCACATATTTTCTCGACCTACCTCGCTGTGTGTCCCCATCACCCACTAACCAAACTGTCTGCCATTGTAATATATTACATAAAATATTATTTACCGTCATCACACCAAAAATCAGCTTTACTTATATCAAGTTTTTGTATTAATATTTTTTTAACCCTTTCACTCTCTCCCGCTACTCACTCCACCACTGATGTGTGGGAGAACTTCCAATTAAAGTTTACCTATGTTAAGACAGTACAATGGCATCAACAATTTTCTTAATGAAATGACGTAATTATTTTTGTCGCTGGCTCTTAGACTATTAGCATGAACACTGCTCCACAACACATACACAAAGCTTTTATGCGTGAAGTATCATTGGAGTCAAATGAGTTGAAGTTGGCTGACTGACACACCTCTTGATGTGTTACTGTTAAATTCAGCAATTGAAGGGTCGGCCGTAACAACGTTGTAAGTAACAAAAGCATTGAACGGCAGAAATCGAAAAAAACAATGAGAAATCACTTAGGTGAAAATAATACCTACATAGTTGTACAACGTATTAAAAGGACAATATTTCTACAAAATGATAATTAAAAAAAAGTTGTAGCACGAAATTTACAGCTGTAGGAAACATTATTGTGGAAAAGCATGTAACAACGTTGTATGTTTATGTTACTTACAACGTTGTTACAAGTTGTCTCTAATAAATGTACTTGAACAAAACATAGATAGGCTTTTAGAAGTAAGACTTTATTGGCAGAACACAATCCAAGTATACACTAACAAAACGTACCAGTTAACTTAAGGCATGACTTCTATTAAGACATCGTTACAAAGATTTTGACAAGTACCAACAGCCTTTGTAGTGTAATGTCTAGCGTGCCGGACTTTCACCCAGGCAGCCCCGGGTCGACTCTCGGCGCCGGCAGATCTGGTTAAGGTTTTCTGCAGTTTTCCTTAGCCGTAACACAAATGTGGGATTTGCGCTGTTCCATCTGTAAGTCGGCTGCAGCCGCACATAGGGCCTACGTAATAATAATAATCGCCCCCTCCCTCCCGCACAAGCTTATAGCTTCTAGGGCCCGGTATCCAGGATATGGGTTGTAGCAATTATTATTGATATTATTATTATTACCACGGAAAAGTTTCGCTATACTTTCGTAACGATAGCGAACTTTTCCGTGCTACATTGCAGAAAATTCTCCTGACGATCTCTTAATAGAAACCTGGGCTTTATAATAAAATAAATTGTTTTTACAGAACAAAAGCGAAAAACCCACCGGTCATCCACAACCACGTCGCCGAGAACATCGGGGACGTGGTCCGCATAATGACGGAATGTTTAGATTTGTTATAATTTATTCAGGGGCGGATTTAAGCTAAATAAGCTACAGCTTGAGGCTTCGGGTTTGAGAGGGCCTCCAAAATTACTAAACAACATTACAGATTTGCTAAATTACAATGGAAAAAATGGTTAGGTATATTATGTTTATGTAATGCGCAAAACGTGTTATTACAATTTTTAACGTTTTTAATAATATAATATTAATATTTTACTCTTTTCTCTAGTTATTTTTTATTAAAAACTGATAAATTTGGAATAAAAATATGAAATCTTTAGTCGAATATGTAAATTTTTTAAAAAATTTGTAAATTTAAAAATTGCTTCTCGTAATTAAAATGTTTTTATTGATAATATATATGGCGGTGGGCCTCGAAAATGGTAAATCCGCCGCTGAATTTATTGCCTAAACAAGTTGGGCTTCAAGATGTTTTGTTTAATAAAAATATACGTATTGTATTTCTTTAAAACGTGTATATTGAAATGACACTCTATTGACTTAATAATACATTGTAAAATTGTAGGTAATGTATTTCTTTAAAACGTGTTTATCAAAATGAAAGAAATCATTGTTGAGATCATAATAATAATAAATACTTTTAATTTAAAGAAAGGTATTTTAGTAGATATTATTTTTATTATGATCTCAACAATGATTTCTTTCATTTTGATAAACACGTTTTAAAGAAATACAATACCTACAATTTTATTATACACAATTCTAAAGGCCAAGTTGTTTATGCAATAAATTGCATCAAATCTAAACATTGCGTCGTAAACGTCGCGTTAGTGACGATAGTGTATGTTATATTAAACTTTTAAAATAAAGATTAACATTATGATTAGTTAGCTGTTAACATGTCATAAAATTTTATATATTTGAGTGGAATATAATTACACATATCCTTAAGGTTTTTTAATTTTTCATCTTAATTGGAAGTGTGTTATAATAAATTAAAGGCAAATCCTCGTAAGATAAATTCTGCGTGGCAAAAGTCATTGTTTCTTTTTTGTTGTTATTGCACAAAGAAAATGTTTTCCAAGGTTGGAGAAGGTTATGAGAACTTCTTATTCTTACAGTAGTTGGACTATCTGCAGTAAGTTTACATTTAGGGTCTTTCCGTATACCTCATTCCAAAGATGTAAAATCCTTAAAGAAAGTTTGATGTATCCATACAACTTTAAAAGGATTTGTAATTTTGGCTTTAGCAATAACATCAGTCCATTGAAATAGTTCATAAACAACAGATAGTTTTTTTTGTCTTTCGATATGGGAAAAGTCTCTATCACAGGAAAGAAAACTATGGCTTGTAGTTAGAAATTTCTGATGATGATGAGGAAACGGAACATGGTAATCATTTTCTAGTTGTTATCTTGACCAACACACCGATCTGACCAAACTAATTTCCTTTCTTCCCCTAGTTGGAAGGGCTTACATTTTTGCCAAATATAAAACAAAAGTATGGATGCTATTTTAGTGCATCCCCTATGAGCCAGGACTTCATGCCAAAGCATCATTGTAGCATTGGCTTCTGTAGCGTTGTGTATTGCATTATAAGTGTATTGCATAATAATAGTTATAAGTAGAAAGCTGTCGCTGATAAAATACAGATGTATGAGTAAGTGTTGGACAGTATAAAACTTGCTGTAAGTCTGTAAATAATACTACCATGTTAGGTTATTTCTTGCCACTTCTGTGTCAGTTTTTAAAGTTTTGTAACCTGCTTCTGCTCTTGTATGATGTATTTGACTCTCTCTCATAATCGATTGTTTTTCATCGTCACTATCAGTACTATATAGCTTAACATAAAGCTTATCACAATATCCGCAAGTATCTGAACGTGGAACTCCCAATCTCAAATTAAATTTGCTTTTAAAAACGTCAGTGTATGTTCTCGATGATACTTTTGAGTTAGGGAATTTTTCCAAAAAAAGTCTATGCATTTTCAGTAAATCGGGCGAAAGACATTTTTTGGATGATTCATTCCTGCTATAATGGATTTTCTGTAAAGGAAACGAAGGAATATGTTGACAAATCCTGTGTATATCTGTTTGTTGTATTTTTCTTGGACAGTTGTCATGCTTTCCGCGATAATCTTTTATATCTTTGCCCTCCTTTATCTTATTCACAAGGTATTGAATTCTTCTAGGTGTCACTCCGAATATCGTGCATAAAGTTTTCTGACAAACCTTAACGTTTTCCAGAGAATATTTTACTGAGCACTGTCTTCTCGAAATATTTCCTTCAACTTTCCTTCTCTCAGGTTCATGTATCGCCATTAGTGTAGATAAATAGCGAGTTCGTTCATTATAATCTAGACCTCAAAATATTCTAAAAAGTCGCATATGTTTTCTAGCAAGTTGCTGAGAATTGCATCCTCGCCGACATTGACATGCACGCTCCTAACAATGTTCAAACAAATAAATAAAATGTATTCGTACTTACAACGTTGTTCTACGCACCTTATTTGGTGGTCGAATAGAAGCCACGTCTACATTTCTTGCTGATACATACTTCTCTTCAGCATCGAAATCTGAATTGTTTTCTAACTGTTTGCTTCCAAGTACTTATACGCAATTGCCTTTTTTTGCCTCTATTCAAGTGGGAAATGCACGCAAATGTGAGTTGCAACGCCATTTTACCAAATTGAAAATTGACGTACAACATTGTTACATAGCACACTCGAAATTCGCACTTTAAAAGTTAGCATTACGGGAATCTGTTCTTCTTCTTCTTTTATCCTAGTACCCTTCAGGGTGTCGGATATGAGGTCCAGTCCCTCCACTCCTTTCGATTCTTTGCCATTCTTTTCAAATCTGCCAATGTTTTGCCCCTCTTGATGCCAATTTCTTCAATTCTTTGTGTCCAACGCTTCCTGGGTCTTCCTCTTTTGTCCTCCTGTTGTCTCTGTGATCTTTTTTAGTAGTGATTGTTCATCTTTTCTTATTATATGTCCATACCATATCTTAGTTGCTTTCTTTCTATAAAATCCATTGTTCCTTCTTGTCTTAGGATATGTCTAATTCTTTCGTTCGTCTCTATCCCGTTTGGTCTTCACCTCGATTCTTCTTAGGAACTGCATTTTTACTGCATTTATCTTGCTTTCATGTTTTTTATTTATGGTCCATGCCTCACTACTGTATGTTAATGTTGGTCTCGCTATTGTGTTGTAAACTTTCAATTTCACTTGCTTATCTATCTGTTGTTTTTGTAATATTGGTTTGTTTATTGCATAGTATATGCTCCTTGCTTTTTTTATTCTACGTGCTATGTCGACTTCTATTCTTCCGTCATCTGTTATTACTGAGCCAAGATATTCTACTGTTGTGACTGTTTCTATTATATTCCCATTTATTTCTATTTTTCTTACTTTCTTCTTTTTGTTGTTATTTATAATCATCATTTTTGTTTTGTTAGTGTTTACTTCCATTCCCATGCTTTCTATTTCTTCATTCCATACTTCAACCAGTCCCTTCATTCACCACCACTCACCTAGTTTAAGTGTACCAATTACCTCTTCCACGTCTTTCATTTCGATATCTATTGAGTTTTCTTGTTGTTCTTCATCTGTACCTTCATATTCATATGCGCTACCTGTTGGTTTCGGTTTTCTTCAAATTTTTCTTCATAGTGTTCCTTCCACACTTGTAGAATTTCTGTTATTTCCTTTTTTTAATTCATTGTTCTTGTTTCTTTTTCCTCTTACTTCTCTACCCTTGTCTCCTCTTATCTTTTTTACTATTCCCCAAAAATGTTTGTTGTTCTTAATATAAAGTTCATCTAATTCTCGTCCGAAATCTTCCCAGCACTGAGTCTTTGCTTTCTTATGTCTATTTTGGCTTTATTTCTTTTTCTTATATATTCTTGTTTGTCTTCATGGTTTTTGGTGTTTATATATTTTTTCCGTGCTTTTTTCTTCTCTCTACCTGCTCTCTTAACCTCTTCATTCCACCATCTGGTCCTTTTCCTATCTTGTTTAAATTTCTTTATTCCGCAGATCTGCCTGGCATTTTTTATCAGTATTTCTTTAAATATTTTCCATATTTCTTCTACTGTCCCTTCCTTTCTTTTCCAATTTGGTTCAAATCAGAAAAAAAAATAGAAAAGATATAAGGGTGGTGCCGCCTAATTTGCAAGTTTACATTGTAAAATTGTCAACATTTATTTAAAATTTGAACTATGAACAAAACAGATACCTATAGTTCAAATGCACTTTTATAAAGCGTAGTATAAACTGAGATTAGTTTTAGTCTTTCCTAGTTGTTTACATACATTATTTTTTCAACAATACAATATTTTAGGTTTTCCATGCACAACTGATCTATGAAATATTAAACAAATTATCAAACCGTTTTACTGAAGCAGATATAGAATGCATTTTATTAATATTGAAAAGTGTAGGATTTAGTTTGCGGAAAGATGATCCGTTGGCATTGAAGAATCTCATCTTAAGTTTACAAAAGCAAGCAAATAATGCTGGTACGGAAATACGAGAAAAGTAGGTTTTTTTTATGCTTATTAACTAACACACTACAACAGTTTTTTTTAATAGCCCAAGAATTAAATTCATGTTGGATGTATTACTGGCAATAAAAAATAATAATATGTCCAAAATACCAAATTATGATGTATCTTATTCTGAACATTTGAAGAAATTGCTTAGAGGCTTCATACGGAAGGGTTGTTATGTTACTACGTTGAATATATCTTTGGAAGATTTACTTAAAGGTATAAAACGAATTAGTTAGAAATATTTAATAAAATAATGCTTATTCTAATTTCAGCTGATGAATATGGAAAATGGTGGGTAGTTGGTTCAGCTTGGACAGGGAAAATCACAGAATCTGTTGTTAAGGATAAATCTAATGCACAAGAAAGTTTTTCACAGAAATTGCTAGATTTAGCTCGTAAACAAAGAATGAATACCGACACCAGGAGAAATATATTTTGTATTATAATGTCAGCTGAAGTAAAGTTTAAAATTTTTTTAGTTTGTTTTTCAAGGTTTTATGTTCTTAATTTTAGGATTACTTGGATGCATTTGAAAAATTGTTGCATTTAGGTTTGAAAAATCAACAAGAAAGAGAAATAGTTCACGTTATTTTACATTGTTGTCTACAAGAAAAAGCATTCAATCCTTATTATGCAGTTTTGGCTCAAAAATTCTGTGAACATGATAGAAGATTTCAGGTGATTCATTAGAGAACATTAGTCATTTGTTATCAGTAATTGTATTTTTGTTTATGATTTTAGATGACAATAAAATATTCTGTATGGGATAAATTAAAGGCACTAACTGAATGCTCGGCAACTCAATTATCAAATCTAGCAAAACTTTTAACACATCTTTTCTTAGAAAAAGGTTTACCAATATCAACACTTAAGGTAAATAAATATTTCTTTCTTTCCATCTAGTAAACAAGATTTTAAGATGATTTTTATTTTAGATTGTTCAATTTGGTGAATTGGATAAGATAACATTGCGATTCATGCGTCAAATATTAATAGGAATTCTACTCTGTGACGATGTTGAAGCATGCCAAAATGTATTTTCAAATGTTGCACAATCGGATAAACTGAAAATGTTCAAAGAAAGTTTAAGATTATTCATTCAACATTTCTTATTAAAAAACATAAAATCTGGTGTTGTTCCTGAAGAGCAAAAACAATTATTTGAAGAAAGAGCTAAAATTGTTGATAAAATATTAAACATTCATGACAAAAAATTAAAGTTTTAAATAATCAAGTTGAGTCATCTTTACACTAGAATATTCCATTTTTTGTTTCTATTTTTGATATTAATCTCTGATCAGACATAAAAGTATTGAACTACGTGTCTAATGATAAAATTGATAAGAGATTGTTATAAATTCAGGTATTCAGGTGCGAACAGTAGTAATAGTCCTCAATCAGCTAACCTCAAGCCATCAAAATGAAAACTACAATAATTTGTACCATTGCTTTGTTTGCAATTGTGGCCCTATCATTTGTTGAAGGGGCTCCAGAAGAACCAGTGTGTGCTTGTCCAAGAATATACAGGCCAGTCTGTGCATCTAATGGTCGCACTTATGGTAATGATTGTGAATTCAAATGTGCTGCTAACGCACTCCGTTCTCAACATCTACGAGTTGTAAAGTATGGTCGTTGTGAAGATGATGGTGCATCAAACTTGAAGTTTGCCTAGAGATTTGTTTCTCTATTGTACATATAACAGAATTGTAAAAATGTTGAATGATTATTTTGTTACTTGTTATAAATAAAATTTTTATTTTAATGTAAATGCATTTTTAATTTCTTATAAACTCCTTTTACTCCTAGAAACTTTATATAGTAGTTTTATTATTCTTGAAAATTGTTTTATACTGTGATTTTAACAGAACTTTAAAACAAACGATTAAAAATAATAATTTGTTGATTATATAATGAAATAATTTAATAATCTAATAAGATTAGAAACGGTTACTAAAAAAGGAACAATACAATGATTCCATTTTTCACATTTATTGCGTTTTTTAGTTTAGATTGTACATGAAATATTTGTACTAAATGTTTAATAACGGAAGTACATAAGTGACAGACAAACAAGTTATTGTTAAAAATGTTGATAAAAGTACTGATAAAACAAGATAACAAATTAGTAAATTGAATCGCTGACCATAATCAATAGAGGTGACTTTAGATAATGGCTTGATATCATTTTTACTATGTGAAACTTACTTATACCTAACTATTGAATTAAAAAATAAAAATAGACTAAATCATGTTGATATTGCTTTTTTTCTGTTCAAAAATATTTTATAAGTTACTTTCATTTGACAATAATAATACCACAAGGACTATGTGACTTGAGAAAGGAAAAGCAATTACATAAATCAATCTTGCAAAAATCTAATCATTTTAACTGATTTTCTAATCATTTAACTTACAAGTAAATACTTATTACTTTATAATACTTTTTAACTTTTAAGTAAGTATATGTGGCAATGCTAATAAATAAAATGTGGAAGATATACAATTTCTAAAATTATATTATGTGTAAATACAATTTTGAGGAAAGAAATCCATAGATTGATTAAATTACATTAACGGTTGTTAAGTGCACTTATGGATTTCCTAATAATTTTTAGAAACCTTAGAAAACTTAGAAAGAAGAAATTTTGTTAATAATTAACATTCGAATTACAGTTCTGGCTAATTTTATTTTCAAATCAAAAATTGTTCGTTATTTAATAATGTTAAATAATCCCAAAATGTTTCCATATAAAATCACATTGTAACAAAAGCTGAGAGTACAGTCTCATTACAATACTTTTTTAGCCATTGCAGTAATATATAGTAAAGGTTATTACGAAAAAAAACGACCGTTACATTTCATAATTTCCTGCTTAATTTGTATCTTTCTATTTCTTGTCGATCGCCTCTTTTTGAGGCATATATTTATTGGGTCTGGCTTAAACAGATAAATACAAGTAGAACTGAATTTCAATTTAGAGTAGTCATGTGCAGTGGCGGGCGGCGCCACGGGGGAGCAGTATGCCCCTCCCGGCCTTTGCAAAATGTCGTTCTTAGCGCCCCCTTCGATTTTAGATATCTTACAAATACATATAGTGTTACAACGATGTACATAACAAATTTTTCTACCCACAAGCACGGAAAACCAATAAACGTGGCAACATTCGCTTTCAATTCTTCGGTCAGTTGTGAATCCCATACCGCTCGCTGTCTCTCTCTCTCTACCTCTATAATGCATACTGTGATTATTATCTAAAAGATTGTACCCCGGCCTGGCAGTCTGGTTTGACGAGTAAACAGTACAAATACTAGTGATGTAATTTCTGAATACCAGTCTTTTTGTTTATTATTTAGAGAACTTAAAAATAATCAAATTAGTGTAACAACTGAAGAAATATTACCATATATCATTTCAAATGATCCTGAAAATGCATTTCTGAATGAAGCCAAATTGTACCGAATATTTATCACCATAGGCACAAATAGTGCAACTGCTGAACGCACTTTTAGTAGATTAAAAAATATAAAAATCTGTGTTAGATCCACAATAGGTAAACAAATGTTAAACGATTTGACAATATTAAACATAGAATCAGATTATTCAAAAAACATAGATTTTGCTGTCGTACTGGACGAGTTTAAAAACATTAAAGCAAGGCGTTTACTACTGTAAATAATAACTATTTTGAAGTCTGGTTTAATGAATACCAGGACACCTTATTAGTAGAAATAGTATCTAGCATATGTATTCTATTTTATTATTGTAATATTTCTTGTATTATAGTTTTTTTAATTGTGGCATTACTTTGTTTTTTAATGATAAATACAGTATTACTTTAAATCCTATGCCTTTTTTACCGAATACTCTGCGCCTAGCGATGGTGTGCCCCCCCCGCCCTTAATTTCTAGAACCGCCACTGGTCATGTGTAAAGATAAACAAGGTGAAACCTGGTATTAAAAAGGTAATAATAAAAATAAATAATAAAATAAAAACAATCAGAGGAAGCAAATAACAACACACCCGATACTACAATAGAATACATTACATCAGTAAACGCATTGAAAAATAACAAAAGTCCAAGATCAGATAAGATCTGACCAGAGCTTCTAAACTAAGGTTATGAAAAGGTTCTGGAACTTATCTTGCATATATGGACACCTGTAAAATACCCAAAAGGTGAAGGAAGCAGTAGTCAGCCAAATCTAAAAAAAGACTAGAATAGACCTACATACTATATTTTACATAATTATAAAATACTGGCAGTACTAATTAGGGAGCGTTCAAGTATTACGTAAGCATCATTTTGTCAATTTTAAACCCCACCCCCCTTTATAAGGAAAAATAAGAAAATCGCACAGCCCCCCCTCCCCCAAAGATAAGACGTAAGGAGTTTTTTTGTGTTTTTTATTAGATATCACAATTAAAACAAAAATCATAGAAATTAAATTTCTAAGTTTAATGAACTACTTATTTATTTTTTAAATTGAATAAATAAAACTTGTAAAAAGATATTTTATTCAAGCTCTAAAAGAACAAAGCAACCAAAAGAAAATCTTATAATTGCTATTTACATGATTATCAATGATCACCACAATAATCATTACATGCATATAGTGTTGTAAATGAAAGAACGTTCTGAAAATGCTGATGAGAACGTTCGCACATGATAAAAACGTATCAAAAGAACGTGCTCTTGGCGAGCATAATCAAGCACGTTCGCGAACGTTCTCAAAATAATTCTCGAGAACTTTCAGAATAATACAGCACAAACGTCACAAACGAGCATAAATAAAAACCTTAAAAATCGAGAATAGAACCGAAACTAAACAATCTTAAACGGCGTCCCCACTTAAAATGTACACGTATTTCTCGCAGCTGCTGTCGGTGTCGGGTGTTCAAAAGATAAACAGTTTTATAAGAATAGTTTGCATAATTTATGCCTTTCCATCATTGACAAGAAATTTGGGTTACCGCCTGGAAGCACCTGTTTTGTTTTTTGTTCTAGTTATATACGAACTTTTTATTTAAATTTGTTATAGTATTTTGTTTATATAAACAGTGACGAATGTCCGTAAAGTTTTTAATATGTATTACTTGTGCATGCGGTGGTTGTGTACTGGATACCGGGCGTGGACACTACGTCGACTGGCGATTTGGACTCTGTGTCGACCGTGGACTCTAAGCCGACCGAGAGCAATGGATACCTTACGCGGTCAGCGTATTATCCACGGTCGGCAAAGTGTTCAGTAGCAAAATTTTTTTAAGGGTCGGCGAAGTGTCCGCGATCAGCGTTGTGTCCGGTAGCTGTAAAGATGCATACTTGAGCTTCTAATCTAAATATAATCGGACGTATTCACATGTCATGATTAAAGGTGTCTCAAACTAAAGCTCTAATTAAAATTAACAAAAAAAGATAGCTTTATCTTATTCTAATAGGTGGAAAAAGATAAGAATTGGTCACCATGGCAACTAAACACATTATTAATTTAATGTGAGATTTAAATATGGCCCAACGAGTTTAATATTTTCCAATTTTCTATTATTGCATTACTTTTTAACACATTACCTTACAACAGTCAAATTAACTACAACTACTCATTATAAATGAGAAGAGGAAAATTGGAGAACATTCGAGCATTTTCAGTAATTTCAAGAACTTTTGAAATTATCTTTATTTTGGGTATATCTTTGCAAGTTAAAGGTATATCTCCAGTCCTGCTCACTTTTGAGGATTTATTCTCGTTTTTCCTCGTTTATGCTCCGGGAATATTCTCCAAAAATAAATGCTCGAGCATTTTCCAACACTACATGCATAACTTCCATCAGGAAGGCATTGAATCATAGGGATTGACATAGCAATAATAATAAACAACAGTAATTAAATAAATATAGCGTATTAGGGGGTTAGTTTACTATTAGCTACATTAATAGCGAGATCATTACAGTACTATAGTGCACCGGCACAGAGTATTACCGGAACGCATATTTTGCTTATAAACAATTATAAACAAACTTAGTATTAAAAGTAGAAAAAGTAATTTTATTTATTTCAAACTCAGATTTCAAGTATTTGAATATTATTTTAAAAATTTAATAATTTTGTAATTTCTATCTTATGTAAGATTTTTTGTCTCCCCCCCCACTCCCTTTGTCAGCAAAAATAGCCTACTTACGTAATACTTGAACGCTCCCTTAGGCTGAATTTAGAATTCAAAGATACTACCATTTTTAACTTAGCATTGAAGACAATCATAAGAAAAAGTGGAATTCAGGCAAACAAAAACATACTAAAAGTTTCCAGCAAGTAGATAGATTTTAAAGATTAAACTGCTTCTATGTACATATGCACTACATATTATACATGAATGTAGCTGAAGTGAGAGACTTGTTATAAACCACATAGAGCTGGACTTACATCTCCACTGCCTGCTATGTATAGTGAAGCAGTTCCAGACCCCATAGATAGAAGTAAGAAAATTCAAAACAACAAAATATATGGTTTATAACTGAAATAATACATCTAATACCACGTTAATAGTCTCGAACACAAGATATGTTTTGAAAAAGTGTGGAATTTTACTTTTCTAGGCAGTAGGGAAGGTAATGTGGAAACAGAAACAGTAACAGTATGTTCCAGAAATAATGCAATGATTAACTTAGTCCTAACTAATAAATTGCAATCGTGTTCTATTTAGAATTCATGTGAAAAAACAATAAGATGGGTGATAATCTATAGAAGCGAAGTGTGGATACTGACTGACAAATCCAGAATAAAATAACAAGCTGAGAGAGATAAATAGTAATAAAAATATATACAGGAGTGAAAATGCAAGAAACCTGGATAAGAAGAACAAATATTTATAACACTGGTCGGCAAAAAAAAAATTTTCTGCCCCTGACACCATTCCTGCTGATTCTTATGTAAAATGACCTCCTGAATCCGAATATGACCTCAGTTTTCCCCCAATCACCCACTGTTTTCGGGGGATGGCCCCCCACCTATTTTTATCACTTTTCCATAATTTGGAGGGATGAAAAGGATAATTTACATTTCTTCTTAGGGGCTAGAGAGGTGAAAGGTTCTAAAACATGAACATTTGTAGCAAGGAGGTAGATTGGGGGGGGATTTGCCCCCTTTAAATTGTAAAAAAAATCATTAAAAATGATCAATTTTTCCAGTTTTTTCGCAAATTTTCTCACTTATTTTCTACTTACTCCAGCTTCCAGCCCCCCCTCATCCTCTCTCAAACACCGCCAAATAATAAAAATATATAGCAACAATAATAAAAACATATAGCAACAGTTCGAAAGATTCCCAATACCCCGCGCGCGCAGGTTTGCACAGGAATTTTCATGCTTTGACAAGTTTAAACTTGCATTGCTCTTGTCACTATACTCCTGCACTGTAATCCTTATCTTCCCTCATTTTTATCACTTTCCGATAGTAATTTTATGGCCATGAATTTGATTTGGAAGTGTGAAAAGAATTATTTTAGCTATAAAGAATAATAAATAAAAAGTAAAATAATAAATTATAATTATAATTGCTACAACCCATAACCTGCAAAGCAGGCCCCAGAAGCTATAAGCTTGTGCGGGAGGGAGGGGGCGATTATTATTATTACGTAGGCCCTAAGTGCGGCTGCAGCCGACTTACAGATGGAACAGCGCAAATCCCACATTTGTGTCACAGCTAAGGAAAACTGCAGAAAACCTTAACCAGATCTGCCGGCACCAGAAATCAACCTCGGGCCGCTTAGGTGAAAGTCCAGCACGCTAGACGTTACACTACCAAGGCTGTCTTTGCACTACCAAGGCTGTCTTGTAATCTATTAATGTAAACAATAATAAATAAATAAGATAACTAACTTCATTTGGTGCTTACTTTCCTTTTATATCCTGAGGTAGAAGTTTCTCGTACCAAAAACCAGCAGTACTCTGCCAACATGCTCGCATTCCACTTCCCTGAAAATCTCCTCTCGAACTTATTATTGTCTTGATGGAATCGTTCCCGTGTTCATCCGAAACTGCTCCTAAATTGTTGCTATATATTGCTGCTATATATTTTTATTATTTTGGGGTGTTTGGAAAAATTAAAATTATGGAAAAGTGATAAAAATAGGTGGGGGGGCCATCCCCCGAGAACGGTGGGTGATGGGGGAAAACTGAGATCATATTCGGATTCAGGAGGTCATTTTACATAAGAATCAGCAGGAATGGTGTCAGGGGCAGAAATTGTTGTTTTGCCAACCAGTGTAATTAGAGTTACTAAGCAAGGAAAACCATGAGAATACCAGAATGTTCAAGAAAATCTTTAGTAAATGTATGAAAATTTAGTAAATTTTTGTTGGCGCCTTATAGGTTAAAATTAGCAATCAGCAAAGATTACCCTTATTGTGAATTGGAAATCAATAATAATGTACCTTCGTTTGATTGTGATACATTGTTCTAATGTGTGAACAGATTCCGAAATAAAATGTGTGCAGTTGAAGAAGCAAACATTAAAATTCATTTGTAAAGAATGTGATACAGTTCTCTTACAAGTTCCTGTACTTAAAAAAGTATCTGATCTAGAATGTGAAATTCATAAATTGAAAGAAGAAAGGGGTACAAGTACTGGTAATAATTTAATGATTTATAACATAAACGAGTCAACAAATCAAAGGATCAATGATGATCCAAACGAGGTCAATAATGTTACAATAATACCTTAATTAGTCAGGTTCACCAGAGTTGGACATCCTTGTACAGACCTAGACTGCTGAAGGTTATTTTGAGGGATCCAATGCAAGTTAATAGTATTTTAAGAGAGAGAAGAAAGTCCAATGAAATAGTAATAGTCATATGATCGGTTGTGTTTATCTTCCACCGAGCCAGTCTAGAGCAATATCAACATTTTTTGTATTAAATATGAAGTAGTAGAACAGTTTCCAGATGTTCAAAAGAATTTACTCTTTAGAAACTATAACTTCTCTCACATTGGCTGGCAGAATGAACAATTGGTTACATCTTCAGTTCCTTTGCCTAATGCAATGATTTACAAAACTGGTGCTGCTGAAGTTCTGTCAGATACAATAGCCATAAGTAATTTATACCAATTGAATCAAGTTCCTAACAATAATGGGGTGTTCTTGGATTTAGTTTTTTCCAGTGATGAAAGTTTAAAAGTGTGACTGTTTATTGATCCAGGATCTTCATCACCCCACTTTATGAATGGATCTTTCCATTTCCTCTGCTGTCCAGGGCAACTTAGAATATACAGAATACTATTATGTTTACTAGTCAACTGGTTTAAAAACCCTAAGACTATTTTAAGTCTACTATTTTCTAACATTAATTGGAATGAGATATTAAGCCATGATGACATGAATACTGCTACAAACAATTTTTATAAAATACTATATAAAGGGATAAAAGTATTTGTACTTAAACGTCTTGTCACAAATCATACTTATCCTTGTTGGTTCACACCTACTCTTAAAAAGTTAATTCACAGGAGAAGAAGTTTTCATCCTTTATGTTTCTTATTCATGTTTTGTTTGTTTTTCCCATTTTTACTATTTCTTTCAATTTTTTCTAAAGCTTGTTCTATCCATTCTCTTTTATATTTTTATTTGTTCTTATAGATTCTCTTTTCTTTCTTTGTTTCCATGTCTTCCGTGTTTCCTGCTCTGAATCATTTTAGTCTAGCTTCCGTTTTTCCTTCACTTTCTTTTCACATTCATCATTGTACCAATCTTTACTTTTTTTTCTTCATGTCCTATTATTTCCTTGGTTGTTTCTATTATTGTTTCTTTTATTTTTTTTTCACTTCTGCTCATTTTCTTCTAAACTCTTACAAATTGCGGTTTCATATTGAGGTTTTCCAAATCCTATTTATTTTTATTTATCTGATCTTTATTTTTATTATTAATTTGTGGTTTCATTTTTGCAACAATTAGGTAATGGTCATTGCCTGCCTTAGCTCCTCTAAAAGATCTTACATCATGTATTCATGTTTCTCTTTCCTTGTTTATCAGAATGTGATCTATTTGGTTAGCATCGTTTGTTCCTGGTATGCTCCCATGTTTGTGTATTTCCTTGTGTTTAAACATTGGCTAATTACCAAATTCATCATTGCTGCATAATCTGTACAGGTACTATAAATTATTTTTAAAGATTATTTAAATGTCAAAAACTTTTGGTAACAACTGATAAATTAATATATTAAAACATAATGTGACATCAATACATCCATTTACAATAGCAAAAAATTGGTGTAACAGTTTATCAAATTATAGATGTTTATTTAATGTTTTTCATCATGCTTTGATTCAGATACCTGAAGTAGTGTACCCTGGACGAGAATGGTTTCAATTATGTTTAGTTTAAAGTAATGAGATACGTTAATATCAGGTTTTTCTAGAAGGCTGAAGCGGCCGATTTATGACTTTAATTTTCCCTTTGTAAATGTATATAATATATTGTGATGATATTTTCAATTAAAAATAACTATTTAAAGGGTTAGAAATTTAATCAGAATTCAAAGGATACATTACAAATTTCAAATACAAAAAAGGGTGATGGGGTATCTTGAGGAATGATTTTCTTTGTGGGTGTGACTTGGTGGGAGTCAGTTTGGAGTTTGCAGCGAGCTAAGAAAAAAGAAATTGTATTAGATTAATAAATTAAATTATAATTATAAGATGTCATATATGAAAGATAGAACTTGAAGGGTTGTCAGTAGATATGGAATAAGACTTAGATACCATGGAGGCAAACGATTATTGATAATATTATTATCTTTGCTAAAAATAAAAGTATGAATAGGGATATTAATAATCGTTTCCCAGAACGAAAAATTGAAAAATTGAATTAAAAAAATTTTAGAGTAGAAAATTTTTTCTAATAAAAATATTAATAATAATAAGTTATTTATCAACTGACATAGATTTTTAATGGAAGTTGTATAAATGTTATTGTGATTGTACAATAAAAAAAAGTTAATAAAAGTTAAAAAAAATAAATAAAACGTACCTACAGTTGTATTACTGACTAATTCCAATAAGAAGTAGATATTTCTGGAGAGTAGGCATTAATAATAGCTTGAAGAGCTCATCCATCCTGCTGGTGCTGAGGAGATTATACCTGAAAGAAAAGATTTTAGAAAGGAATAAGCAGTAATAAGAAAGGAATAGAGAGGGGAATGTAAAAGTAAATGCGTGAAATAAAACCAGAGTACAAGTGTTTGTCTATTTTGGGTAAAAGAAATAGCATAAAAGGACAGTGTAATTAAATCAAGAGAAAAGTTTTACTTATTCAAAGATAAACCTTTTGGAAGTGTATATAGCATTATCTAGGTTTACAAAAGTTTGTTAAGTTAGTTGCAAACTATATTCAAATTTGCCTAAAAAAAGAAATAAAAAGAAGTAACATAAATCTCACAAAGAAAAGTAACCACTTACCTGTCACATAAATAAAATTTGAGGTTAGATCATGTTTTTTTTTGCTGAAAGTCGATATTGATAATTTACTTCAAAAGAGGGAGCTAGCTGTTTTGCACTTGTAACTTTTGAAATTGATATGTTACAAGAAAAGACTGAACCCCAAGTTTTCCTGATATTTAATTTCTTCATTTTGATTAAATGTTGAAATAAAATTTTTTTTAAAGTTATTTATCAAAACAAAATAACAGTTCAGTATGTAAGGAAGTTGCTATGTGTTATAAAGTAACTATCCCATGTTCTAGTATAGATGAAATTTGTGTAATTAGAGGGTAATTAAGTGTTGGGTATTTAAGTTTAAGGTTATTAATTAGTTTTGTGACAGTTGGCGGCTTTTGTTAATTTATTCAGTTAGGAAGCATTTTAGACCATAAGTGCATTATATCGTTTTATTCGTTAATTATAAACATATGTTTGATTTATGTGACTATATAAACACCTGATGTGAAGAAAAGTTCAGGTTTTTCATTTATTTTTAACAAACGTATAAAAGGACTTACGGAAGAAAACAAGTTTAGTTAGCTCAAAAAGACACATAAATCTACGTCGGGCTGGCTCAAAAATTTACATTAAAATTAGGGTTAGGTGTACACATGCAAATATTGTTGTAAACAAACATGAAGTTTTTTTATCAAACGTAAAGTTTATACGCGCTTGTATATGAATCATTGGATTCGGGAAGAATCATATTTATTTATATTTGCGTCACTAATGAATTCAATAAAATTCATTTATGCAAAAGAAGAATATTTTTTCGATCTATCATCGATATTGAAGTGGAGAACAGCTGTGATTTTTAAAGGTTGTGTTGTGTTTACGAGACCTCATAATTTATCAACCGGAATATAAGTGATGTTGGTCTTCACATATGGATTATAATTTATTTCTAAGTAAGTTTGAACAATTTATTTGATGATCAGAAATCAGAAAACAAAGAGCTCAGTAAAATTGATCATTTATTTAGTCATAGAAAGTAGAGTGCTCACATTGTTGTGCAGCCAATTTATTTGCTCAAATCTACTAACGCTGAGTTAGCCTACTGGGTAGGAAAAGTTAGTGGGGTGTTTCTATTTCAATTTTAGTTGAGCTAGCTGAATGAATTTTATTAAGGTATTTAGTATTTTAAGTTCAAGTTTTATAACTCGGCATGAATTTATTGATGCACGAAACGTGGGGTTTTTCAAAGTAGATTATTTATTTTTATAAATTTTTATATATCACCTCAATAATCAATTATCAAGCAATTCATAAAATTACCTAATTCACTATGTATTTAAAATCGTATTTCATTTTGTCCTATTATTTGATAGTGACCCATCTAAGAGACACTACTTTAAAAAAATTGTGCAAAAATGTCTTGAAATATTTTGGTTTTTACTACCACTTTATGGATTATAGCGCTTAACAGAGTTAAGTCGAGTTTACCCCGGAAAGTATTCAGATGGGTAAACTACGAGCGCAGTACTTGCCTACATGGGGCTACATCCTCTGCCTCGTCTCACACCCACATATGCACGCTGCGGTTCGGTGTGCCCGCCACCTCGAGACCGAAAGGTATAAGGAGTTACAGATTATGTATGTATACTACCACTTTCTACTTGTCACTGCGCTAGCACAGGGGCAATTGGTTTCTACACCTATCCTAATTGGTAGATAATAGGAATAAAGTATCTGAAACAACGTGAATGGGGATATTATGTTACCTATGAAAGACATCCTCTCGATCTCAGAAGGGTGGCTTGATACATGCCCAGAGAGGACAAATTACATAGTTCATTGTAATTTATTCTAATACATTTTGCAAGTTGTCAACTCAGTCAACTTGTAGTGATAATGTACTATTGTGTAATGAGTGCAATATATACTGAAATATTCGAAGTCGGGTTTTAATATACCCATTTACAAGGGCTGTATATGAGCGACGTTATTTTCACAAGTCTCCTGACTTTGTATTAAATTTCTCTATGGCACCGAATGAAGACAAATTAATTTACTCATGAATACTTGCTTCATTTTGTATATAAAACCTTTAAACAGCTTTTAATCTTACTTAATCCATAGATAATCGTACCAACTCATTGTCAGTGTAAAAAAACATTGTCAGTGTTGTTTTGAAACACTAAAAAATTAATAAAATCAAATGCAGAGCTTAATATACAAAACGTTTTTATTCCGTTGTTTTATAAAGTTTAAAAAAATTAAAGCTAAATGAAATAAAGTAATAGAAATTAAGTCATACTGCATGAGCATCTCTGCAATGAGTCTATAGCCAGTCTTCGCTGCAGACCGTCCCTGTGCTGAAACGTCCTCAATGCCAGACTGGCTGGGCTAGAAGGTCTATTTTGAAATAAAAGGTATAGTAAAGTCGAAAATGACTAATCAATTAAAAATAGATAGCACACATTTTGGCCGTATTTTTAGGAGTAAAGTAATATCAATAATAGTTTTACTGAAAATTGCAATTAAAGTGGCCTGAACCTAAAAGTTTTTTACTAGCCTGGTCTGCCGTGCCCAACACGCCACTGTACCTATTAAGTATTTTACTGAACCAAGTGGGAAAGTAGATATTTCTAGCTTAGTACAGGGTCATTCCATGTGAAATCATCAAGTGGGTGAAGCTGCACCATTTTGTATATTGATGAAAATGGGCTAGCTTGTTACCCTATCCTGTAGATGAAAGAAAATACATATATTTTTTAAATTTTTACTGGCAACTGTTTGATAATGGCGGCTATTTTTCATCAGCAATGTCAACAAATTTTACCAATTTCAGAGGTTTTTGCATTTGATCACAGCTTGTTGTGCAGTTGACCGACCAATTTGAAATATTATTATGTCATTGTAAAGCTTAAGATATGCGCATTTTATTTGTATATTTACAATTTGATAGTAACTTATTTTTCCAAGATGGCATCTGTGCGCATTTGCCGTTGAAATTGCTGTTTTTTCCTGATTTGTATCCCATGCTGCACTCCCCAGGCTAAATTTACAGATCTGGTTTTTTGTGTACATTATCTCTACATATAGTATAATAAGTATATACAAGATTATCTTCTTTAAAGCTCTGCTTATTTAAAAAAAATAGCTTCAAAGTTGACAAAAAATGAAAATTATTAAAATTTGGAGCCCAAAAAAGTTATGTGAGGGACCAAATAAAATGTTGAAACTTTTGTAATAGAAAGTCTTTGTGGGTATCTATATTGGGAACTTGGGTTCATTCTGTTATTTTTACCTCTTTCTTTAATATAGACCTTTGAAAATGCAAAAAAAATCATTTTTGATGTTGTGTCTTGAGGTGTGTTGGTTAAACCAAGGTATCTCTATATAATATTTTTAGGTCTTTAATTGTTTCTATATTTGTAAATACTGTAAATATGTGGTACCGAATAATAGTAACCAGCTTCAATTATGAAGAATATACATTTTTAATGTGAAGACTTACTGCATTCTAAAAAATATGAATGTGATTCAAGATATCATAAGTAGTGAACAAAAGCTTTGATTCAAAAATGTATACAATATAAGCTATGCTGGTTAAATTAGATAATCTTAATCTTTTAAATGCAGTTATTAAATATACTTCTGGAAATAGATAAGTAACAAAAACTGGAACTCAGCGCTAAAATTCTGCATCCAAATTAAGTATGTCAAACACTGTCAATAAAAAGCACTGGCAATGTCTCGCTTAGTTTATTAATAATATTGTGTAAGTTATTGCTTCTGGTGCAGTTAAAATTATTAAAATGTTTAATGACTGCTACAATTTGGTAGTTTTTTGAAGCAGAATGCCTAGATGTTGTTTGTCTAATAGAATGAAACTGTAAAACAGTCTGGTATTAGGAATAATCGCTGCTTTCTCAAATCGCTTTTCAAGTAACTTGTTTTCACACTCAATGTCTTTAGAGGATATAAAAAGAAAATTTATACCAGGAATCTTACTTGAACAGAAATCAAACATAGCTTGTGGTGACAGTATGTAGTTAATTACTGTTCTTTGTAAACTTGCCTTTGTGACCAACCTTTTAATTTTAAATGACAAATTAAGATTTTCTGGAAAGTATGAACTGCCACAGTATTGTGTACCAAACTATCACTAATAGGGTGGTTCTTATTTGGGTCATGTTGAAATTTCGGTTTTGCCGGGTGCCCATTTGATTCTAAAAAAAAAACTGAAAATCTTAAGACCAATACGAACTTCCTATCCCTATTCTAATCATTCGCTGTAACAAAGACAAGTTTCCCATTTAAGATGCAAGCTTTTTTTCACTTTTTATGTATATATTTCTACACTGGGACAAATTGTTGAAGAAAATTGATTTTTTTGGAATTAACAGGGTTTGATACTACTTTTAGGCACAAAAAAATTATATGGCGCATTCGATTTTTTCCAACGATTTACAAATGAATTCAAAATAATGCACCGTTTAATTAGGGTTGAAGTGATGTAGAATGTCCCATATAATTTTTTTTCTCACCTAAAAGTAGCATCGATGCTCGTTAATTCTATAAAATCAATTTTCAAAGTTTTTGCAAAAATTTGTTCCAGTGGTCAAATATATGCATAAGAATTGAAAAAACCTATGTATTTTAAATGGGAAACTTCTCGTCGTTACAGCGAATGATTGGAATAGAGATAGGAAGTTCGTATTGGTCTTAAAATTCTCAGTTCTTTTTTTGGAACCAAATGGGCACCCGGCAAAACCGAAATTCCAACATGACCCAAATAAAAACCACCCTAATCACTAATAATACACAATGTCTCTGATTTTATAGAATTGTTGTCTTTAAAATATACTACAAATGGATGCAGTGTGGCTTGCTCATTAACCCAATGAAAAGACTGCACTATCTTGCACCACAAATGTGTAATTTTCAGAAAAATTCTCTAAAAATATACACTCAGAAGCAGTAATGTCTTCTTTTTTAGTTTTCAAAAACTGAGACTGATATTTTGTAAAATGGGTTTTTAATTTTATCAACTTTTCTTTAAAATCATCTAAAGTGTGACAAGTGTGTGTGGATACTGATTGTACTTAATTTCAGTCAATATTTCATTAGTATCACAAATTTTTCCATACACTGTTTCAATTCCAGGACACTCCTGACAATGTGAAAGCATACAACTTGCATTTGAAGTATCACAATCATGACATTGGGGTTTTGCAAGGCGCTACCATTAATTTTACGTTTCGATGTATCGAGCAAACACAAACTCTTCATACTTAAAACTGGTTACTATGTATGCAGTTCCACATAGTATTTACAAATTTGGAACCAATTAGAGTCCTAAAAATATTATAGAGATACCTTGGTTTAACCAACACACCTCAAGAAGCAACATCAAAAATGAGTTTTTTTGCATTTTCAAAGGTCTGTATTAAAGAAGGGGGTAAAAATAACAGAATGAACCCAAGTTCCCAATACAGATACCCACAAAGACAACCTATTACAAAAATTCCAGCATTTTATTTGGTCCCTCACATAACTTTTTTGGGCTCCAAATTTTAATAATTTTCATTTTTTGTCAACTTTGAAGCTATTTTTTTAAATAAGTAGGGCATTAAAGAAGATAATTTTGCATGTACTTATTATACTATATGTAGAGATAATGTACACAAAAAACCAGATCTGTAAATTTAGCCTGGGGAGTGCAGCATGGGATACAAATCAGGAAAAAACAGCAATTTCAACGGCAAATGCGCACAGATGCCATCTTGGAAAAATAAGTTACTATCAAATTGTAAATATATAAATAAAATGCATATCTTAAGCTTTAAAATGGCATAAAAATATTCCAAATTGGTCAACTGCACCACAAGCTGTGATCAAATGCATAAACCTCTGAAATTGTTAAAATTTGTTGACATCGCTGATGAAAAATGGCCGACATTATAAAATAGTTGCCAGTAAAAATTTAAAAAATATATTTTCTTTCATCTAAAGGCTAGGGTAACAAGCTAGTCCATTTTCATCAAAATCAAAAATGGTGCAGCAACCAATTTCTTTAAATTTGATGATTTCATATGGAATGACCTGACCCTACAGTAAAAAGAGGTCTTTCATTCTAAGAACAGTCTGAAAATATCAGGTTTTCCATAAGGTCGAAAGAAAAAAGTACGCGAAACAATTTCTATTAAAATAAATACATTGGTGTATTGCCGATTAAAAAAATACATTTTTTATGGAATTTATAAACACAAATCAATAAAATATATCACTTATCAATTTAAAACTAAACAACCATAATCACTGTTAAAAATATTTTTACTATAAATTACCCAACAGATCACACCTATCGTTTAAAACTAAAAGAAATATTCGTCATAAATGACCAAAGTATCTATTACGACCTATCGTCACTGAAGGCACATATTTAATGCGATGGGAATAAGCAGTTGACGGAAGTAAAGATTTTAAAAATACATTTGTTATTAATGCTGTAAGGCCCCAAATTCTTCTTGGTCCTACTAAATACACTGGTGTCGAATACCCCTGACGGAATTGAGTGTAACCCATTGTTCTAGGGCTACAAAGATCTTCTAAAGTAACAGCAAAGACTTGTTCGACTTCCCCATGATTAATCCTTAGGGAATTTAAAGATAATTCCTTCATAACTTCCCCTATAACTGGCAGCACACACATATCACCTCGTGTCACTATAAACTGTCCACTACCCCAAATACGAATCCTTTTTTCGTTCAATCCAAGTTCTTCTTTGGTTTCTCTTAGTGCTGTGTCCTCCAAACTTTTATCTTTACTATCCATCATGCCACCAGGGAAACTAACTTGGCCTCTGTGTGTTTTTAAATGTGGTGCTCGAAGAGTGTATAACAGCGATACTTTCTTATTAACTATACATAATGGAATCAAGACAGCAGCCTTTTTATATGGTGAATGTGTCTGTAGTCTGATTGGTTTCATATTAGCAAACTTCTCAGCTGTTGTTTTCATGTTTTCTTCACTTAAAACTGTTTCCACAGAATAAGCACTGATATATCGTTTCCCTGTACAACGAACTATTTGAATTCGCAATATGTTGAACATTTTTGCGATTTAAAATTGTTTTGAATAGTTATATGTCAAATTTGAAAGTATTATTCAAATAAACTTAAATATATAAATTCGCCCCGACTTTTTAAATTTTCCATCTTTATCATTAGTTCAATTAATACGTCTGACCATTCTTTACTTAATAATTTATTTACGATTATTTAAAATAGAAGTTCCGCGTGTAAGGTGCTAATTATATAAGCATTTTTTATGTGTTAACAACTTGACCGTACAACGTCCAATAATTCACTTCATAGATTTATACCATAGGCTAGATAGGTTAATTTGATATGTTGATTAATTCTTTCCGTCAAAAGTATAAATTTCAAGGTTAGAGTCCTCTTACAAAGTTGCAAAATTGTGCATAGGCGTCGACTTGGGGTCATTGTATAATCATAATCTATGGGGGCTATGATTTTGATTTAAAAAAAATTAGAATTTCCCATTATACACAGTAGCGGCTCGTAGTGATTGACAGCGGGTGGGCAGTCTTATTCGGATGAAATTCTTCCGTGCTGCGAAAACTTCTCTACTCTGTAACTCATTTTAATGCTGTTTTATTGTAAGTACGGTAATTAATTTGTTTTTGCATTTTGGTGACTGCATGATAAATTGTTTTATCGGAAAGAAATTCCCGTATTTACTAGGTTCCCTGACCCGAGAAATTCCTGGATTTTTTGTTGTCTCGAGCAGTGTCGGACTGGGCCGCCGGGCAACCGGGCAAATGCCCGGTGGGCCCCCCTAGAGACCGAAAAGTGGTCCCCCCCAAGACCCCAAGAGTAACTTGCAAAATTCGGATTTTATAAACTTTTGAAGAATAGCCAGACATGGTGAATACAAGAATATAACTGTCTGTTAAAAATTAAAATTAAGTTAAATAATCAGTAATAGTTGTTGAAATTGAATAAAACTTCATGCGATTCAGTCATCAAATTTATTTTTTACAAATTCATTAAGACGTTTCGATAACGATTTATTTTCTTTGTCAATACCTAGAATATACAAATTACAAAGAATTAGATCATTAGTTCTTCTTCTTCTAAATTCTATTACTTTCTATCGTTAAGTGTAAGGCCATATGTACTTTACATGTTCTTTCGTTCACTTTTCTCTCTATCCTTTTCTATCTTATGTCATTTGTCTGATTGCTTTCCATTCGATTCTTTCTCTGTCTGTCTCTTCTTTGATCCCCTCATTCCAGTCTTCCCTTTCAGATCTCACCATCCATATTTACTCCATATATGCTTCTGGTTACCAAACCATCCCAATTGTCCTTCTACTAACTTTTCATGTATTGGTGTGATTATGAATTTTCCCTGCTTTTCCCAGTTTTTCGTTTATTTTTTAGTTATTTTCTTTGTCCGTCTTACCATTTTCTTTTATTACTGATTCTAATACGTATAGCTTTCGACTTATTCAATTCGTTTTCCCTATATTTATACGCTATGTGTTTTCTTTATACTTGATATTATCATGTTCTTTGTTTTGCCCAGGTTTATTTCCATACTATACTTTTGTAATTTCTGGTTTAATACGTTTAAGTTAAATTATAGGTTTTGTTCTGAGTCAGCTAAAATGATCATGTCATCTGCGAACATTAATTCTGTAAATTTCACTTCCTCCATCTTCCAGTATCCTATCTTTAATTTTTTCATCTTGTTTCTTATCGCTTTAATTAACACATCCATCACTAACGTGAACAATAGGGGGCTGAGGACACATCCCTGCTTCACTCCTTTATCTGTTGTAAAATTCTTTGATTCTTCATTGTTTGTTCTTACTATATTTCTTATGTTGAACTTGCGACTATTGACTCTTTTCCCTTTTCTTTGTATTTTTCATAATGTCCGGTCTGTTTTGTATTTAGGTATTTTATAATCTTTTCACTTCTTTGACTTGACTCTAGAACGTTTTCTTAAAATTTTTCTCATATCTCTTCTATTCCTTTTTTTTTCAAATTGTTATTTCAATTTCTTATCTTCTGTTTCCAGGCATCTCTTTCTAATTTCTTCGTTTTTCAATTTATAACTCCTTATCTTTTCTTTTACTATTTTCCTGCTTTTGTCGCTCTGTATCTTTTTATGTTTTTAAAACTATTAGTTAATTTACAAATGGTTTAATTTTTGTAGTTTGTTTTTGCATATTTTCTTGGGCAAAAGTAATACGGGAATGTTGTTGAATATTAGCTGTGTTAATGAGTTGATTATTGAATAGAGACCGAGGTCATAAACATTCAATGAAGATTCTTAAAAATTGAATTGAATTTCTTGAGCAAATTAGTAGTTAAAAATTGTAGTTCTGAACAAGAGTGTCGCCTTACATAGTTGATTTTCTTAACCAGTTTTTTTGAAAGAAACTAGTAAACAACCATTTCAAAGACATACAAATTATTCGCAACTTGTCTATAAACAATCAATACAGGAAAAGAGATTAGTTTCGTTCGTTCAATTCCAAGAATCTGGAGTTTTTCGTAAAAAGTAACCAATTCCAACAATACAATTATTTGTTGTTTCGCTCTTCTTGTCAGCCAATTATATTTATTGTACCAATTTGAACTGAAAGCCCTACTATTGTCGTGATTGTTAGATATCAGGATATCACTAAATGCTTCATATTCGGACATAATTTTAATTTGTGAATAAAAGTATTATTCTCAAAACTCAGACTGCCGAACTTATTCTTTAACAAATTAAATAAATAATATGCACATTCCATTTTAAAATTAAAATTACTTAGCAGATAATACCAATTAGAATTTGCATTACAACGCAAAAGAAACTGTAAGGGATTGGATTTTGATTTCTGGGATTTCTACCGAATGCGGTGCCGTAACGAGGGCGTGGTGAAAAAGGCGCCCGCAACGGGCGCAACTAGATTTGGGGTGCTAAACAGAGGATACTGATCCGGTTTCCGGTTGAGAGTTGCACGTGATTTTTATTTTACTTGACCATTCTACTCTACATGAATCAATACCGACTGCAACTGGCCGTTTTTTGTCTCCTGAACTTTCTTACTCTCCTAGCCTGCGTTCACATGAGGCGAAAAGCTCAGCCAATCAGAACGTCAGGAGAAATCAGGTGACGTTGATACGACGTTCTAATTGGCTGAGCAAGTTACGTCGAATACGTTACGCTGCTTTTTCCCGCCTCATGTGAATGCAGACTTATACAAGAACGATCTATACTGTGTAGTGTGTAGACAACGCGCTACAGTCTTTGTTAGGCGTTCCTCGTTCATAAGATCAGTTTACGAGAAGAAACATTAAATTATGACGATATAATAGATGTGTTTGCAAATGAAAAAGCGAGAAAAATTACTTTATAAAATATGCTGAACTGTTTTATTATATTGTTTTAACATACCTATATCTATGTTTTGTATTTCTTTTATTTTGTCGCCATGGAATATGAATAAGAATTTGCTCTTATTTAGGTTATAGATTATTTTTTCTACAAATACCTTGGCAACTACATTATTGTATATACAGGCAACTCATTTTGATGAGATTAATAGTATATTATATATTGCATTTAGTAAAATTTAACTTGTTACATTAAAATTTTTAATTTTTTTGTTATTATTGGGTTACGGAAAGGTGCAAGTTACTTGCCACAAGCGCTTTATACCCTCGTTACGACACTGACCGAATGTTACCGAAACGACGCGAGCAGGAGCTGGGGCTCGTCCATGTCAGGTTAAGTCCCTTTTGTGATTTCAGATTTACTATATTTTAATAATAGATTTTGGATATACTGTATAAATATTTATATTATTTATTAAGCCTTTTCATATTTAAGTTAAAATACCCATTCAATATTATTACTCAAATTAAAATTTTGCTTGCACTGCTAATTTTAAAGCTAACTAATTAAAATACATATTTATATATAAATATGTATTTTATAATATAAGTATAAGTATGTATAAGATTAGTAGAAATTGCTTCATTGCAACGTATTATATATTTACACAAAAGAAAATCTTGTAGAAGTTGTTTATACAAGTTATAAAAATTGTTATAATTTTCAAAATTATGTTTGTGAACATCAATTGCATATGCAGCATAAACTAAAGCCTGGATCCCATTACTCGTGTATTTAGCCTGGATCCCATTACCAGGCGCGTGCTGTCCCACCGGGATACCGGGAGTTTCCCGGTAGGCCTTTATAAAGTTGCCTCGAAGGGCCCTACGACACGGTTGAACTTAAAGTACCAACAATTAAATTATATTTAAAGTAGAAATAATTCACCTCGCCGCTGTTCAACTCGACCGCACCTGACGAATAGCGACGATTGAATCTAATCTTCTTTCCCGTTTTTAGGCTTGCATACCATTCAAGAACTCACTAATTTAGAGGAATCGAAATATCCTAATGTTGCGGATGCGTTGCTTAACCATATTTATATTGATGACGTAATTTGGGGATATGATTTTGTAGGTTCTGTGAATTCGAGTTGCGAAAGTGGATAAGTAACTCTCCGGAACTTCTTGCGGCTGTACCATCGACTGATGTCCAAACGTCAGTTCAATTCGATAAAGAAGAACCTATCTTTATTAAGGTTTTAGGTCTTCATTGGAACCCCATGGCCGACGTGTTTTTCTACTTGTGTCACCCTATAGATCACCCTTGTACAAAAAGAAATATCTTATCGGAAGTAGCGGGAATTTACAATCCTTTTAAGATTTTTAACCCCAGTGGTTTTCTTTGCAAAAGGGTTGATGCAGCAATTATGGATGGCAAAAATAGATTGGGATAACCCTATTCCTGACACAAAGCTCTGTGAATGTATATGTACATTTCTTCGCCTTATAGCGTATCATCTAGATACCCAAATATGAGCTAATTGATGCTACGGTATTTGATACTTGTATTTGTTAACGTTCGGGTGTTCACTTCCCATCCTAAGATATGAATTGAGATACGCTCAGTGGGAGCGAGGTTACTGCCCATCCTCTACTAGCTCTCCAGGCTAGTACCGGAGCTATAAACCTGCTCACCCATCGGCGCCCTCTTTAGGAGATGGCATTTCGTCCAGCTTTTGGACTATTCCGTAACATGATTGGGGGACCACTGCCCGATCTAATCCAACCTCAATTGTGGCCTTGGTTTTCTAATGGTTCCCAGTTATAGGCGCCATTGACGGCGCTTCGTTTATAAGTCTACACGTTCTAAACCGCCTGTGTATACCCGTTAGGGTGAAGTTGTTTCGAGCGTGAGAGGCTGTGTGTTCGCTTCATCACAACTTAAGTGTAGTGGCTCTAGAGCTTCTTCAGTTCACAGGACTTCCTGCAGTTAAGTCATATGGTGATCCGAATAGCATCCTGAACACAACTACCTGGTGGCATGCAGTTTCCCATTGGCCAGAAGTTACCCCATCTAACCGGGATAAACCTCACTTCAATTCTCTTCCATAAGATTAAGTCAATCGACGTTTATGAGTATTCGTCGAGATACACTTTTGTATTAGTCCAGTGAATGACGGGATTTTACCCTGCAAAAGGTCGGGTAGTTCTAAATTTTTGATATGTTGTATAGATTGGTGGGTTAGTGAAAAATTCAAGTTTTCCAATTCCATCCCCCTCCGCGCCCTCCGCCATCTTGAAAAAACCGTCGAAAACCGGCACTTTTTTTAGTTTTTCGCCTATAACTTCGTTATGGTGCATCTTAGCACAAAAGAAGTTATTTGCCGACTTGTAGAGGTCAAAATTTTCTAAAACTTTGGTATGTGAAGTTGTTTTGCACGATGAATAACAACGGAGCTGTAAAGCTCGCAAAAAGGCTAAAATTGACTACTTTGCAAAATTTTGAGTTTCTTGCCATTTAACATCACGATAACTTCGTAACACTTCATTTTAGCAAGTCTTACGAATCAATCTTGCAGAGAATTTAATTAGCTACAAATTCTATTATCAATTTTTACGCTCAATACAACAATATTTAGAAAAAAACGAAAAAGTGGCTTTTTTAAAGTTTAGTGCAGCAAATCTCTTTGGTCCATTATTTCTAATTATGAAAGTATTGCCTTTGATTTCAGGCAGAATAATCTTTATAGATGCAAAATGAAAGTAATTACTGACGTTGGTGAACGTCAGTGATGTCTCGTGCAACTATAATACTAGAAAAAACTTAAAAAAAACTGCACTTCCTTCTTTTATTTGTCTGCGACTTCTCTCTACTGCACTTTAGCGCCGAATGAGTTATTTGTGGAGTATTCTAAGACTCATTTTTGTAAAACTTGGGCATATTATGTCTTTTGTGAAATCAATAGCGGTGGGGCTGTGCCGCTCCCAAAAAGGCAAAAGTAGCGATCTTAGGAAAATATAGAGTTTCTTTCCACTTTTCGTAGCTATAAATAAATAAAAAAACTCCTTGGCACTTGAATAGAATCAATCTTGTAGGAAATCTCATTATCATCACATTTCATTATATAGTTTTAGTCGTATTCGCCAAACATCCATTTTAAAAATTTCGTTATTACCATTAAATAACTTAATCAGCACAATTATACACTACAAGCCTCATGTATAAGTTGTATATATAGCCATTCAAGGGTTTCACATTCAAGTTTGATTAATTCAAAGTTTTCAACAAAATATAGAAAATGTGGAAACTCAAGGAAACATGGTAAAGAAAACAGAAAATATAACAAAAGATAATTATATACAATATTTACAACTTCCTATGTTTATAAGGGAGTGGAGTAGGAGGGGAGGAGTTGACGTTAAAGTCTGCTTAAAGAGCAGGATGTTCTTCGGCGAGTTGTACTTTCATTTTGCATCTATAAAGATTATTCCGTCTGAACTCAAAGGCAATACTTTTATAATTAGAAATAATGAACCGAAGAGATTTGCTGAACTAAACTTTAAAAAAGCCATTTTTTCTAAATTTACCCCCACTCCAAAAAATTGATAATAGAATTTGTAGCTAATTAAATTGTCCACATGATTGATTGTGAAGACTTTTACGCTAAAATGAAGTGTTAAGGAGTTACCGCGATGTTAAGGGACAAGAAACTAAAATATTTGCATAGTACGCAATTTTAGCCTTTTTCGCGAGCTTCACAGCTCCGTTGCTATTTCTCATACTAAACAACTTCACATACCAAATTTGTAGGAAATTTTGTCCTCTACAAGTCGGCAAATAACTTTTTTGGCGCTATGATGCACCGGAACGATGTTATAGGCAAAACACTAAAAAAGTGCCGATTTTCGACGGTTTTTTCAAGATGGCGGAGGGGGATGGAGTAGGAAAACTTGGATTTTTCACTAACTCACCAATCTATACAACATATCAAAAATTTAGAACTACCCGACCTTTTGTAGGGTAATCACCCTTTTTCGACCTCCGTTTACTGGACTATATAACTCTACCGCACATTTAATTCTGGTCTGAGCAACTAGTAGCCCAGATTCCTGGCATTGGGTTTACCGGTGCCAGTTCTATAGGTAGGTGCCGTGTAGTCTGCTTCACCCACCCAATGTTCCTGAGACAGTGATGGAATGACTGGAATTTGTTTAAGTTGGATTTTTAAAATTTAAAATTTTTTAGATGTATTAGTTTAGACTCGGCCGTCAAAAAATAACTTCGGGAAGACTAGAGTAGTACCTCTCAAAACAATTTCCATCCCACGTTTGGAATTGTGCGGTGCAGTGTTGGCAGAAGAATTGGTGGAAAGTCTCATTGATGCTTTGAAGAAGCAGATCACGTTTAATGATACGATCGCTTGGAGGACTCCTAGACTCCAAAACATTTGTGGCCAACCGAGTAGCTTTCATTCAAGATATCATCGCTCCTTCGTCATGATATTACGTTCCGTCAGCAGAGAATCCGTGATAGTGCCTCACGCGGACCTTTGCCCTCGCAATTGCTAAATCATAGTTTGTGGTGGAAGGACCTCCATGGCTCTTTCGTCTCCCAGACTCGTGATCACAACAAGCTTCATTCTCTGCAAGTTTTTTCTACAAGAGGAACGTGAAATGTACTGATAGTTACTAATGAATATACGACGCAGTGGCGTATTTAGGAATTTTCTTAGGGGGTGACTACTCTATAAAAATTACGAATCAAAATACTTAGATTTTGACATAAATGACCTGGACTATTAAAAAGTTCGGGACACCGGGCCCTCGAAGACAATATTTTCCCGGTCCCTAAAATTGATGCAGAACGCGCCTGCCCATTACTCGTGCATTTGGCAAATACGCAAATGTTTGTGAATTCGACAAATATACAAGTGACATTTGTGTAACCGCTCCCACTACTTGTATATTTGGCAAAAATCCGTATTTGAAGATATACATTTTTAAAGAATATATTTGTCAACTAATAAAAGTTTTTAATTTGTGTTATATTTACCGACAACCGAGACGGGAAAGGATAAGTGGCGAACATTTGTACGAGTAACCCGTTCCCACTACTTGGCAAATATCCACGAATGACGAATGTTTGTCAAATACACGAGTAATGGGATCCAGGCTTTTGACAAATACGAAAATATTTGTCAATTCGGCAAATATATATACTAATGAACATTTGTGTAACCGCTCCCACTACTTGTATATTTGGCAAACTTTTGTACTTGAAGACTCGTCTTCAAAATAGCTCCGCTCAAAACAGAGCAACTTTGCGCGTGGATTGGCGGGCGAGGAATTGCCGTATCGGGATGCTTTTGTTTTTAAAATGCTCGAAATCAGTTCAATTTCAAAAAAGTTTCATGACCGAAAAGTGTCAGGTGAACTGGAAAAAAGATACGCGCCGAAAAGGAAAAGAAAAATTCTTTTTGGTCGTTTTGTCAACTTTGAACGGTAATATCTTTTTTCCAGTTGATCGTACAGTTTTTGATCACCGAAGATTGCAGGAAACATAAGTCAAGACGAATCCAACGACGCCTGATTCATCACTGTACGATAATTAGAACGCGAGATATGAGCATTTAAAAATAAATTAAATCCAAGATGGCGGCGAAATGTTTAATTTTACGGGTGCGCAAACTCAGGGTTAAACTCTCCATGGCAGACCCTTTCGATCGGGGGATAAAAGAAAAAATGTATACAAAATCGCTGGGTCAACTCCTAAATGCAGTGGACTATTTTGGTTATTAAGTAGTTCGCAAACTTAAAAAACTCACATTAAGGTAAAGAGGTATCAAGTAAAAAGTAAAAAGCACGTTATCGGATTCTATTTAAAGTGTATATCAATCCCCTAGTTTCGTCTGGCGATATCGATGTCCAACACGCCCATAGGCGGAAAACTGAAAAAACAGCAAATCTAGAATACTTGATTTGCTATCCGGCTATATTAAAATAAATACCATCTCTAGGGTATTAAGCTAGTTAGAGCTAATTTTCACTCAAGAACTAGCATTATATAAACGGAAGGATACTCACTAGATCAGCTTGTAACTCCCTTATGGGTATTTCTATTTCTGCAAGCATAGAAAGGTGTTTATATCGTGATAACTTTTGAACGGCATAATATATCAAAAAAAATTGCAAATAGTTGTTAGTTCGAGATTTTACAATCAAACGCTTTTTGAAACATTGAAATTGGCCAAACAATAACGAAGATATGACCAATTTATTCCGACAAACTAAAAATTACCGCTGAGCAGCGATCGTTCTATCTCTATTTTCACCCGTCTTCCGTCTCATTCTAACGCACTGCTCTCTTTACCAGATCCGTAAGTATTTACAAGGTGGGCCATGCAAGATGATCCTGTACCTTATCTTGGAAACTGTAAGAATTACGAAAAAAGTTAAGAATAAGCATTTTTTACTCTTATCATTTTTTTATCTGACGCCATTTTCAATGAAAAAATGATAAACTTTCAAAAATGGCAAATTGTTCTCAATTTTGCTCGAAATTGAAGCACTCTAGGATAAAAAACGCAGTGGACAAAATTTATGTATTGTTTAATGAAGTTACAAAAAATTTTAAAAATATTTCTTTTTCTAACTTTTTCAACTTTAAAAAATTTTTTTGGAAATGGATACGTGTTTACCCAGTTTTAGGGGTCAAATATAAATTTTTTCATACAGGAGACATGTGACATTTGAAAGTAGAGGTTTCAAAGCTTTATAATGAGCCCCCGCTGGCCTTTCTAAGTTGCGCCAATTTTTGGCCCTAGCCGGTGGTTGAGTTCAGAAAGAATTATTATAACTATTTAAATGTAACTTGCACTATGTAAATTAAGTTTTTTAAGAAACTTGGATTTTTCAAAAAATAACAGAAAAACTGAATTTGCTCAGAAACTGTGTAGAATCTTGATATATACATTAGGCAAACACACTTAAAATAAAGTGTAGAATCGAAAACAGTAAACATATTGTAGTGGTTTTATAGTGGTGATTTTGGTTCATTTCTCTTATTTAATCATTTATGGCTTTATGACCATGTGAATTTTGATCCAGTTCTTTTATAAAAATAAATTATTAATGATTTCAAAAGATTCAACTATTTTTGTTTGTTGGAAGTAAGTATATATTTAAACAGTTTCGGTTACCAAGGGTACATTCATATTGTTGATAATAAAAATCTATAAAAATGTACAATTAGATATAACGATCAAGTTGTGGAGATAAAAATAAGAAGGGTTGTTAGAAAAATAAAAGAGAGAATAAAAATTTTAAAAATGTAATGGCAGATAATATATATTATGTAATTAGGAGATCAAGAGCTAGATCCTCGAAGATGTTACAACGCCGAGGCGCCTTCTCGGATTTAAAGAACCTTGATCTCCGTATTGCATAAGTTATTTTATTTTATTTCGTATTTCAATCCTTATTTCTCCTTTTTAAAGTTCATTCAAATTTATTGTATAAAGAAGCAAGTTGCCTTGTCTATATTATACGCGTAACCAAGGAGATAAAAAGCAGCATGTCACTTGTGGCTGTTATGCAACATCAAATGATTTTTACGTTGCCAACAACAACGGAGATCAAGAACGTCTTGAACTCCGGTGTCATTGACAACGGAGATAAAGATATACATTACTTTACTAATTGTAGTATATAAACAATTGTTTGAAATACGAAATGAAATAAAAATTTATTAAAAATATAAATATGTATAAAAATATATAATTAATTAAAAGAAGAAATAATTAAATGAAGTAAATTGGTTGGAAGTTTTTGCTTTTCTTTATTTATTCAAAAATGTAGAGATATTATAAAAAAAATATATACAGATAAAAAATATATATCGCAACAAAGGAAATGAAGAGGAAAGAAGAATAAACAAGAGAAATGGGTATTAAATAATACTAATATAATTGATTTGGAAGTCTTTATACTTGGAGGGTATAATCAAGAAAAAGGAGTATGGTTCGAGGTTAGGTGTTGGAGTATGAGGTAAGGAAGAATTAAGTGCCTCTGTTCAATGCATAAAGAAGGCATTGCTCTGTTGCATCCTAAGAAAGTGAAAGGTACGTAACTTAAATATATTTGTGTAGTGGGTTTTATAAAAGTTAAAGAAGTCCAAAACTTAATGAACTTGTGCTAAAATAATAATAAAAATTGTCACATAAATCAGTTTATGTGATTGCATAAGAACAATTAATTTTGAAAAGTACAAATAATGTACAAAATTCTATCTATTTAATTAATGTAAATCAAAAATATGAAAGTACTTACCTTTAATAATAAAATGAAGCATAAAGTTTTGAACCCCGACAAACTGAGATTATAGTCTTTTGTTAGAGCTAGTATGGGTAAATTATATGTAGTTTGGTTCTAATAATAATATAATTCATTTATTTAAGTAAGAAAGAATCATAACATCACAATATACAGGGGGTTCCATTGAAAATAAAAAAGTTTGATAGTAACCACAGTAATATGATTCACTGTGTATACCAAAACCAAACCAACTTTGATATTAAACTTTTTTCATAACTCTCCTGCAAGTTTCATGGCTAAATTGGCTCATGATAAAACAAAAGATTTATAACAAAATGCTTTTTAAATAATGCGTGTCCAATAAAAATTAGCACAATCAAATTTTTTAGATTATTCTATTTATTCTGACAGTACAATGAAAAGCATAATGTATTTTTAAATCTACAATATATAATAATAATAACCTGTATATAGATTAGATTCGATAACTTGTCTACATATATAACCCTTTCTAGACTTACTCTTCCGAGCAAGAAGTTGTATGACATCCTTGTTAATGTTACGTAAAATACTAAAAGCTTTAAAAATTCACAGTTTCAGAGTTGAGAAAAGTTAAAAATCCAAACTGCTAGAGGTGAAGGTTTATCTGAATCTGAACTAACATAATCTGAAATTGTACCCAATCTATATTCAAAGTTAATTTTAATAATTAGCTTTAAAATCTGAAATTTATCTGATATTCAAAGTTTATCAGACATCTGGGATATATAAGGTTTCGGTGTTATCTCTTACATTATAAGGACTCCAGAATTGCATACTTTTTTAAATACTCAGTTAAAAGTTGGCAGTTAAAATTATCCTTAACATATTTCAGAACCTTTACTTTTCAACTTTTAGATTCTCAAGGTTTAAGATGATTTTAAAATCAAAGTTTTGGACGGTATAACTTCAAGATTATAAATCCAGAGTTGAAGTTCGAAACTTTCAATGTATAGATATTTAAATTTCAAAACTTCAAGGTTTTACAAATAAGGCTTGTCCCAGAAAGTTTTGCACGTTTTCTGATTATTTGGTACATTCTCCTTGTTGACTACTGTATAGAATTGTGGAGTAGAGTAGCAAAGTCAAACTTAAAAGTAGATTATCATCCAATATTAAGAATTTTTATCGAAAACATGCAAAATTTCTCACTGCACCTCTTCACGTTTTGAACTCTTACTTAAGACGGACCAGGGTCACTCACCACAACGCAGTTTTTAATTGAAGCATATGCATTACTAATCACACCAATATTTTAACAAAAAGATTGTAGTTTAGTTTAAATATGCATTCATGCCTACAAAATCTCTCTGGGACAAGCCTGACATTAATAGAATAATAACACAAACGTTTCAGAGTTTTAAAGATTGAAAGTTTCAAAATTTAGATGCCACATTCAAATAACAGTGACTTCTAGCTTCAGTCTCATAGATTTAGAATATTCATCAGAATCTATTAAGACTTGTAACTTGTTCTATTTTCACGTATTAGCTACAATTATATTACACATTTTTATCAGGGTCACTCATACCAACTTGAACAAATTTGGAGTTCTAAAATGTTGCTTCTTTTTGCATTATGACAGGAATTTTCTCTAATTAAAAGCAACTGCTTTTTTCTAGTAAAGTACTTGATAGACTAAGTAATGCAATTCATCCATTTATAACAGACTTAAACAATTTGTAGTTAATTCAATAAGTTATTAATTTATTTTCATATTTTAGGTATAAAAATAAATGGTGTTTGACAAACGAAGTATTAAAGCACCCGATATTTAACTTTACTATAATACAACATATTTATTGATAATAAGAGCCAGGCATGACCTTGCCGATTGAATAGTTAAGTACACAACTTTGTTGTTCTATATATTATGCATAAAACCACGAAGGAATTTAAAAATGTTTTGAGTACTGTATTCAATGTCAACAAGTTTTCAGTACTTAATGATTAGCTTTTCCTCAAAATCATTCTTCACAAAAATCAAAATTGTGTACTGAATTATCCAATTGGCAAGGTCATGCTTGGTTCTGTCAATAATTAAAGAACAATAGGCCAGTATTGGGCTATTAATTCGACTAAATGTGTTACTGTTCATTTTACTTAGTACTCTAGTTTATAGTTCAGTATAAATATATCTTTCCATAACTGTAAGGAAACGGATCACTATAAATGAGTCTATTAAGGCAGGGAATTTAGTCTGGTAATGACTCACATCCCTGCCTTTAACAATCATGAAAGTGATCATCTTAGAGATACCAAGTTCTGTTAAAATATTTGTCACAAATTTTATTTTGACTTTTCAAAAAATGTTTATGTTTATCACTTTTGTTTATTAAATGCGTTGCAGAAAAGATATTATATGCAACATGTTAGGTAAGTATCTTTACAGGACTCACAGGTGTACAGTTGGTAACATGCCCACTCATCCTATATAGTACCACCACTTTCCTAACTTGTTACGTAAATACCTATTATATAAATATTTATATTTATGATGCCATCTTCTGTAAACCTCTTGAAAGTATTATTTAACTTATAAAGGTGTTAGCGATTCCACACTGAAAACAATTTAAATGATAAATCCCACATTTACAATTTTGTACCTCTAGTATAATCAACACTTTATTACACCATCAAATAATCTTCAAGTTATGCTTTTGAATATTTTTATTGTTTAATATGTAGAAATACATAACATATCTGAGTCTGTACAGGTTGACCTTACGTTCATCGTATGCCAAAAATAAATTCAGAATACATTACAGAAATATTTATTCTAAGCAGGTAATCAAAAAATAAAATACTTATTCTGATTAAGTAACTATAATACACAAAAATAATCATAAAGACTAATTAATAATCAAATGCATAGAAAAATATGGTCAACAAGCAGGTAATTTTGTTTTGAATGGTCGCAAAAGAATACACAACTGTATAAAAAATAAAATAAGCATATTCAAAGACCTGCTTTAACATTCACTTATAAAAATATTCAATCAAGAAAATAAAAATACCATAAGACAGAAACTTCTATATAAATAATTTTGCGACCTAACGAAATTAAAACAACCATTGTCTCACTTAGTTAGTAGTTAATAGTAGAGAAGTACAAAATGTTTCATTACATTCCTAAATGCTACTTTATAAATATGACAATTTGAGGCACTCATCCTTCGATCATCTTGCTGCTGCATTAAGAAATTAAATGAAACTGATTAATTTAACAAATTTACTGACTAACATCAACAGGAATAGAAGTTGTAAACGTTGGTGTTTCCAATTCTTCATGTTTTTTCATTTTTAATGCCTGTTGAAGTTTGTAATGGTTAATTATATCTTGGTCGGCAGGGCAACTTTGGGTGAATGCGTCTAACTGATACATATTGTACATATAACGCCAAAGTGAAGTAAGCTCCTTAGGTATATCGAAATCGACGAAATATTTTGCTGCAACACGGATATGCTGCAAGCGAGGCATTAGTTCACAATCAAAACAGCAAATGGTATCCCCGGTAAGGAAACGAGTAGCGCGCTTCCTTAAGTGTTCATCGATTCTTCGTAAATGTGCTAAAAGTTGTGCGCTTTTCTGTTCATCTTTCTTTACTAATACTAGCTTCAGTTTACTGTACAAATTTTCAATCAGGGATGCCACTTCTTTGTCCTAAATAAAACAAAAAAAGTAATTAGTCAAATTGTCAATTATAATATAGGTCTATTTATATACAGGGTGATTCAGAAATAACTGATATCCTTTAAATGGTAGGTAGAGGGGAGGCAGTAGAGCTAATTTACCTTGACAAGTTTAGGTCAAAAACGAAGTTTTCCAGAAAATTAATTTTTAGGTTTTATTGAATTTTGGATCCGGTCCTGACCTTGGATCCTTTTGGAACAAGGTAAATTAGCTCTACTGCCTCCCCTCTACCTACCATTTAAAAGATTACCTTTATTTCTCAATCACCCTGTATAGAATTAATGAAGGATACTGAAGGATAGATACTGAAGGATACAAATTCATGAATTTTAGATACGGTGGTCCTGACCTTGGATCCTTTCGGATCCAAACTTCATTAAACTTTAAAATTCATTTTTGACCTATGCTTGTCAAGGTAAATTAGCTCTACTGCCTCCCCTCTACCTACCATTTAAAGGATATCAGTTATTTCTGAATTACCCTGTATAAGAAAAATCTCTAGATTAGTACTAACATTTGTTGTACAAATAAAAAAATATATAAAACATAGAAAGCTAAAAATGGAAATTTTGATATCAAGAATGTCTTCAATAACTTATTTCCATGTGACAATCATTTGCTGTTGGGAACGTTGAAGTGTCATAAAATAATGTCAGTAGGATTGATTCGGAATAGTTCCGCAAAATATTAGGCATATTTCACATATAAATCTACAGGGAAATCTGTTTATAAGTATGGGACTCTAAATGGGCCATTCAAAAAGAATGTTCATAAACATTGTTAATTTTTTGCACCCTTCCTCCCCTAAATCCGTTTTCGTTCGTAAACTTTAACCCCCCTCCCTCTTACCTCGAACGTTCGCGATTCATGCCCCCCTCCCCACCAAATGATGAGTAAATATAATTCAGCAATTCAACACATTTTTTGTTTAAAATTTCTAAATAATCCGAGAACAAAAGGAACGTTCGCATTATTTTACCCCCTCATTCCTGCTATTCGTTACCGTTCATTTTGAATGAACCGCCCTCCACCCAGTGGAGTTCAGTGAATATTCTTTTTGAACGGCCCCAAAGGGCGTAATTTATTATGGGCATAAATGAGGAGCCAATTCAGATTTTTAGTCACTGTACTCATGGGCCATTTACTCAAGCTCATAGCTTAAACAAAAGAGCATTAGCTCTATTGGGCTAGTTTTTGTATTTAAAAATTATATCATTTCCATATCTGTTGTGGTATGACATCAAAGTTGTACCATGTAAATAGCAATTTTGATGTCATGCCACAACAAATATGGAAATGGTCCTATTATGATTTTTATACAAAACCTAACTCAACTAATGCTTTTTCATTCGAGCTATTGATTACATAGACAAAGGCGAGCTCTAAAAAACTGAATTAAGTCTCCTCATTTATGTCCATAGTTTCAGTATAGGATCATATGTGAAGTATGCCTCATCTTTTGAGCTCTATCTAATTGTTTAGGCCTTATGTAGTAACGTAACGTTTCCGTCGGTTTTCAAATAATGCAATTTAGTACGCATTTTTAACAAAAAACCCTAAATGCGGTCCTGCGTATTCATATATTTTCTTTCAATGTAAAATCACCGTGGGTATACTGCATAAAATAAACCCCATAAAATATTAAAGGTCATCTCAAAGAAGCACTGCAGACTAATAAAATTGTTTTTATAAGAATTTACGGATCTCATTTTAAATAAAGGTACTGTTTCCACACGTGTTAGTATCTACCATTTCATATTGTTCGCGGGAAAAATAATATTTTTGAATAAACTAGTCTTTTTAAAATTTAAATTGTCAGCTATTCTCGTCAATGTGAAAGAAAATCTGCAAATATTCCCATCTAAACAAGTTGAAATTCTATGAAAAAAAATATCATTAAAACCTCTCCTGCCTTAATTTATGATTTCCTTGTACGTGCTTATTGGTAAATTTCAAATAAACACATCTGCGCTTCGAAAGATATCATGTCTGCAAATCTTGTTGTGAAATCCCGGGCTCTGAATTTTCTTTGTGTAAAAATACTAATTTTGGCTGGCTTAAAAAAAGTCACGTCATTCCCTTATTGGTCTATTTGAAAGTGTATCCCTCTTAAAATTCCGTCTACCGTCAAAATATCTTTAAGAGTTGACAGAAGGATTTAAAGAAGCAAGCAGAGAATACACGCAGGGCGAAACCGCCTTTACGTATCCGGCCGGGGTTTCGGTCGCCGTGCCATGAACTAGCATTTTTAAAGTTAATTGCCAAGGGCATTTTCAGACCATTTTTGCGGCGATTTAGTTAATGTTAATGTGCAGTAAATACAGTGATTGTGGAGAATCACTTTTTACCGAAATCTAAAGTTTGATACCGTACAGTTTCCCGATAAAAATAATAGATTGTAATTAGTGTTTTGGTGGTCGCAATTTAGTTTTGCAATATCGTCGTCTAGTTGAATTCTCGTTGAATTAAGTTTTTATAAAATCTCGTCCGGATATAATTTGAAATCGGATAATGTTAAATTTAAATAAAACTTAAATCGTACGTTTTAGTACATGTGACTGTTAATAAAGGCAGTTTTTTTTCTTCTACAAGATAATTTAAATAAGTAAATTTCATCTGAGTTGTCTGGTTGTATTGGTTACTTAAAAGAGTGAATTTTACTAATGAAAACCTCTTTGTACTACGATATTGCGAATTTTAATTCTCGCAGTTTTGGGTTATTAGTGATTGCAGAATTTTATGAAGTTTCCAGTTTCTATAGTTTAGTGATAACTGTTTATACCTGTGTTGGTAAAAGGGCAATATAGTGTAAGTTTGTTCTGATTTAGTTTTGTGAATTAAACAATTTCATCAAAGTATTGTGAACTATCGACTTTTTGAATCTTGTGAACATTACGTAAGTTGTATATTGTTTATGTATCGATTATTTGTGTCATTTTGTTGTATGAAAACGTTCCCATTTGCTAAGAGCTCTTATGCAGGGTATTCTGACTTTACTTAATGATTTTTTTTGACTAGTTGTTATCTTTTCTAATTTTTTGGTTTATGAATAAACCTAATTTTTAAACTCAACTAGACTGAATAATATTGATCCATATAATTATGAAAGTCTTTATTTATATTTTATCCACCCTAACTTTGACATCACCGATTATGACTAACAAGTTGAATTAAATTTATTATATCAAACTTTCATAATCAGATGGCGCCCAATTATATGTATTTTTACTTAAAACCTTTATCTATTCTTTTACAATTAGAAGCTACTGGAAACAATACCTAAGACCTGAAATTTAAATTTGTAAAGATAAGATCTCAAGCTGTGGCAATTTTAAGCATTACCGTAACGTAAGTATAATATTTGGAAGGTTTTATGAGTTTCAGACGTCCATCGTGCGACGTATATTTTTCTTATGTTTGAGTTTTACAGTTAAAGTAATATTTTTAGTCCGGAAAAATAAGCAGTGTTCCAATGTTGTACCCTCCTTTATTACTTTTAAGTTTTAACCAGTCATAATACACACTGACGTTATTTTATGACACTTTGTGAATAAGTATACAGCAATGACTTCTTAATTTTTGTATTTTTGTACCGTTTTGAGTTACAAAAAGGGGCATACTCTTAGTGATATTTCTTAACTGTTTTAGTGAAGTACCACTAAGTTTGCTTATCCGCTAACAGAGTATGACGGGACTTTGATAAAACAAATGAAATTAAAACTATGGTACTAAATTTCATCAAGATCCATTATGATTCATAATTAATTCCATTGTGATAATTAATGACATCTCAAACTTTTTTCATACGCTTTTTATCAAAAAGTCTTTGTGCAACATAAATTTAACTACAGTTTCTTTTGTTTGATGTTTCTTGACAGCCATACATGCTTTATTATCAAAGTGTTGATAAAATATATACAGAACCTATAATTTACTGTGGATACAATCTTACCTGTACAAAAAGATTATGTCCACCAGGAATATTTTTCATTATATGCCTTTCAATTTTTTCATTTTCCAATATAGCCATTCCTCTGTCAATAAGGATAGGAGGTGGTGTTGCTTCAAAATTGGTACGGAAGTCAGGTGGAGGTTTTTGCATATCGACTGTTGTTACTTTTAGACTGATTGTTTTTAATTCTGCCAGAAGGTAAAGGTCCATAAAGTATTCCTGACAGAAGAGGCATGCACCTTTTCGTCTTCCATCGATTGTGGAGGCCTGCAATAAACAAAATATAACAATTAGAAAATGATAAGTAAAAGATTAATCAATTGAAATGCACAACAGAAATGTTCAATTGTAAGTCCCACTGCCCTCATGATTTATTTACATAATTTTCCTTCAATCTTACTCAAGGTTTAGTGTTCAAGAAAATTCAGTGTGAAATATTCACACCTCCGTCAAAACAATCTAACAACTTGGTGGTATACAAATAATATTTTAATTTAATATGTTATTAAGCAATACATCCTCCGTTTTTTTTTATTAACATTGAATGAGTTGTTATGTAGTTTTGCATCAGTTTACCCTATTACCTATACTTTATTTTCTTCTTATTTGTTAAACCAGTGATTCTTAACTTGAGTTCTATGAACTTGTCACTATTTACTGCCTTTTATGGAAAAAAACATTTGATCATTTACACTGCATAAACAGCAAGAACACCTTTTTACAATAAGATTTTTTAATGTAAATTTGAAAATAATGAAATTGTAAATTAATCAGTAGTAGTGAATGGAGTATTGAACTAACTTTAGTACCGAACAGTAGAATGGTTAGGTTAGGGGTAGACTTAGAAGAGTGTCATTTACAATGTAAAAGATGTGATTACTTATAGTTAGTGGTGGAAAATGCCCGAGGATTTATTTTTGGAGAATATTCCTGAAGCACAAACGAGAAAGAACGAGAATAAACCCTCAAAGGTGAGCAGGACTGCAGAATATACCTTTAACTTGCAAAGATTAAAGATATACCCAAAAAAAGGATAATTTCAAAAGTTCTCCAATTTTCCTCTTCTCATTTATAATGCTAGTTGTAGTTAATTTGACTATTGACTCTAATATCTTGAAAATTAATGTAATAAAAGAAAATATTAAACTCGTTGGGCCGTATTCACATCTCACTGTTAAATTAATAACGTGTTTAATTACAATGGTGACCAATTCTAATCTTTTTCCACCTATTAGAATGAGGGAAAGTTATCTTTTTTCTTGTTGATTTTAATTAAAACTTTACCTAGATACACCTTGAATGTGGTATGCACATTTACGCCTACTGGACACTTCGCTGACCGCGGACACTACGCTGACCCTGAAATAAATTTTGTTACTGGACACTTTGCCGACCGTGGACAATGCGCTGACCGTGGACACGGTCGACAAAGTGTCCACCGCTTGCGATCGCCGTAGTGTTCACGGCGGCCGGCATCCGGTGTCCCACAAGTGTGTACAAGTAATACATTTTAAAAACTATACAAACATTTGTCACTTTTTGTATAAAGCTCATATGTAATTAGAACAAAAAACAAAAGAAGTGCTACCGGGCGGTAACCTAAATTTCTTGTCAATGTTATCAAAGGCATAAATTGTGCAAACTATGCTTATAAAAGTGTCTGTCTTTGAAACACCCGACGCCGACAGCAGCTGCGAATAACACGTGTACATTTTGCGTGGGCGTGTTTAGTGCGTACGGTTTGAGATCGTTTAGTTTCGCTTTTATTCTCGATTTTTAATGTTTTTTGTTTATGCTTGTTTGTGACGTTTGTGCTGTATTATTCTAAAAATTCTCGAGAATTATTATGAGAACGTTCGCGAACCTGCTTGATTATGCTCCCCAAGAGAACGTTCTTTTGATACTGTTTTATTATGCGCGAACGTTCTCATTAGCATTTTCAGAACGTTCTTTCATTTACAACACTACTTATAGTGATGACTACTGGGAATAATACCTTTTCCTGGATTTTAATGCAAAAACTAAATTTTTGTTTAGTAGCTGGGTAGTTTGGAATTTTATTAAGCATTTAATTTTTGATGCCTTGATCGCGAAAGCAGTTTGTTTACCAGATCAGTGCTCCACGATTACTAATTGGCACACTATGACAGATGTTGTCATAACAACTGCTCAAATAACAGCGTTGTCAAAACTTGCCAAAATCGCTCCATTGGCATACTCTGCATCTATAAAGATATTCCAAATAAAAATAACTATTTTCCAAAATCAGAAATTTCATTTTTAAGCAGCAAGAAACTTTGGCAGTACGTTGGAAATATATATAATATGCGAGTTTGTCGTGTAAAACAAATCTTTTACGAATGAAACTATTTTGTTAATGACACACTGCTCACACTAGTTGCTGACAGATTAAGAGCTAGGAATGACCATTTATGTTCTTTCGGAACCAGCTAAAATTGTTTCTCGAACACACCCTTGATCCTCCACAGTACATATTGGTCCTCCAGTATGATCGTTTTGCCTTCCACAAAATGCGTGTTCTAAAGAAATTTATTAGAGTACTGGAAACAGTAACATTTTATTTTGAAAGTTGATATCACTGTTAGACAGCTGTTCTTATGTCAAACCTATCTTATTTACGCAGTGAACTCTTGTAAATGGAATGCAACGCTCACTAAATTATCATTGCAAAGCGCTGAGCGGCGTCAGCCGTAGCCCCGTTACTGGCGTAATAGTTTTTACTTTATTATTAACGAAATTGTAAATTTTGATACTGCCATCATGGGATGCATTTTGTTTTGTGTATAAGTGCAATACGCTCACGATGAAAATGAATGTAAACGTAATAAAATTTAGGTTCGTAAAATTTTTTATTTTTCCTTATAAATTATACAAACCATTTTTTATACAAAAAAATGAATAATTATTTTTAACCAAAATCATTCTTTGTTGAAAATACTATTGCATATATATCTCATTAATTTCTTTAACAAATAAGGTATTTATTCTATGAACTGAAATATAATTATTCTTATTTCATCCAATTTTTTAATTCATTACGTAGCAACTATCATTTATGTCATAAATATATTGCCATACATTATACTTCTACCTGGCAAATTCGAACGAGGTGTTACCGCTTAACGGCCTTTGTGTGTATCAGACAAGAAGAATGGGAATTATAGTCATGCTGCATATCAAATTATCCCTAATACATTTTATTTAAAAGTAAGTCATTTTTTAATTATTAATTAATGAAATAACGCAAATAAAAAAAATAGTGTAAAGTATTCGTTTCATAAGACGTTTTAGCGCACTTGTCCTTTAGAAAACTCCCCGCTACACGGGTCGTTTTCTAAACTTGGACGCGTGCGCTAAAAACGTGTCTTATGAAACTAATACTTTAATATACTATTTTTGTATTTATCTTCTCTATATTATGATTTTATAGAGCTATTATTAATAAATTGTTTCATGCATTCTTTCAGTTTGTTTCTAGTAAGACTAGAGACCCTGTATATTACCATTAATATTACTGCTAAGAGTTGAGCCAACACGAGAACAGATACTGATTGGTTGGATCCGCGCCACATTTGCAATTTAATGAAGTTTCATTAATCCCTGTAATTTAATTTGACACATAAACATTCTTTAGTAAATTGATAAATTTCTGCATGCTTTTTATTTAAATATAAATTATAATACTTTAATTTATCATTTACTTTTGGATCCCACATGGCGGTTTGATCTGGTTTGATCGCCCGTGTTGGCTCAGCTCTTATAACAATTTTTTTTTTATTTAAAAAAATTGTTTTTGCTTGTTTCGTATTTTTAATGTAATGCGAGTACAATGGGCGTACTTAAAATTTAAAACTACCCCCATTACGAGGTTTGTAGTTATAGTAGTTACACCCTGCATATAGGGTCCCTAGGTAAGACTAGTAAGTGGTGCCGCTTTCAGTTGTTTGCTAAAAGGTAAGTACGGATTGAGATAAACGCATACGTAATAAATTCCTAAGTGTTTCCTAGCGCAGATAATTTTGATTTAAGAAATCTTCCAAATTTAAAACTAATAAAAAACAATTAATGAATCATATTTATTTACTAATCTTATCCAGTTTATAAATATTAGAATTCCTTCACAGATAATTTCGTGTTAACTATCCGTGTAATAATTATAATTATTTATGTTTACGCTTTTTATTATTGATAAGTTCATTTCTATTGTATGAGAATAATATACCCGCCCATAACAAAAAGTGTAGAGATGCGAATGGATAGAAAACCTAGTGCTTTTTGAGTATTTGTGTGTCTGACTGATAAAAGTATTATGTTTGTAATTCAATTTAAAAGTATCTGTAATAGCTTTTTAATTCTGATTATTTAGCGTTTAGCACTAAATAGAACATTAAATTGCACTAGGAAGTATAATATTTAACAGCCACGTATTTCCGAATATTCTCACGTTACATCAGCGTCATTATTATTATTATTACTATTATTAATAGTCGCAAGCATGAATAACAATAGGTCTGTTGAAAGTTCAAGTGGTTGGTTACTTTCAAAAATAAATGATAGAAAATAAAAATTAAACTAGGTAGGTTTCAAATAAGGTCATAACTTATTATTTTTGTACTTTTAATAACTCTCATAGATGTCTCTACACTTTTACAGTAATACGTAATAACTAAAACAGTTTAAGTATCTCTGATATGGATATCCTATATCCCGTTATACTTAATTTATAAATCAGCAATAACACAATTTTATTATACATATGTATATATGTGTATATATACAATAAAATAGGTATGTACTACATGATGCAATTCAAACGATAAGGCAAAAAGCTGCCTTAAAATACACATTTTATACATACTTTTTTTGATTGAACAAATGTGCAGCACATGGCCAATGAATGACGTCACGTGTGATGTTTTATTATAATCTAGTGCAAAAAAGTCTGGTGTTAATGGCCAGCGAATTAAATCTACAGTTTTATTACAAGCGGCGTTAATAATAATTTCTGAATTTAGTATTCCCATAAAATTTAAAACAGAATGACAGGCTTGTGTTGCAACTTGCAACAATCTTACCAACTTTCTTTTTTATAACAGTATCATCTCTTACTATTTTTAACTCTTTTGATATGATGTGATTTTCGAAACAATTTTCTCTTAATTGATTTAATCAAAATACTTTTTAGGATATTTAATAAAGACAAAAAAAATTTCTTAAGTTCAGAATAAACGGAACATACTGTATACTATTTTGAAAAATGTCATCCTGACAAAACTTCACCCAAACTGAAAAATTATTGCAAGTTGAAACATTTCTTCTACCAACTTCATTCATCTAGTCAAACAAATTGGTGGGGTTCAATAAAAGCAACCTGTTGAGTGAATGACAAATTTATTCCTGCTCTAGTTCTGACGTCATGAAAATTGGAGGGTGTTTTCTGATAACGCTTTACATCATTTTCCAGTGATAAATCGTGATGCTGACGTATTACAGTATTTAAGTGCAGAATTATCTTTTTCCTTCATCCTAAGGAAAGATGAGTCAATTGTGCTAATAATGAATAATAATATAATTAATACCTTTATCATAGAATTTTGAAGATAAGATTAAAAGATAGAATTGTTGTGTATGGAAATCGCCCTATTGATTAAATTTATGCAATGACGAAGTTGTCGAATGTCTATACAGAATTTAGGAAACAAAAATGTATGAAGAACTTTGGACGTATACAGTATTCAAACAAATGACGACGCTACTGTATGTTTGCAAATCAATTTACAAGTTGTATTATACATAATAATTAGTAGTGATTACAATTCCTTTTTATTTTTCAAATATTACATATTATTAGATGATATTCCAGAACAGTGCTTTTCAAACTTTTGGGTTCGAAGGTCTCCCTTGGGAACGTTTCCAAAATTACGGCCCCCAACAAAAAAAAAAAACTTAAGAAAATAAATACTTTTTACTCTATTGTAACGGGTATTGTGATCACACAATTCTCTACTATTGAATGTTCACTACATAAGTTCATTTTAAGGTCAAAAGACAAATCAAAAGGTTTTAGAAAAATGCGTCTATGAGTGTTCGTAGATGCAAGGAGCAGAAAGTGATATTTGGCTATGGGCAAAAAACCGCTTATAAATCTCTGCTATAGGATATACTCGATATGAACTCAATACATTTATGATTACGGATATGTAGATATTGGAAGCATCCAACACAATAATGCATCCACTTCACCAGGAGTATAGTATTAACACAATACTAATTATTATCATCACTCATCACTGTATGTACACCTTGTTCGTTTCTTTTCATTGTAATTGTTCGAGTAGGGTGCCGATTTCCCTTGTTTTTTTTTGTTTGATTTTAGGTGAGGAATCAGAATGGCGAACATCTCTTGTACTTCATAGCACCAATTACTATGATCATATGGCCGATACTTCTAGAATTTAGCTGTATCTCGGCAATTTCACCCCCAGTAAGAATTTTTAACAGTTTCTTGATATTTGTTTATACATGGTGGTGCATAGGTTACGCATTGATTTGAATAATTCTTTTTTCACAACTTTTAACGGACACATATATAATTTTGCATGGAAAAATTCTGTACCGAACAGCGCACCAAAATCCTTGAATTTTACTTAGAAAATCATCGGTCGATTACTTATACCTTGACTAAACGAGCCTATCGTCGGCATTTTAATGTTAGACCATCCCCTACTAAGACCGCCATTGACTGTCCTGTGGCACGTTGGCGGCAACGGGGTGCAGTCAATGATCATTCACAAGTTGGCAGACCATGTTCAGTTCTAACAGCCGAAAATATTGGAAAAACGAGGAAGGTGTCGCGGTAACCGTAAATGGAGAGCAATATCGGGAGATGATCAAAAACTTTTTGAGAACAGCTGTTGTGAACAATCCGGAGCTGCGGTTCCAGCAAGATGAGGCCCCTGCACCCACTAGCCGACAAAGTACGGCGCCTGTGAGGAACATTTTTGGCGAACGCTTAATAAGCAGATTTTATGCTTCGAACTAATTAACCTGCACATTCACAGGATTTAACAACCCCTGACTCTTTCCTTTGGGGGTACCTCAAGGAAAGGGTTTACGTAAACAAGCCCGCAACGATCCAGTATCTCAAGGCCAGTATCCGAACTCAAATCAGAGTACTACAGCCAGAAATCTTTAAAAATGTAATGAAAAGTGCTCTCAAAAGGGCCCGTCTTTGTGAAACCGAAAATTGTGGTCATTTGAAAGACATAATTTTCCACAACTAGTGTCAAAAAATTCCAAATTAAATGTTTTATTTCTCAGAAAAAATTTATTAAATTTATTTGTAAATAAAAAAGCTTAGAATTATAAAAACCAATGCGTGACTTATGCGCCACTATGTATAGTATATTAAAGTAGGCTGGTAACTACATAAAAACTGTATTTGTACGGTAATACTATACGGTAATATTACCATGCTGACATATCAAAAACAAGTCAGCAAAATGAAAATAAAATAACTATGCTGTCAAATCAACCCATACAGACTTGATCACTTGATAAGAAGATTTCAAAAAATAATATTTATTAATAACGTCTTCATTTTTTGAAACCAATAAACTATTGAACAAACCACGGATACTCTCCTCGGGCTTTGATATCAATATTTATATCCAGTTTTAAAGTAAGGCTAGGAAAATCTGGAATTTCATTTGCACGCCACTGTTTTTCTTCTAATCTTCATGTGATGGATGTTAATATTGATATCGAGCTCGTGGAAAGTAGTGTAGGATCAGGGCGATCATTCTCGATCTCACTGTATCTTAACAGCTACAATGTGCCAAACATGGCAATGACACGCAGTCTATGGTTCTACTTCTACTATGAAAGATTGTCAGCTTAGGTAAACAGCCTCATTTTGACGAAGACAGTTCATATAGTCAGAAGGATCTATCTCAACTTATTGTATTATTGTTTTCCATTTTGTTCCATTTTTTTGTATTCTGTCACTTACTAACAGTAAATAATCGAGACTTATTGGTGGTATAACTTTTGTGATGGTGGTTTTTGTACAAAACCGCGTGTCAATTAGCTTATGCGAAAGTCAGGATTACTTCAAAGTTAATTTAATTTTCTTTGAGAACTTTCCAATCGCAGTACCATTCGTACAGAATTCATAATCATTTATTTTCAGATGTGGATGTTTCAAATCAAATGCGAGCATTTCTTACGTCTAACCATTTGTGACTTGGTCCCTAGGGCATTAATTACAAACTATCAATTGGTTACCAAATCAATATAAAACTTCATACCATTGGTAAGCCAAGAACATAAACTAGAGTAATAGTGACTCACCACTGGCTTGTTGGTAAATAAGTAATACTTTTTAACTTATCAGAAAAGTGATAAACACATCAAATTAAATCCCTATCCTTGAATATTACTCATACATACATACTATGTATTTTTCATATTGATGTGATCTTGAGAAAGGTCAAAAACTGAAGTGAATGGCAGGACACGTACCGTACATACGGACCGTATTAAAGTTTTAGACTTGGAGATTATCCATACAGTCTTTGTATCGTAATGTGACCTTAGGGAAAGTCACATTAACAGGTCAAAGGAAGAACGGATGGGTCGATAGAGTTCTAGGGTACGCTTTACTAGACATTCCGGCTAGTGATGATAACACTGGCCAACAAAAAAAAATTTTTTTCTGCTGACTTTGATCTGACACTTGCTTTTAACTAAAATTGGTACGCTAATGCCAAATATAAATCCCGTTTTTCCATATCACGTCACGTTTTTTTTTCTACGGCGTTTCTTGTTTGCCGAATCCAAAATTCTTGAAAATCGTTAACTAAATGCAGCAAATTCTTAATTGTTTACGGAATTCTTAGACATTCCAAATACATTTAGTCATTAGGTAATATACACTTGTACCTCATAATATTTAAGTACTTAATTAGATAATTAAGTAATAAACAATTGTCAAGTAATCAAGTCTACTAAGCTAGTCCTCATCGTCAACATATTAGGGTTTAATGAGATTTTATTGAAAGTATTGATTACTTAGAACTATTTAAAAGTAAGCAACGGTGATAAGAAAATGCTAGTTACATGTTAGTTGTTAGTGAAGAACATCACATCAGAACTACATCATGTCTACTACTCGAAGATGTGTAAATAGTGCCGATTCTTTCTGCTACATTTGTGGCAGCTTCACCGTTCCCAGTCAAAGGACAAATATTAGTGTTTTCGTTAAGAACATGTATTTGGCTTATTTTGATGTAAAACTTGCTGATGAAGACAAGTCATGGGCTCCACATAAAGTGTGTAAATCATGTGTGGAAAATTTGCGGCAGTGGAGCAAAGGAAAACGTCAGAAATTAGCTTTTGGCGTTCCAATGATATGGCGTGAACCGAAAAACCACGTAGATGATTGTTACTTTTGTTTAACTCAGACCTCCGGTTATAATACCAAGAATAAAATTGTATATCCGAATATTGACTCCGCGATTCGACCAGTTCCTCATTCCGATGAAATACCTGTGCCAGTTTATAAAGAGCTTCCTTCACTTGAGCACTCGGATGCTGAATACATGTCAGATGTTATTGAAGAGCAAGATGATTCAGATGTAGATTCTGCCAATGAAGATATAGTTTCTAATTATGGACCACAACGTTTTACTCAAGCAGAATTAAATGATTTAGTAAGGGATTTTGGCCTTTCAAAGGAATCATCGAAACTGCTAGCTTCAAGATTAAATGAAAAGAACTTACTCAAGCAAGGTACGAAGATAACTTTTTATCGTAAAAGGGAAAGTGATCTTGTGCAATATTTTAAACAAGAGTGTGAATTTGTTTATTGTAACAATGTGGCGGATTTGCTAACTCAAATGGGCGTTGTACAATATGACCCAAGTGAGTGGCGTTTGTTTATCGACAGTTCCAGCAGAAGCCTCAAGTGTGTCCTACTATACAACGGGAATGTTTTCGGTTCAATTCCTATTGGATATTCCGTTTAATTAAAGGAAACATATGACGACATTGATAAGGTGATAGATTTACTAAAATATACAGACCATAACTGGGTCATCTGTGTGGATCTCAAAATGGTAAACTTTTTACTTGGTTTTCAAAGAGGATATACAAAATTTCCTTGCTTTTTGTGCCTCTGGGATAGTCGAGATAGAAACCAACACTGGATTCAGAAACATTGGCCTCCTAGAACATCCTTAGTTGTTGGAGAGAAGAATATTATAAGTCAACCTTTAGTCGACAGAGAAAAAGTAAATTTCCCACCTCTTCACATCAAACTGGGTCTTATGAAGCAATATGTTAAAGCACTAGATTTGCAAAATGACTGTTTCCAGTACATATGTGAAAAGTTTCCACGACTAAGTTACGAGAAAATCAAAGCTGGGGTATTTGATGGACCTCACATTAGAACTTTAATGAGAGATCCAAATTTCATCAACTCTATGAACGAAGCAGAAAAAGAAGCCTGGACATCATTCACGATGATCGCGAACAATTTTCTTGGAAACAAAAAAGCATCCAATTATAAAGAGCTAGTGCAATCAATGCTTGAAAAATTTCACCGCCTAGGTTGTAACATGAGCATAAAGCTTCATTTCCTTTATAGCCATCATGATAGGTTTCCCGAAAATGTAGGTGCTGTAAGCGATCAGCAAGGCGAGAAATTTCATCAAGATTTAAAAATCATGGAAACTCGGTACCAAGGAAGATGTGATTCTCATATGATGGCCGACTACTGTTGGAGTGTTCAAAGGGACTGCCAAACCAAAATGCACAGCAGAAAGTGCTACAAACGAAAATTTATTCCCTGACTGTTGTTTCTTTATTACTAACACTTTTGTAGTTTTTTAAATGATCATTGTGTAAATATTGTACCTAAATAAATAAATGAATTATTATAATTTTATACTTTGTTTATATCGTATAAGTTCTTAAGTTACAACTTGGCCACATTTGCAATTCTTCAAAGAGCATAAAATGATATAGAATTAAATTTTGACGTGATATGCAAAAACCAATATGATTTTCGGATTCAGCACACCCAAATTAGTAAAGAACAAGTCTCATATACAAGTCAGAAAAAAATGTGTTGGCCAGTGATAATCGATAATGGTATATTTAAAAAAAATAAATCCACTTGCTCATTTCCATCCATTCAACAAATCTTTTTCCTCCTAATGACAAATATTACATTTCATTTAATTCTAATTGTTATACTTATCATCTAAAAAGTTTCAAAATAATTGATCTGATTCAGTGTAAGATTTAGAAAACGCCCTGTATAAAAACTCAATTCATTTATCAAAATGAAGTGCAGTTTCCTTTAAAATATCCTCGTTTGAAAATAACAAACATCAACATTATAATAATAGCCAACGTAAGTGGTTTACAGTTTTAAGCCAATTATGGATTTTCCACCGTATATAATTACGTAAGAAGTTTTAACCTAAAGGCATCAACATAATTTGCGTTTGTTTAAAAACAGTTTTTTAGAATTAACCGCGGTTGTTGTTATTTTTCATTCAATGTCAATGTTGGCTGCATGTTTATTATTGGCTATCATAAAACATAAAAGCAATTAAAATTATTATTATTGATTAACCATTTATTACAGTAAAAGCATCCTTTTTACAAGGTAAAATCTTTACCAAGCGATGAATATATAATAAACGTGACCCTTATATCTTTTTTTTTCAAGTAATTGTAATTCTATAGAGTGAAGTGTGATAAATCTATGTAGAATTCTGTACAATAGAGAGTATTTGCATGTCGATGTCCCTGAATACTGACACATATTCCTACTTATGTTAGCGTAATAGAAGATGTACTTTTTGCATTTATTGAATGTGCTGAATAATTTTATTATTACAACGGAAAGAAAGGAAAGAAGAATAAACTCATTTTGCGCTTAGAAATCATTAATTAAAATTTTTCACAGTGCATTCCTAAACAGATTCCTCCTGTGAAGATGCTTTTTAATGATTACAAATATCTTAAATTGGCAAATCAATTATTTGATCATGGTGTTTGGGTTGATAAAAATCGCACTTGGGAAAAAATTTGATTCAATCAGAATTTTTCTAAATTTAAATCACACATTTATTTAGGTAATTCCTAATTAATTTCTACTTTTTGGGCTGGTACATTCTACAGTATGCAACCCACATCGAAACTGAAAAAGCCGCAAAGCGTGTATTCTTCTTCAAAAAATTATTTCTAAATGGTAACTAGTCAACATAAAAAATAAATGACTAGTTATGTACAATGAAATACAGTATTAATGTTCGACTTTTGTTTAGTTTAGTGTTGTAGTGCACCTAGCTTTTACATTTCAAAATCTATTTTAGATGTTAAATAGTATATTACATGTTAAGTTGCTAAAGGACATCTTTACAATTGGAAACTTTGCCAACGAAACATGTATACTATTTTATTCGCAATCATTAGACTTAAATAATCAAAATACAAAATTATTATAAATTTTAAAATACATTTTCTGTAAATTGTCAATAAATTTCAATCAGCCATCTATCGACCAAAAGAAATTTTAAGTAAAGTTTAATTATTCGCCGCTAGATGGCAATGAATGCTCTCAGTATTTAAAAATTGGAAATTAATTAATTCCATCGTTTATATTAAATATAAAATAAGGAAAAAAATCTTGTTAACGTACCGACAGAATATTTGTCGCCGAAGATTCAGGACAATCTCGAGGACGCTAACGAATTTCGCGGACAAGTTATACATAACATTTTATTATGTGCAACCGTAAAAAATAGGTAATTACAAATTCCATTGCTTTAAAAAACGGGCAGTTTAATTCATTTTACAATGTTTGCTGAATTTACGAATTTATTATGAGTTTTAGAAATGTTATTGTCAATCTCATATTATTATCTGCCATGTCAACTTTCAAGTGTCAAATAATAAAATAACTTTTAGTTTAAAAGACGTTACTAACGGTAACGTCCATATAAGTCCGTTACCCTTAGTAACTGTCGTGAAATTGCATTTCGCGTCCTGTATGGCGTACGCGATGTGCCTACTTCGCGTACGGCGGCACAAACACATTTATAAAAACCTAAATTTAAATCTGATAAAACGTCTTGTTTTAAATTATTTACAAATAAAAGTTGACCAAAACTTTACAGGTCATTTTTACAGACATGTAAAGGAAATTGTTAGCCACTTTGCTGTGGCTATAGCAGTAGCTTACTTTCTAAAGTTTTTATAATGATAGAAAGGTTCATATTTGCGATTGTGAATAATAGTATATTATGGGAGAAGTGGTTGAAATAAAATTTCAACGTTGAGAGTGGTTTTTTCAACTCGCTATCGCTCGTTGAAAAAGGTAACTCGAGACGTTGAAATTTTATCAGCCACGCGTTGCATATACTATTTTTTCTCCGAATTTTTAGTAAATTAATGCACTTTAGAAAAAATTATGACATTTAAGTGACAAAACATGACATTAAAGCGACATTTCTCTCGTCAGCAATTGAATGTCGAACAGTTTGAAATTCGAAATCCCAGTAGTCCGAAAATCTCAACCTCTAGTGGTTGAAATGCGATTTCAACCATCGTTATCAATTGCAAAATGAGTGATTTTTTTCAATGTCATGAGTAGAAAAAAACATTTTTACGCTACCGACCGGTTTTTGTTTCCCGATTTGTTATTTGCCACGGTCAGTTGATGTTACCGATTCGTTGCCGGTTGCTATGACAACACAGAACTGTTCTAATACATAACGTGTCTGGGTGCTGTTATGAAAATCCATTACTATAAAATGATTAAAATAGCATTCATTGTGAACATACCGCAAGATATAACTAACCTTACTTTTATAATTTGGTGAAAGCTAACGCTTAGAATTTGACATTATTATTACAAATTACAAAAGTAAGGTTAGTTTATTCTGTGGTACGTCCACAATGAACGTTTCGCAGCCAACGTCGACGTCAAATTAGAAAAAACCATGATAAACACATTTTTCTTATTTATTAAATAGTGTTGTTAGCGCAAAAAATATTTTTTATATTTGCGTATCCTAATGAAGCCATTAGGACGCATTTTGCGTGTCCTAATGAGATTTATTAGAATACGGAAAACAGTAACATTTTATGTTTTAAAGTTAATATCAGTATTGAACAGCTGTTTTTAAAATATCAAACTTATTAAATGCCGTAAAGAAAAACAAATGCGGAACCTGAGTTTTCAGTGTTGTCAACTGTTAAAAAAGTTAAGGGAGTTCCCCTAACAAATTTTATTTAAAATTAAATTATTTCTTTTTTAAAATGATTAAAAATAAGGCAAATAGAAAAAATAGTATAAAGTATTCGTTTCATAAGACGTTTTAGCGCACTTGTTCTTTAGAAAACTCCCCGGTACGCGGGTCGTTTTCTAAACTCGGACGCGTGCGCTAAAAACGTGTCTTATGAAACTAATACTTTAATATACTATTAGGATACTTCTCGTTAAGAGCTTACAACAGATAACGATAATTGGAAAAACTAGACCCTTCGGGTCTTCTTCTTTCCAACCTTTTCGTTATCTGTTATAAGGCACTTATCGGTCTCGTATCGTAATATACTATTTTAATTAGTATGCGGCAGTATTATATTCATGTTGTTGCTGTTAATGATAGTTTTCTGTATAAATAAAGCTTTGTATGGTTATTTAGCAGTTTCTCTTCCTACCCACTGAAGCTGAAGGTCACTTCTTTTGTATTTTTTGTGTTAGTTTGACAAAACATAGAATGATTTTTAAATTTAAATTGCTTAATTTATTATGTTATTCATTAATTATTTCACATCTCAAAAATCTGTTAAATCTTAGTCAAAACCCTTTGGAAAATCTTGAAGATAGAGTTTCTAAAAATAGTTTAGAAAAAAATAGTTCATTTGAGTCAATTAACCTTATTCTTCAAAAGCAATTGAAGATCGGTAGATATTCTACAAAATTTAATTACTAAGTTTTCATTAGCTACGATCGCCTTGACATTAAATTCATGTTAATAATTTTTTAATGACACCTTAATTAGTTCAACAGTGTTAATTCAATTTTATTGTACCTACTCCTCATGTTATGATAGTCAATGACACATCGATACAAAAAATGAATCTTGAAGTGTTTTATGAAAGATATGGTCCAATTATTTTACATTTAAGTTGAATTCACAATAGAAATATTCTTCAATTTGAAATCTTTCCGCAGAATTTTGGAAAAACTGGCTTAAATTTATGACACATCACATATTAGTTAAGAATTGGAAGACAAAATTGAGTATACACAAGGAATTTATAGAAATAGGATATCTACTGCAAAGATGACCTGCTTACAACAGGTAAAAAGTGACTAAATCGCAGATTATGGTTCTCAATACTTATTTTTGCAAATTCCAAGATCAATCCATTCATATTATAGGCAAGCCACATCCAGAACGTTAGAATCTCATGAGTATGTAAGATAAAAAATTTTGATATTAGTTCACCAGATCGCCAGATTTATTGCGATGGGAAATATGTTGAGAAAAAATAACTTTCCAGTCCTTCTGAAATCTTGTAAGGGTTTCTACGGATTAAAATCCTTGTTTGTAGGTCCATATATAGGTGATACTTTTTAAGAACTGTTCAGATAATTTATTTCATAAAATTCAATCTGGTAACACCAAAGAACCTTCTAATGGATACTGCTAAATTCGTTTTCATTCGTCCCGGATTCTTGGTTTTCGGAATAGTATAGTTCTGAGCAGTGCATTTTGACAGATAGCAACAGATGAGCAATTGTTGCATGAACCTTACAACTTTCAAGTACAAGTACTGTACGGCATTGAACCACCAAAAACGAGAACAAAAATCACAATAGTCCAGGAGAGGTTGAAGTCCATAGTTTTGTCATATAAACAGATTCCGAAAATGGATTAGTTAACCGGTTTGGCTAGTTGCATACAATTTCATAAATGAGTAGGTATATGTATTCACTATGTATTCCTTTTCATGTTTAGTTAAAAAGTTATACAGATCACACATTGAATAAATTGTTTATTGTTTAAGTTATTGAAATGTTTCCGTGTGACCAGATGTCCGTGAGATCTAAATCTTCTATGAGATCAAAAGTCCGGCGCCAAACTTCCGTGAGACTTGCAGTACGGAGACCAAAATACCTTGGGATCATAATTCCCGGGACTAAAAATTCGGGGGATCAGAAGTTCTAGAACGTTCAATTTTGAATGAAGCTTGTGCTATATAGGAGAGTGCCGCTTTATAAAATCTGTACCTAGAGGCAATCGACTTGCTTCTATCTTTCTGTTAACTTTATTAATTCCGTATAACACATGTGGCCAACTCCGACACTATTAGTGCATGTAGCATCGCATCGAAATGGATTGACAATTAACAGAATTACTAGGCAGAGGAAATAACCACCAGAATGTGGTAGCCGATGGTAGCAAAAACAAATTCATTAGTTATGGTCAACTTTGTTGCACTTTTTCCATTGCATTCTGCACGATAATCTGGATGAATCTTATTCCCACTTGAAATATAAGCAGTAATATTGGTTTTTGTTTGAGCAAGGAGACAGTACCTTTGGAAAAGATATCTCTAATCTCTATAGTTATATACTATAAATCCTAAAATCGAATCAGAAATAAGATTTCCAGCAGAATTAAATAAATGAAATGCAAGCAGATTTTGAACCAGCGAACTGTTGCCTAGTAAGAAATTTTCTTGCTTAAGGGATTTTTCGTACCTTACCTTGCTCTTGCTCTAGAATTCCATGACTACAGGTTCAAAAATAACCATAAATCTTCAAATTGAATCAAATTTATCTATAAAAGCATAACTTAGGAACATAGAGAGGCGAAGTCAGACTTTTGGAGACCAAGATGCTTTGGGACTTCTGAGGCTTCGCATTCAGAGACCTGGCGGTTTAAGAAGAAGTAAGAGAAACTTACAAAATGTTAGAAACCTACTGCGAACTCTGCAGAAGTAATATTAAAGATTTCGAGTTTTGGATCAAAAAAACCTTGATAAAGAATTAGAATCGAGGCTATAATTGCTATTAAACGATGATAACCCCCTTCTTCAATATGGTATTGCGGAGACTAACTCACAACGGCCACTGCCTTGCTCCGCAATATAATAAAAACCATCAAAAGACTAATAAAAGGACACAATACAGAAAGTTGTAGATATTAAAGTTTATGCTAAAACTGCTTCCAAGACACTTTGGCAAAATATTGTCTGTAAAAACACATTATATAAATAAGAATAATATAAACATAATAAAAATGCAAATAAACACTAATAAATGATTAATAAAACGTCGTATTTTCTACAAATAATAATGTGCGCTCAATCTTTCATTATCTACAGAATTGACCTAATTAAAGCGATATAAAAGTAAATAAAATAGAAATGGATTTTTAAATTGAAAATAAAAATACCTTGATAGAAAGTAACATTATCAAAATTCACTATTCCCATTCGCTTCGTTAAGGTTATTAAACTCTTTGTTATTTATTAACAATAATTTTACATAATATGAATGGGTTGTAGGTTTAGTGTGAATATTTTGATTGAGATTTTGAGTTCATCATCATCATCATATACCAATTACAAATATTGATTTATAAACACCGCCTATTTATAAGGCCAAGTGCATGCAACATACAGAAACACGTCATCTCTGGTTGTGTGTCTGTATTTTAAAAATAACTACTACGTGCAATTGCTGGTTACCTTGACCAAATATTGGTTTGCTTTCCCGTAAAACTAAAATCCTCTCGATTTACGTTCTATTAAACAAATTAAATGAAGAGGTGCGCATATTTTCCAGCAACTAGACAAGATAAGATAGATAAATTAAATATTTGTGGGACCACCTGTATAACCTAACCTTAGACTAATTAACAAAACTAAAATAATAATCATAAAAAAGGACATTCATTACTCATTAAAATACACACATTTATGAAAAACTTAAATAAGAAAAATTTTGTTGACTTTTCATTAAACGGAAAGATGAATAGTTTTAATGTGTTTACTTCGTGAAATTCCATACTGTATACAAGATAAAAAGTTTAAATTATTTTAATTATTATTGCACCTCTAATAAAAGTGGTATAATAAACAAGCTGGCGAGGTGATCTACAGGGACGTGATCTCTTCCAATATGTCTACAAGTGGTTATGATATGTGACGTATTTAAGTTGGGGGGGGGGACTGATGGGATGAGCTGGAGCCGCCTCCCCGAAAATCTCTTAATAGTCCAGGTCATTTATGTCAAACTCGATGTTATGTGAAAATCTCAGTATTTTGATTCGAAATTTTTATATAGCACCCCCCCTCCCCGAAAAAAATCCTAAATACGTCAGTAGTTATGATACAAGTGTAATGTAAATTATTGCGGGTGAAATCCATTCTCAAAAATAACTTTCTGATTGAGGTCTCTGCTACAGGTTTGTGGAGAAAAGTTCAATAACTCGTTGATTGTTCTCACGGACATGTCTGGATATGCTCCTCGTACGTGTCCGTGAAGAAAAATATTCCAATAGTTCCAGCGGGTACGGCGTTAACTTGGAAGCCCTTTTCAGCACAAATTCCGATTTAAGAGCTGGTTGCAGGCTTTCGCCTACATATTAATCACATAAAAAACTAATTAAGCAATCAGAAAATTCAATCGGCCTTGTAAAAGGTTTACTTAGCTACAAAGTCTGAGTTATTATTAATAAGCAATGAGCGTCACAGACATTGAAATCCAAAATGAGACAAGCCTGGTCCATTATTTATAGACGAAAGCCCGCTCAATCCTGCTGGATCGAACATTTCCAGATGTCTGCCCGACCCGTTGCCAGCGGGCATGCAAAGGTGGGTTCAGGTTTCTTCACTAAAGCTGCCTGCTCGCATACCTCTAGTCCCTACCTTCCTGTACCTCCCCCTGCACTGGCTCATTGGACCATTCTGTTTACAGAACTTGTGATTTACTTTTCGGCATATCCATACATGGTGTTTCTTCCTCAATTTCTCTTATTGTTTGACAAATGGTGAAAATTGATATATTTCGAGCTCTAAGGCCATTCACAATTTCACGTTTAGACTTGGAAGACATTCTTCCAAATCTCTGCCGAAACTAACTTTTCACTGAATCATCTATAAGCAGTTCGTTTTACAACACTAAAGTAAAAGGCGCAATAACGAAATCAAATCCGAAAATTCTTCTTCCTGTTATGGAACTGTTTTAGGTAGGTCTTTCTCATGTTATGATGACATTTAGAGGGAATTCCACCCAATCAAAATACCGACGTTAAGTAGAAAATTGCACCGCTCACATTTCCAGTGATTATTCGATAAAAGTTGTAGATCGTTAACCTCCTAATTCAATTTAATCATCCTATACATACTTAAGAAGGTTTTTGTTATTTTTCTTGAAGTAGATAGACACTTGCACCGTGTAACAACTCTTCACCTTTCTCTAGAATCCACCTCTTCTAATACCTAATACTAATGTAGAGAAAATAAAAACCTAATTACGATTACGATCAATCAACACTAAAAGAAATAACGATTTTTATCTGATAGATACCTTCCTGTAACAGTTTTCATCGGAAGGTTCTTGTTATGTGAGGTAATATACAGGGTGTAGAATCGCTAAACGCACAATACTGTTTTACGTGCATTTTTTTTAAACCTTAATATTATTTCTCCTAATTATTTTACAATACTGATATTAAGGAATGCTATAAAGAAAAAAATACGAATCGAATGATACCTTTGGTTTCCGATTGCATTTGATTGTAACCAGAAAAAATAAAGAAAATAAAACTTCCGTTTACGAAAACATCAGTTATGCCTTGGAAACATTGGGACGATGAAGGGAACATATTTGATACCTAAATGTCATTTTTAAGGTTAGATTTAACTGCTTGACAGATAATATAACCTTAAAAATTACATTTAGGTAGGCCAATACTTTCCCTTCATCGCTGCAATGTTTCCAAGGTATGATTTTTGCATAAATGGCAGTTTTCTTCCTTTACTTTTTCCGGTTACAGTCAAATTCGTATTTGTTTTCTTTATAGAATATCCTTATTGTAAAATAGTAAGGGGAGATAATAATATTAAGGTTTGAAAAAATGCACGTAAAACCGTATTGTGCATGAAGCGATCCTACACCAAGTACATATGTATGGTCCATTTATTATTATTCAAGCATTTCATGCTTAATGAAACGCTACTGAAAGGATGATTTTGTTCAAGTCGAATCAATATGTGCCATAGAGAAAGAATTGATTAAAAAGTAAAATGACTATCTTGACAGTTTCTGCTCAAATCGGACGTTTAGCTTACAATATCTGCCTTTTCTGCAACCGCTTTCAAATGAAAGTAACCAACCACGAGCCATCCCTTAGTAAATCTAAAGAGAATTTGAGAATTGAGATCACATTGAAAATACAAATGGAAGGACACCACGGCAAGACTTCTGGTATGGCATTCGTTTTTTAATCGTTTCGAGTGTCATATGGTGATCAACTCTGCTGTTGTAGCCAATGCCATGTGCTACATTCTAAAGAAACAATTGCCATGTGCTGCATTCTAAAGAAACAATTGCCATATCTGTGATGATAGTTAATGTCTACAAAGGTTCATCGAAATCGTCTTATGTCATTTTTCTTTTGAGTAAATCTGAGAAAATGGTTTATGGACTCACTACGTTCAGAGATATAAAATGCCAACTACTTGCATAGTACATACTACTATAATGCTGTCAAAGATTTCGTGAACAGTACTAATAATATTATATTCGGCTCACGTACCGGTATATGTAACTCCATAAAAACGTGAAATATCACACATATGCACCATTTCTTAAAGAATGTAAAGAGTTTTTATTTTTTTATAGAGAAAAACGTTAAGAGCTCTAGTTGCTGTGTAAATTAATTAAGCAATAAACAATAAATGTGTGGCAGATGCCATTAATTTACTGTCCCACTTTTTTAAAGTCAAGGGTACTTATTAATTGTACAAGTTCTCTTCTTTGGTTAATGAGGTTGAATACTCTGTAGAAGAGAATTTGTAAACATGCTTAAACACTTGAAGAATCGCACATCTTCAAGATTATTTTAAATTTATTATTTCTTCTTGAAAATCTGAAACATTAATTGCAAAAGTTTTTAGAGCGTCAGACGTTGCCGGTTTGAAAGAAATTAAATGTACTCGAAGTTTATTAGTAGAATAAAATAATATTTGCTATATCGCTCAAGGGAAAAATACTTCCATAAGGTCATAGAAATAAGAGTTGGTCTAAATTTATTTAATGAAGCTTTGAAACTATTCAACGTGGCAGATATGTGCTCCTATAGTTAGGACATGTAATATAAATATTTTCTAATAAACTATTGTATACCTTACTTTTATCCGAAAGAATACATTTTGGGTACGGCTTAAACTAACTAACAGATCTTTGAATACGGGCTTGTCTGCGTCATTCAACTCGTTTTTGTAGTTATCAGGAGAGTCGTTTGATGACAATACTATCCTCACCCCTTCCCAACTAACCCCAAGACTCTTCAAGTGGAGGCCGGAGATACCATTATACACTCTCCGTGTACTATATTGTTAGACCTTCCTCCGCCTCAAATGTTAATTGGCATCATTGCCAAGCCCTACAAACCCACACCACACCCTAAAATAGACCATAGTTGCCATGTATGGGTTTGACTCATTTTATACGAGGGGATACGAGGCATATCCAAAAACTAAGTTCCGATCGTGGATATGATTGATTGAGCCAAATCGGGTCAGGAAAACTTCATTACTAAATAAGAAGGCCCTGGACAACAAATGATCCGTACGTTGTTAAAGGCAGACTTGCCACGTTATGTGAAAATGAACAAAGTTATACAAAAAACGATGCTACTTTTGTCGGTTATCGTATGTAAAAGTAAAAATAAATAAACTTAAACCTACGGAAGAGACAAGCAAGAAACAGTCTAAGGTAAAGCTCTGCAAATCACAGACGAAATTATTGAGCAGGAACATTATCCAATGGAACGGTAATTTTCGCCAGCGGTCGGAAAAAATATGGCTCATTTCATAGAAATCGAAGTCTCCAATCAAATGAGCACATAAAATACAAAATCGGTCCATAGAAATGTCAAAGCTGCCATGGACGTTCATTGAAAAAACTAAAAAGGATTAACTAATTGTTTCAGTGGTTTGTGAACGAAGAACGTATAATGGACATATAGATTTATTAAACTAACATTTTCCGTGCCATTTTTCCGTTCACAAGCCTTAAGATAGTTAATTTTTAATCTCTTCTATGTTAAAGATATGCCCGTGGACCGACTGTTTTATATGCAATCCAATGGCATCGTAAATTTCTACAAAATGCCAATAATTAATCTTTCCGATAGCGAGCAAAATAAGGTAAGGTTCTTTGAAAACAGAATGTCAATGCTAGCATTTATCATCACAGTTTCCTTTTGGTAATTCTAACCATAAAGTAATTCTTTGAAATTCTTCATAATGGTGCAAGACAAAAAAATGTCAAAAGTCCTAAATATGTCCTAAGTTCTCTGGTAAAATAATCCGCAGTAATCTATAATAAGCGCTCTTTCAGAAGTGATGAAGTTTTCAAGTTGATTTGATACTAAAACTGCGAATAATTTCAAATTTTGACAAGAATTTTCGAGTCCCCGGGAATTCCCGACCGGTGCGCTGCGATGAAATTGCTCTTAAGGAAGTTGTGGCTGTAGAGAAAAATGATGAAAATGTGAAAGAAATTAGCACAGTTGATAGATTTTAACGCAGAAAATTATTTTCTGAAAAATCTTTAATGTTTAGGAAGTTTGTTTATGCATAAATTGCATTTAAAAATAACACGCGATCTTATGCAAAATGGTAAGTTGTTGACACATTTATTATAATAACTTCATAAAGAATGATCAAGATAATTTGACACCAAAACATTTCACGTAAAAACGTTGTAAGATTGTGCCGTTAAAGTTTCAAATTTGTTAGAAAGATACTTTTGGCAAAAAAAATTAATACGAAGAATTTGTCGATTGAACGCTTGATATAGCTCGCAAAGTAAAAACGTCGCATTGCGACAAACGAGCGGGAAACTTAAATGCTTTATATAGCTACATGCAGCACCACTGGCAGCTCGTAATTTACATCTCGAAAACAAATCCAGTTGTATTAAATAAAACGATACATAATTCTGAAATTTTTTACTACTACGTTTTAAATGAATCTGAATAAATAGTGTTTCATTCAAACCATTTATATACATATTGGCAACGATAACCTCAAAACTTGAGTCAACGTCATTTAGTGCATTAATTTGTTTTAATCAGAACAACCAACGAAATACTGGTGCCAACTTAAGGCAACGTTGTCAATTTTTCACTACTCTAGAAGCGTATAATTTGTTTATATTCTAGAAAGATTTCTTTATTTTCTACTGCTTATATAATAATATTACTTTATTTTTACTAATAAAAAAGAAAACTTGAATGAAATTTCTGGTTAGAAGAATTGCTTTTTTTGTCATTTTTTCACGTTCTTAAGTTTGGACTAAACTGCCAAAAGTTAAATCTCTGACTTTAAAAAGACTAATAATTAATTAAAAACATATATAAATAATAACTAAACTGCTTTCACATGAATTCTAATAAAACTAGTATCGTTTGATCTATTATTTGAAGCAAAACTATGTAATTATTTCTATTTGTCAAAATAGCAAAGCTCCATAAATTTTGGCTCAGACTATCCCACCACAACTCCCTTAATTACCGGTACCCAGTGTTGTTCTTGCTAGCACATACAATTTTACTATTTCTAGTATTTTCAAGCTTAGTACTATAGTGGGTATCTCTTTAATAAATGCAATGCATTTAGAATGTGACCATTGTTTAATTACTATTCGCATGTTTATTCTATACCTCATACACAAAATGCTACAGTTACAGTCAGATTGATAGATCTCTTTTTGTTTTTGTAGAAAAAACTTAAATTTAGATATTTCTAGGTTTTTGCCATTTTCAGTTTCTTTAGTGTCTGTAGAACAAAAATGACACGTAAATCTGAGTTAACTAAACAATAAATTATTTATTTAATAATCAAACTGTGAACATTTTTAAAACATTACTTTTGGTACTTACTCTCTCTTAAAAATATATAGAGATAAGTAGAAAGAGAAAATTGTTTGGGATTAAGAATTGAATTTTTAAAAATATTCTTTGAGTTCAGGTATTGGGGATTGGATTTAAAAAAATACTTTTTGAGGTTAGGGAGTAGGGATTGAATTTTTAAAAATATGTTTTGGAATTAGGTATTTGATTTTTAAAAACTTTTCTTTTGATTAGAAATAAAGAAATAAATCTTTTTCAAAATATGTTTTGGGATTAGAATCAATTTTTTTTATTATAATTTTGGGATAGGAGATAAAAGATTAATTTTTCAAAATTATTATATTTTTCATAATTATTATAATATATTATTATGTTGCGGTTGGGGATTGAATTTTTAAAATTTTTTTAAGAATATTTCTTAGAATTACGCATTAATTTTTCAAAATATTCTATGGAATTAGATACTTGAAGTTGATGTATTAGGATTACCGACTAAGGATTAGGTTTTTCCAAATATTTTTTGTGATTAGGAATTGTGATTAGATTTTTAAAAATATTCGCTGTGATTGGTAATTACTTATCTTGGGATACTATAGCTTGTTTGTAACTGAACTATTATTAGCACTTGATAATGGCTATTTCAATCACGTAATTCGCAACTCATTGGTTAAAATTCGAAAATTCCAGTGTTTTGACTTTTCGACTTATCACTAGACACTAGTCAGATATAACCAAAATTAGAAGGTTTCGAAAAAAATCCGCCAAAGCTAGTGGAATGGATAGCCGCACGGTAATCGCCTAACCCTTAAGCAGGCGGGTTCGATGCTCGGAACTGGTGAGAGGATTTTCTCGTTGACATATACAAACTTCGCCGTGCTGTCGGAGGGCACGTAAAGCAGTCGGTCCTGGTAACCACGCACCAAGACATAGCTGTGGTTGTCGCTTAGAATAACGCTTCACCATATACCCCGCACAAGCATATACACTTCTGTGGTTAGGCTAATGTTAATTATAATTAACATTAATAATAATTTAACGCCTAAAGAGATTTCTGAATTTGTCATTTGGGTCGTACAAAATTAAGACGTTGTATATTAGCAACAGATAACTGTTGTGGGCGGTTTATCAAGTCAGCATGTCCAGTTATTTTTAGCCACTAGGCCACTTTTCAGTTTTTTATCATTTTGAAAGTTTTAGAGACTCTCACATAAACATTAGTAGTTACATCATAAACAAGTTAGTGATGATACCACCCACGTATCTAGAATTGACAGATGAGATAGATTAATGAATTTTAAGTTAACATAAATTATTTATAATGACACCATCAAAAGTAAACACGAATAAATTAAAATGTTTAATAAAAGACTATTCGACGCTACTATTAATAAATAAACAAAACTAATAAAAGCAACAGACGCGCTCGCTTTCCAAGCCCAGTGAAGACATTAATTTACACAAATATAATTAAAACAGACGAACCATAAACTATAAAAACAAAACGACCGTTAGTTAATTTGTCTTATTAAAATATTTAGCTTGAACATCCAAGAGAAGAGATAATATAGTTCGTTTCTATTTCTATTAAAACTTTATTACCGTCATTCTCATTTTATTTATAACTCCTAATAGGTAAAAGTGTTCACTAAAGTGTTTATACAATATGCGGTAGTTACAATAGTATGTTACAATGTCTTTTACATTTTCTAATTATTTGAGAAACTTGGAAAGCGTTTACGTTTTAAGGTAAAAAAATGCGGATCAAGTATGCTTTAAATTGCGTTATGATAAGTACTTCTTATAAATATGATAGGAAAAGTTTATACAATTTGAGTTTTCTATTTTTATGGCTTACGAATAGTATTAGTTTGAAACACGTATGATATTACGTGGGTTAAAACAGGATGTAGATAAACAGTTAGCCGAGTACTGGAAGGTTTTTATTTTGAGCAAAACTAGATTAGGTCATCAATGATCAACACACAATAAATTTAAAAGCATTAATTAATAAATATTTGTCAAGTACTTCAGCACGAAAGGAAACTAATAATAATATTATACGATATTATTATAGATAATATAAATGCCAGTAGTTTGTGTTTTTAAGTGCGTACTACCTATGTAACATGTGACCATATCATTACAGCATATCTTGTATACTCCATATTATAGAAATCTAGTTTATTCGTTTGCATAAATAATAAAATGATATTGAAAAATGTGCAATTAGAAATTTTTGATAAATAAATGCCTATAATTACAGGTACTAGCTACCTACAGTAAAAGTAATGCAGCATGGAAGTCGTTTTATATACTTTTGTGATACTTTCTATGCTTAAATACACTCTACGTTCCATTTACTTCAGAATCTAAATTGCTAATTTTAGGACTTTTACATGAATTCGTTTTAATCTGGACTTTGTAATTAATTTCTGCGCTTCAATAAATTTCATTTTAAACATCTCTATATTAGCATGATAAACAAGATTTTTAAATAACATTAAAATTAAATGTGTTTGTTTTTGTGTCACTTCTAGTTTTCGCTTTTTATGTATAATAACAGTATGTGTGGAAAATTTCAAATACATTAACGATAAAACTTTTAAAGGGCGTATTTGTGCGCGTATAAATCAGTTTATACCATGGATACAGAATGTAATAAAAAATGGGTACTCGGAATTTGCACCTAAACCAAACAAATCAAATAATCAGTCATAGATTAGCATCTCTGCATTCGATACCAGAACCATTTCAAGTATAGCAGATAGAGATGCATCGAAGCTTCGGTTTTGCTTTGGCAGATTTGGCCAATTTTTAACAGCAGCGTGAAAGATTCGTATTCAGGCCGGCCGAAGCGGTTTTTTTTAAATTTAATTAATTAATTCATTTATTTAAACTGAAAAACTCATTATTTAGCGTTTACCCGGTTTAACAAAAAAAATCTAATTTTTAAGATAGGTATCAGCATTATTTAATTTTTAGCATTTCAAGCATTTATTTTCAAGTCCTGTCTAGACGATGACACATATATTGGGAGGGAGCATACATATATTGTTCCGACTAGCAGTTCAACAATAAATTGAAGAAGCTGGGTCAAAGAAATCACGTGGGCGAAAATGCATCGCGAATCACGCGGCGATCACGTGCTCGACTCAGGTTATGCCAAAAACCTACTTTTTATCGACCACAATCTTCTTAAATTAAATTTTAAATATACTGAAATGTTTTTTTAATTTTTAAAGTTTTTGACATCGTGTTTTTTATAATCCGATACTGTTTATTTTTTATTAATTATGTTTGTTATATTTTGTATTATTTTATTATAGCAAAATGCGTAAGTAGGTTTATTTATATTTTACAAAACTTTACAAATTCTTATTTGAGTTAATTGTAAAACTATATTTTTAATAATGCTTAATTTTTTAAAATTGGAAAAAGTCAACAAAATATTCAATAGCAACAAATATGACATAATAGTAAGTTATTTGCATATTTAGTGCGCGAAATGCTACTTTGGTGGTCAAGACTGAAAGTCTTTTGACGAGGCGTAGCCGATTCGATTCAAGACACCAAAGTCATTTCGAGCACGAATTGCACACAACGTTTTTTCTACAGCGTTATTGAAATAACCGAAACAGTAGAAAAATCATAAAAAATAGCACAAGGAAAATTTTATTTTAGCGCAAAGTGGACAGTTTTGTTGGTGCTACGGAAAATATTTATCGCTCTAAAGCGAAAAATATTTCGTGCATATTGTCAAGTAAACAAAACCATACGTATATTAATGAAAAAATGTCATCATTTTTTGACAGATGTAGAAAAATAATATTATTGTTTATTATATAAAACAATAAATAAGTTACAATTATTAATAAATAAACGAAAAGTATTAAGCATTTTATATACATAAAGCAATATTGTATTACTTTTCAAAAATAGTCATTTCTGTTGATTTGTTGAAAATTAAAACAATAATGAATAAAATTTAAAAACTAATAAATCTTTAGAATAAATTTAATAATAATATAATATAATAAAAATATGAGAAAAAAAGATTATTTAAAACTGAAATTTGTATACTTACTGTCCCGTGTAGTTATAGTCCATTATAATAACTGAATTATTTATGTAACTTGTTTATTAAAATTTGTTGTTAATTGTTTATTATTATTCTCCTACTCAATAACAACATCATCGACAATAACTATTTCTAAAAATACGCTAATAACGAATTCTTTATGGTTTTATTTTTTCTCCTGTACACTAGTCTCGGAAAAAATCGGGACAGCAGTAGTAGAGAATTTTAAGTTCTTCGTTAAAAATGCGATTTTAGATAAAATGTTTGAAACTTTCAAATGGATCAATGCAAGCCCTAAATCACTACCAACACTTTATCAAAAATCCCATTTACAACGAAAGATTTTTTTAATTCTCCACTAATGCAGTCTCCGTTTTTTTTCCGGGACGAGTGTACATTATTACGGAATTTTGTTTTGGTATTTTTTTGATTTTAAAGAAAATAAAATGATATTAAAAAAGTAGTTTTACAGTTTATTCAAATAATTATAGCGAAAATAAAATTTGACTCCTGTTGCTAAAAAGACAAAACGTAGATGACGGACTGGGTGCAATAGTGAGCTAACCCACAATTGAAAAATTGAGATAAAGATATCATTTTGATTATAAAATTTTAATTTCTGAAGCTGAAGAGATCTTCGAAAAATAGATCCGTAATGCTAGCAGCGCCATTACAACGGAAACGGTTCTAGCTACATCTATAATTAAAGGCTCTTTAAATGCCCAAAAATCGATTTTTATGCTGTATTATTTTTTAATTACGGGTTCTACCAACTTTAAAAAGTTAGCAGCCTCACCCACTAAAGGAACTTTTTTAAAGCTAGCAGAACCCGCATTAAAAAAACTATTAAGAGTCACGGAATTAATTTTTGGGCATTAAAAAATGGGTTTTTCTTGTAAATATTCCCGTAGGATAAGAATATTATTTTCTGGATCTCAAGAAGTGGCCAGATTTGCCTACGCCTTGGCTTCTATTACTTTCGGCCTGAAAACATTCACTTTCCATCCTAGGTAAAGTAATATTGTATAGTTTGCCAGCTATAGATGCTACGTATTCCAGTATAAATTCACTCCCACCTATTCCACAGACGACCTAAAATAGCAAAAAAAAGTCTATTTTTTAAGTATGATTACGTCTAACTCCGCGGATAGTATACTGGACTTACGGCCAATCGTCTGTAATAATACAGATTCTTATATTATTCTTACAATATAGACTGTAATTACATATATAGATATAAATGCAGAACGAATTAATCCCACATGCACATTATAAATGTTTACCCCTTTTCTTTGAGATGAACACATCCACTACGAATTTCTGCTGCTTATTGCCCACCCAGGCACAGACTTTCCAAAGACGCACTTAAGCCATGCTTTCAATCTCTTGGCAACAACTTTATATGTGGAGGTGACTATAACTGCAAACATATCTACTGGGGCTCTCGTCTAATAACTACCAGAGGCAGAGCTTTATATGAACTCATCCGTGAAGAAAACTATGGCTACCTATCTACTAGAGAGCCCACGTACTGGACCACAGATCTAAATAAGGTACCAGATTTACTGGACTTCTTTGTCACCCAAGGTATTTCCTCCATCTATACAGATATAACATGTTAGTCAGGAGCACTGAGTAATAAAAATCCTCATATAACATCCTCTAACCTACAAACCCATCTAACTCATCTCCAGACCTGGCTTGCTAAATGGAGAATCAAGGTCAATGAAACAAAAAGCACTCACGTTACCTTCACTCTAAATCACACCGACTGCCCCCCAGTCTTTCTGAACAACATACCCATTCCTCAAGCAACAGAAGCCCGATGCCTAGGTCTTCATTTAGACCGTCGACTCACCTGGAAACCTCATATATTAAAAAAGCGTAAAGAGATTGATCTGAGAATCAAGAAAATGTACTGGCCGCTTGACAAAAAGTCGTTTCTTTCCCTCGAAAACAAGATCCTGCTCTACAAAACAGTAATCAGGCCCATATGGACCTATGGCATTGAGCTATGGAGTTGCTCCTGTAAGTCCAATGTTAACATTATTCAACGCCTACAATCCAAAACTATCAGACTACTAGCTAATGCTCCGTGGTATGTCAGCAACCTGACCCTGCATACGGACCTACAAGTCACAACGGTAGAAGAAGAGCGTACCATACGAAGCAACATTCACTTTGCACGGCTGCAAGCCCATCCCAACAACCTTGCATCCAACCTTCATTAGGATCCCCCACCAAGAAGATTAAAACTAAAGAAATGGCCGAGTGATCTTAAAGGAATGTAACTCTAATGAAACGGGATAACATCGCTGGATGGATTCCCCTCACGTCAAATGTCATCACATTAACTCATAGAACATTTGACTAATTGTATTACGTTCTGATTGTTAATTTGCTTAAAACCAATTTAAAAAGAAAAAAAAGCCCCTCCCGAAAGAAAATCCTGGCTACGGGCTTGTCTCTTAAGATATTTGCTTTGGAATATACGAAGATATTTGTAAGACATTTCGCAGTGGTTTCAACTGAACATTTTAAAAATCATTTTCTTGTGAACCGGTGAACACCTTTAACAGTATCGAGGTTTCTCTGATGTTTACCGTTTTAAAGCCTCCGACGAAATCTATTCAGATGTATAAAGAAAACCATACTCCATTAGCTGATTTCAACTCTTTGATCTGCAAGTCGTAGTCCTACGCTCCAAACTGACGGCTCAATTAGAATTGAGCCTATCTGTTTTTTACTACACACTTCCCATTGTCTCAGATTTATGTCAGAATGTAAATACACCTACCACTATTTCCCTTGTTCAATGGTCATTTGATACTGCGATGACAAGTAGTGTGTGTTTCTGCTGCATGTTTTTAGCATCATGTGCACGACTACAAACGAGTCTACGTATCTTTCATAAACAATCGTCCAACAATATAGAATCACTGAATAAAAGTAAAATTATTTATTCTGACAGTTTTGAACCAATTCAAGATGATAAAATTGAAACCAAACGATAATCGACTGGCGAAGTATATCTAGTAAAGTCGTTGTACAAAATTTCCGAACTTTTTGCTTTTTCCTGATGTATTCAACATTATCCACCAACACTTAAACGGAATATTTCAAAGATATTCCAAACAAACGATCTCACACTAAATTAACTTATTCCGGATTAATTGTCTATAGTGTTAAGTGCCTGTAAGATTTAAACACATTATGAAACACTATTTTAACTGTTTGTAATGGTCAAAACCATCGAATCGGAACGACATATCCATAAATAATCGATTCAAAAGGTGTTGAATGAAGGAATATTCATTGTATGCGATCTATAATGCAAACCTTTATCATTAGAAATCTTAAACATTTGAAAGTTAAATCAATATATCAATATTTTTCTTTGTGTAACATTTTATTTATTATTTCGACGAGCTGAATCGGTCGGTTTATGAAAAAGTTAAATCTGTGCAGAGCTGTACATCGGGTTCAAACTCACTGAAAGATGAATGTTGAACAGAATCTCTCTCTAACCTGAGTGAACCTAATCGCAAGCCAACTAGCGAACTCAGCCTGGGCTCAAAGTCGGTTGAATAAAGACAAAAGCCAAAATGTTTTATTTGACTAAATGTATTACGACTGGGTCTTATTGGTGTTAAAAATCGAAAAATCGTAATTTTATTCCAGACTACTGAATAACGTTTCACATTTTTTGGTAATCTCGTGTAATTTTTGGGCTCATGTCGATTCTGAGAAGTTAAATTGAAGTGCGGGGGGTGCTAGCTTAACGTTAAGTCTACTAGGTTGTCTCAAATTTATGAACTTTTTATGCAATCTTGGAATATGTAAATTTCAAATGCATCAGAACTAAGCGCCATTTAAGCGCATCATTTAAGGTAGCATAGCAAAGTGAACAGAATGACTTCTTAACATATTTCAAAATTTACTGCTAATTTAGTACTAAATTTATTACTAGATTCGCGTAAAAAAACAATTTTCTTATTTATTTACTTATTTATCTTTTTTTCTTCAATAATATAGTGTTTTTAAGTGTCACCTTAGTGTCCAAATAAAAAATTAGGTGCTTAACGTTTAAAAAAACACTTTTCTAGGAATAGCAAGCTTAAAGTAAAGTTAGCAGAGCATTTTTATAAATTCGAAAAAAATTTAGTGCTACTACGTATTAAAACAATTTTTATGATTATTTATTTAACTTTTTTTTTCTTCAATAATATAGTGCTTTTTGAGTGCTACCTTAGTGCCCAAATAAAAAATTAAGTGCTTAACTTATTAAAAAAATTTAAATTCGCCAATAAAACAATTTTTTGGTTTATTTATTTATTAAGTTTGTTTTTCTTCAATAATATAGTGCTTTTTAAGTGCCACCTTAGTGCCCAAATAAAAAATTGGGTGCTTAACGGTTCAAAATAAAACAACTTGCTAGCTTAAAGTAAAGATAGCAGAGCACCTTTTTTAAATTGTAAATTAATGTAAAAAAAAATTATAAACTACAAAATAATTTAGTGCTGTTAAATTCACGTAAATAAAACAATTTTTTGTTTATTTATTTATTTAACTTTTTTTTCTTCAATAATATCGTGCTTTTTAAGTGCTACCTTAATACCCAAATAAAAAATTGGGGCTTAACGTTTAAAAAAGAAAACACTTTGCTAGCTGAAATTAAAGTTTGTCGAGCCTTTTTTAATTGTAAATTATTGTAAAAAAAATTATAGACACGAAAATAATTTAGTGCTACTAAATTCGCGTGACAAAACAATTTTTTTGATTGTTTATTTAAGTTTTTTTTCCTTCAATAATATAGTGCTTTTTAAGTGCTACCTTAGTGCCCAAATAAAAAATTGAGTGCTTAATGTTAAAAAAAATTGCTAGCTTAAATTAAAGTTAGCAGAGCATGTTTTTTTTAATTGCAAATTATAAAATTTATAACTCGAAAATAATTTAGTACTACTAAATTCGCGAATAAAACAATTTTTTGGTTTATTTATTTAAGTTTTGGGTGCTTAACGGTTCAAAATAAAATAATTTGTTAGGTTAAAGTAAAGATAGCAGAGCATTTTCTTAAATTGTAAATTAATGTAAAAAAAATTATAAACTCTAAAATAGTTTAGTGCTGATAAATTCGCGTAAATAAACAATTTTTTGTTTGTTTATTTAACTTTTTTTTCCTTCAATAATATAGTGCTTTTTTAGTGCTACCTTAGTGCTCAAATAAAAAATTGAGTGCTTAACGTTTAAAAAAACATTTTGCTAGCTTAAATTAAAGTTAGCAGAACATGTTTTTTAATTGTAAATTATTGTAAAAAATTATAAACTCGAAAATAATTTAGTGCTACTAAATTCGCGTAAATAAAACAATTTTTGTTTATTTTGTTTATTTAACTTTTTTTTTCGTCAATAATATAGCACTTTTTAAGTGCTACTTAGTGCCCAAATAAGGCATATGGGTGCTTAACGTTTTAAAAAACATTTTGCTAACTTAAAGGAAAATTAGCAGAGCGTATATATATTTTTTAATATAAATTAACGTAAATTAAAAGATTTATCAATTTGAAAGTAATTTAGTGCTGCATGATTAACGTAATAAAAAAATTGTTTGTTTAACAATATGCTACTTGTTTATTTTTTTAATAATATAGTACTTTTTATTAAGTGCGACCTTAAATACATTTTGTGATCTTAAATTAAAGTTATATTTAAAAAACGTTAAGCACCCTTGTTTTTATGTGGGCAATAAGGAAGCACTTAAAAAACACTATATTATTGAAAAAAAGTTCTAACAAAAAAAAAATTGTTTTATTACGCGAATTTAGTAACAGTAAATTATTTTCGAGTTTATAAATTTTGCTCTGCTAATTTCAGCTAGTAAAATGTTTTTTTTAACGTTAAGCACACAATTTTTTATTTGGATAATTAGAAAGCACTATATTATGAAGAAAAATAAAGTTAAATAAATAAACAAAAAAATTGTGTAGTCGGCGGATTAATAGTACTAAATTAGCACTATTATTTTCGAGTTTACAATAAAAAATTTTACATTAATTTACAATAAAGAAATGCTCTGCTAACTTTAATTTAAGCTAGCAAAATGTATTTTTTTAAAGAACGCCGGGCACTCAATGTTTTCATTGTGCATTAAATTACCACTACATTTTGAAATATGTTAGATGTCATTCTGCTAGCTTAAAGGCACTTCACCTTTTCGAAGTTAATCGCTATTCAAAAATCTTGAAAAATAAAAAGAATCTCAAACTTTGCGTTGCACTAATGGAATGAATTATGCGCTCTTCAATGCGGCTAATGACGATTTAATAAAACTGTACCTCTAATAGTAAAACCCTTAAATGCATATCAAAAATTATTGATTTGAGATATTGCGTGATAATTACAGGGTATTTATAGGCTCTACAATGTACCTAATCTCATGTACTTTTAAGCTAGCCTCTAATATTTAGTAGAGCCACCTTATCATTAACTTTGAGACATCTCGAAATTGCCTTTTACAAAATTACGCAGCGCTGTAATACATTATAGTGCTAGGTTAAAGCACGCTTGAGCAAGGCATAGGCACAGGATGTATTTTGTATTATAGGTTTTGTTATATATGCGAATAGCATTCTATTAGGGGTGTAGCCTAGAAATCGTGGTTAGGCACATTGAAGAGCATATAATAAATAATTTTAATCGGCTAAATTCTAGCACGGTCGGCCAAATGATCATAGCAGTCGGTGCCACGAGGTACGAAGGATGCTCCGCCATTCTGATTCCTCGCCCAAAAATAAATTAAAAAATAAATAAATAAAATAAATAATTTTAAATTTATATATTTGAAGAGCCCATAAATATGTGACCAAGCAAATTTGTATAAATATCTTAGGGAGAAAACGGGTACTGGTTTAATCGGGTTCGGAATGGGCATGAGCCCAAAAATTCTTTTTAGCGGGATTCGAGAATCCTTAAAAACCCCATAAATATATTATACAAATTGTACTGGGTCGCTCTGTATATTCTATGGTGTAGTGCAAGTTGTTTTAACGACGTAATTATGTAATGCCTTTGAGGATAAAAAGTAGCATAAAGTAGTCTCTTTTTATACCACCTACTGCCATTAGTAATAAAATCAAAGGTTGCTGAATCCATATGATAATTCTGAATACCATAAAAATCACCACACTATATTTAAAAATGAAACTTGATTATTCAACTTAATCTCTATTCTAGAACATTCTAAATTAAGATTTAATAACATCTAATAATAAAGATTCTTTCGTAAAAATGTTACGTATGCGTGTGTGAGAGTGTTTCGGGACACGTTTTCCCTGAAGTGAATAAATCCGTTTGCTGCTAGCTGCTGCTGCTGTATTCGAAGAAACAGCCGCGGGAAATAGAGAATTCATATGCCCGCTGTCACTTTCTAATATGCCATTTAATGATTCATCTGGTTTGCCAAGTTGGGAAATGAACTTTCTTGAACCTAGCCTCGTTTCTTGCTTGGTGTCGAGGCGAGACGACATTCGATACATAAGTAAAAAGCTCGAAGTATTGTTATTTTGCTTATAGAGCCATATTAAGAGCGGCAAGGGCAAATTAGTATTGTGTGTATGTTGTGGAAAATTGGAAATTATGCTGAATAATGCAACGGCAGAAAGTGTTAAGTGCTGGCTCTTTTAAATTTTGTTTTCATCGATTAAAAAAACATGTATGCTTTCATTTTGTATGACTGTCATGGATCGTTAATTAATTATAAAACAATTAATTTCTAAGAGATTTTTTGTGAATTTTCATGATTTAATTTAGTTCTACAATGCGGCATTGTTATATGTGTAACATACAGTGTGGTAAATTTAGCCGACCCCTTATTTGCGAACCACCCCATATAGCGCGATTTATTGAAAAGTAAATCTATTGGTGTAAAAAGGAATCTAAATGAGAAGATTAAATAACAATATAAAGAATTGATAAAATATAGAGAATTGAAACTTGAAAATTAAAAACCTGAACACTCTGTAAAAAATTGATTTTTGTATGTACAGGGTCATTCATTATATGTATTTTGATCACCTCATTATCTTTGTTATTATTGGAGATAAAAAAAAGTTTCTTTTAAAAATTGTATTGTTCTGCCTTGTTAAAATGTCATCAAAAAACAATTGCGTGTATATGTCACGTGATATGGAATATATACATTGTTTTAAATAAAACACTCGGTACATTCTACTATTGTTTCCATAGCCAACCTTGTTATTGTCAGTTTAACTACATATTTACAAGTATAGCCCACTGCTCTTTGAATACAGGATTTTTACATTTTTAAAGTCAAATACAGGGTGTAACTAATATACCTAGAAACATCGTAATGGGGAGTAGCTGTAATGATTTAGAACATATTTTCCTGATCAACATGTCCCTGCTAAAAATTAAATTTAATTTGCTTAAAATTTAATATGCGATTTTCTCGGAAACCTTCAGGAAGCGACCAAATGTTGATATGCTGGATATGGAAAATATGTTCTAAATCATTACAGCTATTCCCCATTACGAGGTTTCTATTTATATTAGTTACACCCTGCATGTCAGAAAGCATTAATGATAAATTTATACATTATATAGTATATCGAGAATCAACGAAAAACGGAGTATTCTAAACTGCAATAATATACAGGGTGCTTCATTAAAAAAATATATGTATATTCGGTATCACGTGGCCTATACATGCAATTGTTTATTGGGGATATTTTAAAAAATATAGGTAGAACAATAGGGATGGACAAAATATAATGAATGACTCTGTACATCATTTTCCAATATGGCGGCCAAAGTAACAGTTTTTTCCAAGGTTTTACTGATATTACGTTAATTAAGCTTACATTATATAAGTAATCCAATAAACTGAATGGAATGTGTAAAAATCCTCATCCTTAGTGGGCAATGGAATAAAAAGTCCCCCATTTTATTTTGTTTTATTTATTTTTGGGCGAGGAACCAGGATGGCGGAGCATCCTTCGTACCTCATGGAACCGATTGCTATGATGATTTGGCCAACCCTGCTAGAATTTAGCCGAATTTGGGGGAATTCCACCCCCAGTAGGGATTTTTATCGTGCCAAACATCGCATTGACACGGGACCTACAGTTTTTACTTCCTATCCGAGAAGAAGGCATGTTTTTAATTTTCCTCAGCTATGAAAAATTACGAGCTCGGCCGGGGATCGAACCTGCGATCTTTGGATTATGAAGCAAACATGCAAACCGCTAATCCACCGAGACTGGCAAAGTCCCCCTTTGTAATAGGGGTTAAGTTATGTCAACTTTAATTAAATGATGAAACGTCATTTCTTTTACACTTGCAGTCATGTGGACTCATTGTGGACTTATTGGGGAAGATGAATATCGGAAAATAGGTGAATTCCATACAGCATACGGGTTACTTGAAGAAGAAGTTCTTGGCGAGTGCCATTGGTGTTCTTCTGAATAAAATGATATCACGGCCAACTAAAATCAATGTGGTCAATACTGTATTCGGTCGTCTGTCTCGAGTTACTATATGGTAATTACAGTCATGTATTGACAAGTTTTGTTTTAATTTTCTGACCAGTAAGCAACATGCTTTAATTTTGCAAGTTACGATCACCAACTGCCGTTCTCAATCCTCTATTAATAATTTGTTTAAACAAACGGATAAAAATTGTTTTGGCATTTTTAATACTTCAAAGGTTTATTAGGCAGATTATTTCAATTCTGCTAATATTATTTGCTTCTGATATACCCTGGTCAATATACATATACAACTTAACATATTTTGAAAAATTGACAAGTGGTAGCCTCTAGATGTGTGGCAAACAAGAAACCATTTAATTAACAATAGTACGTAGAATGCAAGTAGGTAAGGAAAATGATCACTTCTTACTATTGTTTGCTATATCAAGTAACGTCTTGCATTAATTTATATAATTTATTATGGGTTATTAATTTCAAGGTTCATAAAACAATTTATAACAATAGCAAATAGCATAAATAGATATTGCCTTCGTTTTTTGCCGATTTAACCAATGAACATGATCAATCGTTGAATCAATGAATTATCGAATTATAAAGTGTGCACTATTTGAAAATAAGAATTCAGAAAAACAGAAATATTGCACAAAAGTAAGCTAGAATTACGCAACTACAAAAGAGTTTCGGATTTTAGCCAGTAGGAGTCCAGTTGAGACACAATAAAAATTTACTTTTTCCTACAAAGTACTAAAGGATTGCTAACTAAGTTGATCTCTTTACAACAAACACAGCTCTCTTACAATGATCACCAGATATTTAATATGAGTGAATTCCGCCTAAGGATAATCCATTTCAAGTGATCCAATTTTTCTAAGGTTTTGAACATCGACCTTTTTGACTTTTTCAAATTTTCCACAACTAAAACAAAAACTGTTTTAAAATGCAACTTTTGGTCTTTAAAATGATGATCGCCTGGCATTCTTTAAGATGAAGAAGTCTTTTATTTTGGTTCAGGGGCCAAAATGACCTTGAATTTACAAAAATACAAAAGCTTTAAGATTAAGATTAGGATTTTGAAAAATTAAGACATAGAGTTGCATATCTTTTAAATACGTGCGCCAAATTTTAACTTGGGGGTCTCAATGGGATCATTACTAATACATAATCTTTGCTTTCATTACTAATAACACATTTTCGATATTACCCCGTGGAGAGCTACAAAAATTGGTTTTCTCCGGGTTTTCCCGGTTTTTTGCCGTATATATTTTCCTATTTGCCGGATCTAAGGCTTTATAATGACTGTTTTCCAGTTTTTTATTACATAAACTGCTTAATAACCAATTTTCAGCTTTTAGAAGACATTTAGATGACACTACTTCTTGTTGCAACTTTCAAGCTGCGCTGACGGCGAGTGTCCCCATATCCGAGTTTCTTTTGTGTAGGATATTTATTTGCACCCTAAATATAAGCTAATATTAAAATATTAGCCTTTACAAATTCTTGCACTTTTTCGCCAGCTCTCGGTCTATAAGTAGAATGGAGAGTGAATGGGCTAAGTCAGAGGAAGGTGATTCATTCCTAATATTGTAAAAAATATGTATGTTAAAATGTTAAACATTATTTTGTTCACATAATTTAGGAATGATCTCCATTGAGATCCCAAGTTGACATTTGTTATATACATCAAAAATTTGAAACTCTATGTCTAATTTCTTTAAATTCTTAATCATGATTTTTTAAATCCAAGGTTAAAAACTTCATAGATCGAAATGAAGAACGTTTTCATTTGAAAGTACGTCCTGCGGCAATCATGAGTCATCAAGTCCAAAGGACGCACTTTAAAACAGCTTTTGTTTTAAGGAAGCACGGGGAAGTATGGGGAATTATGGGGAAGTATAGATGAAGTTCGTAAAAGTAAGTTGAATTATCCAAGAAAGTACGAAAATGGTAGGAGCTAAGTGAGATACGAATGAATACGAAATAAAGCGACGATTCACGAAGTACAAAAACATGGGATAATGTAGGAGGAAGTATGGGGAATTATTTGAGCAAAGAAGAAATAAGAGTACAAAATTTGAAGTAGTGATTTACCTCATCAAATTACATACAACTGTTTCGTCTGAAAGCTTATACTACAATACAGATAGTGTATTTGATTTGTTTTGAAAGTTTTTCCCATCTCATTAGGGCAATTGGCTTCGTATATCATATTGCAGCAGTATTAAACTGCGAAGCTACCTAGTTTTTTACAGGGCAATTTTGGTCAACCAAAATCAAATTTAGAAAAATCCAAAGTTCTAAAAAGTAAAATTCGTTCAAAAATGAAAGTACCTTGTTCTTATGCCCAACCCTTCAATTGCAAAGTTTTTAGCTATTAAATAGCTAAAAACATAAAAGAGATATCAACCATTAAACAACTAGCACATGCAAATCATTATAATCCGAACATGATTGACACTTTAATTAAACAAAAAGATTATAGGTTAGCTATCAAAAGAATATATCCCATTGACAATCAAACAGAAGACACAAATTACATATCTATACCATATTTTGGCAAAATATCAGAAAAAATTGCACATATACTAAGAAAAACCAACAATTATAAAATAACATTTAAAACCAACACTAACACTTTTTCATTTTTATTTAATGCTAAAGACAGAACACATGATATCATGAAATCGGGCATTTACCGTTTAAATTGTTCTTTTTGTAGTTCGGTATATATTGGACAAACACTTCGAAATTTTGACATAAGATATAAAGAACACGTACGTCATTACAAAAATAAACATCCTGAAAAATCGAATTACGCCAAACACCTTTTAGAACAAAATCACACAATGACTCCTCAAAATAATATTAAATTCCTACATTTTTGTAATAACAAACGCAAATTAGACATTTTAGAAGCCTTTGAGATATACAAACACAAACTCAGGGTACCTTTAATGAATGAACAACTTGAGCTCAGTAATTCTCCGTTACTGGAAGTATTAGATGTTTAATTATGATTTTTATTATTAATTTTTATTATTATTATTATTATTTTATCTAGTTACCTATTTTGTATCTACCTTAGCGACGTGTTTGTTTATAATTATATTACCTTTGATAATGACAGCATAGCTGTCGAAACAATATTGTCAGGTATATTTTAATAAAACTGTGAAACTTTTAATAATCTTTATTTATTTCATTAAATAGCTACCTTGTCGATCAGCATTTTAAAAGTATTCTCGTAGTTAGTATAGTATTTCATGTAATCAAAATTAACAGGATATTAGGTTACAACAAGACGGTGCCCAAACACTACCCACTTTCAGTTATTACATTGATTCACAGATTCTGAATTATATGGTTGATATCATATCTCAAAGACATTTGGCCGTATCATTTAGAGAAAAGAAAAGCAAAATTGATTACCCTGTTAGTCCGCAAAAGGTCGAATGATTTATATATGTAATAAAGATAACTAATAGGATACCCATATATGCATACTTATGACCACCTATGTGTAAAGAACGGATATCATATAGTGGGAGACAAGTACTCTAAGCATCATTCACACATCACGAAAGCATGTAGTAGCAGTTTGTACAGCACTTATTACTAACTATTAATTACTTATTAAACAATGATCTCATGTAAGTAACTTTATGTTCCTTCAAAGTAATTAATACAAAAAAGCAGTCACGCTATAGAAATGTTCCATCTTTTCACCACAACATCTTTAATTGATGTTTTAAATAAAACGTGACTGTAGAAATTAATTTCACATTTTACTATTACACTCTTTCTTGTCCATAGAAACGCACATCTTTGACATGTTTTGTAACCGTGCAGAAAATAAAGATACAATGAGTGGTTTAAAACAAGCCGATGCAATTGAAGCTGGAGGCTAGTGTATCTTAACCTTTCAATTTCCAACTAAATAGTAACGCTCTAATATGGGATTATAAATTAAATTAAAATCTTTTAGTAATATCATTATGGTACTTTAGAGAAGAAAGAAAAGATTGGTATCTGCAAAATCATCAGAAATCAGAAATTTAATTATTTTTATTAAATGGTATTTAATGGTGAAAGTGCGACAACCCCGGAGCTATAAACGTTTTATTCATTTAAGTAATCTTCAACAATGTATACATAGTAGGCAGGTGTTGTATATACACTTACTTACAATGTGTCCTATTCTTTATGTTCTTCTCTAATAAGAGCTTCTTTTTTATGCGTTTCATATTCAAGTACACACGCGGTCGCTGCATACGTAAACCCGGGGCACTCGCAGTTCAACACATGATGATATACTGCTTTAATGTGTGCGTACGAACATGATAGCGATATACCAGTTTGTCGTGTGCCCTGAGTTTGACATATGCAGCAACTGTTCAAATATATATACAGAACGCCCATAGTGCTTATTCTGTCTGTATTAGAAACTTTTGATTGGGACAACACAGTGGCGAAGATGACAGGAATAGTTGGTATTGGTTGGTTCAATTCTGGAATCAGAATTGACTGGCTACTTAACTTTTGCTGTAGATCAAAGGTCAATTCCAGATCTCCAGATTCTGAAGTCAAATCTGACCTTGGACACATGTCACAGGTCAAGTGCAGACTATCGAAAGTGGGACTAGGGAGAATCTATCCAGTTGAGCTCAAATCTATGCTCGGATTTGATCATAACGCATATACTATATCATAATAGTATAAAACGCATTCCTATCTCCGAGGAGTGACGGGTTTTCCTAATTTTTATTTATTATTTTGACAACTTTTTAAAGTGCGTACAGCACATATGCGAAATTTTTAATTGGTATCTTAAAAAAAAGAGCAATAGCAGAGGTGAACGAAAAAATGAGACGTCCTGTATAATAGACACTGCATTGCATAGATACATGTTTCGCGTAATTATATTCATGTCCCCAACAATAACGATACGGTTTGCCAACCAGCATGTTCTAAAATAGTTTAACCTGCTGTGTGCGCACAGAGGTTGGCCTCGTCACTTCAATAAAATGACGATGAGCATTTTCTAGGTTAAGTTGTTTTGAATTTAAAATTTTCCAAAAAAAACCTCATCGTTGCTCGCTTTGATATTCATCATTAAAATGTATAAAATGCCGGTTGCACCATTACTAAACTACAGAATCGCAGAGTTCGGCATTTGCACAATGCAAGGTGGGTCTGTGACCCGCATTTCGTGCACATTCATCGAGTACGTTAACCTATTTTTAGTAGTACTAACAGCTTTTATTATGTTTTTAGTGGTATACGTACTTGGTTATTATTGTAAGCACATATATAATACAGCGTGGAAATAAATGATTTTCATCAAGTTCCCTTTGCAATTTTTTCACAAGTAAATTTTTCTGTACCGTTCTACTCTTTTTGATTTAGTACTAAATTAGTTCTGTCAATAAATGAAATCAATCTGTCAAACAATTCATAGAATTTATTGAATTAATTTATTTTGAGGTTATGGTACTGCCTTCTCTATTTTCGTAGAGCGGCACGTCGTGCTTTTACATGAGGAATGCAACGGTAACTTGATGAAAATCATTTATTTCCACCCAGTAGAAACAACGGTATGGGTCGTACAAAAATGGTTGTGTGTACAATAACTAATAATAATAGGCGCTGATTAAAACAAAAGAAATTTACGGAATGCACTACATAACCACATATCCATTGACATCTACATATTTACTTGGAAAATGTAAGACAATAATAACACTTATGATAAAAACTAAATTTTTATAAATAATTGTGAAAGAATCAAGTAGTCGATGATTAACAACAGCGATAAAAGAACAAATGTTCATGGAATTAATTTCAAACAATCCTAATCTTTAAGATTTTACGTCATAACTAATTACAAACTACTTTATTGCTTACTTTATTAGTTTCTAACACTGTTTACCCAATCATTATGACGAAAGTGATTACTTCTGACACCAGATTTGGAAAGATAAGAAAAATCTAAACTATCGCCTACAAATTCTTTAAAACCAAAATTTCTCAATTTTCCCACTCATTTTCGATGATAAACCCAATTGTTGTTTCAAACCAAACATTGGTCTTAACTTCGCGGTTTCCAAAATGGCCCATTTAACTAACCTAATCCGCTTGTCAGATGGTCAAACCTACACGAGAAGTAAAATCTTAGCAGCACAGATTTTGTAAAAACTAACTACCCGTCGCCCACCACTAAATCCGAAAATGTCCGAACTTTGTCAAAAGTGGTAGAACCGAGAATTAGCACCTCACTACTGGAATAGGTGTACAAATTTTCGGTAATATATGTATCGGGAATATACAGAAAATAATTGGGGGTACACGGCAATACCTGAGAAATAGTTAAGAATACTCGGGAATACTTGGGGAATATACGTGAATACACGGCAATAATTGAGGAATACTGGGGAATATTACGGAAATATATGAAAATTTGGGAGTAAGGTACAACGAACACTGATGCTATTTCATTAAGTTTTGATTAGGAAATACGGGAATACATTCGGAAACACCGGGAATTAATTCAGAAATAAGGAAATAACAGCAGATACTTTCGTAGTCCCGGGAATAGGTGTACAAATTTCTTTAGTCTCACTACTGGAATAGGTGTACAGATTTTCAGAAATATATCGAGAATACACGGGAATATTCAGAGAATAATCGGGGATACACGGCAATACCTTTGAAATAGTCAGAAATACTGTGGAATACTCGGGAATATACGGGAATACACGGCAATGCTCGAGGAACACTAGGGAATATTACAAAAATACATGAAAATTTAATGTTATTTCGTTAAGTTTTGATTAGGAAATACGGTAATACGTTCGGAAATATTGGAAATTAATTCAGGAATACGGAAATAACCGCAGATGTTTTCGTATTTTCGTGAATAGGTGTACAAAACTTGTTTAGTGAGATGCCCCGAGAGGCATCTCACTACTGGAATAATAGGTGTACAAATTTTCGGAAATACATGGAAATATATAATCGGGGATACACGGCAATACCTGAGAAATAGGCAGGAATACTAGAGAACACTCGAAAGTATTTGGGGAATATACGGGAATACACGGCAATACTTGAGGAATACTCGGGAATATTACGAAAATACATGAAAATTTGGGAGTGGGATACAACGAACTCAGATGCAATTTCAATAAGTTTTTATTAGGAAATACGGGAATACATTCGGAAATACCGGAAATAACTGCAGATATTTCCGTATTCCCGGGAATGTTTGTACAGTTGATACTGTCTATTTTCTAACCTATATTGTGTCAGCCTCTGCTGTCCCTCTCATTTTGGAGAGAATGTCGTATGTATCTCGGTCCATAAACAAGCTACTTAAAAGGACGCTATTATTTTGGAAATAAAAAAGAACACACATCAATCTACCGCTACATATAAGTCAATTACGCAAATTGTGCCAGCATATTGCAGTGTTGTTCTTGGGAAAATGAATTACGTTCATAGCAGTCAAGTTCGAAACCTGTTGAAAGAATGAGAACTGAGCAGAAGCAAAACTAAAATGTTTAGTTAGAGAATTTTAAGTCTAATCTCCTGCAAACGGCTAATCTATATTTATCATAAATAATTCAACTGTTCATTCCCCTAACAGTGTCACACAGGTAGTCTCGAAAGATGAATCCACGAGTGTGAAGTAAAATGGATTCATAAACGACATAAAATATACGGTTATGCAATATTACTCTTTTGACCGTCTATTCGTCAGATAACTCAAATTGCTCTTAGAAATGGAGGTACTCAAAAACCCGTCATCAAATTCCAAATGGAATCGTGGGGTTATTTAGACTGGGCATATTACATGAAAACAGTAAAAACTATGTTTTATGTTTTAACATAAATTAGCGTCATTTTAGTGACTGGTAAAGCTTTCAAAGCGCTTTCGAATGATTCCAGAAGGCATAGGCCAAGAAATTTGCTTGGGAATCGTTTCAATAGTTTTTTGTAGGTAATTTAAAAGAATTGTCAAGAATTTACAACGAATTGTGAGGAATTTAAAAATTTTAGAAGAACTTAAAGAAATAATAAGCAATGATGGAGGAATTTATTCCGAGAAATTTGTCAGCCCCCCCCCCAATAATTCTATCAACCGTTAGAGAGTTAAAAATATATTCTCCAAAATCGTTCATCAAGGAGATACTCGTATCCATCATCAAGTCCATACATGTTATAAAGAACGATTATAGTCAAAGTAAAGAATTTTGAACTTCATATATGAGTTTTACGAAATTTAAATTGGCCGATCTGGTAACTATTTCCGGTTTTTTTAGAAATGGTAACCTGATTTAATTTTCGTAGCCGCCTTTTATGTGCTAGACTACTAGGTGGTCTGTAGCGTATTAAAAAACATGTATTTCGAAAGCGGCGTAAAAACAAGGGTACAATTATGAATACGGGTAAAAGAAAACAACTATTGAACCATGGGAAATTCCTAGAACCAAAACTAACTGATGGACCTAAAGTAGACCAAGTAGATAAAGTAGTTACACGCAAATACTGTATCACACAAATAAGTATAACAGTAGACATTCTCCCATCCAGGCAAATCCAAAGCTAACGTCATTGGATGTCCGAATATTTTTGGAGCGAAGTGCGATTTCTGCGTTTTCTGACAATTGTATTGCATGTATACGATAGTTCGATAAGCAAAGATTTCGATTATTTTTGGGTGTAGTCGGACGTAGTCTCACAGCATCTGATACCCCCATCCCACTCTCCGACAAAAGAGGGAAGGAAAAGGAAATTTCGAAAAATTAGTTTTGATCTTCGAAGCTAGAAAAACGGATAAGAGAGAGAGTAAGGTTGTATTTGGGGACATCCACTCATCGTTTTGCTCTTTACAAAGTTTATTTTTATTCCAAGAGCATCGGGTACGGGGAATGTGGCATTGATAATTTTTGCAAGATATCGGAGCGAAATTTAGTTTCCGGTTAGAAAAAGTCAAAAATATTCATCTCGTATCCAGGTACAGTGGCGTAGATAGAGAGGGGGTATAGCTCAGTAACTATTAGGTCTATGGAAATCATTTTGCGGCGTATGGCGCATTACTTGGAGCAGCATCCTGTGAGGATAATACATTTTCGACAAAAGACAAAAGGCGATCGCCCTGCTAATTTATAGGTTTGCCATGTTCAAAAAATGTTCGAATATTGTGTAAAACGTTGCAGCAACTTGAATTTATAGAATGTATTATAACTTTGAACCCTCTCTCTATCTATTAAGTATCAACCCAGGTTTGGTCCGATTCCCTTTTGTTTCACTTCCTTCACACAAACAAATACAAATATTCAACTATCTCTCGGGAACGCAACGTCGTATCAGTGTGGAACTTTCAATTGTTTTTTTAACAGGTACTACCTGTTACCAGGTGACCAAGGTGTAAAATACCCTGTACCTTATCTTGGAAACTGCACGGATTACAAAAAAAAAGAAGTTAAATGATATAAAACAAATTTCATTTTTTTTAAATATTTTTGTATATACGAGTCGTTTCGCTACGACTAATATAATTTTTTTTAGTTTTTTATTTTAAATGTAAAACACCGTTTTTATAATTTTTAATTCTACCTTTTTATCACATCACAAGTATTTTTGGTTAATACGTACATTTGAAATTCTGCTCAGTTTTTGAATAAATGCAATGTCTTTAATTTTATTTTTGAGAATGCCACAATTCTTAAAAAATTAAATTTACGTACAGGGTGTCTCATGTAAGATGGCCCTGTACCTTATATTCGAAACTGTAAAGTTACAAAAAAAAAAGTTGAATATCGAAGTTGATGGTATAATCCAAACGTTAATTATATATTTTTGTATATACAGAGCCAGTCGTGTTGCTAGCAACTAGATCGATTGTATTGTCTAGTATTTATTGTAAGTATTCTTGGTTAACATATATCGCGAAATCCGCAGTTTTTTTAATAAATTCAATTTCTTGAATTACGAACAGCAACTTATATTTAACTGTATATAATAATAATAATAATAATAATACACGACACTTATACTGGGTGGAAATAAATGATTTTCATCAAGTTACCATTGCATTCCCCATGTAAAAGCACGACGTGCCGCTCTACGAAAATAGAGAAGGCAGTACCGTAACCTCAAAATAAATTAATTCAATAAATTCTATGAATTGTTTGACAGATTGATTTCATTTATTGACAGAACTAATTTAGTACTAAATCAAAAAGAGTAGAGCGGTACAGAAAAATTTATATGTGAAAAAATTCCAAAGGGAACTTGATGAAAATCATTTATTTCCACGCTGTACAAGTTAATATTTACTTATAAATTTATTATTGAATATAAAGAGTGTTCAATTCACTACACCAAAAATTCTTAACGTAAAAATCTCATTTTCCTGAAATGGGACACCCTGTATATTTACATTTTATATGGTTCACCGTTTAATTCTCTACCAATTAATATAGATATTTTATTTTTCAAAAGTGAACAGTTTTGAAGTTACCAGCGGTTTTATGCTGCATTGCTAATTTATCAGTCTTATCATAAATGCTTCAACCACATCTACACTACGACTCATCTACACCTTACACTTTAAAACGTTGTATGGAAGGGTGTCTCAAAAAGTTGAAGGTGCTTTTTAAATGGAACAACCTATATTTCCTCGTCTTAAATAAAGCCTCTTTAAGTTCTGTCTTTAACCCTAAATGGTTTTCGCCCTTGGATGCGACGTTGCCAAGTTATTTTTTGTATTTTTTGATTAGTATCAACCCTTCATTTAAATTTTATTGTTTTGTTAATTTTTTTTTAACTTTGAGCAAAGTCTTAGCTAGGATCAATTAATCCCAAGCAAGTATTAGAAGTAATTTTTTTACTGGGTGATCAAAATAGTTTACAAATATGAATATTTTCAAATCCATTTTAGAAATTTTTCTAAATGAAACACCCTGATTTTATGATATGTTTGAAGAATGTTTAGGAATTTCTAGCGTCATTACTTATAGAGTTACAGCGGAAAAAGATATACCTTACGATACCCTAGCGTAGCCTCTTACAGCTAATTCCTTGATAGAGGACATTTTAAGCTTAAAAAAGAAAAATAAATTGCAAATACAACCATTGCCGATTGCAGACAGTTGAAGCCGTTCCCTTTTGACTACACTTTATGCAGTCTTCTCTACAGCCTTTATCTAGAATTTCTGAGAATGAACGTTATTGGTTACTAGCATGGCTAGGTGAATATCCATTGGTGTAATAACGTAGAGTCGAAAAGCCAAGTAAATTAAAACACTACTGTAAAAGTGTTTTATCAAACTCTCGAAACCGTGGCTCGAATAAATTCCACTTGTAGTCTAGAAAACAATCACGAATCGGCCACTTTCTTGACCTATACGTGTGGGCTACGCTAAGTTTCAATGCAGAAGAGCAAGACCACCATACCTGCAACAGTATGATAATGATGGCATGGTTTATAGCAAGAGCTTGGTATGCTTGAGCAATTGCATGTTTTTGCACAAAAACTCAATTACAAGACTCTAAAGTTCGTGTTTCCAAGACCTTAAATAATGATCACTAATTTTGTGCTCAGTATCGATGCTATTCGTAGGAGGCATTTTAGCTCAGTACACCAAATAAATCTCAGCTTGACCTTTTAGCGTAGTTTGTGAATTGTAGGCGTTAAAACGTCGCACCGTCAAATGGTAACACTGTTTAACTTTAGAACCGTAACAGCTGGAAAGAAAAACTATTAGTATGCACTTTATCTTCTGAAAATCTTTCGCTCAACGAGACCATTTCCGGTTCAAGTGCCCACTATTCAAGATGCCAAACTCGAGATAAGTATTCTAACTAATCTGACCAGAACCATAACCAAAACGGTTATGACAAAAGCACAAATATGGATTTATACATTGTTTCATTGAAACGGATATCGTCAGATTTTCAAAAGCTGTCAAGTATATCTTGACATGTTGATGTCTGTTACGTTCTAGCTGGTACGATTCTACATTTTTAGACAGCGTTGCTATAGTATAGTGGTAAGGACATTTTAAATAACTACGAAAGAAATTACGCAAAGGATGAAAACTATTTGGTACCAAGCTAAAGGGGTACAACTGCCCAGCTCATCTCCGTTTTGGCATAACTGACAAGTTTGTCTATGGTATGAGATCGTGAGACTCTTTGAGAATTGGTGTATGAAATCGTGAGACTCTTTGAAGAGTAGATCCATCTCGATTTTTTGGAATCGATTTTCGACAAAAATTACCGATTCCGATGAATGTGTGCTTAAAGGATAAGTATCATTCCTATAAGCTTACCAAAAAAGATTTCGAAAAAAAAACGTTCCCCGGCGACGCTAGCGACATTGAAAGTCGCTATTTTGGGTATTTTGGTACACAGCCCATACAGTCAATAATTGTTGATGAATTTGACTGGGATTTTTTGTATTCTACTTTTTATACCTATCTCCAGATGGATAATAAGTCCCGTGACCCTACCTATGAAACTGAGGTCACCAGAGGTCATCAACGGCCAACATTTTGAAAAAAAAACAAAAAGGTGTAAAAAAATGTGAAAGGACTTCAATTTCCTTAAATAACAATAATACAACAATAAATTCAAGATGTCGACCTTTCCTGACCTGAGGTCGAATTTTGGTTTTGAAGAAAAAAAATTTCTTCAACTTCATGGGGCTGCAGTTGTATAGAGGTGAATTTTTCAATATACTATAGGTACGTCGCGTTAAATCGGCACTACTTTGATATCAGACCCCGCTGTTAAATTCTTGGTGTACCTTATTGAAATACAGTGTACGTTAAAAGAGAGAAATTAGTTTTAATGAAACCAAAATAACAGAATGAAAAAAATTGGCCGTTGTGGTCACACACCCTAGTTGGCCGGTGTGGTCATTTTGGCCGTCGTGGTCATCGTCGCAAGCGACGCCAATACATAAGCGTCGGTGGTCGCTGTGGTCAAAATGGTGGATGGGGCGGAATTTTTAGTTGGCCGTTGTGGTCATGGTGGCCGTTATGGTTAAGTGTCGAGTTGGGCGATATGGTCAAATTGGCCGTTGTGGCTGTTGGCCGTTATGGTCACAGAGGCCGTTGTGGTTATGACCACAACAGCCAAAATAGCGATTGGCCGTTGTGGCTTAGACCCTTTGTGTAAGTCCTAACTCTAAAATAGTCATTTTGTTTTTTAAGATCTTCCGTTCTAAAATCTATCACGCCATCCTCTTCGTCAAAAATTTTGAAATCTATATGCGCCCACAGTTTCTAGGGCGTTGTTGTTTGCATAGGGTTATTTCGAAGATATTAAAAACAGGGTTACTACCTACATCTTGATCTGTTTTCCATTATCTCAAATAAGAATTCTGAAGATGTCGTCCTTAATAGGTTTTTAATTTCAAAAAGTATGGCAAATGATTTATTGATTTGCAAATAGATTTGTCCTTGTCACAAAATTCCACTTTATGGACGAGCCTATATACTATATCAAAAAAAAAGTATTTTATAGATATGATACGCGTATAAAGGAATTTTCTAGATAACTGAAATGTTTGCATAATTTTCTAAACTTGTTCCAAATTTCATGAAGCGTCCCAAAGATGCGAATGAAATGAAAAAACACACTTATGAAATAGTTTTTACAAGTAAGTTGCTTGCTCTAAATTTTTTATTACAACCATGAGAAAGCAAGAGTTGAAAAATACTTGTCCAATTTTATGCATAACTTAACATTATAAGGCAATTAATAAATATAATTGGATTTTGTACATCTGTAGGTTCTATCACTTTCACTCAAGTTTATTAATAACAACCGCTAATACTGGTTGTAGCTAAACAGTATCAATTTTTGTTTTTCTTTTAGAAAGATAAATTTTCACTTTTTTCCCGTTATTTAACCTCATTATGGAGATTAATAATAAAGGGTCATCCTGTATGTATGTCTCTCACGAGACACACAATAATAACTAGTGACTCAAACCATATGATTCATTCGTGACCAAGAAAACAACTTTTTTAAAAAGAAGTACACAATACGACTTTACTCAGTTTTCTCTGATGCAGTAATAAAACCATCTTTGGAAGTGATCTTACATCATTTTATTGTTAAGAATTTTAATTTTATATGTAGGTACACTCATTTTAATTAATCAATTGTTATCTAGTTTTTCGTATCTGTTAAGAAAAAGTGATTCAATGGAAATTCGCTGGCTTCCACCCAACAGATAACTATCGATTTCTTAATCGCTCCAAGTATCTGTGAGGAAGTAAACTCTTCTTTTTTCAAATAAAAAAACTTTCAAACAGCATTTTTCTTCATTACGTAAAAACAAATCACTATTTAATACGACTGGAATATTTTGCATGTGACCATAAATTTTCTGGTAGATTTCGCAAAGGTATTACGTCATATGCAGATACATAATCGTACTATGACAAAATTAACTAACCACTTCCGACTTCCTCTTGTGCTAAAAACCTTTCATTTTTTTCTTTATAATTTTAATAAATGTTTAAAAATGTTTATAAAGTGGCATTTAAAAATTGCATATTTGAACACTAATAAAGGTATTTATAATAAGAATAAAACACGTGACGATCGTTAACCAAGCAAAACAAATGAAAATTTGTATTTTATAATTAATGCACTCAAAACAAGTGAAAACAAATGCTACAAATATAACACGAATGAATTGAGACCTCGTTGAAACAAATGATAAATGAAAGATCGGCCAATTAACACAAGATGTCCTTCTTCAAACATTTGACGAATTACAAACAAAATTGGCAGAAATGCGAAACCATACAAGTGAATATCGGCTTTTCTAAGTGAAGCCAAACAAGTGAAAAATTAGCTGTGCACAAAAAAGGGTAGGAGTGCACTCTGCTATTATAATGAATACCAAATGTTTCTTTAAAGAATACCGTCTATAAACTCTTTGGAAAAGCCATAAATAATCTTAACAATAATTATTGTCATTGTTTTTTTTAATCTTTTTATGGTGTATAGGTACTTGGTGTGATTATTATTATTTATAAAACAAATGATTCTATTTTTTCATGAATATGAAGCCTTTGATCACTCACGGCTTGCTTATCATTTGCTATACTTTAACGTAATCTATTCAAAAAGCTAATCTGATATAATTTTTACAACAAATAAAAACCTTTTTTCAACTTTATTAACTGTGTAGTAGTTAAAATATCCAAAAAGGGCGTGCAGCATAAGCAATTTCTTCTTATTGGCCATTGGATAGCAAAACAAAAAAAACAATAAATACTAATTCAACATTAAAACAACAGCGAAGCAGGCTTTGTATTAACAGTAATTTTTCAAATTCAACGTCCGCCAACGCATGACGTTTGAAGGTCGTAAATATCTGCCAAAATATTGCTCCAACAGGTTTACACAAACCAACCCCTTTACACACAGCAACCAACCTATTACAACTTTGGCAAACTTATTAACGTATTCTTCAAACAGTTCAAACCCTATGAATACTAAACTACATACACTTTCTTTCCGTTCGACGTTGTAAAGACAAGAGAACGGTCGGCACGCCCCAGCTCGATAGGTAAAATAATTCTGGACTTACCTTTATAATAAGCTCAATTTCCGGTACATCATCTCCGTTTTGGTGACCGTTTTCGGTTACTTCGTCCGACATTTTTGATAATTCACTTGGAAAAGGCACTGGTGAAAGGTACTATTACAACCTATCACGTTATCAAATGTTGACTGGTGTGAATAAAGCACAGTTGGCTAAGGTTTGCGGTTAGTTGAGATACAAATCGTTAGGTGTAGTTTGAATTTAACTAATTGATTCAAAAAAATGAATTTGAGGGCGCTGAAGAATTTAACTGGTTAGGCAACCCATTTGTCATTTTGTTTCTTGTTGTACATACAGCTCCCTCTTTAGATAATGCAAGGGCTTTTAAGAAGCAAGGATAAAAGAATTTCTTTTTTAAAATTAATAAAACTGGGGCAGATAATTAAAGTCGCTAGTTTGAAAATTAATTTATTGTTGCTGAAGTTGTAGAAAGATAAACATAAACATGTAAATTAACCTTGTTTTCACTAACTATAAAAAGTATCGTTTGTTCCAAATATTTACCAATCTTAAGAAAGTTTTTTGGTCTTTAACAAAACTGCTTTTATCAATAAACACATTTTTCTCAAACACAACAACTTAGATTTCAATGTTTATATACATAAGGTCGCACACTGGAATATATCACTCAGCTTAGGCGGTTTATTTTTTATCTTTCTGCATAAAGCCGGCATAAAGTAGGATACAAGGGTTCCTTCGAACCCGCCTTTTTTTAATCGTATCAAAAGTACGGTACGAAAGTTCACGTAATGCCTATTCATTAGATTCCAATCAATGGCCCACATTTACATATCACATTTAAGTTAATAATATGTTTAATTACACGGTACAACACAAAAAAATTTCCAGGTTCTCATACAGTTTGTTGAGAGCTTTTTTTGTATGTAGATCATGAATCTGTTGTTACTTTTTTCGGGTCAGGTCAATTTTTTTTCCGAAGGTCAGTCGTGTGTCATTGTCATGTAACTAACGCATATTTGTGTTATCAGCAGGGATGGGATTTCAAGACGAGGGAGTGGCTAAATATTACAAAATTTTGCAGCCTGAGTGTATCGTTGTCACCTTTGAAGCAAACTTTGAAAGTCGGGGTACTACACATGATTACACCACACAGTTTTATCGTGAACTTCGACCTATGCGTTTCCACTTATAGTATATTTTACAATTCATTTGAAAGCGCTATCAATATCACATATTGTAATATTAAAAAAAAACGCTATAATTGTGAATGCTTTTTTAAAAACTTTCAGTTTAGGGAATTAAATAAATAAATAATGCATTTTGTTTAAACTCAATAAAATAGAAACGGAAATACGTAAAAAAGAAAAGAAACTCCCGAAGGAGACTATTCAAGACAAACAAAAAGAAAAAAATAAATTGTTGATTAATCTTGTACGTTTGATCCTTCAAAAAATAAATGTTTCTGTTAACCTTTGTTATATTCAATTAATTTAAAAAAAAAGTTTAAGAAATATAAAATAATAAAAAACTTAGAGAGGTTTCTTTAAGGATTTATAACTATGGAGTTTTGTTCAATAACAAATTTGGATTATAACCCAAATTTGACCTGACCCAAAAACCAACATCTGATTCGTCATCTGATCCATTCGAAAAAAAATTGAAATCCCAGAGATTTTTTTTAAAGTTTAAAGAGATTATTTTGTTGGACAGTGCACGGTACAACACGAAAACATTTCAGTAGCAGTAGCAGAATCTGCAATTGGTTTGGTCAGGTCAAATACTGTTGTTTCGATGTCATCCGCGTGTCATGCAGTCAATACATTCATGCTTCATGAATCGTTACTCAAACTGGTTTGTTCACGAAGTGATTTCTACCTTACGAATGCAGAACACCAATAGAAGAATAGCATGCATACAACACATGAACAGGATTAATTGTTAATGGATTAATTTCCTGGTTCTACATTTTTTTGTTTTAGTGCTTGGTACTATATTGATTTAGCATGCCTTGATTTAGTATCCAAGGCAACAAATGTAAACAGAGTCAGATATGAATTCATAAATAAGCCAGTCAAACATTCATTTTTTCCTCTCCAACATTTCTCTAAATTTGGCTATTATTTGTATAGTGTTTGACTACTATAGGCTATTGTATAATAAGTACGGTACCCGGATTCGGCCTAACGGTAGATAAAAATGACGAGCGTGGTAACCGTAACTCTTGTTCATTTGGACTGGTCTAGTGCCCTCAGCTCATTGTGATGGGTGGTGGCGGATTAAGTCTGAATTCATTTCGGAGCGATTACTCATGCCTAACTAGCTATCTATCTACATGGTAAACACTAGAACTCGTACATTCTTAACTACTGGGTAATGATCTCTGTAACCAGGTAAAAATCGAACCAAAACGTTCGTTTTTGTTACCTGGTAAATGTTAAACCTCGTCTGGTAGCTGGGTAACGAGTTAACTGTAATGCCAGGTCCTTGTTACCGAACAACAAAAATTGTAGCAACACGTGTTGAATCACTAGTACGAGGATAAATTGAAAAGTCTCCGGCCTAGGCAATAAAACAAAAGAATATCAGGTTAACAAAAATTTTATTTTTCTACGTAGTCCCCATCGAGTTCAATGCACTTGGTCCACCTTTGTTCAAGTGCTCTTATACCGTCCCTATAAGCCTTTTCTTCTAACTCGTCAAAATAGGCGTTTGTGGCAGCAATCACTTCTTCATCGGACTCGTATTTCTTTCCAGCGTGAAATTTTTTTAGGTTTGGAAATAAATAAAAATCCGATGGGGCTAAGTCTGGTGAATAAGGGGCATGGGGTAACAATTCAAATTGCAATTCATTGATTTTTGCCATGGCAATTGCCGACTTGTGACAAGGTGCATTGTCCTGGTGAAACAGAATTTTTTCTTTGCTAATCCAGGTCGTTTTTCTTCAATATTTTTTTTTAATTCATCCAGTAAGGTAGCATAGTATACTCCGTTGATTGTTTTACCTTTTTGAAGATAATCAACGAAAAGTACTCCCTTGGCGTCCCAAAAGACTGAAACCAAAACTTTTCCGGCTGACGGAACTGTTTTGGCTTTCTTCGGAGCAGGTTCTCCTTTGGCAGTCCACTGTTTTGATTGCTGCTTTGTTTCGGGTGTGTAGTGATGAATCCACGTCTCATCCATTGTTACAAACCGTCGCAGAAAGTCCACTGAATTTCGATTAAACAAGTCTAAACACTCACTTGAAACTGTTTTGCGAGTCAGCTTTTGTTCCACTGTGAGCAGCCGCGGCACCCAACGTGCCGATAACTTTCTCATTCCCAAAATTTCGGTTAGGATATGATATGTTCGTTCCGTTGAAATGCCCAGGGTATCTGCTATTTCAGCCAACTTCAATCGCCGATCATTCAACACAACTCTATGGACTTTTTCGACAATTTCCGTTGTGGTGGCAGTTTTCGGTCTTCCTGAACGCGGTGCGTCATCTGTGCTTTTGCGACCCCGTTTAAAGTCCGCAACCCAGGTTTTAACTGTGCTATAGGAAGGAGAAGATTCGCCTAATGTCCCGTCTAGCTCAGCTTTGATTTCTTTTGGGGATAAACCCTTAATGTGAAAATATTTAATAACCGCACGAATTTCAGCTTTTTCCATTTTAACACCACACAAAACTTTATCGACTTTGACAACTTGCCAAACAATTATTGTTTGACAGAAATTTTTGTTATTTCACAGCCATACTGATAAATTATGAAAAAATAAAATGCCGTAAAAACATTGCAAAAATTTGTATCCCATATGGGTTAGGCCGGAGATTTATCAATTCATCCTCGTAGATAATAAATTTTGTTACCTGATGGTAAACGCTAAAACTAGTCTACTTCTAGCAACTGGGTAACGAGTTCTGTAAGCAGGTAATAAGCTGCAGCAATGCCTTACCGAAGAACAAAAATTGTACCAAAACGTGTTTAATCACTACCAGGTAACAAGATTTGTCAACAATAACCTTATTACCAGGTAACAAGATTTGTCTCCTGGTAAACGTAAAAATCTGCCTACCCTTCTAGTGCATTTAAAAACGAGTTTTATTCGCAATCGTATTGGTAATGAGTCCATTCCTGACCATTTAGAGGTCCGAAAATGCATCATTGTTTGTAACTTTAACATTCTCATGGTCCGAAACGACCTATTTTCGCACCTCTACGTGTCTTTAAATTCAGCTACTAGGTGGCGCGCAGAAAATTACATCGTCAAATGCGGTGTATAAATGGCTGTATAAATCATGTTTGGTAATGTTGCGGACCTTGGCTGCTAAAGAACGAGTACCCAGGTATTATTATTAATTTATAAATACTCCTATTCAATAAAATCCTCGAAATATTATGCGATCGAATTTGTTGATGTAAGTGGCGACATACGTTATGCCAATCCCAACCGATGACATTTTGCATCTGTCAAGAATTTTAGATAATTCGGTATTTAAAGGACGATTGCGAATAAAATAGTATACAAACCTCGGCAAAAGTACCATTCCTGTGTCTCGAGAACTAGTTCACCTCGAGGCTATCGCCTCTCGGTAAACTATATTGTTCTCTCGACAGGAATGGAGTACTTTCGGCCTCGGTATGTAATGTACTATTATTTGAAAACAAATTGGAAACCATAGCAGAATCATGATCTGCATCTTAAAAACTTCTAGAATAAGTGTATTAGAACCTGGATTTTTTTTAAAGTCCAATATTGTTGTACAGTGTTATCATGGCGACCAATTCTAATCTTTTCCCACCTATTAGAATTAGATAAAGCTCTATACCTCTTTTCTTGTTGATACATATAATTATATGCTTGATGTTATAGTTAAAAACAACCTTTAATGATGGCATGAGAATACGCCCCAGAATTTTGTACAGTAATTTACAGTTTTCTTGATTTTATTATTTGTGTAAGAAAGTTGCAAGTTTTAAACTTAAAGCTAATAATGACTTACCCGAGACGTGTTTTTAATTCAACCTGTATCATTAAATACTATATTAATCATTATCAAAGGTACATAATATAGTTAAGATAATTTCCTGTTTCCTATTTTAGGTGGATTATAAAAGCACAAAGAACAAAAAGATTTTTTTATTATACTTAAGCGATAAAATAATCTGGATTAATGTACGTTTAATGGATTAAGATTAAAATTTGCCGTTAATAATAATAATCTTAAATTAAAGTAGCATGCAACATCTGACAATTCTAAGATTTTCGATTTTTTAGATTGAGAGGAATCTATGAACAACTGTTCCATTTTACTGACTTCTGAAAAATTATACCTAAATACTTTACCTACTTAAAATTATCATAGATATTCACACAAATATTAAATTTATATCTGTTGAAATTACAATCACCATCAAAATACAATACAGCAAAAACAACCGTTAAAAACTACGTCACCAGCTACCGCATATCGAAGACATTTCGATAGAGCCACCACATTTAATCAACCAGGCCATGCTGACAGATCAGAGTACCGCAAACCGTCGCCATATTGGGACAGAAAAACCTGATTTTTGATAATAAACAAATTAAAATCACATTTTACTTATTTGACATGTACCTACTTGAACTTTCATAACAAAAATTATGCAAAAAACCTTTTAAACTAGATTTAATTAAATTCAATACAGATAAAAATAATGAACAATTTCGTCCTTATTTCGCCCCAATATGGCGTCGTTTGCGATACTCTGATCCACCAGCATGGAACGGTCGCACGGTTGATTAGATATAGTAACTATACATTTCCATGTTGTACAACGCCATCTATATTTATTGGCGGTCTTATAATATCTATTCTTAGACTTGCCTGGAGAAATGTATGAAATAGAAGAGAGTTTTCCTGTATAATACGATAAATGTCCTTTATAATTATAGGCATATCGAATGTCCTTTTGTAACCTAATTTACGTTCAAAGTATGCCCAGTGGATATCCGTTTGCCACAACTGTGAAAATGCATAAATTTTCTGGTGACATTCTTCGTGACGTTTTCAGGGATTGCTACAAATTTATACAAAATCCATACAAAAGTTTCCGTCATGCGTCAAACTTGCGTCAACTGTCAAATACAAATCACTGTCACCGACTGATGGACCGAAATGCTTTTTTTTAAATTTCCAAAAGGATAGTTTACAAAAGCTATCCTGCAGAATGCAGATTCTTAATAACGCAAAAAACTGAAATTTTCAATTAATATTCAGCTGCCCGTTTAAATTAAAAATTTAGGGAGGTAGCGCAGAAAATGTTTTTAATTTTTCTTTTATTATACCTACACAAAAAGACTTGGAAAGAGAAACCCAGTAAATATGAGTCAATCAAGATATTGTCAATAAAGAATCCATCAATTAATAAACGACAATTGAGAACCATTCTTTCTCCCTTCAACAATTTATAAGCATTTATCAACGTGTATTATCTGCATACCGTTTTAGCTAAGCACAGCAGCCTGTTACACAGTCAAAAATCAGCCCCGTAATGAACAACTCAGGAGAATCTAGAAATCAAAATTACATTGACTAGACCAAAAACAAGTATCTGTAATAGTACCTACATTAAGTTTAGATTTGTAAAATGTGTAATTATAGTAACTTCTCAAATTGCCAAGATTTAACAGCTATAACTAGAGATCTGTTAGTACAAATATGTTCACGTCTTTTTACTGCGTGTGAATGTGAAACTTCGCAGTTTGTTTTAATAATAATTAATATAAGGTAACTTAATACAATTTTACGTTTTAAACATTTTCTTAATACATATAATTTTAGTAATTAGTGTTTCTTATATTTATATTATTACCTTATATTACCTTATATTATATTTATATTACCATATATTATTATTATGACCTTATTTTTTTATTATAATCAAAGTTCAATTCAAACCCTACGATATTAATATTTGAAGAGCTATAAACACACCTTGTTCCTCTGATCGAATGCTACTTAATTGTTAAAAAATTGATTTCCCTTATATACTCTTTTGCAAAAATTGCCATTTTTTCAAAAATATAGCATTGTTGACATTTCAACTTTTACATAAACCAATTGTAAACTTTCATAAATGCAAAAACTAATTATAAAAACTTATAGAAAAGAAAATTCTGAATTCAAAGATATACAACACTTGGGTTGAAAAATAGAATAATACCCTTAATTTTCTGTTGACCAAACAATATTTTCTTAATACCAATAAATGGCTTGAATTCATAAAAACACCTTTTTACACTTTCCTTACTCCAAAAATCTAAACATTAAATCATTAATAATATTATCTGATTATTTTTAGATGTCAAAAACCTTGACAAACAAGCCCAATTGCATAATTCAATTGAACGTTAGAAAAACGCAGCTTGTCAAACATGTTTTTAAGTGATTCCATCAACAAGATCCAACCTTTACATTAAAAAATTGTATGGATTCTGTGGTTATAATGTTACTCTACTTATTTCCACAAAAACAATTTAGCAGACAGCTTTAATATGAAAAATCAAAAAAACTATAAAATTAACATAGCTCGTTAACATGAATTTTATGTTACTAGTATATTTCAATAGATAAGTTGCTATACATTCGCATACACCCTTAATACAACATATTTTGTATTTAATATAACTTATAAACCTGCAGAATTTTATTTGGGATTAGAAATTGAACATTGTGAAAATGGAGTAAAATTGAGGCAAGCTTCATATGCTAGAAAGATTTAAAAAAATCTTAAAATGGACGAATGTAAACCGGTATCAACCCCACTAGAAACATCAACTACTACTGAAGCAGGGAAAGAAATGAATGAAATAACCATTGCTGGTTATTCATATAGGCAGGTTGTAGGTGCCTTAATGTACCTCATGATTGGGTCAAGACCTGATTTAGCTTACGCAGTGGGAGTAGTGGCCAGGTCACTCGAGAATCCAACCTCTCAAGTCTGGTTAAAGGTTAAAAGGATTTTACGATACTTAAAAGGAAGATTGGATCGTGGGATCATTTATAAAAGCAATTGTAATAAAGTAGTGTCATGTTATAGTGATGTTGACCATGCAGGGGACATTACAACTGGTAGGTTCACTTCTGGAGTGCTCAGCATCTATGCAGGTGGCTGTATTTCCTGGATCATTTCCTGGAGGGTGAAATCAGCGTGGAGAAAATCTCATCTGAAAATCAACTAGCTGACCTTTTGACGAAGCCCCTACTGTTCTAAACCGAGCAGCAAAACTAACCGTTCTTACTCTCAGTGAAATGCGTGATGAGGTGGCTTTGAATATATTAAATAAATAGTCGGGGTTTTCTAATACCTTTATTTTATAAACCATCCAACTTCCAATTGACATACAATTATAAACATTACAATTGAACTAACAATTCAAAAATATGACACTGTCTGTTCAGAGCACACTCTTTTTTTGTGCTTCCATTTGTCCTATTCCATTTTCAACATATCCTCCCACCTTGAAATTGAGACAATTTCAACACTAAATACATCATAACTAGTAACGATCTGAATGTACATAGAAATAAACAATTAACACTTAAGCCTCTTGGGCACTTTTACTTCTCGTCCTGATTTAGTAAACACTTTCACTGCATCGATTTTAAGTTTATCAGCAACTTCCTCTTGTATATCAAGTTCCATAGGATAAAGCCGCTGCACAGGTCTGCTGAAATATCCGTCCTGAGTACGCACCTTCGCGGTTCGAGGTACTCCATCTTTGCCAGCATACAGTTCGATTATTCGCCCTAATGGCCACATCAGTCTCCTCTTGTCGTCAGAACCAACAATCACTACTTCTCCTACCGTGAGGAACCGAGTTGGCTTTTTCTTAGATCGATCAATGAGTTGCGACAGATATTCGTTACGGAAACGAGTTTTCAACTCTTTCTTCAATTGTTGTACATATTTATATGTACCTGATACGCAACTTCTCGGCTTCTGTGGCATCGCCGTCAGGAAACTTCGTCTCACCAACAGGATTTAGGAACATCTTAGGAGTTAGTGGTTTCAGGTCGTCAGGGTCTTCGCTCACATATGTAAGTTGTCGTCCATTCATTACGTCTTGTATCGCAGTCAAGACTAGGTTCAACTCATTCTTCGTCAGGGTACCCTTTCCGACCATTTTTCGCATCATGTCTTTTATTGAACGAATCAGCCGTTCCCACCATCCACCCCACCAGGCCGCAGTGGGTGGATTAAATTTCCACTCAATAGATTTGACTGATTTGTTTTCTTCGATTTGCTTCCAGTTCAGGTCACATTTGTCCCAATAAAATTACTTCCGTTGTCACTATAGATGATGGTGGGTCTTCGATACTTATTAATAAACATTTTAGAGTCATAATAAACGCCTTTGTACTCAATGACTCCACGATCTCTAAGTGAACAGCCCTATAAATAGCACAAGTAAAAAGAACAATCCAAACTTTAGCACCATTTTTCAAGAATAGAGGCCCAGCCAATAACGGATTTCACGGTCCTCCTTGTCGATACAATCCAAAACCGTTCGCGAAGCTTCGTCATTAGGAACCCCACTCCAGCATGACAGTAATTACGGTGAGTTTCTTGTATCAGTTTCAGGACTAAAGGATGATTATTAGGAATCAGGTATGGTTGTTTGAAGTTCACAATATCATCTCTCATTAGTATTCTGGTTTGGATACGTAGCATTCCAGATGCATTGCGTCTTACATTGAAACCAGGGATATGATGATCTGGAAATGCTTCTTTTTGAATCATACTAATAACTTTCGGCTCAGCCTTGCGAATTTCATCCATCGAAAGACGCTTAAAATTTCTGCACGCCTTCTTTATGGCGTTTGTTACAAATCTCATTATCCATGCTGTTATTCTCACAAACTGGCTAAAGGTGTGATCTTCTCTCACGTTATCTTCTAGAACAGTCATAGATGTTATAGTAGTCATCTTCTTAAGTTCCCTCGTTACGTCATTTTCATTAATTTCTTCAGAAATAGATGGCCACTTTTCTTTTCCTTCTTTAAGCCATTCTGCCCCTCCCACCATTTCGAATGTAATAGATCAGAAGGCGAGCATCCACGAGAGGGGAGGTCTGCAGGGTTCATGAGGCCAGGGACGTGATGCCAGTCTTCTTTCCTCGTCAGTTTATTGATCTCTGCTACACGTCTGCCAACGAAGATACCCCAGTTGTTATCACGACAAATCCAAGCCAAGGAGGTCGATGAGTCAGACCAGTCATGTTCTTCAATGTGATTCAATTTCAAACCCTTCTTAACGGTACAAGCCAACCTACTCCCAATCAAACATCCCATTAGTTCCAGGCGTGGAACTGTCACTTTCTTCAAAGGCGAAACTCTTGATTTCGCTGCTACCAGCAGTACCGTCACGTAAGATGCGTGATCTACCCTCAAAAATACAGTAGCTGCGTAGGCCTTTGTACTTGCGTCAGTAAAAGTGTGCAGTGACCATTTGCCTTGGTTGCTGTTGCTGTCTGTGATCATTCTTGGAATACGGATGTCAGCAAGTTGGTTCACTTCGTCATACCATTTTCGAAACTGCGAAGAAAATTCTTCGGTTAATTCGTCATCCCAATCAGCTTTATTTACCCACACTTCCTGGAGTAGTATCTTCATCTTAATCAAAGCGGGACACAGATAACCATTAGGGTCAAACATTTTCTGCACGGCTGACAAAATAGTTCGTTTCGTCACGGTCGTAATCGGTTTCAGCTTTACAGTGTCGCAGTGGAGAGTATCTTCTTTACGATCCCACAAAATCATGAGTGTTCGTAAGTACCATCCCATTTAGTTTATAATGGTATAATTTATCCTGTTCTCTCCCTGCTGAATGATGCGTCAACACATGCTTTAAACAGTTTTATAAAAGAAATATTGTTTTTAAATTGTTTTCATATATTCAGTCATTCATATATATATATATTTATTTAAATAATATAGTTTAGTTCTCATGTATTATTATGTATACATGCCTTAGTTAATTTAATTTTTTATATTACACTATATTAACTATTATCCTACGGCACAAACAACTGTTTGGTTATGTGCCTATCATATTACATTATATTTATTTTATGTATTTATTACACTAATGGGAATAAACTAAACTAAACTTCAATCCTAACACGTTCGTAGTCTGGCACTCTCCGTCAGTCAAGTCTGTATTCGACATCCACAAGCGTAGATCTATTTTAGCTTCAGCTAACAGACGAGTAGTGTCTTCTTTAAATTTCAGATACTCTTCGTGAGTGTCGGTGGAGGTGGCGCAGTTGTCCACGTAAAGAGCTTCCATTAATTTCATGGCCATAATCTGGTCATTCTCCATCACATGAGTAAGATGGTATTCCAGTACAGCTCCTAAAATGAATGGACTACAAGTTGCAGCGAACACTACTCGAACGTGACGAAATTCTATCAAAGTCTTCACTTCATAATCTTCCCACCTAAGGAACCTCATACTATCCCGATCTTCTGCCCTCACCTCGATCATCTGGAATGCTTTTCGGATATCGGAGATGACTCCCACTTTCTTTTCACGGAATCGCATCAAAATCTCAGGAATCATTTGTACATAATTAATTCCCTTTTCGAGACAATCATTGAGAGAAGCGGCATATCCCACTTTACACGAGGTATCAAATACTGGGCGAACTGGTGTGGTAATGCTGTCGGCTTTAAGTACAGGTCTGTGAGGAAGATAATGGCCTATCACATTCATGTCTGTGGCTGGGACTCGTTCAATGAAACCTTCTGCCTCCCAGTCTTCAAATATCTTCTGGTACAAATGGTAAAGGTTGACATTGATTAGTTTGTTTGTAGCTCCTTCTAGTCTCTTGAAAGCCACAGCACGATTGGAGGGAAGCTCCGGATGTTCATTCTTCCAAGGGAGACCTACAACGTAACGACCATCAGGCTTTCGGTTAATTGTTTTCATGAAGTCTGACTTGGCCTCCGCTTCTCTGTGTGCTGAAGATTGTGTTTTCACGGCGTCCCGAATCCCAATAGTTTCTAGATCCCACAGTTCCGTAACAGAAACATCATTAACGGCCATAGAAAAAAACCATCATAGACATTGAGAATTCACTATGACATCCCTTAATTTCTCCGGAAAGGGTCCAACCCAAATACGTTTCAACTGCTGTGAGTCCGTTCTCCAAATTGACAACCTTTCCAATGAGGAGACGAGCCCAGATATCAGCCCCCAATAACAATTCAATCGTTGGACAACCTTTGCCAATGTCTGATACCCATATTTTCTTTGCCTTCAGTTCCTTAATGAGTCCAGGTAATTTATTTGAAACACGAGGAATGGAATTACAGATCATTCCCTGGTCACGAACTTATCATCGATATCATAGCTGAACCTTCCACTAGGTTTCCTTATTGCCACTTGGTACTTGCGATGGACCGCGGTAGATGTTTGACTTCCTCCAAACAACGAATGACTTACTGCCTCTTGTCCAGTAGGAACCAAGCCGAGTTAATCAGCAGTCGACTTAAATATATAAGAGCGCTGCGACCCGTTATCAATAAAAGCTCTCACATTCTTTTCTGTATTATTTCCTTTCACTTTTACTATGAGAGTTTGAAGTGCCACACTTCCAGTACATACTTGATTAGCCATGTCCGTAGTATTCACTGGTTTATTGCTGTCTTTCTTTTCTACAGACTTTTCTACACTTTTCTTCTTTTCAAGTTCAGGACACATAATCACTAAATGTCTGCGATGACATACAGCGCACCGTATGGAAACCTTGCAGTTCTTGGAAATGTGCCTGCTACGAAAACACCTGAAGCAAGCGCCCTTTTCTTTCAATTTTGATCTTTTCTGGTCTAATGTCATGCTCTGTCTCAAGCAGTCTCTACTTTCATGATTCTTATCACAAAACGCACAAGATAAGTCACCACTGTGAAAGCCAGCCAAAGTCGAGACCTTGTTTACTTCTTTACCCTTTGACTGTCTTAGTTGAGTTGTAACCTTATCTTTTGTAGCTATAATTCCCGTTGAGTCATCTTGAAATCCAGACTGTGCGATTATCATCTTCTGTTTTATCTGCACTTCATTCTTCAAGAATTCCATTAATGTGTCCAGTCGTGTCTTTGTTTCATTATCTGATGATTTTACAACTTGTGTCGAGAGGGGACTCCTTTGCCATGCTAATAGTGTTTCTTCGGGCAAAGAAGATTCTACAAGTGGATAAAGCCATGCTGCCGGGTCGGCAGAAGACAACTTCAGGGTGACAAGAGCTCTCAGATGTGACTCCAGCTTTATGGACAAGTTCGTAATTACTAACTTAAGCAGCTCTCTCACGTAGACTTGGAGTAGCATATCTTCGTCTCCAAACCGTTCTTTTAGGGCCGCTACAACCTTAGGGTAGTTGCCTGTTGTTTGTGGGTAGCTCTCTACGAGTTCACGGGCTTCTGTTCCAAGTTCCATCGATTGCAGGAGATATAACTTATCGCTATCATGTAGGGTTTCATCGACATGGATTTTTTCAAATTGTGACCAAAAGCCCAGCCATTTCTTCAGATCTCCGTCAAAACTTTTTAATTCTATTTTTGGCAATTTAAAGGATCTTTTCTGACCTGGCTCTGACACAGCATGACCACATTCACTTTCTGCGGCGGGGCTGGGGAGTTTCACGGTTGGAATATGTATCTTTTCCGCTTTTTTCTTAGTAATCAGGATCTTTTCTCTATACTCTAAAATCTCCTTCATTTCCTGATCTTCATTTTCTTCAGAGACGTTCTCGTCGTCAACCATCTTATCGATAATATTTAGGTCAACTTCTTCTAGTGACGTTCTCGATTCTTCAAGGAGATCTAATTTAACGCTGAGTGCTTCTTTATCGGGAGATTGAACTTCTAAAAGATTACTTATTTCATTGACCAACCTTGTAACTTGTGAGCGAAGTGGACCGCGAAACCTCTTCAATCGATCCATCTTCACAAAAGTCAATGTTCGCTCCTTCGAAAAGTTTAATTGTTCGATACCACCAGCGATCACGTCGGGAGGTCACCAAATGTTCTAAACCGAGCAGCAAAACTAACCGTTCTTAATCTCAATGAAATGCGTGATGAGGTGGCTTTGAATATATTAAATAAATAATCGGGATTTTCTAATACCTTTATTTTATAAACCATCCAACTTCCAATTGACATAAAATTATAAACATTACAATTGAACTAACAATTCAAAAATATGACACTGTCTGTTCAGAGCACACTCTTTTTTTGTGCTTCCATTTGTCCTATTCCATTTTCAACACCTACCTAGGCCTTGACACATAGTGTTGTGTAATGAGCTTGGATTTAAATGAAATGCCTAACTGTAAAATGAAGGGAAAGTGTTGAATTTATCATTTTCAGTTTATTTTCCTATGTTGCAACACTGCGTGTTGAGTAGGTTACTTGTTGTTTATATTAGTTGTTTTTGATAACTGTCAGTAAGAAATGTGTTTATTTTGCTCGCCTTTATTTTAACTTACATACATACATAATCCATTCCCCTTATACCGCATTTCGCAGTTTCAGGGTTCCACACAAACTCTTATGGGAGTGCAACGGAGGTAATGGAGCTATTGTAGCAAGTACATTACGCTCCCCCATACTTTATCACTCATACAACTTTCATACCTTAAGCTAAGGAGCTCAAACACAATGGTACTAAATTTTTAAAATTCAGTCGCAACCGAGGTTTGAACCCCTGTCCCTCTGAACGAGAGGTAGGATCTCTACCACTCGACCACGGAGGGCCATGTTTATTTTAACTTATAAATTAATATTTTTAATTACTGAATAGTAAAACTTCTGAAACCTAATTGTTTTTTCATTTAACTCAAAAAAATTGTAATTATTGTAAAGGTTCACATAAAATTACTGTCTGTATTAAATGGAAGGCAGATGGGAAGCCTAAACCTGAGAAAAGTAACAAAACAAATGATAAGGTGTAACGGGTACATTTTCCACCGGCATTTAGTATATAGAATTTCGTATTAATTCTTGATAAAAATCCTAAGTTCGGTCCTGTAGATATCGCTTTATTTAAATATGCAGTTCATCAGGCAAACATTTCCTACAGAAAGCATTTATAGGAAGGGAATGTTTAATATTTGCTATACTGAAATAATGTAACGTCATATTGATGTCGTTTTTCGTATCTTGCGACCTGGCATTTTAAAAATAATATCAATTTCTTTAAAAAGAAACCTTGAAAAGAAACCATGAGAAGCGCTACGTCATCTCATTTATAGAAATGTTTCGGTAAATATTTTGAGTGTATACGATTCGTAAATGCACTTTCCTTTGTCTGTTAGTTGCGTTTTAAATTTTAAATCAATGCGGCGTAGAAATTCTCGTCTCGACAGCAGTAGCATTCCACACTTTTGGCGGGCAGAATTTTGGTACTATTTTTTACACGTAAGGTCTAAAATCCTATAGTAGGGCAAGTAACAAGCACCCTTGCCGCCTAAAAACAGATGTCTATACGCGGAGTAACGTGAAATGGAGTTTATAAAAGGGCTTCGCTCGGTTTTGACAAGAACAGACAGATTTTTGAGGTAGAGCTTGACGACAGCATCCTGCAAGCGAACGGTCGATATTACGATTCGACCTGGGTGCGCGGTTATATTATCGATCAATAATGATTGATTGCTTTTAAATCAGTGTCAATGGATTACAGTTCTTTAATCCTATAGAATTGCAAGATATTCTATTTACCGTTCCGTATAGTTTTAATGATCTTTTGTGACTTGTGAAAGTTCTAAAGTTAATTACGTTTCACGTTATAGGAAGAATTATTTAAAGCAATCCTAAATGTAGTGACCGATTCCTGTGCTTTTGTAACATTAAAAATTCCTCTTAAAGAATTTGAGTGTAGTTAATGCAATCAGTGAATTAAAATAACTGGAAGCTTCAGAACAGTTCCATTAGTTTTTTTTGGGGTGAAAATTAAAGACGTTATTAAATACGCACCAATTAAGATCTTGGTTATTTTTCGTGCTGGATTTTACTGGTTTATGAAAACGTATGAGCTGTTATTATCAATTAAAATTGGATCACGTTTTGGTATGCAGAATCTATACTTCGATGCAACGCCGAGATTTATCACAATTTCCTCGCAGGAAAAGCGAATTTCCAATTTCTACTGGACTTGATGCATGGTATTCTATGAGTTTAATGAAGGAAAATGCAAGGTACTGTAATATTAAGTGGTATTTGTTGTAATTCAAGTATTAAGAATGTCATGGTTATGAATTTTCTTTAGAGAGAGCTCTCCTTGATAGTTAAAAATCTTTAAGCTTTAACTTAATTGCAATTCATTTATATTGATACTGTTGAACTGATATAATTTGTCTAATCTCCTTCAGAGATTTGTTTATAAATTTTGTCCAGGAAAAGCTCAGTTAATACAAAGGTTAATATTTAAATTAAAGTGTTTTGAACAATTTTTATGGTTGATCTAATCGATTCTTTTGAAATACTTTGCGATCATGATCAGTCAATGCAAATTTCTAATATTGATAGTATGTGTTTTGAACAATTTTGTGGTCAATCCGATAAGTTTTCCTGTTTGTTTCCTTTATTAAATGAAACGTTCTTGGTGAATTTTTGGATTGATTAACTTTTGGACATAATTATAATCCAATAAATTTAGATTGGATTAGTAATAAATATACAAGGTGTGTTTTATTTGTTTATTTTTGTATGTGTATTTTACCCATTCTTTTGTTAATAAATGTTATTATTGCAAAACTGATGGATCTACAAAACGGAACCATATTGGTTATGAAAACTTAGTTTCATTTCTTCAGCACTTGTAAATAAACAAATTTTTTTTGTTTCAACTAAATATTTTATTCATTTTCTGGTTAATGGATTTAGTAAATTTTAATGCTTATTCAAAATAACATCTTTGATTGGTTAATTTATAATTAACTTAAAGCATCAGAACCAGATGGCGCCCTTTTTGAGTTTTTAATTGTGTTTAAAACCCTTATCTATTCCTTTTCACAATTTATACAGCTGTGGAACCAATACCTACGACTTGAATAATTAATTTGTAAGAAAGAGTTTAAATCTCAAGCTGAGGCAGACATATGAGTTTTTAGTTACAGTAAGTATGAGTGTATTTTTATAGCTTTTATAGTTATTTTTTTGTTGTTTTATCTTGGCGAAAAAGCGATGTTTCAAAGGTTGGTAGGGTAAATGAGCCAAATAAACTTGTACTTTTTGCTTCCTCAAATCTTGTACTTAATACTGAAAAAACTGATTCAATATTTTGTGACTATTTGAAGCCTTATGGCTTATTTGTTGATGACGGACTTATGTCCGTCATCAACAAATACAGTCAATATAAGCTTTTCAGTACCATTTTGTACTATAAATAAACATGGGTCAGCACCATTCCGCTTAAACTCAAGTTTAAACCAAAATTCACTAAAGCGCTGATTCCATCACCGAGGTGCTTGCTCTAATCCATACAGACTCTTCTGCAGTCTACAAACTAGTGCACTACCATCCGTGTAGCCATCAAGTTGCTTCATATAAATGTGACTATCTAGATTATCAATATTTCCACACAGAAATGCAGTAGATACATCAAATTGCGTCAATTGTAATTTTTCATTTGCAGCAACGCTTATCAGAGCTCTGACAATACTCAATCTAGCCACAGGGCTGAAGGTTTGATTATAATCAACATCCTTCTTCTGTAGATACCCTTTTATAACCAATCGGGCTTTGAAACGCTCTATGGATCCATCTGGGTTTGTTTTGACTTTGAATGCCCATTTACACGGTATTGGTTTTTTATCAACAGGCAATTTCTCTAATACCCAGGTATGGTTGTAAATAAAGACTTCATTTCCTGTTCCATAGCAAGTTTCCATTCAGAACAGTACTGGCTCTGCATAGCCTCTTCATAAGTAGTTGGTTTAGTATAATCATTCATAATGGTATCGCAGGACATTACAAAATCAGTGAATCTGTGGGGTCATTGTAGAGTACTTCTGTCAGGAAGCCTAGGAGTGGCAGGTCTTCCAAGACTCTCCAATTCCTCCTCACCTGACATTTCTTCTTGTGAAGTTTCAGAAAACGAATCCTCATCAGCATCAGGAGGATCTTCACAGATTTCCTTCTGAGGAGGTTCAGCATTTTCATTTTCTGATAACTGATTAGGTATTACAGTCACATCACGAGCACCTGAAGAGAGAGGTCTTTCATGAAACACAACATCACGACTTCGTATTAAAGTACCATTTTTACACCAAATCCTATAACCATCAGTATCATAACCAACAAGTATGCCCTTCACGGCCTTCTTGTCCATTTTCTTTCTCTTTTGCTTAGGAGCATGGGCATAGCAATCAGAGCCTATAATTCGTAGGTGTTAATATGAGGACTTTCCCCATGCCATTTCTCTGAAATACTAGAAGGTCCAGTCCTATTTAATACATACGTGTCAGCATTTACCAGTTCTGCCCTTAAGAACTGTGGTAGATCATTTCTGGAATGCATCATGGCGCGGGCAGTCTCTACAACAGTGCGGTTCTCCCTCTCACAAGGGTTTTGCCTTGTAATATTTTTCTAACCGCATTACTGTGGTACTCCCCTCCATTGTCACTTAAAATGACGCTAACACGATGACCAGCATTTTCTGATGCAGCAAGCATCAATTTTAATTTTTCAGGTACTTCAGATTTTTCTCTCATAAAATATACAAATCTAAATCTAGAGAATTCATCTTTAAAAATAGCATAATATTTGAATCCTGATTTAGATGTTTCAAAAGGACCACATACGTCACTAGATACTAGCATACCTGTCTTATCAGGTTTATCCCTGGTTCCAATTTTTTTTCTATGAGTCTTACCGTATACACAGCCTTCGCATAGCTCAGTGTCCAGTTTTACCTCAATCCCAAGTTCTCTTGATTGTGGGCTTCACATGCCGTTTATTTTGATGTTCCATCCTTTCATGGTACAGCTGCAAAACATTATCATTATATGCAGTGTTTATTACAGAAACTTGAGGAAAAACAATTCTCATTGCTAGTGTATATAGACCACCAGAACGATTTCTACTTCCAAATAACACAATCTGTTCATTTATTTTTAGTTGGTAAACAGCAACATTGGATATAAATTCACTATTAATTTGTTTATCATGAGCAGCTAGAGTAGAAAACAGATTTTTCTTAATACCAGAGACGTACCACACATCTGTTAAAGTTAGGCTGTTCCATCGGCCATTAACCGATGCTTGAACCTCAACAGTTCCTTTGCCCACAGCTTTAACGCAATCACCATTTGCAGTGACCACAGTACGAAGAATATTTTCGTCAAATGGAGTGTACTCACAGAACACATCACTTTTATTTACTATGTGACTCGTCGCTCCGCTGTCCACATAGAAAAAGATCATCAGTTTTTTCAGTATTAAGTACAAGATTTGAGGAAGAAAAAAGTACAAGTTTATTTGGCTCATTTACCCTACCAACCTTATCATTTGCTTTGTTACTTTTCTCAGGTTTAGGCTTCCCATCTGCCTTCCATTTAGTACAGACAGTAATTTTATGTGGACCTTTACAATAATTATAAATATATTGATTTTTGTTAGATTTAAATGCTTTATATTTCCCAGTCTTGCCACTACCAGAGGGTTTTTGAGTGAGAAGAGCTTCATGACTACTGTTGTCTTTCCCATTTAAAGCCCTCTCGTACTTACAAAGTTGTGTAGTGAGATTATCTAAGGGCCTTTCTCTTTTAGACACAAGCATCCCACTTGATCTAAATGAAAAGTAACTTTCAGGCAATGCATCTAATATTTTACAAGTTAATAACAAATCTGGCAGTTTTGAACTTCCATCCTTTGTAAGTTCAACATTTAAATCACTCCAGATGTTTTTCAATTTAGAGGTATGACTTGCAATGTCATCTATTTCATCCCTCTTATAAATAAAAAAAATTGTAAACATAAATCAAAGGCTCGATCCTCAACAGACCCATCAAAGATGCGGTTCAGTTCATTCCATACATCAGCCGAACAACTTATGAATCTCATTACAAGTTTTAGTATGTCCTCAGTCATGTTTGTTGTCAGTACTAACAGAGCACTGCTGTCAATTTTAAGAAAGTCTTCAAATTTCTTATCATAGTCTGATTTCTCAGATGTCGTTGCACCTAGCCCAGGCGGCTCAACATCCAATGCTCCCTTTATGCTGTGTAATAGGATTACAGCTTTATATTTCCATGTAGTCCAATTACTTTTACCTTCAAGTAAACCAATTTTTAGTTTTAGAGAATCCATTTTGCACACACGTGATTATGTAGGTTAGGTAAGCAAGAACACAATACAACACAAGCGCAGTTTTTAAAGTTCTGGGCCCATAACCTTTTGAGTTAAATGAAAAAACAATTAGCTTTCATAACTTTTACTATTCAGTAATTAAAAATATTAATTTATAAGTTAAAATAAAGGCGAGCAAAATAAACACATTTCTTACTGACAGTTATCAAAAACAACTAATATAACAACAAGTAACCTGCTCAACACGCAGTGTTGCAACATAGGAAAATAAACTGAAAATGATAAATTCAACATATTTCAATAGATAAGTTGCTATACATTCGCATACACCCTTAATACAACATATTTTGTATATTCCAGATGACTTATGACATTAAAATCTAACTAAACTTTTTAAGTTGAAAAAATGCATAAACGATCTCCAAATCGTTAAGTTATGAGAAAAATGATCTTTTTTCTAAGAAAATCAAGATTCCACATATCATCCATCTGCTTAAAGAGTTTGTGTGTGCATGCTAGTCTTAATTATCGAAATTTACTTTAATAAAAAAATCTTTTTCAAAATTTCAAGTTTTTTAATTTTAATAGTGTGCTTATGCAACCATTCAATCCAGTGGCGTGCGGTCCATGGAAGCAATGGAAGCAATGCTTCCCTTGAGAATTTATTAAAAATAAAACCAATGCTAACAAAAATATTTTTATAAAATTATGGTTATTGTTTATTTAAATTTGTAATATTTAATCAACTTCAAGCTCAATATCAATTCCGAACAGCAAAAAGTATAATTATTTAGAGTACTATTTTAAATTAGGCTCATTAAACTTGCACGGAAAGGTAATACCGATTCAAATGTGTTACATACACTGTATGTAAGCACTGATTTCGTTGCTTATAACTGCTCTTCTTCTAGCCTTGGCGTGGTGATACAGACGATGCTGTCAGCATTGTTTGGCCGTTATTCTTAGTGTGCTTCATGCCCGAATGTTTATTTATTACAATTTGGTAATTTGTTGGATTTAGTGTTTGTTAAATTTAATGTTACTTAAGTAATGTATATTTGCGAATGAGACTGTATTTCGTCACATTTTATTATTTCAATTTATATAAGTTGGATTTTTTTAAGACAAATAATTCTATTTACTATCCATTTTTTTCTAGAGTTCTCTGACTTTGAAAGCGTATTGCTCGGGAACTACTGAACCAAATTAAGTATTTTAAAAACGAGCAAATAGTAAATTCATTTCTACATACAACAGTAAAATATTATATTTCTAACTGGTATACTTTTGTTTTATCGGACGATACATTATAAAAGGTACCCATTTTTAGGGACAATTTCATTGAAAGTAAGTTAACTAATTTTTGTCTCAGAAAGTATATGTCATATATCTATGAGATTTTTGTAGGGGTTAGAAATAGACCTTGCGGTTCTTATGCTATTAATTTTCAGACAAAAAAGCGTTTTATTTAAGATTTATGTCATAAAATACCGAACTGTGCGTTCTTGTTTATTAATAGAGATAGAGTCAAATTTTTTCGCTAAATCAACACTTTTCATGTGTAGATATTATTTTTTTCAAAAAAATGTTCCCAATTTTGTATAATAAAAATGCGGAAACAAAAAAACGATTGTTAATGACAATCGGTTTCTACAAAAACGGTTTATTTGTTATTGTACTTTTATTGTTAAAATTCGCGACATGTTTTTAAACAAAATAATGTCTACATAAGAAAAGTGCTAATTTAGCGAAGAAGATTTGACGCTATCTCCATTAATAAACAAGTTCGCACACATAGTTCGCTATTTTTTCATATATATCTTAAATAAAACATTTTTTTGTCCGAAAATTAATAGGGTAACCACCGCAAGGTTTCTTTCTAACCCCTACAAAAATCTCATAGATATATGAGATATAATTTCTGAGAAAAAAAAATTTAACTCACTCTCAATTAAATTAAAAATGGGTACCTTTTATTATGTATCGTCCGATAAAAATAAAAGTATATCCGTTAGAAATATGATATTTTACTGTTACATGTAGAAATAATTTACTATTTATTTGTTTTTAAAATATTTAATTTGATTCAGTAGTTTTCGAGCAATACGGTATCAAAGTCAGAGGACTCTAGAAAAAAATGGATAGTAGTTTGCTCTGTATGCAAATTTAAAATTGCATTATCGTCACGACAGCAAATTCAGCTGCTTCGGTGGAAGGTTCGAGTACTTTCGATACATCCGAATCGGGACGATTTTTTGTTCAGTTTGTAAATTATTAATAAAGACTTTTCTGCATACAGTTTTGGAGAGAAATTACAAATTATTAAGAAAGGCAGATCAAAACCAGAACTTTCAAATTTAACAACAAAGATTAAAACCTGTATCGGTATTTTGCTAAGAAAGACCGAAAAATCGAGTTGCAATATAAATACATAGCAGTGGTTTTTTAAAATAAAGAATATGGAAATTTATCGATCGAATAAAAATAATGGAATTTATCGATCCATAAGTATAAAGTGTAAAAGTTCTTCTTTGAAAAACTTTTAAGCTTAATAATTATAACACTGTTTTTTTATTGTACCTAGCAGGGGCGGATCCAGAGAATTATTTTGAGGGGGAAGTTTTTGGAAAAATAATTGTTTTAATAAATAATAATTAAACAAACATTATTTGTTTTGTTCTATGTATACTTATTTCTAAATTTGGGAGGGGGAATTCCTCCCCGTGAATCCGCGCCTGTACCTAGGTATATTAAAATTAAAATCATGGTTGCTTCCCTAGCCTAAATTCTCACCGCACGCCACTGATTCAATCGGGTAGTTATAGAATTGCATAAAATCTGCTTATTAAATATTATAGTGAGAGTAAATTCGTCGTAGTGTGATCAAATATCATGACAATAAGTAAAAAAACCAGTTTTTGATATAGTTTTCAAAATATGTATATCAAAACCTTTCAAACAGTGCAATCATAGATGATTGCGATATTGCTTCACTTTGCTTATTGTTTATTTTTTCTCACATAAGAAATCCTACTGTATATAATATTTTTGTGCTATCGACCTATGTTTATTTGTTTTCCGCTTTAATTGTTAACTGTGACGGAAAGCTCAACTACTGAATTGTTGTCGGTTGCTACGAAAACAACAAAATAGCAGAACTTTTAAAAGTTTTATTAACTCAGTTTTTCTCTACACGATTTGTACAAGTAGGCAAACTTCCCAAATTCGTATTAAAATCGGCAATTGCAATCAAAGTTGCCACAATATTCTGCAAAATAAATCAATTAAAATATATATATGTTATATGGGTAATTCTTTCTGAACTCAACTACCGGCAGGGTCCAAAAATTGGCGCAACTTTAAAAGACCTGCAGGGGCTCATTTTAAAGCTTGAAACCACTACTTTCGAATGTCACAGGGCTCCCATATAAAAGAAATTTATATTTGACTCCTAAATCGGGGTAACCTGTATCCAGTTCCAAAAATTCTTTTAAAACTTTTTAACGGCATAACATTCTTCGTCCAGAACTACATAAAAAAATGTTTTTTTTTCTGATTGTCAACTTTTACTGGATACGTATTACCCTATTTTAGGAGTCAAGTATAAATTTTTTTAGAAGCCATGTGGCATACAAAGGTAGAGGTTTCAAGCTTTAAAATGAGCCCCCGCAGGCTTTTCCTAGTTGCGCCCATTTTTGGACCTAGCCAGTAGTTGAGTTCAGAAAGAATAACTTACGTTCTTCCTCTTCGTCTACTTGATCAGTGGGTCTGGAAATGAGATTGTCGGAAAATGATATGGGCATATGGGATTGTAAGTCCATTCTATGGCAATAGAAATCCCATTTATGTCTTCCGCATGACATGACTGATTCTGCATCCCTTAGATCAATTACATCCTCATGTAGATGTGGAACGCCCTCAGCTTTGGTGGTTAAGAATTTCTCTAACTTGGCTTCAGCTTTACGATCAGGTTCAGGATGTAGGGTATACTCTCCACATCTTATTATATCAATCTTCTTTGTAGGCGCTTCATAATGTGTAGGGACTTTTTCAATTGTTCTCAGTATCTCTTCACCTTGCATAAGTTGGCTAATGTATAGAAATATTATTAAAAAATATTAATTGAATGAAAACTTTCGTAGGAGCAACTTTCGTAAAATATTTATTAGTACTTTAGAAATTTGTAGATGTCTCTATTAAATGAAAAGTAAAGCTTAATTAAATGGATTATCACAATAAAAAGGTAAGGTTTTCTCTATTTTCTGGAATCCAAATAATGTGTGTGAGCCTTACTCCATTGTTATTGCAGCAATACTTCTTATGTCATTAAATTTCATTTTACTCGCTGTCGTTTCTGCAAGCCTATTAATGTTATCATAATCGAAGATAATAGTAGTACGATGATGTAATAAAGTGATACCTCATGTACCTTTTAGTAAGGCTTAATAAACTCTTAAAGCTTGGAGAGCTCTGGACAATCGACTGCTACTTTTTTGAAAGGAATACGAAAGGGTGTATATAATGACAGCCGCTGCGTCAAAACCTATATATCCTCCATATAATTCCATACGACATTCACATGTGTAGAAACTAAAACTTCTGCTGGATTCAGCAGATCTACCAAACAAAAGTCATAATTCGGAAGCTGCCTTTCATCGTAGTAAACCGTTTCTTATTCTTCTTCAATAATCCCAGCATGTAAGCTCAGATCCTCTTTTATGTCCTTATGTCTTTATGTGTTTGGTCACGCCCTGAAATTTCTATCCATAATCATATGATCACATTGCCGAACAAATACTCCTTCTGCTCCTGTAGACTGTTAAGAATTGACATTAGTATCTCCGCATTATTGATTTTGTCTATAAATGTAGATATGCAAGGAGTTAAAGAATTGACCATAAATTTGGCTCTTCCTATTATTGATAAGCTACAACCACGATGAATCCAAAGTATCATTGGTAGAAAACATAAACTTCATCTTCAAATAGTGTTATTTTTGAAAAAGTTATTGAGAAAGCTTGGAAACAGTTACCAAAGTATCGTTCTTTGCCATGTTAACTAACATGGAGTTAAAATATGACATGTTAAAACATTAACCGACGAATATTTGCGCCACGATGCGGCGTTCTAATCTGATATTAGCACGGTTAGTTTATCCTCTGCGCATGGGACTATTCTTTATTTACTTTATTTACGTTTATTCCTTAAATATTCCTGAGCATTCGATATGTTTTCAAAGCAATAATTGTTTTTATTTATTTCGTTCTCAATATCGAATATCTCAATATCAAATTCGGGGGTAACAGAAGACGTATGAACAACATAAACAGTTATAAGCAAGAGCTTTTGTATTTTTAATATTCATTTCCGGTTTGCATGCAAAAAAGTATATTGAATGTACGTAGAAGTTTCCATGATTCTGGCGTGTGTAAGGAAGGTAAAATGGAGTCTCTTTGTTGCATTATTGAGACCTTTGTTCATCAGTATAAACTATTTGGTAGTATAAGCTTAGGATCTGGTTTGCAAGATGATGTGGTAAAATCTTAGGTACTTTGAGCATGGCATAGGTCAGGTTTTAGATGTAAAGGTCCGACTAATTGGGTCGCAAAAGAACACCATGTGATATATCATATTCGAAATCCGAATAACTCAAACGCTACATATTTGTAATTCATCCAGGGCGTGGATTCCAGAGTAATAAAAAATTGGGTAGAGTTATCTGTATGTTTTCCATTATGACACATTGATACTGTTGATCCTATAATTCAATAAGCTCGGCATACGGAAAATTGGAATATCTCCTTAACGTGCCATCTCCAAATGGTCTAGACTTCAATGTCCTGGACTTGGGATACTTCAACTCAATTCAGTTCCATTACCAACAGTCTTCCAAGAACAGCGATGACGTTATTGCTGTTGTCCAACGTTCTTATTATAAGTTAGTGCACATGGGAAAGGAGGTGCTTAGACGAACAGGACTACCAGTCACATTGAAGTTTACAGCTCATTGAAACTGCTAGCAAATTATTCTTAGAACACAATCCTAATATGTAATTCCCTTATATTTATAGTTAAGTAAAAAATAAACTTGTAAAATCAAATCAGACAATCATTGCCGAACAAAAATTTTGCTTTAAGAGACAATCATTTCTGAACGGAGGTAGTATTATTTATGGTTATTTTTAGTTATAAACAATAAGAATTACCCAAACGCTACATATTTGTAATTCATCCAAGGCGTGGAATCCAGAGTAATAAAAAATTGAGTAGAGTTATCTGTATGCTTTCCATTATGACACATTGATACCACACCTCTTTTGTCATGGGGTATTACATAATTTTCACACGGAATATTCACATGTTTCAGATTCCATCCACCACATTGTATCCAGCTTGGTAGCACTATCCTGGAAAGGAAGGTTGTTCTTAAAGGAGTTATGAAATGGAAAGTAATAATCTACCAGTTTTCAACTTTTTATTCACCTTACAATTTTACGGTCTTGAAACAAATCTTGGGTCATTTGGGACGCGGACAAATTAACCTCAAAACGACTGTAAAATTGTAAATTTTTGAATCCGGTCTACATTAAATCCTTACTGTAATTTTTAAACTCGAACTACCTTTGTATGCTTGTCCCAGTGTATCCATCATGCCTTTTGATACAGCGCCTCAGAAATAGATGACAAGTTTGTGGGACCAAGTCGGAATACAGCTAAAATTGTGTTTGGTAAGTAAACTTTCTGAATAGTACACAAGATTACTGAAGTACCAGAACAAGTATAGATCCAATAACTATGTCATCAATGGCGATAGTGAAATATACAAAATGGCGCTAAAAAATAAGAATACAATATTAGAATAGCACTCACCTACAATAATAGAACTGTGAGTAACTGACAGAAAAGATTTTGTTTTAGGTAAGTTAAATAAATGGACCTGTAATGAGTATAAAGCTTACAGTAATTTCAATTCCAAAGAAACTAAAAATAAATTATACAAAGAAAGAAACTATTTATAAAATTATTTAGTTGCAAAAATCAGAACGTCATTTTCTAGATAGTATTAATTTAGTTTTATTTTATTAGACTTCTATCTGAAGGAAGAATCATTCCCCCATCTAACATGTAAGAACAAACGATACACACCCATGGACTTGGTATATTGCCTACCAAGAAATTCAAACCACACCACGACGCGACGCAACTTACCTTCCATTACTTGGAACCATGTTGTGTCCGTTTTTGCACTTAATCATGGTGGATAAAAACGACGGGCGATAATAAGTAGAAATATTTGGCTGTAGACCAGAAAATTGTATGGCAGTGGTTAATTTCAACTATTTGGACATATCGTATATACTCCACTAGAAGCACTAACTTTTATATATTTAAGCAGGACCATTTCCATTGGGCAAACATGTACGAGAATAGATCGAAAAATTTCTAGAACAAGACGGAAAAAACAACTTTTTGAGGAAAATCGTTATTTTTCTACATAGTCTCCTTTCAGCTCTACACATTTAGTCCAACGCTTTTCAAGACCCTTCAACCCTTCACAAAAATAAGAACTATCCAAACCTTCAAAACATCCATTTACAGCTTCGATGATTTCAGTATTTGCTGAACATTTCTTTACAACCAACCATTTCTTGAGATTTGAGAACAAGAAGAAATTCGACGGAGCCAAGTCTGGCGAATAGGGTGCATGTTTAATTAACTGGAATCGTAGTTCGTAAGGATTATTCGTGCAGTCTCGCCATCGCAATTGCCGACTTGTGGGATGGGACGTTATTCTGGTGGTACAAGACCCTTTTCTTTGCCAAATGAGGCCTATTACTTTGATTTCTTTGTTCAGTCTGCCTAATAACGACGCATAATTCTCGGCCGTTATTGTCCTCCCGTGTTGCAAGTAGTCAATAAAAATTATTCCTCGGGAATCCCAAAATACGGTAGCCATGACTTTCCCAGCAGACGGAATCATCTTTGCCTTCTTTGGGGTTGGTTCACTACACTTTGTCCATTGCTTTGACTGCTCCTTGGTCTCCTGAGTGTAGTGGTGAATCCACGTTTCAACAGTTATAAAACGTCGCAAAAAATCTTTTTCATGACGTTTGAACATGTCTATTGGTCGTCTCACGTTGAGACTACAGTGTGTGCTCTTATGGACAACAGGGTGAAATACTTTATTGAGGTACTGAGAACAAAGTTTTTTCGCTAATAACTGTTTCTTTAGAAACTTGTCGAATAATTACTGATGACTGTCGGGTCTCAGTAAGAGGATATTTTATCAAATTTGACAAAATCTGTTTTTCACCAATCTTTAGTACACAACTCATTCTGTTTTTAACAAAATCCGCCATACTTATGTATAATGTAAGGGTGATCCACTTAACTTTTCTCCTCTACTTTTTTTTCTGTTATTTCTGTAGTTACAAAAAAATTATTCTAACAAAAGTTGTAGGACTTTTTCTAAAGTTTTTAAATATGTATGACATACAAAAAACAATTGAAAAATAAATGCCGAAGTTATATACACCGTGTCCGCGTAAGTTGGCTACATATGGAAAACTTTGTTATTATTGATTTTATGAAAAACAGTTATTCTTCATAAAAAGTTCTGCATGTTCTAAAACCCAAAATTCAACCATCAGATATTAAATTATATCAGTCGTATCATAATAATAATAATTATATTATTTTTGTTCCAGAGTAAACTACCTTCATTTTTGACCATATCGAAAATTTTTAATAAGAAAAGATGTTATGGATTAAAAATAATTTTTAAATATTCAATATTGTTTATTTACAATTACAAAATATTATTTTTACATTTTCTCTGCGATAACATTGAAAGTTTAAGTTTGAAGATTAATACATTATTAATCTGGGAGGCACTTGTCAGTAAACATCAAAACGTAATACTTTGTTTAGATATTGCTGTAAAGTTTTAATGATGAAAGTATTAGATTATGAAAAGGTAGAAACGCCAGCAACATTAATCAACATTTGGTCAAAAATGAAGGTACTTTACTCTTGAACAAAAATGATATAATTATTATTATGATACGACTGATATAATTTAATATCTGATGGTTGAATGTTGGGTTTTAGAACATGCAGAGCTTTTTATGAAGAATAACTGTTTTTCATAAAATCAATAATAACAAAGTTTTCCATATGTAGCCAACGTACGCGGACACGGTGTATATAAATTGAATTTTTTAAATGGAACACTCTGTATTTTATTGGCTTGTTCGACGTAGAATTTCAGTCTGATTTCAACAATATAGAATATATACGAGGGTGGTCTGAAAAGTTTCCGACCTAACAAAGATACAAGACATTTTTTCTTTAAATTTATTTTTATTTTTCTACATGGTCTCCTTGTAAGTCTACACACTTCTCACAACGATGCTCCCATCTCTTTAACCCGTCCAAATAGTACTCGGCGTTTTTCTCTGCAAAATAATTGTTCACGAAGGTGATTGCCTCCTCATTTCACGAAAATCTCTGTTCTCCGAGCGCAATTTTTAGATGAGGGAACAAAAAGAAGTCGCTTGGGGCTAGATCTGGTGAGTAAGGAGGATGGTCAAGCAGTTCAAACCGTAATTCGTGGATTTTCGCCATGGCAACCGCGGAGGTGTGAGACCTGAATTGGTGAACTTGGTGAAACAGGATTTTCTTTTTCTGCAAATGTGGCCGTTTTTCCGCAATTTCTGCCTTCAGCTTGTCAAGTAATGATACGTAGTATGCTCCTGTAATGGTTTTTCCTGTTTGAAGATAATCGATTAAGATAACTCCATGACTATCCCAAAAAACAGTCGCCATCACTTTCCCAGCCGACATAACAGTTTTTGCTTTTTTTGGAGCCAATTCCCCCTTCGCAGTCCACTGTTTTGACTGTATTTTTGTTTCGGGCGTATAACGGTGTATCCAAGTTCATCTACATAAATTAATCGGCGCCAAAACTCTGATTTATTGCGCCTAAACTGCGCCAACAGAGCGTTGGAAATGTTCATTCGAACACGTTTTTGGTCTAACGTGAACAAACGCGGCACCCAACGCGCGGACAGCTTTCTCATGCCTAAATCTTGATTCAATATGTGACAAACACGTTCTTTGAACATATTCATAGCCTCTGCTATCTCTCTCACTTTAATTCGACGGTCGTTTAGCACCATTTGGTGAACTTTAGCGATGTTATCGTCAGTGGTTGCAGTTTTTGGATGTCCCGAACGTTCATCGTCTCCCAAGCTGGTACGGCCACGTTTAAATTCAGCTGCCCAAAATCTCACTGTGGTAAATGATGGCGCAGAGTCCCCATACACAGAGTCCAACTCATATTTGATTTGCGTAGGCGTATTGCCTTTCAAAAACAAATATTTAATGACAGCTCGATACTCGATTTTTTCCATTTTCACAAAAACACTCACATCGACTCACTCAAACGATTGTCAAATAACAACTGCGCGTCAAAAACGGCTGAAATCTTGGTATGTACCTGTCAAAAGATGCACAACTACATTCCCTAGCTTTTATTACAGTGGCTTTATCAAGACAGTGTGGACACAGGGCATATTTTGGCTCCGCCCATCCGCCATAATGAAGCGAGTTATTGGCGCTAAATTTGAAGTAAAGAATTATTTAATTTGATCAGCAAGTTGTACAATAAAGATAAAGTTTGAATTTCCACTATGAAATAGAATAGCGTGTCACCTTGGGAATCTATTTAGGTAACTAAAATCTATGATATAGGATAAATTGGATACGTCGTGATCTGATAATAAATTAAATGCAATAAATGAAACATTCAGAATATTTTATTAATAATAATTGCTTTTACAAAAAAAACTTTTAATTGTAGTTAACGATTTCATAAAGATGTAAAGATTTCAATTGATTTTTACAATTGCGTAATTCTCTTTTGTACTTCGCCGTTTTTCGCCTTTGATGAAAGTACATTTTCTCAGATAATGCTAATTTTGCATTTAGATCATCTTGTTCTTCCACATTAGGAATATCAGTCTCTGTAGTGTCAGTACTCGTAGTTGCAGTCTCTTCTCGAGCTATCTCAAAACAGCAGTTCATTTCTGGTAAAGTCACGATAGTATCCGACATCTCTCCAAGTTCTTCTTCAGCTGCAAATATATAAACACTTAATACTTTTTTATTGCATATTATATTGGTACGTATGTATTTAAATTAAGTTATAGTAATCATTATATACATTTTTAATTTTTAATACATGCCTTCGTCTCTACATGAGGTTTGTACAGATGGGGGAGTTGGACTTTTTAGTCGTTTTCTCTTAGACCCACTAGAGCTAAAGGAGAATATTGTGGGCACTCCATTGGCTCTTAATTTTCTGGTACTATCAACTCGTGTCTTCTCCCACATTTCCGGAGCAAAATGAACCTAAAATAATTGATCATTTTTATGCAATTACCATTACCTATAAGTAAGTACAGCTTAATGATATAACAAAAACGAAGGCCTACCTCACACAACGAAAAGCCATCGGTTGGCTTCCATTCGCCTCGTCTCATTTTAATAGCCCATTCCTCCCGTCTATTTGGGTCTTTTGGAAATCGTTTCATTAAGAACCCTTTTTTGCGGAATTCGTGCATCCCAGTGCAGCACAACCAGGCATCTTGTTATTTGAAAACGACATAAACTCCATCTATGATGGTACTCTTTAAGGTTATACTTGGTAATTTTTACCTTAATAACTGGCTCAGTCCATACAATAAAAAAATGACACTTTAATAATCCTATACTACTAAAGTTGATTTGTATGTGTGTGAGTGTGTCCGAGCCCCATTCTCGCGTTCTATAAGGGCTGGAGAGATGGGCTTGGGCTCATTCGACGCGTAATTTGTCGAGGATAATGCCCGACGAATTTTTTAAATTAGGTCATGTTTTAAAAAATCGATAAATGCTGATTCTATCGTACTATTTAGTGCTATTGAGTGCTATTTGGTACTAATATGTGCTCTATCGATAGGGAATCGATTGGAGATTTATGTAGGTCATGTAAATACTGACCTACTTTAAAAATAATCGATAAATGCTATTTCTATCATACTTAAGTGCTTATGCCCGTAGGGCCGATTATCCTAGTAATTGTCTATAGTTAAACGTTTTGCTATGATCGCTCTGATCTCACCTTTTTACTCGGTAACACACAACGTGGAACAACACAGTCCAACGTTCAACACAAAACCTCAACATGTGCTCGCTCATGTGCAACAGCGCAACGCAACACGTAAAACACGGATGTAAGATGTAAACACTAAATGCCGGTTTTGCAAAGTTTCGCGTCAATATGCCGGCCAATACCACGTGAACCAATCGGAAAGAAGCCATACTCGTGTCGCCACTGCCTTGATAAAGCCACTGTAGCTTTTATCACGGCCTACTAGATTTATATAAGCTTCGCTTATATACGGCCGTCTCATTTAAAGTTTTTTCATTGTTGAAAATTATTACAGATTCGTACGTTAAATGGCGCCCACTGGTGGTAATTTTACAACAAAGATATTTAAAGTCAGAGCTCAGTCGTTAATTTTTAAGTTATACTTTATGTCAATTGTGTCAAACTGCCTCCGATTGAAGAGATCACACTTAAAGGAAGTACTTCACTTTCAGAATACATGTATTTACTCAGACATTAACAGTAGGTAATAACAAAAAATCTCTTAACAACGATCAGATGTTGTTAAATTATGCATTAAGAACAACACTTATGGCTACGTTAAAACTAAAAAACATAGGTACTTCAACAACCACTTCACAGGTACACGTATTTTTTATACTATTGACTTGATTTTACAACGATTGTCATGTTATTATTATCAATAGGTAGTTAGTTTAGAAAAGTTCCCGACTCCATCTTCTTTCTGGAACACTTTCTCAGCTTTACTACAAAACCGTTATTTACTTATCGTTACCTATCCTATACCTACCCTTCAAAATTTTAAAATTCTTTCTCTGACATCGCTTTTGGTTTATGATATGCGATATCAAAAATTCTATATAAAGCTAATGTCTTAGGAGACAAATCTTGTCAGTCTCTTTTAACTGAAACGAGTGGCCTTAAATTCAAGTAGATTTCATCAGCTCTTATGTCTAAAAATATTTATTTTCAGTAATGTCTTTCACCGTGAGATTTCTTTATTCCATGGTTATACTTCTAGTCGTAGCTTCAGTTCATAGGTCGTGCATTAACATTAGGTGTCTACATCATCTGCTGTGGTAATTCAAGTGCTACAAATCCCAAAAGAGTATTCGTAATTTGTGAAATATTACACTGTACTTATATTATGGCTATTATGTAGTTATTAAGGTGTTTCTAGTCTAAAAAAATCAGTCAATTAGTAATGTTATATAAAATCTAGTAAAACTTACTAAAAAAAGTAAAATTTTCTTATATGTAGGATATTTTGCTTTCCAAATTCCTACTGCAACATATTTTTGTCTTATTTATGTACATTATATTTAAATAGTATGTACAAATGTCAATAAATTAATATTGCACAATAGCAAATGACAATTATTGGTATGAACTATAACCTTAAAATTAACGACTGCAGTCTGAATACAAACCAACTTCGTTGCAAAATTATCGGCAGTGGGCGCCACTTAACGTACCGATCTGTAATTTTTGGATTCTAATTGCAACAATGAAAAAACTGGAAATGAGACGGCCGTATAAAGCGAAGCTTATATGAATCTAGTAGGCCGTGCTTTTATTGACGAGTGCTGCCATCTTCACGTTAAGGTCGGAAACTTTTCAGACCATCCTCGTACTACTTACTTTTAACAGTTTTGAAATATTTGCTTTTAAATATATAAATTACACACTATTGCATATTCAATCGAGTATGCTGTGATTTTAAAAACATTTGATTTGAATTGTTACTTTGACATTTCTAACAATAAATAAATGGGCATTAGTGAATTTAGTGAGTTTATACTGTAAAAATCTAAAATAAGTGTTATTATTTAATGTTATTTATTTATATATTTAAACGTAAATAATTTGGAAAGTATTAGAAGTAAATACTATGTGTTTTATATTGTTAAAATCAGACTGAAATTCTAAGTCGAACAAGGCAATAAAATACAGGGTGTTCCATTAATTGTAGTTTTTTTGATGTCATATTTAAAAGCTTTAGAAAAAGCCCTACAACTTTTGTTAGAATAATTTTTTTGTAACTACAGAAATAACACAGAAAAGTAGGGGGGGAAAGTTAAGTGGATCACCCTGTACTATGTGCGTTATGTAATACTACAATACGAATAGTTACAACAAACAACACGACAATGTTAACAATCATTACAAACGATAAAACCCAAACAACTAAGCGAAGATCTATAGACGCACAAGCTATCAAAATTTGAAACCAAATAATTATTTCTGTATTAAGAAATTTGATTATGTATATGAGTTCGGTGACAAATAATAGTGCCGACAAAAAAACGTTATACTATAATTTCACTAAGTACAAACTGTATTATGTAGTGTAGAAAAAACCAGAAGGGTTTATTGTTTACTAAAATCCTTTGCATTTGATGCTAATCCTAAATTTCCGTTTTTGCAAGTTTCTTTTGAAACAAGTTGAACAAATGAATGATTTTATCATGATGAATCATTTTAGCGTTAAAATTGCGTTTGGACTTCCTTTATTTACCTGTGAATTAAAAGGTTAAAAAGATCATACAGAAGCTAACCAGCCGTTATTTTTATTTTGAAGAATTTGAGAACGAAAGAATTAAACAAAAAAGTATAAGTAATAAAATATCGAATATTTAGATACATGTACGATGTAACAATCCCAAGTAATGTTTAATAAAATAACAAATAAATGTTAATAAGTCTTTCTTTTAAATTCTCCTTTTGTATGGTTACGATTACACTTTTTCGGTTACTGTTTTCAAAGGTTTAGAACTTCTGGAATCTTAATCCACATTTCTATAGATTCATACAGTGAAATAGGTGACAACAACGAAGCACAAACTCCCATAAGAAATACATTGGCTATCTTTCCTTTGCTGTAGTCCCAACGTGAGACGACCAATAGACATTGCTGAGACACTGTCAGTCGAACTCATTCTTGGTCGATTGTCAGCAGACGCGGCATTCACCTAGCACTAAGCTTTCTCATGTCTAAATGTTAATGTAAGATGCAATGCACACGGTCGTATGAAATGCTTACTTTCTCTGCTATCTCTCTTAACTTTCCTCGGCGATCCTTCATCACGATTTCATAAACTTTTTCAATTGTTTCTTCATCGGTAGCTGTTTTTGGTCTGCCAGAACGTGGTGCACCCTCTATGCTTGTTCTAGCGCGTTTAAATCCAGCAACCCAGTTTGTAACTGTTGCATACGAAGGCGAAGACTCACCATGAACTTCATCTAACTCCGTTTTCATTTGATTAGCATTTGAGCCTTTAAAAAAGGAATGTTTTATCACTGCACGGAACTCGTTTTTATTCATGATTAAGAAAATGCACAAATTGGTTACTTGAATCGATAGTAACAGCGTGTGTTTATATCCAATCCGTTTGAAAATTTGACAACTGTTGTACGAACAATGGAGCTTTCAAACAAGTGATCAGCACGCGCGCATAACACCATCTTGTGGTTCATTCTAGAAAGATTCCGATCTATCCTCGTATAGTCCAGATAACAAAAAGTAATTTAATGCATATAAAAACACAGATTCTCCATGTTATACAGAGTTGATCGTTTAGATTTAGGCTGTGGAATACAGATTTCCAAATACTAATAATAACTACGACAACATTGAATGACCTCAAATTAATTTACAGAATCTCAAGAAATTTATACTATTTAGTTCTTTGTAAGATTTTTCATCGACCAAGCATTGAGGAACTTGGTTGATAGAACTCTATATTCATCTTTCGGATAGTTCAGATAGCAAAAGGCAATTCAAGAAATGGCCGACTGCAGTTGCGAGGTTCTTATGAAAACCATAGTGACTGAATTATGTTCGTCACGATTTGGTTCCCATGAATCAAATAATAACGAATAATTATTAAGTACTGCAACGTTCTTTTTTAAATAATACTAAAGGTGCTGTTTTAACTGTTTATTATCAAGAGAAATAGTAACACTAACATTACAAACCCAATTATACACTATTAGCCAACTTAATACTATCATTGACTACTAGCCTTCAACTAGACACTATTTTTGTGAAAATGCGAACTATATTTCTGGTTAAAGATTTACACATACTTTAACCCTAAGTACCATCGTGGGATGTTTCGGCATCCCAAACACAATGTTTTGCTTAATGTCTTCTAAATTATTATACTCGTGCTCTTTAGCTTCAAGGTATTATTTTACATCACGGTCTGCTGTTTTTTACAGTTTTTGAAAAACAACAGGTCTAAGTAGCTGAAACGTCCAAAAATCTCAACAGATAATATTTATATGCGATGATAACGCCATTTTTCTTTATCGGTTAATGAAATCACACCTTCGGGCACCATACAACAACAAATTAGTCCACAAAAAGCGTATTTTTAGTTTCAAACGTATTTTTTTATGCACACATGTATGTTTATAAAAAAAACTATACTTTTATGTGTCTTGAACTTTCTTTTTCATTTCTAATAGAATCTTTTATTTTTTAACGTCAGTAGTAAGCCAAAGACTTGCTTTATTACCTAAAAACAAAAAACTATGGAAAAACATCTATTATCACAAAAAAAACTCACTATAAAGAGTGGGGTGTGCAAAGACCCCATGATAGTACATACGTTACTTGAAAGCACGATAGTACTTGAGGGTTAAAAATAGCTAATGTTAAATAGCTTATATAACCCTTGTATAAATAAAAGTTGGAAATTACAGATTTTAGCGCAAGGTATGGTTTGTCTTCAGACGCGCGGCGAAGGGTCACGATTATACGTAGTGTAAAATCTAAAATTCTGCCTGGGTACAGTAGATTTTTTTCCTGTATCCTAATAATCGCTTAAAAAAGAATAATAAGAAAAAAGAACGAAAATAAGTAAAAATAAAAAATCCTGCAAAAATGAATTTTAGAATAATGGGCTAAAATATTTGGCATTGCGGGAGAAAAGTATTTTAGCCCCACAGGAGGTAGAAAATGTCGATCAGCGAAACAGGGGTCCAAATCGCGATTGCGTCTGAATTTTAGAAATTTGTTCAGTTTATTATAAGTAACAAAATCTACCAAACTTTAAGTAAATAAAGAACGAAACTATAAAATAATGTTATCATATAACCGGAAAGTAATATTTATAACAGCGACTTAACAATATAATAAGCAAGATTCAATTCATTTTTACCGCTTTTTACTTAGTATTTTTTGTAATTTAAATGCTGTTTGTATGAAAATTAGATTCGATAACGCACTTAAATTTGTTTGAGCTAAATAGTTCAATCAGAAAAGAACTATTATTTACCGTTTGAATGCAACTCATACAGGATATATTCGGCAGTAAAGGCCTCCAATGTCGTCATGTAGCCGCCTAGCTGTTCCCCTTCTATTACTGTTTTCCGTGACAGCGTTTAACATGCGCTTTATAGGGCTGTGAGGCAACTTCCTATTTACTAACTTTGTTGCAAGGCAATATTTGTTTATTTGATTGATTATAAGTAGGGGCTGGCACGGCCTTGCTGAATAGGTAGTTAAGTGCACAATTTCGTGTAGTCGAATGTATACATATAAAATTACGGCGATTTCAGGTTTTAAAACTGTAATAAAATATAAAAAGTAAACTGTTCAACAATTCTTTATCTTAAAATAAATTACGCAAAAAATTAACGCATGGGGTTTACGGCCCAGACCGGCTGATAATAATACAACTTATTCTGTATTCTACATTATTTTACATTAGTCGACGAGACGTCGACGCTCATTTACGTGTTTTAAATTATTGCATCTAAGTAGCAGGTAGCGACCTGTATTTTAACTATCCTAATTCCGTAGACCAAAATGTTTATTCTCAAAAATTGATTTAAATCTTGAAACATATACATCGTAAAGCATTCCTGCACTTGCAATATGTGCATGCTATATGGAAAATATTAAACCTTATGCGTTAATTTCTTGCGTAATTAATTCTATGATAATGAATTGTTGAACAGCTGGTTTACTTTTTATATTTTATTGCAGTTTAAAAACCTGGAATCGCCGTAATTTTATATATAAACATTCGACTACACGAAATTGTTGACTTAAACTACCCATTTAGCAAGGCCGTGCCTGCCCATGATTATAACCCACCTGTTCAGCAAAATACTTGAATGTTTTCTTTCTTCTATACAAAACCAAAACGTATAGTACTCTGGATCGACAGTGTAGTAGCACAACTTTTTTCGTGTTTGTTTCAAAGTAAGCCCTAAACTTTCAAAGTAGCTCCAGAAGACGATATATCAAAACTCTCAAATTAGGAAAGTGTAAATCATGGAACATGTGTGTTATAAAAATTAACACCTTAGAGAGCTCTACATATTTTTAAAATATAAAACAATTGCTTCAAATTGTAAAACTAATCGTTGCCCACTTAAGAGATATACCCTCAATCCGCCACTTGACCTAGTTATTGAATTTACCCCTAAGTCTGTTTGTTTCGTAATGTATTCCATCAACTTGACCATTCCTATCTTTTCATAATCGTTAGAAATAGTAAGTTTATATCTTGTCGCCACAAAAGCTAATAGATCCTTATCATCGCCCAAAAACTCCCCATCTTTGAATACCGCAACAGTTTTTTCAAGTGCCCATACTTTTTCTCCTCCAACTCTGCGTTTTAACTTCAATCAAAACAATTATCTACGAAAATTCATCAAAGAATTTTTATTACTTACCTTATTCAAAAAAATATGCCAGTCAACATCTAACAGTGGTTGTGTTTCTGGTTGTTTGTAATCGTTCGGAAAACTTCTATAGAGGCGTTCCGCGTAGCACCGACATATTTGAAATTCCGGACAAGCGACATGTCCGACAATTCGGAATTGGATTTTAGGAGTCTCCAATTCTGGTTCAAACAGCATATTCATTGTGCTCACTACTATGATTTAGTAGTTATACTTTTTGAAATAATTTTGCAAAAAAATAAAATAAAAAAAACATAAAAAAATGGAACAGATAATTAAACTGTCAAACTGTAAGGTTATTTTTTAAAGTTATGTTCATGGTCATGGATGTTAAGATTTATACGGTAAAAATGATAAGAGAGATCAAAATGTAGTGATGGAAATAATTTTTCTTGGTTAACAGTTTCTACATGTCGCATCTTTTAAATTATTTCTCACTTCGCATGGACGTTAAAAATTTTTACGACCAAACGTTCAGCATGGTGTTTAAGAGGGTATAAACCCTGATTTATTTTGTGGTATTCGTATCACTTTGTCACGTGACGATTTGAGAAATGACCAATCCACTTCAGATTTTAATGCATTGTTACGTATACTACATATGGCGGATATTTGTATTATTTTTCTCTCTACGTGTGACGCCTGCTGAAAATCCTTTTCGCTTATTATACTTTAAGAAAAGATGATGATGAACGACGCACATAAAATTAATTTCAATAGACGTTTTATGAATCATAAATACGTGTTGCATGTATTGCATGTGGTCACAACTAAGTGTTTTATTGTTATTATCTGGAGACGTAAGTGAATTTTGCTTGCCCCATTCTGTTGTTGATTTCTCATTGTTGAAGTGGCAAAAATTTTAGGACGCCACAACACGGCTGCACGCTGGATTTACTTTACTTAGATAATACATATACATTTTTTTATCTTAGTTTGAATTTATGGCAAAGATGACAAGGTGTTGACCTAATCGTGAAAAATTTAATACACTTCTTACATTTTATTGAGGATCTGAAAGGTTAATGGGCTTTAGGAATTAAAAACTCATATAATTTACATGTAGTACCATGCATAAAGGAGTTGAAAGGAAAATAATAATCTAAACCTTTATGGAAACAAAAAGTTATAGTAAGAAACAGAATAAGTAATAAATCCAAAACAGTTTCCAAAAAAACAATACCGGACATTAATTACTGCAAATGTAAGAGCCGCTAAAAATTACTCTTGGATACTATTTCGTAAACTAAATTCCCCTAGTTTGGTGTCTTTTCAGGGTTCCGCTAGGAGTAATTTCTTTCAGAGAGTCCATTACTTCCTGCATCCTGACACCTGGAAGGTGTCCTATTTTGATTTAAACAGAATTGAAAGAATAATTCTGAGCTATCTAATCAGCTATCTAGCAGGCTTGAATGGCGTAGTTGCTTCGCCTATTACAAGGCTATGGTACGTGTATTTCTTGTATTATAAAAAATGCTGTTACCTTAACTATTCTACCTAAGTTTATACTGGGTGGAAATAAATGATTTTCATCAAGTTACCATTGCATTCCCCATGTAAAAGCACGACGTGCCGCTCTACGAAAATATAGAAGGCAGTACCATAACCTCAAAACATACAACAAAATAGTTTGTGTAATAAATTCTATGAATTGTTTGACAGATTGATTTCATTTATTGACAGAACTAATTTAGTACTAAATCAAAACGAGTAGAGCAGTACAGAAAAATTTACATGTGAAAAAATTCCAAAGGGAACTTGATGAAAATCATTTATTTCCACGCTGTACTATTCTGTATAATCTGAGCAAATAAATAATATTATAAAATGGGGAAACCCTTGTTCATGTAACTAAAAGAAAATACATGCCTTATGCAGGCAACAAAAATAAATATACTACCTGTATATTTGCACAAATCACTGAAATCGTCTGTTTAATTATCAGCTTAAGATTGAAAGATTGTTGTGAAGGATGAGAATGTCGATAGAAGAATGCCATAATGCATATGCAAGTGTTAGCTGGTGAAAAAGATTGTAATATTTTAAAAACTATTGTAAAAGATATTCTTAATTACCACCTTTATTGAGCAATTTGTAAATAATGCAAGCAATTTCTTTTAGGCGTTCTATACTGAAGTATATAGCGCTATTAAACTAAATTGCAATAGTATGTGCGATTTCCCTATATTGCATTTAAAAATAATCGAGTCAAAGCATTATGCACAAGGCAACCAATTATACAGCACGCTCTTTTATACGCTTTACATATACCTATTGCATAGTAAATAAATAGCACTGTACTGTAATATACAAAACGCCTATAGCGTTGGCTTATGCAACCGTCTGACTGCTTTTGAGTGAAGCAAGGAAGTGGTCAGATGGCAACGGTGACAGGAGTAATTTACCTTGGTGGGTTCATTTCTGGATAAGATCAGATTTGATCTGAGACCATGGGTAGGAAAGTCTCATGATCAAGGCCGTGTAAATGATTTGCGCGGGAATTACAAATTATAGTTCATGACTACACATACGAGATGGCGATGTTGCTTCTACTGCCGATAAAAAGGTGGTAGAAATCTATTGCATCTTTAAAAATTGCTGACCGCGAAAAACCTTGTGGTTGACAATGTCACATTTTTATTAGTTTGCTATTTAGCTTTTATGAATTGCGTGTATATTTGTAAAATTTCTATTTGTGACTAAAAAGTTTTATTTAAAAGAGGAATAGAAGTGTTCTCGCATCAAAGAAAAGTAATTTGTAGTTATTGGTTTGTTATGAGATTTCTCTACAATCCCCTAAGACACTATAAACAGATGGACTTTTATAAATCTTATAATTGTGTTATAACCTAGAGAAAGGGTCTCTTAATTACATTTGTGCATTTAAACTTGAAAGCGTCGATGATATTTGAAAAATATAGTGTTACCCATGATGTTATACTGTAATTGTTCCGTCTTCATGTATATATATATATATAATAATCCAAACTTGCGCGATCCAAGAGAGCGTTAGTCATTACAAACTTTGATGGTAAAAGACACGTTAAGTCAAACCTAATAAAACCCCTCGATATCACCGAGTATAGCAAAAAGTACGTTGATCATGGACATATCTCTTTGAAGAAGACTTTCTGTGACCGCAATTTATGGTATTTTAATTCAGGAACGGTTGTCCAATTGTTGTAGCCTCCGCCAACTTACATTGACAAAATCGTTTGGAGCTGCAACCTACTTTAAAGGAATTTGAAGTATCCCTTTTTATGGTAAACGCTCTTTTGATAAGTCGGCCATTGCTTATGCGCGATCAGAAGTTCATATTACCAAATTGTATTATTGTAGCAATTTGCATTATCACCCCATCTAGTTGAGACTATCTTGGAAGATCCTTCGGAAATCATTTTATTAATTATTATTTGCATTGTATCTAATTCAATACATGTTTTATAAGTACATGGTGCCTTTTGTTCCGATCGATATTCTAATTTTAAGTACAAACAAGAATACAGTCCTTGCACTTGCCCCCCCCCCCGGAAGTTGAACAATTTGAATTTTATTTTATTTTCTAGGGTTGTCCGCCCCTAGCATGTCGTTTATTCTAGGCTTGCCCCCCCCCCTAGCATGCCGTTCATTCTAGACTTGCCCCCTCCCTGGACAAGTTTCTGCGGTCGCCTATGTTGTTGCTTGCTCGAATAGTATCATTAATCTTTAATATTTAACAAAGGTAAATTATCCATAATAATAATTATCTAAATACATATCTTCCAAAAGTATCGTCCGTAAAATGAGAGATTTTGTCCGTAGAATGAGAAAACGACTTTGTGTTTCTATGATCAGGAATAACAAAGGACCATCCCATCAGTCAGGCAGACATGTTTATGATAATCCGAAAAGCTAAATCTCTCATTACGGGCTGTAACTAGGTTAGCTTAGGTTAGTAGTAAACAACTAAATGAAAAACCTCCAGCGGCCTACAAACTTGGCTGCCCTTGTGTAAAGACGCATGCTGGATTTTGGTTTCAGGGTTGCTTACTGCCCACTGCCCACAAACACACAAAACATAATTTCCGCATAGTTATATAGTATTGTTATGCATATTCTGACTTGGGGGTGTGGTGAGGAATCTGCAGCCTCATATTGCCCGGGTCACTATATGAAAATGTTAAAGTTTTTGTAACACGAACTTGGCTATTGCACTTGGTATTATATCGCACCTACAAGTAAATAGGTTTGCCGAATCGTTGAATAAACAATGCCCATTGCTGTTTATTTGATTTTTAGATTAATTTGGATGAATTCGACTGTCCATATTTTTATCGATTAGTCGTTCAGCCGCTGGTGTAAGCGAAAACTCAGGTGCATGTGCGCAAGGGAACGGCATTACAAAATACGTTCTTATCCAAAATCAAGCATTTCGACCGTTGAGACTGTTCCGAATCTCAAATGCTCTTAGTCCGCCACTGGTAATGCAGGAGTCGCTGACTCAAAGAATGGTTTTGGATCTATCGTTAATTCATAGATTATTGGATATGGTTATACAAGGTAAATTTAATTTCAAATTAGTTAAAGTCAATTAACTAATCCTCCTTTAAAACTACATGATTCCCTTCCGGAAGAAGCAACTCTTTTGACATCATTATCTGACTTCAGGATATTGTTTCTGCAACTACTGAAAGAGTCGCTAATTCTGGAGCTGATATACGTTTTGTTTTGCTATTCTGCGCAAAATCCTCCTGCATGGAAACATACTTCTGCGTGATATAAACTGATAAACCTAGAGGGTACGAGGGTAGATTGAAAAGTTTCCGGAATGGGCAAGAAAACGCAGTAATTGAACAGGTTTTTGTTTTTATTTTTCAACATAATATCCTTGCAGGGCGATACACTTTTCCCAGCGGTGCTCCAACTTTTTTAAGCCTTCAGAAAAATATGATTTCGGGAACTCTGCAAAATAAGCTTTAGTGGCGGCGATGACCTCCTCATTTGACGTAAAGCGCTTGCCTCCGAGCCAAGTCTTCATGTTTGTGAACAAAAAGAAGTCGCACGGGGCCAGGTCTGGAGAGTACGGGGGATGCGGCACCACCTCGTAGCCCAATTCAACCAATTTAGCATTGGCGATTCGGGATGAATGGGCCGGCGCGTTGTCGTGATGGAAGAGCACTTTTTTTCGCTGCAAATGAGGCCGTTTCTCCTTCAAAATGCCGTTGAATTGATCCAATAAATCGCTGTAGTATTGTCCCGTGATAGTTCTTCCCTTCTGCAAAAAGTCGATGTGTATCACACCTTGCGAATCCCAAAAAACGGTGGCCATGACCTTTCCAGCAGATGGGACAGTCTTTGCCTTCTTCGGAGCAGATTCGCCTGGAGAAATCCACTGTTTCGACTGCTGCTTGGTTTCTGGTGTGTAGTGGTGGATCCATGTTTCGTCCACGGTCACGAATCGGCGAAAAAAATCCGTTGGATTACGATTTAACAAGGCCAAACACTCTTTCGAAGTGGTCACACGATTTCGCTTGTTGTCCATAGTCAGCAAACGCGGCACCCATCGCGCCGAGAGCTTCCTCATGCCCAAATGTTCGTGCACGATATTTTGCACACGTTCATATGAGATGCCCGTGGTCTCTACTATTTCGCGCAACTTCACTCGTCGATCGGCTAACACGAGATCATGGACTTTATCGACCATTTCTTCATTTGTGGCCGTTTTTGGACGTCCACTGCGTGGTTCATCCTTGGTGCTCGTACGGCCACGTTTGAACTCGCTCACCCAGAAACTAATAGTCGAAAATGAAGGTGTGGTTGTGCCATGAACTTTCTGCAAAATATCTCGTATCTCCGTCGCCGTTTTCCCGTCCATCCAGAAATGTTTGATGACTGCACGAAATTCGTTTTTATCCATTTTTGCAAAAGTGCCTGAATTGCTTCACAAGATATCCTAGTAAACATAAACGGAACGACGCACGTGTCTGAAAATTTGACAGCTTTCCTAAAATAGGTTAGCCTTGACAACCATCATAACAATTTCACGATACGCGCGCCATCTCTTGCCCATTCCGGAAACTTTTCAATCTACCCTCGTATATACAAAAAGAAGAAAGGTATGTCAAAGAAGGTCCGCAAAACCATGCGCTTCAGGCACAAAAAGAACAGAGTCAAGAAAAAAATAAAAAAATCATAAGTTTAACAATCTTATTTACTGGTCATTATTCCAAAACAAGGAATAAGTTACTTGATGACGTTTTCAGTCTACTAATCGGAATATCTGTAATAAGTCCTACTTTATCTTTATGAGAAGTTTTGGGACATGATCAATTTCCATGCAACAAAATATTTACTTATAATTCTAATACAGACTAAAACGCATTTTCTGTAAACTTAAGCATAAAACTAAGCAAGTCAACATACGATCAAATTGCCGCCCTGTTTTGCTACGCTGGAATTCCAAAAGGTAAGCTTTCCAACAATGTTAAGCTTAAATCGTCTGATGGTGATTGTGATCATATGATATGTTTTTGAAATAAATAAAGATTATTAAAAGTTTCACAGTTTTATTAAAATACAACCTGACAATATTGTTTCGACAGCTATGCTGTCATTATCAAAGGTAATATAATTATAAACAAACACGTCGCTAAGGTAGATACAAAAATAGGTAACTAGATAAAATAATAATAATAATCAGAATTAAATGTCTAATACTTCCAGTAACGGAGAATTACTGAGCTCAAGTTGTTCATTCATTAAAGGTACCCTGAGTTTGTGTTTGTATATCTCAAAGGCTTCTAAAATGTCTAATTTGTGTTTGTTATTACAAAAATGTAGGAATTTAATATTATTTTGAGGAGTCATTGTGTGATTTGGTTCTAAAAGGTGTTTGGCGTAATTCGATTTTTCAGAATGCTTACTTTTGTAATGACGTACGTGTTCTTTATATCTTATGTCAAAATTTCGAAGTGTTTGTCCAATATATACCGAACTACAAAAAGAACAATTTAAACGGTAAATGCCCGATTTCATGATATCATGTGTTCTGTCTTTAGCATTAAATAAAAATGAAAAAGTGTTAGTGTTGGTTTTAAATGTTATTTTATAATTTCTTAACAAAGGTTTCAAATTTTGTCCTTTTCCAAAATTTACCAACAAAATTAAAGAAATTTTGGTCGTTGAATGCGAAACTGTACTTAAGAAAGATCATAATAACTATGCAAAATCCCAAATTTCGAATTTGTTAAAAGAGATGTCTTTGAAACAGGGAAAAATGTACAACACATCTAACATATCACTTCTTCAATCTATAAAACAGAAAATCACAGAGAACAATCTAATTTCTGTTGAAGCAGATAAGGGTAACACTTTGGTAATTCTTTCAAAAGATATTTACATACAAAAAGTTAATGAATTTATTAATAAAGAAAATTTAGAAACTTTAAACAAAAACCCAACCACAAAATTCCAAAAAGAAATAAAACAAGGTTTAGAAAACTGCAATATCTGCTTTTCAGAATTAGAAAAGCAACAAATCATTAATAAAAACCCACAAATACCTAAACTATATGAACTAGTCAAAACACATAAACAGAATATGCCAATAAGACCAGTTGTATCATACATCACTGCACCTAATCACATTTTATCCAAAAAACTGAACCAGATTATTAACACGATAGGTTACAAATCGAAATACTCTGTTAGAAATTCATTAGAATCAGTAGATAAGCTGCAAAACATATATCTTCCACCACATTCAAAACTTGTTAGTTTGGATATTTGCAACGTGTTCTCCAGAATACCCCCACAAGAATGTATTCCTTTATTAGATAGTTTCTTGATCAATAGTAATATAGAATTAGTTAAAAGGTTAGAGTTAATTCAATTATTTGACCTTTGTATAAGTAAAAATTATTTCACTTTTAATAACATAATTTATTTACAAAAGGATGGTTTACCTATGGGTAATTCTCTAAGTCCTCTATTAGCTAACATATTTATGGACAAGTTTGAAGATCGAATATTTGAATTAAACCTCTCTAAACACATTATCTTCTGGTTTCGTTATGTTGATGACATTTTAGCTTGTTTTGACAGTTCTTTTGAGGTTATCTATTAAGGTTCTTATTAACAGTATCCACACTAATATAAAATTTACACTAGAAACAGAACAAAACAGGGCTATAAACTTTCTAGACTTAAATATCAAGATTAACGCAGACAATCTATTTGAATTTTCCATATACAGAAAACCAACACAAACAGACATAACAATACCAAATGAATCTTGTCACCATAATACACATAAAATAGCAGCCTACAGATCATTAGTACACAGAGCTTTAACTATTCCACTAACAAAATCAGATTTTAGCAAAGAGATATCAACCATTAAACCATTACAATCCGAACATGATTGACACTTTAATTAAACAAAAAGATTATAGGTTAGCTATCAAAAGAATATGTCCCATTGACAATCAAACAGAAGACACAAATTACATATCTATACCATATTTTGGCAAAATATCAGAAAAAATTGCACATATACTAAGAAAAACCAACAATTATAAAATAACATTTAAAACCAACACTAACACTTTTTCATTTTTATTTAATGCTAAAGACAGAACACATAATATCATGAAATAGGGCATTTACTGTTTAAATTGTTCTTTTTGTAGTTCGGTATATATTGGTCAAACACTTCGAAATTTTGACATAAGATATAAAGAACACGTACGTCATTACAAAAATAAATATCCTGAAAAATCGAATTACGCCAAACACCTTTTAGAACAAAATCACACAATGACTCCTCAAAATAATATTAAATTCCTACATTTTTGTAATAACAAACGCAAATTAGACATTTTAGAAGCCTTTGAGATATACAAACACAAACTCAGGGTACCTTTAATGAATGAACAACTTGAGCTCAGTAATTCTCCGTTACTGGAAGTATTAGACATTTAATTCTGATTATTATTATTATTTTATCTAGTTACCTATTTTTGTATCTACCTCAGCGACGTGTTTGTTTATAATTATATTACCTTTGATAATGACAGCATAGCTGTCGAAACAATATTGTCAGGTTGTATTTTAATAAAACTGTGAAACTTTTAATAATCTTTATTTATTTCATGATTATGGAGTTCCACAAAGTAAGGCTGGAAACAATAAACAATATGATATGTTTTTTAAATCTGAAAATAAGCTAAAACTGCAAAGAAAAACGTATAGTACAAAAAGATAAAAACTTTTTTAGTTTTGTAAAACAATATTGTTATAATTTTACAATTTTATTTTAATTTTGTTATAATTTTTTTGTTATAAGCTTATAGATAAATATATTTAACCTTCCAAGACCAGAAGAACTTTTTCTTCTTCTTCCTCTTTTTACAGCTGCTGGTGCTGTTCTTGTTGCATTGTCGACCTTTACTTCGGATTCAATGAAGATCCCTTCTGTAGTACGATAATTCAAAGCAATGATAACCTCACCGTTAAACTTGAATTCGAAATTCGTGGTTCCATTCGTCATTTTAGTATTTAAACCCAAATGTCCTGAAATGGGCAAAAGCAGCGGAATCATTGTAACAAAGAGCAAATTTGAGCTTGAAGGGCGGAATTCAAAGGGGCCTTCCTTCTTGGATGTCTGAAAAGGGTATAGTGATACTTCGTAATCTCTTTCAATTCAATCAGTCAAAGAGAAAGTTGCGAGGCAAGTTGAATAACAGAGAAACACGTTCAAATTAACTCTTAAAAAATAGTTACAATGAAAAATAATCATTACAAGGTGGCATAATTTATTATTCCTATCACTTGCAGATACGTAATTCTTTACCTATTTAAGTATTAAATGATTAATTACAAAAAATATTCTATCTAAACCTTTCACCACTATCTCTTAGTAGAAGTACGATGGATCGCTACTGCCCTCTTCCCATCTTGAGGATTGTATCTCGTGATACAATCCTAGATGACTCTCTAATTCCAATTCCGAGATGCCTCTGACTCCTGTTCATAAATAACGAAGATAAGGAATAAATTAGCTAACTAGCATTTTTAATTTCTCAACACCAACCGGTCATAAACAACCTTGTTAAGGGACCAAACTGGGTATGTTTTTTGCAGTAGATTCGGGGTGCGGTGCAATATAATTAACAGCCAGTAGTGTAAAATTGGATTACAACAAAGATTGTACATGTAGACTAGATAAGTCCATCATCCGAACCTCGGCTCTGCTTAGAAATAACTGCAATATAATGAAAAACTGCCACAAGGTGTCAGGCATTAGTGCTGATATAATCGCTCCTTTGCAGTGCGGTGCAAATTGAGTCGAGCAAAATATGACAAGGGAATTTAGACTCTATTATTAGCGAATTCTCTCGACTCGACAAGAATCGAAAGTAGACTCTTAACGTGATCGCTAGGGAGTATTGTAGCAGACGTCTTCCGATCTAATCAAGATTTACTCCAGAAATCAAACGAACTATCGTAAAGAGCTACAGTTTCTGTCGCTCCTTTTGAAAGAAAGAATCGATTTACATCAAAAGACCTATTCTTGCGAAACTATAGGTCTTAACCATTTTTGGGACATACACACTGTGGAGTCTATTCTGAATGTTCGCATACATAAGTTCATCTAGATCTTCATTTTTCATCTACACCATGATACCAAGATTAGATTTTTTCATTAATACTTTTTTCGCCCTTCCAAGGTTTTTATACAGCGTTATAGAGAAATCTATCGTTATACATAGCTTCGTGTCTTTATTGATCACAGTTATGTCCGGTTTGTTGTAAAGTACATTGCGACCTGTTATAATAGATGTATTCTAGTATATTCTAATGGATGTAGTTTCTGCACATTTTCCAGTTGTAAATTGAAACACTGCTTATCTTGATTCTTCCGGATTAAATTTACATTTAAAATCTTCAAAATATTTATAGTTACGTTACGGTAATGGTCAAAATTGCCCCAGCTTAAGATCCTACCTTTACAAATTTAAATTTCCGATCGTAGGTATTGTTTCCAATAGCTTCAAATTGTAAAAGATTAGATAAAGGTTTTAAGTTACAATAAAATGCATATAATTGGGCGTCTGATTATGAAATTCTGCAATCACTAATAACCCAAAGCTGCGGAAATTAAAATTCCAATACTGTACTACTAGGGAAATACTCATTAGTAATATTCCCTCTTTCAAATAACCGCTACAGCCAAATAACTTGAATAAAAATTACTTGTTTTGAATAATCTTGTAGGAAGAAAAGACTGCCTTCATTAACAGTCACATCCACTAAAACGTACGATTTAAGTTTTATTTAGGTTTTTTAACGTTATCCCATTTCAAATTATATCCGGACAAGATTTTATAAAAGCTGAATTCATTAAGAATTCAACTAGGCGACAATGGTCATTCGTATTATAACTATATTCCTTAACGAGATCCTTTACAAAACTAAATTGCAACCACCAAAACACTAAATTACCTCTATTATTTTTATCGGGAAACTGTACGGCATTAAACTTTAGATTTCTGTAAAATTAATTCTCCACTATCACTATATTTACTATACGTTAACATTAACTAAAACGCAGCAGAAATATTCTGAAAATGCCCTCGGCAATTAACTGTATAAATACTAACTCATAGTTCGGGGTCCGAAACCCCGACCCGATACGTGAAGAGGCGTTTCGCCCTGTGTGTATGTTCTTCTTGCTTTATTAAATCCTGACTGTCAACTGCCTGTAAAAACTAAAGATCTTTTGGTAGACGGGATTTTAAGATGGGTGCTTTCAAATAGACCAATAAGGGAATGACGTGACTTTTTTTAAGTCAACCAAAATTAGGACTTTTACTCAAAGAAAATGCAGAGCCCGGGATTTTACAACAAGATTTGCAGACATGAAATCTTTCCAAGCGCAGATGTGTTTATTTGAGATTTGCCAATATGCACGTACAAGGAAATCATAAATCACGGCAGGAGAGGTTTTAATGATATTTTTTCATAAAATTCTAACTTATTTAGATGGGAATATTTGAAGATTCGCTTTCAATCAACGGAAATGGTTGACAACTTGTATTTTAAAAGGCTAGTCTATTCGAAAATATTATTTTTCTTTCACGAACAATGAAATGGTAGATGTTAACACGTGTGAAAACAATACCTTTATTTAAAATTAAGTCTGTAAATTCTTATAAAAACAATTTCATTAGTCTGGAATATTACTTTAAGATGACCTTTAGTGTTTTATGGGGTTTATTTTATGCAGTATACCAACGATGATTTTATATTGAAAGAAAATATATGAATACGCAGGACCACATTTAGAATTTTTTGTTAAATATGCATACTAAATTGCATTATTTAAAAACCGACAAAAACGTAACGTTACAAAATTTAATTTTAGAAAACGTTATTTGTATTTCATTTTAATGAATTTGACTTCAGAAAGGTCGTTTGTATTTTATATTATTCAATTTAATTTTAGAAAGTGTCATTTGTATTTCATTTTAGTGAATTTGGTTTTAGAGAGCGTCATCTGTATTTTATATTAGCCAATTTAATTTCAGAAAGTGTCATTTGTATTTCATTTTAGTGAATTTGATTTCAGAAAGCGTCATTTGTATTTTATATTAGTCAATTTAATTTTAGAAACTGTCATTTATATTTCAGATTAGTCAATTTAATTTCAGAAACCGTCATTTGTATTTCAGAAAAAGTAAATTGTATTTCAGAGAAAGTGAAAGTCCACAATCACTTTTGCGTGTTTTTTCTGGACATATATTTGATATTTTCTGAAATACATTTGACGAATTCGGAAATACAAATGAGGATTATTGAAATTAAACTGACAAATTCTTATTTAAAAGTGTTTAAACTGAAATACAACTGACGCTTTCTGAAATCAAACTAACATTTTAAAATACAAATAATGCTTTCTGAAATCAAATTGACAAAACTGAAATACAATAGATTATTTCTAAAATTCATTTAACCTATCTGGAATACAATTAACGATTTTTGAGATTTGCAAAATGTTTAGTACTGGCTTTGGGGAGTGTTTATATAGTGGTAAATGTGTGTCTGCTAGATACTATTTTTATGATATGGCCTGGTGGATTACTTTTCCCATATATGGTCGTGCTTATCTCAGTAAGCTGTAGAGTGTAGGTAGCAGAGTGTAGGTAGAGTGTAGGTACGTGTATGTGGAAACTAAATTATGTTGGATAGACTCTTCTTCCCTTTTGCAGAGTCGACACTTAAATGTTTTTATTTGAGGTTCAAGGATGAGTTTTTGGTAATACCTAGTTCGGTACTACTTGATCTTGTATTGCCACCAGTGCACCTTCCGTTTCTGGAAAGAGATAGCCAGAAGTTAGGTATGAATTCGACATCTTTGTATCAGATGTCTCTTGATGGTGATTGGTGTAAAACCTACCATGAATGGCTTTACTTTGCCACCTGGCTTTTACTTTTTCTTTATACCTCTCTATGGCGAATAAGTTTATTGCAGAGAAATTCTTATCTTCCGGGAGTAAGTTTCTGCCGAACGACAAATTCTTGTTATCGAAGTATTTTTTCAAGTATGTGAATCTTTATGGTGACTGTTCTAAATTGGTTAGACATCGGTCGCCCTCTTTCTTAGACAGATATTTGGCCGGTTTCACAAAGATCGATTAAGTTCTAATTAACTTAATCGTGATTAAATTTGAAATCCAGAAATATAATTGGATAAAATTTCAAGTCTCTTAAATCTCAGCCAATGAAGTTTCTAGATTTCAAATTTAATCACGATTAAGCTAATCAAAACTTAATCAAGCTTTGTGAAACCGGATAATAATCTTTCAATTGCCGAATTGGGATGTAGCATGTGGTGTTTCGTTAGTAGTGTCCGTACTTTTCTATCCAGGTCATGTAGATCGGTATTAGACCATTTCAGAGTTCCGAAGGTATACGTTAAGACCGATGTAGTCCCAGTGTTTAGAGTCGTGATCTTATTTGCGGAATTGAGTTACGCGTTTAAAATTACATTTAGCTTTCACAAGAACTCTATGGTAATTTCCTGCTTGTTTTCCATCTAATTTACTCCCAGAGCTTGTTGAAAGCCCAAATATTTATATGTTTGCTCTGGTCCAATTGTATTTTTAATTTTGATGGAGATCTAGCAGTAATTTAATTTTTATAGCTGTGTAAAAGCTTTGATAGTATTATTAACAGTTAGGTATTTGTTATTATCATCATACCATGATTTTGCAATTGTGTAGTTGAATGCGCGATCCCGTGTGGTCTTGTATATAAAAGTACGACGAGTGATGAATCGTTCTTGGTTATTTTCTACCTAGGCATAACGTAACTATCTCCTAGTCCAACTAGCCTCAACTAGCCCAACAAGCTCAATTAAATCAAATATTAAATATTCGTTCGATTACAAGTAAATTTACGTACCTACATTTGTTTCATAAAACGACAAAAATGAATAGATCTGAAAGTAACAATAGTAATAATAACGGGAGGAGCAACTAAGTCTCACAATTATGTGAGGCCTTTATATATCTCTTTCTAGCAAAGCATATCCGTTTTAATTGCCTCTTGAAGGTATATCTTGATAATATTCTCTTTTCTCCAGAACGAAAGTTATATGGGCAAGTGCTTTGGTAGGATTCTTAAAAACTGTTAGACATTGTATGTGGCACAAGAATCAGTCCTAGGACCCATATGTATGGTACCTTAGATTACAATAGACCATTCATGGCTTAAAATAGCTCCCATAACATAATTTTGAAGATAAACCAAAACCATTTCGTTATTGAGAATAATTAAATTAATTTACATTGACCAAATAAATTCATTTAAAAAATCAGAAAAAGAATAAGAATGAATTTGAGCTTAAGTATCCACGAAGGAATTTCCAGTGTAATATAAAATTGATTTTCTTTCTGGAATTTTTGATTATTGCCTATGCATCCACAACCAGAATAGCTCTTTTATATTTGCTATATTTTATACTCGTAGAATCTTCTTGATATATTTATGTTATTGACATACCAACAGTTCTCTTTTCTACTCTACATCTTATATGAGACTACACGGATTGATATATCAATTCGACAGATTCTGCTGAAACTCCCTACAGAAAATTCGCCCAATTTTATGCATAATAAAATATTCAGGATTCTACAGAATTAGACATGTATGTTGTCTGAAGGGAGGTATCGAATATGCTATGTACAAAACCATCTCTTGAATTAGTTGAATTACACAAAAAATTGGGCCTATTTTCTGCAGAAACAGTGTGTATTTTTCTATCAGGCAAATTCTTTGGAAAACGAATTTTTTAACATTATTTACCAGTTTTTACAGACTGTGACTGTGCTACTTGTCTCGTTAATGAGATAATAAATAAATAAAATTCCAAATACAACATGTACTTTTTCTTTATTAATAAACATTTATGTACAATATTTATGTATAAAGGAATATTACACAAGAACAGGTAAATACCTGTATCGACATATTTACAATCACATAAAGTTTGATATGTATGTGTATCTATCATTTTTATGACATTATTTATACACTTCTTTCTAATCATATCATAATTGAAAACCCTATTAAGTAAAAATTGGCGAAAACGCCCGTTAACATCCTTTTTAGGAAAAGAAACATACTTTTTTGGTTTCGTTCATCTTAAATATTTTTGGTCTAATTAATAACTAAACTTATCTTTATTAATCATTTATAAATCAGCTCTATAGTATAATACATACAATAATAATTATTTTATATTAAATAAGTAATAAAAATCAGTCCTTCTTGACTCGTTTGTGACAATACTGAAAAATATACATTTATATTTTTTAATTTCAATTAAAAAAAAGCTTAACTAATTATTCTGCATTAATTAATATATACAAAATTGGAAAAGATCTATACAAACTAGTCATAAAAAATCAACCTCAATTTATGTTGAGATACTTTAAAAGCTTTGAGGTTAAATAGTCCTGTTTTGATCCTACATACAATCGTGCGATGTATAAGGTCGCCAAACGCTAGCAGGATCTGCTTGCCCTTGTCCTCGATCATTCTCTTCAATTTGTGCTTGTGTATTAACTTGAGCAGGCATTTGAGCGCTATCGTCGGGTGGAGGACCGATTTCCATGGCTCTAGATGGCATTAGGGCTGATGGGTCTTCGTTATTTGTGTGAAGATGAACATGAATTTGATTTTGATTGACTGTTGAGTATAGATGAGGATACAGTACCATGGTTGGGGTTGCTGTATTCAAGTACGACTGTTGATTATTATTAGGTGTGTTATAGTAATTGTAATTGTTTGAATAAGTAGGATTCGAACCCCAATTGTTTGGATAATAGGTATTGTTATCGGGATATCTTGAACCTGCACTGATCATAGGATCTAGTTCTGTGTTTGTTGGAACTAACGGCCTGGAATTGCTGAAGACTGATGGTGATGACAAGGATGTGCTTATGAATTCATGAGATGGAACTTCTGGTAGAACTGAAAAGAGAAACAATAGAAATTAAATTTTATAAGAGTGTAATTAGATAAGGTTTTGGTTAAGATATCAAATGCAAATATAACCTCAGAATGAAAATATTTGGTTTGCATTCTTTTGGTTGTTATTTTTTCTTAAAACTCCACATTAATGCAGAATTCTTGTGGTGGTGATATTGTGTCAGAAATATCAAAAATATTAAAAAAGATAAAAAAATATTTTCTAGATGTCATATTTGAGTAGACAGACTCAGTGGGCATTAAACCGTTAAAAATTAAGTCTTATAAGTATAATATTACAGCTTTTATGGTATTTTTATAACCTACCTGTTGGTAAATGAAGAGTGGCAGCATGACTAGGATCTTGATTTGGTTCATAGTAACTGCTGGGTTGTGGTGGACTATAAGGGGTGTAAGGGGAATATTCGGGCCACGGAGGTGGACAATGAGCTGGAGGCCCATTTAAAGAATTTGTATCTGAAAAAGAAAAAAAAAATGTTAATAAAATATTTAACATTCATGGTGTTTGTTTTGATTATTACGAATCTGGGCGTGCTTTTGTTTGTAGTAAAATATAAAACAGTTATTTTGAATATTATCGAAATATTTATGGCTTAACCGCAATATGGATTTGCCCCTTCTGATGTTAGCATGCAAGACACATTTAGACAGGGCGATCCGAATGACTTATTGTATGTAAATTATTTAATATGAAAACAAATCGGTTGTCATTGATATTTGACGGACACGATTTTGTAAGCCCTTTCTGTTCTTATAAAAATATTAATTAATTATTAAAATTCATTTTCATTCTTCAAAGAACTATTAATTTAAAAATTATACACTATATATCATGATAAAGAGTGGCGGAATCATCTTAATAGTTATCTAAAATTACCTCCTTGTAAGATTTTCCTAAGAATTTCCGTTTTATTTGGAAAATTACATATAATGAGGGGATTTATTTATAACAACAGAAACAACTTCTGCATTTGAAGTGAGTTTTTTCCGTCTCTATCGATTATGTAGGTGCAATAGTTTACTTAATTTACACTTAAGTACTAATTTGACCTTGAAAATATTCATCTATAGCTAGTTATTAAAAGATTTAAAAGTTAGTGCGTACGTGCGATTTGGTTAACGGAAAATACGTAGGCTATTTTAAATGGGTACGTAATTACGGACCTGACTTGTTATACATAACTATAAACGAGTAGGCTTTGAAATTATTCTTTTGTTAATTTTAAATTAGAAACTAGACTGGAATAAAGCGTACCTACTTAACCTATCAAAACATGTATCTCTTCAGGATATAAATTATGATATAAACAATTTGTAACGACTCAGTCTCAAATGGTATTTGTTGAAAGATTATTCATATTGATTATTAATTCATGAGTTAGATAAAAAAACAGATATTAATACTGACAGTATTATGGGAAGTCCGTGAATCCCTTAAATTTTTACATAACAACCACCTGATCTCTTAACGCTGTTGGCCATGACATTTCAAGATCAGAAACTCATTTTCCCCATGAGTAACTGCGATTCCAAATTTTTTGGAATTTACTTAAGATTATAAGATAAATGCAAGGTACTTAAAATGTTTTTGTCTTTAAAACAAGTGAATGTTTTCAAAAACTGATTAACAAGGGTTTCCTTGTGCATTCGCCCAAGTGTCCAAACTAGAACGTATAGGTATATCTACATGCCTTAAGATGCAAACTGGTATTTTAAGGTTTCTTCAAATATATCATCTTACAAAATCACTCCCTTTTATAATAAAATTCCCATGAAACTTAACCCTTAATGTTATAAAACAGTAAGAAAAAATAAAATTTGTTGCAACACAATGTACGTGATCCAGTATCAAGCACTTTTCCTTGAGACACTCTATTTATTTTTCTTCTGATATCATTTTTTAATACAAATTGATTTGAAAGTGAAGAAATACACAGGAATTTTACAGAAAACTTGAAATCGTAAATGGTTGCCCAAGAAACTTTTGGTCGAAGATATGAGTCAAGGAAATCCTGTGGTTTACATATCAATAAATTAAAGATTTTTAATGAAGATACCAAAACAATGTTTATTACAATATTCTATTAATAACCATCACGGAAAAACGTAACTATTCCAATAGTTAGTATCAAGACACCCAGTAGTCCTCAGAGAGTATATGAAGGTCTGGCTATGTCGATCGAGGAATTAACTGACACTCTTCTTTGTTCTTAATTGTTGATATCATTCATGTATGTTATTCGTTGATGACTAACGATCAAGAATCTGATATTCTGCATTCTTTCATGCGGCTGTAGTCATCTCTCCATTGTTCCTATCGTATACCTATTCCAGTAATATATAGGAAAATTACTCTTCTTATTGTTTCCAATTGTATAAGTTTTACAGCTTATAACAAGTCACTCAAAGTCTGTCCATCCATAGACTACTAAATAGTCGAGTTCAAATCGACAGTAGATTTCTTAATGACTGTTTCATTGAGTATGACCATATTATGCCCTAGCTTTTACTTTCCAGGCAATGACGTCTGTCAGAAAGACTACTGTAAAACTTATAACCTTGAAGAATGTTTTGGAATACTATTCAAAAACGTTTAAATATGGGGAAAAACCATTTGCATCACGGCATTGCAAAATCGTTGATTTTATATAATAAAAAAGGAAACTCCCCGTTATTCATCCTTTCTTGATGTTTACTCCTTAAGATTTGCATAATCAATTAAATACCTACTCATGTTATTTGACGTAGTCAAATAAGATTTCTTTTGAAATGTAGCTTAAAATACCGATGGATTTACAATTCTTTGAAATATTTGATTATGCTTCATTATGACAAGTTGAAAAGCCTTTCTATTTAAGGTATTGTTCCCGATTGTTTAAAATTATATATTTATGGTAAAAATTGGAATAAATGGATCAGAATAGACAGAAATCCATATTTTCCTCCCTTTGCTTTCATATGTCTTTCAAAATTTTATGACATCTCTGCTGAAAGAGAAACCCATAGAATTGTCCGGGTATCTCAAAACAAAGATAAATTATATCTATTAATGCGTTGAATATTCTTGTGTCAAAGATTACACTGTGTCTCTTTGTATCTCCTTCAGCAGTAGCGTATATGCATTATATCTAATTAATCCAGACTATATGTCGAGAATTTAGAGAATAATCAAAACCGAACAGGATGAACAGGACAGAACTTGCTCGGATAAGAAAAAATGCCAGATGATATTCTGGCTAACCTCATTTAGATAATGTTGGTCAGACTTATTGTGGCCTTGTATGGTTTGATTCTTTAGACAGTCAGATAACGACACTCTACACACAAAGGAAATAAAACAATAGCACAGGAAATTCTCGGGCAGATTAGAAAACCCCCACGCGTCTCTGTGGTGATATACCGAAGCCGACTGTGCTAGTGATACCAAGACGGTGTGCATCAAAGATGTGTGCAAGAGAATTTCGTGAAATGTGCATTCATCAGAAAGCAATATCTTGTTTTGCCTAGAAATTATCTTTTAGTATGTTGATTGGTATTTAGATGCATGTTTGTTATCATTTCAAAAAGACAAAACGTTTTCAGAACTAGTCTGCATGACAAGTCTATCGTTTGAGATAAAGACGCGTTGTTTTTACTTCAATATCGCAAAAATAATTCAAAAAGCTGTGGACAATCCATATGAGCCTTTTCTGTTCTTTTTGACTATTATTGAGTGTCAGACGTCTACCCTTTATATTTTTTGGAATTGCAATCAATTTTCCTTTTCATTCAATCAATTAGATTAAAACATAATTTTTACTCGCAGTAATTTTAACAAGCAATTTTGTGCTGAGGCAATAATAGGAAAGGTAAAAAGGAAGTGCAAAGATACTTTCTGCTAAATGTTCTTATTGGATTTGTTTTCACTTTTCTTGAATTTGCTTAACTTTAGTTTGACCTTGGGATTTGTCATATGTAAAGATATTACATTAGGTACTATGGAGATACCTGTGGTATCGTTTATGGTACATTTACATGTTCAATAAACCCTAGTAAATTTTCACTAAAAGTTGTTGATACTGACCTAAAGGTGTGTAAACCTACCATCGAACGCTGCGTTCAAAATTATATTTTTGTCTATGAAAATTTTTGATCTGACAGTCTAAAGCTTAAAATCTGAAAGAATGCTTATCTTTTTTTGGCATAGTGGAATTAGTAAACAAATATATACTTGCATAAGAGAATAGAAAAGTTTCTTCCCAACAATAATAATAACTAATAGTTACAAGTAGATTTGGTAATGTTTCTACATATCAACGTGGTATGCTGACTTTACTGATTTGCCTCTTACAGCTCTGATCTTATTATCCCCTTATTGTAATAGAGAGGCTTTTGGAAAAGCTTTTCATTCAGTGATGGTTTTTCCAGTTGTAACAATTATTTTGTTCAGAATAGAAGTAGTGGTTCAGAGTACAGAAGTTTGGATGCCGTTCCTGAAGTTACAAAAAATAAAACAACTTATTGAACTTCGATTATTATGAAACGTTAATCTGTAGTATTCGGTGCATCTTCAGGCAACAATTTGTTCATACTGACAATTTCATAAACGTCTTGTCCTAAAAAGTTAAACATGAGTTTGCTACTATACTGCGTTTACCCAACAGATATAGTAATGAAAAACCAGAGACATTCAGATGCAACTTGAAACTTGAATATCCATTGGTTGAGATAAATGGGGCGGTACTCGATAGAAGTCTCATTTACACATGCAAACACAAACGGCAAACGCCAGCTTGTTACGCATGCGTTTACGTCAGTTGTTTTGAAAGTTCCGTCAGTTTTTCCAACTGTGTTACATATTAGGTACATTACAAGTCTTTATTAAGACTCGCACCATTCAATACACGAACGGTTGTCAATAAGTAAGTTAGAATTATATGAAAAGTTAATAATAATAATGAGTTGGTTAATTTGTAGAATTTTTCTTACTGCAAACTTATTAAAAATGGAGGATGAAAACGTCAACAATATTCAGTTGTCAAAAAACGCCAAAAAAGCACTTTTCTGTAGAGGTGAAACAAATAATTATGAACGCTTTTAAAGTGTGTGAAGAGCAGCATCCTCAATGGAAAAAACACGAAAAAATGGAAAATGTTGCTAGATTGATAGGTCATGTTTTAATTTACCTTCCAATCCCACTGCTTATTTACTATAATTTTATGAATTGGTGTGGCCAGTGTTTACAACATACTTCGTGAGCACAAGCAACATCCTGATTATTTTGATGCTCCTAAGGCGTGTCATAGACCAAGAGCTATTTTGGACAATGTTTCCGAAGAAGACAAAAATGGCAAAAAAAAGTGTGGGCTGACATGTCCATAACAAATCCACGAGATGCATTTTTAAGAGGGTTATCGACTGGCTTGAGAAATCCATCGGGGAAAGGAAAGCGGCTCATCACCCTTCATATAGGATCTGATGACGGTTTTGTAGATAATGGATTACTGTTATTGAAATCCAAGAAAACAAATGACTACCATGAAGAAATGAACGCAGATACATTTGAACAATGGTTTAAAAATATTTTGCCCAGTCTTGAAGAAGGTTGCGCTATCGTCTTGGATAACGCAAGTTATCACACAAGAAAAATTGAAAAAATTCCGTCTAGCAACACAAAGAAAGCTGACATACATAACTGGCTGTAGAAAAAACTATCCCCTACGAAGACAGTATGGTGAGAGCTGAATTGTTATCTTAAGTAAAACAGAATGCACCTAAACACAGTGCTAACGTAATCGACGAATTAACACAGGAAAGCAACAGAACTGTTCTGAGATTGCCACCTTACCATGCGACGTATATATAGTATGTTTGTATGTAATTTCTTTGTTTTATTGTAAAAAATATTTATTATATATTATAATATGTGTAAACACATAGCACTCGCGAACTTCATGGCTTTTTTATTAAATTAATAAAATGTAATTTTTTAAAATGTATGGTTATTATTTATACTAGTATAAATTTCTCTAAGTGACATCATTTATAACGAATTAACAATTCATATACAAAAATGTTCGATTGTAAATTTAACTTTCACATAAAACCAATCAGAACAATCTGTGCTGCGTTGATTTTTTTTAACTATATCTGTTCAGTGTCCGGAGTATAGAACTGAATTGCCGAAAAAAGATTAAAATGGTAGCAATGTCAAATGTAACTATTACAGGAGGCTAGGGACGGCTCGTTAATTTGGGTTCATTCGATTTATAAATTATGATAAATCGTGCTTTCAAATTAGTTTTTGTAGGTTCTATCGTGAACAATAGGACTTTACTTTAACTTAAATTTAAAAGAAAGATTTTACATAAAAGTACAGTCCTATTGTCAAGATAGCACACACAAAAATTAATTTGAAAGGGTGTTCGCTATTTTATTAGAATATTGGTTGATATACAATCAACAAACGCTTGTGCTACCTAAGATATAAAAAACTTTTTAAATAATTTATAAATAGAATAAACTGAAATTCACGAGTTGTCCCTAGTCCCCTTAAATTAAACATTATTAAATAATCAAAATAGAAGTGGTACATGTGCTAATGTTTTGAGCAAAAAAGTGCAAAATCTGACATAATAAACCTTTAATATGTAGAATCACTGTAATAAAATATTAATAATTGACTACCAACCACGTAAAACCAATTAATTTCAGCTAAGAACTAAAAAAAATATATTAACTTTTGTTTGGTAATAGTTCATTTCTAATGTTTGGTGTATTAGAGGTGGAATCGGTTTAAAACTAACTAAAACCAACTTATTCTAACTTACTTGAAAGATTGGACTACGTTTCCAAGTCAGAATTCTAATCATCGGAAAGGGAAAACCGCCAAGGTCCCGAATAAAAATTATCAACGGTTTCGACTTGGTCGCGTTGATGCAGTCTATTTTTTATGGTTCGTTATAATCAAATAAGTTTTATAATCACGGAGACCCAACTGGGTACGTAGCTCAATGGCTAGTGGAACTGGTCTGTACGCACTCTTTATCCGCTGACTGGTTTCTAACGGAAAACGCTCAAAAACATTTATTCCATTGAGTGATAAAATGATTATTCCAAATGATAAAATACAATTAAGAATTCCACTTGTACCATAACCGTCTTCCAGTTGAAGACATTTGAATCATGTTACTTCTTTCCGTATGTCTTTGCCCTCCTCAACCATTTACAAGAGGCAAATCTTTAATCTAATCATACCATAGTAATTTGGTTTCGTTCAAGGATTGTTATGTAATTCTAGCTTTAAAACTAATTCTAGATAAAAATTTTAAGGAACAAAACTAGGAACGCAATAAACGCATACGCATAGAACACCTTAAGTCCTAGGTTTTTCCATAATGCTACCTTCCATAGACATGTATGGATTGTGTCTTAATTTTCTTAAAGTCTCCTAAAACCAAAATTTTCGAATTTGAGGTATCATGTGAAGTCAGGTGAGTGAAGTATCAGAGGGGTTCTAGTTTTAGTGTTTCGGGAGAACTCGAATCAAAAGACCAAGAGATATCAATAAAACAATGTTTGTCGTTTCTTTAGTTCATCGTGAGCTTAAATGGGTTTATTAAATGCAAAATTAATGGACCCATAGATGGATATATCTAAATGCTTAAATCGAGATCAAGGGTTTTCAACGCCCTTGACAATGTTTGATTACAATGCTCCTATTGTAATAAAAAAAACGCAATGAATGCAGTGGAATCCTTTATTGAATCTTATAGTGGATAGAACATGGTAAAAATAAAAACAAGTAAAAATTATGCGAGAGGAAGAGTAGACCTATCAGTGGCGTGCGGTCCATGGAAGCAAGGGAAGCGATGCTTCCCTTAAGAATTTATTAAAATTAAAAAACAATGCTAACAAAAATATTTTTATAAAATTATGGTTATCGTTTATTTAAATTTGTAACATTTAATCAACTTAAAGCTCAATATCAATTCCGTGCAGCAAAAAGTATAATTATTTAGAATACTATTTTAAATTAGGCTCATTAAACTTGTGTGGAAAGGTAATACCGATTCAAATGTGTTACATACACTGCATATAAGCACTGATTTCGTTGCTTCTTACTTTCGGTTGCGGGCGAGTCGCGGGTGCTCTGTGGGCTACAGTTAACATCGTATAAGGTCGAGTTATTTTTATTAGCGTACTCCGTGATCAGATGTTTATTATAATTTCGTTATTTGTTCGATTTTTCGTGTTTGTTAAATGTTACTTAAGCAATGTAAATCTGCGAATGAGACTGTATTTTGGAACATTTTATTATTTCAATTTATATAAGTCCGGATTTTTTTGTCGGAAGACAGATAATTCTATTTAGTTTGTTCTGTATGCAACATTTAAACTTGCTTTATCGTCATGACCTCACGACTGCAAATTCAGCTGTTGCGGTGGAAGGTCCGAGTACGTCGAATACATCCGAATCGTAACGATTTTGTTGTTCAATTTGTAAAGTATTATTATTATTTGATAAAAAATTTCCTTCATACAGTTTCGGAGGGAATTATTGAGAAAGGCAGACCAAACCCAGCACATTTAAATTTAACAACAAAGATTAAAACCTGCACCAGGTATTTTGCTAAAAAAGACCGGAAAATCGAGATGCATTATAAATAAATAGTAGTACTTTTTTTAAACAAACAATAATAGTCAACAAATTCCATAAGTATAAAAGATGTATTCTTTTGCACATTGTGATTAAATCTAAACAATCATAAAAATTTTAAAATGCTTTGTCACAAAAGAACGTTGGCAATAATTACAAGTTTCGTCACAGCACTTTTTATGCTTCAATCATGTCAATCACAGAATTTCTACGATTCAAAGGGGTAAGGGGATTACCAATCATGCTAAAAATATCTTACTAGGTGGGGGTTAATCAGTATTCAAAAGAACGAGATGTGCTAAAAAATTACCAATCCGATTAATCATTATACATAGAGTAAAAGAATACTACTGAAGTGTAAAAGTTCTTCTTAAGCTTAATAATTATAACACTGTTTTTTATTGTACCTAGGTGTATTAAAATTTAAATCGTGGGTGCTTCCCTAACCTAAATTCTCACCGCACGCCACTGAGACCTATCCACCTCCTACCCCGGTTGAGCTAGATCTTAATATTAATTGTCTTGTGTGTAAACGCTTTGATGTATGTATCTAAAATCAAATAAAAACATGGGCAGACAAAAAAGCTTTCATATTGGAATGGGATAATTAGTGTTTAAATAAAACATAGTGATTGTGGTTGGAACGAGGAAGTCACAACGTCTCTTGTAAATGATGGTTTAAGTAGAAATAGTACATAAATTAAAAAAATTGACAGAAAATGTAAAGAAAAGCAAGATCTTTGAAATTCAAGTCAAGGGTAATGCTGCCTATCTTATGAAGCTCTTGAATTTCAAAGCTCTTAAAGTACACAGCACATAGAAAAGAAAACACTACTCATAAAATAGAAATTAAACAAAAAACCTATTTAAATACAAAATTTGATAACAAAAGAGATCAGTAGTTAAATATAATAATACTGTTAATAATATTCAATAACTATTTATCTATCAGATCTTAGCACCATCAGCACCTATCAGTCTATGCTGACTCGCATATTTACAAATAAGCGTCTAGCCCCCGAGTTATCACTAAACTAATCCTGAACTTAACGCATGCGTTTTGTGAAGCGTCTTGACTTCAATTCGATAGGATATGTGCAAATTAATATTAAATATATTATTAATTACAGTTCTGATTAGAAGTAGATAAATACATAATTCACTTTTTTTACTTAATGATTGCATCTAGATTATATAAGTTAAAAAACACAAACGACCAAATCCAAATTAACGTTTTTTCAAAGAAAGTCATTATCTTTTGGTTTTAATAAAAAGCGTGTTGTGACTCTTCAATCCGATAAAACATGTGTAAATAAATATTAAATATATTAATAATTATACTTCTGTTTAGGAGTAGGTACATACTTACCTTTTTTAAATTAATGATTGTATATAGACTGTATAAATTAAAATTAACGGGTTTTCAAAGTAAAGTTACAACTTTACCTTGAAAACCATAAAACTTTGAAAAGGTAATGACTATGGTCAATACCTTTTTGTCTCAATAAAAAAAAACTTCACTAAACTTTAAATATTTATTAGAATGAAATAATCAATAAAAAGATATTTTTATCACTGCAAGTTTTTGCAGTGGGAAAATCCCCTTCACTATTATTAGGCATCATTTTTATTACGTACTAATTGCAGGGCAATGTTTCCGATATCTACCCCTGTGGCTTTAGAAATTAAATTGCATCTTTTCTTCTTCTGTTTCCCACTGCAAAAACGTGCAGTGATAAAAAATATTTTTTGTTTTATCTATACAGATTTTATTATAGGAGTTACATCGCCCCGCAATTAGCACTTAATAAAAACAATACCTATTAGCGAAGGCGATTTTCCCACTGTAAAAACATGCAGTGATAAAACTTATTTTTTATTCATTATTTCATTATAATAAATAAATATTTAAAGTTTACTAAAGTTTCTTTTATTAAAACCAAAAGGTAATAACTATGACTTTCCTTGAAAAAACGTTAATTTGGATTTGGTCGTTTGTTTTCTTAACTTATACAATCTATATGCAATCATTAACTAAAAAAAGTTAATTATGTATTTACCTACTTCTAATCAGAACTGTAATTAATAATATATTTAATATTAATTTGCACATATCCTATGGAATTGAAGTCAAGACGCTGCACAAAACGCATGCGTTGAGTTCAGGATTAGTTTAGTGATAACTCGGGGGCTAGACGCTTGTTATTTACAAAAGTATCTTTCTTCTATATATATCAGTATATTCTACATCATATATTCTAGAAAACAAATTCTATATTAATGTTCGCAGAATGGGAAGAAAATCAGCAGAGTTAATATTAATATACTTTTTTAAGTAAAGATCGGTTGTTAAGATAATCATTTATGCGGTGGAAACTAGAGCTAATAGACACCCTATTCCAATATTCAAGACTAACTAATTTAGTTAATTCAGTACTATCTATCTACAGTAACTAATATTAATTAATTTGATTGCTATATTCCATGCGAGCCAAAATGATTGTGCTTGTTTGATTGAGTTTTTAATCTGAGAGGAAGCGTCAACAAACAAACTTTAACAACTGAAATTATTTTTATTCAAATGGACCTGCATTCTAAAGTTTAAATGCTACACTAAAGAAGTTTTAATTGCCGGCCTAAAGAAACAATCGCAGTATAATTTAGCTAAATTAATATTATTATTTATGTATAACCTTTACACATGAGTAATGAGCATGATTTTTGTAATGCTAAGTAGTCTTTTCAAAAACAATGTAACTTTGTTTTGTAGCATTGCAACTACAAACTACAGCTACCAAGGCTAATTTGAATTAATATTATATTGTTTCACGTAGCGTCTTGTGTCAACAGAAACTTTCTCATATAATAACGAATGTGAAGAACGACAGGGACACACTAAACAGCAAATAAATATAACTTGCAAAAAAACTCCTAGGTTACAACACAGACGCTACGCAAACAAAATTATATTGTAATTCTTCACCAAAACCAAAAGATGAGATTTTAAGATACAAACAAATTAAAAAACAAATTGAGTTGCAACAAAAGTGTAATTCCTTAACATCTTCCATAAGAAAATATTCTAAATGCCCTTAAAATTGTGAATCTTCAGTTCTTATAGAAAATAATAATAGTGCAGGACGAGCACGCAGACAATATTTTGAAGAAAAAAATGGTACAAATTCCTTAAAACAAGGTGTTGTTCAATGTAAGATGTTTTCTAATAAAACAAACAGAAAAGAATCACTCTATAGTTATATACACTATACTCAGTATAGGAAATTCATAAGCTGTAAAAGTTACTAAACATATTATTTGAATATTCTAATATTAAGAAAATACAATAAAATATAAATGTTAAAAATGAAAGCAGTAGTGACCTTTACAGTGGAGCAGTGGAAGTAGTGGAAACCGGTACAGTTCCGTGTCTGCAAAAAATAAATTAATAAAAGAAAAACCAAAATTATAACAAAACAAACAGTAAAGTGTTGGAAAATTCGACGGTCATGATATAAAGATGATTGTATGGGGCGTGGTTATATTGCATGATTTATTGTTTACTAAAAGCGAAACATCTTTATTACCTAATTAGCATTACCGTTAGAGTTAAACACTTAGCACTGACAATTCCAATAATTCTTTGCTGAAACAGTACAAATTCATTTATTTTAAATGAGGATAAAAAAGTAAAATCCTAGAGTCCGTGACAGTGCGAATAGGTTTGGCAAAAATGTAGTCGAGTCAGTCATAGATATAAGCATAGCAATCGTTATCAAGAGTTACAAGGAATGTTATGACTCCAATGACCCATTTAAGACTAACAAACACACAATATCCCAAAAAGACAGTAGACAAAAAAACAATACAAATGTTGCAATACAATAAGGGTAGTTATCAAACTGTTGAGTTTCCGATTTTCTTCGAAATCTTGGTGCAGTAACTATAGAACCTGAAGTGATCAACAATCGATAATATTAAATTTGCTAATTTCATAGTTTCGTCTGTATAAGTGACATCATCAGGGAAACTGACTAAAAATCACCATTCTTTGAAAATCAGCAGCTATGAGATGGTCTATTCATGTAAACGTTTGAATAACTTAAATATTTCAGTAGTGACCCTCGAAAAAATGTTTATTCTTTCACACTATGTGGTTTTGTGGTCTAGTTTTAAAAGTTAAAAAAATAGGAAAAAATTACTTTTAAATACAAAAGTTTTAGAAACATATATGTTAATTAGATGGTGTTTATCAGTTTCAAGCTATAATTTATCTTGCACAAAAGATTTCTGTATTGAAATAATGATTTTTGAAAATTGACGTGTTCAAGTTTTTAAGAATTTTGAAGACTTGTAACCAAAAGAGTCGTACGTATGTTTGACTGAAGCAATCAAAAAAAGCTTGTTACATTTAATATAATATGTTTGGTAGATATGTCTGTACAAGAAATAGCATATGTGGTTATTTGCGTCCAACACATATTTTTTTATTGCAAAATTTTATGTTTGAAATTTTTACAAATCTCAATAACGCATAGTTATGGTATAATAAAAAGTTTTATCATATGTTTAAGTTATATAAAAATTGTTTATTGGATTTATGTTTACATAAATATAACAACAAAATATAAACAACATAAATATTAATGTACAGGGTAGTCTGTTCATTGTGGGCCCTATTATATAACAGTTGTTTCTATTATTTATAGTATTTTATACTGTTATATTTCTTATTGGGGGGTTACTATTTCTTAGAGTGATGAAATGCATGATAAAATCATATATTTTAAATATGATACCCTGTATATTATTAAATTTTTGAATACCGCTCTTAAAGGCAATTATAACTTATATGATCATGGGTCTGGGATGCACCGTGTCGGACTTATTGACTATTATCTTCAGAAAACGATCAACATTCAAATTGAGCTAATCAAGTTGCTGAAAAACTTTTCGGGCACTTATGTGTCCCAAAAAGAATTATAATTTTATTTATTTTGTGATATACGTTTCCTCCAGTTTAGATCTTGAAGTTACTGATATTTATTTTTAAGTATTTAATTCTATTTATAAACCACAGTTAGATTTATTTGGTCAAAATAATTAAAACTGCGTACATGTTCTACAAAGCTTATTTAAAAATGAGTTCAGCGATATGTTTGTTGTAGTACTACGTGAAAACAATTAATAAATAACGAACAGACAAAATAACATTAATTCATATATAAAACTAAACAAGAAATTAAACAGTTGAGAAAATGAAACAATTCAAAGAAACGAAATAAACAGTGAATTCAAGACAGTTTACCGCAGATCCACATTATGCATTTACGAAAATTAAACCGCTCGGTTCGTTCCGATACAAAGCGGTAACTATACGATGCATTTACCGAAATGTATAAAAACGAACGCTATTGTTGTTTGAGGTTATGCTCATGCTTTATCGATGTACGTACCGCACGTACCGACTTCCACGAACAGTCCACGAATAATGAAACCGGTAAATATTTCGAGTCGATTTTCGAACGTGGTTTGATACATGAATTTACATTTTTGAACGACCCTGGTGTAAACCGGTTTGGATCAGTTGAATTTTCGTAAATGCCTATTGTTATATACCGTTGGATTCGTCTTCGTCGATCTAAAAAACGATCTATATTTGATCACCCTGTGTATAGACATGTAAGAAATATGGCACTAGTAAAGACTATAAATTGTTTTAATACGTACAACTTTTATGTTTTTTTACAAAGCTCATAGTGAGACAAGATATAGGCCCAAAATAAGCGAGCCACCCTGTACATTGATATTTATGTTGTTTAAATATTTTGTTGTAATATTTATGTAAAAATAAATCGAATAATAATAGATTGTCATTACGAGCAAAAATGAAGTCTTATGTGCTGAGACTGGGAGTTTGGCCGCCGAACGTTAGTGAGGCAGACAAACCAGACGGATCACATAAAGCACATTTTTGTACCGAACAAAAAAAAACAAAAAAAATTATTTATTTAAAAAAATTTAACTTGTTTACTTTATATCTGTTCGTTAGCGGAAATAATAATTTAATGTCCTCTCATCAACGCAGATAATAACGTTATCTGCCGCTGACGACAAAATGCCATGTCAATAAAGTGACACTTTAGCACTATCAATCCAGTAGTATATACGCTATTTTTTGCACGTTCTAAAGGAGTTAATGGCAAAGATTCACGAAATTTCCGAAAATTTCGTTACATGTCATTCGGACAATTAAACTCAGCAAACGGCATAGTTTCAGGATAATAAATCCTAATATACCGCAATTACTTTTTTTTGTTGTTTACTTGTTGTTGTTGTCATGGAAACACTTCACTCCCTCAGGGAGAAAAGTGCTACTTTACTCCCTCTTTAAGGGGACTAAAGTAGAACCTTATATATAGGACGTGCAAAATAGTATATTATTTTATAAAGAGTTAAGTCAAGTTCGGCGTTTTACCTGCCTCACTATATAGGACGTGCAAAATAGTATATTATTTTATAAAGAGTTAAGAGAAGTTCGGCGTTTTACCTGCCTCACTAAGATTCACAGTCAAATTAACAGCCGCAGCACAAAAAGACACTTTAGCTCCGCATAAAATTTGTCACTTTATTTCAAACGTAAAGAATGAATTGAAATGTAAATTTTCTCAAAATATCATGTTTTTTGACGTTTGAAGAAAAATAAAATTTTGACAAAATGAATTTTTTGGGTTGATATAACTTGGCCTTGACTCACTATCGGAATGTAAAAGTAAAATACTTTATGCACAGATGCATTATAATTAGACTATTATTGCTAGATTTATCGGAACATAACTGTCTCTTTATGCCCCAAGGGCCTCTTTATGATCCGACGGGCAATAATGAAACGTCAATTAAATGTCAGAGCTGTATTTGTAGAACTTGATTGGTTCTTAATATAATTTGTAAACTTATCACCAATGAAAATAAGCTGAAATTAAGTATTTTAGATAGTAACTATAGTAACGTACTTCGTATATAAGCACATTAGTATACGTACAGCGGCTTGATGTAACCTACGTACTCATTTATAGTATATTAAGTATCAAGAACAGTAAGGACAGTTTACCGATCGACGACAATGTTTGGCGACTGAGCGAAGCGAAGTCGCCAATATTGGAGGAGATCGGTAAACTCCTTACTGTTTGAGATGCTTATACTATTTTTTGTACGACCATTATGAATACAAAGGTATTAACTAAGGAAATATCCCAAAGATGGTAAAAATAGATTTAAAATAATTCATTTTTGCCTTGTATATCCACCAAACATTAAGTAGGTTTTGTCGTTACCATGGATACGTGTGTAATTTTATTTTTGAATGTCACGTTATTTTTGTCGTTACCATGGATACGTTTGTAATTACTATTATTTATTGGATATTTTTCATAGCAAATTTAAATAAAAAACATACATTCTTTAAATAGTCAAATTAAGTATTTAGAAAATAATTATTTTCACGAAAGACACATCTACAGATCATGCATTTATTTTATAAATTACATATAATTTACTCACCGTTCTGTTTTTGACAGAACAGAACGGTAAGTAATTACTTACCGACGCGTTTTTGCTTAGCAACCAGTAAATATAACCTACTGTTCTAAAACCAAGTATGGTAAACAATCCGAAATGGCATGGTCGTACAAAAATTATGTTTTTTACACAATAATAGATTTGAGATAAAAACAATCTGTGCATAAAATAGTGTATGCATTTCGGGCAAAACTTGCTTTTATGGCCCTACAGCCTTTTCCTAGCCCTCGGCTGACGCCTCGGGCTAGAAATAACACTTCTGGCCATAAAAGCTTCTTTATGCCCTTAATACATAAATAACTATTATCTGCCGCTGCTGATAAACGTCAAAAAGACAGACTTTTACCTTGTCAACTGAGTCTTAAAATGTCATGTTTTTCTGACGTTTTAAGATAAACACTTTTTAACCTTTTATTATATCAGAACTGTGCCTTCTTGAAGTATTTAAAAATTTCAAACGAAATTTTGTAATCCAAAATTTCTTTGCATTACAACACGTATTTATTTATGTGTTCAACCACATATCGTCGTTGCGCCTCGAAAAACCGCTATGTGACATTTTGGTCAAAAATAACTTATGCATTGCAAAAGCATCAAGAACCTATTAGAAATCTACCCTTGTAATCTGATATGTGATGATTCTATATTTTTCCTGCAATTATAGAAAAACAAGAACCTCTCTGTACAGCTATTAATAGCTTGTTAATCCTTTTGCAATGCTTAACTTATTTTCGACCAAAATGTCACATAGCGGTTTTTTGAGGCGAACGACGACATGATATTTCTTTGTACAAATCTATAAAACATGATATTATATATAAAGGTAAACAGTCTTTCCTGATTGCTATAGTCAAACATACGACTTTTGTTTGAAGTCTCGAACATGTGTTTAAAACTTTTGTATTAAAAAAACTTTTTTTCTAATTTTTTTTATTCTAAAAAATGGTTCACAAAGCTACTTAGTGCCAAAGAATAAACATTTTTTTGAGAGCCGCTATTAAAATATTTAAGTTATTTAAACGTTTATATGAATAAACCATCTTACCCTCTACTCAATATATTTTACCCAAACAAAATATTAATGATAATAATCTAGCTGATGATCCTCGAAAAATGATGATTTTTAGTCATTTTCCCTGATGATGTCACGTATACAGACGAAACCTATACTATACCCACTTGTCCTATATACAGGGTATAATTAATATAACTAGAAACCTCGTAAGTAGCTGTAATGATTTAGAACATATTTTCCTCGTCAACATGTGGTTGCTTCCTGCTAGTTTTCGAAAAAAATCGCATTTTAAATTTTAAGTACATAAGTACGTAATTGTACTCACAGTACATAAAAAATACTAAACAAGCAAACAATTTCTTCCAAAAATCTAATACCCATGAATTTGATAATTGCCCTTATTTTACGGAATGGTCCTAATGCCTAAGGATTTCCACTAAAACAGTCTTAAGATCACCGCAGCAATTATACTACCCTAGCACTGTAAAATGATTCCATTATTATACATGATGATTTTGATAAGACTTATCAATATGTCTTCATTTTGTTTACGTACACTTATTTTTTAGTTTTCTATTTGGTATTTTAGACGAAATAAAGAATATAAGAAAATATGGAATATATATCATCATCAGGCTGCAAAACGACCAATATTACTAACTGTGGGTACTAATATAGATAAATGTAAACAGATCTGTTCTCTTTTTTGAATAGCATTAATCGATGGTATTAAATGAACTGGATTAAATACATCTATCTTTGATAATTCTTAAAAAACACAATATGTTGATATTCAATCGATAGATTATTATTATTAATGATTCTGATTGTTATCTTCTTTTAAGATTAAATTACATGGACTATTTTTAAGTACTCCAAAAAAATTTGAATACAAAACTTGGTATTATTAGTTAAGTAACTCGATATTTTTAATCAAAACAGAACCCCTTCATTTAACAGCATATTTAATACCTTTAATTAAAAATTCTACAAGAACCTAACCTTAGCCATAATTTGTTCTTGCTGTTGTATACAATAGATCCACAAATAACCTTATGTCTATCGTTTATCGAATACAAATTAGATGTGTTATTTCCTAACATTAATTTTCCTAAACGACCTTGCAAGGTGAAAGCGGAAATAGGTCCATAACTGCTTCAAAGATTTCTTGGTTTCAATTATGACATAAATTTATTCCAGTTTTTAGACAAGAAAAATGTTTATATTTAATGAATGTTTCTATGGGTACATCAGGGTTCTTTTGGACACCATAAGGCATCAAGTTATTAGTCACTGGGTTTAACATTTGTCTTCGCTGTAGGTAGATTTTTAGGTGATCCTATATGATGGGGCCGCCAGTTGTCCAAAGTTAAATTCTTATTTTTTGACTACCCGGAAAAACACAATCTATATAATTTAGCGACCGACTCTTCTTAGAAAGACGCACCTTTATACAATGCCATGAATTTTTTTGATCGGGTACCTCTTTAGGTAATAAATGCTAAGAAAAAAAAAGAAACAAGTTTGAGAGTTCTATTTTTGGGGATTTAATTGTAATTTCAAGGTTTCGTCTAAAAAAATCAACAAAGCCAAGTGAAATTTTAACATTCTTCTAATTGATAAGCTTTTGTCTTCTAATAAGTTCATGACTAATAACAATAATTTCTTTTTTGTGTTAACAGAGCGCCATACACTTCCTTCCTTTTGAATTCCAACGAAATTTACTCAACGCTTTTGATTAAATGTGCCCTGCAGATGTAGACGAGGATGATGTATGAAATTAATGAGTAAATTCGTAATTATTAGCTTTTTCATTATTCTATGGAAAACAGCCTACACCACATATATTGTATGATTCATATTAATATTTATATATTCATTTGTCTCTCAATTCAGTATGTAATATATTTGACGTAACGGACACGGACTGCAATGAGTCATAAAAAATATTTTAGAAATCATCTGTTGGTAGCCCGAATTATGTGGGTCAATAGTATTTTAATTAGTTGGTACCACCTTTTGATTACCATCAAAGTGCATGCTTATAGACTTGATAATTTAATAAGTAGATACAGAAACCTTTGGTTAAAAATGCAAAAAGTACAAGTTAAGTGAAGAACGAAGAATTAATGGAGAGATACAAAAGCTGCACCAAAAGCTTTTTGATGTACGAAAGAAAAATTAAATACCATATTCGACTAGACTTTCTAGAAACTACTGTCAACCCCTTCATAGTATTTTTGCCAAACGATACAAAGAATGTTGCTAAAGAAATTTTTTGTAAACTAAAGCTTTTAAGCTTAATTTATTGTCAGATTTTAATCTCCTAATGGTTATAAACATACTGCTGTTGAAATTGAATTACGACATTCCAGCCGGTTTTCTAAAATATAGAGAAACACCTTTTTGCCAAATCACACGCCACGACATTATTGGCCTAATAATATGACTGGTACTCTTTTCAAAACATTCCTAGAATGTTGATGTTTATTAAGTTCCAAAACAGTCACACAATCGATCAAATACAATAAGACAGCATTGTACCACAAAAATTAAATAACCTCACTTTCCACACAGACAATTAGGGAAGTAACCATTGGTGTAATTCGTGCGAAGTATTTGGTCTTAAAATTAAATAGAGTCGGAAATCAAAACAAGGTATTTTATGGGCAGTTTTTATGGATAAAAAAAATTATAATTTAGTATATATGTATGGATATTATATAAATATTACATAGCTGATCAATGAGTAGCTTACAATGTAAAATATGTAAAACATGTGTTAACGTGTGAAAACCTTCATTTCGTTTATAAAACGTTTTTAAACGGTTTATTGCAAAAATATAACATTTTTAAACTTGAGGCTTGCAAAGGGTAACGTCCGTTCCCTTTGTAAGCCTAGTTTTGGGTTGGTTTCGGCAATCGGCGTTAGTCTGTTGCGCTTATATCACACGAGTGTGTGTTGTTTGTTTGCTGATAGACCTTTGAGTGGTGCAAAATCAAATAAAATAGTGTTTGATGAATTGACGATGAATTATTTTTTATTTTCATTGTATGTTTTATGTAATCTTATGGATATAACTTTGTGTTCTATATTTTTAATAATGTTTCAAAATGCACATTACATACTTAACATATATATGGGACGTTCCATGCCAACTGGGCTACCTGAATACCCAAAGATTAAAGCTACGAAAAACGTTATCTTTCAAATGCAATGTGGCCTCTGGAAAAAACAAAATGGCGGTTCAAGATGGCGACCAGAACACAAACTCTGAGAAAAGATTTTTAAAAATCGATTAGGAAGCGAAAATAAGTTAGAAATAGATTCATAATACAGCCAAAGTGTATGATTGAGTGTATAATTAATCCTACACACCATATTTTTTGCTTTTTCAATATAAAACCGAAAATTCCATGAATTTCAAAAAGTCCAAATACAAAGGTCAGGCAGGCATACCATTTTCGACGTATTTTGATGAGCTGAACACGATCCCGTAGTCAGAATTTGCCTTGGATTCTTCAAAATAACGTAAAAAGCTAATCTTGAGAGAGCATTGACCAGAAAATTAATGTTCTCCTAAATTAGCTTTTTACTTTATATTGAAGGATCCAGGGCAAATTCTGACTACGGGATCGTGTTCAGCTCGTCAAAATACGTCGAAAATGATATGGTTGACCTTTGTATTTGGACTTTTTAAAATTCATGGAATTTTCGGTTTTATATTGAAACAACAAAAAAAATGATGTGCAGGATTAATTATACACTCAATAATACACTTTGGTTGTATTATAGATCTATTTCTAACTTATTTTCGCTTCCTAATCAATTTTTAAAAAAACTTCTCAGAGTTTATGTGTCCTGGTCGCCATCTTAAACAGCCATTTTGTTTTTTTTCAGAGGCCACATTGCATTTGAAAGATAACGTTTCAACGAAGAAATTGACACCCTGGAAATTTTTTTTCGTAGCTTTAATTTTTGGGTATTCAGGTGGCCCAGTTGACGTGGAACGTCCCATATATATTTTGTTTAATCAATGTTAAAGTTTTATTTTTGTAGTTTCTTTTCATGACAATAAACCGAAGAATAATGAATTTTTTGTTTTATTTTTTAATGTAATGATTTCAATCAGATAGGTATTCAAATTTTTCAATTTTTATTATTTTTATCTTTTTATCTATCTGTTGTATTTACCTTAGCTACGTGTTTATATATTTATATTACTTTTGATAATGACAGCTTAGCTGTCGAAACAATTGTCAGGTAGATTATAATAAACTTTAAAATAAACTTTTACTAATCGTTTTATTTATTTCATGATTGTGGGGTTTTACCATATAAGGCTAGAAACAATAAACAAATCTTATCTATGGAATATACATTAAAGTCTATGGGTAATCGAATTTTAATAGACGGCGCACATTAAAGTCGATGAGAGACAGGCGTTCATGCGCAAATGCGCGTCTTAGATCTTATTATGCTATTGGTCAGACTAAACTGGTCTAGGATTAAAATGGTGAATTCACCTTCAATCGCAGTGCCATTAGTACCAATCAATTTTGGATCATATCGTAAGTTAGGTTAATTTACGTTAGGTTAGGTAAATAAATTAAAAAAAAATAAAATTGAACCATTTTATAAACTCTATATACTATATACTCCGCGATGAAAAATTTTAACGTGTTTTTTTTTATTTAAATAGGTAGCTCTGTAATGCAAAAGATAACGCATTAATAATAATTATGTATTATTTTTGTCTTATGAAAATAAGACCCCCTCCCCTGCAAAGACAGTTTTATAAATACCCCAAAACAGTATTTATCCATAGGTGGAGAACTACCATATTAATGGATTTCACATAGACCTCCACGTTAAACGTTCAAACACCCATAGGTTTTACATTTAAGGGCCCTAAGGCTGCTTGATAATCTGAGGGAATCAATCGACTCTCTTTGGTCTGTTTTAGATTAATATCCATGGCCTCCGGCGTGATCTTCCGGAAACATAACTACTACCTGATAAAACTTTAGGTTATTTAGTTGTTCATAGAGAAATACTATGTAGTAGCTAAGTCTTCCTTCAATATTTGCTTTTGGATTGTATTGCAGAATATTGGTATTATTTTAATTATATACTGACAAATTCTCTCCTTTTACTAATGAATTTTTGTACTATTTTATGTTTGTAATAATGTTACTAATCTAAATTTCTATCGCGTGTAACCGCATAATTATAAGTACTGCGTACAAATGACAGATATTAGGAACATGCATGAAAAGTGCTAAGTGTAGTTTTTGGTATACAATTCAGTTTACAATAGTATACCATTTGCTTTCTGTATAGGTATGTTTATATTTGTGGTTTTTGACTTATTACAATAAATCACAAAAAAACGTCGCTACTTCAAGCAAAGTATGGGAACAAAACCTAATTTCTTATATTAGGTAATGTAATAATGTTCCATCTGGACTAATGGGTCAATTGAAGTCTAAGGCTGGAGATGAAATCATAGTATCTTTTCAGTATGTTTATGGATAAAAAGATTTTTCAACAAAAACCTGTAAAGTATGAGCAATGTGCATGTCAAGATCTGTTTTGGAAAACAAAATATAGCTACTCTTTTGCTCTACTCTTATAGCACATAATATTTAAGCATACTTTAGATTTTTCATCTAAAAGAATTGATAAACCACAAAAATGTTAGTTATACAACTAACTGTTATCTGACTGAACGTCAGAGGGCACTGTTTAAAAAGCTGCTTGAACAAATAATACAACCATAGAATAACCTAACCTAAAAGATTAATGACGACAAATGAAAATATTTTTATATACACAGTGTCAAGTGGGAAAAAGCCAAGGTTGGTAAAACTGAATAAAAAATTACTTTTACAACCAACCACAGAAAAACGGGCAAATTGTTAACTGGCAAGTTATCGTCACTGTACCTACTTTCTCGGGGTGAACGGCCTGGCAGTCGTTCGAGGTGTTGGTCATGGATTCACTACTATCCGAGACTAGCCCAATACGACAGAGCACAGTGGGCAGTCGTTTGAGGTGTCGGACATGACTAGGATCCGAGACTAGCTTGGTATCAGACCACGCGGCGTTCATCCGTAGAACTGGCTGCTGTCCCAGGTTTGTCTGGGCAACGGATGACAGTCAGGATATAATGTGTGGTAGAGTTACACGCAAGTGTTTCTCAACGATGAATCCAAAACGTTGCGGAAGAAGTTCTGCTAACAGGGTCCGGTGTGGGTGGATTTGATTCTTACCTGACGTCAGGGTCGGATATGGTGCTAGTTACCCGCTGCCTGACCTAGACGAATGGAGGAGAATTAAAGTGAGGTTTATTTTATTTTGTAATCTAAATGTTTCTGACCGGGGCTTGACAAGGATCAATCTTCATGTCTAATAAAATCAATATTTTGGTGATGAAACCATTCTTGTGAAGCTTTTGCTTTATGAACCAGTTCTGAACTTGAAAGACCCAGTGATCATTATTAAACGTGAAAGCACGAAGGGACTTTACAACCTGCCATCTTGATATTCCTCGACAAAAATGAACTTGAGTGGTGCGCAAGTAAAAAACACCCAGCAAACCATGGTAGATACCGGGTGATGACCTAGTTGCACACGAGGAACCTTTTCAGCACTGTTTTGAGTGTACACTTTATCATTTTGCTTAAATTATGTATAATATTTATATGTATAAAATATATTTTTTGCACGTCCTATACATAAGGCTCTACTTTAGTCCCCAAAAAGAGGGAGTAAAGTAGCAGTTTTGTGTTTCACAAGTGTTTCCATGACAACAACAACAACAAGTAAACCACAAAAAAAAGTGATCGCGGTACATGTTAGGATTTATTATCCTGAAACTATGTGAATTTTTGCAATTAAGTTCTTTAGGATGTGCAAAAAATAGCGTATATACCACTGGACTAAAGTGCCTTTTAATCCCTCATGTGTTTATTTTCCTCGCTAACGCTCGGAAAATAAACTCATATTCGGGATTAAAAGATGCACTGTAGTCCTTGAGTATATAATATACTAGTAAAGATTTTCTCATCTTTAAAAATAATTCCGCTGTGCTTGTTATCCGCACACTGGAGAAAAAGCGTCTTTGCTCTTTCTTCCCTAATTATTGTTCTACGTGGAGTAAGATGACCTTTTTTCATTCAATAAGCGCGCAGTTTGAGGTTTTCATTAATTACACGTTCCTTTTTACAATTTCATCCGCAAAATTATCAGTATCTGTTTTCGTCTAGGGTTACGTTGAATTTGGGTCTCAACAGTTATTCTGACTGCTGGTGACCGAACAGAACGATGTCGCCCAGCCTACGATTTGTCACCAACTGATGAGACTTGGGTGTACCATTTGATAGGGCGATTAACAAATTGGTGTGTGATATTTAGATTTTGCAACAATTTAAAAATTGTTGTTGATGTGTAGCCACACTTGAATGAAACGCATTTGTTTACTTCGTTTACTTTATACGGTAGAAATAAACAATAAAGTTCTGGAACAGCGACAAAATCTAAGCGAAACAATCAACAAAAATCTAAAATGTGATAAAGTGTGATCGCACTACTAAATTAGTTTTTGGAGATTTAATAAAATTGATATTAAAGTCAAAGGCCCATCTGAAAAAAAAGTAAAGCAACTTAATAACGAGTCGTAGGCTGGAGATAAAGTAGAACATTCATGGAAAACATCATCACCTTAATTAGCAATCCTCGTAACTCCATAATCCAAATTTTCGATTTCCACCACAACTAGGTATTGGTACACTTAAAAATCTAATTTGTGATAAAAAAACCTCATAACTCCACTAGTTTACTTCTATGTAAGAATATCAAAATGTGGAAATGCAGATGTTGTAATACAACTATTAAAGATTTATTGGTCCCCTGAAAAGTTACTAAACAGTTACTAAATAAGTGTATCTTGTGTAATAAAATAATAATAATAAATAATTGTGTAATTTATTTATCTTAAGCTAAGGTTATTACTTTTCACAAACTCTGTTCATATGTTGTTTTATTAAAAAAATACTATCTTTTGCAAAAAAAAGTCTTGATTAAGATACCAGAAGATCAGAATGCATTACCATCTATTTCATAGAATAACTGAAGAAATAATATAGATACCAAATTACAAATTTCCACCTACATAAAACACTATTAGCTACTTGCATATAAAATTACATTCAATTCTGTCGAGTAGTTATTGAAATATTAGTTATTACGTCAAAACTCCCAAAAAAAACATACCTTTTGTAACATAATACGCAAAAACTCGAAAACATCATCATTTACAAATTTACTGTTTTATACAAAAATAAATTGTCTATCTAACTGTTTTTGTTTTAATTAATTTGGGCGATTAGTTTTTTTGCTACGCGCATTCAAACACAAGGCTCAGAACTTTTGTATTCGATACTAGATGTGTAATTTACATAGGTACTCACAAAGGAGTTGTATCATTTATAGATGTTAAAATCAACCAACCTTAAGTATACACTGTGTGAATCTTAATATGTGCTGAAGAAATTGAATTTGTACAATCTCATTGGCATCGGTTTAGCAACACGACATAGGCCGAACAATTGAATAAGTCTCACAATTTAATAAAAGTTGTGGTCCTGAAAAGGGTTGTTGTTTTTTAGAATAGATATACAATGAAGAACGTATTTCTAGTTTCAGCCTAAATGACATTATAAGAGATCTTCAAACAACTCTCCATTAACAGCTAAACAATGTCCTAATCGGTCATAAAAATGATTTTAAACATTTCTGATCATTGTTGCTGGAATATTAAAACATACCTCAGTTTCAACAATAATGGGTTATTTAATATACGGTTATAGAAGCTAAAATAGTATATTATAAAATAGGTTTATGCACAGATGCATTATAATTAGACTATTATTGCAAGACTCATCTAAACATAAAAGTCTTTTTATGTCCCAAGGGTCTCTTTATGGTCAGACGGGCCATAACGAAACGTCAATTAAATGTCAGAAGTTTTTTTTGTAGAATTTGATTGGTTCTTAATATAATTTGTAAACTTATCACTTCATCAATGAAAATAAACTGAAATTAAATATTGTGGAATAGTAACTATAGTAACGAACTTCGTATAATCAGATAAGTATACGCACAGCTGCTTGATGTACCTACGTATTCATTTAATTATATTTTTACACAATAATAGATTTGACATTAAAAACTTAATCTGTGCATAAAATAGTGTATGTATAGCGGGCATAACTTGCTTTTAGGGCCCTACAGCCTTTTCCTAGCCCTCGGCTGACGCCTCGGGCTAGAAATAACGCTTCTGGCCATAAAAGCTTCATTATGCCCTTAATACATAAATAACTATTATAATGTAAGGGCTTATGGCAGGAGTGGTATTGTTGCATTCACTGCACTCATGCAACAAGGAAACGACTGCCATAATCCCTTACATTATAAACGAATTTTATACGATATTTTATCGGCGACTAGCGTTTTGAGTTTTAACTTAAAAAAAGGGGGTTATTAAAAATTATTCAAATTCATTTCATTAAATATTAAAATTGTACAAAAGCAATCCTTGAACGATCGTGTGGTTACTTTGACAACGACATCAAACAGTTTGACAGAAAATGAATTGTGAAGAAAACGCTAATTTATCCGAGGAAATTCTTAACAAAGCTGAAGAAGCTGAATTAAGTCTTATTCCTAAGAAATCTGAATTTGCTTATAAGAAAGAACTGGACACATTTTTCGAATGGATGAGAAACAATAATGCGGAAATTGTTAATGAAAAAGTTTTGTTGGCGTATTTTCTCGACCAGGTACGTTACTTAATGTTTTATTGTTATTAAGATATGTTAATTGTATCTTTCTTTATTAGTCGAAAAATTACAAATCTTCTTCATTATGGTGCATGTATTCGAAGTTGAAGTGTATGTTGCGAATTAAAAAAGATGTTGACGTATGGTAAGCACTAACACTTCTGTGCCATAAAGTGCACTTACATATGGCACAACATTATGGAACGGATGCTTCAAAGTGAAGGATTATAAACGATTTTGACATTCATAATCACAGCATTCTAATACTAGTCGCCGATAATAGCTATTTATGTAACAAGTACATAATGTAGGACTTTATAGACAAGCCCAGTTCATAGCCGAGCGAGCGAAGCGAGCAAGGCCTATAAAAAGGGCGAGTCTATAAGGTCCGATTATGTAAGAGTTGCATACAAAGCTTTATGTTCGATTCCTAAATTATCAAAAGACAATCAGTTTATAAATTTGACATCTATTCTTGACAGAAGAAAATTTGACATGTACTATACAGTTGTCATACTTTATTTTACTACTACTACTTTATTTTACGAGTACAATAATAAGCCAGTTCACTGCCGCAAAACAATACAATAAACAGTACTTGCAATCGTAATGCAATCGGACATAAAATACATTAATTACCGTTAATGGTTAAACACAACCTTAAAATGCAGTAACCAATGATGTTTATCCCTTACCTGTAAAATAATGATAACTGATTCTCAATAAATAAGATATATCAGCCTTTAAAGAAACAACAACTTTTAACAAAAAAAATATTCCACATTTGTAATTAATTGTTTTAAATGGTTCGCTTGAAAGTAAATTATTTGGTCTGAAGTTAGGCACAAAGCCGGTTGCCATGTCATATCGACGCCTTAAAGTAGGTTGCTATTTACGCGCTGAGTATGGATGTCTCTCTCTTACATCAAACAATTCGAATGGTGTAGGTGTTTTAGACTAATTATTAATAAATTTTACATGTGTTACAGTGTATGTTTCGAAATCTGTAGGACACACGGTATATCAATGAATTAAGTTTTGTTTTGGGATTTGGGATTAAGGAATTACAAAAATATTTTTTGCGATTAGAGATATAAATATTTTAGATACATTTCAAATATTTTTAAAATATTTTTAGTATTACGGATTAATTAAGGCTAAGTTTTTCAAAATATTTTTTGGAATTAGAGATTGAGGATTTTTAAAAATGTTTCTTAGGATTAAGGATTTTTAAATATTTTTGTGATATACGTAACACGTCAGAAATATGTCTTTAAAGGACTCAGGCATCAACTTGTTCTCTAAAGCACCACTTTTCTAACTTGTTATGAAAATAATTGTTTATCCTCTACAAAAAAGAATCTGATTTTACTGTGTCTATGAGCGCAAGAAGGCATTTTGTTGTCCTTAATTTGCGGTGTGTTTTGTTTTGCCATGATGTTATATTTTTAAATATTCAGATCAAGATTGTCATGTTGATTAAAGGTAAATGGGACAATTTTGGAACAGTATAAAATATTGATGTTGATCTGTCGAGGTAGTATTGTGTAGTGTTAGATTTAATAAAAATTTGTTTATTTTTTACAAATTTTTTATTTTTTAATTATATTCTTCCTACTATATACTAAAAGCAAAAAACAATAAAATTTGTGTTAACGTATAGAATAAAAAACATACGGACCCCCTGGGCCATTTGCTCGGTGGGTTTTAATGCTGTTAGTCGGATACTAAATATACGAGGGGTATATATGCAAAACGCGACATGTCTCAAAAAAATGAAAATTGAGTTGCATACATCATTGAACTTGCCTAATTTTTTTCCACCATGTTAATATATATTTAAAAGCAAAACATGCCAAATGAATACAAAATTAGTCACTTTAGACTACATTAAAATTCAAAGTGCGACATTTGCCCAGTGGCGGATCCGCCGCCTAGGGGCTCCGGTACCTTGTCGACCAATTGATCCAACAACACGCATTTGGTTAATTTTATGCCAATTCACCTAGAGCCATATGGTTCAAGTCTCAGATTTTGTTCAAATTTTTTTGTTCAATGACATTTAATTATTTTTCGAAAATTTCGATTTTTTGTAAATTCTGCTATCCGACACATCATCTAACTAAAATGGTCATAACTCCCTTATTTCTTGACTTATCTGGCTCATCTAAGTATCAGATTAAAGCTATTTTTTGGCTCTTTCAGAGTATATCAAGAAACGTACAGACATTGCACAGTAGAAAAGTAGCAGGTCCTGAAGACAAATTTTTTTAAAATATTTTTTTTAAAATACGAAAAATACTCTATTTATGTTTTAACCATACCAGGTATTTACTAAGATGAATCTATACAAAAATGTTTCAAAGGTGTAATAGTTGTAGCACAGGAGTAATGTTAAAATTTGTAAAAACACTAAAATTTGCTTTGAGAGTCTGTTACTTTTCTGCTGTGCAATGTCTTTGCACGCTTTTAATATACTTTGGAAGACCCAAAAAGTGGCTTTGATTTCACACCTGGGTAAGCCAGATAACTCGAAAAGTTATCAAGTTATTAAGTGAGTTATGAAGATTTTAGCCAAATGTAGTGTCGGATAGCAGAATTTACAAAAACTTCTATTTCGGCCATTTTTTATCCAAAAAATCTGAAAAAATTAATTTAATGCCATTTGATATGTACTCGTATATACTCAAGAAAAACATTTGAACAAAAACAGAGATATCGGACCACGGTCATGCTTTAAAATTACCTAGCTGTTATTTGGCATGAAATTAGCCACTTGATGGTTTAATCGAATTTTGAATTAATATTAAATCAAAATTCTAAGAGTTTAAAAAGTTCTTTCAAAAAACTTATATTTAATTTATCCATTAGGCGGATAATATTCCACAATTCTTAGATTTGAATATTGCCGCGTCTGCTGAATAGCTAGCCAAGTAACGCGCGCATCAGTTTTTAACGAATCTGGACGAGCGTATTTCTTGGACATGGGGGAAATTAGGTACTTTTGGCCTTTGCATTCTGCATTTCCCTCGCGTAGACCAGTGATTTCTTGTGATTTCATGCAACGCCATGCAAATAATTATGTTATTTTTATTTTTAAATTGTTTTTATTTTTTTTGTATTTATTGTTGTCAGATGCTTTTTGTATTTTTCCAAAAATCTGCCGCCCTGGGCTATAGCCCCCCCCCTAAATCCGCCACTGCATTTGCCTGAATCATTCTGGTGCAAACAGCGACATGTCCATAACATACAATCAAAATAGAGAAAATAGGTCAGGCGATTTCGTTTACGTTATGGCAGATTGTGAGTAGTTCGGTGATACTAATAAGTGTTTTTGAGAAAAGAAAAATATAGATCCATTTGGATTATTTTATTCAACTGTTTGGGCGTAATACTATTGCCGATGTTATTGAAGAACATTCGGAAACAGATGAAGCAGAAGAAGATATAATAATCTAAATTTTAAGCTCGAAATGCGTATTTCTTTATTTCCACATATGTACTTATTATTTAAACGAATTTTTGGTTTTAATATCTTAGGTCTCCTCAAGCATGCTTTCGTCCAATACATTATGCTTTCAAATTCAGTACTTGTTTATTATATAGATGCAAAACACGACAAAGAGTACATTCAAATTCAGAACGCAACATGTCATTAAGTTTTTCTTAAATTTTGGTTTTTTTATGTTCAGATAAATTTAATCAAATTAAGCTAATCAATTTAAATTAGACTTTCCTACTAAACTGACAAAAATTATCTGAATATTATGGAAAATAGACTTCTGGTAGTTTTTGCAGTTTTCTCAAAATTCATTTGAAAGGACATGTCGCGTTTTTCATATATACCCCTCATATAATAAACTGCAATTCACTGTCCAACCATTGCATTCTGTTAAAATGAAACTGTTATAATTACTTTTATTACCTTATAATTCAAAAATTTAAATTTAGACACAATCTATAATACTAATAAGAATTACCCTATTAGGTAATTTACATGGACTTTATAAAAATATATGAATTTATAAAAAAATATTACGCCACTGCATAATTATATAAAGCATCCGCATCTCTCCCCATTGTACGTCAAAATCCTGTTCTATACCGGAAGCTAATTTTCCTTAATGTCTGCAAAATAGCCCTTAACTTGACACCCTGTAATTACACCCAAAAACCGCCTAGAATACCTCAGATCGAATCCTCGCCAGTTCCTGTTCCTTTAACCTTATATATACAAAATTTTCTGATCATGAGTTGTTTACAATAATTCATAGTGTATAAAATCACAAAGAAAAGAAATAAAAACAGGTGTATCCAGTTTGTATAACTTTTAATTGCACACTACAATTCCTGTCAGAATTCTCTATAGGTGTAAACTGATGATCAAAACGAGCGTGTATTTCTTTAAACTTTGTAATAGATTTAGATCGGAGAGACCGCAGCTTCATTCATGAATCCGATGGAAATGGCCTTGCTTCGGGCGTACAAACCACAAAATTGAGGTTGTGTTGTCTAAATGATCGTCTACCCCGTTTTGTGTTTTACGGTTTTACCTTTTCTATATATTTCATTTTTGTGAACATAATTAGTAAACAGTGCAAAAAACTAAGACACTTAAAGGGGGGAAACACTCTGTACAATTTTTATATTTTATGCAAATTCCAACACTTCCTCGAATGAATTAACAATTTAAATTGAGTCTGCTGTATGTAGTTGTGATATTTTTACCAAGAACGGTCGCAACAAATTAGGCGAGAGTTTGTTTAATATTTCCTGGAATATTTATTTATTGTAACTAATATTACATAGACGGTTATTTTTTTGCACAAAAAAAAGGAGTGGCGCCAAAGTGAGTTTTCCTTTTTTTGACTAATGTTAGAAATTAGAATGAAACTTTTGCTTCTTAATAATAATGTCACTGTTAATGTTTAAACCTAATGAGCAACTATTGTCAATACTAAAGTGGGATCTGGTTATAAATTATTTACATTGAATTGAGGATACAAAAAAATTCTCGAGATGCACAAGGTCGAATATTTTTAGGATATGTAGGTTACTGGTTTTAAGGCAGGTAAGATTTTTTGCACATTTAAAAAACACTTTACCAAATAAAAATGGTGTGGAGTATAGCATCTAAAAAAGTCGTATCCACAGTATCTATTAATTCCACTCGTATGTCCTCCAGAAATTCCGGATTATCATGTTGTTTATTACTATTTTATTAGTTGTCTCTCCTATAGTGTTATTTTTAGTAAATTTTATTATAGTTTCTGTTTACTTTATTTCCTCATTTAATCTTATAATTGTTTAGCAGGATCAATAATGCTGCATTTATTTAGCGGCAAGTAAATTGGGATTTTTATTTTCTAATTATTGTTATTGACTGTCAGTTCTAGAAAACTTTGCTGCATGGAATACATAAAATGCATTAAATATAAATAGGTACATGAATATAACTACAAACGAGATGGATGTTTTTTGTTGGAAAACTAAATATGTTTAAAAATAGTTTTAATTGTTAAGTTATTAATGACAAGGAGTGACATTCAGGGACAACGATGAACGAGGTAATTTACTATTCTTTTTATACTTTTACTTTTTCATATTTTATTAGTTGAATAATTGCTTTATTTTGAAAATTCTTGTAGATCAGCGATTTTCAAAGTGTGTTCGACTGTAGCAACTCTTTTTTTCTGTCTAAAACTTCCCTTTATATTAGGCAACACAAAGTTTTATAATTAAAAAAATTATAAAAAATATTTATGCTTCTCCGTGAGGGTATTTATTAAGATCATTTCGTGTCGACAAATTAATTAAAATTGTGACAGTTTCTAATATTACAATTTGAAGATTTACAAACTTTCTTATGTCGCAACTTCAGTTGTGTATGCCTTGGAAGGGCTATTTTTCAAAGATATTTGAGGGAGTATTTTAAATAAGCTTTGCACAACAACAATTGCGTATGAATTAATAAACGCCTACTTTAATTATGGCTTGTGTTTGAGTTAAGTGAATTTAACAATTTTATTATATTATGAATAAAGATTAATAAAAAGCTTCACAGTATTTATTAAATTATAACCTGACAATATTGTTTCGACAGCTAAGCTGTCATTATCAAAGGTAATATAAATATAAACAAACACGTCGCTAAGGTAAATACAAAACATAGCCAACTAGATAAAAAGATAAAAATAATCAGAATTAACTATCTAACACTTCCAGTAACGGAGAATTACTGAACTCAATCTGTTCATTCATTAAAGGTACCCTGAGTTTTTGTACGAGTATATCTCAAAAGCTTCTAAAATGTCTAATTTGGGTTTGTTATTACAAAAATATAGGAATTTAATATTATTTTTACTTGTTTTTTTTTTTACCAAAATACGGTATAGATATGTAATGTGTGTCTTCTGCTTGATTGTCAATGGGGTATATTTTTTTGATAGCTAACCTATAATCTTTTTGTTTAACTAAATTGTCAATCATGTTCGGATTGTAATGATTTAATTATGCTAATTGTTTAATGGTTGATATCTCTTTGGTAAAATCTGGTTGTGTTAGTGGAATAGTTAAAGCTCTGCGTACTAATGATCTGTAGACTGTTAGTTTATGTGCTTTGTGGTCAGTGGCGTAACTACCGCCGGTCCAGCCGGTGCAATGGCCTGGGGCTCCCGGCTACAAGGGGCCCCCAGCTTTTTTTGCTTCTTTATATTTTGTTATATTTCATGGTACACCGTAAAACTGCGAACAAACAGTAGTTACTTATTCTGTTATGATTTTTTAAAATGAGAAATAGGGATTAAATATTTTACAATAAGAACATTAAAATCTTTGGTAACGACTTTACGGAGCCCCCATTATTTTACCAAATTTGGGACCCCCAAATCTTACAATCCATGATTTGTTTTTAAAAGCATTAACAAAGAAACTGAACATATTGTGGTTTTAGAAAACTGTCGTTTTTTTCTTGTCTTGAGTCTCGTTATAGGTAATTTATAACTTTTCGTCGTAACATTAAGGAAGAATACAAATTATTGTACACAATGTATAACAATGTTATACATTAAATAATATTTTGAATGCAAATTCATATAGAGAAATGTATCGACTCTGCTGGGACTCGAACCCAGGACCCTCCACTGTCTAGATGGTATCACTACTACCTAGGTGGAGGGTCCTGGGTTCGAGTCCCAGCAGAGTCGATAAATTTTTCTATATGAATTTGCATTCAAAATATTATTTAATGTAAAATCATTATTCAACTTAACAAAAATTAATTTCAACTAAAATTTATATATAATTAATTTCCTTTCGGAATGATTAAAAATAATCTAGATACTTTGAATATTGATGTTGTTGTCATGCGACTTGCTGATCTGCATTAATAATATTAAAAAAAATATCTAGTTACTTTGTATGTCTGCTAAAATATCTAATTCATATGGAAAATTTCTCACTATGCTGATAGTCGTTCTCTGTAGCTCAGTTGGTAGAGATACCACCTAGACAGTGGAGGGTCCTGGGTTCGAGTCCCAGCAGAGTGAATTTGCATTCAAAATATTATTTAATGTAAAATCATTATTCAACTTAATAAAAATTAATTTCAACTAAAATAACAATGTTATATATACTGAACAAAGATTTTATTCAGTATATTTCTTTTTCAAGTACGTGCACCGAAAAGTCAACCTTTTTTGACTCGAATATAAGGACTTTTGAATATACCCAGCGATTCTGTGATAATGAGAGTACTTAAACTGTACACAGTTAGTTAGATAAGTTCGATATACATGTAAATGTAAATACAGATTTCTGCGTTTTCGTTCACACAGGTTTTGCACTTTCTTCCTTTTTTTTGCTTGCAACCGGGGGCCCCGACACCGACCATGCACCGTGACCCGGGAGGGATCGTTACGCCACTGTTTGTGGTGACAGAATTCATTTGGTATTGTTATGCCTGTTTATGTTGGCTTTCTGTATATGAAAAATTGAAATAGATTGTGTGTGTTAATCTTGATAGTTAAGTTTAGGAAGTTAATAGCTCTGTTTTGTTCTGTTTCTAGTGTAAAATTTGTTTTGGTTTATACTATTACTAAGAATTAAAAATTCATTGATAACCTTAAAAGAACTGTCAAAACAAGCTAAAAGGTCATTAACATAACGAAACAAACAAATAATGTGTTTAGAAAGATCTAATTCCAATATTTGATCTTCTAAATTATCCATAAATATGTTAGCTAACAGAGTACCTAGAGAATTACCCATAGGTAAACCATCTTTTTGTAAATAATGTATTTAATTATTCACAAGAATCTATTCCTTTATTAGATAGTTTCTTGATTAATAGTAATATAGAATGAGTTAAAGAGTTAGAGTTAATTCCTCCGAAAGGCGCTGTTTCGTGAGATTTTATTTCGTTGGGAATAGAAATTTTAAAACAAGCATTTGAGAATTCTATGGACTATTCTGAATTATTATTAATTATTGAATATTTTATCTTGACAAAAACTGCCTACGTATAATTGTATATATGAGGGGCATAAACGTAAGTACAAACGTAGTTACGCCACTGATTGTAGAATAAACGTGTTATTTTTAAAGCCATTAGAAGTTTATTTGGATTATCTCCCAAACATTCAGCGACATTATCTGGTAGTTGTTGGTTTGCTGGATTATTTCGTATTATTGACAGTCTATAAATATGTGGCACTACAAGTACAGTGCTATTAAATTAAAATGCAATATACTCTATTACTCTATATTGTATTTGAAAATAACTAAGTAAAAACATTAGGTTAAACTGATTGGTTGTTGCAAGTACAATGGTATTTTACCACGAGTAGACGTGCACTGTAAAAAATGAGGTAAAATTACCTTGGGAAAGAGGTAACTTTTCGCTATTATTTGCGGTATTTTTACCCTAAAATTAATTTTACCTATACATTTAGTAGTTTTACTATTTGTGGTAAAATGCCCTGTAATTATGTAAAATTATACAAATATAAGTAATTCTACTACATTGAACTGGTTAAAATCACTATCCATAATATAAATTTACATAACTCAGACAATTTTTTCCTTACAAATGTATAATTGCTCAATAACTTAATTCATTTTTAGTGTAATATTAAAGATAAGATGAACTTGAACAAGAGTAGTGTAATTTTACCCTTAATATGTTTTTAACCGTTGAGATGCTATTTCGCTGATCGCACTTGTTTGTGACCTTCGTTTCGTGAAAGAATTCAGGAATCCATTATGAACAGTCCAAATAGGCTTTTTGGGGAATGGTCGGAATGGTGTGTACAATTCTTTTATGATTTCGGCGAGGCGTACTCTATCGATACCGAACGAAGTGTTCATTGCTCATTAATATTTTGTTTTTCGTTGTAGTGTAGTGCGGATTTATTAAAGGCAAATATTTACACGTATGACCGAAGATGGGAAGAATTTTATTTTATAGTAGAAGTTAAAAAATAATAATCGGTAAGTACCTATATGTTAAAATTACAAATTTAAACCAATAAAATAAAAATATTTAATTTAATGTTTTTCTAGGATGAATCAAAAATTGAAGAATTCGAAATAAACTAGCATAACTGTAATTGAGAAAGGTACTCGTGTATAATTGTTTATATAATTTATAATTTTTTAATTTTCTAGGTGGAATCGAAACTTTATCTGAATGTCTTTGAGAGACCAAATATTTCCGAAAGCCCCTGAAAAGAAGTTCTGTTAATGTCTTATATTTTATATAAGTACATACGTTCAATAAAAATTACTTTGATTTTATTTTGTTTCATACAATTCCCAGAGGAACGATTGAATTTGCAAGTACTTTCGCAAGTCATCGTTACATTCAAGAAGTATTTTCACATTTGTATTTTAACCCTGAAAAGTACTATTGCCATGAAATATTAACTTTGTCATGTAACTTTACACAGGTGTTTTAATGTTAAAATGTAAAATTACATTGAGATTGTAATTTTAATCTGTAAATTTACTTAAAAAGGAAACATTACAATGCAAACTTAACCTAATGTTGAAATTTTTCACTTCCTATGAAAATTACACTTTGAAGTAAATTTACCCCAAAAAATGGAGGTAACATAGTTGCCTGCATTTTTTAGGGTATAATTCACCGGTAATTTTTTAGAGTGTGGTTTGTTATAAAAAAATACACCTTTGCATCTTTCATTTTACAATAAATGTTATTTTAATTATCCCCTTATTAAAAATTAAAATCCTTATTGAAGTTAAATATTTTTTCTACATAATCTCTGAAGACGCATTTTTCAGCTGTCCGCAAGTCTTAAATGCCGTCACTGTAGAACCAAGAAGGGGTCTTTCAGGGGCCCAAGCATGTGGAAATCATAGGGAGAGCAATCTTGGTTGCAAAGAGGTCGTTCAATTACATCCCAGTCAATTGTTGTCCAGAGTTGTTCTTTGGAGATGAGATAGAGGGAGATTCTATACTCGTCATGTATTATCGGACCCCCATTACTACTAATGTAGTAATGTAACTAATAATGTACCACTGGCGACATAAAAATGAATACGTCTTAAATGTTCTATTATAAATGAGGGTTTTAAGAAACGGTTGCTATGATACGAAAATTTAATATAATTTTAATTTGATTGCTATTAATCAGTTGACTTTTTTTTTTAATTTATTTTTGTTCGCCCAAAGAGATTTATAATATAATAAATTGATCATCCAAAAGATCAATACAGAATCATTTTTTTTGTTAACCAACATAAACTATATACTATTAGTATGATTTATTATGCAATCATTTCTTTCCTTTGGAATTGGCGCTTTGTTTTGTTTCAAATGATAAATACAAAAATTACATCATCTTAATGATTCTCTGTTAACTAAAATAAATTATTATAATGAATCGATAAGAAATTTTATGGTTTATTCTATTTAACAACCGGCAGGCGTATGCCATATAACAACCGGGTTGGGTGCTTTTTCTAAACTTAATGTTCACTATACATTGAATTTTAGTTATAGACGTAGGACAGCAGCCTGATTAAGGACGAATCTAAAATTCTTAGAAAATGGCGATTCCTCATTGTAGCTATTCTGTGCCACGAGGCCAGTGGCGTAACTACCGCCCCCGCAGACCCTGCGACGCGGGAGGGCGCTGCTTTCGTGAAATTTTATTTTATTGGGAATAAAAATTTAAAAACAAGCATTTGAAGTAAATAAACATTATATGGAATATTCTATGGTAACGAATCATTATTAATTGTTGCATCGAGTATTTTATTTTAACAAAAGTTATCAGGTATAATTCTGTACAGAGTCATAGAGTGTGAAAAAAGTAATGGCTGTAACTTTTTAATTTGAGGAGGTATAAACAAATGTTAAATATAAAAGTTTTTTCGTTTACCCCGATGAATATTGTGACCATTTGGATTGTTCGTATTTTCTTTTGGTTTGTTCCAACCAATTTTATTTTCTCAAATAACATCCGTATGTTTTCTTTGCATTTTCGAAAAGTGTTTATTCTTCTCTATTTAGTAACACTATTTCATCAGAATGAAAAAATCTGTATATCAGGGGCGCAAACGTAAGTCTTGCAGGGGTGCGCATTGCGCAATCTTACGCAGTTACGCCACTGCACGAAGCAAATGATAAATACCGACGATACCCATCTTAGGAAGACCTTGATAGCTTCTAAACCTTAACTAGAGTAAAAGAGGTACTGGTTAACTGGTACTGGTACTGGTACAAACTGGATTTGTGAATAATTAATATGGATTATTAAATACAGCAAGGGGTTCTTTAATGTATGTACATCAGAACCAAGGTCCGTAAATGTATAAGCAAGCTTAGAAATGCATCGCAATGCCGCTATTTTCACGCTAGGTAACAGTTGCTAGACGGCTGCTATGGAAGCCGATACGACCGTTACATGAGGCGCGTGACGTTCTAAAACGTTGAATTAACGCTTAGTACCAAGAAGTACATAACTGCAAACAAGTCGATTATTCCTGTTTCCTGTTAATCAACATGTTCCACCATTTACGTGCTAGCTGCATAGTGGAAGTGTTTGAGATGACCTATCTTTCCAAGCTTGCTTAGACATTTACTTGCATCAGAACTACATAACTACCGTGAGATCATTTAAATTTAAAATTAAAGTAGGCGGGAATTTTTTTATACGTTTGGCGATCCTGCCAATTGACTCGCTGTGTAAATTAGAGGTTATGCAATTTTATGTTCTAGATTAAACATTTTGGAGCGTCACTTTGACAATTCAAATCAAACTGTGAAGTGAACAGTTAGTGTTGCCAATCTAATTTAAAAATCACAGCCAACTTTAATTATAAATTCAAATGATCTCGTGGTACCACCATCATATCAATTACTTTTGTGAACTGATCTTGAACTGAAAGACCTGTCTTGAGAAATTAACAAATTCTACGTATATATATATATAAAACTAAGATATAAAACTGAAATAATGGCAATTTCCGTTAAAGCACTGGTGACTAGTTTACCAGAAATATCAAAATCCTATTCTTAATAGGAACGTGACATTTGGAAGTGAGCATCTAGATGCAGATAATAATAATACTAATTGCTACTACCCATTACCTGACGAACCAGGCCCCAGATGCTATAGGAAGGGAGGATTATTACAATTACGCAGGCCCAACGTGCGGCTGCAGCCGACTTAAGAGGAGTCCGTACGATGAAAATAGTATCGATTTTATGGCTTTCTCGATCTGCTGTACAGCCATTAATATTCAATTTTTGAGATTCTTTGTTAGAACATACAACACCTCTTCTACAATTGCGTCTGACGCAATTGAGGAAAGTGATCAATTTTCTGTTAAAGAAAAATTGTAAACTTGTGAAAAATGCACATTCTCATGTGCAGAATACTCGAATTTAGGTAACATATTAGAAAAATGAGTCTGACTAAATTGTAGTGTAAGTCTTCAACTATATTTCTGTCAAATTTCGTCATTTAAGACAAAATATGTAAGAGCTATGTTAAATGCAGTAGTATCCTACAACATATTTTCAGAACATCGTGCACCCCGCTCCGATACAAAACTTCCCCTCCGCTAACGAATCGAGAAACTCCATGGTGATAAGGAGGTCTGTACTAAAAGAAAGCTTGTGGTAATTCGTTATTTCTCGATCATTCCCTTTATTAAAATTATTATTGCAGTGGGGATAGCATAACCAAAGGCCGACTATTGTACGGATTCCTCTTAAGAGATGGTACTTATACCATCTCTTAAAATAGGAACGCTAGTCCCTATACTACCAAAATGCCACTTGAAGGTATCTATGTTGATACATATTTTACATTTTATGAATTTGTAGAGGACGAACACCACTTATTAATCACTGATCAATAGATTGGTTTAAGTGTTTCACTCTTGCTGATGCTCTAGACCTAGACCCACGACCCAACTATTCTTCATGGGACATTGAACCCTTTTTTTCATGTTATTATGTATTGTCTATATTCTTAAAAATAATCACATTGGTTGTTACATAAAGTGGCACGCTTATATCTAGATACCTTATAGCACTGGAAGCTATTAAGAAAATCTCGCCAATTCCAAGTAGTCTTGGAAATGGCATAGGTATGGTAAGTAGTATATTAATCTGTACATTAGAATCTCTACTTTCTGCGGCTTAAAGGTGAGAGGTCGATTAAGCAATGTACCTATTTCTGCCAATCCAGGAATTTGCGAAATTTCAATTTAACAGTGTTGATCTCTTACATTGTTATGAGGAGTGTGCTATCATGTTAACACCATTTTAAAATATTCCTGGCTTAAAGGTCTTTCTACATTCATTTATAAGATATTCGGTTATTTTATCTCCCATATGAGTTTAAGTTTGAGTTTATCTAGTGCTTCACTAAACTTACTCGTTAAATTCTTTTTCGCATGTTTTATTCCGGCCCAGTTAAGATTGTACTGCACAAATCTATATGCAACATTTCTTACAATTACCATTTTACGTTGAGATATGAGAAACCCTATATAGATAAAAACGTTATGAAAATCTCTTTTCAAAGATGCCCTGTGCAGATATGTTTTTCGTCATAAATCTTATTCGCTTCACCATAACTCGAATCTGATATGCAAGTTGAAAAATCTTGAAAAGTCTTTTTTTCTAAACCCAATAATAAAGACACCGGATTTATTATTGGGATTAATTCGCCTAATTGATTATCAGCTTCAATACATGAGTTTGCAGTTTACGTTCCTAAACCTTGGTTATTGATAGTTACCTTAACTTTGGTTCAAATCTAAGAAGATGCGAATAGTGTTCTATATTGTACATTCGCAACAACGTTTTGCTGAAAACGAAATAACAAAGTCATACCTAAAATTATGGGTTTCTAATTTTTGTGTTGCCCTATTAAATGCCGATAAAACAGAAAAGCTCGACAAGTACGTTCCGATACATTCTTACATAAACCCGAAGTAGAAGGCAATTCGAAATACATAGAATACTTCCATACCATAGATGCTAAAACACATGTTAATACACAACACATAAAATATACTTGGTTTACGAAAATCATCTTTGACAATGATGTTTTCTCCGACAAAACAAAGATTTTTAACCGATCTTACACCAATTGCCTCTTGCAGAATCTTAATCTTCATGTTGAAATATTTATCAACAGACAATTTAAACCGGTTAAAGGTTTTATTGGTATGAATCAAAGACTAACATAGGGAGATCGATCTTTTCACATTTATCCTATCCTCACTATTCATTCAAACAGAACTGGTATTTTTAAAATCTTTAGTAATCTAGTCACTTGGTTAATTTCTCTTTATGGGACAAACACTTTGAATTGTATTGTTTATGTCAAGTAATATGATACAGTAGATTTCAGGCAACTAAAGTCAACTACATTAGTAGTCAATAAGTCCTTGTGAGTCAGTCACGAATTTGCAGTTGATGTTTTAAGGTTTAGTTTCGCTATCCTATATATCAGTAATTTATCATAATTTGTGAATAGTAATAATTTGGTTACCGAATAATTTACACTCACTTGACCGCATTACGTATAGCGACATCTTAACAGTAATACAGACAGATCCATCTCTCTAGCGTCATGCAATAAAAGCGATCGAGTTTACAAATGACCTTCCCCCATCCAACATTTTAGCTGTTTGCGTGCTTATTACATTTATCAATTTTGTGAATAGAACGGCGTTGTACTTCCAAGGTTGGGATTTATGTATGTCCTTATTCATAATGAAAATGCGTTCTAATATTCATTTAAGCTTTAAAAGCGATATAGTTATAGGTGATTAATATTAAAACAATAATAAAGACAGTTGTTATATTATTAAATTTGTTTGTAGTTGTTAATAAGATGCGATTCTCTAAATGTAAAAACGCTATTAAAAATATAAAAATGTTTAAATCAAAACAAAACAATAGCTAACTAAATGTAAAACTCTCCAAGAACCAAGCCGCGAAGATAAGATAGATAATGTATCGTTCTAGTAAGCGTTCTTGTATGCCTTTACATTTTTTATAGTAAATGGAGATGTTGGTAAAGTATGGACATCACTGAGCATGAAAAATTTGTTAGCTACTGTTTGAGGAAAAACTCCAGCCATATTATTAAGGACAGCTAATGTGTTATGAAGTGCCACATTCTAGTAAACTTGATCTTTATTGATTTTTTACGACCCAGAATTTAGTTTACTGAGGAGGCTTTCTTCTCATTTATATTCAGATTAACACCAGATTTCAGTAAGTCGGTTAATTCAAATCTTTTATAACATTGGGTTGACTACAATAAAAGTACCTAAATTTATATTTTTTGGAATTTATCTACTAAAGGTTGTATACTACATGTACTTCCTTGTCTTGTAGTCAAAGCATCTATATTTATTGTACTCGAATTTCCAGCTTCGACATTATTAAAAAATGAATAAATTGAAATTCCATAGGCATCTTTCAAAAATATTTTCTACATGCTATTTTTGTTCTTGTTTGGCAAATCCATTTGCTGTCACTAATATAACGGTATTTTGTATATATCAATAATGGGTGATTGCATTAAATTTTACTTCTCCAATAAAGCAACAACTCTTCTGAAAGAATTCTTTACTAGGCATTACAATAATAATAATAATAGTAATTCTCTCATTGTACTACATTGTTGTCAAACACCCTTTTCATATGCAATATAAATATCGTTTGTTAGTTCTTTCATGCTTGTCACTGCTATAGTTAGTGCATTTCAGAATAAATTTTTAGTGGTTTTTATTAGCTTATGTGGTTTTCAGCAGTGTATCATTTGTTTTATAGTGGTGATTGTCATATACTTTGTTGTAGTGTCTGTCGACATAGATATTTTTACGTACTTATATAATGTTTATTTATTGCCATATACATAGTGTGTAAACTATTATTGAATCTGCTTTGCACAATCATTGTTGTGCAATTTTTGTGATATTTACTTTAACTTTTTATTCATCAGTAAAAGAATGAAGATGGTTTGGTACTAAATAATAGTCGATGCGATGCGACGGGAGACGACGCAACGTTTGGTTGGTAATATTCTTTAATTCTAACAATTCAAAATAGTTTATTTAAGTTGCATATTACTTATGTTAGTCAATAATCCTGGACAAAATAAAATTAAAATCCAAAAATGTCAATAAATATAAAGAAGCAAATATTTGTATTATTTAATCTTCAGCTTGGCTGAAGAAGTAGCACAGTTAATCAGACTTTACAAAAAATGAAACACTTTATCAATTAACTTATTTAGTCGAGTCTATTGCAAACTTTATTATCAAACTTACAGTTTACATACTAGTTAAAAAATGTGTATCCTTGACAAGCTTCATGAGTGTTAATTGACCCGAGGAATAGGTTTGTGATGATGATATGCCATGAAATTGAAATATCTGACAGTGAGTGTAACCACCAATCAGAAGTGTGGTTTAAGTAAAACATTTATGATATGAGGTTTGTTGATCACATTTAGTATGGTGCTTTAAGGTTTGCACTTTTTTGTCGTTTTGGTTTTTTATTTAAACAATATCGTTTCGCTAACAAATATTTTGCTTCTACTCAGACTTTCCGAAGTTAACAAACCCATGATCTTTACGTCGGATTTAATTTTTTGTATTGTTGAAAACCAACGAACAATCCGACGCGACGGCAGGAAAGAAGGGTAAAAATCTGTCTCAGTTTACTGCTAATCTCAGTAGCGATTTGTGTTATTTCTGTTTCTGGAAAGGAATTTCTAACATCATTTAAATAGCTGACTTTGCAAGTCGGCCGTGCTTCTCTGGTCGATAAGATTGAAATAAAATGTGCAACTAAACATTTAAATATTGAATACGATTATTTTTCAAAGCGAGCCAGTACAGATCTGTGGGTCTTTTAGGGAATAAGAGGTTACTGGTACACATTTGTGTTTAGTTTAGACAAGTCGGTGAACTAACATTCTGGTCCGTACAGGTTTGTTCTATCTGTAATATATTAACATTGTACAAGTGATTCTGAACTAGTTCAGAATATCAATGTTACATGTGGTGTTCCTCAAGGATCTAATTTGTGACCAATTTTCTTTATTATACATATATTAGTGATTTTCGTTTTGCTAGTAGAAACAGCACACTTTTGCTTTATGCGGACGATTTAGAAATATTTCTTAGTACGGATGCTTGTGGTTCTGATGCTCTACTGTAGGCTGCTTCTTGGTACAAAGATAACAATCTTGCTTGAAGTATATCAAAATGCAAAGTATGAAAAAATCCGTTTTCAATTTATTCGTATTTTATAGTTGGAAGTGTACTTGAAAATGCACATTATTTTAAAGACTTTGGTGTTATTAAATACAGTAAACTGTTTAATAAATGCCAATTGGATTAAGTAACGAAATCCTGCACCATTTCATATCCCTCTTCATCGAACTGTACATATACAGCTCTATTAAATTAAAATTCAATACACTCTATTGCATTTGAAAATAACCAAGTAAAAGCATTAGGTTGGTTGTTGCAAGTACGTAAACAAATTTAAAAAATACACTTTTATTTTAAACTAAATGTTATTTTCGTTTACGTTGATATTTTTAATAAACTCAATTACTGTTAAATTATCCTTATGTTAAACGAAAAGGTTTAACGGCTAGTGCATTCTGAGCTTTTATGTATTGTTGGTTGCACAAATATACAGTAAATGCAATAGATTGAGATGATTATTTACAAATGAAATATAATTGCATTTTAATTTAATAGCACTGTATTCAAAAATTGTCCGCAAGCTAGAAATCTTGTAAGTACTAATAGATATTTTTGGTGTGTCAAGAATTTCAAACAGAATTTGAGAAAAGTGTAAGCGTATTTACTTTACTTATTGTTATATTTTCTTGTGTCTGTAATTGAACGACCGTTAGTAAATATATTATTATTAGTTGTGAACATTATACAATTTTGAACATTGTTGTTTCCTATCAAAGCAGGACGGAAAGTATATCGTGATATTGTCCAATAGCACAACTAGCCCCTAAGTACACACTTTAACACTAATTTCATAAAAATCAAAATTATATGTTGACAGTTGTTCGCTCTACGGAGGGAATAATCTTCAAACATATTGCAGATTATCTTCTCACACATAACTCTTTATTTGTGAGCGTTTCGTGCTAAGCCCTAAAAACTTCTACCTTCTTTAGGTCTAATGACTAGTTTTGTGGACTCATCTAGCATTTACCAGCTAACTTTGGATACTTTTTAAAATAAGTTTTCTACATACAAATTATAAATTTAGACCAAAAAATAATAATTTCCCTCATAATCTTTTAAGTAATCATATGATTTCTTAAATCAGTTCGACTGCTTGACTTAATCTATCCTAGATTTACCTAACCTAAGATTTATTGGGCTGGCCTAACCTAATCTAACCTAAGCTAAATCCAAAATTGCCTCATGACTTTTGCTGTTTTTTGCAAAAATGCTCAAACTTCAGGTATAAAGTGTGATTTGTACGCCATCATCTTTATTCCGCACGAAACGAGAAGGTTCGGAAGGAAGTAGTTCCGTCTCCGAACGAAACGCGACGCACAAGATACAAGATATCAGGCACCTCTACCTGGGATTTAAAAGGTTTTTAAGTCGTTATAGGTCGAAATCAAAACTAACTCAAAACAAACGAAAAACATGTACATTTACTTTGCAAAAAAAGCCCTTAATTAAAATTGCATGCAAAACAAGACCTTAAACATAATCGCGGTTTTAAAATTGCATACCTAAATCAGTGGTTCCCAATCTTTCCAAAGTCGCGCAGCACTTTTGATTATAAAAAAAAACATTTACGGAACGTCAGGCGACTCAGTCGTAAAAGTTAACAATAAAAACATGAATGAACATAACTTTTATTAAAGATTACAATCATTACGTTATATGGAAAGAAACGATAATTAAAAAAATGATTATTACATACAGTGTGTTTCACTTCACAGCTTAAAGAATTTCACAAAGAGAATTGTGTGTAATTAGAAACTCCACTTCTTATAATCCACCAGCCTACTACGATATAAAATAAATGCAAATAATCGAAAAAACAAAGTAGGCCTTGTTTAATTATAAAAGTTTTTTTGACCACTTGGGAACCCCAAAACCAAATTTTGGTTAGAAAATCTTAAAAATAATTGTTTTAAATGTATTACTATTAGGATTAAATTAAAAGTATCTTATTTTTGTAGAGCCCTGGAAATTGTCAACAATATTTTGTTTACTCTTAAAAGTTAACTAAAAGTACCTATTCATTTAAGTTGTGTAGGTATTTTATTTAATAAAATGGTTGAAATTATTGGTTGTTGAAAAGGGAAAAACATTTCGCTTGATTGGGGGAGAAGCAGTTCCAAACGAACTGTTTCTCCCTTTTAACGACCAATAAATTACAGTCATTTTGTTAAATAGAATACCAACACAAACTACTATGACACCTAAATGAATATGAACTTTTAGTAAACAAAATTTTGTTGTCAATTTCATGACACTGTTTTAAACAAAAATATGATAATTTTAATTCAATTCCAATAATGCATTTATAACGATTATTATTTAAAACTTTTTAACCAAAATTTGGTTTTATGATTTTCAGATAGTCCAGAATGAGTTTTCGCAACGACTTTTTCGATTAAACAAGGCCTACTATGTTTTTTCAATAAATTTGTATTAAATCGGTTGTAACATTACGATTAACGATTTCGATACCTATATGTTGCTAAGACTTTTGAGAATTCAAGTCCGATATACTAATCCCAAGCAGCATTTAAGTAGCAGTAACTGAGATCGGAACTTTGACTGAGTAGTTGTTACGTAACTGCAACTAAATTTATGACTTTATAGGTTTAATTTCTTCAATTCGGAATATTTTAGTAATTGTGTAGTTGTTTCTACTATTTATTGGAACTATGTAGTTTCATTACTTCTGAGTAACTATTAAAGTATGTGGAACGGTATTGCCACTTAGTATACTTACTAAGTCGTTGCAACTTCAAAGTGGTATTATGATTGTAGCAGTAACTTGCCCGAAGCTACTTTAAAGTTTTTAAAACCTTACAGTAGTATTGAATGTAACACTTACGTTTTTGCTACCCAGGAGAATCACATTAAAGTAATTTTTCGTAAACTACTCCATCTCCATATTTACTTGTAAAATGTTGGATTAATCAATAATCATTAATCAATTTGCAAATTTGTTATGATTGTTAATAGATGTTTTACTATATAACCTTCAATAAAAATAACAAATTGGTGCCAAATTGTGCCTTAGGGATTGTTATGTACGTAGCTTGAAGTTGGCAACATTTATTTGTAGTGATGTAACTAACCAATCCTGGCATCCTGGCCCGTTCCCTGGGCGAGCGTCAGTAACACTCGAGCCGGCTTGGAGGATACACGTCTTCTACAGTCTATGCATTGTGTATGTAATTCGCCCTGCTCACTCAATATTAATAAAGTTAATTAATGACAATAATTGAGTATCTTTTATTTAAACACATAAAAGAACATAACAGGAATAATATAAAAATGGTTTCTATCATGTGTATCAACTTATAAGTATTTCGTGTATATTTATCATGTTTTATTAAAGACATTTTTTTACTAAAAAATATATTTAAAGAAGGCGCGTTGTTATTTTTCGATCTATCATCATCATATTTAACAGAAAAGTTGCAATGGTTTATAATTTTGGTGTACTGGAATGACAAAATAACCAAACATTTCATTGCTTTTTGTATTAAGTACGTATTACAAATAAACTGGTAATTCATTTTGTGACACGATCCAGCATTATATAGTATAGAAAATGATAGAATATTTGTTAAGTTGCAAGAGCAAGAGAGAGCAACCACGCGACATGATGTGTCAAAGAGAAAAGAAGTTCCACGAAAATAGCAATTACTACGCCGCCACGTACCTGCTACCCAAAAATTGTTCCCCATTTTGGTTCCAGACACGTAACAAAACCGTAGCAATTACGTGCTTGTGACTAGTGGCTAAAACTTAATAGTTCCACCGGTAGTTGCTGGTACGTAGCGACGACTAAAAATGCTGCTTGGGATTTGTTTGGCATTTTAAAGATTTTCTGTAACCGTCAGTTTACTTTTACAATAATCTCGGAACACTTGTAAAACGTTAACGGAACACCGGTTGAGAATAATTAGCCTAAAATTACAACACGGCTACTACTAAGCTAAACTGGCAACAGACCTGATGTTGCAAATTACTGCAATTGGATCTACATATATCCTACATATGAAGATTAGTTTGAAGGTTTTCGTCAGTTTTGTAAAAAATATATCTATTACTATTCATTACTGCCTTTACTGTCCAAATTGTAACGAGGTTACAATTAAATCTATATATTTATCGTTATTTAATGTAGCTGATGTATTTACACTGTACATGTGATATGTTGATGTACATGTTCTTTTGGACTTTATTACATTACTTAACACTTCTTTGGCACGTGAAGTTTCTTTATGTATCGTACACAGTAAAAAATCATCCCCGTGAACAATAGTAGTGGGTAAATATTCTCGAGTTAAAACTTAAAGTAGAAACATATTTTTTTCACTCTATTGTTATAGCAGAAATAATTCTACACTACTGAAATATATCTTTTCTCTCCATATTATTAATTAACTCTATATAGATTAAATATTCAATTAAATAGTATTAAAATGTTAAAGTATAACAAAATCCACTCTAATTTAAAATTGTTTAGAAGAAAAGTCAATAAAAAGTCTAAATTGATAAAAAAAATTGTTAGTGTTCATGTTACTCTAGTTAGAGTAAATAAAATGAAATGGTACCAGTATACACTTCACAGTCTATTTGACAAGAGAAGCATGTGCACAATAGTGATACTATCAAGAAGTGGCGACAATCAGCGGTCTAATGCATTTGACTTCGACTAGTTAGAATTATTGAAACTTTGCAATTTCAGAAGTTATTAAAATTGGTGGAAATTTTAAAATTTTAGAAACCTTTAAATAACTTAATGTAGCAGTACAAATTAAAACGTAATGAACAACCAAGCAAAACTTAGAGATCAAAATTATATTGATTAGACCAAAAACAGGTATCTGTACATACACAATAGTACACTACATTAAGTTTAGACTTTTAAAATGTTGAAATTCCCGCTAATTTTAGTAACTTTTCAAATTGCAAAGTTTTAACAGTTATAACGAGACACCTGTTAGTGCAAATATGTTCACGTCTTGTTATTGCGTGTGAATGTGAAACTTCGCAGTTTGTTTTAATAATTAATATAAGGTTACTTAAAACAATTTAACATTTTAACATTTTATTAATATATGTATTGTTTTATAATTTTAGTAATTAGTATGATGAGTAAGACGGGAGCACTTGGAAACTTATGAGACATGTTGAACAGTAAACTACTTAATATTGATATACTTATTGACTTCCCCAAATAACAAGTATTTGCACTGTGGATTTGTTTGCTCTATACGAATTTATACTTATTATTTATGCTAGTGCTCAAAAATTTGCAGTTGCTTCAGACTCCACCAATGCTCTTTCTTCACTTCAGAATAAACACTTCAAAACCCCCTTAGCGATAGAAATTATTGGAAACGTAGAAAACAGCATGGCGAATTAATAAAAAAAAAAATGTTTTCAGCTGGATCTCTTCCCACGTATACTAGGTGTACAAGGCAACGAAATTGCTGACAAGATGGCTAAAACAGCTATAGGGTCAACGGAGCCGGACATTTGGGCGCGGCCATTTCGGCGCGGGACACTTCGACGCGAGGACACTTCGGCGCAGGGACAATTCGGCGCGAACCACTTAGGCACAGGGACACTTCGGCGCGAGAAATTGTCTAGTATTATTGTAATGATCAAAATCTGTAGGTACTTACAGGTAATAAACACAGTATGATCGATGAAATACAGTAGTCGATAAATACGGTATGATGAGAAAAAAAAACTGAATATTTGTCAATCACAAAAACTCGTAGGTACTGCCAGATTTAAGGACACATTATTTTTCTAACACTATTTTTCTTTTTTATATTAAAATCAAAATTCTTCTGTAAATTTCTGCATAGGATAATAATTTGTAATAAGAACTTAATTTGTTTATTATAAATTCCTTATGGTTTATAAGAATATCATGTTTGATAATCATGTTAATATAAATTTTAAAAAATCAAAAATTTTATAAAATCAATTAAATGAAATAGGAAAATTGAATACCGTACCAGTGATAAATACGTAAAAAAATAAATAATAAAAACACTTATAAATGGATACACCTTAGTGATTATAGTCCAGTGCTTAAAGGCAAAAAGCACTGGAATAACGCAATTTAACCAATCCAAGCGAAATTCTAGAATTAAGAAGGTGTATGTGTGTACATAAAAATAAAAAAAGGTTACTTTGATAATAGGGTAGCTTGTCCCTAAAAAATTAGACTAATGGTCCAAAAAAAAACGTTTTATTAAAGATCTCTGAAAGTTTTACCCTAATTTGCCGCCGAAAAAATAATATAAAGTAACTTAAAACAATTTTATATTTTAAACATTTTATTAATACATGTATTGTTTTATAATCTTAGTAATTAGTATGATGAGTAAGACGGGAGCACTTGGAAACTTATAAGACATGTTCAACAGTAAACTATTTAATATTGATATCCAACGGAGTTGTACTTTTTGCAATAATTCATATTCAGTGTTATTTCAAACAATTAGGTCAGTAATAGCAACAATTATAATTATACCTAATTCGCAGAACAAAAGAATGATTGCATCATAATTTTGAGTTCACATAGTGCTGCAAGGGATTCTCCTAATAGAAATTTCATGAGAGTTACAATTAACACTCTAGCAATAATTAACAACCATACCATAAACCAAGAAAAGCAATTTCGAAGTAAAGGTTCCGGGGTGTCTTTTAACCAAAATAGAAGTGTTCCAGTTGGGCTCGTATATATATTTTTTCAATACCTTCTTACGTTTTAATTGTATTTATATACTTTTTATGTACGTTTGCATTGCAATACATAAATAAATCACTTATTTTATTATTGACCTTGACTTTGGAAAACAACTATTTTCACTGTAAATTTTAATCTAAATAGTTAGAAAACAAATTACACAAAAGTTTTATAACAATCCACTCTAAATAGGCTAACTATTTTTCCCATGCAGAGTAAAAGATGCAAAAGTCAAGAGTAAAATATTACTCCGAAACGATTAGAAATTTGACTGGATTAGTGTAAAAAAGTTACCCTAAATGATTCCTAAATGTATTTTATATAAATTTTACACTAAAATTCTTATATGGATAGGTAAGTAATAATATACATATTGGAGTAAGTCGGAAACGTATTCAATGACTGCCAATAAATAAAAAAAATTCATTTTCTCTTAGGGCATATTCTTGAGATTGCTGAAATTCAGAAATTTGGTACGTAGGATACCGTAACATTCACTTCTATGTAAAATATATTATTTAAAAAAAGGCGGTTTAATTTCGGATATTCCTGAAACCAATTCATTTAAATAAAATTGAATTCATAACAGGAAAGGAAACGTTGTAGCATGACATATTTTACTCTTCCGTTACTTTAGGGGTTATTCATGTTTCAAGAATTTACACAATGTGTTCAGTTGATATACTTACACATACCGTAATGTGAAAAATATTAAGGCCAGTAATTTCCCAGAAATAGTTTTTGTTTAAGTAAAATCGAGATTACTAATGTAATAAAAAGTAAATGCTCAAAACTTTTACATTCTGCAATACAAATGAAGGAATTAAAAACGCCATTTACAAATTTCAATTTCAACGAATTTAGACATTAAAAACTCCACGTTTTAAAATTTCCTTAGAACTTTCACTTTATAAATTCTATTTAAACAATTATTCTACTACACAAAGATCTACTATATCACGCTTAACAAGTTCAGCTTCTCATTTTTATTAAAAAAAAAAACAAAACAGGAAGAAAAAACAAAATAAGGAAAGCATTAGGGCGAGACACGGCTTTTTTTCTTAAGTTTAACAAAAAATAAATTGTAAAATCAAAGTTACACCATCTAATATCGAGTACATTATTAATTAAGACCCTGCCTGACACTTTAATAAGTCATTGCAAGGGAGGGGGTGTCAAAATATCTACATTATAAGCTAATTATAAGGTGTCAGCAACACACCCTTGTATAAACTTCCAAAGTTTTACTTGCGTACTGTATCGGGATGAAATTATTCACGGAGGTTTGCTTTGATGGTATGAATCCGTTTTAGTTTCTAGTTTATACACAACACAATCCATATAAGATCCATAAAAGAAATTTTATTAAGAAGGAATAATGTTATTATCCATCCGAGCTGCAACAATGTTATTATTTCAATATAAAACTTAAAAGTATACAAGATGTTATTGAAAAACAATTTTAGGTTACCTTCCCACCGTATTTGTAGGCTCTTATAAAAATAACCCATAAAGACGAGATTCTGATTGTTATAGAACAACTACATAATTATGGAAATAAAAAAAGGAATAAAAATCCATCTTATACGTCACGCTTGGACACTCAGTATCGTACTGCGTGCCAGTATTTTTAGTGCTTGTATTTTGTTGAAATGCTTGCAGGAATTTCTACTACCTATAATTTTTTTTATACAAAAATAAAATTCTAAATTAAAATTAGAAATCACTTTTATTAGAGAATTTCTTTTGGCTAATAATAATTATTTGAAGCAGTAGAAAAAAGTTTAGTTAAGTTAAGACTCCAAATAATAACAAATAGTATAATCACATGGAAAGTTAATAATTATGTAACCGAAATATAATAATAATAATAGTAGATGTAATAATTCTTATTTTAAAACGAAAGTTGTCAGATTACTCGCTTGACACAAAAATTTACCTATTCACAACTAATGAAGTAGAGGTTTGTAAAAATTGTGGTTTGGACTAGCAACTGATTGGGAACTACTGAAGCGGCAAATATATCTTACATTACGCGGTAACGGATAGTAGGCTGCGGATTGAATTTCGGTTGCAGCAGCTTTACACATGAAAGACTCGTTAATCAGGGGCAAAACTAGAAATCTGTTTTGAAAAGCTTTTTTTAAATAGATTCTCTACTGAAATTAAATAAATAGGCATCTACCTAATTTTTTGTAAAAGATTTAAGCGTAAAAAGAAATATATGTGAGATGAATCTTTTGATTTAATACGAGTCGACTATGAAAACTACAATAACTTGCTACATGAGCACCTGATTGTCCATTTTATATTGACTTGCAAGTGTTATGGATATCTTGTGTGCAAATGTCTTAAATTTATGTAATAATAGATAAATGATAGCAGAAGCAGTATTATTGTTTCTCATCGGACTATTAAATATGCAATGTAATACGTTAGATGTAATTCGAAGACAATGAAAAAAAGAGCCTTATAGAAATTTTGTTGGGTTGGTACCAGTGCAAATTAACTAACAAAATTTCTAATATAATATCTGGTGAAAATGAGTAATAAAACTAGGAAATGGTAACAACAATTCCAATTTCTAGAATTTTGCTAACAGCACAATTCGTCACAAGGTATTATTTTAGAATTTAAGATTTTTTCAGGTGCTAAGGGCCTAAAGGCCTATGTTGTAAGCGTAGATAATAATAAGATTTTTTAGGAGTAGTGTCTCAGTAGCTAACAGTCAACCAAAATACCTTCATTCCTTGAAAACTATGCTAGAACTTGTAGAATCATTCTATTATAGACCTATTAAGCTTATAACGTGATCTTGGAGAAATTACAGCAGCACTCACAATTATGAAAACAGACAGCACGCTGGCTAACGTTTTATTAAGAGACGGGAATCGCCAGAAACATGTTAATGCATCAGGATTCAGGAAAAATGGATCCGCTAAGGTACAAGCTCATGTATTTATTTCTAGGTATAGATTCCTCATAGTATTGTGAAGATTTGTGCTCTGTGGTTGCTGTGTAAAATAGTTTATATTTGAATAGCACCTTTTATTTGAAGGGTAAAATTTCTAACTGCCTCTTTAACTATCGAGGTCAACAACCTATTGCGTATTTCTTTTTATAGTGCTTTAGTCTGGTGGAGTCTGTTACGTGCTAATTTCGTAGCACCCTGTATAGCTTTGTATTTTATATTAAGTTGTATAGCGTTTAGGGATTTTTGCATTTTCTCTCCTTGTAGTTGCCATTTTGTTGTGGAACTATTTCCTGTTCGATAAGAGATTGTCACTCTTGTTTGATCCGCTTGTGAAGCTAGAAGTTCCTTGAAGAACCTTTTCGTGGACATCGCCGTCTAATTAATCTTTTCCTTTTATGTTGAGTTATGGGAATTGCCTTAGTGCAGATTTGATGATTGATTGTGGCGTTAGTTTTCCGATTTCGTTTATTGGAAGCCGTTTATGGGATGTATTTCCACTTGTTCTTTTGAGGTTATGGAAGCACACCTTTTCGTAAGTTTATCGATTAACTTTTCTATCATTCAGTCTCTTATACTTAATTCTTTCGATAGGTTTTTATGTATAATCGTCGTTATATGCAGGCGATATAAATCTCTCTTTTAAGGTCAACTTCCATCGAAGGTATTTATAAAGTGTTGTGATGGTCATTCTGTTAATTTGATTTATTTGTTACAGACCTTTTTATCTTGGGTTTGTCCTTTACTCATTTTATTACTTGCTGTATAACAAGTATACGTTGAATGTTTGGATTGGTACAAGACCGTTACACGGACTTGGTTGCTGTTGTCGGGATCACGTTACGTTCAAGCTTTGGAGACGTTCCTCTTCAGCTCTAAGAACAGACACCGTATCGTGAGTTGGTTATAATTTAGCAACTGGTTACAACAACAATAACGTTTGACAACTCTTTATTGTATATAAAACATTTATGTATATTTGTATATTATGATTTTGTGTTAAATGGTTTTTCACCAGTGTGCGTGTAGCACTCATATCTATATATCTGCTTCATATTTATAATTCTATCGCATACCATTTATTGTATGATATTGTCAAGACTATTTGCGAGTGTGTACGTAAGTCTTTGCTCCGTAATAGATGAATAGCTCACTACTGGAGCTGATGATTGCGCAATCTGATTGGTACCTGTAGACGTGTTAAATTTTACCGTGCCCTTTGCTTATTGCTTTTGTGACTTTAAATCAACTTTAGAGTAAGTAATCGCGCTCGCATTAATCTCTTTTTTCCCTTGCAATTTGTGTATAGCATTCAATAACCACCATTCAATTCTTGCCAAGGTTATTTCACATTAAATAATTTGCTTGATAATTTGAATTAATTAATAATAAAGCACTGTACATAACTTACTTGAAGATCTATTATTTATATGTGTGGTATTTGGAGTTTATATTTTCAGCAATCGAGGAGTCATTATTGGGAAAAGTCGACCACATTGGTAGTAGTCGCAAATTTGTTGTTCTTTTCAGATTTTGTCGGTCAATACTGTAGCTATCTTAGACGATTCTTGGCGCCCATTACAGAAGACCTTTAGTGAGACCCACGACCTCCCACTAGTTAGCTGGCAGCCGACAGATTTAACTGCGGTTAAAGGTTGTTACCGTTTCCCAATAAGCAGTCCCCATTTTGTTGGTAACAAGTCTTTTAGAGGATTATTTATTGAAGCGGTCTTTTCTCAGTTTGTTTATGATAACATGAATTCATTTATTGGCTAAGAACTCCATTCGTATACCTGGAGGACCTTGGAGTGATATGTACTTATTTTTGGATTTGCCGTCAAAAATCTTGTTGAAAGCGATCTGCACCAAACTCTTCTTTCTGAATAAGCAGTTATTCTTAACATTTTTATATATCCGAGTAGTATCACTTTTGACTCGAATCGATACGGATCGAGACTGATACTAACAACGGTATCTCATAGATCGTAATCTCGTAAAACGTCGATAGATTTCTATGGCTATTGAACTTAAGGATTTACAGCAAGACTTTTTCGTCGGTTTCTAGGCGTTCTGTATAATATACAGAATACTGTATACAGTGTGTTTTTTGTAAACGATAATATAGGAAATCCAATGGAATTTTATCATTTTCCTCGTAAGTTTGTACCCTTGCAAATGTAAGTAGAAATTTTGGTATCAATCGAAAGAAGAATTCATTTTACGTCAAAAAAATATTAAACTTTATGAAGAAAACCAAAATCGATTTAGAAAAAGACTTAAAAAGCTTATTGCTTTACTGCTTTTGATAATAAGTTATTAAAAAATGCTGGAAGCTGAACGCCGATTGGTGTAGCGGTTAACGCTTCAGATTCCCAATCAAAAATCGCAAGTTCAAACCCCATCACCGTATACTTTTTTTTTTAATTGTATTGCTTACTAATTATTATTTTGAGAACTTTATTACAACGATTATTAATTTTTTTTTATTGTTAGATATTTTTGCTACGGGGGTTTACCGTTATTTTTTGTACAATTTTAACTACCCATCAAAAAGGCAAATGAAAAAAGGGCATAAAACTAATAATCGTTGTAATAAAGTTCTAAAAATAATAATTAGTAAGCAAGACAATTAAAAAAAAAGTATACGATAATGGGGTTTGAACTCGCCATTTTTGATTAGAAATCTGAAGCGTTAACCGCTACACCAATCGGCGTTCAGCTTCCAGCTTTTTTTAATAGCTTATTACAAAAAGCAATAAATCCATAAGCTATTTAAGTCTTTTTCTAAATCGATTTTGGTTTTCTTCCTAAAGTTTAATATTTTTTTGACGTAAAATGAATTCTTCTTTTGATTGATACCAGAATTTCTACTTACATTTGCTAGGGTACAAACTTAGGAGGAAAATGATAAAATTCCATTGGATTTCCTATATTATCGTTTACAAAAAACACACTGTATATATAGAATACATACTATAGCTTTCACTGGCACAACCGTCTGTTCGTCGCGTTTTTTCACTGAGGCACTGGAACTAGCTATAGAGCACTCTGGAGACCTTTCCACCGAGGTTAGATTTGATCTCCAATCTACGAGGGAGGTCAGTAGTCAAAAGCGACTCTTTAAAAAAATAACAATTCAGTTTTTTCTAAGTTAGCGTGTGGCACATGTTCCTAATAATAGTGTGGAATCTTAAAAATATCCGTGCAGCCTATTTTGTCAACTGACCTTTCTGTAGGCCATTACGATGGTTCAGAAATTCTTTCTAGTTTTAAGGCGGAAATAGTATATAATGCTTACTCAAAAGCAGTCACCACGTGGCACGTGACTAACTTTCCACATTTTTTTGCTTGAAATAAGATTTCGAAAATATTCAATTTTGTGCGAGGTTCAGTTTATTAAAAGTAATGTTGCTTCTCACATAATTATTAATAAAGCTTACATTATGTCTGTTTGAGATAAATTGAGTCAAATAAACTCTCACTAATATTTGACAACTAACGAAAATTTAGTGTAGTACTAGTAACTTAGTTAATCTCAATTATTTTTAGGAAGTAAATGACTAGATTTGAGGACATATTCTGATTAGAACTTTAATTAAAAAAATGTGGTCCTGCAATTCTATATGCTAATTAGATTTATTAGTGTTTAAATATTTTTGTGAATACCTTGTTTAGGTACACATTTACTACACGAAAGTAATATTTAAGCTTGATTTTCGCTTAGAATTGTGGGAAAGATTTAATTAACCAGTACATGGCAGTACAGTACACTCTTTTCGGTATTGCGGAAACAGAATGGTTATTTTTGCATCAAGCGCGTGAAACTAGTGTTTTCGAAATTTTTCAAAAAGTCATTAAAACGTCCTAAAACATTTCGCGCTCAATGTGCAAACAATGTTTTTTCTCCAATCGTATAATATAAAAATAGAATTTTTTAAACAAACTAAACCGTTAAAAAACGTTGATCAAAACCGTCTTAATGTCGTTTTTGTATAAAGTAATGTAATATATATTATGTAATTAGGAGATCAAGCGATACTTTAAATCGAAGAAGAGCCGAGGCGTTATAACATCTTCGAGGATTTAAAGAAGCTTGATCTCCGTAGTGCATAAGTTGTTTTATTTTATTTCGTATTTCAATCCTAATTTCTCCCTTTTAAAATCCATCCGAATTTATTGTATAAAGAAGCAAGTTGCCTTGTCTGTGTCATCATACGCGTAACTAAGGAGATAAAAAGCAGCATGCATGCATGCATGTGGCTATAATGCAACATCAAATTATTTACGTTGCCAACAACAACGGAGATCAAGATATACTTTATATTACTAATTGTGGTATATAAAGAATTGTTTGAAATACGAAATGAAATAAAAGTAAATAATTATATGAATTTTTATGTTTATATACCTAATTTGATATCTGTCAAGGTTAACCTCAAAATAAATTAATTCTATTTTGTCACAATTTTGTGTAAACCAATCAAAAAATATTGCTTGTCAATTTTTCAGGCTGTTGGTCTCTTTCTCGGCTAATGGTCTCTTCCCAAATATTGACGTGACAACGCACTTGTAACGAAAACAGCTATTTTTCACGGTTTTGACCGGTTACCACGGCAAACATGTCAAGAAATAGGTATGTGAAAAAACTGCAGACTTCGCGCTTTGATAATGACATAAAAGTCAACTTTTTCGACAGTTGTAGAAAAAATAATTTTCTGTGTAAGAACTTATATAGTATAAGAAAATATCAATTTTATTATTAATTTGACGTATCATAACATCCTGTTAGGCGCGTAGAATTACGAGACTCACTTAAATTTAGTGACGTTGGGCGATGTTGATGTATAGAGCTTAGGTGAGAGACAACTGATACCTCTGGTGTGTTTGATATATTAACTAACTGCGCGTTTACTGATATAACTTTTTTTCGTTAAGAATGTTACAATTCTGTGTAAGATGTTCGGAGAAGCAATGGGCCACTAGTCTCTATTAAGCAGAAATCAAGTTTAGCAGAAGAATCGAGAAAAAGTGGTGGTAGATAATACTCGAATTTTCATCCGTTTCCGACTCTACGAACCGAAATTCTGCATTGTATTTCAATGGCTATTTTGGGTAAACGTAATGTCTCCGTCGAAGAGTGGAATGTTTAGTGGAATGTTTTCAAAACCTGAACTCAATAAATAACCTTTCAAATAACACAATTTCTATAGAAATCTATACATTGAAATTTCCACAGTAGCCTAAAACAGTATTTAATAAGTAAGGGTAACCACAGCTTAATTTAGTCTTTGTTACTTTGAAGTGAAAGAGACTGCTGAGATATACGAACCTTTAGATTCTTATAGGAAGGCTTTTTCTTCTGTATATTAATTTAGTATTTTGTAAAATAATAATTAAAACCATGCCCGTTTTGACAGTTAAGGTTTGGTATGATCTTTTTTGTATGGAAGAAATTCTTTCTAAAACTGTTAATAAAACGGTTATAAAATGTGCAGATATCCGTATTTTGCGTTCGTTAAGTTCGTTACTGAAATCCAGTCCGTCTGTGCGGCTTTTTGAAATTTCAAAGTTTTTATTTCAGATTTGGATAGATCATCAAAGCTGTAGAAAACAATGTATGACATCAAGTTTCTATTTCTTAAAATGGCGGTCACAGTGAAAAAACAAATTAAATATTACTCTACTAATGAGAAATAGTTATTTTCATAACGAGTGTCGAAAGTTGGTTATATCGTGCGAGTGAGAATGTTGATGCACGAGCGACAGCGAGTGCAGAAATCTCACGAGCAGACGATATAACACTTTCGAAAGAGTTATGAACACTATTTTTTAGGCGACCACATAAAATAAATTTAATTTTTAAGAATTGTCTTTATTTATTTCATTTACAAAATTTATTGTTATATTATTATTAGTACAATTATAAAAAATGATGGGATGTTGGGAAGCTTGAAGAGTTTGTTCTATTTGCTTTTTTGTCTCTGATGGTGTGGCATCTGCATTTAATCGAAGTTCTGGTTCACGGACTGGTTCTATCGTGTTCGGTAATGACGATGATGAAGACGCAGAATTTTCTATTGAGTTAACTATTGTATCAGCTATCTTTATTTTCTTTTGCACCGATTCTTCAATGTAGCCCTCTGCTACAGAAGTAGACTTCCAACCCCCATGACGTTTGAGGGTAGTGATATCACCTCCAGCGTCTACCAGAATCGTAGCAGAGGAGCGTCTATAACAATGACCAGTGTATAATTCTGGTTCTTGCAAACCGAGATAAGTAGCGATGTTTCTAGGAGTATTCCCAATTTTATTAATTCCAACGACTTGTTTGGTGCATTTTTTATTTTGATAGTTAAAAAAAAACGGTTTTCAGTTAAATTTCATGGTCTCAGAGCCGCATATTTCTTGTAAAATTTGTAAAATTCTCCAGTAATAGTGAAAGATCGCTCTCTTTTCGTTTTGCTGTCAGGGATTTGAATGAGCACAGCAGAGCCTAGATCTTTTATATTATCGACCGTTAGTTGTACCAATTCATGTTTTCGACAGGCGCGACAAATTCCAACTATTAACACTATCTAGAACAAGAATAATAAAATTTAACATGAAAATTGGTAATATTAGAAACAAATCTAAACGTAAATTCGTAAATACAATGATTGGTAAATGGAAATAACTATAAACTTACCTTTTGTAAAAGATGTGTGTCATCTGGTGCTTCATGAAGGTATCTATTTATTTCTTCAGTTGTCAGAGTTTTGGATTTTTTGGGTTTGTATCCATCCGATTTGCGTTTTATAAAAGCTCTTAATTTAACGTATTGTGTTATGTCTACATCGTGGTGAATGCTAACAGTGCTTTTTAACATTGAATATTGAGTCCATAACGTGTTCGGTGCAATTTTTGTCGATAGTTCACCAAAATATGCCATAAAGACATTTTCAGAAAAAGATGAATTAATTTGCTTTTGTTTGCGCCAGTTCATAAATTGATTGCACGCAAATTCATACCGCTTTTTTGATTTTGCCGGTAAAAGGTCCAAAGTATTTTCTTTTGCGGCTTCTAAAATTTCTGGCGGAGTGCAGTCCAAGTCTGAATTAACTTCATCGTAACTTTCCATCATTTACACGTATTTACACTTATTTACACGTTTTTACACTTCAATGAATTGTTTGAATTGATATATTAGCAAATAAATTGACTTTTAAAGCGATTTAAATGTTAAATAATTACAAACAATCGTTGTTTGTAAAAATGCACTTCATCGTAGTCATAGTAACAAACAAAGCAAAGCCATTTGGATTATGTGAATAAATTCGTACCGTTACGATATGACCGTGCGATATTATATCGTGCTAGTATACGAAAACAACAACTTTCAATAGTAGGCTGATGTCTCGATATTAATTACTTTCATACGTGGTCGCCTAAAATAGTTATTTACATTAGAGTGTGGTAAGTTGTATTTTACAATGCGACAGCTCGTTTGGGGCACGAGCCCGAAGGGCGAGTTCCCCATTCGCTGGAGCATTGTAAAATAACTTAACGCACGACATTTGTATACAATTTTTTGGCCGACAATTACTATTTAAGAAAAAAATTAATTTGGAATAATTTTGGTGATTATTTGATTTTTTTAAATTGGTACTCCAGCCTTTTGACGCGATTTGACACAAATTACTTGATTCTGAATATTTCGATAATGACAGACAATACAGACAATATAGTACAATCAACATTAATATCTATAATAATTGCGTTTTCAAAAAAGATATCTAATTAGTGAACAGAATTTAGTTTGTGTTGATTTTTGTGTTTATTAAGTTAAAAGTTACAAGTTAATAAAATAGTTTCTTCAAAATTTGAGGGCTTTCTATTCAACTAATTCATGCTGGAGCAACAGGTAGAATTGCAGGAATTTGGATCTTGCAATTGATGATAACACAGAAGACACCAGTACTTTCTACCAAAGCTCTATACAAGAAAAGGATACGAACAGGTTGAGGTTAAGTAATAGCTATACGTACGTACTTTTGATTTATGTAGGTGCATACTTTGAATTGTTTCTCCATATATCAATACTAAAATATGCTGTAGTCTGCACAACTGCTCTGATAAATCTTGGCGAAAACTTTTCCTACCTACTTTTTTATCAGCTAAAACTGTCATATGTCATTAGCTCATTTTGATGGGATTAATGGTGCCAAACAAGGTGCCAACTTAATTTTGGTTTGCATGAGTTTCCTACAGATGACGCTATACATTTAAAATTATAAAAAATTTAACTACGGTCTTATTTTCTACATTAGCGTGTTAAATGTGGTGTAAAGTAGCGTTTTCCAAATTATACTTTATTGTCTCATAGTTAATTTATTTTCTAAGCGTCCCTGAAAGGCTGAAATTTACTGGTCACTTTACCGCATAGTAGCCGCACTTTACAAAATTGTGTGTAAAAATTTAGTTTCACATGACGTATACATGACATCAAAGCTTGCTTTACAATTCAGGAGGGCAAAAAAATATTTGCTAAGTTCTGACGTTCTCCACTGGTTTTATTATAAGGGTATTATAACGTAGTCTGATTAGTGTTATCATAGTCAGTCACTTATTAACCGTCTTGAAAGTGAAGTTAAAATAAGAATCTATTAGGTTTTTGTTTCTTTAGATGTCATTAATCCGTTTATAAAACTTGACTGATTGATTGCAAAATATCCATAAGGACGATATTGGAGTTTTGCGCATCTCTAGAACCAAAAATCCAAATGAATGGCTATCTATGTATTTCCTTATCAGGAAGCAATCTTAGATTTTTCAAATTTTCAAGAATTTCCATAAAAGGTAACTCTGTGTGAGATTTATTCACTTATTTTGTAGCCTCGGACTGCTCTTGAGGGTGTGGGTATGGTTCAACAACAATATTGAGAATGCTATATACAGGGCGCCACAATATTTATTGCGGAAAATATTGAAAACCGGTTTACTCTGAATGTCGAGGCAAATAATTATCACTTGAACAATCAGTCATCAATAAAAGAACATTAGGATTTATAACAGTACTCAGTGTTTATTAAAATAAGTTTAACAATGCTGTATTAAAGATGTATTTGAACTAGCATTACTTGGTTAAGCCAAACGAAATTAAAATTAATATATGTTGGTTACAAAGACATGGATTCGAATTGGTGTATAGAGATCTCTATATGTTATGTACAAAAAATATACATTTATTTATTTTTATATACCTTGATAATTTGAGAGCAAATTAAGTATGGCAGTTCTTATACAGTAAGAAAAATCAAAGTGAGCACATTAGTTTTTATTATAGTCCAAAAATTTCACTTATCTGTCTTTTATAATGGAGCGATATTTTCAGGAACTCCTTCTAATCTTATAGCAGGTTGGTTTCTTAATTCATTGGATAGGATGGCAGCAATGAAACTTGAATGGGACGGTAGATACATTGCATATGACGGAAAGGTACGGTACTAATAGATCGCCATATGTTAACTAATCTTCCGGCCAGAAAAAGGTCTTTCACAAGTACACAAAAGGATTAGTAGGTCTAAACCACTAAATATTCGATAGAAGAATCTTGCCGCAAATCTTACAATAGATGTTTGATGAATCCAATGCCAATCACTAAATAAATCCCTCCGTAAATCCCTAGAAGAACTGACATGAATATATCAAACAAATATTACCTGAAAATACTACCTTTCCAGAAGGGATAAGATATACCACGTCAAAATCGACAAACTTAATATAATTCCAGTCAAAACGGAAAATAATTACTTTAAATTCAAAAAGTATTGATCTTTTTTTATAAAAAGTCAAAAAGCATTTTTTTTCCAAAAACACTGTGATTCTAAGTTTTTTTATTAGAGAAACCTAGGTAACTAGACAAACAGAATGTTACACTACCCCCCTTCCAAAAAGGAAAAAGTATACAAAGAATACTTTTTACAACAAATAATAAAAATTAACGATAAACAATATGTAGTGGTGTGTTGATATCTTCGCGTATCATACGCCCGAAATACGGAAATAAAGCCGGTGTAGTCACAGTTTGGTATAAGTCAAAATAATGATAATGTCAAGATTGGAAAAGAATCCACCACTATAAGAGCATTTAAGAACAAAATAAATAACAAAATTAAAAATAACGTAACAAAACGAATAATCTATTTTTGAGCAAACAAATCTAACAAGAAAAATAACATTGGCATTAAAAAAGAATTCGTGCCAATCAGGAATAAATTCTAAAACTTGCTCATGCAGTTATTCTTCAGGAACAAAATTATGACTGAAATGAATGGTAAACGAGATTGTACTAAGAGAACATAATGAAATATCATGTAGACACATATCGACTACATGGTGTATAAGTTACAAATCTTGATACACACTTAGCTATCAGAATCATTAGGGTCTGGACAACTAAAAGGCTTCAAATCTTTAATGTGCCAATTGCCAGATTTAGAGCCATCAACATTTTTTAATTCATAAACTAAATTTGACAGTTTTCTTTTAACTGTGCACAAAACATACTTAGGTGATAGTTTCGAAGCAAACCTATCTGCGGAATTGGAAAGTGTCTTATTCCTCCTCCATACCTTGTCTCCTACCTGAAATGTAATTCCACGTCTTCGTAAATTATATGTTTTAGAAGCACGTTCATAAGCGGTATGTAAATTCTGACGAATTTCTTTAAACAAATCATGCAGGCCACGCAAATCGGTAACGAAATCTTCTCTAGAAGCAGGGACAATATCAACATCCTCGGAAGGAATTGCGTCATTACCATAGAATTTACCCGACATCGGAATGTTACGTCCAAAAACTAGAAATGCGGGTGCATGACCAGTAACTTCATGTCTAGCGGTATTTATAGCATACTGGATTTTGGGAATTTCAGAATCCCAAGTGTCATGTTTATTGACATATGAACGAATGGCTGTGCCAACAGTTTTGTTGTTGCGTTCAACAAAATTACATTGGGGTGAATAAACAGCAGTATACCAAATTTTTTGAATTTCATATTTTCTTGCCATGTTTTTGAAAGTTTTCCCAGAAAACTGACTACCATTGTCACATATTATATATTGAGGAACGCCGTATGTTAAAAATATATTGTTTTCAAGAAAACGCTCGATAGCTTGAGCAGTAGCATTACGCAAAGGATGCAAAATAGTATATTTTGAGAACCAATCTCCAATAACTAGTAACCACTTATGACCTAATTTTGATCGTGGTAATGGACCAATTAGATCTAAAGCAATCAACTGAAAAGGAAAACGAGCGATCTTTTCACGTCCCATAAGACCCATAGGAGTTCTATTATAGTGTTTTTGTGCACCACAAACTAAGCAAGTTTTACAATATTTTAAAATATCGTGACGCATTTTGGGCCAGTAATAACATTCTTGAACCCTAGATAAAGTTTTATAAAAACCTAAATGTCCTGCAACGGGAGGATCGTGACAAGACTTAATAATGTCATTACGTTGAAGTTTCGGAACTAGGTATTTCCACTCAGAAATGTTTGAATGTAGAGGTAAATTTGAAGGTACAAATTTGAGTACGTAATTGTTTTCTACCTTCCATTGAGGAAAATCGTCAGGTTTTGACTGAATCTTATGACGTAAATTAGCATACCAGGGATCAACATCAACAAGTGAAATTTCAATCAGATCTACTTCATTCTTTACAAAAAGATCAGCATTGGACGTACGACTAAGAAAATCCGGAATAATATTACATGATCCTTTTTTATGAACCAAGTCAAAAGTATGTTGTCTCAACCTTACAGCCCATCTAGCTAACTTGCCAGTTGGATTTTTAATGCTGTTTAACCATAATAATGAATAATGATCGGTAACAACTGTAAATCGTGTACCCTCAACCCAAGGTCTGAATTTTTCAATTGCAAAAATAACGGCAAGACATTCTCGTTCAGTTATTGAATAATTGCGTTCAGAACGCGATAGTGAACGACTAGCGTATGAAATAACCCTATCTTCGCCTTCAATTTTCTGTACTAAAATGCCACCTAAACCAGTATTGCTAGCATCTGTTTCGATAATGAAAGGCTGAGAAAAGTCTGGCTGCATCAGTATAGGAGCAGTTACTAAAAGTTGTTCGATTTTAACAAATGAAGATTCGGCATCAGTAGTCCAATCTATGTTTTGATTTTTTCTTTTACTACCCTTTAATAAATCATTTATTGGAGAAACTAACGAAGAAAAATCTTTAATAAAACGTCTATACCAGCTACACATACCAATAAATCTTTTAACTTCGGTAGTGGTTGTAGGTCTAGGATAATTAAGCATAGCTGTAACTTTATCTGGATCTGTTCTAATTGAACTTGAACCAACAATAAATCCCAAGAATTTTAAAGATTTCTTAAAGAATTCACATTTTGTTAAATTAATAGTAAGATTAGCGTCTTTAAGACGTTCCCTAACCTCGCGAAGTAAGTGGACGTGTTCTTCAAACGTAGCGGAACAAATAATAATATCATCCAAATAACAGAAAATATTTGGTTCGAATTTGGGCCCAAAGATAGCATCAACTAACCTTTGTTGTAATTGGGCAGCGTTACGAAGTCCAAATGGCATAGTGACGAAGCGAAATTGCCCTCGTCCAATGACACTAAATGCTGTCTTGTCTTTGGATTCTTCTGACAGCGGAATTTGCCAGAAACTCTTTCGGAGATCTATGCTAGAAATGAAATTAGCGCCATGCAGCATTGATAAAATTCTATCAATGTTTGGCATTGGATAGCTATCATGAACTGTAATCTCATTTAAAGTTCTGCCATCAAAACAAAAACGATATTCTCCGTTTTTCTTCTTAACTAAAAGAACAGGTGAGCACCAAGGGCTATTACAAGGCTCAATGACACCTAGTCGCAACATGTCGTCTAACTCATTATTTAAAATTTTCAAAATATACGGTGACATAACATATGGACGTTTACGAAAAGGAATAGCGTCACCTGTGTCAATATGCATCATAATCTTATTAGTTCGACCTAAACTATTATCTTCGCTAGAGATTTCTTCAAAAGATCGTATAACCTCCTGCGCAGCTAACTTATTGTTTTCCGATAAGTCATCAATAGAATAAAGAAAATTGTCTGGTGAGGGAGAATTAGCATCTGATAAGTTATATTGTCTATTGAAATCATCGCATTGCACACACCAGGTCTTGTTTTTATAATTTACCAATAATTGAAACTGATCTGTAAAGTCACTACCAAAAATGAAAGTATGGGGAAATTCAGGAACAACAAGAGCTTTAATTATTTGGAGTGTATTATCAACCACTAAAGGTAAATCTACAACACCAATTACCTTTTTAGTACTTTTGTCTGCGATTGCCACAGTTTTGTCAAATATAGGGTGAATTTTTATACTTAATTCTTGCAAAATAGGAATACCTGCTGAAGCAACAATAGTGGTGGTACAGCCAGAGTCTAATAAACCTGAAATCTCGCGGTCTAACAACTTAACAGTGATATATGGTCTGTTATCTAAGCTATTTTTAATAAAAGCTGAGTTAGCTTGATAGGAATTATGTTTATAAAAGTCCTTGACTGTATTTAACCAGTCAGACCAGTTATCTTTTTCTGTACACCTAGAATTAATTGAGAAAATTAAATCTTTACTAGAAATATGCGAATATTTTAAAACTTTATTTTTATACGGAGCATGTGAGGTGTTCACATACTCCCTCCTTATACGTTTTTTGAACATTTAGGACAATTACTTACTTTTACCTCAGGAAAACCGCAACGGTAGCAGAAAACCTTTCTTTTTAAACTGCATGAACTAAAAGTATGATTAGGTAATCTGCAGTTCCAGCATAAAGACTTATTGTCAACACTAGAAGAGATACTATTCTTGAACTTATTTCTAGAATAATGAGGGTTTAAACTAAACTGTGATGGTTCTTGGACATTAAAATTCGATTTAACACATTTATTACTAGAAAGGAAAAATTTATTCTTATCGGCATCGTTATGAATATTGGCAGTACTGTTTTTATTAGCTTTTGCTTGTATTTCTAAAACTTCAATGTTGCACGAAACTTTTGCTTTCAAACATAAAGCTTCTTCAATCTTACGACATAGTTTAGATAAATGTACTACAGTTTCGACTTCAACCAAAGCAAGATGACTGATAAATTCTGGTAATAAATTCTTTTTAATCAATTTTACCTTAGTTAATTCGATAGGGGGTCGAGACAGACGTTGAAAGAAGTTTTCCATCTGAGCAATAAAAATTACCACCGACTCAGATTTCTTTTGCTTTCTAGCTTTTATTTCTTCCCAGATATGGTCATCGAAATGGGCAGGCAGAAAATCAGATTTCAATTTATCAACGAGAGATTGCCAGTCTGAGACTGTCGTTTTAATACTTCGATACCAGATAAAGGCATCACCAGTAAACAACTCCACACAAGAATTAAATAAATCTGCATCGGATACTTTACGTGATAAAGCCAATTCTGTCACGCGTTCAAGAAAATTAAATACATTTTTTGAATCGCCATTAAATTTCACTGGCCATTCAGAAATAGGGCAGGGTTTAGCTATACAAGTAACCACTGGTGTAGGTACGTTAATAACTGGAGCATAGTTCTGAAATGATTCGTTTAAATTATTATCAATAGGGTTTTTACCTTGGTAGGCTTTTTCATGTAATTCAGATTCTAACTTAAGAGCAGTAGCGAAAAGTTCATTTTTTTCTGACAAAGGTTTTTCCGAATCATTGTTAAGAACAATTCTTTTTACACGGCGGGAAACATGAACTAGACGAGATTTTAATCTCTTAAAAACAGAATCTGATTCATCACCTTCAAAATCATTGATTGATGAAGAAATAGAAGTCAAAGTAGCTTGTACTTGAATACATTCGTCAGGAAAAGTAACATTATATAGCGATAAATCAACTGTAGCATCTGGTTTCGTTACCTCTCTAGCAAGAAGTCTGCCTAAAATTTTTCTTTTGTCACTAATAGACCTATTAGAAGTCACACCTCTTATTTTTAACTCATAGTCAACTTCATCCTTAAGCAAATGATTAATTTGAAATGACTCTTCCATTATAGATATAAATGCAATACTATACAAACGCAACTAAAATCCAAAAATAGCAGTATTAGTAGCAACACAAGCTATTGTTGAGGCAACCATGTCTTGAAAATCAAAACCAACAAGCCAAAAATCGGTACTGTTCCCTCGACCAAATTAATTAACAAGAGTATAGCATCAAAAATAACTAAATTATCTTAAAATCAATATCGTAACCCATGAAAGACAGTTATAAGTGAACTTTCTATAACTGCAGATTCTTTTAATGATAACTGACAAGAGTACAGCTAATAGCCATCACACGTACTACAAAGCTATAAACTTTATTAACTATTTCCGATAAAAACAACTAACACTCAATATTGTTGAAAAGGCCCTATACGTTGGTCGCCATTTATTTATATGTAGCCTCGGACTGCTCTTGAGGGTGTGGGTATGGTTCAACAACAATATTGAGAATGCTATATACAGGGCGCCACAATATTTATTGCGGAAAATATTGAAAACCGGTTTACTCTGAATGTCGAGGCAAATAATTATCACTTGAACAATCAGTCATCAATAAAAGAACATTAGGATTTATAACAGTACTCAGTGTTTATTAAAATAAGTTTAACAATGCTGTATTAAAGATGTATTTGAACTAGCATTACTTGGTTAAGCCAAACGAAATTAAAATTAATATATGTTGGTTACAAAGACATGGATTCGAATTGGTGTATAGAGATCTCTATATGTTATGTACAAAAAATATACATTTATTTATTTTTATATACCTTGATAATTTGAGAGCAAATTAAGTATGGCAGTTCTTATACAGTAAGAAAAATCAAAGTGAGCACATTAGTTTTTATTATAGTCCAAAAATTTCACTTATCTGTCTTTTATAATGGAGCGATATTTTCAGGAACTCCTTCGAATCTTATAGCAGGTTGGTTTCTTAATTCATTGGATAGGATGGCAGCAATGAAACTTGAATGGGACGGTAGATACATTGCATATGACGGAAAGGTACGGTACTAATAGATCGCCATATGTTAACTAATCTTCCGGCCAGAAAAAGGTCTTTCACAAGTACACAAAAGGATTAGTAGGTCTAAACCACTAAATATTCGATAGAAGAATCTTGCCGCAAATCTTACAATAGATGTTTGATGAATCCAATGCCAATCACTAAATAAATCCCTCCGTAAATCCCTAGAAGAACTGACATGAATATATCAAACAAATATTACCTGAAAATACTACCTTTCCAGAAGGGATAAGATATACCACGTCAAAATCGACAAACTTAATATAATTCCAGTCAAAACGGAAAATAATTACTTTAAATTCAAAAAGTATTGATCTTTTTTTATAAAAAGTCAAAAAGCATTTTTTTTCCAAAAACACTGTGATTCTAAGTTTTTTTATTAGAGAAACCTAGGTAACTAGACAAACAGAATGTTACAATTTATTAAAAATCTGTGAATCCGTTACTATCTGCTATTAAATGTTTATATGACGAATTAGGATAGCGATGAAATTTTATGGAAATTATTTAAGTAAAACGATATTAATCATCAAAACAACATTATTATTCACATAGGTATAATAAGAATTTAATATGTCAGCTCTAATAAGGATTACATTACAATGCATTTAAAAACATCAGTATGTTGGAAACAGTTGAAAACAATTGCTTATTGGTATTATAACAACAAGGTATTGGTTCTCAGAATACTACATATTAATACAATTCTTTGTTGTTCTACGGTTCACGTTGAAAATTGGTAAACATAATGTAACTCACCGAAGGCGGTTATACAGAGAGTTGTTGCAGTCACGACAAGTTGTAAATTCATCACCCAGTTGCGACAGTTGCCGATGGAATTGTTTCGTGATAGGTCTCTAGGTCGACGTTTGGTCTATCCCGCCAGCAACACCCAGATCTCCGTCTAAGTGGAGACTATCACCATGTGTTTCTTCCTGGGTAGTCGCATTGTACTGTGGGCAAAATTCCGCGAGGGCAGTCTTGCGATGGATCACATTATAAGGGGCGCTGATGCGAATATATAGCCTCTCACCGGTATTGGCCGCGGCTCTGCTTTAGGGTAGAGTGCAGACGGGGCTCACCAAACCTTAATATGGTAGAGCGGGTGGCTATATCCTAGGACACTCTAGACAGACACAGTTTCCTAGCCACACTTGAGGTTGGACTCGTCCGAGCAGTGAAAGTCCGCATGTAGGATTAGGGGTGATGGGACTACCTCGGACCTCGACGGGTGAGCACGCTGCTAGCTCCGGCACTAGCCTGGAGAACTAGTAGAGGGTGGATAGGCTCCCACCAGTGAGCAACTGGCAGCTTTTACAAATGCAAGTGACCCGCTAATTAAGCGTAACTCAATTCGTTGTCCCCTAAGGAAGACCGTGGTCATAAATTAACGCAGGTGGGCCACGTTAAATAAAAATTTGAAAAAAGGGCACATTTCTTTCAAACGATGGCATCAGAACAGTAACAAAATAACAAATTCGCGAAATTTTGTCTTTTATAACTTTGCTTCCTTAAAGTACGATCATCGTCAATGCATTGAGGTTAAGTGGTAGAGCAGAGCCTGTCTCAAACATGCTATTTTTATTTAAGATTATAAATGTTTAAATTTTTTGGGGAGAATAAATAAAGGCAATTATAATTATTATCTCAGCTAAGTGGCCTAGAGTACTCAAATTTGTTGGGAAAGAATACATGTCCGTCCCGGGATTTAACAAAACTATGCAAAACATAAGCAGCTTTAACACTAGCGCTTAAATAGCTTAGTGTCCACTATATTGGTTTCTCAAAAATCCGAAACCTTATTGACAACATACCAAAGGCATACTCAATACTCTGAGGACCACTACACAATCTGTAGTTTGATTTTACTAAATCGAAAGTAATTAAAGAATTTGCCCAGATAATTTTCCAAATCCTCTTTACAGTACGCCACTCACTCTAGTTTACATTAGGTACATTGCAAGGGTGAACAGTAGAGCTCTAGTCACTATTGCACACTGTAGCATCTTCGCAGCCTTCACAACGTGATTGCATCTGAGGATGACATACTGAAAACTGTAGAAACAATAGCGTTCTTCTCTGATGATGATTAATCTTAAATTGGCGTTGTTTTGATATAAAAGATAAGTTTGAGTGTTGTAAAGTATCTAGGTACAGTATCCAGATACAATCTTAAGTATCTAAATGCTGTATGACTATTTGTATATGTTCCTTTAGATACTTTTATTCTGCATCTAGATAGAGAACTGTCTAGGTACCTACGTTCATTATAATAATGCAAATTACAATACGAATTAAAAAATTATTATAGTCTAAATTAATAGTAAACAAAGGTACCTAAAGTATAAAATGTATGAATGATCTATATTTAGTATACTCACAAACAATGTACGTATCTATTATTGTATTCAGATACAAAACATTAAATGCATTGTAAAAGTATCTTTTACAACACTGAACATCTTTGCAAATCAGTCACTGAAGACTAGCAATTATTTTTTGGAGCTAGTACGTACTTCAGTTGCAATTGCGTTTTCGTTCCCAGTTGCGCTATGCATGAACGCAGCCATACCGGCCCCGATATTTGCTATTAGCCCTTCTGCACAAGAGTCTTGCGTTCTATCCAGCCCCGGATTAATTCTAGACATCGGAAAGAAAACAGAAAATTGAATTTTCAGTTACTAAGTTTTAATAGTTCAGTTACTAGTTCAATTACTGCAGATATTAAAATCTAAACCAATTATAAAACTCACAGAATAAAATCTGTTCAAGATATTCAATTATGGTTGATGGTATCATACTCTGAAACCTACTGTAGTTACAGGAACAAAATTTTAAACATAAAGCTTGCAGTTTAAAACACCATTAAACAAGAAAAATTGGTTTTGCGCTTACGTTTCAGATTCCTCTACATTCCAAAAACAAAGTTGTATTTGCTCAAGTCACACTTAGAGTGTGACTTGAGTGCAAGAGTGCGCGAGATAGTCATGTGCTGCTCTTTCCAAGTTGATAATTTGAACAGGGGCTGGGTTGATGGATAAGGGTAGTAAGATGTTTGTACATTTACATTAGCCTACTCATACAGACTGCGAGCGTGACCTACATTGAGACCTTTTTATTTGGGCACTTGATGGTTCTGCTTGATTTAGCTTCTGAAGAGCCTATTCGTCATTGTAGTTACAGTTAAAATCTCAGATGTAAGAACTGGCTTTCAGGATCGTCTAAATTGTTTATTTTACTATTCATGTTACCAATAAAAGAAAATAATTAAAATAAATTTAAAGATACGACCAAAATTTAAAATTACGTTAAAGGCAAGACATAGACAACAACAATCCGGATATTTTTCGAGGAAAGAAACATTGAAAAATAGTAAATTGCCAATCAGCGTAGACGTATTAATTAATTAATTAATGCTATAGAATCTAAATGTTTATTTTGGAAGTTACAAATCAACAGATAATATAATTAGTTATAATTAATCAGAAGCCAAACCTGCTGGACTATAATTAAGAACTGAAAAGGCAGACGTCTCAACATGTTTGTTGATAATAACCAAACAATTTGGCAACTTTTTGACTTAATTAATTAATTGTAAACCTTTTAATTATATTGAACTGATCTTTAATTACTTCAAAGTTAATGCCTTTTTGAAAATCAGAAATTTTTAGGCAGAAGCTACAAAATGAATATAAAATATAGTATTTTATTATTAAGGCCACACACGCAATAATCCTAATGATATTTTAGTTGCTTAATTAAACTTTATAAAATAGCAAAAAATCTCGAACTTTAATGACAGCTTCCATTTACTTTTTGATGGATATAATAAAAGAATGAAGACATTTTAAATTTTCAATTTAAATTAAGTTTTGTTCGTAAAAACAACAAAGAGGTAACATAACAATGTGTGGGGCCTGATAAAATGACCTTAAACAAATTATACTAAAAAAAGGCCTTAAGTCTTTTTTTTTCTGTTTTGTAGGTAAAAACAATAAGATCTCGAATCATTAGAGCTACATAGCATACCCATTTCAGGTAGCTCTCTTAGGAATAACTCGTGGCTTTAGCACATTACAGTAATTATAGGTTCAAACCGAGATGTTATAATATTGTTTCAGGGTTCACTTTCCGTCGGATTGAAATAATAAGAGATATAAATTGAAACGTAACAACCTGTTGAATATCGAGAGCGAGCTCTATAAGAAAATATTGAATTCTCTTACATCAGTTCATTCATATTTTATTGTTCGGGTTTGCTCATTCAGATCAAAAGAATGTAAAAATTGATTTTGCTTTCTCACTGGATACTTGGAGAATGTACAGAGCGCCCTGAAATTGATGAGAAATGGGATTCTTTTAGTGATTAGCGCATATAGAAGACACTCGTTTAGCACTTACGAGCTATTTTTCTGGGATAAATCTGATGGAGAAAGTAAAAGCTTGCTATAGGTCTATTTTGAGATAGTGCGAAAATTTGAGTCATTTTATATTTCAATAACCATAAACTAAAAATTAAATCACTGATTTTTCCAATAAGGAAGATAATCAAGAGTTTCAAGATTCTCAAGGTTCTCAATTTTGCTAATAACGGACAAGACAATTTCAGTTGATAGCTTCATAGAACTTATAAGTCTCATACTAATATCCAGCATATGTAATTATATTACACTGAAGTTAATAATATGGGGCTTACAAGTTTTATGAAACGGGCCCCAGATATCAGTTTCTAAGAGTATTTTCCTAGATGCGTTAATAGCTGAGAAAAAACTTTCGAAATCAGGACATACCGTACAACTAAAGTTTCAATGTAATGTTACCTTGAGGATCTGCTTTAAAGGAACTTTGTGACGTATCGTTTCCTTGTGATGAAGGGGGAGCTTTTCTTCTTAAAGTTTCTAATTCTCTCAAATGCGATGTAAATGGTGTTGGATCCAAAAATGGTCTTTGCCCTATACCTAACGCTCTGTACGATTGAGTTCCACCTGAAATCAAAACAAAAGTTGATATGGTTTTTGAATTTTCTTTCCCTTTCGATACACACCTATTCTCAATAAGGGAGTTTTGTTACATAGTTAAGTGGGGTGCTAGAAAAGGAAGAAAAACGTTTACGTGCAGTGCAAAATATGTGTAACCAAAACTAGGTATCGTGGTGTGAGTTAATTAGGACAAATCATTAACAGATGTCGGGTCATCAGCGAACGCAAAATTCTACAAATAATTTAGTATTAATGGTGACGGAAATGGCATGGGGAGGAAATCATTGCACTGCTGGTCTGATGGCTTCCGTTTAATGCAAGCGCAGTTTGCAGTTTTAGTGGAAGTAGAACTTTGTGAGGTAGTAAATGGAAGCTATTTTGGTTTTCGAAAAAAAAATTATAAAAGGCTCTTAATTTATCAAAAAGTAATAGTAATAATTCTTTATGTTTCATGAAAATATTTTAATTGATAATGAAAGTGTCATTTCGTTTGAATGATTGGTAGATTAATTCATGGCAATAAATTTCCAATTATTATCTATTTCCATTCCAGTTTACAAACACAATTGTTATGTTCGTCATATTTCCACAATAATAAAAGCCACGGTGTGGATTGTACTCTGTGGTGATCATCAATAAAAATAATATATAATAATAGCTGTAATTTTTATGATTAATCCATTATTTTATTTTTTATTTTTCCATCAGTCGTAATTGCTAAAGAAGAAAAAGTAAAATCTCATTTTTATGACCATCTAGATAAATATTACAAATAAAAAACAAAACTTAATAATATTTTTTTCATTTTTAATTATTATTAATTTAATCAGTAACACAAAAATACAAACAAAACTAAACAATAAGATGCTGTGGGAAATTTACTGTTAAAGCCTGATAAACTAATTTCCGGTTTTAACTGATAACAGGCACGTTTCAAAAATATTTACTTGTATAAAAATGGCCATTAGGAATATTAGATTTCCTTTCCCATTCAACCCACTGATTTTATTATTTTTCTTTTTAATTATTACTTATTTTATTGAGAAAATAAAATTATTGTACAGGAAGTGTGTAATTAATTAAAAAACTGGGCATAGTATGAAATTTGGTAACAAAGGTTATCTGGATTTTCCAATTTTTTTTCCTGATATCACGTTCATTCAAAGAAAGTTATAGTATTGGTTTGATGACGTCAGCTAATTTCCTTTTTAAATTCATTCACTGTTTTTTTATTGATATTTATTTATAGACGAAAATATTGTGTGTTGCCTAAAGCTAGCTAATTAGTTAACAACTTATTGCGGTGTAGAGAAATAAGACTAAAAATTCGAATGGAATTGATATAACCACATTATAAGTTTTCTACTTAACCGTTTAATTTATTAATTATTAAATTAAAGACTGTGCAATTTTTCTTTAAATTAATTTTTTGATTAGTGTTTATTTCCAAATGATTTATAATACATATACATACGTAGTAAATTTTCCAGACATCTAATGACGAATTGAATTCCACTAACAATAAGTATGCAAAATGATGCACCTCAAGGTGTAATTAAAGGATCTCTCCTATAACTCATAAATAAAAGTTTGCACTATTAGAAAAGATTATTTTCCATAATTTCTTTTGCATACACAACGAATTTTTCTGATTTAAGTATAGGGTTTTCAAATAATTTTACAAACGCTTTTTAAACATGTTTAGAAAGAAAGAAATCTTTTGCCCCCCTCCCCAATTTTATGATTTCGATTTTTGTTATCAAACTTTGTAATTCACGACTGTTACTATTAAATATTTCTAGTTCAATGGTGAATTTGGGATAGACTAAAGGAATATCGCGTAGATTGGACTAATTATATGTAACTAGAATAGTTCGACTCATATTGAGGTTAATATCATGGTCATAATTATTTAAGAAACTGTCTCCGAGAAACTGCTTTTTGGATACAGAAAAAAATATATACTTACACTTATGCATTGGGCCCATTCATGGGGTACTTATGCGAAAGACTCACAACCAGGCGCTTCGAATGACATATAACACTGCCTAGTTTGAAGAGATATTCGTCGAAATAGACAAGAAAGAAGATTTTGTTGTAGTTTTGTACTGCACATTTTAGACTGGATCTCTCAAGCGACCCGGGGCCAATGCATAAGTATGCAGATAAGATATACAGCTGATAACAACAAGCATTTCGAATCTATAACAAAATTACTACAACCACCAGGAGGTTCCATTTTGTAGTAGTTCTTTTTTGGCATAACTTTGTGCACAGTAGGACTTTTCGGATGCAAAGTTGTTCTACTCGCCGAACACGTCAAAATGTGCTATATATAGCATTTTGACTTTTACCGCCCTGCTACGAGCCTCGACGCATATTAATTCGTCTACTTTCATTTTTGTTTAAAGTCACCCTATTTGCTCGTAGAAGTCACCCCACAATTTCTACTCCGAAATTTTCTTCAGGGATAAAAAGCGACTCTTTATTGTTGCGAGAAGTGAAGTACTGCATCTACACCATGCGACGTTTCAATAAAATTCTACGAATTTCCTTACATTGCTTTGCAAGGTTTTGGGGTACTTTTGTCAATCTTGAGATAGTGTAAGGAAACTTCCCTACATTTCATGAAATGTGACATAGAGTAGGTGCAGGAGTAATATTTCACACTAGCAACAAGAAATACCTACTTCGTAGACCAGAGAAAAATCTCGCGGTAAAATGGCGGGGCGGCCATTGATTTAAAATATGAAAAATAAATATATGACAAAATATATAAGCAAATGAGTATATTTTGCAACATCGCATTTTAGTATACAGATATAACCATTAGTAGGTATTGGGGCAGTTGAGTCCAACCCCTCCCTTCCTACTTTTAGCCACGCCCCTTTCCCCTTCTCCCTTCTGTTAGCTCCTCCCCTTCGCTCTGATTGGTCGACGCCATCTTGGATGACACGCCTACTTCTCTCTGATTGGTCGACGCCATCTTGGATGACACGCCTACTGCTCTCTGATTGGTCAATTAAGTCACCCTTACTGCTCTCTCATTGGTCAATTAAGTCACCCTTACTGCTCTCTGATTGGTCAATTACACCACCCCTATAGCTCTCTGATTGGTCAATTAAAATAAGAGAGTTGTCCGGATTATTGATTGAGTTGATCGGCTTCGCCCCTATAGCTCTCTGATTGGTCAATTAAAAAATAAAGGCGTTGTCCTGATTATTGATTGAGTTGATTGTCCAATAGAAACCTCTAGAAGGTATTAATTAAACATAATAATAATTGAAGGGTTGTGCGCGCGCGTTACCCTGAGTATTGATTTGTAGATTAGCCCAATAGGAGGCAGGGATTCACAATATTGATTTTCCCTAACTGTTGTCACGTCCCTACGATTACGGAAATCTGTATTACAGATAACGTACTGAACTTACGACAGACGGAGCCATTTGTAAAAGGAATCGATATTACAGAAAACGTATTCATGCCAATTGTAAAAAGGATAGTTACGTACTTTATGCATGTTTTCAACTATTACAATAATAATAATAAGCGTATATTCAAAAGCATGAAAAAATTCTTGTTTGAAATTACCGAAATACCAGTTGAAAGGGTTAACATATGGAAAGATCACTAGTACTAACTAACTATAAACGAGATATATTTTAAATGTAAATACAAAGTGTGCAGATATTGATTAGTATTGCAAAGAATAAAGGGTGTGAAATGAACCGTAACAAGGGGTAAATGCATAGGTTATATTATGATGTATCCGTGATTGAAACGTCAATTACTTACGTAATAATACATAGCTACCATTGTTTTTATTATTATTAATAATAATTCATTTTTATTAACAATTATGTTATTGCTTTCTCTTGTCGGGTGTCACTGTACATGCTTATAGGTATACGATATTTATTTATCTTTATGTTTTGAAGGCGAATGAGCATATTTACCATAAAAACGTATGCAAAATACTTAGAAATGTATTATCCTAGATATCAAGTCTTAACGTCAAATTAAATGAAAAATAGTGTTTTATAGAGTGTTAAAGGAAGGATGTAATAGTAGTAGTAATGGATATTATTGATTTGCATATATACCCAAGCCCTGAAAATCATAAAAATGCTTGAAAAAAGTATATGAACTACTGAATCGTTAGAAGCACTGAGGGGTCTACAATATTGATTTTCTTTCATTCGTAACCCTCATAGAGGCGTAAGACAATATAATACTTATCTGAATTATTTCTTCTCCTAACATGTTTTATGAACTAATAATAATAATAATGAAACTCGATAAATAATTTTTATTGGTTTTTATTTCATACTTTTGCTTAATATAAATTACATATGCATGAGATTATATGAGTATATCATTTTATAAACTAACTTAAATCAACTTATATGCTACCAGTTTTTTTCTTTTACTTAAAATAAACTACACACACACACAGAGAGAGACACATACACATTAAACTATATGAGTATACCATTGTCTAAATTACTTAGATTAACTTTAACTTAGTAATATAGAAGTATAATCCTTTTACTAAATATAACTTACATATGCATGAAACTATATGAGAGTATATCATTTATAAATGAACTTAGATGTTATGTGAGAACATCTTCAGCCTTTATCCAGGACTTTTCGTTTAAACCAAGCCATTTGACGTAAATGTCACCATTGCTGCGGTGTTTAAGTACTTTTTCAACTAAGTAAACGTCTGGCTGTTTGGTTTTCTGCAACTCGAACTCGTAGAAAGCTCCTCGAACAGCAACCCCATGAAGATCTTCCAGCAGATATGTGACAGGTTTTGTAAATTGAACTTTAACTATTTTGAATAATTCAGTTGACCAGTTGGGCGTGTATCCCTTAGAAAAAGCCCCTTTGAACTTACTAATACGTACGAGGCCATTCAAGTCTAGTTTACGTTTACTTCCTGCCGCGACATCAGCTTTTACATTAGTGTCATAAACGGCTAGTTGGGTCGTAGGTGTAACAGTAGCAGGAGCTCGGCCTATCGTTCTATGTCTGGTGTTGTTATAGCTGTCAACTACCCTCTGTAATATATCTATCCATTTAAATGCTCCACGGTAGCTAAACTCTTTATACAGTTTTTGCTTAATTGTACGGATAACGCGTTCAACTATCGAAGCCTTAATTACGGAATATGTAGAGTAATGATTTATAGTGTGCTCTTTCATTAATCGTTTAAAATGTTTATTGTAAAACTCTTTCCCGAGATCCGTCTGAAGATTCTTGGGTATGACTGAACTCTTAAAGATGCTGCGGACCTGCTTTGTCACCTCTTCTCCGGATTTAGTTTTCAACGGTCGTGCATACAGATATTTCGAATAACAGTTTATCATCAGCAGTATGTAACGATACCCCTTATTTACTTTAGCATAGGGAATAAACTCGGCTAAGTCAGCCTGGAACAAGTCCTGGAAATCTTTTATTATAGTGCGACGTCTTTGAAAGTTTTTTCTAGCAGCCCTGTGTATTTCATCAACAACGGTTTGTTTAGCACTAGTCATTATCATACAATTAATCTCAACGACACCGAGAGAGCAACGTCTCAAATAATTATATTGGCAGCAACCGTGTTTGATGAATACTGAACAATGTTAAAGCAATATATCATTATATACCCCCGAAATATTCTATTCTATGATGCCTTCCTCCTTAAGTTCGCTTATAATTGATATTATTTCGTTTTCATTCTGTGGAGTAGTGTTGCCGGCACTCTTTACAGCATATAACAAACGAAGCCGGTCGACTAGCTCGTTAGCCTTATTCCAGTAGACGTATTCGACTTTGCAATCGCTTAATTTTTTAAAATTTGTCGATGATGATGATGATAGTCTAATGCCTAAGCCTTTGATTCTGGGTAAGTTCGGTTTAATTATATAATCATACTTCCAATGTTTAACAGCTGTTAGTTTACCCTGTGGTCTATATGATTTCTTATGCGCATTAGTAAGGGCTATTATCTGCATATAATTATTGATATCAGCTTGCGATGGTATAGACTCTAATTCACTAAACGTGAGTAAGTCAAACAAACCGGGTGTTGCTTTGAAAACGTTGTTTTTAATTATGATGTTTGTATCACGCATAGTCACAGGGGAAGATGCAAATGTCCACGCGTCTCGATCAATTTTATATCTAATACCGAATCTAGTTCTATCTATATTTTTGTTTCCGACAGCGTTAGCTATCAGCATACCGTAATGAGTAGGGAGATCAAGAGTTTTATTAGATTCTTCTTCTTCTTCTTCGTCTGCTTCCGATGATGATGATGTAGCAGGTTGTATTTTAACTTTCAACTGGGGAATGTAACTAGCTGTAGTAGTAGTAGCAGCAGATGGTTGTGTTTTAACTTTCAATAGGGGTACGTTAGAGGTGTTAACTGATTTAGCAATGGTTTCCAGTGGTGATATAACTGGATTGTGCGTGACGCGATACATACGTTCTGCTTCTGCTCTATCACGACGAAAGTATGCAAACTTCTTACGTATAGCATTACGAGCATGTATTATTTTACGCTTTAAACTCAGATAATACGTGTTGGACATGTCGGCTATGCAGAGACTACTAAACGATTCGACTCTGATTATAAACTTATATATGAATCAAAACCCTTCCGATATCTGCCACGGTCTAGAGAGCTGTCTTTATTAATTACCAGGAAATCATGCGGCTCCTTCCAACATAGAGAGCAAATGTTTTTGAACTGATCATAGCTAATACCGTCTCCTACAACATGATCGCTAAACACGTGTTTTAAGTTCAACTCGTCTTGTCTAAAGAGAATAATTAGGTTTGCATTGTCCCTAATCAGATGTTTCGGTATCTTGGCGTACGTTTGGCCTAGATAAAAACAGTCGACACCCTTATGCCTACCCATGCTAAAATATTCTCTAATCTTTTCCTGCTTGCTGCAAATTATATCATCAAAAATGAACACTGAATTAGGTTTAACATCACCGGGGCTGATTACGTCATCGTTTTCGCTAAATTCATGATATCCCATACCCGTAAGTGGTTTCATAACACGTCTTAAGAATTCATATTTAGGTTGAAATAAAGATTTGGCGTATAGGTAGATATTTTCAAATTTTAATCCGTTTTCGCTAATGAGTAAACCTAACATAGTATTAGTTTTACCACAGGAAGATGGACCGCTCAATATTGCTCTACATGATACAGGTAACAGGTCGCCATGTTTCCTAACATCCTCGCCTGATCGTCGTTGTAAAGATGTATCATCGCAGTCGTCTAGGTTACATATGTTTAGTGACTTATTTTGTTTAACGACCTTCATTACGGTATGCATACGTGTCTAGTCACGGTCTCGTTAAACGGATTATACTCGATTAATGCGTCGTGAAGGATCAAACAATACGCCTTAGTTGTGTTCGTAAATGCGGCTGAAGACTCGAGCTCTAGTCTAATATCGACAGTGGAATCCTTAAAACTCTCTACCTGTCTTGAACAGTCAATAACAAAAATGGGATACGTTTCAAACGATTTGTAGCTGAGTAAACAGCTCTCAGCCGCACCTCTACCTATACCGTCATAGTAGTTCTCGCGAAAACGAGTATAATTCAGATACGCAGGAATGTAGTCCTTACGGTCGAAATCGAGATTTAAACGCTGATGCGGGAACACTTGCGAATTTAAATACAACTTAACGTCGACCAAGTTCGAATGAGTAAATGTAGTCGGGTTACCCGTTCTTATACCCAGCTGACGCTCGCCTTGTAAAACTACAAAGACCCAGCGCGGTTTCTCTAGATCATTGGAGTTCTTTACGCGCCAAACCTGGTTTTTAGTAGTTCCCAACGAGGGTAACTCGTGTAATTCCCAACGTCTAAACGGAGCGATAATAGAAGAATTATCTCTTAAACTCTCCACCAGGTTCACTTTGCTTTCATCTGATAACAGTATATGCGGAACTTCCCACGAAAGCTTATCAATCTTGATATCTACATTGGTACCTGCATCACCTGCGTCGCTTTTATAGCAATTAAAATCGTTCTTGGAGCGAATTAAAACTAGCTGACAACTCATATGAGGTATTACTTTTTTATAATCGTCTGCAAATCCAAAGATATCTTTTAATGGTATTCTACACGTGAAATGAAAAACGTTATTCCCCTGGTTATGTAGCAAAGCATTATCGTTAGTAATCCCAATGTTCCACGCGTTACAGGTTAAAGCTCTATCCTCGGCGCCGTGTGAAACGAGACCTTTTATAGTGCTTGTAATGCCGGGCTGTTTACAGACATCTATGAGCTGGTTTGTGCCTAATATTAGTTGAATTTCATCAAACAGAAAGTGGGCAAAATTGTTTACCAGAAGGAATTGCTTGTTTTCTGCACGCGTTATGCTACCTTTAACAAGTACATAGCTGTCATACAAAGCTAAAACGTTATCGGAATTTTGTATGCTGATTCTAATGGTGTCGGAATGATTGGCATTTAGCGTAAACGGCAGATAGGTATAAAAATCCTCTTTTATTATATCTGTATCGACGCGAGGCTTCCCAAATATGTTTAATTTATCAATGGTAAAGGTGTCGGTGTTAATATGCATTTTACTTCGTTTTGACATGCTGCTGCTGCTGCTGTTATCGTACTTTAAAGCCTAAAGATTCAAGAAAAAGGCGACGAGCTTTAGTTAGTTTTAATCGAAGGTCTGCACGTGCCGACGTTCGACGGTGAATGACCTTTGATGGACATATGCTGATGTTTTTATAGCTAAAGTTTATTCCCATTTTTCACGTTTAAGTTCTAGCCTGATGCTCGTGAAAGTGTCTTCAGACAAATTTATCAACTCTCCTCTCGCGTCTACCAGTCTAATGGTAATGTTGTCGATCTCGGTGACAGTGATGGGAAAGTAAATCACATGCGATGGCTCCTTTTCAATCAGATAACCGGGTGGTACGCAAACACCAAATTCGAAGATTGTATGACCTGCTTGATTGTTTCTATATGAGCCGCCTGTAATATTCGTGTCTACAAAGATGTTTGGAGTTGAAAGTATATCGACAACTCGATCTGATACGTGTCTACTACCGGGTTCTAGCACGCGCTTCTTAAATCCTAGTAGTGATCCTATGTTATCGGGTTTGGTAAAATCAATCAACTCGGTAGCTGATTCAATCTCACACTTTCCCGTATTAGTGTTAGCTTTGATTTGTAGTAGTAGATCTCCCTCTTCGGGATCGCCACTAATTTGATTGTTTATATAGTTAACGATTTCAGCCAACTCGTAGCTACCCGGTTCAATAGTTATCGCCTTTTCTCCGTAATAAAATTTATTTTTGCCTGGGTATATATTCCGTATCGTGTGACTTGTATATAAGCCGACTAAACCTAGTGAGTATTCGTAACGCACGTGATCTAGTGTTATAGGTGGATAAATACGATCCGTAGAAAGCCTGTTTCCTGTACCGTACACCGTGATGGTCCTAGCCATACTTAACCGATTTACACTTTCACCTCTCTTTTATACAAAAATCGTAGACACAGATGTCCGCAGTTGTATGTATTGAACTTTTGTTCTTGGGCTACGTTGTAGTATACGGCGCAGCGAGGCCCTAAATATTTCACAAGTTCAGATGGTGGTCTCAGGTCTCCGAAGGGGTCATAGTACAAAACCACGTTTCGATCCTTTCTATAGGCAACCCAATGAGTACCCGGTCCTCCAGCGTCGTCAAGATTAACAATAGCTCCTTCGAATTGCAAAGGTTTCGTTGCAGGTAGACTTGTTCTCATATAGACACCTCTAAAATAGGGAATGTCTTTAGCATGTTTTATTATATCTAGGTCTGTAAGTGGTCCCCGAGGCATGTTATTCAGTTTTTTGACCGCCTGACATATGGTTTTAAGTACAATGCAGCTCCGCCAGCTCTATACGGTTTCAGGTAAAGGGCGTTCCCGTTCTTACCGCCTAAAGCGATAGCTTCCATACTTTTATTATGCCGTGTAGTTTCTTCTAGCTGTCTCTTATTACTATTAGCAGTGTTAACAGCTTTTGCTACCCCTGAGGCGCCTCCTATAATTGCACCGAGAGCCGGGAGGCCAGCAAAAATTGGTATGAGTGGTAAAATACCCCCTGTAGCTGTAGGCACAGGAATTATTCGGGGTACTTTAACGTTTTTTCGACCGCCTACGTTTTGAATGATTCTTCTGGCAGCGCTCAGGGCATGATGTATTAAATCTTTACCCGTGAGTCTCTTGCTTGCACGATTCACTACACCAACAAGCTTCTTTAAAACGCCACCTTTGAAAGTGACAGTTTTCTTCATCATCTTTTTAGCGAGACCCTTTTTCGCCGACAGTTTGTTTGTCTTTACGCCCATTCCCAACTTTCTTTTAGCCTTCATTATACCGGTTACAAACAGAGCTGATGCTTTTTCCCCTAATTTAGAGTCTTTAGCCTTAACACGCTTCCAAGCGGCTTCTTCTAATACACGATCTGCCTGGTGTCTACTGTTCAAATCGGAGCTTTGAGCGTACGAGATGTCGTGCTGCATACACGCCTGGTCCAAAGGATTTATACCTTTATCGCCACGTTGTAATCTTTTAGATAATTTAGTACCAGGTCCACAGTACTGATATGAAGGAAGATGTAGTTCAATAGGCAGCTTGTCTATGAGCTTGTTAACAAAGCCGTTACCTTCGTGAACTAACATCTGGTACTGAGAGAAGAGACTGCTTGTACCTGTATTTATACTCGGTCACCACTGCAGCCGGACTAATCTGTGTTCTGAAATCTCTGCGTATAGATAAAGTCTCTATGATCAGCTTGTAGAATTTCACACAGATGCTTTTCAACATTATGTATTCTTGTTTGAAAACGGTATCTGTCCAGAGCTAATGTTTGCCAGTCTCCCTTTCTTGCCTGTCTGTATGCATACTCCCATACTATCATATGATGTATATTATTCATGCTTGCGTCGGCGAAACTTACTTTCTTTACCATATCAATGTGTTGCTGCTGCTGCTGTTGCTACAAATCGCTATGTTTGGAGAGTTATTGACATTAGTAAAACTAAAAACTTTGTTTAAATACATTTTTATTTCTTCAACGATACATTTAGGCTAAGTTAGAAAAAAAATAACTGATTAGCGTAGATATAAGCAAACTAAGCATTTGCGCAGCATTCCCGTAAGGCTCACCACGTTTCCTATCTGCGCTAATCAGGCATTTGATATAATACACTTAAAACTAGAATAAAAAATGGTGTCAATATGATTAGGTCAACCGATAGTAGTAGTAAATTCCGTTATTAGTCGGTATTGTACACTCTCTTTATGTTGTAAGAGTTCGTACGTGTTGCAGATTCGGCTATTAGGGCATCAAACGATGATCGCATAACTTTTTGAGTATCCTCGAGCACTTGTACTTTATCTAATAATTTTTTATGATTACTATCTAGGGTATTATTCGTTTCTTCTATCTTTGTCAACACACTCGAATGATTAGTTTCCATCTCATCATTCGCTATTAGGTGATTTCTCTTTGTTTCTTTTTCCAACGTTGTTAGCAAACTGTTAAGTTTACTAGTTTCAATGTCAACCTTTGTTACCTTTTGCTTTAGATCTTTAATAGTGTTCTGAGTGTCGGTAGTCATTGTAATGAAGGTTTGTACAGCAGAGTCGAATTGAGCATCTACATAAGCTTTAGAAGTGACATCCGTGCCATCTATAGGGTAACTTACTGAAACAATACGTTTACCATCTGCATTAAACTGCATTTGATCGTTTGTATGCATAGCCCGATTGTTAAAATACTGCCTAGAGATTACATCTTTATCCTCTAGAGGCTCCCCTATATTACAAATTCTTCCATCTTTAGCATCATAGTACGACCCCTGTCCTTTATCCTCTCGTCGTTGTCTCAAACAATTAGAGAGTAATTTTCTTTCAACATCGTCCACCAGCTCGTCGGTATACTTTTTCGTACAAACATCGTGGTCGTCAAGCGGTCCTTTAACGTGTACAAGTCTTCTTTTCTTAACATCAATTACACCTTCATCGCTATCTGATAACATTAGTACAGAACGCTTCGTGACAAGATCGTTATCGTTGATAGGAGCGCCTACATTAGTTATACGTCGGTTCTCAACATCGAAATTGCCCTCTGGTGTTAATTTGAAACCATAACCTCTCGGTCCGCGTTTTGTTGCAGCCATTGCTTCATCTGTCGTGCTCATCATAGCTCTGCCGAAGAGATCTATTGTGTTCATGATGACGTATGACAAATAACTGTCACGCACGAACAGAATACACAGTATTTATAGTTGAGATCTTCATAGCGCAATGATGTACATATTTCAATACGTCATGAGATTTATACAGCTCGTCGGATGTTCTCGGGTATAATTTTGCTGCCTTTTGTTTTAGATCTTTAATGGTGTTCTGAGTTTCACCGGTCATTGTAGTGAAAGTTTGTACTGCAGAGTCGAATTGAGCAGCTACATAGACTTTAAAAGCAGCAGCAGCAGCATCGGTGTCATCCAAGGGATAACTTACTGGAACAATGCGTTTACCACCTGCATTAAACTGTTGTTGTTATTGGTCGTCTGTATGCATAGCTCGTGAATTAAAATATTGTCTAGAGATCACATCGTTATCCGATGTCGGTGCACCTATATTACATATCCTCCTATCTTTAGCATGATAGTATAAACATTTAGATAGTAATTTTCTTTCAATATCAACAGATACAAAGGGTGAATTTGCAAAGTACGCATACATTTATTGATTTTCGGTTGGTAGTAGGACCCTCTTTAGTGCATTAACAAAATTAAATGAAGAGGGAAACTATTTACTACTACTCTCCCTAAGTTATTTACTAACATGCTTGTTGCATTTTGCGCTTTTTAGAATATATCTCGTTTATAGTTGGTTAGTACTAGTGAGCTTTCAATAAGTTAACCGTTCAGTTGGTATATCTACCCTAACTCCCCCTTTCATTCGAAAAATCAATATCCAGACAAACTGTACTCTTGTAGTAATTAAATCAACACCCCAATCACGGTTCATTTCACACCCTTTATTCTTTGCAACTAATCAACATTCCAAAATATAGAGTTGCTGAATATATTTGATACGAGATTAATGAAAACAATTAACAAAACATGACTACTGTTCTAGACTTATTTAATAAGATTGCATAATTTTCTATAGATTTCATAAAGCGACTGATTAATTTAAATATTTTAGAAGAGGTGAAATACGACCTTTAGTTTTGTACGTAGTTGTATGCAAACACCCTTTAATGAATCGTGCTATATAATGTTACGTAATCGTTTTATCATGTATTACGTCTTTTTACGGGAGAGTTATACAATCTAATTCATGAAAAGTAATTGACGTTTCAATCACGGATACATCATAATATAACCTATGCATTTACCCCTTGTTACGGTTCATTTCACACCCTTTATTCTTTGCAATACTAATCAATATCTGCACACTTTGTATTTACATTTAAAATATATCTCGTTTATAGTTAGTTAGTACTAGTGATCTTTCCATATGTTAACCCTTTCAACTGGTATTTCGGTAATTTCAAACAAGAATTGTTTCATGCTTTTGAATATACGCTTATTATTATTATTGTAATAGTTGAAAACATGCATAAAGTACGTAACTATCCTTTTTACAATTGGCATGAATACGTTCTCTGTAATATCGATTCCTTTTACAAATGGCTCCGTCTGTCGTAAGTTCAGTACGTTGTCGGTAATACAGATTTCCGTAATCGTAGGGACGTGACAACAGTTAGGGAAAATCAATATTGTGAATCCCTGCCTCCTATTGGGCTAATCTACAAATCAATACTCAGGGTAACGCGCGCGCACAACCCTTCAATTATTATTATGTTTAATTAATACCTTCTAGAGGTTTCTATTGGACAATCAACTCAATCAATAATCAGGACAACGCCTTTATTTTTTAATTGACCAATCAGAGAGCTATAGGGGCGAAGCCGATCAACTCAATCAATAATCCGGACAACTCTCTTATTTTAATTGACCAATCAGAGAGCTATAGGGGTGGTTTAATTGACCAATCAGAGAGCAGTAAGGGTGACTTAATTGACCAATGAGAGAGCAGTAAGGGTGACTTAATTGACCAATCAGAGAGCAGTAGGCGTGTCATCCAAGATGGCGTCGACCAATCAGAGAGAAGTAGGCGTGTCATCCAAGATGGCGTCGACCAATCAGAGCGAAGTAGGCGTGTCATCCAAGATGGCGTCGACCAATCAGAGCGAAGGGGAGGAGCTAACAGAAGGGAGAAGGGGAAAGGGGCGTGGCTAAAAGTAGGAAGGGAGGGGTTGGACTCAACTGCCCCAATACCTACTACCATTTAATATATTAATTATAAGATACCTATGTTCATTATACAATATATTTTGTGGGGTATTTTTTTATTATTTTGCATCCAGCAAACTTTGTCCGGCATTTTTCTTTTGTTTTTTGAGGTGCACGTTTCCTATTGCTAGAGTGAAGTATTACTCCTGCACCTGCTATATTAGTACAGTAAAACTAGGGTCAAACCCAAACATCCAAAAAAAAAGTTCTACCCCGCTCCAAATTGTTCTATACCCTCCTCGTAGTAAGTGATAAAAAGTTGCACGACCCAGAGTGTCGGGTTTGGGGGGGGAGGGGTGTGAAAAGGGGGCAAAATGGTATGCTTGAACAGTTTTTCGCAAATATCTCGAAAACTATGAGGTCTAGCTCAAACTTCACTTCACTACAAAATAATCTACATTAAATTCCGAACAAAAATGGTTCTACGCATTTTTGTGCTGAAGGCAATGGTTACCGAGATATGGAAGGGGTAAAAATATCATTTGGGAACGCAGATACAAAAGCAACTGAACATTAAACTTGGCTGAGAACTTGGCTCGAGCAGCCTTGGAAGTGCATTTGGTCTGGGCGGCCCCTCCTCTTTATTACCACTTTTACCTCATCGCCTTCCATCTCCCATCTTCTCGAACCAAGCCTTAATTCCTCCTGGGTCTTCACCCCCCTCCCCCCAAAACCCGACGCTCTGGGTCATGCAACTTTTATCACTTACTACGAGGAGAGTATAGAACAATTTGACGCGGGGTAGAACTTTTTTTTGGTTTGGGTTTGGTCTATTGTTAAGCTAGTTTTACTCTCGAATTGCGTGTTGCAACTCGCTTCATGAAAATCGCGCATTTGAATATGTACGCAACTTATGCAATGCTATGCAGTCACTAACACGCGTATCAATCGCGCATTAGCTAACGCTTCATGTGTGCCCCAGGTGAGTCCAACTGTGCTGAAACAATAGTGTATTTTATGTTTGTGTATAATTTTTATATGAATACGAAATAGTTGTGGAACGAATCATTTAAGTTTCCATTATTTCTTATGGAGAAATTCGCTTTGATATACGAGTGCTTTGGATTACGAGCACATTTCCGGAAAGAATTATGTTCGGAAACCTGCTGATTTTCAAGTGATTTCGAGAAATCCCAAGCAAACTGAAAAATAATAATATTTTTACCGCCTCCATATCTCCATTGCCTTCAGCACAAAAATGCGTAGTACCATTTTTGTTCGGAATTTAATATAGATTAATTTTGCACACAGTAAAGTTTGCGCTAGACCTCATAGTTTTCGAGATATTTTCGAAAAACTGTTAAAACAAACAATTTTACCCTTTTCACCCCCCTCACCACCAAACCCGACGCTCTGGGTTGTGCAACTTTTTATCACTTACTACGAGGAGGGTATAGAACAATTTGGCGCGGGGTAGAACTTTTTTTTTGATGTTTGGGTTTGGTCAATTTTTGAGCTAGTTTTACTGTACTATATGCCAAGTTTTATTGAATTCTGCAGGGAAGTTTCCCTTTTCGCGTCTAGAGGTTGACAAAAGTACCCAAAAACCCTGCAAGAAGCAGTGTAAGGAAACCCCCCGATAAAATCTTATGAAACGTCGCATGGTGTAAATGCAGATGCAGTAGGTACTTCACTTCTGGTAACAAGAAAGAGTCACTTTCTAGACCAGAAGAGAATTTCGGAGTAAAGATCGCGGGATGATTTTTACCAAAAATTGAAAGTAGACGAATTAATATGCTTCGGGTCTCGTACACCCAACTTATCAATGTAAATCATGCCTTCTTCGGTCGGTACGGCCTTTATGGGCTAAAAAATCATCCCTGAAAGTTTGAAGCAAATTGTCGAACACAAATCTTTTCTGTTTCCATTCTAGGCAAATTTACTTCAGTTTATCAGAAATATCGCAACAAAAAATCAGCACCTAAAATATGGTAACCTGATCTGCCTTTACAAGTTCTTTTGGCTTTGCACTCTCAGGTTTTGTGAGTTTCTTGCAGTTAGACCAATGACATTCTGACTTTTTTACGGCTACAGTGTACGTTAGATTCGTTTATTAATTTAACCACAAAAGTTATTGTTCATATAGCATGATTTTTATGCAGAATATATAGGTGTGTAGGTCTGTTGTAAAAATACAGTTCCGGAGAATGTCGGTTGATAATAGTTATTTATGTATTAAGGGCATAAAGAAGCTTTTATGGCCAGAAGCGTTATTTCTAGGAAATAACGCTTACATGCTTGACATGCTAGGAAAAGACTGTAGGGCCATAAAAGCAAGTTATGCCCGCTATACATACACTATTTTATGGACAGATTAAGTTTTTATCTCAAATCTATTATTGTGTAAAAAATATAATTAAATGAGTACGTAGGTACATCAAGCCGCTGTGCGTGTACTTATGTGCTTATACGAAGTACGTTACTATAGTTACTATTCCACGATATTTAATTTCAGCTTATTTTCATTGGTGATAAGTTTACAAATTATATTAAGAGCAAATCAAGTTCTACAAAAACAGTACTGACATTTAATTGACGTTGCTTTATTGCCCGTCAGACTATAAAGATGCCTTTGGGCCATAAAGAGACGGTTATGTTTAGATGAGTCGAGCAATAATAGTCTAATTATAATGTATCTGTGCATAAACATAATAATTAATATCCTTGTGGTGGTATAGTATACCTTTACAGTTTTGTTTCAGAAAACATTGTTACAGAAATGTTAAAAAGCCCTAGTGTTTTAGATTTGTCTTTTGAACTTGCTATTGGACGGCCATGCAAGTACACTATTATTATGAAAATAATACACAATAGTCTTGAACATTTCCAAGACAAATCGGAAGTTGCTGGATTAGCTTGGCACGTTTTCGCCTTTTTTCTTAATTTTTAGATGTTTGTATGAAATCTCTAGGTTCCTTGGGGTTTTGTAAGTTTAAAAGTTTGTACAACTGTTCAGGCTTACAGTTTTTTCTTATCTTTCTGGAACTTTCGGACAAATAAAGCCTTTTGAATGAATTCGACTTTTTCATAAATATGAATAATACTGAATAATTTCGAATCACCTTAAAATGCCAGTCAGAACGGAAATTTAATTTTAATTAGAAAATTAAAATATTTTATTACACTCTGCTCTGCACAATAATGCATCCTGTAAGACTGTAAATTTCAAATTTTATTAAGACGCGATGTATGTAAATATGTGCAGTTCATTTGCCAAATATAGTAAATAGCCGAAATACCACAATTATTGCAGCATCTATATTATCATTATTACAAGCATCACTGATCTAAAATCAGTTATGCCCCCACATTCAACACGTGATTACTTCGTCACCCAACTCGTAACCTTCCCGCACTCAAGTCATAACACGGCTCGTGTTACCTGCGTGTCCCGGTACCCAACTCGTAACCTTTGTTTTTTAAGTTTGTATGGACTCTACAAGAAAGAAGATTAATAAAATAGAAATGTATCAGCAAAATTAGAGTAGTGTCTATGGTAATTTTCAAGAGATTCGTGTTATTATCAACTGAAGAACAAAAGAAAGTACAACAAAAAATAACAATGCTGAAAATAATATTTTTCAAGTTAAATATAACTTCAAAGTTAATCTTGAAAATAATTTTTTCTACTCCTACCTGTAAATCACCCGTTTTCTTCATGTTTCGCGCAATGGAAATGTATGCAATTCCAGTAAGGTGTACGGATATAATTTCATATCCGTACAGTGTACGGATATGAAAACAACCAATCAACGCAGTCCAATCTGACACTTCTTTATTTATAATTAATTTATTGACAACTCCTGTCATAAATACAGAAGTAAAAGTATGTTAAATCAATGTTTCCTTCTTTCAATCACACTTAAAGCATTTGAAAATAACGTGATTTGTGAAATTGTAGCTTTAACAATTATACTTTTCTAATTAAAAATACATAAATATTAAATCATTTAAATAAGTACAACCTACTTTTATAATAAGTATAGTAGATGCAGTCTGTGATGGAGTTTGGTAGCTCAGTCGGGTAGGAGCTAGGTATAAACAGACTGAAGCTGACCGATGCAGGTTCAATTCCAGCTTGGAGAGTTTTTGTATAAAACAAAATTTAAAATAATAATTTTCTTTTCGAAAATATTAATTTCTGCAAAGTTTTAATAATCTTCTTAAAAATTCTACAATGACAGGGGGATTTTACGAACCATATTTTAGCATGGATAAAAGCATAGGTTAATCCTTATATTCAATTTCTCAAGTAGACATGCAATTTATTTTGTAATTGCAGCGGTCGTAGCAGAGTTAATTGAAAAAATTATATAAATAGTGACTAAATTTTCTTAAAATATGTACTTTTTAGCGTCTTTTTTCTAAATATGTACCAAATATGTATGTAGTTTATAAAAAAATAGTATATTATTCAACAAGAATATAATGATGGCTATTAATCACTAGGGCGAAGTTTAAGTTTATTAGAATCGGCTGAGCGAATACTCGCCATTATATGCGAGTCGAATACTATACTTTGTCCACAACTGTTCCATTCAATTTTAATTCGATTTTTTTATTCCATATATGTTTACGAACTGTTTAAAAGCCTTTGTAGCTCAGTGGGTTAGCAATCAAGTTTGTGACGCAGAAGACAAATCCCGTGATTACGAAGATGAGTTTATCAGGCAATATAATATACCCTTCTCAATAGTACATTCTAAATTGCTAATAGCGCGCTACGCTAAACAATAATGGTTCTTATTACCTGCACGACAAGGCGCAATTTGCATTTATTTTCTTAATAAGTTTCGTCCAAAATGGCTTGCGTTTTACAATCGGGGTTGTAAATTTTGGAATTTAAAACTTACTAACAAAATACGTACTTTTAGTGACTAAATGCTAAAAATATGTACTTTTATGCACTAGGGTAAAAAATATCTACTTTTATGTAAAATAGTGACCGAATACGACCGCTGTAATTGTTTTGCTTAGTCGAAGAAAAAAGATACTGTACAACTTGGGTGGAATGCCTATATCGCCCTCGAACGGGACAAACTTCGTCCTCGTGCGATATAGGCATCATATCCGCCCTTGTTGCACAAACTACTATTTCCTACAACCCTATAGGAAACCTAACAATATAATATAATAATATAACCTAATAATATCGCATAATAAGGTAGGCCTGATAATTGGCAATATCAATCATCCTCTAAAAACAATTGATAAATGACGTTTGCGTGCGATATGAATAGTTTCTGCACACAGATGTCATTAGTTTCCGCACGCTAATGTCATTACACATCGCAAAATTTTAATTATTTCATATCTTATTAAACATATTTATTTTCAATGAACTTTTTTTTTTACTAAATATTAACTAATAATAAAACATTAGAGCCGGCAAAGCAAGGGCAGCAGGGAACTAACGCTGCAAATCATTTTCTGTAAGTGACTTAACGATTTATTCGCCTACCTGCCGGATTCTTTAAAAATGAACACCAAAAGTCAAACAGTAACGTAAAATATTAATAAATTAAAATAAGAATATGTTAGAATGACTTGAAATAATGAATGAAAACGAAAATAACACCAGATTTTTCAATAATTTATTATTAAATTAATATAATGATAAATAATTATAGCATATAGGTGGAATGCAGGGTGTTGACTATGTCAATTGCCAAGAAGGCGTCACGTGAAACCCAACATGCGTGTGGTGGACTTCAAGTTATTTAAAAGAGGGGTGTTAGGTTCGTATGTCATGTATGCGTCTGCTGCTGTTGACCTAATTCGGTAAATGTAAACAGTAATAAATATAAAAGAAATTCTATATCACGTATTTATTAACAAACCATTACTATAAATGTTATAAATGAAAAAATTTAAAAATTACTTAAAAAATTGTTACTTTATAATAATTTCACTTTGTTGTAATTTAAGTTAAAAATCAAGATAAATCATGAAGGAAATTATTGTTTTTTTGGAGGTCGTAGGAAAAATAGTGTACATAATTCGCTAGAAAGTGTCTTTCGTACCCTCCTGTGATATCCGGACTCGGCTGGCGCCTCGTGCGTCTACATTCACACTCGTGCGAAATTTGTCACTTTCCATGCTCGTTATGTAATATACTATCATTTTACAATTTCAAGTAAATTTTAATAATAAAACGCAACGCTTTATTAAAAATGTTTAAATATGTTCATTCAATAATTAATATACGAATTTAAAATCCAACAGAGAAATGTATACATTAGTGATTCATTATCTCTACAAGCATAAATTCACAGGCTGTAAATGAGTCTTTACTCGGAAGAATAAATATTCTAATTGCTTAAGTGTACATCATAACCATTATGGAGAAATGGTAAAAAATGTTTATAAATATTTAAATAAGTAAACATATAACTATAATAACATTCGCCTGGTTCCTTTGAAACAATTTTTTTTATTGATCCTACACGAGTAACAGATTACTCTGCTGGCTGCATCGATAAAGTTTTTACAAATCTAAAAAATGTAATATTAAGATTCATGATATCCCATATTTTTCAGGTCATTATTGTTTCCAAGACTTTTCTTGATTACTGAAAATTTCCATCAGGTATGCTGTAGTTATTATTATGCTAGTCAAGAACGCGCAGTGATGCAGAAAAAAGGAGATATGAAAATCTAGAATTCTGACTATTTTAGTAGTTTTGACATATTATGCAAAAAATATATATCCAGTATGTCAATCCAGAAATGAGTCTTCCGATGAGATTCTTAGGAACTAATTTTCGATTTTGCCAGTGATACTAAAACCAGCTAATGAATAGAGGTAGTTTTGTTTATCATTCTCTCTCATTGTATTGATGACAAAAGATAGTTTTATTGATAATAACAAAAATATTACAAACCACGAATTGCACGACATGGCTGGTCTATGATTTTATTTACACATTTTCTATGGAGAAGATGTCAATTTTGTTTATTACTTCCTATTTCCTGTATCTATGTGAATCTTGCTTCCTGTAAATGTTATATTATTATAGCTGCCGTTACTAATGTATTTAATGTTCTTACTGTATTATTATACCTTATATTATTTCACACATAATTGTTAACATATTGGAAATGCCCCTTTGCCAACTTGATTCTTTTGTTAGGCATTTAGAAAGTAGATGCATCTATTGTAACTGTAAATTCTGTTTTGTTATTTGTGATAGTAATAAAGCTGTATATACCATGCATGTAACCTGACACAATGTACTTAATTTATGCTGGAAAAATCACTTTTTGGCCACATTATAACGCATTGAAACTTTTGATAAACAATCTGTGAACGATCTTCATGCAGAAAAGTGTTTTTATATTTTTTTCTACGATCGCCTCTAAGAGTGTGCTTTGCGTCTTGTTGACATACGCCAAACATAAAGTAATGAGATCTATATACACGCATCAATTAGCGCCAAACGATTAGTTTCTGGACTATTTTGGGATCTGCAACATTAATGAAATCGGAGGGAGGAACAAAATACTTATAGGAAGAAATTCTCGTCTTTCGCTCGGTAAATAAAAACTTATGAGGTGTATAAGACGATTATCGAACCTATATGGACATACCGATGCAACTGTTCTGGCGAATGGAGTCAACCATCCTAACAGCGTTCTATTAGCCTATCGCCTGAATAAACTGATAATAGGCCGTATTTGCTAACCTGCCTTAACGACAATAGAATTGACATTAAACGTGGTATTTTTGTTGGTGTTTGATTCTATATATTGTTGAACGTTCAGGTGTTCCTTCCCGTCAAAATGACAGGAATTGATTACGCTCAATTAGCACGCGCATTGTGTGACATAATGCTACCAGTAAGGCGCTGTTCTATGGTCAAAAAGTCAAGGATAAATAGAGTAATCAGGAATATTAAGAATACGTACATTACATTAAATTATCCAACTTAATCTTCTTTCCGCTAACACCTACAAATTTACAAACGTTCTCAGAACAAGACAGACATTATACAACGTAGCGACTGCTACGGGAGAGTATCATTAACGGAGCGCTATTACACAATACTTGTCCCCAATCGTTATGGTCCCAATACTATGCTGCCTCACAGTCCACACTCTGCAGACTAAAATGGAATACAAACCATAAAAGATCCACCAGACCCAAAAGTCATTCAAGTGTTCCCGAACTTCAAAACGTCATTTACTCTAGTAATCCTAAACCTTACATTAAGAAAAGTAAAATATTTATCTGTTAATTGTTTTGAGCAGAAACAGATTTTCTAAAATCATTCAGTGTGAATATCTTTGCAAATATGAAATAATGAAATAAATAAAGATTAGTAAAAGTTTCACAGTTTTATTAAAATATAACCTGACAATATTGTTTCGACAGCTATGATGTCATTATCAAAGGTAATATATATATATAAACAAATACGTCGCTAAGGTAGATACAAAAATAGGTAACTAGATAAAATAATAATAATAATCAGAATTAAATATCTAATACTTCCAGTAACGGAGAATTACTGAGCTCAAGTTGTTCATTCATTAAAGATACCCTGAGTTTGTGTTTGTATATCTCAAAGGCTTCTAAAATGTCTAATTTGCGTTTGTTATTACAAAAATGTAGGAATTTAATATTATTTTGAGGAGTGTGATTGTGTGATTTTGTACTAAAAGGTGTTTGGCATAATTAGATTTTTCAGGATGTTTATTTTTGTAATGACGTACGTGTTCTTTATATCTTATGTCAAAATCTCGAAGTGTTTGTCCAATATATACCGAACTACAAAAAGAACAATTTAAACGGTAAATGCCCGATTTCATGATATCATGTGTTCTGTCTTTAGCATTAAATAAAAATGAAAAAGTGTTAGTGTTGGTTTTAAATGTTATTTTATAATTGTTGGTTTTTCTTAATATATGTGCAATTTTTTCTGATATTTTGCCAAAATATGGTATAGATATGTAATTTGTGTCTTCTTTTTTTGTGTCTTGTTTCTTCTTTGCAAATAAGTTGCTCCTACTAATGGAAACGGTGAATCCTCTAGAAGGATACCTTGGATTCTGACCTGTTTTTCTTATTTTCCCAATACTCAATTTCCCGCTAGTTGTAACTAAGATTTGGATTCTACACACTTTTAGTGTAATCAATAACTAACATTCGCATTCCATTTCTTTTGCAGATTAGTTAGGTCAGCTTTTCCAGTACCAAGAAGTCTACATACAAAGAAAATACGCTTGGGAAGCGAGAATCAACATTAGTTGTTTCGTCTCTAATCTCTTGCTTTGAATCCCTCAGAAGTGGAAGAGTTTCTTCGGCCATTAAAAAACTTGTCAAACTAGATCTAGAAGAAACGAACCATTCCACAGATTCAAATGCATACTTAATTCGAATTTGAAAAGCGGCGGGTGAAAATGTGTAACTGTACCTTTCAATATGGCTGACATACGTTAAAAAGACGAATAGGGTAGGTTAAGATTTCGTCTTTTTTTGTAGTAGAATCTGATGCCATTCACAACGTAGTATTGTTAGTATTGTTTACAATACTAACAAGATTTATTGTTATTACCATTGAAGTGATGTTGTATCTCGTTGAGCACTGATGACTTTTTGACAGAAGAGATAGATAGATAGGAATCTTCCCGCCAAGAAGTCCATTAGCTTCTGGAAGTTGTACTCTTGTTGCGTATGGTGCATACAACCTTTTGGTCTTTGCATTCCATTGTATTACGATTTAGCGTACTAATGCCTTCCGCAATATGCTTAGAATGAGATTATTGATTATTTTAAGATACATCATCATAGTTATATAGATACATCGTATGCAGTCGCAGATCAGATTCCAGTTGTACTGTAACGAAGTTACTTAATTTTGGTTGTTTATTTTGGGTGTATGAATTAAAATGCGTATCTTCCCGTGCAATCTGAATCCGTTCGGATAAAAGACCGACTCAAGCGAGTGCACGCGTCCTTTCCCTAACCGATATTTGGCGTGCGCCGCTCTGTCCCACTCCTGCCATTTCCCCCACGTTCCGAGAGCGCCTATATAAACAGGCGCAGAGCGACGATTTATTCAGGACTCACATCAGGACCAGCCAGCCAGCCAGCCAGAGCCGACCAGACCGTTCCTGGGGAAATATAAGAGTAAGATCTCTGACCGATAAATCGATCCCCTTTCCGCCCGTTGTATTCCTTACGCCTTTTCCGAGACCTCACTGTGCGTGTGCCTGGGTGTCTCATGCTGATTCCACCCTCTTTACCATACCTTTTCCGAGACCTCACTGTGCGTGTGCCTGTGTGTCTCATACTGATTCCACCCTCTTTACCATACGTTTTCCGAGACCTCACTGTGCGTGTGCCTGGGAGTCTCATCCTGTTTCCACCTGCTTTACCATACCCTTATCCGAGACCTCACTGTGCGTGTGCCTGGGGCCTCATCCTGTTTCCACCCGCTTTACCATAACCTTATCCGAGGCCTCACTGTGCGTGTGCCTGGGGGTCTCATACTGATTCCACGCCCTCTTTACCATACCTTTTCCGAGACCTCACTGTGCGTGTGCCTGGGGGTCTCATCCTGTTTCCACCCGCTTTACCATAACCTTATCCGAGACCTCACTGTGCGTGTGCCTGGGGGTCTCATCCTAATTTCCACCCGTTACCATAAATTAGGAGCCTATCCTGTTGTTCGTTATTTTACCCTACACAACCCGCTCGTTTGCTTGATATCGCATGCTGTATTGCACCCTGCTTGCTGTGGCTATTGTAGGTAACTGTACATAACATATGCTTTTAGTTATAGAGTTTGAAGCTTGTTGGAGGAATATAGTTTTGGTAGTAATAAATTTTGTTTGGTTTGATGACTGTGTGTTTTATTTGTTAGCATTAATACCCTCTTGTTTTCTAAAAGCTTTAGTGATAGGAGTCATCCAGACTGGGCCGACCTCAGCAACCCCAGCAGTTCCCTGGATTATCTTTTCTCCACTTGTAGGTACCCGGAGCTGTGGAGCATACCACATTAAAATAACTGGCGCCCGAGAAGTACCGCCGATACCGAGATCACCGGAAAGCACACTGCGCTATTACGTAAGCGAGCCCCCTACAAATACCGAGACGACCCCGGGGCACCCGAAACAGCGCTTACAGCACCATTATACATTAATTTTTACCGCAGTAACATCTTCTTCTGATAACATTTCTGAAGTAGATCTTATCAGCTCTCCACGTACGTAAGTTTTCAGGCATTGCATTTCCGTGACGTTGGTTCGAGATGTTATTTAGCTATGACGTTGAGCAAAATAAGGAATATTATGCCCAGTTTTCCTAACCATTTGTGATATCCATTAGCTTTATTTCAAAGTGTGATGACATTTTAGAGAGCGTTGTTAATGTATCTTCAAGTAGATGTGTCTGATACTATACCTTTTCAACTTCAATTTCAGAAAAAGTAACATAAATTTAAGAAAAGGTAATTGTGAGTTCCTTGAGTCCTGGGAACCTGCCATGAATACCATTGTGGTAGTTTTACAATGCACCTGCCCATTCGCGGGTAGAAGAAGTTATCCATGAGGAATAATTTCAAGAAATTGAAGTATGCAGATTTGCGCTTTACAGCCCAATGTTAAATCCGATTGAACATTATATGGAATGCTTTTAAATTATGTGGAATGCACAGTATTAATACTGTGAAACTTTTTAAGAATCTTTATTTATTTCATGATTATGAAGTTTCACAAAGTATGGCTGGAAACAATAAACAAAAGAAATCATAGTACTTACTCAAACAGAATTTTGACTCCGTGCTTTTGAAACTTGTGCTGGCCGTGCGATGGCAACTATAACGCGCAAATGAGTCTTCATGCATGCACTCATATACAACACTATTCAATCGCGATAAGAATGGATGAATATAAATTAATATTTAATAAATAAAATATTGTATTATTGTATATTGATATATTAAATTGTTAATTAAATTAAAGTTTCGTTTGTCCTTTTACATAACCATTTATGATTTCTGAAATTAAATTTACTTTTTCCGACACTGCATTGACTTTTTCCGAAATTAAACTTACTATTCCTGAAATTAAATCTATTTTTTCTGAAACTGTATTTACATTCTCTGAAATTAAACTTACTACTACGGAAACCTCGTCAAGACATGACGGTTAAAAGCATTGAAGGATTTCCCTATATACAACATTCGATGTGTGATTACAATCCTTCGGATTTTCGTGAGTAATTATTTAAATAAACGTAACCAAACATAACCAGTTGAAAATTCTAAGCCTAGCACTCCTCTCTCCCAGCTTACCCTCCTCTCATCCGACATATATTCCTCTCTGGCTTACGCTTATTACATACGGAAATTCTACTTACGAAATAAGAATAAAATCAAAAATCACTACATACATACGGAAATTCTACCTTACGAAATGATAAGAATAAAATCAAAACTCGATCTAACACATCTTAAAACATTCTTGAACACGCCTATTAGTACATATTTCATAAACATGACATAAACATAGTGTTGCCAAATTTCCTACGTTTTATACAAACAATATAAAACTACTCTGAATAAGCAATTGTCATCAGGTATTATTTATATAATTCGTCTGTTGTCCATAATTTTCAACTATGAGGGTTTTGTCTACGCAACCTAACAATCCTTTAAACATTAACCGCTTATTAATGATGGAAGTGGACGGCTGCATCACCCTTTTATATTTATAAGCGGGAGTAGTTATGAAACTCACCACCGTAGAAAGTGAGAGGGCACCCCAAGTAAATATCCGATTCGTCCGTCTCAAATTAATCATTTTAGAGTTTTTCAAATTAAAAATATAAACATTAAAAATATATAAAAATTAAGTAATGTTGACTAATCTACACAGCGAAAGCTTTAATATAAAAAAAGTCGCTTAGATCGGCCCGGTGGAACTCTCAAACAAACTGCAACAAAAATAAGCTTTGTGTTTTAAATGTATAGAAGATTTCCTAAACAAATTTACTTTTTCCGAAATCGAAAACTACCTTCTCTGAAATTAATGTTACTTTCTCTGAAATTGAAGTTGAAAAGGTATAGTTTTTTTTACAATATTTTCCTGTTGCAGATGGAAAGGCAATGACGTGTTAATTTTCGGCGATCTTAAGAAGATACTAGAATCAGGTTCAAAATCGGGTTGGAAGATGACAAGGTTTTCATTTTCAAACGTCTTTCACAACCAGAAGACTTTTGGAGGTAATCTTTTCTAACATTTGTGTTCCAAAGAAGCCGGAATAGAAGAAAAATATTTATTTGAGAAATCGTTGACGATTCCTCTAATTGTGAAAAATAAAAAAAGGAAAAGAGTACATGAATAAAAAGTTCACTAATTACTTTAAGAAATCTAAAGTAGTAGGAGGTTGGCTGTGCTGTATGATCTAGATCAGAATGGAATAGCTAAGAGCAAAAGTGCTAATCGCTAAACACTGCAATGTGCGTTTATAAAACTCTTTGCTATGGCGTTCATTTTGGACAGAGGCAGTATCAGTAACACTTTATGAGACTCGATTTCGCAAAATTCCAAATGCTCATTACTAAAAAAAAATCTGCACGGTTAGCTATTGGACGGTATGTTATTTATCGTAAAAACTCTAAAAGCTGCTGTATGTGGTTACACAAAAATTACAAGAAACTAAAGATTTTACAACCGCTTAGATCTTAGATCTAGAGTTTAAAGACTCATTCAGAGAATTTAATTTGTATGTAATTAAGCTTCCGTTATGTTTTCCAGCTACAAAAATGTAGCTTCTCTGACTATGTCATGTTAATTAAAACTATATCAAAGTGCTATTAAAGATACTTCCATTTCAACATGCCTATCAATCATCATCAGTGTTTTATCAAAAAAGCTCTATTCTGAAAAGGACTGAAGGAGTTTGATCATATTCAAAATTTTAATAATACGTATTAATAGGACAGTAGCGTAACAGTAATAGCAGATAGTAATTACTTGGAGAATAATGAGGCAGTAATTGGAGCAATAGCAGATTTGTAAATTGCTAATCTGACGCATTTGTCAGTGATTGGATCTGTATGTGCGTGTGTGTGTGTATGTATTATTCGGTGTATTACATTACACATACACAGTATGCATGTGGTGCATGACCTGTGTGCGTTTGTATACGTCGTGTATTTTGAATTGCGCGATTGTTTTAATGTATGTCCAACAGCTTGTCCCATCAATAATTTATAAATCGCCGCTAATTGAAGCCATTCGTATATATTAGATGAAACGAAATTGCATTGATTTGCAGCGCTTATTTTATCGATGCATGATGATGCTTTGCTATCTATATAATGTGCTGTGGGAAATGTTTTGTTGTGTTATACTAATGATACAGTTCACGTTTAAATTTTAATTGCATTTGGTGCAACATCCATTTATAATTACTTTTTATATATATTATCTTATTTGATTATTTTTCGGTTTACCCGGGGAAGCTAACTATAGTTCCGCACGGTCGTTGACAAACAAAAAATACTAAGAAACATTCAAAAGGGCAAGGTCTAGGCCTTCTGGCACCTCAACGCACCTTCTAAGCTCTGTTTTAATTATAAAAATAGAAAATAGTTAAACTAAATAGGTTAAATAATGTCAAAGATATTACCAATTGTAAGTTGGAAGTGCTGCTTCTTTTTCTCGCCACTTGTGGTTCTAATATTTGATAGTGGAAGTGGAGTACCAAGTACAAGATTCATCATCACATGTTTGGTTATAAACGTGGCCTATATACATTTACTGAATTCCAAAAGCCAATGAAAAATTAACACTAATAAATTTGCCCCCTAAATACAGTCTGGCCATTTCAATTTCGTATGTAAATCATCAATTGTGTATAAGTAGTATAGACAAGTTAGATTGAGTCGAGCAACATGAGTAGAAATTCTAGAGTATGAATTCTAAATGACTATGATAACGAAAAATTGTTGACTTTCCATTTTTTATCTTGTTCACTAAGTTAACTTACTTAGTTAAATCAGTCAACTAAGTTAGTTCATTGGAGTTAATTAACTAACATAAGTTAAGTTATTTATTAACTTAAAGTATTAATTTGCAAGATTAAAGAAGAAAAGAAGAATAGCAGTTAGCCATTCTCGGTGGATTAGTGGTTTGCATGTTTGCTTCATAATCCAAGGATCGCAGGCTCGATCCCCGGCCGAGCTTCTTCTCAGATAGGAAGTAAAACTGTAGGTCCCGTTTCAATGTGATGTTTGGCACGTTAAAAATTCCTACTGGGAGTGGAATTCTCCCAGATTCCCAATTGATCATAGCAATCGGTGCCGTGAGCTTTGAAGAATGCTCCGCCATCCTGATTCCTCGCCCAAAAACAAACAAACAAACAAGAATAGCAGTTGATTTTCTTTTAATCATACTGAGAAACCTCAGATCTCCGAAATTAATTGCAAGGTTCTTATTGTCTTAGGTAATGAATTTTATTGATAGAGTATATACTACAAGAAGCATCTGTTTAAAAAGAAACAAAGTAATCGAATTCAATTATAGTGGACGTTTCCATTTTCTTGTGTATACATGAGCTAATGAGTACTTTAGTAATAGATGATTCAGTTAGCACAATACGCATTTGCCATTCCCCTTTATTCCATTGTGATCTTAAGTTAGTCATTGCAATTGCTGCAATCGTGTGTACAAGTTGTGCTATATATTCTTATTATTCTCTTCGCAACATATCATCTTAACAAGATCTTGATCCACATACCAGTGAATTTTTGCATCTTAAAGTTGCCAACTACTATACTTACGTGATTGTTAGCTATTAAATCTATAGCACAACCAAAATATTAAGAAAATAAACCGGAGTGAATTTAGCAGGCGCAGACTAGCAACCCGAGTTGATTGTGAACGAGCCTTGCTCCCAAATTGTCAAATTTAAAAAGGTTTTCACCACTCCAATTTTTATTTATTTTTGGGCGAGGAATCAGGATGGCGGAGCATCCTTCGTACCTCATGGCACCGATTGCTATGATCATTTGGCCGTCCCTACTAGAATTTAGCCGAATCTGGGGAAATCCCACCCCCAGTAGGGATTTTTAACGTGCCAAACATCGCATTGACACGGGACCTACAGTTTTACTTCCTATCCGAGAAGCACACATGACCCTTGGATTATGAAGCAAACATGCAAACCACTAATTCACCGAGGCTGGCACCACTCCAATTATTAATAAAATTATCAAACTACAATTAATAAATATTAATTAGAGTTGTGAAAAATCTTTTAAGCAGCAACTAATGTCGTGCATACTTTTGCTACTAGAAGGTTATTTATTAATAGTAGTTTTAAATAGTAATTTACGTTATAAGTCCTGGAAATGGAATTTTACAGTCGAGTAAGATGTTACGGACAAGGCGACGAAGGAGCCGAGTCCGGAACATCGAAACGAGACTGTAAGACCATCTCCAGGACGTATGACGTAATGCGTTTTATTTCATACTGCAATTATTGGAATATTGGTTTAATTTAAAAAAAAATTATATAAAATGAAACTTAGACCCTTTCTAGATGGAAATCTGTTACGCGTAGGTGGCAGACTATCTAATTCCGATTTTCCGAATGCAAAATATGAACATCTATGAAGAACGAGTTTCCATGGTAACTGATTACGTACTAAAACGTTGTCCAGGTGATTGATTGTATTTGCGTCCGGTAAAATTTTTTATTCACAATCGATACATAATGTGTTCATTACTGACGTTTAAAAAGTTAGAAAGTAGTTTATTATACACCATAGTAAATAATAAGTTCTCTTGGTTAGTAATGAGTTCTCTTGGTTAGTAATATCCATTACTTACCTTTTGCTCGTTCTAAATATTCTCAACAGATGGCAGAAGTTTTCGTATCTATCTTTACTTTTAGCAGGTAACAAACAGTCAGTCACTGTTTTAGCAACTTCTCGCAATTCCGGTGGTGTGCAACTTACATCAGTTTCACTATCAGACATTTTAAATCGTGTAAATTGCAATTAGGAGCAATGTAATTAAATTTGTTTTAGTAGTGACACGAATTTACTTTGACAATTGTTGCAGCAATTGTCATTTTATCGCCACCTGAATAAAAACGCTGGTGTTGTGTCCTATATATATCAAGTATAAGGTATCAATGTAAGAACATAATTATGTACGATTGTGAATAAAATAGTATACATACCTCGTCGGGAAGACATTACGCGTCGAGCAATTGTAGCCCTTGGCGCTTCGCGCCTCGGGCAGCAACATTGCTCTCCGCGTGATGTTCTACTTCCCGCCTCGGTAAGTAATCTACTATTACAGTCACAAGTCCTGTAAAATTTTTTACAAGCATACTAGACCGTAAAATCGCATGTTCTGGACTAAAAAGTTTGACGTAAAACTGACAAATGTGACACAGTATGAAATAAAAACTTTTACAGATTGCAATGACTATTTTCCTGTTTGTCTAACTTTGACAATTTGGGAGCAAGGTTCGTTCACAATCAACTCCGACTGCTAGTCTGCGGCTGCTAGATTCACTCCAATTTAGTTTCTTCATTTTTTGGTTGTACTATAGAAAACAAACGGCATTTAGTACTATATCATACACACTGTAGTATAGATAAGACACAGTACTTAAGTGCTCTTACAGTGGCGTAGTAATCGCTTATAAAAACCCGCCACGCGGAGGGGAATGGCCATAACCGAGCATAACATAAATAAAAATCAAAGAGATCCCAGCATTGAGCTTTGGCAAATTATAAATACAGTATACTATTTAATTGGGCTATTTAAGGGGAATATAATTCCCTCCCATTACTGGACTGGTCTCGGGTTTCGTTCGAGTTCTTCCCTTAGTTTGGGGATGGGTGCCTCCGTATTAAGGCTTCTCAGGGGGGTCGCGTAGCTATTGTGGATTTTGCCCGGCTTTAATGTGAAGTTGGATAAGGCTATTCCTGAGGAACCACCGTAAGCGATGTTGGTACAAACATATACCAACTCACATCTAAGACAACTCTAATTCTAGGCAGTACATACCAGATGTCTACTCCTAGATAATTTCCCAAGCCTTACATTGAATTTTATGTATGTATAAGTACTAATATCTAAGATTTAGATCTTGGAGTCTGAAAACTATTCCCGAATCCATACTCGAACTCATGTCGGCCCGGGATGACCTTACTTCGTAAACGTAAACGTTCACAAACAACAAATATAGATAAGAATGAAAGGCTAAATATTATCACAAGTAGGTTTATAAACTTCATTGTGATAATATTTAACCTAAATTACGTACCAAGCCGGAAAGTGTATAATTTGCGCATTGTACAGTGGTTCTTGTACCGAGCGCGAAGTGTACAGACTACGAAGTGCGATTTACCGGATTTGGTACTACGGGTTTTGTACTTTTGTGAAGCTGAAGCAACTGAAACATCTTTTATGATCTGCAATATTATTAAGTATTATTGAGCTCCGTAAATACCATGAAAAGCTGAAGTAGTAATAACAAGAAAAGTAAAATAGGTATTTTGAAATACAGATTACTTTATTTTATTTAAAATTAGAAAGCACAACAATACGTGTTGATTGATCGCTAATTGTAAGGTTATGGAGAGCAGGGGCACCCCACCCCCTTTTTTCACTTTAACTTGTGTAGCCGCAAAATTGCTCGCTGCCTTTCCATGAAACATAGAACTTTCTTTCATTTTCACTTTCACTTCCCATCATTAGTGCTTTGTACAAAAAGTGCTGTACCAAGTTAGCTGAAAGGTTAAAACTAACAGCTCGGTACAAATATGTTGTACAGAACCCGAACAGTACAAAACTCGTAATACCAAGTTCGGTAAATCGCACTTCGTACAAAGTAGTCTGTATACTTCGCGCTCCGTATAAAAATCACTGTACAATGAGCAAATTGTACAATTTCTAGCTTGGTACGTAACATATCCATTGTAAATCTATCCTTGACAGTGACGTAACTAGATCGTTTTCCATCAATCAAACACACAAGAAACACAGTAGAATTACAACTACAAGTCAAATTGTTAAAATAGCCAACGTGAAAAAACAAATTAGGAAAGAATTTCTCAAGAGTATAGGGCCCAAAATAAATGCTGATAAGGAGGCTCAAAATTTATAGATACGCCGTTAAGATTTGAGTAGAAACTCTTTTATCTTGACGTTTTTAAGTAATCAAGGGCGATGAATAAAATGCCTCTTTACTCACTAATGTCCCAAGCAGCATTTAAGTAGCAGTAACTGAGATCGGAACTTTGATTGAGTAGTTGTTACGTAACTACAACTAAATTTATGACTTTATAGGTTTAATTTCTTCAATTCGGAATATTTTAGTAATTGTGTAGTTGTTTCTACTATTTATTGGAACTATGTAGTTTCATTACTTCTGAGTAACTATTAAAGTATGTGGAACGGTATTGCCACTTAGTATACTTACTTTAAAGTCGTTTCAACTTCAAAGTGGTATTATGATTGTAGCAGTAACTTGCCCGAAGCTACTTTAAAGTTTTTAAAACCTTACAGTAGTATTGAATGTAAAACTTACGTTTTTGCTACCCAGGAGAATCACATTAAAGTAATTTTTCGTAAACTACTCCATCTCCATATTTACTTGTAAAATGTTGGATTAATCAATAATCATTAATCAATTTGCAATTTGTTATGATTGTTAATAGATGTTTTACTATATAACCTTCAATAAAAATAACAAATTGGTGCCAAATTGTGCCTTAGGGATTGTTATGTATGTAGGTTGAAGTTGGCAACATTTATTTGAAGTGATGTAACTAACCAATCCTGGCCCGTCCTCTGGGCGAGCGTCAGTAACACTTGAGTCGGCTTGGAGGATACACGTCTTCTACACTCTATGCATTGTGTATGTAATTCGCCCTGCTCACTCAATATTAATAAAGTTAATTAATGACAATAATTGAGTATCTTTTATTTAAACACATAAAAGGACATAACAGGAATAATATAAAAATGGTTTCTATCATGTGTATCAACTTATAAGTATTTCGTGTATATTTAACATATTTTATTAAAGACATTTTTTTACTAAAAAATATATTTAAAGAAGGCGCGTTGTTATTTTTCGATCTATCATCATCATATTTAACAGAAAAGTTGCAATGGTTTATAATTTTGGTGTACTGGGATGACAAAATAATCAAACATTTCATCGCTCTTTATATTAAGTACGTATTACAAATAAACTGGTAATTCATTTTGTGACACGATCCAGCATTATATAGTATAGAAAATGATAGAATATTTGTTGCAAGAGCAAGAGAGAGCAATCACGCGACACGATGTGTCAAAGAGAAAAGAAGTTCCACGTAAGTAGCAATTACTACGCCGCTACGTACCTGCTACCCAAAAATTGTTCCCCATTTTGGTTCCAGGCACGTAACAAAACCGTAGCAATTACGTGCTTGTGACTACTGGCAAAAACTTAATAGTTCCACCGGTAGTTGCTGGTACGTAGCGATGACTAAAAATGCTGCTTGGGGTGTACATTGTATGATACACGTGAATAAAAATTAGCACATGCGGCATTCGCCTTTGTGTGCTAAACTTTTCTCGTCATTTATAAAAGTCTTCTTTATCAACTTATACCATAATGGTTATTTACAAACCAAATGCGGGAAGACTTAGTTCCCACATGAGCTATATTTACGCGGCTTCAGTAGAAGACATCTGATTTTACCGAAACTTGTTTATCGTTACACAATGTCTTGTAAACAACGAATGCATTATTATTAGAACAAAAATTTATCTAAAAATATCTATTTCAATACTAATACGACTTAAAATTTTAGAAACAGAGAAAGAGAAGCAATATCATAGTAGCAAATGGTTGCTATAAATTGTTGTAGGTTGATCGAGAAAGTCAGAGTTTTTTTTCTTAATCGACTCCACTCAGAAATTGACGTTTCGAATTATCAGTAGGGTGCTTAATATCTCACTTTCAAGGTAGTGAGTATAATAATAACTATCTTCTATTGTTCTATGTTAATTCAGTGTTGGGCGTAATCAACTAATTTTGCAAGCAGATTAATAATCATGATTACAAGTAATCACGATTGAATCAATCATGATTACGATTATGCATTGTTTTAGTTAGTAATTATGATTATAGATTTAAATTATTAATCAGAAAAGTAATCATTTTCGTTGATTAATAATAATTGATGAAGGGTAATCGTAATCATTATTTAATGATTACTTTTTTGATTAAATTAAGGCATATTAATATTTCAATACACTAATAATTTATGATTTTTTTAATTAGCCTGCATGATGAAATATCCAAATTAATAAAAAAAGACTGTTTTAGAGAAACTATTATGGTATTGATATTTCTCATTAGAAAAATACTATCAAAGTAGCAAATAATCAGTTGAAACGATATAAAATATTAATAATACTGGGAAATACTTTTCTGTTTTTATTATTATTACTTTTGTTACTTCCGTAACATTATAATTTAAATTCGATTTCAATTAAATTATCTTTTCGAATATTTCATCAGAATGTTTATGCGACGTAGGTTTGTCATCGTCGTAAATGAAAAAACCTTTCAACTGGCCCTGATCTCCTGATGAAGGTAGAGGTGTGTATTGCATTGTCAATACACCTCTATCATCAACTAACTGTTTCATCATGCAGCGTAATTAAAAAAAAAATAAAAAATTATCAATATAAATAATTGAAATATTAATATGCCTTAATTTAATTAAAAAAGTAATCATCAAGCCCAACCAACTGGGTGCTGAATGGGTAGTTAATTGCACAATTTCGTGTAGTCGAATGTATAGGTATAAAATTACGGTAGGTTACGGTACGGTTAGGTATACATGCGACTACACGAAATTGTGCGCTTAACTACCCATTCAGCAACCATGTGGTTGCCCTTGGTAATCATTAAATCATGATACGATTACCTTACATCAATCATTAATCAACTGAAACGGTTACGTTTCTGATTAATATCAGTAATTTGTATGATAATTATAAACTACATAATGTAACCGTAACCGTTAATCATTAATCAGATTACTATTTGCACAACAAGCGATTGTGTGATTGCAAAACGTTTACAGCTTTATTTTCTTTAACTAAACATATACAGCGCCGCACTTTGAATTTTGAAGTCCCGGGCACAAATATCGAGTGGGGCCCCAAGTAAATAAAAAAGTGTTGATTAAAATAAGGTAGCTTGTATCGGGGCCCCACTAGCTCCTGGGGCCTTCTGAAGATATAGATTAGTAAAAACCTATTAAAAATTCATTAGGTGAGCATGGTGACTATTTTAAAATAAGTACCATGTTTGGTAATTTTATTTTCTTAAATATTAATTGTGTTTACCAACGACTATTTATTTATTAGCTTATTTAGGATAAAACTGCTAAAATACCGTTGAAAAATTGATTTTTTAAATTTATTAAATTATTCGAGAGTATGATTTTAACTACATTTAATATACAGATACAGAAAAACAACTTGGAAGTATCTACGAAACCATATGTATGTATGATAAGGAACGCGCTAGTAAAATAAAGAAGGGTTTATATCGGGCCCCGCCTTTGCTCTCTTAGTTTGTGTTAGTGGGGTAATATTCGCGCATTAAAGTTGTTTAATAAACTACAAACTAAGGAGAGCAAAGGAGTGACCAGATATAAACCCTTCTTTATTTTACTAGCGCGTTCTTTATCATACATATGCTTTCTTAGATAGTACTTCCAACTTGATTTTCTATATGGGTATATTACTGCTATATTCCTAAAACTTACAATGCTGCACTTATGACTATATTTCTTCTTTAGCTTTCCTTTTTTTATAGTTTCTGAACTATAAATGAACTAATTTAATTTCCCTTATAATTAATTCTGTACGATTTAAGGTTGAAAAAACCTGTTAGTTCAAGAGATACTAATTTTGAAAAAATATTGGGATAAAAATTAAAAATTTTGTAAAGATAAATAATTAAAGTTCTACTGGTAAAGCTGTTATTTAAAAAAATTGTATTTTTCACTTTCTTATATCTAATGATACAAATTTAAAAAAAGTGCTTATCATCCCAAGTTTATTTAATAGAAACGCTCATTATAATTAAAGTTTGAAAATATACATATCACTCCAACTGCATGAGTAAATCGTTAATAGGCTTTTTAGTAATCGGATTACTTTGCAGTAATTGAGCTACATTATATTTCGAAAGCAAATTCATATACAAAACATGTATCGCCCCGACTAGGAATCGAATCCAGGAACCTCCGCTATCTAGGCGGTATCTTTACCAACTGAGCTACCGGGAGGTGACTATCAGCAAAGCGAAAATCTACCATATGAATTAGATATTTTAGCAACCATACAAAGTAACTAGATATTTTTTGAATTTTGAATTAAACATAATAAAAATTAACCTTCATCTGAAATGTAATAGAATTACTTACCGATAATCAGATTATTTTTCAATAATCACATGATATTAAGGAAATGCAATTACTTTTGAGTAATTGCATTACTTTCGGGTAATAGAATTATTCGACAGCGTCAGATATTTCGCGATTCAACTACTTAATTATTAACGATTATATTATAATTATGATCTTTTCATTTGTCAGTATTATTGTAACACCAAAAACATTTAATATATTATTTGCAATAAAGTAATAACAAAAGATATGAAGCGTAATAGTTATTTAAGCATTGGTTACAATGTAATGTTTGAAAATGCGACTACTACTCACGGCAAGACGTTATCAACAAACACTGAGCCAATACCCAAATCAATAGTACTAGAAATTTTCGATTACTCGATTACAGTATACGGTAATCGATAACTTTTCTGGTTAAGTAATGCGATTACCTAGCAATCGGATTACTTTTAGACATGGAAATTAGTAATCGGTAATCGTTATTTTTTAAAGGTAATCGACCTAGCTTTGAATATTAATTATTTGACTATGATTATAAATTGAGTAATGTTGCAAAATCTCTGCTTTTATACCTAATTTAGGAAACAAATATTATTATTATTATTATTATTATTATTATAGTATATTAAGAGACTAAAGTGCATCATTTATAATATAGTGTGAAGGAAATATAGAAAATAAAAAGGGAAAACACACACTAGCGATTAAAAGGAACTTTAATCCTGTGATATATATACTGTTTTCTGTACGACCTAAGGAACTTCGAGTCCCTAAGTCCTAAAGGAGTCGAAAAAAAATGAAAAAGTCGCCCTGACAATTAAACTGTGCAAACACCAAAATCACAGAATTCACTATAAAACGTTAGGTTCTCTTAGATAATAATATAATAATAATAATTGCTACAACCCATAACCTGGAAACCAGGCCCCATAAGATATAATGCGATTATTCTTTTTTACTAAAGTAGAGCTTTGTATATATAGGTCGTGCAAAATAGTATATTATAGAACAAGGGACTAAAGTGCATCGTTTAATCCCGCGAATGTACATAAGAATGTGTTAGAAAAATAAAGATATAGGTTGAACTAGTATATTGCGAATTAATAAGAAAAAGTGATATGCACTAGATCGTGCTTGCAGTTTAATTAAACAGATATTTCCCGCTTGGGATATACCAAGGGATTAAAATTTATTTATGTGTCACTTGCATGTTATGTATTTGGTGATTATGCCTGTGATACGAACTATATAAACAACTCCATAACAACCAGGGCATTATAAGCGGGCGTTACAATCTATAACGCCCGCTCATCGTTTACTTTGTAATCGGAGCTGGCGTTACGTTCAATAGTAATTTAGATTATTAGGCCAAAAACAATACTGTCTAGGTTTGCATACGAATGTGTTGCAACACAACAAATATCGAGTATTTGCAACTTGGTTTATGGGCGCGTGATCCACGAATTCTTTTGAGCCGACTTCTGCAGAAATTCCTTAAATAAAATTAACTTATTCTTTAGATGAGATTAGTGCTATTAGGGCTTAATTGTTTTCATGTTGGTACAACAACAAAAACATTTGAATTTTAAATTGTCATATCTCTGTTTGACTTTTGTAAACTTGGTAAAGTTGTTACCATCCGACAAAGATAAAAATTCCTAGCTTTACAAATATATAAGCAACGTCCTTGGCAAAGCCAACAATGATAAATTAAAACTAATTTTCTACTTGTACGATACATTCTCGTGAAAAATAAAATTTTGTATGCACCACGAGCGTTACTAGATAATAATGCCCATCAGGCGACTTCCATTACTCGGGCTATTCAGGCCCTCGGGCTGGAACCGCCCTCCTGGCATTATCATCATCCTAGCGGCCTTGGTACATAATAACTATTATACACAGATACAACATAATTAGACTATTATTGTTAGACTCATCTAAACATAACCGACTCTTTATGGCCCAAGGGCCTCTTTATGGTCCGATGGGCAATACAATTTGTATTTATTGAACTTATATAATTGAACTGACACCAATGAAAATAAACTGAAATTAAATAATTTGAAATAGTAACTATAGTAACGTATTTCGTATAAGTACATAAGTGTACGCACAGCGGCTTGACGTAACCTACGTACTCATTTAATTATATTTTTTACACAATAATAGGTTTAAGATAAAAACTTAATCTGTGCATAAAATAGTGTATGTATAGCGGGCATAACTTGCTTGTATGGCCCTACAGCCTTTTCCTAGAAATAACGCTTCTAGCCATAAAAGCTTTTTTTATGCCCTTAATACATAAATAACTAATTTAGATCCGTGGTATATACGCTATTTCTTGCGCGATCTCAAGGATTTAATCGTAAAATTTCAAAAATATTGTTATGTGTCATCTGCACATTTGAATTCTGCCAAAATCCCAGTTTGTTTTGGAAATGCTTTACTCCTTAGGGAGTAAAACAGCTACCCATAAAGTAGAGCTTCATGCATAGATCGTGCAAAAACATTACTTTTCATTCTTTGAGGGTATATGGATGATAATAAAATACGCATTCAATTGTCTCGCTGACAAAGCTACCACTAGCCTCATTTCGGACTTAATGTTTGGAGATTTCAGTGTCCATTGGCTCTTTGACGCGTTTATGTTCTTTGTTCTGCAATGTGTGAGGATCGTTTAACTAAATCTAGGTACTGTTTTATTTTGCAGACTAGAAAGCTCGAAAAGCATTTCTACAATGAAACTTTACAGGCTTAAGACTGAAGTGTTAATTTTATGTTTTTTGATAACATTTTTCAAAGTATTGTTAAAAAGTTTGAACTGTATTATTTTTTTAATTAAACCTTACTTATGAGGGCGGGAATTTTAAACAATTTGCAGCTTGTTTCTGCTCTTGACCTGATCATAAGATATTATTAAAAAGAAAGCTAAATAAAACCATCATGGTAAGCAATTATGTAGAGATTGATGTTAAACCGAATCTCCCAATTTTAGTATCTCTTAGGCCTTATTCTGTTGCTTAAAAATGTAATCTAGTTTTTATAATAATCGAGTTTAGGTCATTTATATGGTACGTATGGAATATTAGATACTTAAGACAATAACAAGCAACACTACCATAAGCATTACAATTAAAGCAGTAAGAAATATTAAAACTGGTAAATTAAAATCATTAAATCCTTCTTCTCACTTTTTTAAGACTGTCTTTAAAAAACGTCTACATGAAGACGTTACATTTTACATCGCAGCGGCCTGCTTTCAAGTAAGCTTTCTCAAAATCAGCTACATCCCCCCTGATGATAATATACCAACAGCATTCTTATGTTTCATTACATTACACAGGCTGATACAAAAAAGTCATTAATTTTTTTTTAAATTAAGATCAAAACTTCCTAATATGATCCATCCATCCATCAGGGAGGATTCAATGAAGCCGATGATACATCATTTAGAATAATTTTGTGTATATGAGTGTCTATACAATTTGTGAACTTGGCCGTAATTGGATTTCACGATTCGTGATCTCAGTCATCTATGATTATAAGAAATCAGGAGCGGGATTCTATTAGCCATTGAGCCGTATTTGCCGAGCACTAACCAGTGGAAAGGTATCATTACCAAGTGGTTTCGGAGCTAATTTACTAACCCGAGCTCGTTGCTACCGTATACTTTTTTTTTAATATTCGATTTTGCTTATTGATATTTTTATTTTTTAACTGAGTTACTTTAGATTGATTAGTTTTTTGCGATAAATTCATAACAGTAAAGTTCCTCCAAGGCTTTTTTATATTGTTATTGAAGTATTTCGATAGGTCTAAATACTTGTGAAGTTCGAATATTTTTAAAACCAATCAGGAAATAAAAAAATTAAAAATGACAATATAACAGTTAGCAGCAGCAGCAGTTTTATAAAAGAACATTCATTAAACATATGCTTTAGAAAAAATAAAAATATTGTATAATAACAACAATTCAATGAACAATGCATTCTGGGTTGTTTAATATTTTGGAACTTTCGTGTTTAAGGGACAAAAGTAGCATATTTTATGGAAATATGATACTTATGCCGGTCAAGTATAAGTAACATTTAGGTATTTGGTATATTCACGGCACCCCTAAGTAAAATATATTTTTTTAAATTGGTGTAATTTTAGACACGCAAACAAAAATATGGCGTGTAGGTATAATTCGAATTGCTTTACGTTTTACCATCAGAAAACATTTTTATGTTACGGTTTTTAAATTGTTTTAACTATACTTAATTATTACTAAACTTTTCTAATTCTCTTTCTTATTAGATATATTTTTTATAGTTTGAGATATTTCAAATAGTTGAGAAAAATTAATATAAATGTACTATATAAAATGGCTGTTGAATTAGGGATTTTCTCTAATTAATTTGTTGAAAATTTCAGGAATTCTCTCCTCAGAGCGAAGGGAATTCTTAGATTAATAGCTAGAGTTATATTTGATTTCCTTGATTAATTCTTATGTAATTAGTAAATCAATATCCATATGCGTGTACATATAGTTTAGCAAAACGGGTTACTTTAGAAAACAACTCAACTTAGATATTAGCGTTTTTGAAAAATCTAATGGAAAGAACATCATTTGTTAATTTTGATAGATAATTCTATTAATCCAGTTTTACAAATTAAAGACCAAGGATTTAGAAAAGAATTAGCAAAAGAACGAAGAAATATAAGATACCAAGCTAGAAAATTCTTCTATTTTTTTTCATTTCATTAAAAAATAAGAAAACACTTATTCTTAGTGTACACTATTCCAATGATTTATTTATTTTCATTTCGAAAACAAAGATTGCCAAACTTAAGCAATTTATTATATAAACTAGTAAAACAATACAACATTCAGCTATTGTTTCTCAGAATTCTTCATTTGGCTAGAAACAAATTAACTAATTGTAAATCTTTTATATCTGACCGAAATCTTAGTAATTTGACCTAGAAAAGCACTATAGGATTTGTGGCAAAAGTAGTTTATTCTAAAAAACCTAGAGCTTAGATTACTTAGTACCTAAGATTTCGGTTGGAATATATGCCGCTTTAAAAATCCGAATCGCTCTAAAAAAGAAAAAATGTGACAGAATCGGTCTCGCAAGGTCGAGACGCCTGGAAAATTAAAGACTAAAGCCCAATCCCAAGTAGCATTTTTAGTCATCGCTATATATCAGCAACTATCGGTAGAACTATTAAGTTTTTGCCACTAGTCACAAGCACGTAACTGCTACGGTTTTATTACGTGCCTGGAACCTAACTGGGGAACAATCTTTGGGTAGCAGATACGTTGCAGTGACCTCACTGGAACTTGTCCAGCTTCGTCTCGGTTACGTTTAGGCTACGTAGCGGGAATGTGGTGTCGTAGTAATTGCTACTTTCGTGGAACTTATTTTCTGTTTGACACGTCGTGTCGTGTGATCGCTCTCTCTTTTTCTTGCAACTTAAAAAATATTCTCATTAGTTTTTATACTAAGGCTGCGATCGTGTCACAAAATGAATTACTATTTTATTTGTTTGATTATGTTTGATTATCTTGTCATTCCAGTATATCAAAATTATAAACCATCGCAACTTTTCTGTTAAATGTGATGACAATAGATCGAAAAATAACAACGCGCCCTTCTTTAAATATATTTCTTAATAAAAAAAAGTTTTTAATAAAATCTGACAAAAATACTTATAGGTTTATACACATGATAGAAACCATTTTTGTAGTATTCCTAACGCACGATTTGGCACCAATTTGTTATTTTTATTGAAGGTTATAGTAAAACATCTATTAAAAATCATAACAAATTGCAAATTGATTAATGGCCTCCAACATTTTACAAGTAAATATGGAGTAGTTTACGAAAAATCACTTTAAAGTAGTATTCACTGTAAAATGCGTGTCTAAAGTTTGTCACTTAATTAATAGTAATTTGAACTAAACAAATTCTACTTCAAGATTGTTGTTACTACGAAGTATAAAGTAAGTTAAAAGATTCTGAAACTTTCAAGTGACTCTTACTATAAAACTACGTCAACGTCATCGTAACCACTTTTTAGTTCTTAATGTCACTGCAAACAATATTTTATATTGCCCCAACTACTACCACTGCAAACACACAATTAAATTCCAAATTCCAAACTAACCTATAACAGATATTCCTCTGTTGGGCAATCCAACTACCAATCAAATGGTGTTTTTGTGGCACCGACGGGAATATTTGCCCATAGCGGCCATCATGATTTGGGTCGATTATGTCAGTTTATAAAGTAATCCAATAGTCTGTCAAATGAACCACCGCAACCTGTGTTTGACCACAGCAACCATATTGGTTTGGATTGGCTAATAGAAGTTATTGTCATTTCGTTGTAATTTTTAATAGTAATTGAAACTTTTTTGTAATTCTGATGCAAAAGAAGTAGTAAAAATCACTTTAAAGTGATTCTCCTGGATAACAAAGAACGTAAGTTTTACTTTCAATACTACTGCAAGGTTCTGTTACTTTAAAGGTTAAGCAATGGTTTCAGACAGGTGACAGGAACTTTCAGTACTACTTTAAAGTTTAAAAAACTTTAATTCAACAGATATAATTAGTTCAATAGTAATTTGTGTTTTTTCTTTTTTTTTATTTATTTACAAGTTCCGGAAATTAACAGACTTAAAGTCCAATAACAAACTTCCCTGGTTTTACAAAAAAAAATACTAATTACAAAGTGAGTATGAACTACAAAAAAGAACAAAAATAAATAAAATCATACTGTAGTACATGTGTATCCAGAATAAATTCTATAATTACAATTATAAAGGCATAATGTTTCAATTACAAATAATGAAAAGATTAAGTAAGTAGACTAAAATAGGTTGATTGCAAAAAGTTGTTACATGGAGAATTCATATTGAAGGCTTTTGAAGTAGTCTTTTGAATCTTTGTAAAGATATATTAAAAATGTCCGGATTTTCTTTATTTATAAAGTTGTTCAGTATAAGCGAACACCGAGATATTGTAGAATTGGAAGCTGAATTTGTGTGAAAAAATGGAAGAGACAGCAAGGATGTAGTTGTTGTTGGTCTAGGAGGTACATGAAACGAAAATAATGAAAGTAATGGAGAGCAATCAGTTAAATTTGTAAGTATTTTAAAAACCATTAATAGACTGGCCATGTTTCTGCGATGTTCGAGAGATACAGGTATAAATGTAGAATGTGGAAATTTGTACGTTAAAAATTTTATGAATTTTTTCTGGACATTTTCCATACGATTTATATAAATTTGATATTTAGGCGACCATATAACCGAAGCAAATTCAAGATGACTTCTTACAAGTGAGTTAAAAAGAATTACAAGTGTGTTCTCTGATTTGAAATCTTTAGTATTTCTAATAATGAATCCCAAACTCCTGTTTGCTTTGCGAATGCTATTCTCACAGTGAGTGTTGAAGAGCAACTTTGAATCAAACACTACGCCTAAATCCTTAACTTCAGATTTTTTTTTAGTTGCTGGTTGTTAATGTTATAAGGAAAGTCAAAGTAATATCGATGTCTTGTAAAAGTTACTCTACAACACCTATCTATGTTTAATGTCAACTTATTTAATATGCAGTAGCTGTGAAAGGAATCTAAGTCTTCTTCGAATCTAATGTAATCTTGTTTGTTAGTGATTTTAGCGTATAATTTGCAGTCATCTGCATATAGAATAAAGTTGACAAATTTAAAGCAATCCGCGATGTTATTAATAAAGATAACAAAGAACAGAGGTCCTAAATGCGAGCCTTGAGGCACACCAGATGTTGTATGATACGGTAATGATTGAAAACCTTTCAATACTACTAATTGGGAACGTCTGGATAAGTAGGATGCTATCCAATGCAGCAGGTTGCCGCATACACCGAATCGTTGTAATTTTTGTAATAAGATAAGATGATCTATTTTATCAAATGCTTTACTAAAATCGGTATAAACAGCATCTACTTGCGTTCTATTATCCATCGATGTATAAATAAAATCAGATTTTCAGTCTTTTGCAAATATTTACTGTATTCCAGGCGTGTTAATAATTTTATTCTGGATCTTAAAAAAGAAAATTCCATATAATCCAAAGGAGATTTTGTTCTTTTATACTTCTTATGCGCAAGGAATTTTCTATGTAACAACCTTTTGACATCGTGACTATACCACAAAGGATATTGATTTTTTCTTAAGTTTTTTGAAGTAAATGTTCATTTACGATAGTATATATGTGCTTATAAAAAACATTAACGGCTTCATTAACATTAAGTTCTGACAACTCTGTGTTCCAATTAATAGAATTAATAACATTATTTATTGTATTGTAATCAGCTGATTTGAAATAAAGTATTTTTCTGTCATTATCTAACAATGGAGTTGGTATAGTAAATTCTATAATAATATCTAAAGGTGGATGATGAACATCAATCTTTGATAATGGAGATAAACATTTAGTGGCAAAAACATTTTCAAAATTTGCTAAAACCAAATCCAAAGTTCTGTTATTAAAATTTTTTACATTATTAAATTGCAATAAATTTGAAATAAAAAGTATTAAGGGCACAACGTGATAGATTGGCGATCGAAAAAGAAAGCTGAAGTGTGACGTGAAGCAAAGATCTCTCGAAAACAGCAATGACACTTTGTACTAACGATCAACATAAGATCTCATCTACGTCAGCTTTATACAGCTACGAACATTAAAAAAATATCAATTTTATATCTATCTTGAAGCAATATCAAAACTAGCCTACGTAGCTTTGGCAAAACAAGAAAAGCTACTATAGTTGTTGCTTGTTTTGATCAAGCGATAATAGCTCTTTGTGTAATAAATGCGGCAAGTGATAGATTGCCGATCGAGAGAAAAAAGTCGACGGCTATTATTTCTCTAGAGCTTCTTTTCTATGACATCAGAAATATTGAAGGAATAACAATGTACGAGTATATTTATCTGAAAGAGCCTTACTTTGAAGAGCTGGAGTAGAAGGAATACTCTGTGTTCGTTTTCCAAAGTAACTAGCCACAGATATTTTGAGCACAAATCCTTACAAAAAAAAACCCAAATTGTCACTTTTCATAATGTTGTAGAAAATAGTTATTTGTCTTCCACTGTTGGATTTTCCCCTATTATAGATAAAAGCTTATTCACGTGTGGTATACACATTTGTAGCCAATACATACATTTATTTATATAAATAAGTTTTAAAATTTAATTAATAATTCTATTAAGAAATGAGCTGTAAGAAACTGTTAATGTTATTTAATTGAACTTTGTTGGTTATTCTTATATAAAAATGTTTTAAAAAAATTTATCCGCGTTGTCAATAATAGCGTAGACAAAGAAAGTTTATTATCGTTCCTTAACATTAGAGAGTTATTACTTTAGACACTTGGTAAATTATATTAGTAAAATTATATTTTTCTATGTCCTCTACCATAAATTACATTTTTCACATTAATATTGGCAAATAAAAAAATGTCTGTTTAAGAACTGCAAAATAAAATAATTTTATTTCACTAGAGAAATAAAGTAAACATACCATTTATTAAATATTCTAAAGTAGCTAGTTAATTAATAATTATCAATTATTTTAAATGGTAAAGTCAGAAACAGAATGATTTTCTATTTTCTTTTTAAATGTCATTAAGTGTAAAAAATTAATAGAATAATAATTTACGTTATAAGTCCTGGAAATGGAATTTTACAGTCGAGTAAGATGTTACGGACAAGGCGACGAAGGAGCCGAGACCGGAACATCGAAACGAGACCGTAAGACCATTTCCAGGACGTATGACGTAATGCGTTTTATTTCATACTGCAATTATTGGAATATTGGTTTAATTTAAAAAAAAATTATATAAAATAAATTTCCGAATGCAAAATATGGACATCTATGAAGAACGAGTTTCCATGGTAACTGATTACGTACTAAAACATTGTCCACTTGATTGATTGTATTTGCGTCCGGTAAAATTTTTTACAGTCACAAGTCCTGTAAAATTTTTTACAAGCATACTAGACCGTAAAATCTCATGTTCTGGACTAAAAAGTTTGACGTAAAACTGACAAATGTGACACAGTATGAAATAATAGTTATTTATGTATTAAGAGCATAAAGAAGCTTTTATGGCCAGAAGCGTTATTTCTAGCCCGAGGCGTCAGCCGAGGGCTAGGAAAAGGCTGTAGGGCCATAAAAGCAAGTTATGCCCGAAATGCATACACTATTTTATGCACAGATTGTTTTTATCTCAAATCTATTATTGTGTAAAAAATATAATTAATTGAGTACGTAGGTTACATCAAGCCGCTGTACGTATACTTATGTGCATATATACGAAGTACGTTACTATAGTTACTATCTAAAATACTTAATTTCAGCTTATTTTCATTGGTGATAAGTTTACAAATTATATTAAGAACCAATCAAGTTCTACAAATACAGCTCTGACATTTAATTGACGTTTCATTATTGCTCGTCGGATCATAAAGAGGCCCTTGGGGCATAAAGAGACAGTTATGTTTAGATAGATCTATCAATAATAGTCTAATTATAATGCATCTGTGCAAAAATGTATTTTCCGTGATGTTTCTTAATATTTGAGATCATAGAAAAAATAGGTGCTGAAACGGGTTTATGTTATGAATAGTTTGCAAGAAGAACCTTACGAGCAGCACTTATATCAAAGTAAGACTGGAAACAAAAAGTTTATAATCATAATTAACTATTGATGCAACATACATATATGTAATATGATTAAATAAAATAAAAAGAAATATTAAATAATTTCACAATTAGCTAACCTCCCTGACAGTTGTTTCGCTATAAAATATATCATTATCAGAGATATAATAAGTAAATGAATACGTCACTATGGCAATAGGTAGGTATACAGTTTGTAGATAATTAGATAAAAAAACAAGGCATCCTACATTCAAGCTTGGACGTTGCGCCAACTAGATGCCCTTTTGTCCTTGTTTTCCATACCACGCAAATGGAAGAAAACAATTTAGTTTTCCTAATTTGCTGTGTTAACAAAGCTATTTCCGCATCCATTTTGGGTGTGGAAATGAACCATTCCCAAACCCGAAATCTAGGGACTTTTTTTCGGTTGGTAACATACTGACATAAATTGTACAGGATGTCAGATGTCAGTATGAGTTTGTGGTTACAGGTTATGGCTGCAAGCCAGACAACAGAGAAATCGTTGGAATCATTGAATTTAAGTTTTAATTACTATTTGCAAAAGTACAATTATTATAAACATTTATGTTGACAGTAGAACTATCAGTGGAGTTGATAATTATACCGTGAGTTGAGGAAACATTCTCTTCATGGGTATTATTCCCCCCAACAGTGACTTGGCCGTTTTGTGCTGGAGTGCTCTCTGTTCTCTGTAATACTGTTTCAGAGTCATTTGAATTAGTGATCGTGGAACAGCCAGGGAGTTCAACGTTTGTTTCCTGGACAAACATTTTTGAAACTTCAATTTTGTTGTTTAAAGATGAATCAACATAACCCTCAGCAACTGCTGAGCTTTTCCATCCTCCAAAGCGTTTAATCGTCAAAAGATCACCGCCACTGTTTGCTACATGCGTAGCACTCGATCTCCGAAAGCAATGGCCTGTGAATAGGTGAGGATCTGGGAGCTGAAGAAAGGTAGCAATTTCTTTCGGAATCTTTCCCATGGTATTAATACCAATGGGACTATTAATACATAAACCGTTGCGGTAGGTTAAAAAGAAGCGGTCATGTTTAACAGTCTTAGGACGGAGACTGTTATACTTTTTAATCAATTTGATCCAGTTTTTGTCTGTTATGGCAAACATCCTAGGAACATAGTTTTTTGTTTTAGGTATATTTACGAGAATGGAATCTGATTTAAAATCTAGATCATTCAGGGACATATTTGTAAGTTCATCTCGCCTACAGGCGCCGTTGTACCCCATTATAAGGATAACCTACAATGTAAACCTATAGTGACACTTGAAAAGCAAAATTTGAAACCTACCTTCATAGCCAGGTATTTTCTATTATCGGCTTCCGCTATGAATCTTTTTATATCATTCTCCTCAAGAATTTTTGATTTTTCAGGGACATATCCCTGTGAAGAGCGTTTTAATAGGGCTTGAAGTTTTTTATAAGTGGAAATATCCACATTTTTATGGACATTCAGGCATGTTCGCAGCATTGAATACCTGCTCCATAACGTAGATGGTTTATATTTGTCTCGTTGCATATTGAAGTATGCTAACAGAACATTTTCTGATATCCCATTTATCCCATTCTCGGCACACCATTTTTGAAAATGTTGAAATTGTTTTTTATATTTGCCATGAGATTTCACGGGCAATAAATTTAGCATACTATTTTCTGCAATTTGCCGTATTTCTGGTGGGGTGCAAGAAATTTCTGAATTCATCTTCTAACTAATTTTGCACTTCAACGAATTTAACTTGCAAAAAATGATGATGAGAAATTCAAAACAAACAGGTGCTATAGTGGAGCACTTGTAAAGTCATGCGTTTTCGTTATAAATTAAATGAATATGAACATATAAAATCGTTTGGACGATTATCTAAATGTATCATTTATTGATATTTGCCACATCATTTACGAAACAAGATTAGGAGTGTATAAAACTTAGCGTTTGAATTATTCATTACATGTGTTTATTCCATATATAAATAAATCCCTCCTTTGGTTGCATTATTTGCACACACAAGTTGCATTATTTTATATTCATTTCGTCATCAGCTTTTAATTCTCGTCTTTGATTAACAGTGTCTCACAAGCACTATTAAAATGTCTCCAAGTTTAGTCCATGTACACCTATTCAAATTATACTTTAAAAATTTAATAGGATCAAATTAAATTTACTTGATTTTTTCAAATGTTTACCGGAAATTAATACTTCTAGTAACACCGTAACCAATTCTAAAATATTTTCTCTAATAGGTGCGGTGTTGCCAAATTTCCTTAAAATTTCTAATTTTTGAGTGAATTTTGACAACTTAGGGCCGGTATCATAAAACTTTTTACTTCCTAGATAAAATTTACTGTGAGAGTAAATTAATTTATTCTGTCAATTTGCATATGAAATTCGTATACCTTGTTTACAAACTGTTTACTAAACAACGTATCTAAGCACGTAAAAATAAAAACACGCTGATATATATATGACACAAGCCATAAATAAAAAAAAAACTATCAAAGAAAATGAATACTTTAGTAAACCGCTATGATCGTAGATAAAACGTTGTAAGACACACGTGTAAAAAATCTCTTCAGTGCTCTCACTGGTTTTTAAAACATGAGGAAGGTACGAGCGAGGTACCAGCTCGCGCACTAATGAATAACTTTTTACACTTGTATCGTAAATAACTGTTACTTTAATTTGTCACATTTAATTTTGACATTTGGTAAAGAGTGCCTTATTTTTCTTGTTGCTAAAATCAACTATCCCTTAGAAGAATTTATAAATATAACGTATGATTTAGGAGAAAGCGATGAAAACTGTCTCTTAGTCGTGCGCATATACGCTCAAAAATTTCCGCAAAGAAGACGCCACATATGTTTAGAAAACTGAAAAAAGATCTAAATCTTTTTACTGTCAGTACTGTCAAAGTACAGGTAAGATCAGTGTTGATTATGAAAAAAAACCATAAGGACAGACAATCGGGAATTGAATATCAGGGAAATAAGCCTACCAAAGACCCTCGTGCTGCACAAGCTTTGAATTTTCAACTTAAACGGTGGCGCAATGTTTGGGGTACAATTCATGGTTATATAATTGAGCCAATTTTATTTTATCCAAAGGATACTTTTTTGATATGAAAGATAATTTTTGTGGTTCTTATAAGAATTACTGCGACATGCTCCAGTAAAAGTTAAGAAAGGTGGTTTAGGTTACACGGTGCTCCTGCACATTTCAATAGGCCTTTATCAAGCTGTCAGAAGTGAATTGATAGGTCGAGAAGAACCAACTAATTGGCCTGCCAGATCTCCCGATAGACAAAATCTTTGTCACTTGCTTCTACCCAAGGTCGTATGAAAGAATGTGCAGATTTTTTCAAATATTACACAAGCCACAATGATTAATGAAAATGTCAGGCAAAATTTTATTACTCGTCTTGAGATGTGCATAACTCAGAATAGAAAAAAATTTAGATAAAAAATTATTTAAATTAAGTTATGTTTATTTCTTTTGTTTTGTAACATAACTTAAAATTATTGGAATAGGACTGTTTTCTCCAATTTAATGATCTAATAACTTAATGATTTACCTAGTAAAGAAGATATTTTTCGATTGGATAAAGAACTAATAGAAGTCTTAATTTCCGATAAACATACTGGATGTTCTATTTGAAAAAATTATTTGAAAAACGATTATTAATTTTTTTTATTGTTCGATATTTTTGCTACGGGGGTTTACCGTTACTTTTTGTACAATTTTAACTACCTATCAGAAAGGCAAATGAAACAAGGGCATAAAACTAATAATCCTTGTAATAAAGTTCTAAAAATAATAATTAGTAAGCAATACAATTAAAAAAAAGTATACGATGACGGGGTTTGAACTCGCGATTTTTGATTAAGAATCTGAAGCGTTAACCGCTACACCAATCGGCGTTCAGCTTCCAGATTTTTTTAATAACTTATTACCAAAAGCAGTAAATCAATACGCTTTTTAAATTTTTTTCTAAATCGATTTTGGTTTTCTTCATAAAGTTTAATATTTTTTTGACGTAAAATTGATTGATACCAAGATTTCTAATTACATTTGCAATGGTACTAACTTACGAGGAAAATGATAAAATTCCATTGGATTTCCTATATTATCGTTTACAAAAAACACACTGTAGGATGTCCCGTATAGGAAAAGCGTAGTTTCAAAATGGACACTGAAAAACAGTAGCGTAACTACCACCTCCGCAGACCCAGTGACGCTGGTGTGGGACGCAACCCTCCGAAGAGCGCTACTTTTGTGAAATTTTAATTCGTTGGTAATAGAAATTCTAAAACAAGCATTCGAGATAAAAAACATTCTATGAAAACAATAAAAGGGAATTATCGATATACATTGCCCAAAACAATTATGAGATATTGTGTTACAATAATATTAGGTGTTTAAATAAGCTTAATTAGATTATTAAATGGTGATTATTAACCTGCTTTGACAATAATTAAAACTTGTAAATTGTAATGAAATTTGAAACTTGTTTAAAAACTTCAAACTAAACGTACTGACAGCGACAACAGATTGATAATTTTCGGAGAAATGTATGGCTGTTATCCAGCTTTGGTGCGCCACCCGCACCCGGACATGCTACATACCGTTCGATGCTTCTCATCGGAATGAACAATAGTGTTCATAGTGAGATTTGGGGAGAGCAGTAGTTTTCGAGATAATTGCCAAAAACGTTTTCGGAAGGGAAGCTATAGGCTTCAATATTAATTCCCACACCCTACCTAAAAATGTATGTAATGATGTGCATGCGACCTAACCTAACCGAACCTAACCACAAACTAAGTTAAAATACGTATGAATTGATGAAGAACGCAAACCTAACTTAAACCTAGAATAGGTTAGGCTCGGTTCGGTTCGGTTGGGTTAGATTCGGTTAGGTTAGGTTAGGTCAGGTTAGGTTATGTTAGGTTAGGACACTATTGTTCAGCTCGATGAGATGCATCGAATCTTATTAATTAACCTCATTAATTCCTACTAAACAAATCGTTAAATTTAATACCATTGGTAGAATGGTCAAGTTATAACAAACATTATTAATAAATCTCTCACTCTTCTTAGACTATTGCCTGAGTAAAAGGTTTAAACAATGATCATTTTTTAATTCAGTAGTTGTTCATGTTTATAACACAACTTATAGCACAACTTCTAACGCAATTTCATTAAAAAAGTTAAACCTTCAATATTAAACAAAAATATTTCACTATTCATATATTATTTGAAATATGCATGATTTTAAATGGTCCTATGACAATGTTTGGTGGTTATCACTCGGGAACATTTTCGTTCGGGGGTGTAAGTACATCACCTTGTCTTCGACCAAAAGGAATCCATTCCGGTTGTTATGTAGGTTTTGAGGTGCCAATGCATTGGTAGAAAAGATCGCGGACTGAAAGTTTCTACTAAGATTTCTGAAAACCAGACTCCTCGAGGGACTTTCTCGTCCCCTATACATCTTTAATTGGAATGATGCAATCGTATTTTATAGTAACGCATACTAAATAAAAACCAGCAAGTCCTGAAAATTCGTACCTAATACTGTTGATTAGTAACGGTTGGCGCTAAGTTGACGCAAGTTTATTGATGGACAAATGTATCAGGATTTCATGACCATCAAACATGAAACGTTTAAAATGCCTATATAAACTTATATAAAACTTACTTGTTTTCGATCTTGGTTCTCTTGGTCCATCTACAGTCACTTTAATGGCTTTACCATATGTAGCAATTTGTGGAGGATTGGTGGATAATGTAATGGTAAGAGAAAAAGATTTTCCTGAAACAAAAAACAACTGTCATTTAAAACTCAGCATACTTTTTTAAAAAATAAAAAGCATTAAATATGTACTTTAATAATTGAACATTATACAAGTGGCACGCGTACAAGAGAGGCGAAACATACACATGAATTAATTACAGTCAAAATTTTAAGACATGTGGTTGGTGTGGAAAATTGCGGTTACAGAAAACAAAATGCTATGTATTTACAAACCTACAAATAGGGAGACACACACACGTATAATTTTCCTTTAGGCTCAGGCTCGCCACAAATTTGCTAATTATAATGGTGTACTAGCGGTTTAACATGTGGCGAGACAATTTTGCTTCTTATTTTTACTTTTATTTTAAAACGCTTTGTACTACTCATATATTACTACATAATATTTTTTATGCACAGATGCATTATAATTAGACTATTATTGCTAGATTTATCGGAACATAACTGTCTCTTTATGCCCCATGGGCCTCATTATGATCCGACGGGCAATAATGAAACGTCAATTAAATGTCAGAGCTGTATTTGTAGAACTTGATTGGTTCTTAATATAATTTGTAAACTTATCACCAATGAAAATAAGCTGAAATTAAGTATTTTAGATAGTAACTATAGTAACGTACTTCGTATATAAGCACATAAGTATACGTACAGCGGCTTGATGTAACCTACGTACTCATTTAATTATGTTTTTTACACAATAATAGATTTGAGATAAAAACAATCTGTGCATAAAATAGTGTATGCATTTCGGGCATAACTTGCTTTTATGGCCCTACAGCCTTTTCCTAGCCCTCGGCTGACGCCTCGGGCTAGAAATAACGCTTCTGGCCATAAAAGCTTCTTATGCCCTTAATACATAAATAACTAATAAATATCAAGTGAAGGAAGTGATTTTTTACTTTTTTATAGTTACTTTATCCTTTTCCTTACCTACAAGATTAGAATACTTTAGCTGCTTGGGAGTTTCCCTCCAATCGTTCTAGAAGCTTTTCCAGAAAACAGACGTTATTATCAATTTAGCTTCCTTGCTACTAAAAGAATCTCAAGACAAAATGATAAAATATCCTTATTATGCTTTGCACGTAATTTTTTTTTATCGAAAGTTAGAAAAACCACATCCAGGTTTCTATAAATCCTCACTACACCACAATAACCGGCAAAATAATTTGATAACGTACTTAAAGATTACGAAAAAACACAAAAATAACTTGAAAGCTCTAAAAAGTAAATAGGTACCCATTATTATCTCTGCTGTATCTACAATCAGTTCATTTTGTGCATACACACAGCATTAAAACCGCCTCTATACATAATTACAACAAGGAATGAAGAATATATTCACATAAACTCGGCTTTTGACTCTATGAAAATGATTAACAGCCCCTTAATGTCACAAGGATTATAAGAATTATGCCGCGAGTTTCATGCCTACGCCACACACGTTTTGCACGTTTTAAATGAAGCATAACAATGTCAAAATGTTCGTCATGTGCGTCGACAAGTCGTATTTATAATTAATTTTGCTCTTAGGAATTTTACTTATATACAATGTGTTTCGAAAAGTTTCTCTGAAAATATACGGGACGCTTGATTGCTGATTATTTTTTGTTATTCCCTAACTAAATAATTCTGTCACCATTTAAGTAAGCGATGAAACGACAATAAATGTCATTTTTCAACGCCTTCTTTGTAATAAACTTTTTGTCGCCGTAACTACATTCGTCTTTGTCGGATTTTCTCTTCTTTTGCAAATTGTATGTAACCTACCTATCATGGGAATATAGCATTTATTTTAAAGCTTTTAAAACGTCGTGATGAAATGCGGTTCGAAATTGAATTTCTTCGCCGAGAGTAATTTGACAAATTGCTGAGCTTTTATTTCTTTAAACTATTCATCATAAATTGCTATAAAGTATTCCGAAAGACGTTTAGTGATTAAAAAGAATTATTATTGCCCCTTTTTTTGCATCTAACGAGAACCTTGGGTTTTTAATGCTGCATTAAAAGGTGTATGATTGTTTTTTTAATGCCATTTGTAGCTTTGTAATTGAAATTATGCAATGGTTTAAAAAGATGGAATACGTAAAGTGACATTGATGGATTTTTCTTAAGATTTTCCACGTTTTTTGTTTAATAAATTAGATCACGGTTATCAAAATCTATTATCTGAAAAAACTATTATTTCTTAGAGAATTGTTTGCTAATGAGAAAACACTTCTCAATAGATATTTGGGAATTTTAAAAGAAAACTGGTGAGTACTGTAAATGATGTAATCTCAGTCTAATAGAAAAAAAGCAATTATTTAGTGTAAAAGACACATACTCATTAAAAAACTTACAGAATCCTACATTAAAAAACAAAACAGGTCCTCCGTTAAGTTAACAGACTGTCCCTGTTCTAAACGTATGATGTCCGCCCTTGTAATTTACACATTCAATTTAACAAATTAAGATAATTGTGCAACATTAACCATTAATGTACAGTTACCTAGTGGTGATATTGAAATGATTTGCTTCAATATGGAGCTTCGGTTGACGCCAGTTCCGCCAAAGCGCTACCAGAATAGTGCACACTGTCCAATTACAACTCATATGAAAATGTTTAAAATTTCTTTTACAAAAATAAAACAAAAGGATCAAGGAAATTGCTCTCTGATATACTTATGAAATATTTCATAACTATATCAGATTAATTATGGCTGTAATGGAAAACTTCTGCGAAATTTCTTTGCGTATTAAATATACAGATACTTGAATAAAGCGTAAATTGTTTCTAAAAGACTTGTTATTAGACCTTTTTAATTTTATCATAACAGATTTATGAATTTAAAATTATAACAGACTACAAACCGATTCGTATTTGGGAAAAATCTATAGATACATGCGGCGAGCGAAATGTTGAAGAAGATTTAAAATTATTTTTAGTGAAATGTTTGCATCTCTAGGTTGTACCATTAGGGTGGTCGCAAAAAATCAATGCCCGAATTTCTTTGACGGGAACCTCTACAAAGTTGCCAGTTGGTGTAAAAATAACGTAACGTAAGTAAGTAACGTTAAGACCTGCCCATCAGCCCTATGGTATTAGTAGAGTTCGCAAACTTAAAAATCGCATCTAGAAATCAAGTCCGTGGTACATTGAAAGGTAAAAAGGTATCGAGTACGTTATCGGATGCTATTTAGGGTGTATATCAATCTCCTAAATTCGTCTGGCGATATCGGTGTTCAACAACACCCCGGGGGGGGGGGGAACTGAAAAAAACAGCAAATCTAGAATACTTTATTTGCTATCGGCCATATTAAAATAAATACGATCTCTAAAGTATTAAGCGAGTTAGAGCTAATTTTCACTCAAGAATTATCATTAGATAAACGGAAGAATACTCACTAGATTAGCTTCTAACTCCCTTATTATGCGTATTTCTATTTCTGCAAACATAGATAGATGTTTATATCGTGATAACTTTTGGACGACACAAGATATCAAAAAAGTTCAAAAAATATTTGTTATTAGTTCGAGATTTTACAATCCAACGCTTTTTGAAACTTTGAAATTGGCTAGACAGTAACGAAGATATGACCAATTTATTCTGACAATGTATAAATTACCGCTGAGCAACGATCGTTCTATCTCTATTTTCACCCGTCTTCCGTCTCATTCCAACGCACTGCTCTTACCAGGTTCGTAAGTACATACAACTATTAGCACAATATTGTAGTTACAAATGCAGGTGATTTAACATTTTGTTGAAAAAAAATATAAAATTCTTACTGTTTTTGTAAATACATTAACCTTAACGCAGAGAGTTCTTCAAGTTATTCTATAACAGACGATGAGCTATTACTCGTACATACATTTAAATTTCTTTAAATTTATAAAAAAGAAACAGATACGCAGTTATAAAAAATGTGTTGTGTAAAACGGGCGGGAAACTTCAGGAATCCACTGCAATAACCGCGGAAACTATTCAAAGGTTAGTGAGAATGAGATTAGATATGCAAAGTCATAATAAAGAATTAATAGAGCTTCTTGATATAACACACAATTCAAGTAAATTAATGAGGAAAAAACTGTTATTCCTCGTTACGGCGGAAATATATAAAATATTTCCACTATGAAATTAAATGTACATAGTAGTCAAAATATATAATAACAAATCTGAACACAAAGGTTATTCTGAAAATTAAAGGGATAAATTGTGGCGAGGTTTGGAAAAAATTGTTGGGGAAATAAAACATGACATAGCCAAAGAAAAGTGTATAATTCAGTTACAATTTACGACCGATATGTCCTACTGGGTGGTAACTTGAACCCGTAGTATTTTCTACGGAAACTGAAAATACGTTGTATTTTTAAGCTCTTATAAAAATAATGAAGCTACTTTAATGTACCCACAACCACAAAACAATATTTATAACGAGGTGGAAATGCTTAAAGATTTGAACTTTGAATAACGACCTATGGTGCAAAGTGTACTTTATTTAGTAGCCTCGCAAATTAAAAAAAGACCTTCGAGATGTGGAAGATGCTGATATTTTAGCAGTTACCAATGAAGATAACATGAAAAAAAATATTCCATCATCGCTATTGAATTTGCTAAGTTTGCTTTTGTGTGATTAAAGAAATCAGAAGTTTAAGCATTGCTCAGGAAATTATTTTTTGCAATTTGCAGCAGACAGTGTAGACGTGTTAAAGGAGACTATCAATGGTTGCAACTCAGATGGTAGTTTTTCAGCAATGCCCAGAAAACGAATTATCTGTAGGAATTCCAATAAAAAGCGACAAAGTGACTACTGTTTCACAAAACTTCCATTCCTTGTTAAATTCTCAGTATACCAAGACTAGAATACCTTTGTCACATTGCGAACGAAACGCAAAATTAGTTATTTGCCGAGAAATCAAGAATAGTCAATACCTACTGATACAAATAATTTGGTGTGGATCTTAAGTAGAGTTCAAAATTGTAGTTCACAGATTCTACCTCAATGGACTGGTTTCAACAAAGTAACTGACAATTCAGATAATACTACATTGTGGACACCCATGCTTAGGTGTCGAGATATCACTGCACATCTGAATCATGTAAAATATACAGTAATTACGTTTGTCCAAGTATTGCATTACTATAACATAGTGGTTTTCAGAATAACCTTTATATTCAGTTTTGTTATTATATATTTTGACTACTATGTACATTTAAGTTCATAGTGGAAATATTTTATTCATGCGCGTAAACTTTAATTGTGTGTTATATCAAGAAGCTCTATTAATTCTCTATTATGACTTTATTCGCAAAATTGACAGATAGTAACGATCCTAGCGGCCAACTTTGAAAGTACTCACTGCGAGATAATTTGCAGGTAAACACATGGTGGAAGTGTTTATTTTATTGAAATATTCTACATAATGAATAATAAACGTGCTACAAAGAGTAATATTTATTGCTGTGTTCCACAATGTAGTACTTATTACGACGGCACAGTATCGTTTCATTTATTTCCATCGTACAACCAAAAATTGAAGGCCGAATGGATTAGAGTGCTGAAAATTGGAAAAGAAGTTTCTCGGTTTATGCGTGTTTGTAGCAAACATTTTAAAGACGAAGACTTCTTTTTTAAAGGTAAGTACGTAGATGCAAACTGAGTGAAATTACATATAATAATTATTTGTTTAATAAAACATCACAGTTTTAACATAACCTCCAAATTTGTTAACATTTATTTGCCTTTATTTTTTAGCTCATGTCAATAAACTACATAAATTGAAGAAAAATGTAATACCTTCACAAAATTTACCGAAACTAACACATGAGCGGCCTGTCGATGAAATTTCAGTTTGTCAACGAAAAGAAAGAGCTCTGAATAGACGTCGAAGATTAATGTGAGCATAAATAATAGTTATTTAATAAATTAGTTTGTTAATGAAAGCGATTAATGATCGAAACTGTTTAAAGCACGAACGAGCGATAGGGAGTGAGTGCCTTTAATAGTTGAGATCATTAGTTGCTCATTAACAAACGAATTGATTACAACAGTTTTTCGTTGACCGTAAAATTCTTCGATTTTAAGATAGAAAATTTCAAATAATACCGAATCCAAACTTGTGCGTATATCTGGTTGCCCAAAGTAAAACATCATCAAAACGTCAAAATCACAAACGGGTTTATTAATGAAAAAGAGTGTATTAATGAGGTCCATTAATGCATCCTTTTTTCACAAAACAGTTACTTAATAAAAAAGAGTGTATTAATGACGTCCATTAATACATCCTTTTTTAGAAAAAATCATTCATTAATATTGACATTAACAAACGGTCAACGAAAAAACTTATTTGGATATACTTTTAAATATGTTTTCCAGGAAGCTAGCAGATGTAGAAGATAATCAGCAGGTGACAAATAAGTATTTATTTATAATTTTTTTAAATTTAGAAGTTTATTTATTTAGAAAATAATCTCTAGCTGACAAAAACACAGAAAAAATGCACGTACACAAATACTGCTTTCACTGTTTATCTCTCAGTTAGCCACCATGACACATTTTCACAGCGCCATCTACATGTGCTTGAAACTGCGAATTGCATATCTAATCTCATTTTCACTAAACTTTGAATAGTTTCCGCGGTTATTGCAGTGGATTCCTGAAGTTTCCCGCCCGTTTTACACAACAAATTTTTTATAACTGCGTATCTGTTTCTTTTTTATAAATTTAAAGAAATTTAAATGTATGTACGAGTAATAGCTCATCGTCTGTTATAGAATAACTTGGAGAACTCTCTGTGTTAAGGTTAATGTATTTACAAAAACAGTAAGAATTTTATAATTTTTTTCAACAAAATGTTAAATCACCTGCATTTGTAACTACAGTATTGTGCTAATAGTTGTATGTACTTACGAACCTGGTAAGAACAGTGCGTTGGAATGGGACCGAAGACGGGTGAAAATAGAGATATAACGATCGCTGCTCAGCGGTAATTTATACATTGTCAGAATAAATTGGTCATATCTTCGTTACAGTCTAGCCAATTTCAAAGTTTCAAAAAGCGTTGGATTGTAAAATCTCGAACTAATAACAATTATTTTTTGAACTTTTTTGATATCTTGTGTCGTCCAAAAGTTATCACGATATAAACATCTTTCTATGTTTGCAGAAATAGAAATACGCATAATAAGGGAGTTAGGAGCTAATCTAGTGAGTATCCTTCCGTTTATCTAATGATAATTCTTGAGTGAAAATTAGCGCTAACTCGCTTAATACTTTAGAGATCGTATTTATTTTAATATAGTCGGATAGCAAATAAATTATTCTAGATTTGCTGTTTTTTCAGTTTTTCCCTCCGGGGGGTTGTTGGACACCGATATCGCCAGACGAATTTAGGGGATTGATATACACCCTAAATAGCATCCGATAACGTACTCGATACCTTCTTACCTTTCAATGTACCACGGACAACAAAATCCGTTTTCAGATTTACTTTACTATATTAAAAAACAGCTACTTTTCTCAAAAAAATCGGGTTTTTCCGCTATAAAATTAAAATAGGCTTCAAATTTTACACCCATAACTTGTTTGACAAACGGGCCGGTAGTTGAACCCATTTTGCAATCAAAAACTGCCTTCAGTGCCTTCTGTATTACTTCTGATAAGTGGTGGCAACATACCAAGTATAAAAGATCTTTTTCAAATAATTGTTCTAATGATACGCAGGTTCCTCTCAAAAATGCTGCATATCTTTCGAACTGTACGTTTTTTCAATTGTTTTAATTTTATAGAGGAAGAAGACCGGTTTTCTTAGAAAAATAGCTGTTTTTTAATACTTTAGGGCTGATAAGGCAGGTCTTAACGTTATCCGATCGAGTTGAAACATTGACAATCCCACTTTTACACCAATTGTCAATTTCTTAGGGGTTCCTGTCGAAGATACGACAAAAAAGAGTTTTGTCACTATGTTTTGCGACCGCTCTGTACCATTGTACCATTTACTACAGCATTTGTAACTATATATGAACTACCTGAAATAAAATACTAGATTTCAAAAAGATTATTAAACAATTTAAAACGATACAGCAATTAATAGCAAAAAATTAAATAATAATAATAATAGTGTATGGGAATATTAGATTCTGAACAAAAACGGTGTAACACCCAAAGCGCCTTTAACGCCGGTTAAAGTAGTTGGGTGCGGCACCATTAACCTGGTGGAGTAATTACAGGTAAGTAACTATTGTCACCGTAGATACATATATACTTGTGTACTCAATTTCAGTTCCATTTTTGAGGCCTAAACGATTTAAAATAGTGTCTGGATTGCCCGGGAATCGAATCCAGGACCACGAGTGTGGTACACTAGTACTTCCAGCATTAGACGATGCAGGTCTCAGCAAGCAATTAATAACGCCGGTAAACACGAATTTTGTGCCTGAGTTGTACGTGCCTGCATCGCATTGGTTTAGGGTTTCTAAAAAGGGTAAATATTTTTTTCCTGAAAAAGTTTGTTTTTGTAGCTAGGAGAACGCTCTTATAAGATTTATGAAAATATGTGACTTCAGTTGCACAAATGTTCAAAAATTAAAATTACTATTTCTATAGAACATTTTAATTAGTTTTATTTACAAAACATGATCTCCAAAACAAAAATCTAAGTTTAAAAATGAATATTTTTACTTTTTCTCCTACGTTTGAATGAACTTTCTCGAAGTAAACGCCAAACATAGTCCCCATCGTATCTTCATTAAATTGTCCATGATAAAGATGTTCAAATTCCATCATGTCGTGATGGAATTTCGTGATGGAAATGTTCTCCCTGTTCTTCTGACTACGCTCCCATGTTGTCTTTGAATTTAGCTAAGTAAGCATGCAACATGTGCACTTTGAAAGACACCCTACAACCCATGGAAACTAGCTTCTTGGTAATCTTCAGCTCTGTTATTGACGAAGATTCGGACCTCTAATTTTGCTTCAGACAGGTTTGGTAAAAATTCCTCAAATACTTGAAGGCTTCAGCGTTTACATTCAGAGCTTCAAAAAATTGCTTCATAAGCCCTAATTTGATATGCGATGCATCAGCACGTTTTTAGGCTTAACAATTTGAAACAATACTTTGGAATCATTACTATCTCTTTCTTAACCACAAAAGCAAACTTTATGAAGACTGAATAACATTTTTCTTGTTTTTTTTGCATGAGGAATTAGAAAATAGCGAACTAAACCCAAGCACAGAAAAAAATGTTTTCTTGTTGACCGGTGTAATACTTTCATATTTCAAAATAATATTTTGGTACCAAAAATAGGTATATGTACCAACCAACACTAAAGTTAGCTTGGGTTATTAGAATGGTTCTTTGTACAAAAGTATGATGACATGAATCTTATTCTCATTGTTCCATGACATCTCTTCATCGCTACGACAAACTCTAGAACTTTGAATATATATTAGCCACAAAATCATAAAAATAAACCAAGAAGTGTCGCGGATAACTAATAAATGGCTGTTACCAGTATAAACATAAGAACACATGCGCAGAAACCATCTAAATAAATCTCTTCACGCACATATTTACACTCTGAAAAGACTAAGATTTACTCTAGGTAGAGCTCTCTCAGTCTGAATAGTCTATAGAATAAAGTGGTCTTATAAGAGTTTAGGACCACTCTTCAAATTATTTGTAAATTATAAAAAAGTACACTGAACGGTCGGTTGGATAAAGCATTGTTTACTACATGATTATTTATATGCGTAGTTAACACATGTGATTGGTTAATTCAAAGCAAGTGTTGTAGTGTGATTGGTTCTTTTAAACCCGTTGTTAAATTTTATCCAATCAGGTTGCTTAACAGTGTGATCAATTTAACAATATGGTTAACTATGCATTATGCAATCGGCCTGGCCCTAAGAGTTAACAAGCACATAGAGGAGGTAACATTCACGAAGATATTCTGCTCTAACATTTTGAGTCTACTTTGTTTAAGTTTTTAAGTTACTCCGAAACTATTTCTTACAGTTGTAGAATTGCCAGTAAACTAAAAAGACACAATTTAATTAATTTAATTTAAAATTAAAAAGTTATTGTCGAGTTGCCTACACGTCGATAGTCGCTTTTTTGAATCTGGCAAGAAACTAAGACAAATGCAGTGACAGGCCACATATGGTAAATTCGAAATTACGATCCATGGTGTCGACAAATATATTTTGAGGAAGAGGGGGCCTCGCAGGCTCATACAGTGCTTATTTAAAAACTAATGTGGTGCTTTTACTGTTCGAAAATATTCACTTCAGTCAAAATTTTAATTTTAATTTAATTCAGTCAAATACATTTTTTAAATTTTTTGTTTTAATAAAACATCTAATCTTGGGCTTTAACATTTTTAAAAATTGTGTAATAATTTAGGTGGAGTTATATAATTAAACTCATACTTTATGTTGCTATCGCAAAGAAACTTAAATCTCTTAAAAAGTTGATGAGGGGGAAATACCCAAAGTTAGTATATCTTAGCCCATATTGTATGCTTCTTCTCGAATCCCTTGGTTACCGTCTGTTGACACCTGCAACTAGATCATTGGCAACGCAAGTATCTTCAGCCCAATAAGACCACATACATTTATACAAGCTTTTTTGACATTGAGCACACTTCTGACAAAGTCTACATAAGCAGCGGCTTCTAGATCTTCGGTTTCCACTAATTCAGTTGTTTCCACTTGTATTATAAAGTTCACAAAAAAACAGGCCCCCTAACCGACCGTCACCTGATTTCTCTACATGATTTATTTATTATTTAAAATTTTTAATTTAATTTAATTTGTTACGTTCATTAGTATCTAGTTTAATCATTCAGCTTGTGATGCAGTAATACAAGTGTCTTTCAAAATGCGTGTGCCTAAAACCTAAGAAAGTGGCTTGGAAAAAACAAAAATTACTAACAATAGAAGAAATATCGAAAACATTTTCGCACTTCATATAATACAATACATATACAATTAATAACCTACAATTAATTAATATAATACCATTAAATTTCATATATATTTTTGGTAAAACTTCGCTTTGGGTTTGAATTTTCATGCGTAAGCAAAGGAAAAATAGCGAATAGCAATACATCTGAGAAAGATAGATAATTACTTATTATTTAGTGAAATTGAATGTGCGATAGGCTCTTTGTGAAACACTGTATACACGGTGGGATTAAAGTATGAAATATTAAAAAAAGAAGCGAACTCAACCGGTTTTTTTAAAAACGCTGAAACACGTCGATTTTGTTTTTTAAAAATACACATTAATATGTGCGATTCACCTTCCGACTTTCATTTGTTTCTAAGTTATGACGTCATCACAAAAAAATTTAAATGACAATATAGATTTTTTATAGTGGAATCCGATAGTGATTTCTCTTCCCTTTATGATCATGCAAATAAATCATAAGGTTGCATAACAAAAATTCTGAGAAAAATCGATCTGATATATTGATATATTGATACCATAATATCAATAACATTAAATGTTCACATCGATTTTTCTCAGAATTTTTGTCATGCAACCTTATGATTTATTTGCATGATCATAAAGGGAAGAAAAATTACTATCGGATTCCACTATTAAAAATGTATATTGTCATTTAAATTTTTTTTGTGATGACATCATAACTTAGAAACAAATGAAAGTCGTAAGGTGAATCGCACATATTAATGTGTATTTTAAAAAAACAAAATCGAACTGTTTCAGCCTTTAAAAAAACGGTTGAGTACGCTTTTTTTTAATATTCCATACTTTAATCCCACCCTGTATAATATAACTGGATATTCACCATAGTAACATTTTTACTTAGTAATAGTATTTTACAGTATTAGCGAGGTAAACCTGTTTTTAATGGCGATAGAAGGAAAGGACTGGCGAACCGACAGGCGAGCTTCTGCCACCTTCTTCAGCCCCTGACTTGATATGAGCCCAATATTTTTCTACTGAACACAATTCGGGACAATTACAAGTATTGGTGTCTTTTGGTACAAACTTAACGGAATTAGTTTCATACCAGCTCATGGCTTCTGTGGGATAATGACAACTATCCAAATCTATCTAAAAAAGTGTTGCAGAACGTTGTGTGTCTTCTAATGTTGGACAAAAGTTTTTTTTTGTAGGCATTCGTTGATATATGTTTTGCTGTTAATGGTTCCGTTACTCATAAAAAGCAAATTCTTACTATACTAGATATTTTTGGGGAAATTTCTAGACTTTGACCTGCTTTTCTGAAAGTCAGTAACATTGGAACTATCTGTACAAGTGAAATACCGATTACCTGAAATACTGTTGAAGTCACTGTCACGTAGATTTCGTCGTCCAGAATAATACAAAAATAATTCTTTATTACCAATTAGTACTGCATTTTCCTGAACAGAGTAACAACTCTAATATACAGGGTGTTCCGGAAAGTTTCAATGCTTTAAGGGAGTGCAAGGTGACAGAGACAACAAAATTCATAAAATGAAAAAATTAAAAAACTTTTCCGGATTTTTCCGTATTTTTTGCAAGACATGAGTCGACTATGGATTGTTTTTAAGATTTTTAACCATTAATAACTGATAAAGCAAACAGTGATCTCACATCTGCACTAATAAATTCTGCACGTATCAATTTACAGAAACGACAGAATTGGATTTCAGCAGCTATTACCGGGTGACTCACTATCTTGTTGACTTGATTATTTATTAAGGTCGGTAAATAAAATGTAGCATACGTTCATTGACATAATTGTGATGTAAATTTCATTGCCTGTTTTTTATTTTACGAATTTGATTTTAACAATATGAGCAAAACTTACTGTTTAGATGCAAACAATCTTTATAACATGTGTTCAAATAAATTGCCATTTATCTGTACACACAATCGCGCACGACCTATGATGGATTCGTTTATGTTACCAAGCATATCGGATTTACGCGAATTTGTTCTACGGTGGTTGCAATGCGTGCGCGTAGCCCTTTCTCGGCGTCCACTTAACCACGGTAAATACTAAATATAATTAATTAAACTACTAACACTAACAAACGGTTTGCAGTACCTAACCCAAGTCATTAATTCTAAAACAAGTTTACGGTCACCTAATACGAAAAAAATTGACAACAATCTGCACGCTGCAGATTACAATTTCAAAGATCTGAGCCATTAACAGTTATTTAGAGATACCGGGTGATTTTTTAAATTTCTGATCTAGTAAGTCGTGATTTTTACGCCGTATCGAAGGTCACCGAAACGTAGGGCGTAGCGTTGATCACACTGCTATTCCAAATGTCATTTATGTGACAAATTGACTACTTACTTTTACATTTATTAAACAAATTGATAAATATTTAAACAGTGATCATTTGCGAAACATGCTTTTACCAAAGTGTGCATTTTATTGCGAGTTTAAGTGCAATTTCGATGTGATTATTGACTTGAGAAGTTTAGGTTATGGTTACAACTCGCTTCAATTTTTATTCCTTGGATTTAAGAAATAGCAAGATTTATTCACAATTATAACAATTTACATTGTTAACACAATATTTATTCAAAATTTACAACAACTGTTGGAAATGTTGACCTTCAGCATCTATACACAAATTAACTCGGCGCTTCATATTCTCGAACACTCTAATAAGCACTTCTGGTGAAATCCTTGCACATTCTTGTCTGATTCTTTGTTTCAAGTCATCAATTGTGTGTACTGGTTCTTTGAAAATGGTGTTTTTTAAAGTCGGAAACAAGAAATAGTCCAGGGGCGTCAAATCTGGTGATCGAGGTGGATAAATATTCTCGGTGTGGTTGCTGATTAAACGGTCGTCATAATATTGTCTTAGGTAATTTAAAGTTGTATGGGCTGTGTGTGCTGTTGCTCCATCCTGCTGAAAGTAACCATCACGTAACTCTTCAGGGTCAAGTTGATTGATGAACTGTCCTAAAATATTTTGATACCGCTCAGCTGTGATAGACTCTTCGAAAAAGATGGGTCCAATTAACCGTCTTCGTGAAATGGCCACCCATATTCCAATTTTTTGAGGGTGTAAAGGCGATTCTCGAAAAAAATGGGGATTTTCTGCACTCCACATCCGCATATTTTGTGAGTTTACATACCCCGAAAGATGAAACCAAGCTTCGTCACTAAAGAAACTCAAGTCCAGAAGATCATTATCCATTGTCCGATTGAAAAAATTACAATAGGATATCCTTTTCTCATAATCTGGCGGCAGAAGTTCTTGATAAACCTGCATTTTGTAGGGACGCATGTGCAGGTCTTTTTTAACAATTTTTTGACATGTGCTGTAAGATAAGTCCACTTGTTGTGAAAGTCTGCTTAAGGACGTATGAGGGTCATCTTCCATTATTTGTCTTACATTTTCAACAGTTTCAGGAATTCGTTTTGTTGGTCTGCCACTTCCAGTTTTTCGCTGAACACTGCCAGTTTCTCGGAATAGATTCACCACATAAGACAGAGTCATGAGAAAATTTGCCTCTATCACCGCAAGATCTGGAAATTTTTCTTGAAACTCCCGAAGACATGCTCCGGCTTCATACACCCATTGACCATTAACTTGATGACCATTACGAAAGTAAGCTTCGATCATAAATGTTTTTTGTTCCTGTGTGAACACCATTTTGTTGTGATGAAAAACACTCCAAAATAACGTTGAAAACTAAGCGTTCAATCACAAACGAAAGGTTAGTCTTGAAAAAGACTGATTTTTGATAATAACCGAGATAATAACTGGCGAAACGGAATTCAAAACACGAGGAAACAGTGAAGCACAAAAGACGGCAAAAGCGAGAACAACACTGGAGTAGGTTATGTTTATGTCAACATTTTTGAAATCTGACAATTGTGACAAATCGAACGATTCAAACTACGCCCTACGTTTTCCGCATCTTTTGTTTTAAAATTATGTCATGGCTTTCTAGATCAGAAATTTAAAAAATCACCCGGTAGTTAGAACGAGTGTTTATTAGCCTTTAGCTAAAAACGTTTTAAAAGCACGCACTCCTATTTTGTTTTGGTTACAATTTTCGAAGAGTTTAGTTACCCGGCTACCTGCTTGGGTTTATTATTATTATTTTGATTGTTTCGTCCCAAGACCTTTTTCATCGTTGAACCAGTTTGGTTTTAATCTTAGGACAGAAAGATACTAACAGTTACAGAACTGTTAGTTAACTATCAGAAATTCTGGTGTAAATGTTTTGAAATCTCTAGTAGTCGTCTTTTCAATTACAAAAACCGATTCTTCTCTTGATACACGCTAACAAAATGAACTATAGCATATTGATTTCAATATTGTTTGACCCCAATTCTAGGTCTGGCAAATCAGTAGAAGTTATGTATTTCGCGGCTTTTGAATGAGGGCCTGGATTAAAATAGGTCTGAGACGAATTTCCCCAACAGTACACTCGCTTGGTTATGGCGAACGCGGAAACGGCCAATCAGGCAGGGTAACGCATCGTTCCATTCCGATTATTCAGTTATTAACACGGATGATAAATATTGTAACATTTACGAGTTACTGTTCGAAGCAAGTTCAATGCAGTTTATCAAACGAGAACTGTCGCCTGGGTTGCGCAGATGGGGATAAAGGACGATATTCGGGACAAAAGAGATGTAGCATCGCTCGTACTTTCCATCGGTACATCTGACTGTACCCAAAGTGCACCGCAAGACGTTCAAGTAAGAAATGCGCTACCGAACTGATAAAGCAGTTGTGCCACTGCGCAACTTGAGGTCATTCGTTTTTTTTTGTCAGAGCTACCGATGCTTGTTCAAAGCAACAAAATGAACCCAAAAAATTGCGTTACGTTCCAAAATTCGTTATTTTCTACTGCTAATTGGAAATACAATTGAGATTCGTTAGAAATTCATCGAACTATGAATCAAAAGGAATAAAACTGTTGATCATTAGTGGAAAATCACTCACCTTGGATATCATAGACTTTTCTGTGACGTGATATAGTATCTAAGTAGTGGCCTCACTGTTTCATTTTTAAATAACAACCCTATTCTTTGATCTGGCATCCAAATCTCGTCCGTATACGTACTTCTTTTTATTGATTACAACCTTGCAAATAAAGAATTTGAAAGTGACAGCATTTATATTAAATTCTTTAATAACAGTTTCACATATTGAAATTCTAGAGAACTATTAAGATCAGCTAATGAAATGTTCAATAACAGATTATTTTATTACGCTGTACTATATAATTACTGCGTTATATATTAAACACGCCCCAGCATTGCAGTCTTATTCTTCTTACTTAGAACAAAATAATTTATTTTGAAATTAATTTTTTAAACAATAGCTAATAAGTCAGGAAAATTTAGAGTCTTAAAAACACTTTTCCACTATTTATGTAATATACGACATGTCCAACAGTAAATTGACTGTTTAATTTATTTCATTCTGAATGGAAAAACATAAATTCCAAACTAAAGTACAATAGTATTACACAGATGTTACAACTTTATCATAATAATTACTTCTTAAAACTGTGCAATTCTAAGAATGTCTGCTTGCGTCTGCAATTTATGCCAATACAAAACAATGTATAATTGAAGAATTGAAGAAACTCAATTGAAGACTTAAGTATTCGACATGTATTCTTCTGTTGATTAGGTTTATACTGGATTTTATAATTTTCTGCGCTATAGTAACTTGTAAACTGCAAAAGTATCTCAGCAAGTATATTTGTACAAGAGTCGATTGGTATTAAATATACGTAATACTGAGCTGCACCCAAAAGTACATTCGATAAATACTATTTATTATCACCTACATATTTAAATAGTTGGTCCTAGATCCAATAGAAGCAAAGATACAGCTGCTATACTTGATCCATATTGATCTTTACATATTCCCTATAAGAATGATTTTTTGAACAATACATAATAAAACCAAGCACATTAGAAGTTGCAAATATGTCTTGCTATTTACACAGCATACAAGATGTCCAATAGCCAATCCTCAATTTTAATTTATCTTCTTCTCGAAGAAGCATAAATTTAAAAATAAATTACTTAGTGTTGTGTTACACAGATGTCGTAATGTTATCAAAATAATTATTTCTTAAAACTAAGTACATTTATGCAGTGCCTATTAAGTGTAAAATTTATGAATTTTGTTTATGGTAAATAGTACAGAGGTCGTAAAAATCTTACTAAGGGTTGTTCGTGGGAAAAGAATTTTTGTTCAGTTTGTTATTTGTTGTAAATGTACGACCTATAAGTTATTGAACTATGAATTATACTTGAATTATTATTTCCAATGGTAACATTTTATATTATTAATTATTGGAAGATAGATTATAATGTTGAAAGAATTGAATGCTATTTGGATAAGATTTATTTAAACTCAAATCCTGAATGAGTACACTTCTTCTATTTTAATAGCACTATTTAATAGAGCTGCACTCATGGTACTATAAAAGTACCCATGGATAGTTTATTTACATTCAATTACATGTTAAAAAAATTGCTGACCTATAAATAATAAGTGATTAGCTAACAAAACTCTTCACTGTGAACTGACTATCTCGAATGAACTGATGCAAAAAAAACATCAGACCAATGAGGAATTGATGAATATAACTATCGTAGCATTTTAAGATACATATAGCAGCTGAGTTATCTGAATTCGAAGATCGAGAGGGCTGTGAACCTAAAATCTAATCTTAAGAGAATCTTAATCAGCCAATGACCGCTTCGGTCGGTTATTTGAATAACTTCTTCTTCCTAAACTGTTAGCAAGAAACGATACATTTCAGTAGCACTCTTCAGCCATTAAATAATTCAATCTATAGTATTATGTATGAGAACCATATAAGAGATGTCCTCATTTACAAGCTCTGCTTTCAGGTCGGTAAGTTCTTACCGTCCATGGCAAGTTAATAAAGTTAATAAAGTACCTCATCATTTAAGTTGAAAAAACGCTCACTACCATTCTAACATTCGTCCGGATTGAAACAAAAATTGTTTTTGTTTCCTCAACTCCATAACAAGCAGGCACATTAAGACTTATTTGTATGTATTAACCAAAAATGTATTAAAATAAACAATACATTGGTAGAAAAGTGTAACGATGTACAGGTGCTTCATTTAAAATAAGTTTTCAGATTCCAAGTTTCTAGGATTGTTACAGGCTGACCTCGTGGCCATTTGTCCGTAGATATTTTACAAGTATTTATAACATTAAAAAGTAGCATATTCGTAGAAGAACATGCAGATCACTTCTGCAGATGTTTTTTGACAAAACTTGTCAAATCGGGTACATGTCTATTTGCCTTTGTATAAGGCATAAGTACTGAATAGTACTTATTCTGCCTACTGTGCTGTGCTGTAGAGTATTGAGGTGACTCTTTTGTATGTAATTTGTATTAAGTGACAGATGAATGTAGTGTAAAATTCCTAAAAATCTATTTTTGGAGAATATTCCTAGAGCATAAAGGAGAAAAACGAGAATAAACATAACATTTGCTGACAAAGATACGACCTGCGCATCATAACACTTGCTACGGAACATATTTACTGACAGAGATTCGTTTAGCGCATCATAGTAGTTGCTATCCACTCGTGGAGCACGTCATATTTGCAGACGAAGACACGTCCAGCGCGTCATAATATTTGCTGCAGGACACGTTGAGCGCGTCATAACATTTCTTGATAAAGACACGTCTAACACATCGTAACACGTCGAGAAATAACAAACACACGTTGACAAAGACACGTTCAACGTAATTTCATGAAAAAGCTATCCAGTTATTCCGTCCATGAACTTGTTCGTATCATGAAGTGATAAGTAAAATGGCGATACATAAATGGCGAATATGTTATAGAGCAGGGGTTCCCAAAGTGTGGGTCGCAGACTAATGTTTACATTTTTAAAATATTTTGCACCAAGAAACACGCAATAGATAATTTTTGACATTCCCATAAAAATTACTATTTCTACTTAGTTACTTAGTATTGGTTTAAAAAAATACTAAGTACTAATTATACTTTGATACTAAAGTAAGCCGTCGAACAAGTACTGATTACATATAGCACATCTCTAATCTTTACGGTCACCTCTTTCTCATGTGGGATAGTTCTGTCAAATACCGTACACATACTTTTCATGTGACCGAGAAATAAATTTAAAATCAATACTATATAGATAGAATATAGATTTAAATATATTTCTTAATTAAATTTATTAAATAAAAAAATAATTAGCCTCTCTTCCGCTTCTTTACTAGGCAGGTGGGTCGCGAAACAAAAACTATTTTAAAAAAGGGTCTCGTCCACGAAAATTTCAAAGTTTCAGAAGCGCTGTTATAGAGGATCATTCGTTGACTAACTGAGTGACTGAGTAGAACTGTTGATTTAAAAATCCATTCATTAATAAAATACCCCAAAATGATAATAACAAATTGAGTTTTGGGGTTTTTGGTCATATTCGTTGAGCGTTCCCCACACTGGCAAAAACCCGGTAATGAGTCGGAAAACCATCCCAAGTCTGATCCTATTGGTTCATTATTGTAAAGCTGAAGCACTTTGCCATTAGACAACATGTAATATATTTATTTATTTATTTATTTTTGGGTGAGGAATCAGGATGGCGGAGCATCGTTCGTACCTCATGGCACTGACTACTATGATCATTTGGCCAACCCTACTAGAATTTAGCCGAATCTGAGGGAATTCCACCCACAGTAGGGATTTTTATCGTGCCAAACATCGCATTGACACGGGGCCTACAGCTTTACCTCCTATGCGAGAAGAAGGCATGTTTTTAATTTTTCTCCGCTATGAAAAATTACCAGCTCAAGTAAACATGCAAATCACTAATTCACCGAGGCTGGCAACATGTAATATATACTATATCTTTTTAGTATGACGCCTGATTTATTTACTTAAACAACATTTATTAATCTACTGCGTAAGATAAAATAAAGCTGGAACGTATGAAGTATTTAAGTTAGTATCAGTGCAATACCTTTATCTCTATGTAAGAGTCTGGTAATTGAAAGCTATGCTAATTGAATTGATCTTGACATAGTTACTGTGTATGTGTACAATGTACATGTACTTAAGTTATTCAGCTGTATGATTTTTTACTGGAACAGTATCAGGAAATTTAGAATTACTATATATCATTTATGCATAGTGGATGGGGGTTGCTAAGAGAATTCGCAGCGTAAGTCAATATTCGATATAATATAAATAAGAACCAATTTAATTTTTAGTAAATTAGATGTAGAATCCAAGAATAATAAATACATGAATGACGTAACACACTTTCTTTAATGAAGGATCCACTTCCAAAATATTTAATGAAATAAAGAATTTTAAGGATTTGAAGCTGTATATCTCGGAAACGGTACATTTTTGAACATATTATTTTGATGGTCGAGTACAAAATTCCCTTGAGTAGCGACCCATATAATTACACTCTTTACACACTTTACAACGTATGATTTTAATTTGAAAGTCTTATGTGAAGCAAAGATACCAAATATTAAAAAATTAAAATTTAACCTACCTTCAAAATTAGCTTAATGTGATCTTAAGATAGGTATGATATAAAGAACTTTTCAATACACCCTACCATATATTATTTAAATTCCATTTTTAATATGCATTTAATGACTCGGTTACGTGTCCTATACATAAAATTCTTCGAATTATTTAAATCAAATTAAATAAATTACTACTCATGTAGAATGTTTAGACACTTCATTCGAATACATTGCATATAACTACTATTAGACATAATGTAGTAGAAGAAGTGTGCCACAAAAACCGAAAACCACAAAATTTAACCTCGAAAAATTAAGAGTAAAACAAATCTTAATATAAAATTTCACACTTTGGTCAACTATCAATAAAATTTAAACCGCATGAAGTACAAAATTCGAAATTTGCAATAATTAGTAACGATATTTTTATTCGCATTCACGAAAATTGATAGGTCTTGTAAATCTTGTTTGAATCTTTTAAAATTGATTTTTATTCAGTCTGTTTTTCACTTTGTGTACACACTATTGATATAAGAGAAACGCAACAGAAATTTAGGAATAGTTTTCAGAGCATTTTTCGAATAGTTAAGTGGAAAATTTTGTATTCTGGTAAGCGTCAAATTATAGCGTAGACAAAATAAAGATGTTATGGTCAATGTAAAAAGTTAATTTCAGTAAAGGAATGACTAAACACAAAGTTAAAACTTCGAAATAATAATTTTTGATAAAATCCTTACCAATAATTTTCCACACGAAAAGAAAAAATGCGAGGTAAGGAAATGGCGCCTTTTTTCTCCACGAAAGATGATTGGCGAGGATAAGCGCTATAGATCTCATTACTACGTGTTACAGATGAATTTGAATCAGTTTTCGAGTTAGCACTGAGTTATCATACCTATAGTCACTTGAAAATCTCTGTATGTAACCCGAGACATTCTCCGTCGGATACTTCAATCAGTTTAGTTTAAGCCTTGAAAGACTGTGGATTTTTGAATTAATTTTTTAATGTTGGGAACAAGGACTATCTTGTCACACAATAACATATGGTTTCTTTAGAAAAGTATGAAAAGTATTTTTGCAAAACTTTATTCAGGCAAATTTCAAGCTAAACATACTTTTTACTATATTTTTCTTTCGAAGCGTTTACGTATCATTTTCAGTCTTAGGTCTGTAAAGTTATCATGGTTTTTTATTTGTCCAATAAAAGTTGTCTTCGCTTCACTTGTTGTCTTGTTCTTCACAAATGACCATATTAAAATTAAAACTATAAACAATTACGATTTTCTAGAATTTTAGCTTTAATGTAGAATCTGTTAACATTAAGTGTGAAGCAATAGTTGGAGTCGGTATCATTGTAAAAATTTTCAAAATTACATTCTGTCATAAAACAAGTATTATTAACGTTAATTATTATAATTATCCTTGCCTAACGACAGAAGTATGATATATGTACAGTATATACTTATGCGTGGTATATGGCGAAGTGTTATTCTTAACGCCAACTATACAGGTAGGTGTTTGCGTGGTTGCTGGGACCGACTGCGTAACACACTCATCGTATATATCGACAAGAATATGGGGTGAGCAAAACTAAAATTAATTGGTAAACGATTAGCATAATTTTCATATGAAATAAAAATTGCGATTGGAAGAGTTGCAGTGTTTATGCAATGCTTGTTCATTGTTAGTATGACATACAATCTTGTTTGGTGGATAACAGTAAACAGCCAAAAAGCTGATGTTTCGTTGTAGAACTTAGTTGGAGTGCTACATTTACAAAACTCCCTAGATTGTAGTTGCCATTGATTGCGAATTTACGTGACTTATTTGCGTTTAGCCTATAGTCACGGACTCCTATTGGACAAGGAATTGAGGTACGCTCAGTTAGCGCGCCATTAACTCTTAAGTGAGTACTACCAGTTCTCACTGGTGGAAGCAAGGATCAATCCGCTGCTAACCCTTCGGGCTAGTGCCGTTGCTGTAACTGTGCTCAACCGTCGAGATCCGATCGTATCCGATCGACAAAATAATTCCGTCCGATAGGTTTGCTGTTGCACTTTTTTAATTTTACATTCGTTATAACTAAGTATCCTCAATAAAAGCATATAGTATAGGACTGTCACATTTAGGACTTATCTATTTAATATACCTACGACAACTATTTTAAAGGGGCTTCATAATCCACAAATAAAAATGCTGAATTTTCTAAGCGTCACGTGAGTTGGTTAGTAATCTGATTTTTCAGCGAACATAGAAGCTAATTCCATCTACGCCGGGAGAGGTTCATGTTCCTTAGAGTTGTTAATTAATCTTTCTAAAATATATTCGAAACTTTTTTCCCTGGATTTAGTTGTTTTGTTTTCTATGCAAACTTGGTTGCCACTTGAAAATTCCTCTCTAATCAAGAGAATTAGGCAAAATTATATCACCGTTGGTGTCGTGATTCTATGGCAATGAAGCTTTCGTCAAAAACAACAAAATAGGTTATAATATTCTATTATTTTTTTCTTTGAAAGAATAAAAGACCATGTAAAAACTGACTTTGTGTCATACGATTAATGAGAAAAAAGTTTTTTCTTTTGTGAACTAACTTTAGGAAGACACTGTATATAAGGTAAGTATATAGGGAGGTGTTCACAGAACTAGGAGCATTGCGCAGTATTTTAATCCGCAACCGCAACCGCGTACGCCGAAGGTGCCATGTCAGCCTAAACGTGCATACACGCCTGGTGCTACCACTGTACTTACTCCTACTACTTGGTGTGAAACGTGCGGTATAATAATAATATGGATTTTATCAATAGTTCCCTTCTTGTTTTGATATTTGAAATTGAATAACTGGAACAAAAAAGTGAATCTTATTGACATTAATAATGGAGGCGCAATCTAAGAAATCAATGTTTCTATTCGAATCGCTATACATAATCTTTGCAGGACTTTATAAATAGTAACGGATCATAGCATTTATTTGACAGAGAATAAATAGATCCAGCTTTTTCTTAATATTAGTTTCATACATCGGAAACAGTCGGTGGAGGAGGGTCGATTTGGTGCGGTTTTTGCCCCAAATTATTTTTGGATGTAAACATTTGTTTTAATGTCTACTAACAATAATAAGTCGATTTTACCCTAAACGGACAATCCCCACCCCCCTAGCCCCCTAAATTCTGAATATGCCATCACTTGCTAACAGCGTTCTTGTGGGAGATATATCGCTTTCAAACTTATACTAACTCCATTTCAACTGTATCCGCTCTCATTTATCATTTTTTCCCTTTTTACCTCCCCCCCCTAGAGGGGCGGAGAGGATGGTTTTACTGTTTATTCGTTTGCGGGAAATATAAATGCAAAATATCCAAGCTTTCTCACCACATTTGACCAGGGTATCCTGGGGTTTTTGGGGTCGCTTATTCCGAACCCAAAGTTCGTTAACCTGTATCACATCAAGTTTAAGGTCATTTGAAGGTCAAATTGAAAAAAGATGACGAAAGAAATCCAGAAAAATAGATACATACGTTTTTGACGTCTCTGAATTCGATTTCAGGCTTTCTTGAATCGCTCGCTGTCAATTAGAGGTCATTTCAAGATCAAATCAATATTATGCTAGAATGAAGCTGAAGAAAATTCCGTATAATGAATTTGAATCACTTTAAGTATAGATTTTTGAGGTAAGGTTTCAAGGGGAACTTAACATCTTAAAGTAGCTGAAGCCAACTCAGGAGATCTTTTCATTTCTTATGATCATCTAGAGGTTTTTTATGGGCCGGAGGGGGAATGGTTCATTAAGAACAAATGCATTTGATATTGCGAGCAAAACAAAATGTGTGTTCACGTTTAAATACCCTTAAACACATCATCCTCACCTTTTCCTAGTCTCTCCCTTTAACCTCTAAAATGAAAAAGATGGCACCACTCACTTACTGCATTTTATTTTACTAACAATAATAAGTTAAAAACAACCTGAATGGACCATACTCTCCCCTTATTTCCCCCTCCACATCCTCAAATACAGAAAATGCAATTGGAGTGATTCGGACCAGCGAATCTTCTACACATTCGGGGATATATTACTTGTTTTAAAAAAATGTATACTTCCCATGAAAGGGATGAGGGAAAAATGGGGAAGAACGGGAACGAAAGATGGGAGCTTTTACAGTTTTATCCTTGAGCATTGTAACTAAGCAAATCTCACATTATATGTACATTATATGTAGTTTTGCGTTAGTATGATGTAAAAGTTACCCTAGGTATAATGATCTACACTTTGCGTTACCCAGGAACAACGAAGTGGACGTGGTAGATCAATTCCCAGCTTAGCTTCAGATGGTATCGTAACAAGTTTTGCTGAGGAATGGCAAATAAGGCAACGAGACTTTGACTTACTGGTTCGACTGAAAGGTAATGTGATTTTTTCACTTGTAACATTTGACTCAACATTGGCCAAGTTTCCCACCAAGGTAGTGCTACGGTCACTTGATGACGACGCCTGCGGGCCCGCTTTCCCACCCTGACCAGCCGACGATACTGGGGTATTCCTCCCCTGCATCGTAACACTTTTACGTATGGTTGCGATGACGGCATGAATGCCGTAACCCAGGGACTCTGCCGGATAGTGGGACAACTCCGTTGCCCACCGTCACCACGTGGAGGTGCCCTGGTTGCAAACCACACGTTGCACATACGGTTAGAGTTAACATCATTTTAAACTCAAGTGAATGTTATCGAATTACGAGCTTTTTATAAATAAAGATGTCGGATTACGAGCTCAAGGTATTCATTTGTGAGTCTGAAATGGTGAAAGTGATTGAGATATTACGTGAATATCTATACCATATTATATGGTGACTTTAACGTATTAAAAATTGTGCTTTAGGCTTAGAATGATGAATATTACAGTTATGAGTTCGAGGTATATAAGCTTAAAGGACCCTGAAACCTTTATTTCCGCCGTAAAATAATCTACTACTGATCTTACAATGACATCTGTCAAACGTTACAAGGTTAAACGGGTTCTTTGTTTCAATTCAACGACCTCAAAAAGGATTCAACTAACAAATCACATCTGGTTGATCTTGAGACCCCTGATTTAAATCAACAATTTCAGATGCCTACATCTACTGTATGAAAATACAAAGCGTTTTTTAGCTCAATCTTGAGATGTTAAGTTTACCTTGAAACTATCTCTAGCTCATCCCCTGATTCAGCTACCTCGAAAACCTATACATAAAGTGATTCAAATTCATTACACGGCATTTTCTTCAGCTTCACTCTAGCATAATATTTATTTGCCCTTGAAATGACCTCTAATTGACAGCGAGCGATTCAAGAAACCCTGAAATCGAATTCAGAGACGTCAAAACGTATTTATCTATTTTTCTGGATTTCTTTGTCATCTTTTTTCAATTGGACATTCAAATGACCTCAAACTTGATGTGATACAGGTTAACGGACAGCGGGTTCGGAATCAGCGACCCCAAAAACCCCAGGATACCCTGGTCAAGTCTGCTGAGCAAGCTTGGATATTTTGCATTTATACTTCCTGCAAACGAATAAATAGTAAAACCACCCTTTCCGTCCTTCTAGGGGGGGGAGGTAAAAAGGGGTAAAATGATAAATGAGAGCGGATACAGTTAAAAGGGAGTTAGTATAAGTTTGAAAGCGATATATCCTCCCAAGAACGCTGTAAGCAAGTGATGGCATATTCAGGATTGAGGGGGACTGGGGGTGGGGTATGGGGATCGCCCGTTTAGGGTAAAATCGACTTATTATTGTTAGTAGTGATTAAAAAAAATGTTTTCTAATTTTTTCATCCAAAAATAATTTGGGGCGAAAACCGCGCCAAATCGACCCTCCTCCAATTTGTATAAGTCACCTCAAAACCGATACTATCTTTTTCAAAATAGCTATTTTCTTTCATGTTGCTTTAACTCCGTTAATGTTTTTATTAGCATTTTCTGAATATTTGATTCAAGAGCTTTCTTATGGCATGTTACATTTCTGTGAATCACATTTTCTGTGATTTTAATTTCACAACAAATTAGTTGTCAAAATTTCTTCGCACTCGACTTAACTTTAGCCGTGAGTATTTAAAATGAATTGTTTTACATTATTCAATTATGGAATTGCAATTGAAATCTAATCTGATTATGTCATATGAAAATATTAAGTGCGATTAATTACTTCGAATTAATACCAGCTTTGAACCATAATAGGGCAATCATATACTTGCATTCTTCTTATCATGTAGTTGCTCTATATTGTATTTAAGGTCCAAGTGTACCCAAAAAACGTGTGTTGTTTGTTTAATAAATAATATAATAATGTGATAACTTTGGTTTTAAGTTAATAGTCGAGGAATGTTAAAAACTTACTTACCTAACTTGTTTTGGAAAAAAAAGTTTTTTAATTAAATTATTTCACGTGTTATACGTGAAAAATTAATTTTGGAGAAACTGTACATTCAAAATTAATCAAAATAATACCACTTATATTTCATAGTATTTGAACTATTTTCCCAAAATTTTAAGAAAATCGTATGTCTAGGGACTAAACTATTACCTCCTTTTTGCCAAAAAAAAGCAGTTTTTTTTGGCAAAAAGCAGGTTTTTTGGCAATAATTTAGTCGCTAGACATACGATTTTCTTAAAATTCTGGGAAAATAGTTCAAATGCTATGAAATATAAGTGGTACTATTTTGGTTAATTTTGAATGTACAGTTTTTCTAAAATTAATTTTTCACGCATAACATGTGAATTAATTTAAATAAAAATTTTTTTTTCCAAAACATGTTAGGTAAGCAAGTTTTTGACATTCCTAGACTATTAACTTAAAACCAAAGTTATCACATTATTATATTATTTATGAAACAAATAACACACGTTTTTGGGTACACTTGGACCTTAAGTTTTGCGAAGATTCTCTTCATTTTAGTTTATGAGAAACTGTATAATAGTGAGCAATATTACAACGGAAATGACGTGGGTTGCTCCCAGAGTTAGGCAACATACGTTTCATTATGTATTTCAAATAAAAATCCTTTTTGGTAGCACATTTTAAATACTAAATACAAAATATCTCGTCAATAAATGTATATTTAAAATATTTACATAACAGTATTTGAAATGTAAAATACTTATTCATTACAAAATTATAGAATTCTGAGGCCATGATTTTAATTTTTTGTAACAGTGTATTACAAGTCAAATTAATGTTAAGATTATACGCTTAGAGGTTAAGTATTTAAGTTATTTACTTGGTTGTATTAAATTACAAAATATATCATCAGAAAAAATTTATTAAGTAAAGTTATTTTTACTTAATATTTTCTAATTATAATTATTAACTTTTAATAATTAATTTCATTGATAAAGATATTTCGTCAAATTATTTAGGAACATAGTAGTTTTTGTTAGCAAGTTTGCCAATCTGAATTGATCACATATATACCACATATACCAAAATTAAGTGAAATCAACATCTCTGAATTCTACTTGATAGAGCTGGACTATAATTCAAATTTATAATTCCTTCCATCAAGATCACCCTACTTAACTCAAAACTTTTACCTATTGAAACCTATTTGAAATAACAAAAATGTTAAAATCAAAATAAAACGAAGAAGACAAACCCATTAAAATACTGCCCAGTACTATCGACTGCAAATAGTCTGACCCGTGAGTTTGAATGTCCATAGCAAAAAAACTAATCGCTCAAACTAATTAAAATATAAACAGTTCGATAATTTAGTTTTGTATGAAATAATAAATTTGTATCTAGTAATATTAGCTACTTGCATACAAAATTATATTCAATTCTGTCAAGTAGTTATTGAAATATTAATTATTAAAGACACACTTTACGTCAAAACTCCCAACAAAACGGACTTTTTTTGTTTCTATAAATTCTAACTATTTTTGTAAGAATTAATTTGAGCTGTTAGTTTGTTTAATATGCATTCTATAGTAGTGGTTTAACTTTATAGGTACCTATTTAAAAGATTAATATTTAAAATACAAAATATTTCATTAAAAGCTGAGTATTTAAAATACCAAATACTAAATACAAATTAAACATGTATTTAAAATGCTTATATCAAATACAGGTATTTCTAATACTGCTCAGCCTGCTTGTCACCGACCAAATAGGAATTCAAGAATTGTTATAGCAACGAAAATACATTATGGTACCTAGTATGTATCGTCAAGGGTTCAACTAACATTAACTATAAGAAATAATTTCCGTTCTGGTTTTAATAAAACTGCTGTAAAACAAATAGTGAGTGAGCGTAGTGGGATATCCATATATTCCAGGGGTGGCCAACAAGTCGATCGCGGTCGACCGGTCGATTGCGAGGCCAATTTTGGTCGATCGTCGATCGCTCGCAATGTCTGAGGTGGAATTCCGTGTACCATGGACTTTGAAGCGATTATAGAAGACAAAACTTTCCAGCAATAGTTTAATCATTAAACTATTGCTGGAAAGTTGAATCTTAAATTGCAGCAACAATTTCACTCTTGTTCTTAAAATCCATAAAAAGTGAATCTGACATTTCCAAAAAAGTTTCCTTTATAAATTCACCGTCGGAAAATGGCTTAAACTCAGTCTTCCCATTAATGTTAAGGCAACAAAGTAAATTCTAAATCTGTCTTTGTCTGTAGCTACTTGGAATTAATAAATATTGTTAATAATTAACCATGTTCTTTTAATTCTCCTGGACGTGAGTTTTTTGGCCCTTGAAATAATTATTGTTGTTTTTTACGTACACTGTAAAAAATGAGTTGCAGTTTACCTTGGGGAAGAGTTAACTTTCCTCTCGTATTTGCGGTAGTTTTACTCTACAATTTAACTTTACCAATACGTTAATAGTTGTTTTACTATTTGTGGTAAAATGTTCTTTAATTGTGTAAAATTACACAAATATAAGTAATTCTACTACATTTAACTGGTTAAAATCACTATCCATAAGGTAAATTTACATAACAAAGAAAATTTTTCCTTGGAAATGTATTATTACTAAATAACTTGATTCATCTTTAGTGTAATATTAAAGATAAGATGAACTTTAACAAGTATAGTGTAATTTTACCCTTAATTTTTTTAACCGATGAGATACTATTTCGCTGATTGCACTTGTTTGTTGATGAGTGGTGACCTTCGTTTCGTGAAAGAATTCAGGAACCCATTATGAACAGTCCAAATTGGGCTTTTGGGGAATGGTCGGAATGGTGTGTACCAATTCTTTTATGATTTCTTGTTACGGGTTTCGTAATCGGCGAGGCGTCCCCTATCGATATCGCGTCCCCTATCGATATCGAACGAAGTGTTCATTGCTCATTAATATTTTGTTTTTCGTTGTAGTGTAGTGCAGATTTATTAAAGGCAAATATTTACACGTATGACCCAAGATGAGAAGAATTTTATTTTATAGTAGAAGTTAAAAAATAATCGGTAAGTACATGTTAAGATTACAAATTTAAACCAATAAAATAAAAATATTTAATTTAATGTTTTTCTAGGATGAATCAAAAATTGAAGAATTCGAAATAAACTAGCATAACTGTAATTGAGAAAGGTACTCGCGTATAATTGTTTATATAATTTATAATTTTTAAATTTTCTAGGTGGAATCGAAACTTTATCTGAATGTCTTTGAGAGACCAAATATTTCCGAAAGCCTCTTAAAAGAAGTTCTGTTAGTGTCTTATATTTTATATAAATACATACGTTCAATAAAAATTACTTTGATTTTATTTTGTTTCATACAATCCATTTACCAATGTAAGTAATATTCAGAGGTGAATTTGCAAGTACTTTCGCAAGTCATCGTTCAATTCAAGAAGTATTTTCACATTCGTATTTTACCCCTAAAAAGTACTATTACCATGAAATATTAACTTCCTCATGTAACTTTACACAGGTGTTTTAACGTTAAAATGTAATATTACATTGAGATTGTAATTTTAATCTGTAAATTTATTTAAAAAGGATGCTTTACAACGCAAATTTACACTTTACAGTTACACTTAAAATTACACTTTGAAGTAAATTTACCCCAAAAAAATGGAGGTAACATAGTTGCCTCATTTTTTAGTGTAAATTTACCGGTAGTTTTTTAGAGTGTAGGTAGATAAGTAAGTCATATTATTCTTTCATGATAAATTTTCCTGGCCAAAAAAAAACGAGAAAGTGAAATATTGAAATCAAATTATCAGCCATACTGTGCACTCTAAAAAATTATCATGAAAGAATAATATGACTTACTTGTCTACCTACACTCTAAAAAATTACCGGTAAATTTACCCTAAAAAATGGAGGCAACTATGTTACCTCCATTTTTTGGGGTAAATTTACTTCAAAGTGTAATTTTCATAGGAAGTGGGAAATTACAATATTAGGTTAAATTTGCATTGTAAAGCATCCTTTTTAAATAAAACAGTCATAAATTTCAACTCATTTTTTACAGTGTGCATTTTTATAACAACTTTTTCATATTTACGAATAAATAGTACAAAATACATTGCAGTTGATAAAAAGATTAAATTGCATTTTAAGTTGGTAAAAATCTATCTTGAAAAAGTGTCAGAAAATCGAATTTTTTAGGTACCGCATGTACAGAATGCTGCTATCAAAAGTTGGGTCTGAAAATTTATTTTCTTTATGAGCCTTTATCTCGAAAACTTAATAAGTGATTTAAAAAATAAAAAATAGTTTTGAACATATATTTTACTTATCTACCCATACCTCGCTGGAATGCACCTTATACTGAAACACACTGTATAAACATAGTATGCATTTCACACCCCTTCTTCCCCCTTAGACTACGCCCATAACAACAAGTCGATCGCGACACACTTTTAAGATAAAAAGTAGATCTTATATACAGAAAAGTTGGCCACCCCTGATATATTCCATACTTGTGCGAAATGTGTTCTTTTGTCTATGTTATTTGATAAAGTATAGACCCTACGCTTAGTATTGGTTGCATATGATAAGGGTTTTTCATTGTCAGTGAGATTTTTACTAAAATATTTTTGTTTGAGGCGCCACTGGACGCAGTCATGGAGGAGAGTCTATCTACCTCCAAAGTAGAGAGAAACCATTTTATAAAATTCGATGAGACATTAAACGTTCGTATTGCAATAGCGTGATTACTTTTAATAGTTAGATTGTGATTTTTTAAATATCAAAATAAATAAGCAAATAGGGTCTACAAAGTAGCTTTATCTAGGGCCCAGTAAAAGCTGGATTGTATCTTAGCAAGTCTTACTAAGAAGGCAAGGTCTCTTCGATTTGAGGACTAAGCTCTCTTTGATTGATATGGTAATAATAAATATTGTAGATAAGAAAAAAAGGTTCTTAATAAATAAATTTTGCAGAGAATCTTTCTTCTCATCTTCATTCTTTTGAAATGGTCATAGGAATGGTTGATCAGAAAAACTTATAAAAATTTACATTTCTTATTCCCTACTGGAGCTTCATCTTTAACAATAGAATAAATAATACCTTGTTCAAGTTATAAATTAAAATCAAAGTTCAAAACTAGCCTGAAATAATGTTAATCCACGTAAAAAGGGGGTTAACAAAAGCTTATACATATATCGCAACTGCGATTGACTCGAACCGACATTAGAGAGGCTGCATGGTCACTAGTCACTAACAACATTAATAAATCGACGGAATCGAATCCGCCCCATTCATCTACATATGTGTAAATTAGGTTGAACTCTGTGAAATGACCATGTTGATTATTGTTTGGGGTTATTGCGTTGATAATTTGAAATCCCGCAGTTTTTATAATATTTCTATTTTAAGTATTTTTCCGAGATATAATACGCTAATATAGGATTTTCCTATATTGTTCATCACTGTTTCTATATAAAAATAATTATTAAATAAATGTAGGCGAAAGAAACCTGGTTTAATTACACAAAAAGAAAAAATATATTACCTGGAAATAACAAGTATAAAAAGTAAAGGAATTATTTATACTATACGCATGAAATGGTGTACTGTATACCTACAATAATAATAATTAATTAATTATGGTTAATTACTTAGTTTTAGGTCAAAATTTATTCTGCAATGAAAATCAACCGAGCGGTTAGTCATTATTGTAGTTAGCATCAATATTGTCGTTTTCATCCATGAATTTACAACTACGTGGAGGGACTGCAGTATCCTAAAGAGCTAATGCCTCAAGAGTGGCTATTTTTGTTGAATCTAATATATTTTAAAACTTGGTTTAACTCATAATTATTGTGGTTTAAAAAATCCTTACTTTAATTATTATATTACTTTATTAATCTTTTCCATAAGTGAATGTATTATTAATGTCGAAGTCGGTTGTAAATAATTATAGTGGTAAACTGGCAAATGACTACAAACAGTTTTTATAGACTTATAAATTTAATGAATTAGTTAATGACATTAAGAAAAATAATTGAAACTCATTAGCATTATAACAGGAACAAATTACTATAAACTGACGAATTGCATTTTGTACTATTTCTAGTACAGATTAGGTATAGTAAATCCGTAGGTGTACGTAATTTGTAGTTGCTACTATATCAGTAACTTAATGGACCTTCACACAGAATCATGAATTGAAGGAGTGGTCATTTGATTCTGAGATTAATTCAGTAGTAATTGTTACTGAAACGTAAAATAGTCTTTACGAAAGTGCGGAAAGAGCTTCTATGACAAGGAAATTGCAAGTGGACTGTTGTTACACGTGTGGAAAAGCTTTTACAGACTCATTTTTATTCAGAGTGCGGAAAAAACATTAACATTCATTTTCCACAAGCTATAATAAAAACATGTAAATAAATGCATTTATTTAATAAAAGTTTTCATGAGCTTTCTATATGTACGTTTGTAGAAAAAAAAATACAAAATACAAAGTACACGTGCGGAAAAGCCCCGAACCAATAAAGCCCTTCTAAATCTCTTTAATTAAATCAAATCTACTTCTGTGAGATCGCAGCATCTGCAAAACAGTATTCGATTTTTAGATAGTTCCATTGTTGCGGAATTGACAACACTATGAGCAATGCTGAAAAATTTTTAAAGAATGTTGGAAATTAATAGCTATTTTGAGATTTTCAGCTGTTTTAGGACGTTATTATATTAATATGCCAATATTTCAGATAGATCGTGACATCGTTAAGGATGACACGCATCAAAATCCTTATATGTGATAGCTGATCCTTATATGTCATCTTGTTGTTATTTTTGTTGTTATATTTTTAGATCTAATGGCGATGAAAACTCGAACCCAAATTTGCTCAAACAAACTTTATAGTAGTATTCTGGAAGAACTTCTGTGGCAAACTTAATACTTCTGGAGGGCCAAGGGGGGCAAGGGGAAGTTGAAGCGGTAAAGGTGGCCGTAGTGATTAAATCTTGTCCAAATATTTTTATAAACCAAGACTTTGGAAGTCTTCGGCGTTCTAAGAATTCAGTATTCAGGAAACTAAGAGTGATTTAAAAAATTCAATTACTGACGCTGCAAAATAGAGAAAATATACAGCAGCGTGAAAAAAGGTTAGCATGTTTTTAATAGTATTTAAATGACCTACTCAGTTTCCTAGTCTTTCCGACCGTATAAATTATTTTGCTGTAGGACCTCTATCTCCAAATCCTTTTCATTTTTGTTAGAATTGCGAAAATAAATACCATTTTCGTCTTGATTTACTCCCTCATAAGTCAGTCTATTTTGCACTACATGTTGAATACAACCCTTGAAATACTCATTCGCGTTCTTATCAATGGTGATCTCTTTCAAAATAATTTTTGATAAAGCAAGGTGAAATAAAGTGGCGTCTTATATAAGCGTGTCCGTTTAACATTTTATCTACAGAACTTGAGCATAAACGACACTGAGAACTGCGAACCACTGCTTGTATGAAAAGAGCGCAAGATAGGTACCATTTCTAAAATTTAATGGCCACCATTTTTTATAATAACAATTTTTACTGTTCGACTAATAGTAACTAATAAGATATTGGCGAAAAAACTGATTTTCTTGACCATTGACCTTTCACATCTTTTTTATAGCACCAAAACTCAGCTCTATACTAGAAAATCTCCCGGGACCTTATAGCGGTAGAAATGACAATAAATGATTACATAATGCTTTACATAATTATAATATCTAAGTATTATAGTATACAATACACTATACAGGGTGATTCAGAAATAGCTGATATCCTTTAAATAGTAGAGGGGAGGCAGTAGAGCTAATTTACCTTGACAAGTATAGGTAAAAAACGAATAATTTTCAAGAAAATGAATTTTAAAGTTTAATGAATTTTGGATCCAAAAGGATCCTAGGTCAGGACAGGATCCAAAAATTCAATAAAACTTTAAAATTAATTTTCTGGAAAACTTCGTTTTTGACCTATACTTGTCAAGGTAAATTAGCTCTACTGTCTCCCCTCTACCTACCATTTAAACGATATCAGTTATTTCTGAATCACCCTGTATAAATATATACATATTTTATTTTTATTAGTGACGGACTACGGAGCTCTGGGCTATTAAACGCTACGAGTCTCTTATCATCACATAAGACTTCTTTGAGGTAGGCCAGATAAAGAAAAATAAAGAATATTTTGATCTTTTAACATGTAATTGATTTCTGAGTCCATATCATCGATCAGAACTATCTTTAGCATGCGGTATCCTAGACTTCAGCCCCTAAAGCCTCTACCCCGACCCATTTTTTATCTATAGTTACCTCTGTTCTAACTCGCATATGATAGCCTAAATTAATTCTTTATCAATTTAAGATTACGCCTTTTAAATAAAATGCATGCTCAAAATGTTTCACTAAACAACTTGATAATATTGTAGCAACATCTATGGAACTGTTGCCTCGTTTATAATACTTTTGTTTCCATTTTGTTGTTAATGAATAACAGGCGTTGATTATAAAATAGAAAAAATCATTTATTAATGATGTTCGTTTAATAATAACGTTGTTCCGAGTTACAGAATATAGAGTTAAGTTTTTTTTTTAATATTAATGCTGAGTACATTTCAGTTGCATTTCGGGGTGTCTAATAACTTGGTTATACAAAACTCCCTAATTATCTAATTCCTATTTTTTCTAGGAATCCTAGGTTTTCTCCAAATGACGGAAACTAGACTATTTATGTTTATACTGCAGTTTTTTTCATAGTAGTCTAGGATGAGGTAGTTTTCTTCATTTCTTCAATAAAAGTTTCCGTTGCGTATTGACGAAACCAAGTAGCAGAAGCAAAATGGAAATACGTACCATGATTTATTGCAATATATTACAGCTGTAACAGTGCGGCTTTTCCTATATCGGTGATATTATCAATGATGTCAAACTAAAGGTAATTTCCACAACTGCTAAACTTATAGCAAGCGAAATACTGGTTTTACCGTTAAATGTGTGTGTCTGGTATATAGACAGAACTTTGGAAAATAGCCTTATATTAAAAATATACCCACGTTTCGTGGCCTATTCGCAGGTAACATGCTCACGATAGGTCATGTCAACTGTGGTCTTTGAATTGACTTTCAAATCTGTTCTTCAACGATATCCTATATCACGAGTAAATAAGAACCCACTCTAATCTTAATTGTTTTAAAAGAAAAAAGTCGTTAAAATCTTGTTTGTTAGTGTTCATGTCACTCTAGATAGAGTAAGTAAAACGGATTGGCACAATATACACTTGACAGTGTATTTGACAAGAGAAGCATGTGCGCAATAACGACACCAACAAGAAATGGTGACAATCAGTTGTCTGCTGTATTTGACTTCGACTAGTTATAACTGTGGAAACTTTGCAATTTTAAAAGTTACTAAAATTGGTGGGAATTTAAAAATTATACAAATGTTTAAGTAACTTAATGTAGCTGTACAATTCAAAACGTAATGAACAACTAAGCATAATTTAGAGATCAAAATTATATTAACTAGACCAGAAACAGGTTTATATACAGATATATAAATAAATAATAGTACCTACATTAAGTTTAGATTTATAAAATCTTGAAATTCTGGCTAATTTTAGTAAACTTTCAAATTACAAAGATTTAACAGTTATAACTAGACACCTGTTAGTGCAAGTATGTCTTTTTACTGTATGAGATAACTTACTAACACTAATATATAAACACTAAACTATTTTAACAAAGTTAAACTTCTACAATTATAAAGTGCAGAAGAAACTAATCATCTAATTAATCAGCTGCATTTTAAAGAATATTAACTTCATTGTGAAGTTCTTCGGAATACATTCAAATTAAACAATCATTTGATCAGCGTAATATTTTGTAGAAATCCAGCAATGATGATTCATTATAATATTATTCATTACAGAACGAAACTGTAGACATACAATTGGGTCATTGTTTATCACAATTTATTATTAAATGTCGTTATTGTAAAAAATAATTCTTCAAATGTAATATAATAACATAGCACCTCTCAACATTCGTCTCGGCATTAACAACCACTATAGTATCATTGTAAAGAACCCTGAATTTCGGTTATGACTTCTTAGACGAATTACAATATAAATGGAAATACTATAAACTATATGACATTGTACGTGCTTTCTGTTGATTTTGTTAAAAAAACTATAACACCAGGGATAACAACAATATATTGAATTTCATTTCTATTTGTGAGAATGAAGTACACCCCTTTTTTTATTCCTGCATTCTCAAAAAGATTGTGGGGATTTAGAAACATTGCCAGTTACCTTTAGTTCCGCTGAAACATCATTTTCGAAATTAAAACTAACAACTATTGACTCACTACCATGTCACAATAAAGATTATCATATTATTATGGAAAATAAGATAGCGCACGAAATTGATACTGAAAACGGATGAACTTGTAGAAGTACATAAAACTTCTTTGTTTTATGGAGCTGTTAATTTAATTGGAAATGGGCCATTTCAAAATATATACTCGTATATTAACCAATCAAAATAATAAGTTACCATTTAAAAATTTGTTTTAACTTTATGTATTAGTTTATGTTGTGCCTAAATAAACAAATCTTATTTTGATTTTTTTTTCTTTGAAACCAATCAGTTTTTTAATGATCACTTAAAACTATATTTTTGTATTAAAATAAATATATATTTCCCCATTTTTCTTTTTTTGAAAATATCATGGAACAAATCGGAATACTCCGAAATAATTGGAATGTAAGAATAAATGGGAATAAGAGGGAATAAGTGGGAATAAATGGGAATAAATGGGAATAGCTCGGAATACAAGGTAATATTCCCGAAAACCGGAATCAATGTACATTATTCCAAGAAGTGGATCACCCCTCGAGTTTTAAACTAATCTTTTACTGTCTATGTTTGTATTTAACTTCTAGTTGCGTATTTTCGGTTTAATTCATTAATAAATAAAATTAATTACTATATCGGACCCCATGTTCATCATCCAATAAGGTATCATATTGGAAATCTCGATATTTATACCATTTTAATGACTAACATCTATTTGATCTAAAACTTATAATGAAACAATTCTTTACTGTTTTGTTATTTATCTTCCCTTTCTTGGTTAACTAAAATAAATAAAAATTTACAAAAGCAGTCGTCTAACGAAAGAGAGCTTAATCTTAAGCTTATTTAATCATCATACTGTGCTCGAGAGTCTTCAAAAATGTGTTCAACCAGACGTACAGTACAGTCAGGTTTATACTCATAAACCGAAAGACGATACGAATTTGGAATAATTAATAAGCAAGAACCCTATAAGAGTCAAGAAAAGAATTATTTTGCTTGATTACACTAAAATCATAAATAAATCATCAAAATCCGTCCAGCCGTTAGGAGGAGATAGCAGGCATATAGTCAGACATTAGCTCATTACTATTTAGAAATGTATGATAAGTTTTCAGGAAAAAGTTCAAAATAGAGAAAAGTTAGCTGAAATTCTAACTGGCAATATGTTAAAAAAGGGCAGGCAATACAGTGGAATTGCCAATACTATTATATGGAATAAAAGAGAAGGCATAAGAAAATTCGGCTATTAGCTGTTAGAACACCTCATTTTAATATTGCTCACTCGATTATTCATAATCATAACTAATACGAAAATGTTAATTTTTGGAGAAAACTGTATAAATCATTCTTCTAGCTTTTATACTATTTTATTTTGGAAATCCCACATTTCTTAACTTCCTCACTTACTCAGCTTAGGATAACCTTCTACATTTTATATAAAGGCGTGTCCAGAAAAAAGGATAATTTTATGTTTGATATTCTAAGAAGTGGGTGTAGGAAAAATATTAAAAATGAATGAAAAATTCCAGAAAAGCAAAAACGTTATAATTAAGAATTCGTTGAAGATAGATAGTAGAAGATTAATACCAGACAGTTTACAAATGTCAGTTTTTTGTTCATTGTGGGATTCTCATTCATTTCGAAATGATCAAATGAGTAATTTTTCATGCAGTTTTCATTCTAAAAGATTGAAATTAAAACTTCAAGATAGTTAACATGATATATTTCAATAATAAAACCATAAATAATATATTTACAAATAGAAACGCATGCAAACGAATCATATCTTTGGATCATATGTCGCGTGCCTAACATTAGAACGATTATAGTTATTTAAAAATAATTACAATGATTCAAGTACTAAATACCCTGAGATTCTTGTCTATATTTAAATAATATGTCGAAAATTAAACATGAAAAGTTTTGCTGAAAATCAAAATTCTTATGCATAAGGAAATAATCTTCTAAATTTTCTCACATTGAAAATAATTCTATTACAAATATAGTTTTAAATAAATATTTTTTTAAAACTAAAACAAACTGATTAGTTAAAAGTTTCACAAATTTATTATGATCTACCTGACAATTGTTTCGACAGTTAATTTCCAGTAATGGAGAATTATTGAGTTCAATCTGTTCACTCATTAAAGACATCTACCCTGAGTTTGTGTATCTCAAAAGTTTCGAAAATGTCTAATTTGTGTTTGTTATTACAAAACGCTATTTGATTTTATTTATACGTATTTACTAATAAAAGTAATTTAATTTTGCAACCCAATTGTTTAGGTGTTTGTGTCACTTCTATGCATATATTCTCTTAGGCGTTTTATGTATTTTCGCATGAAGAAACTTCATATAATTTCCGACGTAGCGTTGAGTTCCTCTACTGTTTAGAGTCACTGCATCTAGTCACCTAGGCCAGCTGGCCTATCAGAGTACCGCAAACCGCCGCCATATTGGGGCAGAGAAGGGTGATTTTTAATAATGGGCGAATTAAAACCACGTTTTACGTGTTTGACATATTAGAGGTTTGATCTTTCAGAATAAGAAAAACCTTTTAAAGTAAACGTGGATTTGATTAAATTCAATACAGAACAAATAATGAACATCTCGTGCTTCGTTTGCCCCAATATGGCGGCGGTTTGCGGTACTCTGATCGAACAGCGGGGCATAGGTGACTAGATGTAGTGACTCTACTACTGTTGTCAATATGACATGATCCAATCCCGAAAGTCATTGTTGCCCGAAGAGTAGTACCTATACTACTTGTTAGTAGTGAAAGAGTAAAATGTGAAATCTCGTATTTTGTCATACGCAATAAATGTACAAGAAATCTAAAACGGGAGACCTTGTCCGTAACAATTAATCCCGAGAATTAATACTCAAAACGGTAAGCAGTAGAGACAGATTCAACTAAAACGGGTAGATGGCGAGCAGAAGGACTAGAAATGTCAACCGATACTAGAATGCATGGAATAGGCATGGTATTAGACTTAGATATGAAATTATGTTGGAATTTTTACAGAAAAGCATATTTGATCAGGTGTCCCATTGGAGTATAGTTGTAGCTAAGCTGGTGAGTTACATTTTGATTAGTAAATCAACTCTCCAGAAATTCAGAAAAATATAAAGTTTTTCGTACAAAGTATAAAATACCTACAGTTATAGCTAAGACAGCAGTAGTATTGAAATCTCAGCCAAGTATTCAAGCTAATATCTACACCATTTTTACAGTCTAGCCACACGTTTTAAAAATTTGAATAAGGCATTACTTTTCAGATATGCGATCTAAACAACATATTCTTAAAAAGACAATTATGACCAATTAATGCACTAATAATTATAAGTTGGTTACAAATAGTCCATCCAATCTTCCTTCTTCTGAAGAAGGAACGGAAACTCGCTAACCAAAATTTACAATTCACTGGAATTAAAACGTATTCGTAGTTTTAATTATGAAATGAATTATCGTGAAACATGAAATTACAGCAATGATTATTTATTATATATAAGGGGAAAGTTACAAACTTTAGCATCAGGTGTGAAGTTTGTCGCTCGACGCGCAGCGGAGGGGGAGGATAATAAAAACCACTATAGTCTAAACTTTTCCTCGTGTACAATTAAATATTTATTTCTATATCCTAATAACGGCTATAAAATATTAAGAAGAACTTAATAAAATCATGCAAACTGAGGAAAGCAGCATGCATTTTAGAATAGTAGGCTAGAATATTTTAATCTCCACAGGAAAAATATTTTAGTCCCAAGGACTATGGTAACTTATTTTAGCAACTGACAGAAGGTAGACAATAGTTATTTTAATCAAATATGATGAGCTGTCACGTCAGTCTTTAGGATTGAGGCCGAGATTTCAAGCAGGATAGGAGGTAGAAAAAGTACCACTTTTAATTCTAATAACTGTAGAGACATGCATTTTAGTAAAGCATAAAACCACTATGTCAACGGAGCGAAGCAATTTAAACTCCAATACTGCAATATAACACAAGCGGGCGCTTGAAAATGATGGGTTTGGAGTACCCTTGCCGCAAATACATACAGTGAAAAGGGGTCTATTTAAAATAAACAACTTGAGTTAAAGAAATTGTCAGTGGAGTGGCAAGTTTTATATAACCGCTTTTGTATTTGTAAGCTATATGTCCTATAACTTGTAGCGACGGCGCTTATGAAAGGTGAGCTAATCAAGGGTTTTTTCAAGCGAGGTCACCTAAAATGCACGTCCCTACTAATAACACAATATATATTTTTGTTACTATGTCCGAAAAAGCAAACCTATTTAACTTTATGGTTTTAGTATCAAACTGCCTAAGCAACAACCAGAAACTTGGGGGTAGTGCTCGTGCCTGGTCGAGCTTTCGCTTTAAAATATGATAGTATATTAAAAAAAAACAAGTTTCATGACCAAGTGCGTGTAAATGTCGTACAATATATATTTTATATTTTGGTTTTTACATGTCAAACAAATTAAAAACCGTTATTGTATCGAGTGTATTTTTAAATTTGACGTCGAAGGCGGCTATGGGTAGTTGATTGTGAACGGATCTTGATCGTATTAATAAATGTCATTGTCAAAACGTTCAAATCCAACCTCTGTCCAATGGTTAGATGTCAATTTCTGGTTTATTCACAATCGACTATTCACAGCCTACGTTGACGTCAAATTTAAAAAAACACTAGATATTTTCTTAATTTAAAAACATAGTCGATTAAATTTCGTTTTTCTTATGTAGCTATTGGTAACATTGTTTGACGTTAATATTTGAAGGTTATGTTTATAATTCGAAATGCATAGAAATGGTTACCAATCTAACAAAATAAACTTTCGAATTTTTTAATTAAAGAACCAAAGTAGAAAAATAATATGTTAGGTTTGTATAACCTTACCTCATTTAATAATGTTTTCAAGTAACTTACGTTTTAATTTTGATTTTCTATATGACATAACTATTCACCTGTCGTTCGATTTGAACTATCTTTACAAATAACTGTACCTTTTGCATGTTCGTCGACTTTTTATTTTTATCTTTTGGTTTTCTAATCTCTTGGAGCTTTCTGGCGCAGTTGGGTTAATTACATTTTGGTCCATTCTGAGTTTTCGGGTAATTTTTTATAGCAGTACGATTTTATGAACCAATTCGAGTTTTTAAAATTGTTTCTGTAGATCGGTCGGACCTTTGCAACTTAATTGTCAAAAGCGCTATTGCAAATTTTTCCCAAACACTTCGATTTTGTATCAACAGACCTGAACTGGGCCCACCCCTAAATCTCTTATTATATTGACTCTCACGTTTTATATATATTATTTAAAAATGAGGGATTTTAAAATTCATAAATCTTATTTAATTAAAAAAATATTTAAAAAAGATAAAAAAAAAGTTCAAAAATTACCTGCCTAGGACGTAAAAGTTTTATCTGTGCTGTTCGTTTCGTTTATACAATAGTATATTGTTTTATTAGAAGGCTCATTGTTCGCGGAAGGTCTGTAGTGTTTGACAAACGAGTCTGCGAATCCGGTAAATGCAGACGAGCCATAAGAATCAGGGCCGTCTTAACAAATACCGCGCCCCTGGGCTAACTGAATTCCTTCCCATCCTCAATGATTGAATACTAATTAGAATGTATTATAAACAAATTAAAATGGAAAAAGAAAGTAAATAATAAATCGGTATTATTTTACAATTTAATGCAAATCAAATAGAACATCACATAATTAACATTTTATATTACAGAAAGCATATTTTTTATTTTTTTTAAATTTATTTAAATGTAGATCCTATTTGGTAAACACCCTGAGTACGAATATAGTAAACAATTATTCAGCTTTTTATCGTTTAAGATGAATTTATTTTCTAAAGTTTTTTTAGAAAGAAAACTTTCTTCCCCCCTCTCTGACCTTTGCGCCCCAGCGCTATAGCCCAGTTAGCTCATAAGTTAGGCCAGACTCGACAAGAAGACGCTTTGTAAACGAAATAAATTGAATAAAACATGATTTTTTTCTTCAAAAGTCGAAAATAGATTAAATGTAAAAAATCAGTATTATGTAATTACTGAAAGAGCTAGAACGATTAATTTAGTAATCTTTTGAGAGCGTTGCTACGGTTCCACTTTGGCAGATTTGATTTGATAGGAGTTATTTGTTTCTCCAACTGTCTAATTAGCTTGCTTGAAAACTATGCATTGCTAGGTTACATTTTTAATCCAAGTAGAAAAAGTACTTTCTATCCATGGAGGATAAAGTAAAATTTTATTTATTAATATGTACAGTGACATCAGAAAAGATTTATCGCAGCACACGCGGACTGGCGTTATTAGGGCCCAAGTGGATCTATTTTTTTTTTCTCTATAAGTTACCGCATTTTATTACATTTTATTACTATTTATGTTCGTTGGGTAACAGGAATAATATAATGATTACAAAAACAAAATACGCAAAAGATAAAATAATATTCTAATAAATCTAATGTGGAAGTTACGTTACACAGTAATAGTTATGTAAATAAATCAACAAATATTTTGCAACTTTTTGTGTTCAGAAACTGTTCCATTTGCCTGTTATCCACAACGACAATCCGATTATTCGAAAACGTAACAATATACAACTGTTAACTAGTGGGTAAGGATAAGAAAAGAAATATTTTCGTCGCAGCGCACCATTCGGGTATTCCCGACGATTTAAACTTTTTGGTCAAACCTTGAGATTATTACAGTTTTGGTACAAATTGTTAAGCACAAATAAGTACAAATATTAATTTATAAATATTAAATATCTGACCTAACTTAACATTAACCTCTAGAAGAGACTGCACGATATCTACAGAGTGCTATATAGCTGTAACAATAAAAGCTACATCTATAAGATTATACAAAGTGGTTCTGACCCGACTCGCAAACCAAATATACGAATAGCACATCTTACAGTAGGTTAACGTGAATAAACATAAGTACAATAATTATAGGGTACTAATGTCAAAACCACAATAGATATCACAATTGTTTGTAATTGTTAATAAGAACAAAAGAAATCTCTAAATGTAAAAACACTATTAAAAACGTGAACATTTTTAAATCAAACCAAAAGACTAAATAAATGTAAAATTCTGCAATAAAGAAGCCGCGAAGGTAAATAATGTTTTCCTGGTTTTCCTTGCTCGTTATTGCATGGTTTTAGATTTTTACTTAAAACATTTTTATTTTACTTTATTGAAGTTTTCAAACATAAATTTAACCATGTAACGGCTAATATTTTATTTTTATTTAAGATACTAACTAATTTATTTATTTATTTGTTTCTGGTTGAGGAACTGGGATTGCGGAGCATCCCTCGTACCTCACTGATTATGCCCCTAAAGTTAACGGAGCCCTTACAGCAGGATAACGAGAAAGTGCATATGAAATTAAATACCAATTAAATCCCCTATTGTAAAATTCCAGACTCAGCTCAGTTTTCTAAAACCGCGGTTTATGTTGGCTCTAGAAAAAGTTAGCGGAACCCATATCAAAAATCGAATGTGCATAAAATATGCAATTAAAAATCACAGGTTTTGCTAACTGTAGAAAATGTTAGCGGAAACCGTATCAAGTGCCAAGTGTAGGATGTACAACTAAAACAAATGTTGTATGGAGAATTAAAGGCTAATAATTAAATGCCCTATTTTTAAATGTAAGTATCAGTTCTTTTTTAAATCAGAGGTCGCTAGCATTAGAAAACACTTAGCGGAGCCCGTGTCAGAAATCCAACGTAGCAGGCACAACTGAAAAAAATAACCTATCGATGCTCCAAAACAGAATCCTTAATAATAACGATCTATAGTTCATTTGCAATTGACTTTCATTTATTTTACACAACTTCTCGGATTCTCGCTGAAATTATCGGAAATTACGATGTATAACAATTTGAGACGTACGTATTTAGAAGTAGAATCTTTAATTATGCTTTAATTCTTAAGTTTAAATGCGTACTGACTGGAATTGAGGGCTGAATTATCTGAAAAATTAGAAAACGAAATAAAATCAGAATTACACTCTGCTGGATTTGACAATGTGCTGTCATTTTAGAAACCTACATATTTTTAACATTATGTTGATAAGGGTTCCGCTAACCTTTTCTAGAGCTAGTGAAACCTGCGGTTAAAAAAAAGAGCTGAACCTTAAAATGAAAATATACTAACTAAACGCAACAAACATATGGAAGATCAACACCACCATTTATAAACCCGGACGCATTTATTACATAACGCTAGAGATCTGGATTTGTCTGTATATATTATGTGTTAACATGTTCCCTGTTACAAATATTTTTTACAAGGTAGGGCGCAGAAGGGCCAGGAATGGATGCCCCAACGGGCATGTACTTTGTTGCATGGCGGGCCAGTCCAACACTGAACAGAATATACTTTTGACAGTCGGACAATCAGCGGCAGCAAAAGTATTATTACTGCCGCTGACGGCTGGCAACAAAAATGTAAATCTGTAACGTTGTGTATCGAGTCACGAAAATGTTTTTCTGGTATTTGAAGAAAAATAGTAATTTGGATCATTGGGACAGAAAATATATGTTTGCGTACGATTGTATTGCAGGCAGATGCGGTTAGCCAAGTCTTGCAACTAACGAATACTTGCAATGTAGTTTCTGGACGCGTGATCCACGTTTTTTCTTGTGTCGATTTTTGCAGAAATTTCTTGGATAAAATTAACTTATTCTTTAGATGATATGTACTATTACGATTTTTTTGTTTTCATGTTGGTAACAACAACAAAATAATTTGAATTTAAAATGCCATATCCCTGTATGACTTATTGCAAATGTAGTAAAAGTTGTTACCATCCGACAAACATAAAAATTCCTAGTTTTTGGCAGACTAGCTCTGCAAACGCTTAGTTTCCGGACTATTTTAGCATCTGCTGCATTAATAAAATCGGACGAAGGTAAAAAATTATTTGAGGTTAATGAAAATTAAATATACGCAATCAATCTTAAACTTTAACAGTAATCTTAACTCTCGCGGGCTTAAATTAATTCTTAAGCAGGTTGTTTGGACAGGAAAATATCGTTCAAAAATTTACTTGCAAAGTTAAAGAAATGTAAACAAGAAAACATGCACATGAACCTCTTTAGTTTCGGAAAGCTGAAAAGATTTAACAAAAGACAAAATCTACATTTTAATGTAAGATAAGATTGAAAATAGTAGTAGAAGAAAAAGGTAGAAGGGAAATTAGAAGTAGAGAAAACGTTATTAGAAGAAGAAGAAGAATAAGAACAAAAAAGTAAAGAAGAAACATCTTCAAGTTGTTATAGGTGATAGAAGAAGCTGAGACGTCCAGCTTTAGAATCCATATAAGGGTAGAATGGCATTTTTCTAGATTTTAATGAATAAGCCTATACAAGTGTCTAGATTCAGGCGCGGATCCAGGGGGGGGTCACGGGGGTCATGACCCCCCCCCATTGATGAACAAAACACAATTTTTTCAGGAGAATAAACTGATATGGTAAACGATAAAAAAATTGTGTAATTAGCACTACATCTGTAAGCCAATTAATTTTGATTATAACAAGGAATTTGATTTAAACAACATCGTATGTGACTTCACGTTCTGACTTCACTAAACAAGATGCAACATATTGACATATGTGATTATAGTTTATTTATAGTTTATTTATAGTTTATTTATATTTATAGTTTATTTATATTTATAGTTTATTTATATGTACATTGTGATTATAGTTAATTATACTGTAAAACTTGTCATGGAAAAAGTATTGTAATATTATGAATTTTGTTCAAATATATCACTCTTGTTCAATTATTTTGGAACAAGATCCCGCAGTAGAAAACATTACAGTAGAAACTCCCCTGCCCAATGTACTTTTAATGACCCCCCCCCGGTCCGGAGAAAAGTCTGGTTGCGTGTCTGAGAGTGACCCCCCCCCAAAACAAAAGTCTGGATCCGCGCCTGTCTAGATTTGCATTAAATATTCAACAATGTTATTTTATTATTATTGACCGTTTGCACCAACTGCACTTAATTTTAGATAGAGTTAGGTAGTTTCAGGAACTTCAGGAAAAAGCTCTCATTGAAAGTGAAGTAGTAAGTCATAGCTATACTTAGTATTGCTATGGAAAATTTATCTAGGGGGTGTATTTTTTGTAATGCAGTTAGGGGGCTCCTTTAAGTGCTATTTCAATATCAATCAATGATTATCTTTTGGAAGCATCCAAGAAAAGGTAAGAAATATATTAATAGCGGTTTTTTTTTCTAAATAATATTTACTTTTCAATTTTGCCCCTTTCTTGTTTGTTTTTCCTGATATAAGATTCATAGTTCAAGTATAGTTTTCTATTGCATTATAGAATTAGTAACAGAACCGGTTTCTTTATTGGTATATGAGTGTGTGCGTCGATGATTTAATATGTGTTTTTGATGTTAGTAAATCTTAATTAGTTTTTAATTTCTGTCAGACCATTTCATTCATATACTTTCCGAAACAACAAGGAAATAATATTATTCATATTAAGAATGAAAGGGATATTTGAAAATGTACAAGTGCATCTAGCGTTTTAATAAAAGAGGAAATTATTGACAAATTTCCATTATCAACTTAAATCTAAGAAACAAAAGAAGTATTCGATAAAAAATAAATTAAAATCTACCTCTTCCACTTCTTCCCACAAATCTCAAGTCGTTGAATTTGGCAACCTGATTCTTCATAACAGCCGTGCAGTTTCTTAATTCGGCACAATAATTTTCATCGTTGCCGGCGCGAACCGTGACGACGGTTCCGTCCCCGACGTCCCCTAAAGCAACTACTTTAAAAGCTACTGGAAGTGTCTTATTGGATCGCCAATGCGACGGGAGTTGTGAGCACAACAAATAGGGACTCCCGGTGCGTACTAATTCTCCAGGATGTTCGGCCTGAATTTCATGTATCAAATGCTCTGTCCACCAGAGGTCCTGATTACTACCCCCATAACCCCCTGAGGGCTCCATTGACGTTATTTTCGGCCAGGCTTCTTCCGACACCGAGTAGCAGTTTGTTAAGCCAACGGGTAGATGCATAGAGAACGGGTTTTTTGGCCGTAGCGGCTACAATTATTTCTTCTTCTTCTTGGTTGGTAAATCTGTTTGGAACGGTTTTTTTCTCCCGAACGTTTCACTTGAGTAACTCGATGATTTTGGTTGCTCTCTCTTTAGTTCTAATGGATCTGGCAATTATTTTGAATTGGAAATTTTAGAAACTTTGTTTTCTTATTAAGTTCGTGGATACCATTTAGGCATTTTAAATAACTCGAAAAATTATTGACGATCAACTAAAAATTAACATCATAATAAATTTGAAGAATCTCAGTCTTTTCCGGATTAACTAACTAAACGTTCATTTTATTTATTAACTTTGCGACTTTCACGTTTTGTTTGTGATGATGATTCATATGGATTAACGGGAATCGCTGGGTTTTTACGTCAGAGGCTTGTCACATATGAATCGGAAAAGGAGTTGCAGTAATTGTTCGGTGATTCTTTTAAAAACTTTTACGACTCGAATTAACATGCACAATAAATCCAATAAAGCCGTTCGAAATGTTCTTGGATTTAATATAAACCCGATTTCTAGTTATTTGTTCTTAAGGTAAATCCACACTTAAAACTGCATTATTACCGCGAAGAAATTTTCGAAAAAGAAAAACTCGCATGCGCACTCATTCGTAGCTTTCAAATTTTTCGAGCGCGTTTATCCCGCTACGCTACGCAAATCCACTTGACCATCTGTTTATACGGACAGTCAAAACACGACTAGCTTAACAGAAATGTTGTATAGTCATTGGAAGCATTGTGTGGTGAAAATGCGGTTAGCCTTCCCATTGAGTGTGAGGGAGATGAAACCATTCAATGGATTGTCCGTTAAAAAGAGACGAGCTTAGAAATCGCGCGCGCGTCGTAGTAGGCCGGTTTCGCGGCATGCTTGATTCATAATGCTCTAATGCATAAGGTGTACCATTGTTTTTACGGAATATTCCCCGTTTGCGTCGATTTTGAGCGCAATGTAAACGTTCTTTCCAAGCTGAATTTGCCTGAATTTATTTTACCGGAAAAGGCGGTTCGGGGCGGGATCTCTATGCCGCAAATTGATATGAAATTGTGTTTTATTAAAATTTATTTGTGTGATTTTCTGATTGTTGTAGCGGTTTCTTTTTAGCTACGGAGAGAAACTTCGGTTTCTTGTAGAGAAAATTAATTATTATCTTAAATTTATAATTTCCTAAATTACCTAAGAATTTCTATGCGGAAAGGGGTTAAATTCTCGCTTGTTCTTTTTTGTTCAATAATAAATTCTTGTCATTTGACTTCCGAGATCTTCTGTAATATTTAGCGACGGCATTTTATTGATAAATCATTTAATCTAACAGAATTTATTTTTTAATTATTTTTGAAGGAGTATTCTTCTTAGTATGGAGATTTTTTAACAGTTCATTAAACATACATTATCATTTCTCAAATATTCTAAATTTAATGGGTATTTAAAAGGAACAATGCACAGTATGTCCAGACATGTCAAGCTCGTGAAACCGAAGTTGAAACCTGGAACCAAAACCGCGAACCGCAGGGCTAAGTGTTAAAAACTGTCACAAAGCTAATAAAATCATAGCCCGCAGACTCGCCGCTAATTATTTTTTTAAGGCTCTAGTTGATCGGTTAAGTTTAGGTTACACCAAAAAGCGTTAGAATGTTAAAATTGGCAGAATCTTCATTTTGCACCACAAAACTAAACGTTATTAAATATTTAATTTGTAATTAGCATTTTGATTGCTCAGTGGATTACTTTTTCAGTGTAATATTGCAACCCTTAAACTTTTGAAAGTATTGAATTCACATACGGTAACGAATGCCTTTAGTGCAGTAACGGTGAGTTTCCAGTTTTGTAAATTTTATATGAAAAACGTATGTTAGAATTATTATTCAACAATAATAGTATATTGAGTATCAAGAACAGTAAGGACAGTTTATGAATGTTTGGCGACTGAGCGAAGCGAAGTCGCCAATATTGGAGGAGATCGGTAAACTCCTTACTGTTTGAGATGCTTATACTATTTTTTGAACGGCAATTATGAATAAAAAGATATTAACTAAGGAAATATCCCCGAAAAAAATAGATTTAAGATAATTTATTTTTGCCCTGTATATCCACCAAACATTAAGTAGGTTTTGTCGTTACCATGGATACGTTTGTAATTACTATTATTTTTGAATGTCACGATATTTGTCAAACTCGTGAGAATGAGTGAATCTGAAAACGAATATAATTGGGATATCGAAGAGGCCTGAGCAAATTTAAATAAACAACATACATTTTTTTAAATAGTCCAATTATTTAGAAAATAAATGATTTCTCGCGAAAGAGACATCTAAAAATCATGCATTTATTTTATAAATTACATATAATTTACTTACCGTTCTGTTTTTGACAGAACTGAACGGTAAGTAATTACTTACCGACGCGTTTTTGCTTAGCAACCAGTAAATATAACCTACTGTTCTAAAACCAAGTATGGTAAACAATCCGAAATAGCATGGTCGTACAAAAATATATGTTGTTATAGTATTTAATAATAAATAAAATGTCGTTCATAAAACAAAATGATAAATAAATGTATTTTTCCAAGCTGTTATTAAATAGTTATTTACATTAGAGTGTGGTAAGTTGTATTTTACAATGCGACAGCTCGTTTGGGTCACGAGCCCGAAGGGCGAGTTCCCCATTCGCTGGAGCATTGTAAAATAACTTAACGCACGACATTTGTATACAATCTTTTGGCCGACAATTACTATTTAAGAAAAAAATTAATTTGGAATAATTTTGGTGATTTGATTTTTTTAAATTGGTACTCCAGCCTTTTGACGCGATTTGACACAAATTACTTGATTCTGAATATTTCAATAATGACAGACAGCGACAGTGAAGTTTTTGAATTAACACCGCCAGAATTAAAACAAGTGGCCCAAAATGCTGCTACAGAACTATTGCCCCAAAAATCAAGGGTCAGATATGAAGGGCAATACAGCAAATACAAAGAATGGTGTGCCGAAAAAAATGCAAAAATATCAAGTGAAAATGTTGTTCTGGCATACTTCATTGAATTAGTGGCAAGGGAAGTAAAATCTTTATGGAGTATTTATTCCATGTTAAAATCATGTATAATTTTACATGAAAACTTAGATATATCAAAGTACCCTAAATTAATATCGTATTTAAAAAGGAAAACGGCAAATCATGTCCCCAAGAAAAGCAAAATACTTGAAGAGGTACATATTAATAGATTTATTGCACAAGCTCCAGATCAGGAATTTTTGCTCATGAAAGTGAGTACAGTTAAATTATTACACTTAACAATTATTATTATTATTACATCAATGATTACCTACAAATACACAATATTTAAATATTTACAAAACCGGAACACAAAACATTTAATTTTTTAGGTTGTTATAATCATTGGTGTCTCTGGAGCTTGTCGAAGAGAAGAAATGTATAAAATGGTACTTGAAGACGTTGAGTGCAAAAATGACATAATTTTAATTGAAATTCCTACGTCAAAAACTAACGTTAGTCGTTCGTTTGCCATTACAAAAAAGGAGTGGGTGGAAATAATAACTAAGTACTTACAAATTCGAGAGAAGATAACCAAAATTAAAGATCGATTATTGTTGAAATACGAAAGGGGTAAATGTCTTAATTTACCAGTTGGTATCAATGCAATTGGCTCAATACCTTCAAGAATTGCGACATTTTTAAATTTAGAAAACCCAAAAGATTTTACGGGCCATTGCTTTCGTCGCTCTTCTGCTACGTTGTTAGTCAACAGAGGTGGTGACCTTCTGTCATTAAAAAGACATGGTGCATGGAAATCATCGACTGTTGCAGAAGGATACATTGGCGAGTCTCTCAAAAGGAAAATTGACGTTGCAAATATGATGACTGAGGAAACACTGTCCACTTCAAAGAGACTACCAGTTCCAAGTGACTTTCCCTCATATTTCGAAACTACAAACGAAAACACACATTTAACGTCACATGTGGAAGCCGGGGTAGAAAATCCTAATTTACCCTCAACCTCAAATGTTCAGGCCAACCAATTGATTCCCGCTCTATTTTCACATGTTGAAACTAGTACAATCAACATTAATATCTATAATAATTGCGTTTTCAAAAAAGATATCTAATTAGTGAACAGAATTTAGTTTGTGTTGATTTTTGTGTTTATTAAGTTAAAAGTTACAAGTTAATAAAATAGTTTCTTCAAAATTTGAGGGCTTTCTATTCAACTAATTCATGCTGGAGCAACAGGTAGAATTGCAGGAATTTGGATCTTGAAATTGATGATAACACAGAAGACACCAGTACTTTCTACCAAAGCTCTATACAAGAAAAGGATACGAACAGGTTGAGGTTAAGTAATAGCTATACGTACGTACTTCTGATTTATGTAGGTGCATACTTTGAATTGTTTCTCCATATATCAATACTAAAATATGCTGTAGTCTGCACAACTGCTCTGATAAATCTTGGCGAAAACTTTTCATACCTACTTTTTTATCAGCTAAAACTGTCATATGTCATTAGCTCATTTTGATGGGATTAATGGTGCCAAACAAGGTGCCAACTTAATTTTGATTTGCCTGAGTTTCCTACAGATGACGCTATACATTTAAAATTATAAAAAATTTAACTACGGTCTTATTTTCTACATTAGCGTGTTAAATGTGGTGTAAAGTAGCGTTTTCCAAATTATACTTTATTGTCTCATAGTTAATTTATTTTCTAAGCGTCCCTAAAAGGCTGAAATTTACTGGTCACTTTACCGCATAGTAGCCGCACTTTACAAAATTGTGTGTAAAAATTTAGTTTCACATGACGTATACATGACATCAAAGCTTGCTTTACAATTCAGGAGGTCAAAAAAGGATTTTTCACATTAAAAACTACCTTTTATTAAGTGTTTAATAGATATTCTATCACTGTCCTCAAGTGAAAACTGATGTTGCTTTCATTTACTTCAAGTGGTTATGGGCCCAGCAACATCTAGTGGTAGATATCTTTGAAGTTTTATTGTTATTAAATTATTTATTATTATTTAAAGTGAAAATAAAGCTAAAGGGAAACGATGGATGGTGAATCAACAAAGATTGCTAAATTAAAAAATATAGAAAATTGGTCAATTTGGAAGTTTCAAGTTCGCATCACTTTAAATGCAATGGGTGCATGGGATGTAGTAAATGGAAAGATAGTAAAGCCGGAACCAGTGACCGGCAACATAGAATTAACTCAAACACGTACAAAAAAAAATTCTGAATGGATAAAATTGGATTTAGCAGCACAACGAGTAATTGCCATTAACCATTACTGCATATTATAAATTGTGAAACCGCTAAAGAAATGTGGGATAAGCTATCTTCCGTATATGAACAGAAGACTGAAATATCTGCACACATGCTTCAACAGCAATGGTACAACAAGAAGAAGGAACCATCAGATGATATGGCCACACACACTTCTAAGTTGGAAGATCTTGCACTCCGTTTAAAAACACTTGGTGAGCATATTCCTGATTCGATGATAATGACAAAAATATTAATGACACTACCATCTACATACAACCATTTCATAAGTGCATGGGAATCTACACCAAGAGATGAACGGGACCTAACAAATTTGATCTCTAGACTTACTATTGAAGAAACAAGGCTTGGTGTGAAAGATGAAGCAGAAGTTAGTGCATTTACTGTACGAAGACAGCACAAAACGCAGAAATATGGTAAAAGTAACTTCGACCAAGGACAGACTAATTCGAGACCAGATAAATGCCATTTTTGCCTCAAGCCTGGGCACTGGGCTCGTGAATGCAGAAAAGCAAAAATATTTAAAACGGAACCAAGATCAGTACAAAGAGAAGCAAAAGGTGAAGCTCTCATTGGAGAGTCTTTAACATCAATGCTGGCTGAAAATACACAAACTGATGAATGGTATTTGGATTCAGGAGCAAGTGATCATATGTCAAATAAACGTCAATGGTTCATAAAATTATATAAAATTTGCTAATGCGTTACCAGTACTTACCGTATTGGTGATGGAAAATACATATATGCATATGGAAGAGGAAATATAAACATATTAGCATTTGATGGAAATCAATGGAACGTAAAACATTTGTCAAACGTCTTATATATGTGCCAGAAGTTAAATGTAATTTATTTTCAGTGGGAGCAGCGCTGGATAAGGAATTAAAATTGGAATCAAACAAAACAAATTGCATATTACTACGAGGAGAAAATATAGTTGCAGTGGGAGCTCGAGAAAATAAATTGTATAAAATGACATTTAAGGTAATATCAAACACAATTGAGCATGAAACTAATGTAGCAATAGTAGAGAAGCTTAGAATTTGGCATGAAAAACTTCCACATCAAAATATCCGTCAAGTGAAGGCTGCATTGAAAAACTTACAAATCAAATATGATGAAGATTTCTTTTGTGAAGACTGTGTTAAAGGAAAGATGCATAGATTACCCTTTTTAAGAACCCCTTAATTCAAAAAGTGAAGAAGTGGGAGAATTAATACACATTGATCTTTGTGGTCCTATGCAAGAAAATTCTGTTGCAGGAGCACGGTATTTTATGCTATTAAAAGATGACTTTTCACATTGGAGAACAGTGTATTTTATAAAGTTAAAATCAGAAGCAACAGAATGCTTAAAGGTATTTTTAAATAGAAGTGACAAACAAATAAAAAATGGTATTAGGACGATAAGAACAGATAGAGGTTTAGAATTTGATAATCCGGACATAAAAGAATTGACCCAGAATTTTGGAATTAAGCATGAGAAGACAGTGAGTTATACTCCAGAACAAAACGGCACTATTGAAAGAGAAAATAGAACAGTAGTTGAAGCTGCCCGAACAATGTTGCATTCCAGTGGATTTCCAGTGAGATTATGGGCTGAAGCAGTGAATACTGCAATTTATGTGCTAAATAGAACAGGTAAAAGTAGTGTAAAAGATAAATCACCACACCAGCTATGGGTTGGAAAAGAAGCCAGGATTTCACATATCAGAGCATTTGGAGAAGAAGTTTTTACACACATCCCAAAACAAAAGAGACAAAAATGGGATAAAAAGGCTAAAAAAGGATATTTTGTTGGATATGATGAGAACACCAAAGGATATCGTATTTGGTTTCTACAAGAAAACCGTGTCAGAATATGTAGAGACGTCGTTTTCTCTGGCAGAATGTATAAAAACAGTATGGGTGAATTAAATCAATATCATGAAGACATTGTTAAAGTAAATTTATTTTTACCATCCAATACAAATAAAAAAGAGAAAGAAGAAAAACCGTGGGAGGAAAAAGAAAATGGAGAACCAAAAGAAGGCAACGGTAAATCAAATGAATTGGAAAAACCGAGAGAAGAAGACGTAGAAACCGAAGAGGGCAAAGAAGAATCAAGCGAATTTGAAGAAATAAGAAATAATGCTAGTGAATCAGAAGAATGTATGGAAAGCAGCAATAGATATGACCTACGAAACAGAAAGGATCTGACAGAACCTCTTAGGTATAGTAGTTATAATTTAAATAAAGTACTTGTTACAGAATATTATGAGCCAATCAGTTACGACAACGCAATCAAGTGTAAAGATGCTGCAGAATGGAAAAATGCAATGGATGAGATACAATCTCTAAATAGAAATGGTACTTGGGTTCTAGTTGATCTTCCGCAAAATGAAGAAGTAATAGACAACAGATGGACCTAGAAGATGAAAAGAAATCCCGATGGAAGTATTTCTAAATACAAAGCGATGTTAGTAGCTAGAAGATTTAAACAAAGGTATGGTGTGAACTATAATGAAACATTTAGCCCAGTAGTTAGATTTGATTCATTAAGAGTAATACTAGCCATTGCGGCAGTTAAGAATATGCAACTTAAACAATTTGACATAAAAACTGCATTTTTATACGGAGATCTCGATGAAACTATATATATGCAACAACCAAGAGGTTATGAAGATCACACAAATCGAGTGTGTAAATTAATATGCAGTTTGTATGATCTGAAGCAATCCTCAAGGTGCTGGAACAAACGTTTCATTGATGTTCTTAGAAAGTTTGGATTAAAAGAGACGGGTGCGGACCCTTGTGTTTTTACCAATTGTAACAATAATACTCAACTAATTCTACTAATTCATGTTGATGATGGACAAGAATTGGAAAAAGAATTTGATATTAAAACGAAATATTACTTAGGGCTACAAATAGAATATCTTCAAGATAGATCAATATTTCTACATCAGGAAGCATACACCAAAGAATTGATGAAACGATTTAATATGGAAAATGCAAATCCAGTAGCAATTCCTGCTGATCAACATCATCAAATGTGTGCTGAAATGCATATTAATGGCGACAAAGAACCTACGAATGCGGCCTACAGAGAAGCAGTAGGAAGTTTAATTTACTTAGCAATTGCAACAAGGCCTGACATCACTTTTGCCGTAAATAGTGCTAGTCAGCATCAGGAAAATCCAAAGAAGATTCACTGGAACGCAGTAAAAAGAATTTTTAAGTACTTAAAAGGAACTCCTCATGGATTACATTTTCAACGACACCAAAGTCTGCAACTATCTGCCTCTAGCGATTCAGATTGTGCTGGAGACTTCGAGGCACGAAGATCAACTACAGGATTTATACTTAAATTAGGAAGTTCAGTTTTTGCTTGGGGTTCTCAGAAACAAAAAGTAGTTGCGCTGTCGATTACAGAGGCAGAATATCTTGCAGCATGCCAGACCGTCAAAGAAATTATTTGGGCGAAGAGTTTATTAAGAGATATTCTAAATCAGGAAATAACAACCTCATTACACATTGATATAATCAAAGCACAATAAGATTAATAAAAAACCCAGAATTTCACAAAAGATCAAAACACATTGATGTAAAATATCACTTTATTAGAGAAAAATATGAAGTAAAAGAATTTAAGCTCGAACATGTTTCATCAGAAGAGCAACAAGCAGATTTATTAACAAAACCATTAGCAAGAGGTGTTTTCCTAGAGCAACGAAAAATGTTGAATATAAAATACATCTCAAATAAAGTCCAAACAGAAGAGAAAAGTTAGATTACTTTATTGAAGAATTACTGTAGATTGCTGTTGAATAAAAGTGGGAGTGTTAGAATTATTATTCAACAATAAATTTATGTTGTTATAGTAATTTGATAATAATAGTAATGTCGTTTATAAAACAAAATGATAAATAAATGTATTTCCTCCAAGTTGTTATTAAATAGTATATTAAAGTATTAGTTTCATAAGACGCGTTTTTAGCGCACGCGTCCGAGTTTAGAAAACGACCCGCGAAGCGGGGAATTTTCTAACGGACAAGTGCGCTAAAACGCCTTATGAAACGAATACTTTATACTATTTTTTATACTTACGTCGTTATTTCGTTAATTATTAAAAAATAAATTAGTTTTAAATAAGATTTGTTAGTGAAATTTTGTTAAGTACTTTTGACAGTTGGCTACACTGAAAATCCAACTTCAGCATTTGTTATTTAAATTGTTTTGTTTTTATAAAATTAATTTAGTTTCTGTGACAAGAAGGTAAAATGATCAGATATTCTCTCCCTCCATCTTATTAAAAAGAATTTAAAAATCCCACTACTGAAAATAAACTTGGTAATACATATGTAAGTGCAAATATATCTTTACTAAATTAAAAGATTAGAATCACTAATTTTCACGTAAATACAACCAACTTTTTTACTAACTGTAACCTAACATCATCACATTCTAACCTCAAAATAGCGATTTTAGCATTTTTTCTTTTTATCAGCAACGCAGTGAATCAGCAAAACATTGTTGAGGGGCAAAATTTACCTTCATTTAAGATTAATGCCCAGGACACTTCTGCTGTTACATTCAAAGTGTATAATAACTGTACTTTTAATACAAAAGATGTATAAAGAATAATTTGTGAATTTATTAAATAATTTTTAGTTTAATTAATTTATTTTGTGTGTTTATTTTATATTTTAAAAGTTTGGCATTTTATCACATAACAACATAACCGCACTTTTAAATATAATAAGTTTGACATTTAAGAACAGCTGTTAGGTGCTACCAACTTTAAAAAACAAAATCTTACTGTTTCCAGTACTCCAATAAATCTCATTAGCACACGCAAATGCGTGTCCTAATGGAGTTCATTAGGACACGCAAGTATAAAAAAGGATTTTTCAAATTAAAAACTACCTTTTATTAAGTGTTTAATAGATATTCTATCACTGTCCTCAAGTGAAAACTGACGTTGCTTTCATTTACTTACGTACGTACGTACTATTAAAACATGGGTGCTTCTATACTTCTACCCCTCTCTCGCACGCTCAGTCTGTTTAATTGTTTATTCATAGGTAAGAAATCTGGGTGGCTTAATTGACGACTGCTTTGTTAAAGACTCATCGCCCTAGACTTTCACCAGAGCTGGAGAAATCAACTCCCAGTAGGATAAGGACCTACGATGTTACTTCCTTATTCGCAAAAAGGATGTTCTAAACTTTTCTCCACTATAAAAAATTACCAGCTCGGCCGGGATCGAACCTGAAAAACAAATAATGACCAGTACTAATATATTTTATAAAACAAAAATAAGAGTGAAATCTTTTGTAAAAAAATATAAACATTACAATATAAAATTAATAAAGATAAGAATAAAGAAACATTCCTTTATCAACAGGGGCTCATGTTCAGGGCCGGATTTAACAAGGAGGCATTGTAGGCACTTGGTAGGCCAACTTGGATAAGCGCCAAATTTATCATAATTTATCAATCATGAGGCGCAATGAAGTACTGGTACCTTAGGAATATCTTCGGCTATATCTAGAGTGATTAGAAGGGTGATTTAAAAAAAAACAAAACGTTAGTCAATAAATTATTGAATGTACTACATATTGATAGTACCAATCGCTCTTAAAAAATCTCTTATATCTATTAATAGGGGAATATATTACCATTTTGTTTTGATTGATCGAAGTTTTTGAATTTGTAAATTGGAGAATGTAGGTAATGATTATTGTAATGAATTACATTAAAATTAGAATATAAAGTAGTTTAATTGTTTTGGTCATTAGTTTCGTATTCTTAGTTATAAACAGTTAAAATAATAGGAGACATGCACGTGTTAGAGTATGTGTAACACGTGTAATATTCAATGTGATGCGGTAGTTGAATGTAGCATATAACAATCGGGATGATTTCCGAATGTTAGTCAGGGCTCATGCTAACATTTCGAAATGTTATTCTCCATCGTTAAATAACGCGCCAAATCTTATATCAATAATATTGGCAATTATCGCTAATTATTGGGCAATAATCACGCTCTTTACTGAAAAAAAAAGTTTAATTGGTCTAGTTAAAATTTATTTAAATCAAATTTATCTAAATGCATATTTAGTTAAATCAAATAAAATTTGATTTAGTTTTGCTAACTAAATGCTGTCTTGAGTTGAATAAATTTTAACTGCGCCAACTAAACTTTTTTTTTTCGGTGTCTCATTTCTTGATTTTGCTACATTTCGTAGATCTATCCAGATGATGCGTTCTGTATACGCAATATACAGCAAAATGTCTGTCAGTCATGCACTGAAATATTGAGACTAGCTAAAAAGCTGACAACGGAACTACATGTAACCGATCCCGAAGACCTCGAAGACCTCTGAATAGAGGGGTCAGAAATGAGACGAACGCAATCATATAACACTTTTTTAAAAGTGATAACAGGATGCCATATAACTCCCCCTTCCTCAAGGGGTTTTTGAATTAAAAGTTTAATGGACATTTTTGAAAACGTGACAACGGGGCTATATGTAATCGGAGACACTGGAGACCTTTCCGTCAAAATGAAGAGGGCTTAATTGCTTAGAAATTGCAGTTTTAAAAAAGTGCTATAAGAACCCATACAACTGTTTCGAAAATGTGACAGTGGGACTACAGTAATCAACCCTGGAGACTTACCCGTCGAGGCTAACCCGTGATGTGATCAGAGATGTGACATCTGCCTACTGCCTATCCTTCTACGAGGGAATCATTGCCTACAAATTGCACTTTTGAGAATGTGACAGCGGGATCCCATGCAACTTCCTACTCCACAAAGGGTATATGGATCAAAACTAACAATTGAGATCCTAATTCAGGTCAGGACGTTCGCCCAATCCCTACAGAGAGGGGTTGTGGGCTCAAAAGTTACACTTTTGGAAAAGTAACAACTGGACTTAACCGGAAACGTCTCCATCAATGTTATATTTGATCTACAGCCACTCACTCGCTTCTACGATCAGATCAATAATGAGTATATGGCACATTTCTTAGGAGTATTCTAGTGTCTATGAAGACTTCTTTTGCCAATCGACCTTTCTCGCTAAGGTCATTAGCGCATCAGAGATTGCTCTTAAGTTTCAAGATGGACAATAATAACACATAATTAATAAACAAATAAATAACTTCACTTAAGTAAACATAAAACACAATCTAAATAATTTTGAGGTTAGGGTTTAATTTAACGTAATGAATATACCGATTCACGATAACTAAAAATGCTACCGTTCTGTTATATGAAATAGCGTATTCTGTCACGTGGTTTTAATATCAACGTAACCGTTAGCATTGATACTGCGGGAGTCTCAAATTTGTCTAACAATCTGTACCAAGCCAGCCTGGGTGGATCAGTGGTTTGCATGTTTGCTTCATGATTCAAGAGTCGCAGGTTCAATCCTCGGTCGAGCAGGTAATTTTTCATAGCAGAGAAAAATTAAAAACATGCCTTCTCGGCTAGGCGGTAAAACTGCAGGTTCCGTGCCAATGCGATGTTTAAGAGTGGGATTATCCCAGATTCGGCTAAATTCTAGTAGGGTCGCCCAAATAATTGTAGTAATCGATGCCATGAAGTACAAAGGATGCTCCGACATCCCCAATCCTCGCCAAAAATAAATAAATAAAATAAATAAAAATTTGTGCCAAAACTAATTTCAAGCTTTGACAAGCATCTCTAAATCCCTGGGATCTCGGGAATACCCGACCGATGTGCTGCGATGAAAATGCTTCTTTTTTAACCGTTCCTGTTAGTTAACAGTTAAAAACGGCCTCCCTAAGCCATTTGCTCGGTGACACCTAATGCTGCCAGTCCGACACTGTTTTGAAATGTGATAACAGGCTTCTGTTGCCAATAATACTATAATACAAAAATAATACATGCTTTATATTGTTATGAGTTGTTTTTCTTGTGAATTGTAGGCTGATGCAATTTTATTTTTCTAAAACCATCTCTAAAATGTGAAATTTATTTGAAAGTTGAACACCTTCGAAAACCGGTAGTTCCAGCTCTGTTCGTTTAGGACGTTTGTGATACTTTCCGGTTTAGCAAAATAAGTTAGATAAATACTTTTTAGACACCCGCCTTAAAAATGATGCATTACTGTACGATTTTTATGTAGCGAAATACTTCTTTACAGAACTAATTTAGAAATGGTTCATTACAATTGATAAGAACATAAGAAGTATAAGAACATTATGTTTAGATGATGTACAAACAGTAGGAGGAAGTAGGAGGAATTACTAATATAAGAAGTACAGATGTCTCTAGATTTTTACGAAGATAAATATAATGCTTCCTTATTTTTGTAATGTTTTAATATGTAGGTAAAATTAAGAATACATAAATATTCTATAAAATACTGACATTGGCACCGCCTCAAAAATTAATTTTACATTATTTTAACAGTAATTCTGTGTGAGACTGCGCCCCTGGTCAATATTTTCGCCAGGAGTTCAACCCTCAGAATACGGGTTAGGTAAACACGCGTAATGTTAATTGGTTAAAAATATCAAGATAGAAAAAGGCTTTTTACTTAGATGTATTAGATAAAAACTCTTTCTTTAGTAGGATTAAAAGTGTAGCATAACAACACAAATATTTTTAGTAACAAAAACAACTTTAATGACAAATAATAGTATTAAAAGTACGGTTTGGATTGGGTTCTCCTCAGTCCTGTCTTCATTACGAAGGAAAAATTCAGGAAAAATTAATACATAGCTGATACTTCACTGTTCTTTCATAAGTTGCTGCGCATCGGAAGATTGCACATCGGAACAGCAATTCAACACATTTTTTTAAAATGTTCTTTTACAAGTTTACAAGGCTGTTTTTATCAGCCTAACAAATTTAGTTAATTGGCCTTGCTTAGAGACACTTAGGGTATTTTTCCCTTGGTTACCATATTCATCTACGTTCTTTCGGTATTTCTACTTCTCTTGCATAATGGGATGATGCTATGATCAAGATTCGTAGCTTCAACAAAAAATCTTTCATTATTAAGTAAAGTTATATGCATATTGCTTTTAAAAAGTCTTCTTTATCGAAGAAAAAAATGAATTTCTAAATAGAATGAACTAAATTCCCTCAACACAATTCTTCAATTTAACAAAGTCTTTGTCATGCTGAATAATTATTTACTTAATTAAACTTTGCCTTTTCGTGTGGAAATCTTTTTGTTGGATTTTTGGTAAAGGTAAATTAATAAGTTTACACAAAATCAGTTTACACCTGAACAGCATAACGACGCTAAGAGTGGTTTGACATTGTATAGATGCCGTAACGGTCACTACTTGTGATTGACATTAACCATACCACCCACCCATCCACTGCAACGATTTAGAATTATACAATGCAACCATATGATTTCTCAAAACAAGAAAACAAAGTAATGGAAGATCACACTGGATATGTTCGATACTCGTATTCATAAGAACTTTTTATTTTTAGTTATAATTTTTAGACTGCGTTAATTTCAGTTTTCTATTTTCACCATAAGAAGTGTTCAAAAATCCACCACAAAATTAGGTTTCCCTTAAGCAAGTCAAGAGATTGATAGCGTTCTGCGAAGAGTATGATAAATAGCATATCATGTCAACGAAAAAGTTAAGAACCAGTAACCACTGTAGCAACAACTCTGACAAATATATATGCAAAAATATAAAAGTTTAGTTTATACACATTATCGGAGAGGTCGAGAGCCGATCAAAAAAATACTTGCCAGGCCCTTAAAATTAACAAATTAACAATTAAATAAATAAACCTTTTATACTTTTTTTTGTTTTATTAACAATCAACATAACAACTGACACAGAGATGAGAATGCAATAACAGTCAAAATAGAAATTAAGAAAAAAGGCAATTACTATTCTTTTTATGTTTTAACCGATTATAAGTAGATTCAGCAATAAATCAACTATTTTCATCTTGATATACAGTGGGCGCCTAAAGTATAGAATAAGTTTATTAAAAATTAAAGAATTTCTTTTTGAAAAACCTCGGACAGGTCAATTTTACTTGAAACACATTTTTGTATCACATTTAATTTTTGATCGTCAGTTGTTTTTGAGTAATAACGTCCCCTCTAACCTCCCAATTTCTGTTTATGATAGATTTGTTAACTGGCAAAATGGCAGTAAGAAATGTAATAAAACCTTACAAAAGAAGATTTTCGAGCAAAAGACAATTGAAAGTTAGAAAATGTAAATTTTATTGTTAACAAAAACTAAACTCTTTTGCTAAGCAAGCAAATAATATTATTTAATTAAGTGTTCAAACTGTCATTAACCGGCTTCAGGACGGTAACGTATACCTTCGACTTTAAATAACCCCATAAAAAATAATAAAATGGCGTAAGATCTAAAGGTCTTGCTAGAGATTCTATCGGCCCTCATCTGCCAATTCACCTTCCAGGAGACCAATTGTCAAGAAAGTTGCGAGCAGGCGCGTAAAGTGCAGAGAAGCACTGTCTTGTTGAAATCAGAGAGTATTTATGTGGAAGGTCAGAACTATTCTCGATTGGAAAGATTTGTGCAAGAGCTGGAACAAGGTCATTTTGCAAAAACTCCAAATATCTTTCTCCTGGGTTTCCGTCAAAGAAGACAGGACCTAATATTATTCTGTTGTTAACTATTAACACTTGTGAGTGTTGCGTATGCGCCTCAACATCCAATGAGGATTCCACTGCTAAAATAACTGCAGTTTTGAATGTTCACTGTGCCATGCAGACAAAGTGTGGCTTCAGAAAAAGTATTTGCCAATGAAAACGTGGATCTCCGTGGCACACATCCATCACAGTTTTACAAAACTGTAATCGCCGATCGGGATTATCTTCGTTGTTGCGTTAATTGTTCAAAAAACGTAATAAGCATTGCGGGCAGTAAAAGTGTCCTACCGGTATCGGATGCATGTAAATCATCCTCAACATTATCATCAAGGTAGTTATAGAACTACCTGAGCAACTAAGTGAGATTTTGGGCATGACTGTAATGCTATCATTACAGTCATGCCCGAAATCTCACTTGGTTGCTTTGTCCTTGTTCAATTAATCAACTGTAAGCATTCCAATGTGTTTGCACGCACTACGAAACGTGGCACCTGTGTAACCTATTCAATTGTTTAATGTCAAATTAGTCAAACATATTTTAAGTTTAACCGGATAACAAAATTACAAATTGGGCAATCAGAGAAAAATTTATCTAAAAAAAGTTTTTTTTATCTACCTGTCCAAATAGAGCCAAAAGAATGCTAGAAACAATAACATTTTGTCGATATCACTGTTGAACAGCTGTTCTTAAAACGTCAAACTTATTTATTGTTAATTTGAAAACAAATGCAAAACTAGAATTTGTCATTGTTGCCAACTTTCAAAGAACAAAGTATCCCTAACAAATTTCATCTTCGAATTTTTTGCACTGAACTCCTTTCTACTATTGGCGGTCTTATGCCAACTCTGGAGCGTTAGTGACTCAAGGACATTCAAGTTTTTCATCTTAACTCATCCAATATGTACTTGTTTGATTAGATGGAAAGGATTTTAGATTATAGTCAAAATAGAAGAATTAAATTTAAGTTGGAAGAAATATTGTGGAGGTCAAAGGTCAAATGAAATGTCGCAGTAATATTCATAACGAACTATGTCCATTTATCTATGTTTATATGTAATTAAGTACATCTGAAGAGGCTTCAGAGGAACAAATAACTCAATAACTCAAGCAATAAATAATTATTATTATTATTGACCTGAAATCGATCACACTTGTATCGAAAGTTCTATTTTCTTTATTTAGAGTGTATATCAAGTATAGTATATCTTATCAAGCAAGTACATGTTGGGTAGGTCAAAGGTAATGGGAGCTTTTAATCCTGACGCACCGTGAATAAAGAGACCAAGAGTAGTTGGCAAGATTTATGTAATGCAAAAGAAATCGAGGTCATTTTGTGCAACAGGATCGGATGTATGGATTTGCCCAACATAGAATTTGTCGAAGTTTAGAAGGAGGTAATATTAAATAAACTTGCAAAGGAAAATAAACATTCTTAGCTTCATTTTCTAATGCATTGAAGCGTGTTCGTCAGCCATGTACTGTCAGATGGTTACTCATGAATCATATATTGTTACTGCTTACAATCAACACATTACAATATTACATTCTTTCCAAAGCTATGGCTCTCCATCTTCGACGAAATAATCAACAATCTTCAATTTCTTTTCTAATATCCATATCGTTCTCTTAAATAGACTGGTAGTTCTTTATCTAAACTGTAAGATCCATTTTGATGCTAAAATTAAAACTGTGGCATTTTCATTTACCGGCATTTACATTTTCATTACATTTCATGCCAAATCAACCAGCGAACAATTAATTTTCAACCTTTGTCTTTTAGATTATCGTGATTTTTTGTGTATGAATTATATCCATCGAGCCTATTAAAACTGCCTAGTTTCAACTTTTTTGGATATGCGATTTCCCTGGTAATGATCTTTGAAAATTCAACAATACGTCAATTTTTCTGCAATCTTGAGTCACGTTAATGCAAACATCTCGACACCTATTGGAGCTAAATAGTTCATTTTGGGCTTATATTAAAGCCCTTTTTAAGGGCTCTTTTAGGATATACAACATGACAACATTGAAAGAAAAATATTTTCTATTTCTGTTCCCAAACCTTTTGTTTTCAAAAATCTCAAAATAGTTATTTATATATTAAGGGCATAATGAAGCTTTTATGGCCAGAAGCGCTATTTCTAGCCCGAGGCGTTAGCCGAGGGCTAGGAAAAGGCTGTAGGGCCCTAAAAGCAAGTTATGCCCGCTATACATACACTATTTTATGCACAGATTAAGTATTTACTGTCAAATCTATTATTGTGTAAAAATATAATTAAATGAGTACGTAGATACATCAAGCAGCTGTGCGTATACTTGCGTATGTGATTATACGAAGTTCGTTACTATAGTTACTATTCCAAAATATTTAATTTCAGCATATTTTCATTGGTGATAAGTTTACAAATAGGGAGAAGAAGTGCATACGTCATACCGTGCCTGACGTCATAATTCTTTCCTCGCAACGCGCATGTACTTCAATAAGGCACATTATATTTTCATTTCTGATTATTGATAGTGTTAAAAAGGATGTTTACAAGCTATAAAAACACTTACCCAATGGCTTTCACCCATTGTTGTTTCAATATTTTATTTGTGATAGTACCTATCTATTATTTTAACCTCACAAAGTAGCGTCACGTTTTCTCTTCCAACTGTCAACAGTGTCAAAACTGTCAAACAAACGGTTTACAGCGAAGTAGAGCGATGCGAACATGCGCGTTGCGAGGAAAGAATTATGACGTCAGGCACGGTATGACGTATGCACTTCTTCTCCCTATTATATTAAGAACTAATCAAGTTCTACAAAAAAACTTTTGACATTTAATTGACGTTTCGTTATTGCCCGTCTGACCATAAAGAGACCCTTGGGCCATAAAAAGACTTTTATGTTTAGATGAGTCTTGCAATAATAGTCTAATTATATTGCATCTGCGCATAAACACCATTTTTGAAATTTCTCTAAAATTGGTAAGTACAGTGAAGCCACGTTGATCCGAATCTACGTTAATCCGAATATCACGATAATCCGGACTAGCAATTTATTTACATTGGTTCCATTGTAATCCGGATTTAAGGTTTTGATAATCCGAACTTTAGAATTAATTGTTTTTATTCGTCAAGTTTTGTTTATAGTAACTAATGCAATGGATATTCAGATGTGTAATTTGATACAAAACCGCCGCTGGAGATAAGTTAAATAAGATTTTATTTTATTTATGTTTACGTTATGTTTATGTCTGACAAATTCTTATTATAAAAAGTCACGTATTTTTTAAAAGTGGTTACATTGCAACTTCACAATTCATATTAGTTACGAAGGTTTAAGTTAGAAAAGAATTGATACTTCTTTTACGAATTACGACTTTATGTATCTCCGGTATACATAAAAAGATTTTGTTCTAAATTTAAAAATTGTTAAATGTAAAAAGACCGCATTGTAACTTTAAATATTATACATTTTCAGATTTGTTATAAAATCTGAAGGATCATATAAACAAAGTTAAAAAAAAAAAGTTAAAACTTGCGGAATATCCGGAGATGGAAGAAAAGTTGCTTGCATGGTTTTAGATGTGTCTCGGATATCCTCCTAAATTTTGGCCGAAAAGGCAAAGCATCTCTATCTAGCACCGTGCGGTGCATACGAAACAGTGGAAGCAGTCGCGATACGATATATGCACTATCACGCTACGTTGGCGTCGTATCACGACTGGTTCCGCTGTTTCGTATACGCTGCACGCTGCTGTGACTTTATAAAAGATGTTTTCAAAACGATGACGTCAGGGCAAGTAAAGATTGGGTACTTAATTTTAAAAAAGGGCACAATTTGCGAGTGCTAAAAATCGCGGGAGAAAAGCTGTGCAGTGATTCGCACGCAGTGAAGCCATTTAAGAAACAGTTGCAAAACGGTGGTTTTGCATTGGGCGGTAAAAAATTTCAAACAATTGTGATGCTGAAAGATTTAAAAAAAGTCATATCTAACGTATTAAGTTCAAAAAACACGAAACAAGCGCCGCCTTTTTTTAATGACATATTAATGTGGAATATTATTTTTTGTGTTTTTAAAACAGTTTTTGCGTAAATATTTATGTAGTTTTATTTATTTTTAAATAAATGTTTTTGCAGAATGTTTTAATTGCATTTTATTGACAAATAAAACATAGTAACTCTACAGACGCGGTAATCCGGAAACCGGGATGATTCGGATTGCCCCTGTTTTGATTAGTCCGAATTAGCGTCACTTCACTGTATATTAAAAAAAGATCTTTTGTAAGCATCTCTGTAAACTTTCAGGATGGGACAATCATAGGATCATAGGCAAAATATTTTTTTTCACAGATACACGAGATGTATTAGTACGAGTAGTTAAGTCTATCCCTTTGACCTAAATTATTTTTTTTGGTGTTGGAAAATACATATAAGGTAAGAATATTTTAATGATTTTTGTCCTACTATCTAAGCCTAATATGATACAAAAGACTTAATTAATGCCTTATTTCTATATATTTCTATTTATTCTACAAATTTTAATAATAATAAAGCTGCTTCATATGCCAAATGCCTTCTAATCAGTGCGTTTAAGTCTTAGAGTCAAAAAGTGCTATGGCCTCCGGCTTTTAGCTTTACTTAAAGTGTAGACATGCCCGGTAGATGTGACAGGTTCCACTTATATGAGCACTGCTCTGGTAGGAATATTTTGTATGTCCGGGACAACTGGGTAAGAAAAGATGCTGACGGTCCTCTGGGGTGTAGGAAGGTAACTTTCAGATTGCTAGTTTGCTAGAGCTTATGTGTTGCAAGAAAGCATGTTACCTGCTACCCACCATGCATCATCATATGCAACAGTTATGTAGTCTGAATTTAGTTCGGGCGACTCGTAAGATCTCTGGAGCAGAACAGTTTCAGAAACTATAATGTATTTCTTCCTTACCTTCCTCAATGATGTCGCATGGAAACAACTTAACTCCTACTTCACTGTCTGACCTAGAATTATAACTATGAAATCTCTGGGTTCTTGTGATTTGTTCAGCATCCTGGAAACGAGTAGTCAGTTTAAACATACTATTTTTGAAGCTTTAAGTTGTTGAATACTCAAAGTTGATTCCCAAAAAGTTTTGTTTTGCGAAGTGAAACAATTTACTGGCTGTCAGGATCTGGTTTTTGTAGGGACGCTGCAGGCTTACTTCTGTAGCCAATCTTTTTATGGGCCAAGCCCATCACAGGCACTTTTCCGATGGTCAGAGGCAAAAAAGTGCTATTCAGCCTTTAATGGAAAATCATTTTGATGTTCAAGATTGACAAATTCAAGAAGTTATTTAAATTCTTATATTGTGCAGCACGGAGCCGGACATTTGGGCGCGGCCGTTTAGACGTGGTCATTTCGGCGCGAGGACACTTCGGCGCGAGAAATTGTCTAGTATCATTAATGAACAAAATTTGTAGGTACTTACAGGTAATAAATACAGTATGATCGATGAAGTACAGTATTCGATAAATACGGTTGCCAGATTTAAGAAAAAAATCCTTTTTCTAAGCTACTAAAACATTACAATCAATATTCTTCTGCAAATCTCTGCATAAGGGAATAATTGGTAATAAGAATTCAATTTGTTTATTATAAATCCCTTATTGCTTATAAGAATATCATATATGATAATCATGTTAATATAACTTCTAAAAATCCAGAATTTTTATAAAATCAATTAAATGACATAGGAAAATTGATACTAACATTGAATATCGTGCCACTGATAAATACGTATCCCACTTCACAAATTTTGTCTCGGTGAATAACACTTATAAATGGATACTACTTAGTGCATATAGGCCAGTGCTTAAATAGAAATAGGACTGGAATAAGGCAATTTAACCAATCGAAGCAAAATTCTGGAATTAAGATGTATATGTGTACACATAAAAAAAAGTTACTCTGATAATAAAGTAGCTTGTCCCAAAAAATTAGACTAATGGTTTACAGATCTTTTGTCGAAGTGTGCCTGCGCCTTAAGTGTCCCGGCGCCGAAATCTGCCTACGCCGAAATGTCCTTGCGCCGAACTGTCCAGCACCAAACTGTGCCGAGATGGCCGCGCCTAAACGGCCGCGCCCAAATGTCCTAGACCGATATACCTCAGGAAAAATAGAGAAGTCAGGCACATGAAGGTAGTCTTCATTTCAGAGTGTTTGTGAGCAACACAACGCTGTTGTTGTGTATACACATTCATAAAGAAGCTTAATTCCAATTCTAAAATCTAAGATTCCAGCTCTAAGAAAAATCTGTTACTTTTTTTTATGGGAGTGCTGCACACGGTCTAGGACATTTTCTTAGAGCTGGAATCTTAGAGTTTAGAATTGGAATTAGCTTCTTTATGAATGTGTATACAACAACAGTGTTGTGTTGCTCACAAACACTCTGACATGAAGACTACCTTCATCTACTTGACTTCTCTATTTTTCCTGAGGTATATACGCCAGGGATGGGTTGTTACTTGTATATTCCTCCAACGGTAGCAGGTTCGCCGCTCAGTCACATTATACAAGTGCTTCCGTTTCCTTCAGAGTATTTTTCATCAATATATAGAATGACGTCTGCATCTTGGCCATAAAGTTGAATTTTTAGCTTTACTAGTATCTGTCAAACGTCTTTCACAAATTCCTCGCATCTTTTACCACTGTTTCTATCGTACATCGGTCGACTTGTAAACCTCTTAAGATTTTTTTTACACTTAACTGTAACTGTTAATTATGGAAGTCTTTTATATCCTACAATTATGCTTAAAGAAAGTGGAATGAGAGCTATTAACATATTCTTACCTTATAGTTTTTAATATCAAAAAAGGTAATTGAATTAGATCAAATAGGTGATTTTAATTATGATATTATATCTCAAAATTCCAATGCAATATTGAAAAAAAAATTTTTTACTATGATCTCGTGATTGCCACATTCTGGAATTTTGCACAGATGCTTACAAAAGGTCTTTCTTTAATATACATTTTTTTGAAAATTTCCAAAAATGGTGTTTTTGAGATTTTTAAAATCAAAGATTTTGCAAAAAGATACATAAAAGATAATTCAAATTCATTGTTTGTATTAATTTAATAGTTAAATCCTAAAAAATAATAGCTCTATTTTGTTCTGTTTTTAGTATAAACGTGATGTTTGGATGAAGACTGTTGATAAGAATTAAAAACGCATTGATAACCTCAGAAGAACCTTCAAAACAAGCTAAAATGCAATCAACATAACGAAGAAATAATGTGTTTAGAAAGATCTAATTCAAATATTTGATCTAGATTATCTATAAATATGTTAGCTAACAGAAGACTCAGAGAATTGCCCGTAGGTAAATCTTCTTTTTGTAAATAAATGTTCTTATTAAAAGTGAAATAATTCTGACTGATGCAAAGAACAAATAATTGAATTAACTCTAATATTTTTACTAACTCTATATTACTATTAACTAGGGAATTATCTAACAAAGGAATACAATCTTGTGGTAGAATTCTAGAAAACATGCTAGATACGTCAAAGCTAACACGTTTTGAATGTGTTGGAATATGTATGTTCTGCAGTTTTTCTACTAATTCCAATGGATTTTTGACAGAGTATTTCAATTTGTATCCTATGATGTTAATAATATGGATTAATTTCTTGGACAAGGTGTGATTAGGTGATTTGATATAATATGATACCACTGGTCGTATGTTCTGTTTATGTGTTTTAATGAGTCCTTATAGTTTTGGTGTTTGTGGTTTTGTATGTACGAGGGTAGATTGAAAAGTTTCCGGAATGGGCAAGAAAACGCAGTAATTGAACAGGTTTTTGTTTTTATTTTTCAACATAATATCCTTGCAGGGCGATACACTTTTCCCAGCGGTGCTCCAACTTTTTTAAGCCTTCAGAAAAATATGATTTCGGGAACTCTGCAAAATAAGCTTTAGTGGCGGCGATGACCTCCTCATTTGACGTAAAGCGCTTGCCTCCGAGCCAAGTCTTCATGTTTGTGAACAAAAAGAAGTCGCACGGGGCCAGGTCTGGAGAGTACGGGGGATGCGGCACCACCTCGTAGCCCAATTCAACCAATTTAGCATTGGCGATTCGGGATGAATGGGCCGGCGCGTTGTCGTGATGGAAGAGCACTTTTTTTCGCTGCAAATGAGGCCGTTTCTCCTTCAAAATGCCGTTGAATTGATCCAATAAATCGCTGTAGTATTGTCCCGTGATAGTTCTTCCCTTCTGCAAAAAGTCGATGTGTATCACACCTTGCGAATCCCAAAAAACGGTGGCCATGACCTTTCCAGCAGATGGGACAGTCTTTGCCTTCTTCGGAGCAGATTCGCCTGGAGAAATCCACTGTTTCGACTGCTGCTTGGTTTCTGGTGTGTAGTGGTGGATCCATGTTTCGTCCACGGTCACGAATCGGCGAAAAAAATCCGTTGGATTACGATTTAACAAGGCCAAACACTCTTTCGAAGTGGTCACACGATTTCGCTTGTTGTCCATAGTCAGCAAACGCGGCACCCATCGCGCCGAGAGCTTCCTCATGCCCAAATGTTGTGCACGATATTTTGCACACGTTCATATGAGATGCCCGTGGTCTCTACTATTTCGCGCAACTTCACTCGTCGATCGGCTAACACGAGATCATGGACTTTATCGACCATTTCTTCATTTGTGGCCGTTTTTGGACGTCCACTGCGTGGTTCATCCTTGGTGCTCGTACGGCCACGTTTGAACTCGCTCACCCAGAAACTAATAGTCGAAAATGAAGGTGTGGATGTGCCATGAACTTTCTGCAAAATATCTCGTATCTCCGTCGCCGTTTTCCCGTCCATCCAGAAATGTTTGATGACTGCACGAAATTCGTTTTTATCCATTTTTGCAAAAGTGCCTGAATTGCTTCACAAGATATCCTAGTAAACATAAACGGAACGACGCACGTGTCTGAAAATTTGACAGCTTTCCTAAAATAGGTTAGCCTTGACAACCATCATAACAATTTCACGATACGCGCGCCATCTCTTGCCCATTCCGGAAACTTTTCAATCTACCCTCGTATGGTTTGTTGCTTTTCTATTTCGTTAAAGCAGATATTGCAGTTTGCTAAAGCTTGCTTAATTTCTTTTTGGAATTTTGTAGTAGGATCTTTGTTTAAAATATCTAAATTTTCTTTATCAATAAGTTCATTAACCCTTTGTATGTAAACAACATCTTTTGAGAAGATTACCAAAGTGTTACCCTTATTATATCTGCTTTAACGGAAATTAAATTGTTTTCTGTAATTCTGTGTCTGATAGATTGTTAATTAATTTATTGGCAGGGCAAATATTTAATAAAACTTGTGATACTTTCAATTAATCTTTTTTTAAATTATATTTCGTGATTATACTAGAGTTCCACAAAGTAAGGTTGGATACAGTAAGGAGTGCAGTTTTCAGATATTACATTATTAGTAATACCAAAATTCATTATTAATACTGATGAAGTTTACTAGTTTGTAAATTACCGACATTTGGAAACTTTGAATCGAAAAGTGACATACATCATTGAAATCAAAATAATGATGCTATGCTTCGACTAACGCTCCATTTGCGTAAGTTGTCGACTCCGTGGCGCAACGGTAGCGCGTCTGACTCCAGATCAGAAGGTTGCGTGTTCAAATCACGTCGGGGTCAAAATATTTTTTTAGTTTTTTTTTCTAACGGTATGTTTAAAATAAGATATATGTTCTTAAAATTAATATATTACAATTTTTAATGCAGATATAAATATGAAATAAAACTAAGCACTATAATAATAATTTAAAGACACTCTTCTGTGCTATAGTATAGTGATCTATTAATACACTAGATATAGATAACGGTTAAAGTATTTTTACCATTGATAAATATAGAGCTAATACAATAAATAGATAATAACCCAATGTGAATGCCTAATGTAATGTTCTTTTAAGCTTTTCAAAATTTTTATCTTCATCTATGTATTTTCACTGTACATACGAATAGTTCTAGGCTTAAAAGGCACTTATCTTACAGTCCGACAATAGTTTTTAGCAGTTTCCATATTTAATTCCATAGCCTTTTGAATACACGCCTGTACCAAGTTTTCACGGAACGTTTAACCTCGATGTAATACCGTGTAAAAAGGTCTCTAAAACGTGTTTAGAACAATTTCTTCAATTTTGAAGATATTCTAAACTTTCATTTTAACTACCGACATTTTGAAAGTCAATTCTTCGTTGTGACCGACTAGAAGATCTGAAACGATTTTAAGAAGTAATACACGCTTTAGAATTCTTTCATGTAATGTAACTACGGAGAATTAAAGATCTTTTGTAAAAGTCGACGATGAATGTATTTCATATTCACAAAGGATCAATTTTACATATAAAAAACGTATCCACTGGGCTCTCCATTCACCTCACTAAATATTTACTTTTCTCATTTCATTATTCATGTTGTATTAGGGCTTCTTTAAAAATGGACAACATAAGAAAAATCGAGAAGATGATATCTATTTTGTTCCTGAAGAGCAATTGCAATAAGCAAGATGAGCTATCAGATTTTCAATCTCAGCTTGCAGAATTATTGCATGTATTACTTGTATCAGCCTGACTGGTCTAGTGGTGAAGAAATCCCTTTCTATCTTTACAATAGGGTATCTGATGTTTACTGGAAAAATATGACCCGAACATCTTTAACCTACTTACAAATAATTTTTGTGTGTTCTGCAATAGAGGTCTGTTGTTGTTGCTGTAAGTTATATTTGACCTATTTTCGTAACTTGTAAATGGAAAAGACGTTGGGGAACTTCGTCTAATTATGCATCAAATATAAAGTGCAATTTTAATCATTACTTCATTAGTATACCGTGTAATTAATATATGTATATAATTACACGTGGTAATTATCTATTTTTCATATATAATACCACAAGTGCTTTGAGTTTTTCCAGTAATATTTGTCATTCTAAATACAAGTTGCGGCTGTGATGAAAATAATTACAAACGAAACCCGAGTGATTATTTTCCAGAAACAGCAGCAACGAGTATGAATGAATGACAAATATTGAAGCAAAACTTAGAGCAGGGCAGCCTACATATAAATCCTCCAGATATATTAACCAAAAGCATATTACGAGGTAAATGCCATAAATTTTCAGCCTGATATAGAAAAAATAAACTTGGTAAAAAATAATAATTTTTATTTTTCAACATAATCTCCCCTAATGTCGATACACTTATTACAACGTGGAATTAATAATTCAATGCCCTTGTAAAAATAATCTGAAGCTTTTCCTTCAAAATGTTCAATTACAGCTGCTTGCAACTTGTTCTCGGCCTTAAAACGACGTCCCATAAGGTCTTTCTTTAAATTGGAAAATAAATAATAGCACTAGGAGCCATATCCGGACTGTACGGTGGATGATCCAATGCTTCAAAGCCGCATTCGCGAATGGCAGCTTATGAAATTACGGTAGTATAAACGGGTGCACTGTCGTGTAATAATCGAACACCTCTTGTCAATTTTCCTCCACATTTCTCACGAATACTGTTTGTCAATTTATGCAATAAAGACGCATAATATGTACTGTGAACGTTGTATTGCGTTCTTTAAAATAATTCAGTAAAATGCCGGCACAATAATAGAATATTGTTGCCATAACTTTCTTTGTCGATTGAACGACTTTCGCCTTTTTGGGACGACGCCATTCCATCAACTCCCTTTTGGATAGAGGATCATAATACAGAACGATTGTTTCATCTCCAGTGACAATGGACTCCAAAATCGCCTTTGGGTCGTCGCCCCACCAGTTTAAAAACAAGCGCGCACATTCGACGCGACGTTGACGTTGGCCAGCAGAAAGAAGACGCGGTACCCATCTTGCACTAATTTTATTCATACCCAAATGGTCATGAAGAATTCGGCGAACACTTGTTTCCGAAATGTCAGACATCACTGCTAACTCCTTAACTTCCAAACGGTGATCTTCTAATACCATTTTTTCGATGATTGCAACTTTTTGAGGCGTTACCGCTTCAATTGGCCGACCGGTGTGCTCATCATCTACAAGAGATTCTTGCCCCAAACGGAAACATTTTGATCACTTTTTTTACAGTGGAATATGAAGGAGATAAATCACCATAAACGCCGTCTAAACGTTGTTTGATTTGATTAGGCGTGTGCCTTTCTTTTGGTAAAAATGTAATGACCGCCTGGTACTCAATTTTCGTTAGCTGCGACATTTTCATGCACTCATCACGATGCTTGAGTGGCTGCTAAAATCTATTACGCTTCTAGCCGTAATATATATAGTGTAGGCCTCTTACATGTTTAACTATGACACAACCGAGTTTGAACATGTTGGCACCTGTGGAAGCCTGCCGGGCCGAGAACTTATGGCGCTTACCTCGTATCAGAGGAAATCTTTGTCAGCAAGAAAGCCTTGTAGTGACAATATTTAGGTTAGATAAAAGTGAAATAAATTATGAATTTTATTTACCATTCTTGTTGAGATATTGTCACTGTAATATGCTATTGAATAGCTAAACTGTAATGATAAAAAGCCATGAATTGAATTGTCGCAATAATATTTTGTTAATGAAAGTAGTTTGAACTTGTTTGTTTAGTAACTACTTTCTGCGTTTCCGTTTAACAAATTGTTATTATCGATACAGTTTTCGAGAACACAGTAACACATAATAATTATTTTACTTGAGTCCCAATATAAGTTACTTTATACTATCTGCACAATTGAACTTCGATAAAAATACTTCCTTTATCTTCATGCTAGCTGTAGTTTGCAACATTGTTAGAAATTTCCCGTTTAATGTTATGCAACAAACATTTAGACAATAAATTAAAAAATCAGATTTGAAGATCTTTGCGGTCCGCTATTAAGGGTGCTGCCTAGCTATAATTGTTTGAATGATTTCTTGATCTTGTGAAGAACCAGGAACGTTGTGGCTTGCGTAGTGAACCTTGTAAAATTGCATTATCGTCACGACTGCAAATTCAACTGCTTCGGTGAAAGGTTGGAGTACCTTCGATGTAGCCGAATCGGCACGATTTTTTGTTCAGTTTGTAAAATAATTGTTTTAATAAATAATAATTAAACAAACATTATTTGTTTCTATTCTATGTAAACTTATTTCTAAATTTGGGGGGGGGGAATATTCCCTCCCCGTTAATCCGCGCCTGTACCTAGGTGTATTATAATTAAAATCGTGGTTGCTTCCCTAGCCTAAATTCTCACCGCAAGCCACTGACCTCTAGTAACAATAAAGCAATTAGAAAAGTTTCAAATTGCTAGCTAGAAAGCCACCTTCGGCGTAATAAGCAAAATTATCAGTAAGTATCATTACATTAATGACATATTCTATGGCATATTCATATCGTATGACATATTCTCAGATAGCAGAGACTCGTGAAAAATGAGTGACGTAAATGTCATGTAGTTGGATGACATAAATGTGACGTGATAATAACCTCCTAAAGGTGGAATATCAATCACGTATTGAGTCACGCGTATGCGGCTGCAGCGACCTGTTCGAGTCAATTGTTGATCAATTATACGGTCGTATCTACTTTCATTTAGAACAATATTTGTAAAAGTAGTTTGGAACTTGGTCATCATAATAATAATAACAATAATAATTGCTACTACCCTAATGTTCTGAAGCAGTCTCCATAATATTTTCTGCACACGAGAAGAGGAGGGTTTCCAAAATATGTTGATTTAGAGACATCTTTAAAAAGATGACGCAAGGTTCAAAGTTTTTTCGCCTTAACATCAATCAATTTAATCTTGTGTTGACCCTGGCTGAAAATGACATGAAGAAGCAATCATGTGGACTTGTCAGACACCTTATAAGCCCGAAAAAGATGTTAGGATTAACACTAAGGACACGTGCAATCTGCAGCTACTGTTACGACTGGACTGCTATTTCTGCAGTCACGCCGCAAGGGTCGCTACGGCCGCTTCTATCGTCCGACTAGAATCGGCTGATTGGCAACGAGTTCATTTATTGCAACGTAAAAGCAGTGATTGATAGAGAGTCGTTATGGTCATGCATACGTCAAACCCGGGGCACTCGCAGTGTAACACATGATGATATACTGCTTTAATGTGTGCGTACGAGTATGATAGCGATATACTAGTTTGTCGTGTACCCCGAGGTTGACGTATGCATTCACCGCCACTGGTTGCGCGTCTATAGCCGCGCGGCTCTAGCCGTTTCTGCTGCATGATTAACACTCCTTAATGTTTCAGACCGATGACGTATATGCTAGAAGTACAAAATGCCGAAGAAGGTAAACGCTAGGGCAAAGACGAGAGTAACCGGTAACCAGTGCTGTAATCGTAAATTTACCATATGGTAAATTTCGGGCGATTTCTTTGGCACAGGGTATATGCTAATCATTCGAAAAAACAAGAGACTACAGCCCTGCCGTTAACCAAGACAAGCTGCGCGTTTTAGTCGCATAAGCAATGCCTACATCGATTGGTTAATAATTAGGAATACATGGCGCTGTCATAAAGGCCACAGATCGGTCCTAAATTTAATATACTGTAGAAATTATGAATTGCTGGATGTGTAAAATATTAGAAATATGCTAAAAATATTTAGTATAATAGAATATAATAATAATAATAACAGGCTTAAACACAATAATCCTTATTCGAACATATAGTTTTGTGGATATTGTAACAGAATTCAGGTAGTAAAGGTACATCATAATGACGTCAACATCTGGTAATAACCCGTCATAAGACGTCAATGGACCTAAAGTCGACAATATAAAGATGTCCAGTAAATGGCATTCAAATGGTGACACATATCACGTCATATTGCCGTCTTTTTAGGCAATAGTTATCTATACCGATTTGTTTGTAGATTCTTATTTTACCGATTTCCACAGTCAAAAACTAAATGTTGCGATACGGTATTTTGTATCGTAAGTAATATTGTTTGGAAGATATTTTTTTTCAGTTTGTGTTATATTTTCCATAGTGGTGTATGTTTCAGTAAAGGTATTGCAAAAGCTCAGTGTGTTTAAAGCGTGTTATTGCAGCGAATACAAACATTTATCTATATTATTTTCGTACAAATATTATTTTTAGTGCATTTTCAATATTTGATAGATTCCAACAGTAATTCATGATCTGCAATACGACGGCGCTACTTTCAAACTTTGAACCAATCAGTGTAGGCGTCGCTTACGCGAGGAGCGCGCGTCGTTCATCTTGGGCATCTTGGTTGTCAGTACCAGATCTTTGATCTATCATTTATGTGGAGTTTGCATCCTCCATTTTTGTTTTGAAAGTTTAAGAACTAACTGAACTTTGTGGCACAAAACTTGTCAGAACATAAAAATATGGCCTATTACAGAAATATTTGGGAAATGCGTTGGTTTGACTTGTCGGTTTTGTGGCGATACCTATTATTCATGTAATTTTATTTATGGTTGAAGTGTTGCAGCTACAGGAAACAGTGTAACTTTAGATGGCGTTCATTAGAAATAATAAGACAGTGGTCAATGAAACTAGACAAAAGCAAATACTTGTTTGTAACTTTTAATATTTTTTTAGTATATTACCCTCGATATTACCTTTCAATATCTGTTATATTTATGTTAGTTTTTCAATATATAACCTTAAAAAATATCAGTAGCTTCATATGTATTTCCAAAAATCTGGGGAAACGGGGGTACCGAATATAACTTGAAAAACACGTTAAATTAACGTGTTTGTTAGACGTGAAATTAACGTCTAGTGTAGGAAACTAGATATAGTATGCCGTGGTTGCCATGCCAAACAGATAGTATTAAGTAATTGATTGATTGTTGTTTTACTTACTGATGATTCTCTGTTAATGTTACTACAATAAAAATGGAATTTATAATTAAATAACGTCTTTTATTTACGATGGACCTACACATTCCATATTGGTAACCCCGGTAAAGAAGAATTTCGTTGTGTTTGCGAGGACTTTAATTTATTTAATGGTATTTATTAATTATTTAAGGTATTTATTTAATTTGGGTGACATTTTACGCACATTGTGACATATTTAGATTTTGACTTTTCAATTTTTTCCCCTTTTGGTTTTGTGCCGCGTGTTGTTTCATACTAAACCATCATAATATTAATTGTTTCGATAGTTTCACAATTTCGTTCGCATATGGAGGTACTACAAGAGCAATGAAACAGTTACAGCTACAAAATTTGCAGCTGAAAGAACAATTAAACAAAAACGACCCTCGTACAGGGGCAAATTCACCCGTAGAGATTCAACCTTTATCTGCTTGCCGAGTAAGTTGAAAATTACCTCCTTTCTGGCCAGAACAACCAAATGTATGGTTTGCCCAAATAGAGTCGCAGTTCACACTGTCTGGCATCACCCAAGATGCCACGAAATTTCATTATGTAGTAGCAAACCTCGACAATAGGCACGCAGCTGAAGTGAATGATATAATAACAAATCCACCTACTGACCATCGCTATCAACATTTGAAGAACGAACTGATTCGTCGTATTTCTCAGACCGAAGATCAACGCGTTCGGCAATTATTAGGCGATGCTGAACTGGGTGACCGTAGGCCTACCCAGTTTCTGCGATATCTTCGAACGTTGGTAACACACAAGTTCAAGACACTATTCTTAGAAGTGTATGGTTGCAACGTCTCCCCACAAACGTTCAAGTAGTCCTACAAGTACAGCCTGAACTAACTCTGGACAAGCTGGCGGAGATTGCAGACAAAGTTATTGAAGTGTCTACTCCGTCAATGCCTTCTGCCATACATGATGCAGCATTACCAGATCACAGTCTCACTCAGCGCATAGATGACCTTACTCAAAACTGTCCGAAATGCAAGAAGCTGTATTCAGCAATAGGCGAAGATACCGTCACCGCAGCAGGAGTTCCCATCAAGATAATTCCGCGGAGTCTGGGCAACAGTTATGTTGGTATCACCACAATTTCAAGGAGAAAGCTAGAAAATGTTCCCCTCCATGTAACTTCCCAACGAACTGCAACGGCAACCAGTAGAGACGGCGAATGGTTGCCTCACGGCCTACTAGATTCATATAAGCTTCGCTTATAAGCAAGCTTATATTAATCTAGTAGGCCGTGGGTTGCCTTCGGGGAGGAAGCCGTCTATTAGTTGTAGATCGAAGTCATAAAGTACAATCTTTAATTGACACGGGTTCTAATCTCTGCTGTTATCCACAGGCTTTACTCAAACAACGTCATTGCACGGATTACGAACTTTGTGCTGCCAATGCTACCGCCATCAAGACATATGAAACTATACAGCTGTCTTTACATCTGGGTCTTCGGCGTAGATTTTTATGGCAGTTTGTCGTGGCCGACGTTTCTATACCTATAATAGGGTCAGATTTCTTAGCACACTATAATTTACTACCCGACTGTTGCAATAATCGTTTAATTGATGGGATAACAGGCTTATCTGTCCATGGACATATTTCAAGTAGTATGACACAGTCTAGTATTAAAGTTTTATCCGAGTAAACTAAGCAATCCTCTTTCAACGTTATTTTCACTGATTTCCTTCAACTGGTACGCCCCGCGGGAACTTCACGTCCAACAGCACAACGTTCGACATTGCACTATATTCGTACATCACCAGGACCACCTGTTTTTTCGACCGCGCCGCCTTGCTCCTGATCGTCTTCAAATCGCCAAGGCAGAATTTGAAACTATGATGCAGGAAGGAATCGCACGTCGCTCTGAAAGCGCCTGGGCATCTCCGTTGGATCTAGTGCCTAAGAAATCAGATGGCTGGCGTCCATGTGGAGACTATAGAGTCTTAAATGCTCGTACCATCCCTGATAGATATTCCGTGCGACATATTCATGATTTTGCCCATCGACTTTGTGGATCTACCATATTTTCTACGATAGATTTTGTTAAGGCATATACACAAATACCAGTGAACCCGGATGATGTACCCAAAACTGCAATTACAACACCATTCGGATTATTTGAATTCCCGTTTATGACGTTTGGTCTTCGAAATGCTGGTCAAACATTCCAACGGTTTATCGATGAAGTTCTTCAAGGATTGGATTTCTACTTTGCCTACATAGATAATATTCTGGTTTCCAGTTCCAACCCTAAAGAACATGAAGCGCATCTCCGTATCCTTTTTACTCGACTGGCAGAGTATGGCATTTTGGTAAATGCAAACAAATGTGTTCTGGTTGCATCCAAGGTCATATTTCTGGGTTACGAAGTATCCGCGGAAGGAACCCGCCCAGTTCCCGATCGTGTCGCTGCCCTGCAGGACTATCCTCTGCCTCAAACTGCCCGAGGTCTACGAAGATTCTTGGGAATGATCAATTTTTACAGGCGTTTTCTACCTTTGGCAGCAGAATATCAAGCTTCACTTCATGCTTTAATCGCAGGTTTGCGCGGTTCTCAATCTGTACCCTGGACCTCTGCCTTAAAAGAAGACTTTAATGCATATAAGCAAAACCTAAGTAAAGTCACACTTCTAGCACATCTACATGGAAACCCACCTTTAGGTCTCTTCACCGATGCTTCGGCAACTTCCATTAGAGCGTGCCTGGAACAGCGTGTTAGCAACGCCTGGCAACCATTGGCTTTCTTTTCTAAAAAGCTATCTGCAAAACAAGTCAGAGTGGCCTGCATCGAGAGCTACTAGCCGTTTATGAAGCTGTACAGCATTTCAGCCATATACTCGTAGCTCAGCATTGTACGATTTACACAGACCACAAACCTCTAACTTATGCATTCCAACAAAAATGTGAGAAACTGCCTCCAGTACAACTGAACCAGCTCTATTTTATCGCCCAGTTTACAACTGACATACAGTATATCGACGGTGCTTCCAACGTGGTCGCAGATACAATGTTCCGCATTGAAGCGATAAATATGAATCAACAGCCACTGGATCTGAAAGTACTCGCGCAATCACAAACTGACGATGTTAAACTCCGAAATCTTCTAGATGACGGCTCATCACTTCAGCTTGAAAATATTCAGATTCCTGGCAGCGACATCACGATTATCTGCGACACTTCTACAGGTAAGGATCGACCTTTTGTACAGCTCCGTATCGACGTCTAGTTTTTGACACCCTTCATGGTCTTAGCCACTCCAGTGCCAGAGCAACAACTAGACTTATCTGGTTATACTATTCAAGGCCTTGGGCATAACTGTGGGATTCAAGAGATCTAGAACGACAAGTTATCACCCTTGTGCGAATGGTACAGTAAAACGTTTCCTTCGGCATTTAAAAGCCGCTCTAATGTGCCACCCGGAACTCACATGGTTGCAAGCTCTTCCTCTAGTACTTCTTGGTATACGTAGCGCTTTTAAAGAAGATTTTTATACATCTACAGCAGAACTAGTTTATGGAGAACCTCTACGCCTTCCAGGAAAACTAATTAGCAGCACATGTACTGATTCCAAACAAGCTAACGATGTTTCGGATTTTTTGAATAACCTCCGAAAGCAAATGGCACGTTTAAGACCAGTCCCTGCATCTCGACATTGAAGATCTGCAACTTTTGTTTTTAAAGAACTCAAAACATGTGCTCGTGCTTTGTTAAGAGAAGAACGACTTCGTCCTTCACTAGAACCTCCTTACAAAGGTCCGTATCGGATAGTTTCTCGTGATGACAAAACAGTAGTTTTACGTCTTATGGACAAAGATGTACCAGTGAGCCTCGACAGAATATAACCTGCGTACATAGAAGAAGACAAAAGCAGTGTAGTCTTAAGTCCTGCTCCACTGCCTGTACCTCGTTCTGAAACCACCGCTAGGGAATATATCACTCGTCGCGGACGTTACGTTCGTTTTAGGATGGACAACTTTTCTCCGTAGGGGGATGATGAGGTAAACTAGATATAGTATGCGGTGGTTGCCATGCTAAACAGATAGTATTAAGTAATTGATTGATTAAGTTGTTTTACTTACTGATGATCCTGTGTTAATGTTACTATAATAAAAATGGAATTTATACTTAAATAACGTGTTTTATTTACGATGGACCTATACATTCCATATCTAGCATGTGACGTCATTGATCTGAGACATTAGGAAGTCATTACTACGTCTTATTTACGTCATACGACGGCGACATTTACATCACTCAGTGGTCAGTTTTTCACATCTTTACGTGCCTTTGCTACCTGAAAAACTAAATAAATAGTCCTCTAAATAATAATGACAATGTCGTCTCTGATATCAAAATGGCGTTTCGTAAAATTGAATTTTGGAAGTCGGTTAAATAGTCTATTCAAATAAATTTATAACCGAAAAAATGACATGATATGTGACACGTTATTTTAATGTCATTTATATCAACGATTTCTAGTCCACTGACGTTTGTCGACGAGTTATCATCAGATTTTGATATCGTTATGATGTACATTTGCCACTTTGGGTTGTATACATGTTATTTAATGCTATTGTATAGTATATTTTTGGTGTGTACGTTTCAGTTTCATTATTTTGTACTCAAAAATGTCGCACAAATAATCGGATTTCATCACGATAATGATTCTCTTGTAACATACCGGATTTGATAAATATATCAGTGAAACAGTCTATTATACCAATGAACGGTTTATGACAAGTAATCTTCGAAATCTTCAAATAAGTCTCAAATAAATCTCATTGGGGACAACCACCCTAAACAAATCACTTCAAAAAACTGCCGATCGCGCGTTCCTAAACTAAATTATAACGGAGAATTATAATATCTAAAATACGTCATTGAAAAACGACCAACAGACGTTTTGACCTTATATCTATTGCCATGTCTTGAAAACTAAACTTTGCTTGTCTTGACTGCTTGCTCCCCTTCACAGCTTTTATTTCCTCGTCTGACAGCAATTTATTTCTTATTTTCTGTTTAGTCTCAGTTTAAAAGAATTGATTTTAATATTTAAATTTTTTATCATAATATGTATCTAACTACATACATACATAACCTCTATTAAACGTTGTTTGCTTTTAATCTGCGTAGTATAATTATAATAGTATAATCTGCAATGATCGCCAACGCTATTGCAGTTCCTTTAACACTGTCTAATTTTACTGCCAGATCCTGTATGTTGTACAACATACAACCACTTTATGAGCTTCACGCTGTATATCTTAAGATACGATATGGTGTGTACGATACTGACTTCTTAATCACATTGTGATTATTAACTTGAAAGTTGCATGTTATTTGGAATAAACATAGTACTAAAAATAATGATTGATAACATTTATAAAAAGCAACGTAAATACCATAGTCAAGTGAATTTGTAGACTGTGATAGCTCATTTTTATTTCATTGCAGAATAGCTAATAATAATTATAATTGCATTGGAAATACACATAATACTATTCAATTATGCACTCATGTCGATTTACAATATGGTTTCTAATTTCTTCTGCAACGTTATTTGCAATTTGTTCATGTGATTTATTTGAAGTAATTGGTTACACATTTGAACCTGACGTAAGAATTAATTTGTTTTTTTTTAGTTAGTCAATTATCATCATGATTCTTTATATTATATTCTTGTTTTGATTTTCATATCTATAATTTTAGATAAAAATAGAAGAAAGCAAACGACTTTTAGGTATTATACAGCTAGAGGCAAAAAAGGTTCTGAAGGAAGCTCTGCAGAATGATCCCAAGAGTGCATGCAAGTATTTAGCACAATATTTTCAAGACAATTATCCAGATTCTGTTTGGCATGCTGTAGATTTCAACAGTCAATACATCCAAGCCAGTATGTCAATTCTATTTAAAGTAAATAATTATAGATCAGTCTTATTGTTTGCTACTAAAAAGTAATTAATAGTATTTTATAATTAGTTACATTCATAGTTAGAAACTACAAATGTAAGCTACAAAGAGTAAATAAATAATTTTTAGCTTATATCTTATATTTAGTCTACAAATAAATGAAGACAACTTAATTCAACTCTCAAACTCTCAAATAGTGGTATAGTACAAACATAAATACCATTATAAAAACACAATACCTAATTCTAAGATCTTGGTGCACATACGTGTTAAACTAGTAATCGTTTTTGATTACAATAAAGTAAACATACATTATCGTTAGCTGCTTGCCTAACGACATATACTAGTAACCCTTTGAATATGGAAGTAAGCAGCTATATGTATACTAGGGTGTTCCTTATTTGCACATGATATTTTTGCTTTTCGAATTTACTAGGTCTCACCCCCTAAAAACTTCACATATTGTATAAGCACACTACACAAAAAATTTCATTGACTTAACTTAATTCCTTCCCGTGCCGACGGAATTAAGTTAATGCAATTGTTTGTGCAGTATACTTACACAATATGTAAACTTTTTAGGCGGTGAGACCTAGTAAATTCGAAAAACAAAAATAGCATGTACAAATAAGGAACACCCTAATGTAAACATTTGTATCCTTCAGTATCTATCCTTCAGTATCCTTCATTAATTCTATACAGAGTGTTTCAGAAATAAAGGTAATCCTTTAAATGGTAGGTAGAGGGGAGGTAGTAGAGCTAATTTACCTTGATACAAAAGGATCCAAGCTCAGGACCGGATCCAAAATTCAATAAAACCTTAAAATTAATTTTCTGGAAAACTTCGTTTTTGACCTATACTTGTCAAAGTAAATTAGCTCTACTGCCTCCCCTCTATCTACCATTTAAAGGATATCAGTTATTTTTGAATCACTCTATATAACTGAAAGATATATTGTAAAAATCTCTGTCAGAATATTTCTACTGGTTGTGCTCAAATAGAATGTTGCTGTCAGTACATGGAAGGGATATGCCATGCAGATTTGTATTTGTAAATGTTTTCATGTCTGCGTAGCAGTTAATTACATCAATTAGTTCTCAATTGAAGAGAAAATAAAATACTTCTACCATGAATATTCCAGTACTGTGCGAATTAATTGGGAGAAGAGCGCGTGATTCCTGTATCGGATAGCTGCAGGCCTATGCTTGTAGCAGAGAGATTTCTGACTGTCTAGATTTGTCTTATTAGATATTACTCTTCTATACTTCATGTTTTTATCTTTTCATGACAGTTCTTGTTTAGATATACCAGATTTATATTGAGCAGAACTGAGGGAGTTGTTAAATTTCTCTGAGTAAAAATACGAAGATGAGCGTAAGGAAGATAGCAGATGCATTGGCGTTGGAAAGTCCAATGTGTCAAGAATAATAATAATAATAATATCTTTATTAGTCATATCATCTTACAAATATAAAAGACACATCTGAATGATGATGACGCGCAGTCTGTGGACATGTCAAGTAAAATTTGCTGCCGGAAAAAGAAAAATCTACGCCCGGAGATGATTCTCTGATCCGAAGAATCAACACCATAGACCCGAAGAATAGCAGCTGTAACATAAAAAAGTTTTATGGGGCAGATGTAGACGTTTTCACCGTGCATTGTCGCCTTCTGAAGCATGACCGACAAAAAACAGCTCTTAACATCTACTATTTTAGAAAAAGAAACTACCCTAGGCAAATAAATATAAAGACTAGACTATAGGAGGAGGGAAATGATCTTTTTCGACGAAACTCATTTTGAAGTTCACGAGTACAGATCCAATACGTCCAACTCTCACCTGTGGAACCTCTTCGACCGGGCTATATTCAGAAGACACCCAAACACCCACCAAATGTGATGTTTTGGTGCGGTTCCGGACTAGAGACCCTCCGCCCCATTGAAGGAATGATATACAGCGCAAAGTACATCGACGTGCTACAGAGAAAACTGGGTTCCTGTCACAACTCCAAGCTCGCCAAGGAAGAGTTGACAGTGCTGTGCTGGCCGGGGAATTCAACATACTTGAACCCAATAGAAAATTGTGGCCTGTTGTCAAAGCTCGGATCCGCAGAATGAACTGTTCCGCTTAAACTAAGATGATTGAGAGTGTCATCAAAGTCTGGTATTGGGTCCCAGACGTGCTGGAAACACATTAATTCAATGGTTAAAAGGGCAAACGAAGTAATAAAAACAACTGGAGGTCAAATTTCTTATTAAAATGCAAAATAAATAAATGTATTATATTTATTAAAATTAATTTGCATAGTGCTGTATTTATAAGGACATTTCCAACAAAAGTTTCAATGGAAAATTGGACCAGTAGTTTCTTGGAAAAATTACTTCTGTCAAATGATACTACTACCTATAGTATACTACTTCTAAAAAATATGTGTGTAAAATTTCAACATTTCTAAATTTCATCTATTTCAGTCTCAAATGTTTTAAGTTTTTAACAGTCTATCAGAAGAAGAATACGTTTAGTTACTGAACACGAATCCGTAATCTAAATTGCTTCATAGAACGAGCATTTTCTTTGTAATTTAGTTTTGAAAATCTGAGTAGTCAGAAACGCGTTTTTTTAGGTTCTCAAAATAAAAATAATACAGTTGACGAGTTGACATGACAGTTTGTTGTTGACAGGTTGTTTATACAAAGTTTCGTAAGCAAACATCCAATACGAGCATGCAAGCCAGCCTAATCAATCATGACAGAAGCCTAATAAGTTAAAAATCATGGAATCTGGAATGCTAAGGTCTGGATTAGGGAGGATACAAGCCCTGGGCTAAACACAACGGTTATGTTTTTGAATTTGTCGCCGAAGTTGGTCGTGAGAAGTTCGTTGTGAACACATCGCAAAACACACCTAGCTTACTTTGGCAATTGTTTAACGAACAGATAACAGATAATGCTTTGTCGTTTATTAGTTACAAAATTATACAAAAGCAAAAGGTCGGTATATTTTGTGATATCTTTAGAATGAACGTTTCACATCCAACTTTGACGTGAAATTAAAAAAACCGTTATATCAAGGACTCCGAAATAGGCATTCAGCCTCCGCATAGTAGGTTCTTATACATTGTTAAGGGCCATTCCATGTCAAGTGACTAAATTTGCAAGAAAAATTTTTAATCACCATTCTTGCTGAAATGTTTGAGAGGATGTTGTGTCAAATTTCAGCTTCATAAGTAGTATGTCTGGGGTCCTGGGGCCTCCTGCATAAAGGTCCGCTTTGCGCCACTGATCCACATTTGAACAAATTGGCAAGTGTCAAGTGATACTGTTGTGGAACCATAGCAGCTAGCATCCTGAAAAATGGCAACCAAAGACAACCGTAAGTATGTACATCACTTCTTTCAAGGTATAAATTGGTAACCTCATCGCCTAGGGGTCACGCCCGATAACCAGGCAAGGCCAGCCACGGGTAGGTCTCTTACCAAGGATCCCAAGCCTGACGTTGTGGGTTTCTTACCAAGGATCCCAAGTCTGACGTTGTGGGTTTCTTACCAAAGAATCCCCAGCCTCATATTGTGAGTTTCTCATCAAGAATCCCAAGCCAAGGCTGGGTTTTTTATGGATCCCAATCCAAAGCGATACTTGTTCAATAAGTAAAACTATAGATTATTGTTGAAAAGGTGCTTCATTATTTCATAATTGATTGAAATTTATCATCAATATCCAGTATGAATGCTTCTTCTAAACTATACTGCTTTACCAGTGCTATAGCTGCGGGGGCTGGAATGTTGGCTATATGCTCTTCTGATATGAAAATTTTACATCTATGAAGAAGGTTATTCTAAAAGAATGAACCGATTTCATGAAAATACTTTATTTAAGGAATAGCCAACATTCCAACTCCCACAGCTACAGCAATGGGAATGCAGTATAGTTTAGAAGAAACATTCATGCTGGATATTGATGATAAATTTCAATCAATTATGAAATAATGAAGCAACTTTTCAACAATAATATATAGTTTTAGTTATTGAACATGTATCACTTCGGCTTGGGATCCTTGATGAGAAACCGATAACATCAGGCTTGGGATCTTCAGTAAGAAACTCACAACGTCAGGCTTGGGATCTTTGGTAAGAAACCCACGACGTCAGGCTTGAGATCCTTGGTAAGAAACCCACAACGTCAGGCTTTGGGATCTTTGGTAAGAGACCCACCCGTGGCTGGTCCCTAGGCGATGGGTGTAACGGGTACATTTTCCACCGGCATTTAGTATAAAGAATTTTGTATTAATTCTTGATAAAAATCTTAAGTTCGGTCCTGTAGATATCGCTTTATTTAAATATGCAGTTCATCAGGCAAACATTTCCTACAGAAAGCATTTATAGGAAGGGAATGTTTAATATTTGCTATAATGAAATAATGTAGCGTCATATTGATGTCGTTTTTCGTATCTTGCGACCTGGTATTTTAAAAATAATATCAATTTCTTCAAAAAGAAACCTTAAAAAAAACCATGAGAAACGCTTAGTCAACTCATTGAAATATTCCGGTAAACATTTTGAGTGTATACGATTCGTAAATACACTTTCCTTTGTCTGTTATTTGCGTTTTAAAAATTTTAAGTCAATGCGGCGTAGAAATTCGTCTCGACAGTAGCAGCATTCCACAATTTTAGCGGGAAAGATTGGGTACTATTTTTTACACGTAAGGTCTAAAATCCTATAGTAAGGCAAGTAACAAGCACCCTTGCCGTCTAAAAACAGATGTTGAGATGCGGAGTAGCCTGAATCGAAGTTTATAAAAAGGCTTCGCTCGGTTTTGACCAGACACAAACAGACAGATTTTTGAGACGGGGAGTTTGTGAACAGCACCCTGCAAGCGAACGGTCGATATTATGATTCGACCTGGGTGCGCGGTTATATTATCGATCAATAATGATTGATTGCTTTTAAATTAGTGCCAATGGATTACAGTTCTTTAATCCTATAGAATTGCGAGAAATTCTATTTACCGTTCCGTATAGTTTTACCGATCTTTTGTGACTTGTGAAAGTTTTAAAGTTAAATACGTTTCACGTTATAGGAAGAATTATTTAAAGAAATCCTAAATGTAGTGACCGATTCCTGTGCTTTTGTAACATTAAAATTCCTCTTAAAGAATTTGAGTGTAGTTAATGCAATCAGTGAATTAAAAATAACTGGAAGCTTCAGAACAGTTCCATTAGTTTTTTTGGGTGAAAATTAATGACGTTATTAAATAAGCACCAATTAAAAATCTTGGTTATTTTTCGTGCTTGACTTTATTGGTTTATGGAAACATATGAGCTGTTATTATCAATTAAATTTGGATCACGTTTTGGTATGCAGAATCTATCTTTCGACGCACACCGAGATTTATCACAATTTCCTCAAATGAAAAGCGAATTTCCAATTTCTACTGGACTTGATGTATGGTATTCTATGAGTTTAATTAAGGAAAATGCAAGGTACTGTAATATTAAGTGGTATTTGTTGTAATTTAAGTATTAAGAATGTCATGGTTATGAATTTTCTTTAGGGAGAGCTCTCCTTGATAGTTAAAAATCTTTAAGCTTTAACTTAATTGCAATTCATTTGTTCTGATACTGTTGAACTGATATAATTGGCCTAATCTCCTTCAGAGATTTGTTTATAAATTTTGTCCAGGAAAAGCTCAGTAAATAAAAAGGTTAATATTTAAATTAATGTGTTTGAACAATTTTTTTATGGGTGATCTAATCGATTCTTTTGAAATAGTTTGCGATCATGATCAGTCAATGTAAATTTCTAATATTGATAGTATGTGTTTTGAACAATTTTGCGGTCAATCCTATAAGTTTTCCTGTTTGTTTTCTTTATTAAACGAAACGTTCTTGGTGAATTTTTATTGATTAACTGTTGAACATAATTATAATCCAATAAAATTAGATTGGATTAGTAATAAATATACAAGGTGTGTTTTATTTGTTTATCTTTGTATGTGTATTTTACCCATTCTTTTGTTAATAAATGTTATTATTGCAAAACTGATGGATCTACAAAACGGAACCATATTGGTTATGAAAGCTTAGTTTCATTTCTTCAACAATTGTAAATAAACAAAAATTTTTTGTTTCAACTAAATATTTTATTCATTTTCTGGTTAATGGATTTAGTAAATTTTAATGCTTATTCAAAATAACATCTTTGATTGGTTAATTTATAATTAACTTAAAGCATCAGAACCAGATGGCGCCCTTTTTGAGTTTTTAATTGTGTTTAAAACCCTTATCTATTCCTTTTCACAATTTATACAGCTGTGGAACCAATACCTACGACTTGAATAATTAATTTGTAAGAAAGAGTTTAAATCTCAAGCTGAGGCAGACATATGAGTTTTTAGTTACAGTAAGTATGATGTATTTTTATAGCTTTTTATAGCTTTTATAGTTCTTTTTTTTTGTTGTTTTATAACGGCTGAAAAACCTTTGTTTCACTGGCGCCCAATCGCGGGGCCTAGTTTTGTTGGTGAGTAATTTAGTTAGTTTATTGTGATTTAGCCTGACAGAAAAAAGCTTTGTTTCATGGGGTTATCAATTGATGCCTTGAATGAAGTGAAGTACACATTCATTTAAAACATGAAATTGGTAGTGGCTCAGTCACCACGGACCAACGCAAGAATTTTTGATTTTGCAATTAATCTACAACCTTCTAACAGCATCAATTAATGCATAATCATAATTAAAAAACACTTGGTTGACATTAAGCATCATTAGCATTAATAGTCTGAATGGCCTGTAGAAACAATTTCTTTTCATCCCATTCATACAGTACATCACTTTAGTTAAATGAGCGCAATTTTCAAAGTAATCTTTCTGGCCCTATAGAATGAGTCTGCAAAATGAAAAAGATGACTCCAAAAAAAAGTCTGCTCTTTCCAATGATAACAAAAAGAATCTGATTGAAAAAAAAAGGTTTTGTACTATTTGGATTTAAAAATTCACAAAATTTGTCACGTAGAATTTGAACCTCATATTCAATAGCATATATCCTGACAACAAAGTGAGCTTAATAGCTGATAATTTGGCAGCTTAGAAGTAGTAATAGGTTTCGTTAGCCCACCAAAATATAAGTTTCTAGAAGCTATTGTTTCAAAATTATCAGTCATCAAAAATCTCCCTCAAATTGACGTGATGGATTATTTGGGATACTTTGGGAGTTAACAGCAATAAAACTAAAACTTTTTAAGCGTTGACACTGCAACCATCATGCAAAGCACAAAAAGTTGTCTTTGGTTGCTATTTTCCAGGATGCTAGCTGATATGGTTCCACAACAGCAGCACTTGAAACTTGCCAATTTGTTCGAATGTGCATCAGTGGCGCAAAGGTGACCTTTATGTTGGAGGTTCCAGGACCCCAGCTATACTACTTACGAAGGTGAAATTGTACACAACATCCCCTCAGACATATGTCTGTACCTATACCAAATTTCAGCAAGATTGGAGATGGTGGACTCTTAAATAAATAAACTGACAAAAACAAAATAAAAATAAAAAACAACAATAAAAAAAAATAATAACGATGAAAAGCAACATTGAATTCAAAGGTACTTCGGGTTCTTTAATATTTAGACTTTAGAATTGTCTTAGAGCCTAAATTTTTAATCTTGCACTGTGTAAAGTCCGAGCGGTCTTAAAACCTCAATAGGTTTGACCAATTCTAAAAGTTCGATAGGCTCGACCGATTCGAAAGTCCCAAAAAGAGTTGAAGTATTATACAAGCTCGAAGTATTTTAGGTATGTGCAGCCTCAATCTCAACCCAAAATTCTAGTAGCGTTGCGCAAAGGTGCAACTTAACATGCACATAGAAAAAGTGTACATGCAGTTTTCGGGCGAAGAGGAAGCTAAGCATTCACGCGTGCTTTTCAATACTTTAAAATGCATATCACATCAAATTGAAAAAAAAGAATGTTTGCATAACAGATCTTTTGCGGGCTAGTTAAGGCCGGTTATTTACTATCTGTTCAAACCTACAACCCAACCAAAGCAATGGTTCAATATTATTATCCCAGAGGTCTATTAGATTTCCATTCATCCGGCATTCTGGCGGTATTCTAGATAAGCAGTATCTTCACAAGTATCTTCATCTAAACAAGAAGTCTTTTATAGTACGCTTCAACACATGTAAAGTGCTATCTGAATTGTTTTGCTTGTGTTTGCATTTGAAAGATTCAATACTCCAGTGAGAAGGTTTATCTGGCGCAAAAGTATTGTAAGACATGCGTATTGGATATTTGACCATAAAGAATTTTGTGGTAATTGCCTTTCAAATGTCTTGTCAAATATGTGTCTTAGACAACTTCACAAGCTAAAAAATAACAGGCTGCTTGACTACACGTCATGGAAGATATTAAAAAGAAGCCTCCGTAAAAAAAATCTTTTTTAGAGTGCTTGCAGTGTGTAAATAAAAATTATGAGTTTAATGAAGATTCCGGTATCAAGCACTCTTAGGCATTGCAGTAACGCACAAAAGCATTTGTATTACATTGCACATGTAATATTATTTCACTTTAATTAACAGCTGATTTATAAATTAAATAATATTTCTTATGCTTTTGTGTTGTATTTTAACAATAAATAATATTTAACAATAATTGTAACCGAGTCGTACATACAATAGACTCCGTGGCGCAACGGTAGCGCGTCTGACTCCAGATCAGAAGGTTGCGTGTTCAAATCACGTCGGGGTCAAAAATATTTTTTGGATAAATCCATCTTTTTTAAGTTGTGTTTGTAACAACTAACAATAAGAAATAAAAAATCAGAGCCATGTGTTAAGGAATAATGGCAATGTAAAAATCGATATTTTATTTCATTTTGTTATACAAGTATCATTTTTAAATTATAGTAATAGCCACCAATCCATGTAACACAATTGTACATGTATTTCATGTGGGAAAGTTCGCCGACTATATTAAATCAGATTGAGAAAGTTTTTTTTTGTAAAAGTTTTGGAATTGAGTCAAAATTTCTCAAACGGATCACCCCAATTCGTTTGAAAAATGTTTATAAACGTTAATACATTTTTTCAATAGTATTCAACATTGTTTATAGTTTCCAGCCTTATTTTGTGGAACTCCATAATCATGAAATAAATAAAGATTATTAAAAGTTTCACAGTTTTATTAAAATATACCTGACAATATTGTTTCGACAGCTATGCTGTCATTATCAAAGGTAATATAATTATAAACAAACACGTCGCTAAGGTAGATACAAAATAGGTAACTAGATAAAATAATAATAATAATAAAAATTAATAATAAAAATCATAATTAAACATCTAATACTTCCAGTAACGGAGAATTACTGAGCTCAAGTTGTTCATTCATTAAAGGTACCCTGAGTTTGTGTTTGTATATCTCAAAGGCTTCTAAAATGTCTAATTTGCGTTTGTTATTACAAAAATGTAGGAATTTAATATTATTTTGAGGAGTCATTGTGTGATTTTGTTCTGAAAAATCGAATTACGCCAAACACCTTTTAGAACAAAATCACACAATGACTCCTCAAAATAATATTAAATTCCTACATTTTTGTAATAACAAACGCAAATTAGACATTTTAGAAGCCTTTGAGATATACAAACACAAACTCAGGGTACCTTTAATGAATGAACAACTTGAGCTCAGTAATTCTCCGTTACTGGAAGTATTAGATGTTTAATTATGATTTTTATTATTAATTTTTATTATTATTATTATTTTATCTAGTTACCTATTTTGTATCTACCTTAGCGACGTGTTTGTTTATAATTATATTACCTTTGATAATGACAGCATAGCTGTCGAAACAATATTGTCAGGTATATTTTAATAAAACTGTGAAACTTTTAATAATCTTTATTTATTTCAGTATTCAACATGCTCAACATTAATCCAGATGCATTTTGCGAAAATATTTTTTTGTAAATAATATTCGTTATTAAAGTTTATAGTCGGTTTTTTGAAAAAAATATGCTACAGACGTTCTAATTAACAAAAATTTCTCATTTCATCGTTATTTCAATCATCGTTAAACACATATTTGTAGTGATTCTTCCTGATTTGAAAAGTTGCATTTTAGTCAATTACTAGGATAATGGGCCCTACGGGCCTAAGCACTTAAGTATGATAGAAATAGCATTTATCGATTTTTTAAAAGTAGGTCAGTATTTACATGACCTACATAAATCTAATTTTAAAACATAACCTAATTTAAAAAATTTTATCCTCGGCAAATTACGCGTCGAATGAGCCCAAGTCCATCTCTCCAGCCCTTATAGAACGCGAGAATGGGGCTCGGACACACATACAAATCAACTTTAGTAGTATTGGATTTATAAGTTTGTTTATAACAAATTCAAGTAAAACTATGTTCTGCGCCTTATTTCGACTCGAAAAAAAAAACTACAAATACTTCTTTCGTTTCTTAAAAATATGCCGTTGAGAAAAAAAATGGCCCGAAGTTAAAAAAAAAAGTTATTTGAGTTTTTTCATCGTCGCGCAAGGCTTGCGAGTAAGCTGCGATTTGTCATGCTCGCGTCTAAACTATCCTTCAACCAAAAACAGAATTATGCAAAGGCCACGCTGTAATCTAAATGATAAAATAAACAATAAATGAGCTAGAAATATTTAGTAGCAGCACAAACTGATTTTAATTAAAACTAAATGTAAAATCAGCAATGAAAATCTGTTTATTCTAGCATATGTCACTTAATTTTTAGCAACGTGAAAATTGCACTCGTATCTTATTTCTCCCCGGGTCGTATTCGTTTGTTTAGGTGTGATTACGAAAATTACTCATTTCTTGTATTTACCATTGAAATATAGATATGTCCATTCTTGCACAATTTTCGTTTATACTGATCTATTGTTTACCTGATTTACTCATTTCACTTTCAGTCGTCGTACTGAAGCGAATGTGTCTAAATAAGTTAATCTATTTTAAATATAAAATGCCGCAACCAATTCATGCTGTAACACATTTAATAAAAAAAGTCATAGCTGCGTTTATAGAAACTTCTATAAACGTGACTATGACTTTTTGCAAATTTCACGTTGCTAAAAATTAAGTGACATATGCTAGAATAAACAGATTTTCATTGCTGATTTTACATTTAGTTTTAATTAAAATCAGTTTGTGCTGCTACTAAATCTTTCTAGCTCATTTATTGTTTATTTTATCATTTAGATTACTGCGTGGCCTTTGCATAATTCTGTTTTTGGTTGAAGGATAGTTTAGACGCGAGCATGACAAATCGCAGCTTACTCGCAAGCCTTGCGCGACGATGAAAAACTCAAATAACTTTTTTTTTTAACTTCGGGCCATTTTTTTCTCAACGGCATATTTTTAAGAAACGAAAGAAGTATTTGTAGTTTTTTTTTCGAGTCGAAATAAGGCGCAGAACATAGTTTTACTTGAATTTGTTATAAACAAACTTATAAATAATTCACTAAAATGCAACTTTTCAAATCAGGAAAAATCACTACAAATATGTGTTTAATGATGATTGAAATAACGATGAAATGAGAAATTTTTGTTCATTAGAACGTCTGTAGCATATTTTTTTTCAAAAAACCGACCATAAACTTTAATAACGAATATTATTTACAAAAAAATATTTTCGCAAAATGCATCTGGATTAATGTTGAGCATGTTGAATACTATTGAAAAAATGTATTAACGTTTATAAACATTTTTCAAACGAATTGGGGTGATCCGTTTGAGAAATTTTGACTCAATTACATTGAGTGAATTATTCCAACATCTAATACATTTTCATAAAGAGTAACTATTAAAATATGTATGCAACTTACAAACAAACAAATAATGTTTATTCTAAAACTTGTTTAAAATGAGAAAAGTAGAAACTTTGGAAAAAGAATGGAAAGGTTGAGTGACTTCAGCTTTAGTAGATTTTACCTTTGTGTTCTTGAACATTTTATAGATATATGCGTATTAGGGAAGCGCAATACTATATAGATGAAAATTTGAATTTTTAGTTGGCGTGGGTGCGGGATAGTTGCCTTTTGATTAACCAAACACAACTGTAATACATTTTTGGCAAAATATGAATGTCTTCAGGTTCCTTTTTTCTCTTAAATATGTAAACAAAAAGATTAAAAAATGTTAATTTTTCGAAGCAGCTCTTCACTTATTTTTTTATAAATAAACAAAAACAACCTACATAATAATTTACCATGAGGAAATGACGGCAAGTCGTATTCCACCCCCACCCTCCCATATGTCTAAAAATGTACTTGATAAAATCTGTTTGTCTTTATTTTTGGTCTTGCTTTTCAAGAAGAAATTTTCACCCAAATCAATCCTTCCCTGGCGTTGTTAAAAACCTTGGATGTTATCAGAAAATAATCATTTCTCTAAGCTCTGCCTTGGTAATACTTTTGGTCAATGGTGGTTTTTAATTTTGTTTAATTTTTCACTTAAAGAATCTTGAAAGAAGTTAAAAAGACTGATCTTAATGTTATAGGCGCTTCCGGACGTAGGTGTCACGTGCCCCCTTCCTTTCTTTCTTGCGATTTCGCGATTTCTTTGTAGTTTTAACATCAATGCTGCCGATCATCTTTCTTTGGCCTATCTAGTCTTGAAAAATTCACGATAGTAGAAAAACAACTTCATAACGTCGGAAAATGTTGGACGGACATTGCCATAAATATAAAAATATATTTAATATAAAGAAATCCTTAAAAATCAATAAATAACATTTTTATAGGAACCTAAAGATGACGCTGCTGGAGAGAGAGAACTTGTCTTTTTTGGTAATAATATTGAAGCAAAAAATAACTATTTCTACCCCAGCCACTTTTGTCTTGACATCTTGTTGTTTTTAAAAACGTAAAAAATGAGTGTTTTTTTATTAAAATTTCAAAATCTCACCTTCAAAAAGGAACCTGAAGATATCATCGCGCACGACTGAATTTTTTGTGGGTTTATTTTGACCTAAAAGGGGAACTATTCCACACCCACGGATACGCAATTAAAAAAAAGTTTTTTACTCCGCCCATGCGTATATTATAAAACAAGTAAGCAAACAACAAGATTAGCATTTCTTAAGCTTTATTTATAATATAAACTTACACAGAAAGTACATACGTTGAACTTATTTTGGAGTAGAAAAGAGCAAATAATATTTATTGCTACCAACATTAAACGAAATTGATTGGAGAGCATGCACAAAATATCCATTAAAGTCAATTACGTGCCAATCAGATTCGGGATAGTTCTTTTGGAAATAGTTTCCCAAGTACTCTAGCGGATCATCGGAACTTTCTTGGAATGCTCTGGTTAAAATTTCTTTGGCTTCATTTTTCATGTCATGAGACAATCCCTTACTATTTCTTACGGTTATCTAAAGTTAAACAAAGGGTAATGTTATGTTATTAATTACAGAGCAGAAAAAAAGATTCTTACGGCTGGTACACTGCCATATCCGCCTTGAATAGCAGCAGCAGATACACCCAAAGAAATTTCTAGCAACGCAAGTACTAGAAGGCACAAAGAAAACTTATTGCGAAACATATTGAAATTGGTGTTGACTGGATGAAGCGTAAAAGACGAATAAGTTGATCACAAAAGTTATAGGTCTCATCTGAATATTATTATGTAAACTGTTTACATCATTAGTATAAATTATTAGTGATAATATGAAAAAAATTGAGTAATATTTTGATAACTCTTCTATTATCAAATGATTGGGTACGAAATGATTTCGTAAAGTTTAGTAAATAAATTAATGGTGAACTGATATGAAAAATGTGTTATGTAATCAAAAATGATCTTGACATATTTATTAGTTGTTGTAACAAAACTACTGACTGAATGGTATGGTAGGGAAGTTCACCTATTTATTTGGAACGTTAAACTAGAACTTTAAACTTGAAATTCTCCTAAAGTAAAATGGCTATAGCAGATTTTGAATTTAGTCTATTACTAGATACCATCAATTGTTTTTGTTGAAGCTTATGAGTTGAATTTAACCAAAAATTATCCAAAATCAGGAACTAACATTAGTTTGTCTAGAGCTGGCCTTGATAGCATGGTCGATTCTAATATTTTTTAAATACTGCTATGCTATTAATTATACTATTGCAATACCGGTTATTGCTATTTTTATAAACGTAGTAATAACATATCTTTCTCAATATTTAAATGTAGTATACACAAATTGGTTCAAATTCTAGGTAAAGCGAGCAGGATTTTCTCAGTTATTACAAAGACTAAGAAAAAACTAGTTATTGAAACAGAATCCGTACGGAAACAAAAAGATCTTTTTCTGAGACATCAATAATTGATTTTCCAAAATAGTGCAACTTTGTTGTTTTATAATAAAAGTAAATAACTAATTTCAATAATGACTGTCCTAATTAAGTTATGTCCTACGAAGTCACTGTATTTTATTTAATTATTGTGGGTGCAAGAGTAAATAAGCTTATCATTCGTTGCGATCTATAACCGCTCGGATAAGCCACCGACTCAAGCAAGAGCGCGCCTTCCTTCCCTAACCATTTATTTGGTTGCGCTGCTCCGTTATATTCCTACCATTTCCCTGATGCTTCGCGAGCACCTACATAAGAGAGTGCATTAGCGGTTTTATTCAGGTCCATGCCGAAACTCGAAACAAAAAGCATGAACCAGCCAGCAGGACTAGCACCAGCCAAGCAAGCCAGGAATATAAGAGTAACTCCTCTTGACCGTAGTTTAGATCCCATTTCCGCCCCATATCTTTTCCGACCTCTGGCTGTGATCATGGGGGTCTCATTCCGCATCTTTTCCGAGACCTCGCTGAGCGTGAGCTTAGGGGTCTCCACCCTCCCTAACCTTACTCAAGTACTCTATCCGTCCATAATTATCCGACCTCACCCCCGTTTACCTACCCCCTATTCCGTTACCTTACGGCACGCTTGCTTGTTACTGTACGCTGTATTTACCCCGCTTGTTGTAGCTGCCGTAGTTAACCGTATGCTTTTAAGGCTAGAGCTAACGCTTACTAGATTATTGGAGAAAATAAAAATATTAGGTTTACTGATTGTGTGTTTTATTTGCTAGAATTAACATCATTCCTTTTGTGAGGTCTTTAAGGAAACAGATTAACGCAGCTATAAAATTAATTAATAATATTAATATTAATATTAATATTAATAAAATTAAAATAAATGAAAAATAGGTTTCTCAGAGAGATATGAATAATAAGCTTTTGTTTGTGAAAAAAGATGGTTGTTTTTGTAAGAAGCTCTTAAAAAAGAAGTTAAAAAGTTAATAAATATAGAATAAAAGTCTTGTGTTTTATTTGGAAAAGGAATAGTTAAGTGTAAGAAGTAAGGGAAGATAATAAATTACTAAATAAGTTTGGAAAAGAGAAGATAGAAGAAAATTTAGAATATACCATAAAAGTGGGGGTAAAATTTATCATAAATAAATAAAAGAAGAAGAGGATAGATATAGAAGAGTAGATTTTAAGTAGTTCAAGAAAAGTAATTAAACATAGGAGTGAGACAATTTAAGAAGATTAGCAATACTTAATGTGATGTGGAAGATTTAGTCAGTAGCAGTTCCTGTTGGAGGTATACCAGTAGATTGAGAGGCCAATTCAAGATTAACAGAAGAGACTTACCGGAGGTGCAGAAGGAAGTATAAAGTTACCTATTCAACAAGGACCGATAGAAGAGTTAGTAGGTTTGTGGTCCATCATCATCACAGAGTGCAGAGGTGGTCTGCAGATCCTGTTCAACTTCAGTCGTCGGTGTGTCTTGGAGGAAGAGTGAAAATTGCAAGACGTGTATGTGCAGTGAAAGTGCAGTTAGATAAGAGGAAAAAGGAGTGGTTTTATCCATTACCATTCTAGGAAGGAATAAATGTAAGTTTTCTGGGTAAGATTTCTTTCTTTTAACATCCAAAAGAAAAGAGTAGTAAATAAAGAGGTTAAATAAATAATTGATTTGTTATGCTTACTTGATTTTATATGCATTAAGTTGGGAACTGTCATATATGACAGTACTGATATAAATGTCAATGATTATCTATAACCTTACTTTATTTAATAACATTCAATAACCACAATAAGTAAAATGTAGATCATATAATAAAAGAACCTATGGTTATATGATTGAATGAATAGTCTCATATTAATAACATTAAATAAATTCAGTTGTGCAACCCTGAGATATCATAAAGTAATTTCTTTCAAAACAAAGAACAAATAAGAATTTTTGTATAGAGAAATATTTTATAAATAAACCTCACTACAATATGTTTTAATAGATCTGTACCAGATGTTTGGTTTTTGTAGCACTTCAACCTATCTCAATTTCAGTTGTTGTCTTTTTAGAAACGTTCTTAAAGTTCGTTTTCTATCAAACTCGCAGTTGGTAAGTTCTAATTAGACATTCTTAAGGCATGATCTTTTGAAGAAAAAAAGCTTTAAAACGCATTGTTAAGAAAATAACACTTAAAGGACAAAATATGACGAAAGGGTTTAGACCGCGTCCTAGTTAGAAACCCTCATCTTTCCTTCTTCACTCAGAATGGTATCACTTTTAATGTCATTCATACGTCGACCCAGTAGGCACAAATACGTCTTTTAAACGTCAAATTTACGTCTAGATGGTTCACGTATCACCGGTAAAGTCACGTATGTAATTGAAAAGAAACGTTAACAGTACAAGATTGTATTACGTTTAATCGTTCGACGTCAAATGCACTTTGAAATTAGGTGTATTTAGTAACCCATCATGTGTCATGAACGTTGAAAGTTTGGCGCGAAAGTTAGAGACAGCGTATTAATGAGACGTTTTTCTAATGTGTTTAAAATAACGTTTTAATAGCGTGTTAAACTGTGTTCTTTCATTCATTGATCAAGATTAATCGTGTAAATGTCAGTTACATGGCCTAGCATTGTGAGTACTGGTCAAACAGGATGAAATCGCAACCGGTCGTGCTTCAGAGGTCATGTTAAGCCGTAGGTCCTAGGAAGTACTGTACCAAGTAACATAAAATTACGTGATTTTTATTACTTTTAAACTTTTGACAATTAATGTACAAACACACTGTGTAAATGTTACATCTTATTTTTAATATTATTATTTATTTAGTTATGGTGTATAGAATTATATTTTAGTTATTATTGTAATCATTAGTAGAGCGTTTCTGCGTTTCTGCAGTTTTCTTAGCGTTTTTTAAAGATATAATTCGTACTGTGAGCCTTATCTAGATAAAGTACCAGGATAGGAAAATATGGGAATTTTTCCAGATAAAACCATTCTTGAAAATCATTAAGATATAAACAACAAAGTCACAGTGGCAATAAAATGCATTAACATGGCTTCTAAAGCACAGTATTTCGTCAGCAGACGAAAACGGGTAATGCCACCTACACTTATTTTGCCTTTTGCTAATGCTGCCTATCCGCTGCCAATTGGCACGAGCCGCCACTGACTAGGCTGCAGCGCTCCAACAACTAAATTATTTACATAAAGTTGAAGAAATATAATAAGCCTAAAACCGCTGCACACATGGCTGAAACCCTATTCTAGCCGGTCAAAATTATTTTATAGGCTTAACTGAAAGCAAATTACCGAAATAGTATAAAAATAATAAAATAACCAAAAAAAAAAAACTAAAAAAAAATGTATTTTAGACACTAGATCTGGATCAGTTTGATACTTTTATACTTTTTCCAAGAAAAAGTTATTTACATAATCATGTTATTGAAAAATAAGGAAAAGACGTAATATAAATAGCATTTACACGAATTCTTCTTTATTTTAAGAAATATTAGACAACTTAAAATGCTTCTTTCATATCTAAATGAAATAATGTACAAAATTTATCTTGCTAATCGTTTCATAACTATCCCTTCTCATTTCGACTGTATTTCAGTTTATGAGACATTATGCATGTATATTTTTAAATATGTTTTTCTTTATTGGTAACAGCCATGGTAGTGTAATGTCTAGCGTGCCGGACTTTCACCCAGGCGGCCCGGGGTAGACTCCCGGTGCCGGCAGATCTGGTTAAGGTTTTCTGCAGTTTTCCTTAGCTGTGACACAAATGTGGGATTTGCGCTGTTCCATCTGTAAGTCGGCTGCAGCCGCACATAGGGCCTACGTAATAATAATAATCGCCCCTCCCTCCCGAACAAGCTTATAGCTTCTGGGGCCTGGTTTCCAGGTTATGGGTTGTAGCAATTATTATTATTATACTATAATGAAATAATACTACTATACTACAAAAAAATATAAAAAATACAAACGCAAGCTCTTGCATACTCTGTAAGTTATAAACCACAAACTAAAAAATGTATTATCAGGAAAATAAAAATCACCATTTTCTATATTAGAAGGGTATAAACTTACCTCTTTATTAGAATTTTTTAGCACTTCAATTCTGTCTTTATAAATTATTGAAATCAATGAAAGAACTCTACAAAAAAAAACTTTTACGATAACGAACAAACTACAAAAACATTTACATCAGATTGGCGCCTTCAGAAGGTTTAACACTGAACTGCACTGAACACCGTAACGGCAAACGGCAGGTAGTTACGAGTTAACTAAACTTTCTATTAAAATACTGTTTCTTAGAATACCTTTGATTTTAACAATGATTTTTGGAATTTTGTCCTGCTAGAATCAGATTTCAGCCCTGTGTGCGCCGCCTGAAAACAACGCCTTTATGATCTTCTTTCTGAATAACAATTAACGTCTATCCAAATCCAACCTGAACGAACGAAATTTCAAATTTTCAATTTAGTATTATGGTCTCGTTCGAATTCAGTTACCTTTAGTTCATTGCAGTATACATGCCTTTCTAGCTTCAACTGTTATATAAATAATTATAAATCAAACCTTGGACTGGCTGTAGACGAGTGGCGTTCTATATTCCAAAGGCCCTCGGGTTAAGTCCCACTAGAGGCGGCAGGATTCAATGAAGAATTCGGCCGTCTGCCTCAAATGTGTGTGATTTGTCTTTGCATGGTAGATGGGGGACATATCAGCAGTGTAAGTGTGAAATAAAAAATATAAATAAATGTTGTAATTCTTATAGCAATAGTGTTTGAAGAGCAAAAAATAGAAAAGAACTGAAATACTGAACGCAATATCAGTTAACAAAAGTAAGTTAGCTTTAACAACAAGAAGTAGTATATAAGAAACTGAAACAAAATTATAAGAGTGTAGAAAATCTTTACAATTGTAATCGTTATAATAAGCAGGGTCCGGCAAAATGATCTCCCACATTTTGCACCGCCACTATGCCCGAATCACTGAAGAGAGGGGAAGCTTAGCGTAGTCGGTTGGTAGCTCGCGCCTTGCCATTTCAGTTGTCGTCATGAATTGGACGGGTGAGCATCGTGCCTTCGTTATCGAAACATTTATGAAAAGTAACGAATCTGTGGTTACGACACAAAGAACTTTTCGTACTCAGTTCGCGCTTGGTAGACATGCTCCAAAACAATACTGTTGTGGGTTTCAAATTTTAGAGCCACGTGTTCAGCCTTAAAAAGAAAATCAACTGGTAGACCCAGAAGTGTTCGGACACCGGAAAATGTTGCAGCTGTAAGAGAAGCAGTTGAACGATCTCCTAGCCGTTCAGCTGTTAAACATGCCTTTGCTTTGCGTTTGTCAGATAGTTCTGTGAGAAGAATTTTACATGCCGACTGAAGTTCCACCCATACAAAATGATGATCGTGCAAGAACTTAGTGAACGGGACTGGGAAAATCGCAGAACATGTGCCAACGATATTCTTCAAAACGTCCCACAAAATGCTCTTTTAATAACGAGTGACGAAGCTCATTTCCATTTGTCTGGCAGTGTGAACAAGCAGAATTTTCGCTACTGGGAATCAGAAAATCCGCGGCAGCTACATGAAAGGCCACTTCACAGCCAACGTGTTACCGTTTGGTGTGCTGTTGGATCTTTTGGCGTTTGGGGTCCCTATTTTTTGAAGAGGGAGGCGTGACGGTTACCGTAACTGCCGACCGATATGTCGATATGCTACCCAATTTTCTGGAACCAAAACTTAGAGAACTTCAACATCCGGATGTGTGGTTTCAACAGGATGGAGCTACGGCTCATACGGCAAGAAGGACAATGGACGTTTTAAGCGAAATGTTTCCAGGACACGTAATCTCCTTACGTGGAGACGTTGGGTGGCCTGCGCGTTTACCCGATCTTGCCCCATGCGACTTTTTCCTTTGGGGCTACCTGAAAGCGAAGGTTTTTCAACACCATCTCCGAACCACTGACGAATTGAAAGCAGCAATACGCCAAGAAATTACAGGAATATCACCTCAAATTACTGCTCGAGTGATGGAAACTTTCAGAAATCAGCTTCGAATGTGTATCGAAAAAAATGGTCGCCACTTGGACTCCGTAATTTTCAAAACTTAATAAAAACAAATGGCAGAGCATACATTTTCACTTAATAAAAATAAAATCTAAATAGTATTTACAATGTTTTTGTTAAAGATTAAAATGTGGGAGATCATTTTGCCGGACCCTGTATAATAAAAATTAGAAGTAATTATCAAAGTGTTGCCAGTGATGTTTTATATTAATGAAATTTATCAGCGCCATAACTTAAGCTCCGCAGACCCCGTGACGGGGGGGGGGGAAGGGGCAACCCACCGAAGGGCGCTGGCTGCTATCGTGAAACTTATTTCGTTGGGAATAGAAATCTTAATACAAGCATTAGAGATAAAAAACATTCTATAGACTATTCTACGGTGATGAATTATTGAATATTTTATTTTAACAAAAGTTACCTTTACGCATAATTGTATACAGGGTAGCTTATCTCTAGGCGAAGATTTTAAACCTCATTTTCACGATGGAACTGTTACCTAGGACATAATTAACAAAACATTAATCTAATTCGATCAAGCTTGTGGTTTCAACACAACAGAGCCCCCCCCCCCCCCATTACCTCATAATGGAACTGCATTAACAAATTGTTTTAAGGCTTAAACAATGATTTTGGTTTTGTGACCTCCTAGGTCACCTGATTTGTCTATTCTTGATCTTATAATTGTGTTTTTTGAACTCAGAAAACCACTTGATTGTAAAAAGAAATTTATTTTAAAGTTTATTCCGCAAAAATCTACAGGGTGTTTCATTAAAAAAATTAAATTTGGATAGTTTTCCGGAAAATAAGTTTGCAGGTTATGCTAAACAAGTCTTTCGCTAACTTTTTACGCTACCTTTTATATTTTAGCAGATATAACCTGGACAATGAAAAATTAGCCTCCCTGAATATGAGGGGCGCAAACGTAAGTCCGCAGGGCCTTAAATAGATTTTAAACCTCATTTTCACGATGGAACTGTTACCTAGGACATAATTAACAAAACATTAATCTAATTCGATCAAGCTTGTGGTTTCAACACAACAGAGCCCCCCCCCCCCATTACCTCATAATGGAACTGCATTAACAAATTGTTTTAAGGCTTAAACAATGATTTTGGTTTTGTGACCTCCTAGGTCACCTGATTTGTCTATTCTTGATCTTATAATTGTGTTTTTTGAACTCAGAAAACCACTTGATTGTAAAAAGAAATTTATTTTAAAGTTTATTCCGCAAAAATCTACAGGGTGTTTCATTAAAAAAATTAAATTTGGATAGTTTTCCGGAAAATAAGTTTGCAGGTTATGCTAAACAAGTCTTTCGCTAACTTTTTACGCTACCTTTTATATTTTAGCAGATATAACCTGGACAATGAAAAATTAGCCTCCCTGAATATGAGGGGCGCAAACGTAAGTCCGCAGGGCCTTAAATAGTTAGGCCACTGAACTCTATTTTAATTAATTAATTTGCTAGGGTGCAGTCACCTGAATTTCAGGTACCTGCCTATGGTAGCCCTTAAATATACATATAGTAGTTTCTCTCTCTAATCTAATATGATAGACTTAAGATAAATTAAGTTACAATTTCTTAGACAAGGTTCCATGTATATATTATAGAAAATAATCGATTTTTCAGTCGGATCAAATTTAAATCCTCTCCCGATTTGCGCCTGTACGTTCGCTATTGTACGCCTGAATCTAGGCAACTTTAATTTCTCTTATAATGATGCGGTAACTAAGTATTTAGGATATTACATACGACAATATGACAATGAAAATACATAATAGCATTACATTTGTTGAATTTGTTTAAATAAAATAATAAAAAAACATCAATGGCTGGTTGCGAAAATGCAAATGATGGGGTCAGTTTTAATTTCTTTCAAATTTCATATAAAGAAAATCGGGTTTTCTGTAAACAATTACTATATGAATTTCATTTTCATAGAGCCTGTTCATAGTATCTATGTTTAGATATTCTGCTCTTTCCGCCTTAGTTTAGTCAATTTCGTCTTGGACTGTTTAATTAATTGTGAAGACGTTTTACAAAGCCCTTATGAATTGATAACACTGCAAGTGCATTTATTAACTTACCTCGTGAGTCGTGATGCATTTCTTAGAAGTATTTTAATGCACTTTAAAGTAGGTAGTGAAACAATATTCGGTATCGGTTGTAGACACAAGCGTTATTACAATTTCTATCAATTTTGCTGAAAGTGTATTCCGCGAATCATTACAAAGCATTGATCATGCCAGTCAAGATTAATTTCGCACAAAAGTTAACTCAGAAATAAACTTGTCTTAATAATAGTTTTGTAATAGCGCGGATGTGATCAATTGGAAAACATTGCTTATGTGAGTTAAATTGTTTAAGGGTCTCCAACGATATACGAATGGAATAATTCAAATTTTTTAATGTTTTGTTTGTTTCAGTAATATTCGTACAGACATTTATTTGAAGCGTCTATTTTCCAAGTACCTGGATTTTACTCGAGTTTTCAAAACTTCATTAAGATGAAGTTTTCAATCTTCATACCTAAGCCTATGTAGATATACCTATCTTTATAAAATAAACAGTTATACAGTGTGCTGTTGAAAGAGATAGCGAGAATTCCAATTGTATTAGGTATACAGTTCTATTTGCAATGAAGAAATGTTTACCTTTACACACAGTGGCGGATTTAACATTTAAGGGGCCTGAAGCGTTACAAATTTTGGGGCCCCATAGTATAAATCAATTACTACAATTTATATACCTTTTATTATTTTATTAAAAATTAAGTAAGTAATATTACGGCTGCGACCGAAGTGACCTGCCGAGAAACTAGGTCGGCCAGGTGTTGCTCGCTGTATGTACGCACTTTACATTTCAGGATATACGGAATTAGCAAATTATAAAAGCTATTATTGCCTTTATTGTAATTTAGCAATAATAAAGAATAATATTAATATATACTAACAATTATATAATAATATTAGAATTAATCAATTTCACGTTAATTCAATAACAATTTTATAATAACTTTATATAGTAGTAATAACTTTATATGCTGGTAGTCGACATAGAGCTCAGAGATAAAAATGAAATATCATATAAATATAAATATATAAATAAAATAAAAAAACACAGGCCTACATTTTAATATCTTATAAAATGTGAATTGAGCTTTCCAACTGATTTTGGGTGTTTGAGTGGTGTTGATTTCAAATGTTTTCGGTTTTTCTCTATCACGTAAAGTTTTTGAACAAAATAGTAAAACAATAGCAAAAATATAGATATTTATATGTCACTTTGCCTTTTTACCCTAAATACAAAGGCAACAAAAAAATTACAAAAATCATAGAAAAAATAGAAAATGACATACATTTTTCCTTTCACTTTTTGGAAAGCCTTTCCTGTCCTGGAAAAGTTTCTTTTCGTTGTTTTTCATCTATATTCAGTTTTTATGCGATACTGTGTAATTCTTTCTATATGGATATGCATTCAAAAAATAATTTAATGTAAAACATTAATTAAATATTGCATGTGCTGACATATATGACATTTTAATAGAACCACTGAAAATGCGAAATCATTTCCCAGGGTCATTTCCATTTAGTTAAGAGATTGTAGCAATGAGTCATTTTCATGGTTAATAGACTGTGTGAAATGTGTTATTAACTAGAGTTGTAGATAAATACATTCATTTCATAATCAGTTCTTTTATAATGGAACTTTTCTGCTTTTACAAGCAGCAAATTTATCAATAATATTTTCGAAACATAAATTTTGCGTAATGTCATTCTCAATAAACACTATTGATAAGTTTTTTTAAATGATTTTGTCCGATATTATTTCTTAAATAATTTTTAGACGTTTACGAACGGAGAAAGATCGTTCTCCAGTTACATTACATATCGTCATATTGGTAATATTAAAAATGTTTTTAAAATTGTTTCAATATTGGGAAATGTTGATAATTTACAAATGGCATTGAGAAACTTCACCCATTCGAAAGCGTGGTACAGTTCCCCTTCACCGAATGTCAACTCCGACGAACGCGCAGATTTTGCTAAAAGGCATTGATGGCAAGCATTCGGAGCGACAGTTGACACAGTTGACACACACATGATACATTTCTTGCAGGTCTGCTGCTAAACAGTATATTTCTTTACAAAACTTTACCTATCACTCTGAATGCTTGCCTATTCGCACGAAGCTCTATTGCGTCGATCGTACACCTTTTCTACCAGCCTGTACAAGATATGAACTGTTTCATGTTGCATTCTTCGCGACAAAGTGAGTTCCCATACCAATAATTCTTATTTGTCGCGTGTTCACAGCGGTCTCGTCTGCGGGGCCCCCTAACTTGTGGGGCCTGAAGCGGCCGCTTCCAACGCTTGTGCCTAAATCCGCCACTGTTTACATAGTAAAAGATTTAGTGTAAAATTCGAACACTAGACCACTCTAAAAGTGTGTGTTTAGGTCCAATATATTTAGAATCCAATACTACTAAAGTTGATTTGTATGTGTGTCCGAGCCCCATTCTCGCGTTCTATAAGGGCTGGAGAGATGGGCTTGGGCTCATTCGACGCGTAATTTGCCGAGGGTAATGCACGACCGATGCGTAATGTAAATTTTTTAAATTAGGTTATGTTTTAAATTTTTTTAAATTAGGTTATGTTTTAAATTTTTTTAAATTAGGTTATGTTTTAAAAAATCGATAAATGCTGATTCTATCGTACTATTTAGTGCTATTGAGTGTTATTTGGTACTAATATGTGCTCTATCGATAGAGAATCGATTGGAGATTTATGTAGGTCATGTAAATACTGACCTACTTTAAAAAAAATCGATAAATGCTATTTCTATCATACTTAAGTGCTTAGGCCCGTAGGGCCCATTATCCTAGTAATATATCTAATCTGTACCTTCGTGTAGACCATACAGTTAACTTCAATACAATATTGGTGTAAATTTATTACACTCTAAAACAATTATTTCTTTAATCATTTATGTTAACTTTTTTACACTTAAAACAGTCATATGTGTACTTTTATACGAAAAGGGCCCAGATCTTCGATATAAAGTTATGCACATGCCCATAATAAACCAAAAACATTCTTCAAAACAATAAAACGCGCATATTTATGTCTAGGTCACTTCCATGATTTTTTATTAAAATTTGTATTAAGTTAAGTAATATCCATTCTCCAGAAAATAATATTTAAACTTTTAAAGTTGATAATCAGCAACCGCGAAGATCTGGACCCTTTTCATCTTAACTAATGTAAGAGAAGCTTTTAACAGTCAGTAATTAAATTCCAGATCAGAAAATTGGTATCCATGTGTTCCTAAGGAACCATTTTATAAGTCTGTACAAATAACTCAATTTGTAAAAATTTCAACCTTCCTGCATAAAATCTTTTATATCTTAAAAAGTAGAATCAAAGATCTGGGATCTTTTCATAAATAGAGATACACAAATTTCTAATTTAGAGTAACATTTTACTCTTGACTTTTAAATCTTTTACTCTTACATGGTAAAAATATTACCTATTTAGAGTGGATTGTGATAAAACTTTTGTATAATTTGTTTTCTATTTAGATTAAAATTTAGAGTGAAAGTAGTGTAGTTTTCCAAGGTCAACGTCAGTAGTAAAATAAGTGATTTATTTATTTATTGCAAAGCAAACATACATAAAAAGTATGTATATACAATTAAAACATAAGAAAGTATTGAGAAAATATATACGAGCCAAGTTGGGACTTCTATTTTGGTTAAAAAACACCCCCAGAACCTTTACTTCGAAATTGTTTTTCTTGGTCCATGGTATGGTTGTTAATTCTTGCTAGAGTGAACTACTGCTCGTGTTCCATGCCAACTCTCATGAAATTTCTATTAGGAGATTTCCTTGCAACACTCCGTGAACTCCGCCAAAGTTCAAAACTAAATTACTACAATTATGATGTAATTACTCTTTTGTTCTGCGAATTAGATATAAGTATAATTATTTCTTTTACTGACCTAATTCATTTGTTTATTGTTTAGGATTAAAACACTGAATATGAATTATTGAAAAAAGTACAACTCCGTTGGATATCAATATCAAATAGTTTACTGTTGAACATGTTTTATAAGTTTCTAACTGTTCTCGTCTTACTCATCATAAGTAACACTAATTACTAAAATTATAAAATAATACATGTATTAATAAAATGTTGAAAATGTAAAATTGTTTTAAGTTACCGTGCATTAATTATCAAAACAAACTGCAAAATTTCATATTCACACGCAGTAGAAAGACGTGAACATATTTGCACTGACATGTGTCTAGTTATAACTGTTAAAACCTTCCAATTTGAAAAGTTACTAAAATTAACGGGAATTTAAAAATTCTACAAATCTAAATTTAATGTAGGTAGTGTTATGTATGTACAGATACCAGTTTTTGATCTAGTCAATATAATTTTGATCTCTAAATTTTGCTTGGTTGTTCATTACGTTTTAAATTGTACAGCTACATCAAGTTATTTAAATATTTGTAATATTTATAAAGTCCCACTAATTTTAGTAATTTTTGAAATTGCAAAATTTCAACAGTTATAACTAGTCGAAGTCAAATACAGCAGACAGCTGATTGTCGCCATTTTTTTAGAGTCGTTATTGCGCACGCGCTTCTCTCGTTAAATATATTGTCAAGTGAATATTGGTGCCAATTCGTTTTATATACTGTAACTAGAGTGATATTTAGACCAATTTAGATCACTTTTTAACGTATTTTCTTCTCTTAAAAGATATTAAAATTAGAGTGAATTTTGTTATTCTTTTAAAGTATTTGGGTTATATAGAGTTAATTAGTAATATAGAAAGAAAAAAGATTTCTGTAGTGAAGAATTATTTTTGTTATAAGAATAGTGAGAAAAACTGTTTTTCTACTCTAAATTTAAACTCTACAATGTTTACCCAGTACTCTAAAAAGTGTTCATGGGGCTGATTTTTTACTGTGTATCGAAGAAATAAGATGTACATTACCTTTATGCTTACGGGGATAGTATGTGTTGTTATATTGGCATTTCTGTAAATTTCCTCATCTCCATAAATAACTTTGACATATTACATTCAGAAAATTGAGGTAACTTAGTATAAAAAAGTGCTGCATGAAAGTAATTGAGATTAAACCAATTTATGTTCACAATACAAATTCTGTTTCACCGCTAGTGTTTTTCTGGAAATCTTAATTTAGTCTAGTAAAGAAAATGAAGTTTCTTCAATGAAGATTATACTAAATTTAGATTTTGATGCATTCTATTTCTGCTTTTATATTGTAATTCAATTTCTCTTTAACACTTGTAGTATAAAAGTTCTCAGAGTCAACAACTTCTACTGTTATCCGGTAAATAAACAACATAATCCTCGCTGGGTACTGACTGATGTTTCTTTTCTTATATTCTTCATGTATTGCTACTTTAAATATGATTTTTTTAGTTAACATTCTAGATTAAGAACTTCCAAAGTTAACAACTTCTAGAGCCAAAATGGAAGACCAGAGTAACAGTCAGCAGCGATTTAATCATATATCTTTAGAGAAAAAGAATGATTTTATGCCTTTTGAAAGAACAACGGTCGCTTTCCGGGCGACTACCAGTAGAGTGATAATTGATGAATTAGATATTTAGCAAACATACAAAGTAACTAATTTTTTGCCTAATTTTGTTAATGGATACATATTTCACCGACGACAACATCAACCATCAAATCATCTAGATTTAAAGCATCCTATATGGAAATTAATATTATAAATTTTAGATCAAAGTTAATTTATTTTGTTGAATTAATGTTTTGCATGTTTTACGATCCATTAACTAAATCAGGCAAAAATCTAGTTACTTTGTATGTTAGCTAAATATCCAACTCTGCACTCCATATTAAAAAAATTGCAGCCGCATCTAGAATTTAATCAACAGTGCAGTTGTGCGACCAGTCTTAGCTATAGCTATAGGTTAACCAAGAATACAAGAAATGAGTCATCACAAACACGTGGGCGAAAATGTAAAATGCATCTAGAATTACGCGAAGGCAACGCTGTAATCTAAATGATAAAATAAACAATAAATGAGCTAGAAAGATTTATTAGCGGAACAAACCTCTTTTTATTTAAAAATAAATGTGGATGAAGCAATGAATATCGGTTGGTTCTAGCGTACCTCAATGAATTCTTAGCAACGTGAAATTTGCACTCTTACCTTATCTCACCTCGGGTCGTATTTCTTTATTCCGGTGTGATTACGAAAATGACTCATTTCTTGTATTCTTGGTTGAACTATAATAGACAACCTTTTTTCAATATTACGTAAATAATCTCGAAATAAGAATTTTTGCGTTCCATCCTTTCATACAGTATGTTCTATAGATAAATGTGACATAATCGTTGTAATTTTTTTAATGGGACACTGTATATTTTTATCTATAGTTTAGATGAAGCATTACCAATAGCTATGCGATCTAATCAAATTAAAAATTATTTTTTGATATTTATTATTATACTTACAACAGTTTTAAAAGTAGACCTCTGCATGGCGGCTCCATCTTCTTCTGCCTTTGCATATGGTCTTCTAATTTCTTCCCGCTGCCTACACTAAATCATTTTTTCCATCTCGTGGAAGGCCGACCTCTTCTACGGTTACGAAGGTTTGGTTTCCAAATTGCCGCTCTTTTGGTCCAACGATCTTCCTTTCTGATCATGTGCCCAGCTAAATTCCATTTCATTTCTCAACAGACTTAACTTACACATTTTACACCTAATCTTTTAACTTTTTCAAACTTCTATTAAATTTAATCTAAACTCCTTTAAATCATAAATTAATCATTTTAATCATAACTCCTTTTAGATCTATTTGTTTCTTTTCTGAGTTCGTTAGTAAACTTGACTCTAAATAATCTTTAATTATGAATCCTATTAATGTTCATTCCGTATGTAGTTGGTTTACTATCTTTTCGAGTTCTTTGGTTGGTGTTAGGTAGCAGAGCAACATCGTCGGCAAAAACGTAAATTGGTTAACCTGTCGACTGCAAGGTTTATTCCCATCTAGCCTTCTAAATACTGATTCTAATGTTGCATTAAATAATAATGGTGACAGTGGATCTCTTTGTCTGGGACGGAAAACGAGTATTTTCGTGTTGGCTGAGCAGAAGGATGACATTCGAGGAAAAAGATATGCAGCATCGCTCGCACTTTTGTCTTCCATTGGTACAGTCCGCATAACATCTTGAAATACACATCAAATAATTTAAATTTTAATGTAAAGTTATGATTCAACGCTGTCACTTGTTTGCGTCTTTAGAATTTTAGCAAATTAAGATATAATGACCTCATTAAATCTCTTCAAATTCTGTATTTATTTTAAATTACTATTTTTTTAATGTGAATTTTTCATGTTAAACTATAAAAGTTTAATTTTTCGGTCAATATCAAAAAACTTATGCTATCGGCATGTACATTCTTTAGAAATTGCTTTAAATAAACAAAAGACTGTTAATGCACCGCAAGACGTTCAAGTAAGAAATGCGCAACCGGACTGATAAGGCAGTTGTGCCCTGCGCATCCTAAGGTCACACGGAAATTTTCCTTTGCCGGACTGAACTGTTGTTGTTTTTCGATAACTTAGTTAAGGGTATGAATATGCTCAATTTTTAAGAAAATCTGCTTGTTCGCATGGCTGATTCTTGTCTAATTGACTTCGAGTCCGTTCTAACATTATAGAAATAAACAGTTTATATTAGAAATTAGACGCGAGGTCGGTATTTTGAAACATCAAGAGGGTCGCCTGTTTGCATTTAAGATAATGTTTGAAATAAACCATTGAAAAGGAATGTCTTCTGATGTCAGGACTTTGTGAAAAATTAGATATAATGGGTCAATAAGTTAGGGTTAATATTTATTAATTTTGTTAAGAATTCCATCCGCTCCGACTCTTTTTTCCAATTGTTCTGTTCTCCAATTCTGTTACTGCCCTACTTCGTTTAGTACTTAATTTTTGTTTACCACTATTTTGCCGTCTTTGTCTTTAATTTTGGTAATCATTCCCTGCCGTTTGATTCTTTGTTTAGTCTTGTGCTAGAATAAGATTAAAATACCATTGCTTCCATGAGCGAAGTTTCAAATCTTCTTTATAATCAAACAATCAACCGTCCGTAGTAGATACAATAAACAATATCGAGTGCTGGATATATCAGTGGCAGTGGAAACCAGAGATTCGTAGCTAAATTGTTTCAAAAATGATTTATATGACAGGGATACTATTAAAGATTGCATTTAATTGATTTTTAATTATTACTAATGCAAAAGTTATTTCTTATAAGTCAGACGATGTAATGCTTTAAATAGCAAATACAGAATAATCCTCGTACATCTGGGCACCATTTGCTATGATTATGTATCTGACCCTGATGCTCAAAAAGACAAAAATTAAGTCTTAGCAATTTAAGTGGAGTCTAGTAATATATTTTTTCTAACTTGTCTACAACTCACGGAAGAAGAGATACATACATACGTACAATATGCATGAACACAAGATCACCGTGTATATAAAATGTTTAATGACAATAATGATGGTTTTAAGACTTTAGACGTGATTTAGGTAATCAGTAATCAGTTCTAATTGTTTGTTATATTATACTAATGCCAGAAATAACATTGTAGTAATAAATTTCGTTTTTAACTTATAGATTTTATTGTTAAAATCGATATAAACTATTTCAATTTTTCCGAATTTCTTTACTAAATCCAACGGATATTCAAATTGCATGTGGGAGTATTTAGAAATTTAATTTAGCTAGTAATTTTTTTATTGAGAGGGAGACGACCCAGAACGTTTATAATTTAGCATTAGTCTTGATTGAATTATTACAACGTTCAAAGAAGACAGTTCCTCTACGTTCCTAATACGGCTGTTATTATTCAAACGTCATTCCTCGTTGTTTGTTGCAGCCATATCGAAAAACTAAAAATGTCTAAACTAATAAGATTTTCATTGTGCTTATTAGTGCTTTTGGTGTTGTGGAAAGATACTACTGCGATGGTGCGCAAGGTAAAGTCAGTTTGGTGTTATTTATTGCCCTTATTAAGGCTAATGTTTTTATGCTAAATTAGGTCGTAGTTGGGGACAGCGAAAACATGTCACACAAAATGAAGTCCGAAGCTTTAAGGGCTATGAAGGAAGGAAGCAAAACTGATCATCCTAAGCAGTATTTAGCTGATTACTTCCGGAAAAATCATTCTGAAGATGGTGTTTACACTTGGATGTGTGAAGAATATAATGGACCTATAGTTATTCCTGATGATGCTGAAAAGTACCTTTTATTAACTGTTAGATCAACGCATAAAACCTCATGGTATATTTTGTATGCTGTTCAGTATTAAAGAACATCTAAGGACAGTACACGTATGCTTTGATTATTTATCCTGCTCTAGTTATGTATGTAGTTATAAGTAAGTAAACTTCAGTTCCAATCCTTATTTAAGTAGTTTCTTTTTTATACTCTTTAGTTAGATTTAGTTTAATGAATAAAGTATCATAAATAATTATGTGTTTCGTTTTGTTATATTTATAAATATAAAGAATTAAGAAAGAATTTATCTGATTAGATTATGTTACAGTGAAACAAAAGCCAATGCAATTATTTAGAAAGGCAGTTTAGTTTTTTACTGACAATGGAGTGGAGTTAAGAATGTGGTAATTATAAAATTTTTTTAATGTAAAGCAAATTGCATTAAGCCAAGACTATTCGTGTTTTATATACAACGAAAACAATATTATCTCGATAATAGAATATGATTGTCTCATCCTTTTTGACTTCACTCAAGACTAATTGTTTTAGATTAAGATAAAAGATTCTCAACTTTAAAAATCATATATTATTAATCTAACGTAAGCAAATTTTTGGCATTGTCTCCATTGAAGATGGGTTAGTTATGTAAAATAATCAAGAATATACTGGGTGCCCCGGTATATTCTGACCCTTTATAAACATATTCAACTTTTGAACTAATTCAGATAATGAAATGCGGTATTCACCAGTCTTCTTATTTTTTAAAAATTTTTCTGGGTATCGTTATTACTCACTAATTACGTTAATTAAGTTTTGTTAATTGTAACTTTTGGATACTTGCTTGTCACTCATATTTCAATTATACACAAAATAAAATATATGTCTTTATTGCGTTTTATTTAAAATAGCAGGTTACAAAACTAAGTTCCCTTTTGTTACAGATTTTTGATGGTCATTTGCAGTTCGCGGTTCTTAATTAACTAACTTCTCTTTTTCTTTTACAAAATACAATTGTATAATTTTTAATATCTCGTAATGAAATGTAATATTAAACAGGACATATTTCATTTTAGATAAAATGCGGTATAAAAGATAAATTATGAAAAAATGTTTTAGTTGCAACTTTAACATAGATAAAATGTGGATTAAATACTATGTCATTACTTATGTAAATGATAATTATTGAAAAAAATGCAATTAGCAAAAAAACATTTAGATAAAATACGATTTAAAAGTACAGTCATCAATTATAACACGTTATCACCTTATCACTTTCACGTAACTTAATCACTCTCACTAAACTCAGTAGCGGCGACTTGGTGTTGAAAATCCAGTGGCGTCGTATGTGTAACTCCTCCCGGCTGAAATGGAAGCCTAGGGCTGGATGGGTTGGCTAGGCTGAACATCAGTGACTTCATCTTCATTAGTATTAGGCTCCGGATAACAAAATGGATACGGATAGCAACTCTTACACTAAAGGTACACTCCAAAGATGACCAAGATGGAGAAAAAAATACAGGTAAGAATGATAAGCCAAAATGTGGTTGAGCTGCGTTCAGGTTGTAGTTCCTGGGGTAGAAGGACTTCATGTTGAGAGTTAACTTTGGCGGTCAGGTGTTTGATTTCTTCGAGGTTCATACTGATAAGCTTTACAATTGTGGATCGTTCGATTAGATTAGAAATGTTGAGTGAGGGCAGTTGGATGATTTGTGCTGGCGATAAAGCATCATTTCCATAAGAGAATTTCTCGGTATTAATGAGAAAATAACAGTTGTCGGAAATTGTTATTAGGTAACTGCCAGGTTGAAGTTCATGGTGTGTTTCCACAGAACAGCTTTCAGTATATAATACAGGTGGACAGGTGTAGTGAGCAGAATGTTGTGCGGTGTGACTTGATTAGCAATTGGTTTCTCCAGATGTACAGGTAAAGTAGTGCAGTTGGCAGCTTCATTTTTAATGATGATATGAACTATACAGTCGTACTCAGATTGTAAATGGTTCTGGCAGTAATAGGTGCCTTCCAGTTGTTCACAGAGGTCGTCTTGATATTGGTAAAGCTCGCATATCGCTCATTTAGGATTAGGTATGGTGTTGGAGGCGAAATTATTTTATTTTGAAGTGGAATAGGATATAGGAAATATGTGTTGAATGAAGTAGTTGTTAAAACGGGAAAATGAATTAAAAAAATTAATCTCTCGCCGTTATATAGTTATTGAATACCCAAGAAAGAGTAGTAACTATGTTGGTTGCTAAAATGAACTAGCTGATCGAAGGAGTACAAAGTTTCCATTTTACTAATAATAGAGTGCAAATTGACTAATGCAAGAAAAGTTGGATGAATTTTGTGTAAATGAGCAAAAGTAATTGCATTAATAATTTGATTTAAATGAATTTGTAAGTAAAGAGTGAATTAATGATTAATTCTAAAGCATTAAGTATATTGATATTTTCCGAGAATTCATGTAGTAAATGTTCAATTGTTAAAATAATTGGTTTCATTTGAAAAAGGCTAGAATTTGTTTTGATCATAAGGTCTTTAGCTAAAGAAATTTGGGAGTTTATGGTGTCTTGAAGATGATAATCATTCTTGTTTAGGTGATTCAATATTGCATCAATTCTCTTGCCATCATCAGCGTCAAGGGTGCCAAATAACCATTTTCATACTGTACCTCCAAGATTAATTAACCCTCGCTTAGGTCGTATATGTGGAGAAATGGTTTGTAACAAATAATCGATATGAAGTGATAACGTATAACCCTGATTTAGCAATTGATCGATATGATTACTAAAATTCTTCTTTTTTGATATAAGATTAAGTTGGGTTTCTATGTGAAACTTAATTTCAATAAGTTCTGTAACATTCATGTAACTGACAAAAGTATGCTTGCTCAGAATTATTCTTGTGTTTTTTAAATTCATTGGCAAAATAGGATTCGTAAGTTTTTGAATAGAATTATTGACGGTAACATAAACTAAACATAGGATAAATGAGAGAATATATAGGAATTTCATCTGAAAAAATAAGAAATAGGGTAATATTAGAGTTTTTTACGTCTTTTTAGGTTGTGTTTATAATATTTGCATGTTTCAGTTTTGACTTTGGTAGTAGTGAAGCAATGAGTATCGAATTAGATTATTAAGTGACTCTTTTGGATTTTGCTGCGTTTTAATTCTGATTTGTTCCAATAGTGTTGAATGAAACCGTTCGATGTAGCTATTTGAATTTGGATTTCTGGGTGTAGTAAAATGAACTTGAATTTTATGAAGTTTGCAAAATCACTGAAATTTTGATTACTAAATTCTATTCCGTTATCACAAACAATAGTTTCTGGTATGCCATAATGGGAAATAAAAGTTAATAAACCATCTAATACATTTATTGAATTAATTCCTGTGATAGAATAGACTTGTGCAAATTTGGAAAATGTGTCTATTACAGTGAGAAGCTTTTCTCTAGAAATGGACAGAGTGTCAAGATGAATTCTTTCAAATGGTTTTGCTCCTGTTGGAACTGGTTGGAAATGGTAACTATTAGGTTGTCGCTCATATTTGGATTTTTGACATATGACACAATTATTAATATAATTAGTTACATCCTTAGTCATACCAGGCCAATAATAATTTCGTTTGAGTGATTTAATGGTAGTTGTAATACCACGATGTCCAGTTTTGTAAACATGATGATAACTTAGTTTATCTTGTTTGTCAGTATCTGAAGTTACATCTGTTAATTTAGTAGAACATATTATTAATTTTGAATTAATTCGAATTAGTTTTTCTTGAATGGCTTTTATAAAATGTTTTTCGTGTAGCTTATCGGGAAAATGCAGATGATACGTTGTATTATTTTTCAAGTTTGCAATGAATTCTTCTAAATCGTCGTCCAAATTTCTTCTTCGAAGATTGATGTAATATCGTTGATTATCAAATACCTTTTCATCAATAGATAATGGGACGGGTGAAAATTCTGAGATCTTAATGATCATTTGGTACTTGTGGTAATTTAGAGGTTTGTCTGAATAAGGCAATGAAAGTAGTGGCATTTCTTCAGCTGAATGGTCTGTAGTCATATGATTTTCATAAACACTGACATTATGGATCTCGACAGCAGCCTTTGAAAATGAAAAAAATGAAACAATAAGAGTTGATTTTCGTCTCAGGAATATACTCAATCCCATCTTCTGTAGCATCGGTTAGAAGACTTGTTCTCAAAACTTCATTTTCATTTACGGTTATGTTATGGCAATCGTATTGTGAAGGAGAACATTGATGAACTGGAATAGTTATGTTGCCTCTATGTAAAAATCCACCTTGTATATCCCAGTTAAAACCCATATTTTTAATATTTCTAAAACTAATTAACCCATCAAAAAATGAATGAGAGTCAAATAAAGTGAAGATAATCTTTTCAGTGCTTTGAAATTCTTTAAATGCTGGAATACGTGCTTCGTACTTATCTGTTTGTTGGCCACAAGAAGTTTTGATAACGTTAGGTTTTGTTATAATACAATGAGGATAATGCATTTTTGCTATACATGGGTTTATTAATGATATATGACTACCTGAATCCAAAAGTAATTTTAGAGGTTTATGAAATCACGAAATATTAATAAAAGGTAAACTACGTTGATCCATATTGTTTATTTCTAGGTGGTCCATTCCACAGGCTTGTGTTGTAAAATTTTCTTGAGTAAGAATATTGTCCTCAAAGTAGAAACCTGTAGCGTCTTCTTGATTTCGTTCAAAAAATTCTTGTTCTTCTACGTCTTCCTCTTGGTACTGCCAATTTCCCTCATGGTCTTCTACAGTTGAAACCAGATAGTTTTCTGAAAAACTAGGTCCACTGTGGTCTATGGTAGCTTGGTTTACATTATTCAGTTCTTCAGAATAAAAGGTTGGTCTTGATTGCGATTGGAAACTGTTTCTTACAACTGGCGTCTGCCTTGAAACTATTGACATTGGAGTTGGCTTGTAAGCTGGTGTTTGGTTTTTTGGTTTCCATACGTTTCCGCCAAATGGGTTTTTACGAAACACTTGTTGATTTGAGAAAAACTTCCGTGGAATTTCTCTGGGTGTCATCTGAATAAGTTGGCTAGGAAAATTCCTCGTTTGTACAGTAGAAAACTGTTGTGGATTTATGTTGTTCCTATACTGCGGTGTTGCTTCAGAAACTGTTTTATCTACTTGTGCTGGATTATGAATTTGTGGTGCCCTTATGTTTGGCGAAGATAAATTATGATAATTTTGTCGTTTTCCTTCATTTACCATTGACAGAAAATTTTCTTCTTCTATTACGTATTGCATAGCTTTTTCTAGGCAATCTGGGTCTTTTATTCTAATAGTAGTTTGTATTTGGGACGGAAGACATTTTAGAAATGTAATTAAAATAAGTTTTTCTATGTTGTCAATGTAATATCATTGTTAATAGATGAGAAAATTAAGCTTCTGACATACTGACATCTAACACCGAAACTATGTGGAGTTTCTTTAGGATTGGGTTTTAAACTATGTAATTCATGTAGCAAGCAAGTAAATGATCTTTGATCAGCAAACAAAGATTTTAAAACTGGTTTTACTTTAAGCCAAGAATCTAATTCTGCGCGACATGAAATTAGTGTTAATGCTTTGCCTCGAAGTTTGCCAATAATTGCCCTAAAAATTAATTTTTTTACAAATTCAGAGTCATTAGCATACTGTTGAATAGTTTCGTCACAAGCTGCTATGAAATTATTAAGTTCACATGGATCACCACTAAAATTTGGAATAATATCTAAGAAGAGTCTTAGTTGTTGGTAACTTGGTTCGGCCATTATATTATCTTCATCAAGAGGTACACTATCAAATTGATTCAAATTAATTTCGGATAAAGTTTCAGTTAAAATTTCCAAATCAAAATCACAGTCTTCTTCAGTTTGTTTACTACGATGTGCCTTAACTTGTTTTTTAAACTTACTCTTTCTCTTACGAAACATAAAACAACTGAAAGAATAATTTTATAATATTATAGGAAAATTGTGAACACATAAAGACAATGGATTGAGAGATTTGCCTACCTTTGTTGTTTTCTTTTTCTTTCTCTGGTTTTCCTTCTGTTTTCCTTCTTTTGTGTAACCAATCCAGAGATATACAGTCCTCAGGAATGGTTGTTAGCCAATTCTGGAATATCCAGTCCTCAGAATGTAGCTCCGCGTATCGACAAGGAATATTCAGTTCACTCCTCGAAACACTATTGTCTCTTTTTTGTTACAGTCCGTTCAAGATTTAAAAAATCACTAGTCAGTTTAAACACTTTCCTATTTGTTTTAGGCACTATGTTTCACTTCCTGTACGAACTATGCTACCGACTGCGCCAATTACGTTAATTAAGGTTTGTTAATCGTAACTTTTGAACACTTGCTTGTCACTCATATTTCAATTATACACAAAATAAAATATACGTTTTTATTGTGTTTTATTTAAAATAGCAGGTTACAAAACTAAGTTCCCTTTTGTTACAGATTTTTGATGGTCATTTGCAGTTGGCGGTTCTTAATTAACTAAACATTACACACAACTAAACATTCTTCTACAAAATACAATTGTATAATTTTTAATATCTCATAATGAAATGTAATATTAAACAGGACATATGTCATTTTAGATAAAATGCGGTATAAAAGATAAATTATGAAAAAACGTTTTAGTTGCAACTTTAACATAGATAAAATGTGTATTAAATACTATGTCATTACTTATGTAAATGATAATTATTGAAAAAAATGCAATTAGCAAAAAAACATTTAGATAAAATACGATTTAAAAGTACAGTCATCAATTATAACACGGTATCACCTTATCACCTTCACGTAACTTCATCACTTTCACTAAAACTCAGTAGCGGCGACTTGGTGTTGAAAATCCAGTGGCGGCGTATGTGTAACTCACTTCCGATCTAACCCGAAATGACAGCGTATTTTCGGGGATAGGGCAATTTTGTGATTTCAAATGGAATATCCTTTATATCTTTCACAATTGGAAAGCCTATTGTTTCCTCTTTCCGTGATGGTTTTATAAGCTCTTAAAATGAATACTGCATGTTATTAAAATGCTACGAATAAAGATATAATCTTAACAACATTACCCCCGAATGGTTAAATAGAAGCTATGACAACTTTATAAAGTGAATAAATAAATGTATCTAAGATAATGGACGGTATTTTGAACATCTTTTATAACTAACTAATGTTTAGTAATTTGCTTATTTCTTAAAATATGTTTACCTGCCCAAAGTCTACCCTTTTATGGAGAACTGTAAATTGATCTTTTTCTAATTTTTTCAACATTATTTGTGCAATAATTTCGAAATTATTTTGAATGTCTTATTGTAGGGCATTCTCCCCTATTGTATTTATATTAATTTATTTGTTTTCATCTTTGTAAGGAATAAATGATAAATCATTTTATCTTATTTTTTATTTAATTGTTAATTTTGATTATTTATTATTTTTACAATAAAAACTTATAACTAAAGATTTAATTGTTTAGTGTTTACAAATTAGTTAAACTTTGCAAAAACAAATCACACTCACTGTAAATAAAATAAAAGAAACGATAGTAAAAGTAAAATGGCTGTTTAATAATCTTTTGTACTTCAGTAAAATAAGAAACTCACTTAAAAATAGAAGTTTTTATTACTCTGTTGTTGTTATACAAAGTCACTCTAGGTATGGTAGCATTACCTTTAAAACTGGCTATATCTGCTGTGTTGTTTGTAAACAATGAAAAAGAACTCTGCTTAGAAGCGTATGTCGTTTCTTTTACCTGATTTGTTAAATGTGTTGCCTACTCGAGTCATGTAATCTGCTAAATATTGTACATCTTGAATATTAGCAATTGTCAATAAACTAATTTGACGTTTAGAGTGATGTTTTCTTTAATTTCCATAGTCTACTTTGTAAATCATTATATTTTATTATAATTATGTATTATAACCATGACAAGTATTGCACTTTTGGAAAGGGGAAACAATGGGCTTTTCAACTGTGAAATATACTGACAAAAATGATAATAATAATTTATTCAATAATTAAAGAGTTTAATTAATAATTAACTTCGTAATTTATATAAAAATATATAATTCGTATATGTAATAATAATAAGACAGGAAGGTACTGAGGTACGTAGGGAGTTCATGTGGTATGTAGTTAGATATTTACTAGATCATCTACAAAGATAATCAATCTAGTGTGTAGATGATTTAAAAAAAAAGTTAATTATAACAATTAATAACAACTTATATTAAGGAATTACAAAATTGGAATATAACAGGGTCTCATTAACAAATTTTCACACAATGTGTTTTGATTTAAGAAATACTTTTTTATTTTTTTTTACAAAACTTTGTTTTTGATAATAATTTAAAACTATCTGTGAGGGAGTCTTTGTGTATTTGTTTTATGACAAAACGGTATTTTATATTTCTTTTTTTGTTGTTGGTCTACATATTTTAAGGTTGCTAAATGTCTCCTAAAATATTAGTATAGCTGCTTTTATGCAAGTATACTTAAACTTTTATAAATTCCAGTGATGTAAACCGTTTGTGTGACTTACACATCGCAGAAATAAATTTTGTAGTATTTCCAAAGAATGCAAATGGCTTTCATAAATCCCACCCCAGATTATGTTCCATAACTTAAAATTGACTGTATCAATGCAAAATATAGAGATCTTCTTAGGTAATGTGGAATAATACGTTTTTTGTACGACCATGCTATTTCGGATTGTTTACCATACTTGGTTTTAGAACAGTAGGTTATATTTACTGGTTGCTAAGCAAAAACGCGTCGGTAAGTAATTACTTACCGTTCAGTTCTGTCAAAAACAGAACGGTAAGTAAATTATATGTAATTTATAAAATAAATGCATGATCTTTAGATCTCTCTTTCGCTAGAAATCACTTATTTTCTATATAATTGGACTATTTAAAAAAATGTATGTTGTTTATTTAAATTTGCTCAGGCCTCTTCAATATCCCAATTATATTCGTTTTCAGATTCACTCATTCTCACGAGTTTGACAAATATCGTGACATTCAAACATAATAGTAATTACAAACGTATCCATGGTAACGACAAAACCTACTTAATGTTTGGTGGATATACAGACAAAAATAAATTATCTAAATCAATTTTTTTCGGGGATATTTCGTTAGTTAATACCTTTGTATTCATAATGGTCGTACAAAAAACAGTATAAGCATCTCGAACAGTAAGGAGTTTACCGATCTCCTCCAAAATTGGCGACTTCGCTTCGCTCAGTCGCCAAACATTGTCGTCGATCGGTAAACTGTCCTTACTGTTCTTGATACTTAATATACTAATTTTCTACTCCTGTACTCTAATTCAGTTATTATATATGCAATAGCCATTTCATAATGAGGTTAATTATGCAACGAGTTTCCATTATGCAATGACTTGTTGGCCAATGAGAGTCAAGAAGAACGAGCTGTTGACCAATGAGAGTCAAGAATATCAAATGGTTGCGTAGGAACGAAAGTTAGTATATACTAAACTTGGGAACGTACCTCATCCTCCATCGTCACGCAGTAAATAATAAATGTTACTGATTATTTCATTCTACTTCGTTTTTGACCAATCGCAAGGCTTTATTTTTTGGATTACAGCGATAATTCGATAATTTTTTATTGTCCTTTTCGACTGTTTTTATCTTCGTGACAACGCTGAAAACTAGTGTCACATGTGTCCCATTTTTTACTTTCATGTCAAATACTAATCTTTATGTTAATAAGTAGATGCTTAAATAAACAACTGTATCATGAAATAATCTTACCGAATTACATGCTCGTGCTTCTGAAATTATCTGTTGTAATACTCAAGTTGATTAAAACGCAACACTCGTGTCATTTTTTGACAAATTTCCCTCCGTTGCACGTCGGGAAATTAAAACGTCAAAAAATGACACTCGTGGTTGCTAATCAACGTTCGTATTACAAATCGATAATTTCGAAGCACTCGTGTAATTACAAGTGATAATTACTATTATTTTAAATTTGTTCTAACAAATTATTCTTATTGTTAGTTTTATTAAATATTAATTTAAAGAAATTCTGAATATATTTTTGGTGCTTTTATTTATCAATTTCGTAAGTAATAATTAAATTCGTCGCGAATTTTTATAACACAATAAGGGTTTAAAAAATTAGAAGCAGTATAGAAAAGCCCTCGTCTGATCGTCACCCAATTTGCAGTTTCAGGTTACACCTTATTACAGTTTTAGAAATCCACTTAGTAGTAACAAATCAGTTACGGTCGAAGAAAAAATAGTGTATGCAACTCGCACATAATGATTATTAATACACTCGTATGTTCATACAGTTCATCGTATACAGTTCCTCTATTTTTCAAAAAAAACATATTGATTTTCTGAAAAATATTCGTATTTCTCCAAAAAAGTAGACATTTGTTTATAAATAAGCTTTTCAAAAATGTTTGAAAAAATTAATAAAAGAGCTATTGGCCTATAGTTCATGGGTAGATCTTTAGCTTCACCTTTATGAACAGGAATAATTAATGATACTTTCAAAGTATCTGTAAATACTGAAGTTTCTAAAGATACGTTAAAAATATAAATTAAAATAGGACTGATATAGTAAACTATTTTTTTCACTAATTTTGGTGAAATTTCTTTGCTTATGTATATTTAATTCAGTAATTATAGTTTCTACGTCGTTTTTGTTGATTTGTAATAGAACAAATGTATTAGGTAATAGTATATTAAAATACAAGTAGCAGAAGGGATCTATTCAAGCACGAATTTGAAATCGTGAAACAAATGAGTGCTTGAAGGGTTGAAGGACCTTCTGCAACGAGTGTTTTATACTATTTTTTCTATTTTGCTGCTTTATACCATTTTATAAATTAAAAAATAAAAATTTTAAATCTAGGGATTTTTTGGGTGGTTGGTGACATTTATGTTATGTGACGTAAATTTAGGCGGCTGTGGAAAAAAATTAATTTGAAACGTCAGATTTTATTTTCGCAATTTCGCGTTGTTTGAAAATGAATAGTGAAGGAAAGTTATCACTAACGCCGCCGAAAATTAGGCAAATTGCACAAAAAACGTTAGAAAATTTACTGCCCGACAAGTCTTATAGGCAACAGTAATGTTCATCAAAATATTGTGTCGGATCAGAATTTACATGGTATCACTATAAATCTCATGTAACTGTTAATGTGTATAATAATTGTATTTCCACGGTAATAATTTAAATTAAACTTTGTTTTCATTAATTTGCTGTTCTCTGCCTCTGTGAGATTTCTTTTTTTGACGTATGTCAGCAACATCAATGCAGTCATTTTTACTAGCCTATTCTAGCACACCAACCGCTTATTCTAACACTCAAATGACGTCATTTGGGTGCTAGAATCGACTTATTCTAAACGCAAAATAGAAAAAATTTGTTCAAAAATATTTTTGTTTTCAGTTGTAGATATTTTACAATTTTTTGCTATATTTAAGCCAACATTTGTAAAAAATGTATTTATAAGATTTGAAATATCTAGAGAATTACTATGTATCGTATTATCTTTATTGATTTCTTGTTTTATATTACACTTATTTCCGCATAGCTAATTAAGAATTTTCCATTGATCTTTAATTGAACCATGTTTTATTTGTTCATTCTAGTATGAAGACTTTCGTGTTAATATTAATTGCATTATTTTTGTTTATATGACCTATACTTAACTCTTAATTCATTATCTTCAGGATGTTTCTTGGATAATTTAAAAAGTCTATCTCTTTCTCTTATAGTTTTAAGTAAACCAATGGTCATCCAAGGTTTTATTCTTTTCGTTTCAGAATTTATGTGTATAAATTTGGAAGTCTTCAATATAAGTTTTTATAGTTTATAAAATATTAATATGTAACATTTACATCTTTTGAGGTCAGGTCTTAAAAACAATACCTTACTCTAACTTTCATTCTCTAATAAAATACATATGTAACTTTGTATAATCTGTGGTTTTAATTGTTGACGATTATTTTTTCTTTAAAATCTAAAGAAATAGATGTTATGTGGTGGTCAGTAGTATCTTACTGGATAACTAAAGAAGTTATGTAATAATTATTTTTTTTTCTAATTAACACATGATCAATACAAGTACCTGGATTCACTCGACCTGATCTAGTTGTGTCATTTATTATTGATATAAAATCATTTTCTTGCAATAAGTTTAAGTAACTATTTTTGAGTTTAGTTTTATCTATTAGATCTATGTTTATATCCCCTTAAATAATTACAGTTTACTTATTAAATCTTTTTAAATATATTTCAAATTAAAATATAACCTGACAATATTGTTTCGACAGCTAAGCTGTCATTATCAAAAATAATTTCTGGATTATCATCTGGGTCCGCTTTTCTTTATTATTTATATCAATGTTATCACTAGTTGCATACGACAACAATATACTAATCTATGTTGATGATATAAAAATCTTTAGAAAGATTGAAAATATTAACGACTGTCCGTTACTGCAAGAAGAGTTAAACCGCTTATATAGTTATTGTGTTCAAAACAAGCTCTTTTTGAATTTGGATAAGTGCCACAACATTTTTTTTACCAGAAAATTTCAACGGATAGATTTCCAATACCATTTCTCGCATCATGTCTTATCAAAAGTAGATAATATCAAAGATTTAGGCGTAATCCTAGATGAGAAGATAACTTTTACTAAACACATAGAATATATTGTCAAAAAATCATATAAAGTATTAGGGTTTATTATATGAATCTCTAAACCATTTCATAAAATACATTCTATTAGAACTCTTTACATGGCTTACGTTTCCAGTATTCTATGTTGGGCTAGCGTAGTCTGGAATCTTTTATATCATACATACATCAATTCTTTGGAAGCTATTCAAAAACGATTTATTAGATTTATACAAAGAAAATTTTATATGCCTATAGATCACCAAACTTTATGTAAAGAAATTGGATTGTTGCCATTGTCAATTAAAAGGGACATTACTAATTGTATATTCTTGTATAAAATTATCTTATCAGCACTAGATTGTCTGCATCTACTTGTGCAGATTAATTTCAATGTTCCATCTCGACCAACCAGAAATGCTATGTTATTCAATTTTGCCTTTTGCAGGACTAACTCTAAGTTTATCTTCACCCTTAAATCGAAGTCAGATCTTATAATCAAAAGTATTATTTTATCGATTGTTTTGTTTATTCAATTCAGCAATTCAATAGAAAATTAAATATTATACATAAATAAAATTTGCAACTCTCCTTAGCTATTATGCACGAATTTTATAAATATTTTGTTATCGCCTTATGTTTATAGCTTTGTAGTTTATTGAAACTTATTGGGGTTTACGCAATCCATTTGGTGTTATGCATAAATATTATATAGATTTTTATTTGTATTATGTCTTGGTTTGATTTTCTTTTTCTTGATTTTTAACTTTAAGCATATTATGTATTTAAAAATGTTTAATTTACGACTTCAATTATTGCTTTGTAGCGCATTCTTTTCTTTTTTCTTAAGCTTGTTAGTGGTACTTTTTTTGTAAATTGGTATTTACTGATTGGTTGTTTTTTTGGGACTTTCCTGTTAACACTTTATAAATAAAATAAATAAATAAATAAATAAATAAATAATAAATAAATAAATAAATAAATAAATAAATAAATAAATAAATAAATAAATAAATAAATAAATAAATAAATAAATAAATAATTAAATAAATAGCCAGTCTCGGTGGATTAGTGGTTTGCATGTTTGCTTCATAATCCAAAGATCGCAGGTTCGATCCCCGGCCGAGCTGGTAATTTTTCATAGCGTTGAAAAATTTAAAACATACCTTCTTTTCGGATAGGAAGTGAAACTGTAGGTCCCGTGTCAATGCGATGTTTGGCACGATAAAGATCCCTACTGGGGGTGGAATTCCCCCAGATTCGGCTAAATTCTAGTAGGGTCGGCCAAATAATCATAGCAATCGGTGCCATGAGGTACAAAGGATGCTCCGCCATCCTGATTCCTCGCCCAAAAACAAACAAACAAATAAATAAATAAATAATTGAATAGCAATTATGAACACACAAATTTATCTCAACAAAAATTACCAGTTCACCTGCCTTATATGAATTATTGCACTGATATTAGGAGTTATAATCAGGAGAGTAGGTATTGCGACACCTGAGACCTGCCCCTCCACTTTTTTTTTGGCCACGCCTCCTCTAGCTCCTCCCCTTGCTTCTGATTGGTCGACGCCATCTTGGATGACACGCCTCCTGTTCTCTGATTGGACGAGCGCCATTTTGGATGACACGCCTGCTGTTCTCTGATTGGACGAGCGCCATTTTGGACCTTTGGGCGCCATTTTCGCCACGCCCGTCCGCCATTACGGGAATCTGTATTACCGGCAATCTGTGTGCTGCCAATAGAGGGCGTAATGCTACAATTAGTGTGTATTGCTAAGAGAGGGCGTCATGAAGAAATCTGTATTATCGACGGGCTGTGTATTACTACTACTACTACTAGAGGTCCGCGGCGTCATGAAGAAATCTGTATTACTACCGGTATGATGTAGAGGCAACCATTTTATATCACAGCATGTGGTGCGCGCGCTAAATTTGAATCTGTACTGTGAATCTGTCAATTTTAAAATTTGTCATTTGTGCATATGTCATTTTTACATCTGTCATTTTAAAACTGTCAATTTTACTGCTGTCATTTATACGTCTGTCATTTTTACATCTGTCATTTTAAATTGTCAATTTTACTGCTGTCATTTATACGTATGTCATTTTTTTACATCTGTCATTTTAAATCTGTCAATTTTGCTTGTCATTTTAAATTTGTCATTTTTGCATATGTCATTTTAAATCTGTCAATTTTACTGCTGTCATTTTTACATCTGTCATTTTAAATCTGTCAATTTTGCTTCTGTCATTTTAAATTTGTCATTTTTGCATCTGTCATTTAAATCTGTCATTTTGAATTTGTCATTTTTGCATATGTCATTTAAATCTGTCATTTTAAATCTGTCATTCTTAAAGCAACCATCTTACCAGATTTGAATTTTAGCGCTAACTCTGGGATTGGATCCTTTCACTAAGCTGAAACTCTCTCTCTCTCTCTCTCTCTCTCTCTCTCTCTCTCTCTCTCTCTCTCTCTCTCTCTCTCTCATAGTATGACTACTTACCGGCTTTGTAGCTTAGGATGTTTGCCGTCGGAAATCTTCGGCTTTATTCGTGTACTCTCTCGCTGATGACAACGATCTACCTTTTATATAGTCAACCCCTTCACCCTGTGCTAGTAAAATGAAACAACAACAATGTTTATACATATTATTTATTTTGATATTTAATGGACAATTGTAACATATTATTTGACAAATTATTCATTACACAGTATGAGTTGAGATCATCGCGTAACACTTGCAAATTGTTCAAATATTTTTGCAGCCTATTTCTAAGATAGTTTATTTCCGCCATGGTGTTCTTAATACGACGGTGCAAACGTTGTTGTCGTTGACGTCTCCGACTGCTGCTGCTGCTGATATGATTGCAGTCGTGTACGTACGGCATCGATAAACTTTTGCGGATAATGTTTTATTATTTCTAATAAAATGAACGAGTTCAATCCACCACCAATTGCTGCTGTGTTGTTTATTAAACTGGTAGCTGAGTAGTATCCGCATAACAGTTCGGACGTGAATAAAATTGAATCGGATGTCGGGAGCGATTTATAGGCATCTTCATGGCGTCTCAGTTGACCTTCTGCTACGTTTTCTATGTTTGCGTGGTAGAAACGTGAAAAGTCGAGGTGACGTAACGTTCGAGCATGATGATTGATCAACGGTGCTAAATGCAGTATAGACTGTAACTCGTAATCTTTTAAGGTTATAGTCCGCTGTGTATCATGTATGGCAACCCTGTTGCCGAAAAACTCGTTGTGAATAATCTCGATGTATAAATTGTCACATAGATGGAATTTCAAATGTTTATCGCGATGTGTTTTGTTGCTGTTGTCGGGGTCGTCGTCGTCGTTGCAGCAGCAACCATGAAAGAAATTTTTAAACATTGCCTCGACTCGTATATCATACAGCTCGAACCAGTCTCGTTCCGACAACACCAATTCACCATATTCACATATGCTATTCACGCACTCGAGTTTCACCACTACGTCAAATTCTCCCTGGTCGTCGTCGTCGTCGTCATCGGGCGGAATAAGTCCTACTTGGATGTTGTGTATATGATCGTAGTTTTCTTTTTCCCCTGGAGGTCTCGTTACATACAACGGATACTGGACAGCCCCGAGCAGTTGAACACGTACTTCACGTTTAGCTGCTGCTGCTGCTACCGGTGTATCTATGATGGTAAAGTTTGCTGATGCTGCTACAGCGTCATCAGCGTAGTATAGAGGCTGCTGCTGCGACAGGAACGCTAAAGAATAATAATACAATAATCGATTAATATAAGCATAAACACACACACACAAAAGTTTTAAACAACTTACCTGTTTCTTCGACTTCGTTGTTCCACGCTTGACCGTCGTTGTCGGCACTTGCTGTTGATGATGATGATGTATGATCTGCAACATCCGAACCTTCTTCATCTAAAGAAGTAACAAAATAGACACAAATTAGCATACAAACTTGAAGTTTTATAAACAACAATAACTTACCTATTTCCAGAGGTTCGCTCTCACAGTTATCATAACAATAATTAGGACTGCTAGCCATCATCGTAATTGCTGTTGCTGCTGCTGCTGTTGCACACGTACTGTCTACTGCTACACGCTAACAACGGCCGGCTTTATATAGTCACCTATGCTTACCTAGATCCAGCGCATGCTCAGTAACACGCATACGGTAAACAGGCAGGCATCGCTGGCAGACAAGTTTCATCCTGTCGCTGACACGTCATCATCATCACAGGCAGGTGTTCGTAGGTAATTACCTCATTCTGTCTCTCTCTCTCTCTCTCTCTCTCTCTCTCTCTCTCTCTCTCTCTCTCTCTCTCTCTCTCTCTCTCTCTCTCTCTCTCCGTTATAGCTATCACTTTTCATGTCGTGGTATAGATGGGGAGAATAGTAATAATACACATACATAAAACATTAATCTTTTTATTCTATGACAATCTTTCTCAAATCATTATTAAACAACAAAACAATAATACTTAAATAACTAAACAACTATCTGTTCTCGGATAACCTTGATAGAACATCTTTTATTCTACGACAATGTTTCTTAAAATTATTAAACAACTAGACAATAATCAAAATAACTAAACAATTATTATTAGGTTGAAATCTGCTCGGATAACCATGAAGACATACTCATTTTTCATGAAACAGCCTATTGAATGCTTTGTACGCTTTGTTATGCCAAATATTCTTTTCAACAATGTCTTGATCTACTACTACTACTACATAATTGAAAAGAACAAAATCGCGTTTATCAGATCTATTTCATGAGTATGTTCCCCTGAGTATCCTCTTGTGATTTACATTCAATCACCCTTAAGTTTCACCATCTTTTTTAATAATTACTGTACATAAGGTATAACTCTTGTCAGCTTCACTTATTATTATTATAACTACACTATACTGACAAAAGATGATTGAACAATTTACAACAACAACTAATTACCTAATTATTACATTCTTAAATAATTTCGAATATAGTATACACAAAGTATAAACCTAGACATCATCATCATCATCACTTATAATAATAATTACATCAAGTCGAAGGTCGATCTCTTGTGATTAACATAACCCCCGACTACTGCTACTACAGTTGAACTGTACATGTACTTATTACTATACAAATATTTTGCTACTTAAGAGTTAGATATGATACTACCTATACAAAAATTTACAAAACTTAAAAATACAACTATACTACTATACACATATCTATTACTACAACGATTGAACTGTATAATAATTATATACGTTATGATAATATTTTACTACTTAAGATCTAAATATAATACTACCTATACAAATTTTACAAAACTTAAAAATACAACTATACTACTATTCACTTACATATATACAAGAGGGGCTTTAATGTTTATACACGTGGTCGCTTGTTGTTATAGCCGAACGGAACGGAATCAAAATCTTCTATACGCCGTCTCTTAGCGAACGTTATCTTATAGACTTTTGATTCCGCTCGCGTTACAAGCTGATGGTCAGCCGTACGCCTGATGTTGGACTCTACAATAATCTTTTCGTCCATACCCTTCAGCAGTCTAAGCATGGACTCAAAGTTTATTTTTTGAGTCGCGGCGTGGTTTAGGGTGATGCCCTTGACCTTGACGACCACGTGTATCTGCCCTGTGGTCGGGGAATAAACTTTGTAGGCGTAGTTCTTCGGCCCGCCTGACACAAACTCTATAATATACGATCCGGGACCGTACTCTTCGATCTCGTCTGTGAGGTCGCCCAGGAAGCTTCCTGTTGGTAGCTCGAAGTCGCCCGGCTTCGAAACGTATATTACGGAATCTGAAACAACGAAAAAAAAAATTAACTCTAATATAAACGGTGCTGATGTTTGATAGTACAATGACTTACCTGTGTCATAGTATAATACTCTCTCTCCTAGCTGATCCAAATAGGAATACAGCTTAAGACGGGCCTGTGCAGTGACAAATGCCGCGATGACCACGTTAACTGACGACAGAGGTTCTGCTGCTTCCTCTTTATGCTGCCAGTTAACCGCAATCACCTCGTCATTTATTTCCTGCACATGATTAACTTCTACGCCTGGGCTGGACAACAGGTCGAAAAACTCCTTGGACTCGCAGATTATGGCTGTTTTCGCCTGGTTCTCGCGCTGACCAAATTTCCCTAAAGTACAAAAAAAAATATTAAGTAAAGAAAACTACATAAGGTTATTATAACTTACCCCAGAAGGAATTCAGCATCAGTTTGGCCAACGATCTCAAACCAGGGTTCTTGACGATCTTCAACGAATCCAAGGAGACTCCCTCGTTCTCGAAGTAGTCATCAACGTACTGTTTCCGGGCTCCATCGATACCATCCTCGCTGTTGGTAGTTATTGAAGATGGCCAACCGCTGGCTTCCTGCTTCATCTTCAGGAACTTGTCGATGAAACCCGAAAACAGTCCCCCGGTCTTGGACGCTTTGTTGTACTGGGTTACATCGTACGACCAGATCTCTTGTATGTCCTGCACGATGTAACCCTTTCGTATGGCCATTACCAGTTCGTCCAAGACCCAGGTTCCGTTGATGACTCGGTCCTCAACGCCGTGCTGACATTCGGCCTGGTTCAATTCTTCGGCGCAAGTGCGACATAGAGGGAACAGCAGCTTTTGGTGCATCTTGACGGGTAAGACCGGATGGTATAGATCTTGTGGCGGTAACATTGTGCATTTTACCACGCCGTTGATGTTTTCCAGGCCCCCTTTATCCCTGATTAGATTTTCACAAGCCGCCTTGCCTACGTAAACTTCTGGATGGCCAACTGGGAATTTGGCGTACTTGCATACCCAAGGATAAAGGGAGCATACATCTACATACCGGATCTTTTCCCCGTCTTTTGCAACTCTCTTTAATTTTGCTGCCCCTGTACGGCCGCCGTAAAATGCCTCTCTCGGGTTTAAGGGCGTGTTTACTAACAAGGGATGTTTCTCAACCTGCTGTCTGAATTCGGGTGTTAACTGCCTTCGGAAGCGACTTTCCCACTGTTCAACAACCTCGTATCCTAGCGACTTTAACTTCTCTGTTGTGGCTCGGGTCTTCTCGAGCCTCATATCCATGGTGTCGCTAGGATCGTCGTGTAGAGGCTCGTTGGGACGGGTAGTGAAGCAGGTGGGACATCCATGGAAGTAACACCCGTGAAATTGAAATATGGTATTACCATACAGCCCGTCAACCTTTAACCCGCCCACGATAGCTTCTCTCTGCCTGCCGGCGTGTTGAATCTCAACACCTCTTTGATGTTCTTCCAGCAACAGCCATTGGAGAGCTACCTTAGACTGGTTATCTGCACGTCTATAACCACCCTTTGGTATCAGTCCAATGGTGCTTTCTTTGAGGAATTTCCTCCGGAACATGAGATTACAGGCAGAGGCGATGGTGATGGCTTCCGTGAACGGGTCAACGTCGCATTCCTCAATAAAGAGATTCCTAAAGTGGATACAGGCTCTCTTCAAAATATCGACGTCTGTTCGACAATATTCGACCAGGTCACGTTGCATGTCGAACTCCGTGATCCCGTCCCTGTTCGCCTCGTACCACTTTAGGAACCCTTTACGAGCCTGGGGTTTCATGGTGTCGGGGCTGTAAAATTTGATGTCCGGAAGAGGACCCACGTAATGGGCATTCGCCTCGGTGTTAAAGAGGTGCGGGAAGTATCCTTTGGGAGCCGGTAGATCGAACGCTTTAGGCAAGTCAGCCAGAGCCATGGGGAAAAAGTTGAGCGAGTCGATAATCTTTAGATTATCTAGTTGCAGCAGCAGAATTTTTGAACCGCGCATAATGAGGTCCGGTTTCAAAGAGGTGTTGTTGGTTATCAGATAATTTAGAATGAATTGCGTATCGAAAGCTTGCCCGTTATGGGCAACTGCTACAACTTTTGCGTTTTTGGTTTTTGGTTTTGAATTGCGCGAGAAAACCATCTATACATTTTCCTCGCAAGATCTGTTCTCGCAAACCACATCTTACACAACTGGTAGCAGTTGATGATGAGTCGTTGTTGTAACACTCAGAACAGACTTGCTGGAAAACGCATAGATTCGGCTCGTGGAGGTTGACGCCGGGCGCAATTTCTTTCTCTTGCCGGGTCTCCAGGTCGAAGAACACAAACAAGGTGTCTTGCTTAGTGTTCCTAGGCCCGGCCGGCTGTATATGACAGAAATGGTTTTCGGGTTTATGACTCTGACAGATCTTACAATAGATCTCCCCGCACACGTGAGCCTGCTTCCGGGTCTTGATGTTGATGGTTTTGAAACATCCCTCACATTTTTTAACTTCCCGACACATGTTGCCCTCCTGATGGATGTTAAAGCAGGCTTGACTTTTAAAGTCTCGCCTGCAGTCCGGACACCTAATCAGCTGCGCTGTTCTTTCGCAGGGCGGAGAACTACCGCAGCCTACGCAGGACTTTTCACAACGGTGATGGTTTTTATGATCGTAGGGTACATGACAGTGCTCACAGAAATAACCGCAGGCAAAGGCTGAGGTCAATGATGTTATGACGTTATAATGATGCTCGTGATACAACAGCTTGATGTTCTTTGTTGCGGCATCATTATCAACGACCCCCTCAAAGATAAGTGAACGACCTCTCGAGCCGTGGCTATACACTACTATCTTGTAGTTAGGGGCCAGGAACTGCTGGAACAACCATAATTCATTGACCCCGGCTCCCTCCGGTGGAATGAAAGCTACTCCAGCATCCCGCATCATTTCCTCGGCCTTTATCTTTTGCACGCTCTGATTTCGGCGTGTCTTCACGTAATCAGCACTGTTATCTGCGTGAGCCCTGCCTACGACCAAAGCCCTGGGTAGGCATAGATTGTCACTGGTGGTGTTGTTAATCGTGACAATCCCTCTGCGACGGCTACACTCTTCGGCAAAGGTGCTGTACGTACCGTTACGACAGCGACCTTGTCCGGCTGGTGGTGTTACGATTGTAGCTATTAGTCTGAAGGTGTCCGAACTCAGGGCTTCAGGATCGCTCTGTAAAATCGATTCTAAAATGCCCCAGACATCGTTGAAGGTGATTTCATCAGAGCGCCTGAGGCTCATGTAGCCGGGAAGTTTTTGTTTGAAAGTATCAAATTCAAACGTGGCCCCTACTTTATCGTTTGGTTGTGCTCGGCTTAACACATCCCGCAAAATTTGGTTGATGGCCGATTTAAAATGTTCCAAATGGTCTACACCGTCTGACGCAACGGCTACTTTAAACACCAGACGGTGTTTCAGGGTGCCGAATTTCTTGATGGTGGACACGTTCTCATCGATAATTTCGTAGAGAGAAGACATTTTGTACAGGAGTAACAACAACAACAATAGTAAAAATATCGCACTTGCACACTTAACAATGGCTAAAACAACAAAGATTATATGCTGTTAATTTAAATAAACATTGACTAATTATTATTAAAGTTTAAATGCACTGCAAGCTATTAAATATTATAAATTAATTATAAAGATCAATTTTAATGCAAATTAATAAAGTCTTTTAGCCATTCTTAAACTTTTAATAGCAAGCTAATTTAAACAAATATAGAGTTTAAAATTGTTACTAAATCCCTTTGACAGATTATTATTATAAACAACAAAATAAGCTAAAATTGTTTGAAATATAACAGCAACAGGTAAGAAATCATACAGCGACAAATGGACAGATAAATCTTTTACCATTCACGAACTGCTTTTCTTAACCCCTAATTAAAAATAAAAAGCTTAGATGCTACGTGATGGTAAAAAAAAATTGACGCAAAATAAACAATAACCTCTGAATGCAATGCAGGCTATTAAATATTATAAATTATTTGCTTTGACAAAGTTAAAGAAAGATCAGTTTCAATGCAAATTAATAAAACCTTTTAATCGATATTACACTTTTTTTAACAACAATCTAATTTAAACAAATATAGAGTTTAAAATTGTTACTAAATCCCTTTGATAGATTATTATTATAAAAAATAAATAAGGAACGGCTAAAAACAACAAAGATTATATGCTGTTAATTTAAATAAACATTGACTAATTATTATTAATGTTTAAATACGCTGCAAACTATTAAATATTATAAATTAATTATAAAGATCAATTTTAATGCAAATTAATAAAGTCTTTTAGCCAATCTAAAAAGCATAACCTCAAATTATGATTTAAATAACTATGTTACAACCCCTAGATAAACAACTAATAATGATCACACTTCGCATAAAACAATTACTACTTTAATCGATAATCAAACTAGGGAAATTAAAAATATAAAACTATTCCTGCTGAAATTTCAAATTTACCATTATTATTATAAACAAAATACCTTATATATTGTTCAAATGTAACTTAAATAATTATTTTAAACCGATTATGTTACAGTGTCGTGAAAAATCATGCGAGGACGAGATTGCCGATTATTATAAAAAACAATAATAATAATAAATCCTACCTTTTTGTTCGATTAAAGCTGTAGATTTCACATAGACTCTGTAGCAACAATTGGTAATAACAATCAAGAATGGCACAAATCACTTCAAACACAAACGTAATAATTAACAGTACGCATAAAAAAAACATACATGTGTTGATGCCTCGAGTAACCCCAAACAAGTGATAGTCTACTCCCTGAGGTTGGTTTTATAGGTTCGAATTGTTGCGCAATATTATGCAATAAGATAAAAATAAAACTCGAGTCAATTTGCCCGCTTAACAAAGGAACAAAGCGTTCTCTCCGGCGAACACGTGCGGGTCATAAATCAGTTTGAAATGTTATTTTCTGCACCAGAGTTGACATACCTTCTAGATTTTATCTATTAGAATAAAAAAACGGTGTACCACTCTAACCCTCTGGGGATATAATTCATTCAACTGTCATACCGTTTTTTATTGAACGCAGGTGTGACGAATAAGTTATGACCCTGTCTGTATTAAATAAAGGTTACATTCGATATCGCCTTTTGTACTTTAGTGTCTTTCTCGGTTCTATTTGTGTTTAGGTATGTGATAAATTTCAACGTATTGTGCGAACAGAGAATGCAATGGTAATATTATATTATTTTTATTAGGCTATAGACAGATTGTTGTCAAAATTCGATATGATTCCCTTTTAAGGATGTGTTTATAACTTTCAACTCATAAATGAACGTGGCAAACAGTTGAGGTTTGATTTAATTGTGTGCCTTTTTATTTAAAGAAAATTCTATAAAAATTTAAACTGTGTTCTTTTAAATGCTCTTAGAGACAGAAAGGTCTTTTTACCTGGAAATAGCTTTAGAAATCAGACCCGTCAACGTGCGAGATTTACAGGTACTTAATAATACAAAGAGTGATGAAATGTTTGATTATTTTGCTATTACAGTATATCAATATTATAATCCATTGAAACTTTTCTGTTAAATGTGATTATGATAAATCGAAAAAAAAAACATTTCTTTAAATACGTATATTTTTAATTAAATGTCTAAAGTATGACAAAAAATACTTTTAATGCTCTAACACAGTCAACCTTTATTTAGAAGATCGGTCACATAGATAAGTGCTACCTACATTGACAGCGCAGGTGTTCTTTTGTTTGTTAACGAGTTTCTTTGCTCAGGGTCTGTGTGTGTGTGTAATAAATTAAATGGTTATCAATAGTTACATCTAAAAGTTGAATTTAAAATTTTTAATGTTGTAGTAAATTATAAAAACGACACCGAGGGTAATAAATTTAAATTTTTATCTAATCGTGTTACTTGACAGTGCAGGTGTCGATCCCTTTTTTTTAACAATACCCTTTTTGTTCCGAAGGGTAATAAATTAAGATTTTATCTACTCGTGTTACTTGACAGTGTAGATGTCTACCTTTTTTAATAATATCCTTTTGCTCCGACGGTAATAAATTTAGATTTTTATCTACTCGTGTTACTTTGACAGTGCAGGTGTCGATCCCTTTTTTAACAATACCCTTTTTCTTTGTTGCGAAGGGTAATAAATTAAGATTTTATCTAAAATCGTGTTCATTCGCGCAGGTTCGAAGTTTATAAAAGCTTAGTCGAACCCTCCTGCCGTTTTAGTTTGTTCTTGACATCGGTTACGGTGATAGTAATATTGTTATTGTTTGCTTGAACTAGGCATGTTAAAATAATCATTTGTTATTCTTGTGAGTGTTAAGTTTTTGTTTATTTTTTTACATAGAAAAAATGGATTTGCTAATACAACAATTCAACAAATCTCCCGTTAGCCAGAAGCCAATCAAGAAGTTATGTGATTACAAAATAAAAGAAATTGCAGAGATACTACAATTCAAAAGAGTCGTTTGCCGTGATAAGCGTCAAAGTGTGATTATTGTTGCTGAAAAGCATGTTACATTTCTACCAAAGCGAATCAGCGATAAGTTAACAGATCAAAGGGTTACAGAGCTTAACCAGCAGATTGAAGCTAAAACGATTTCTCTAGGTTTGATGTACTTGGGGAAAACAAACTGTTATGATGATTGCCTGTTTGTGGAATTAAAATAAGGTACGAGTAAACATCAGGTTTATACAATAAACCCCTTTTTAATGTTCTATTGTTGTCGTTGTTGTTACAGCCCTTGGAATCACAAATAGAAAACAGAGGTCAGTCCTGAAGTCCTCAAGCACCAGCATTCTATCAACATTTTTTTTTATTATAAATTAAATGTAGCCTTAACACTATATTAATAAACATATTTTTTTTTTAATTCCTATATGGCTTTATTATTTCTTCTAGAAAAGGTAGTGGTGGAAACGTTTCAGCTTAGTGAAAGGATCCAATCCCAGAGTTAGCGCTAAAATTCAAACTGGTAAGATGGTTGCTTTAAGAATGACAGATTTAAATGACATATGCAAAAATGACAAATTCAAAATGACAGATTTAAATGACAGATGCAAAAATGACAGAATTAAAATGACATACGCATAAATGACATATGCAAAAATGACAAACAGATTTAAATTTAGCGCGCGCACCACATGCTGTGATATAAAATGGTTGCCTCTACATCATACCGGTAGTAATACAGATTTCTTCATGACGCCGCGGCCCTCTAGTAGTAGTAGTAGTAGTAATACACAGCCCGTCGATAATACAGATTTCTTCATGACGCCCTCTCTTAGCAATACACACTAATTGTAGCATTACGCCCTCTATTGGCAGCACACAGATTGCCGGTAATACAGATTCCCGTAATGGCGGACGGGCGTGGCCAAAATGGCGCCCAAAGGTCCAAAATGGCGCTCGTCCAATCAGAGAACAGCAGGCGTGTCATCCAAAATGGCGCTCGTCCAATCAGAGAACAGGAGGCGTGTAATCCAAGATGGCGTCGACCAATCAGAAGCAAGGGGAGGAGCTAGAGGAGAGGGGATAGCCAATCAGAGAGCAGCAGGCGTGGCCAGAAAAAAGTGGAGGGGCAGGTCTCAGGTGTCGCAATACCTACTTAGGAGTTATTATACTATGATATATTATATTATATACAGGGTGTTCCATTTGAAATCGCAAAGTTGCCCTATCCCATGTCATTTCCGATTAAACTGAACGTGGTTAGAAAAAAGATAGATACTCAGAAATAAAGCCTTAATAAGGCTGAGAAGAAGCATTATCTCAAGCAGTTCAAAAGATATAAGGTTAAAAGCTAAAAAAGTTATAGAGACAAAATATAATGGGGCACCGAGTATTTTCTTATTGGAGAAAGGTAATAAATAACTTACTTCAATAAAATATTTCCTTATTATGAAATGATGGGATTTCTCAGAGAAGTGAAATAGTTATAAAGGAAATTGAATATATTTTTTTTATTAAGAAACAATTGTTTTGTTCAATTATTGATTGGCACTATAATATTTTCAAGAACCTAAAATTGTAATAATATCTTTAATTTGAGTCGATTAAGTTTTTGAATGCCTGTACTTCATTTATGTATCAATTAGAATTTATTACTTATAAAAAAATCAACAAATGATTTACTAATTTCTTTAAAGTTCTGAAGATTATATTTGTATTAAACATTCCGTGGCTTTAAAATCTTGATGAAATTATTCACCCTGCTCCTCACTCATCGCAAGCTGTGTTTCATCTTTTCGTTAAGCTATGAAGCTTTTTCTCAAAAACTGGACGGGATGAAACAATACTACATTTAGATAGTGGGGAGCTAAAAAATATCAACAGTTTGTAGCAAATTGGTTGCATGTTATCGAAGTATACAAAATAATGCTTTCCAACCAGAGACCTGGTCAAATCTGTAATAACTTGAGGTCCCAATTGTTTCTTTGCAGTCTACCGACTTTTCCTGTGTATTGTTGGAATTCGTCGATGAATCCACTTGCATCAACTCTGGTCCACACCTTATAACGATATTTTATTGGTTTGTTTGGCATATATTGGCGAATCGATGAACGGCCTTTGAAACAAATTATGAATTCGTCTATTGATATTGTTTGGTGGATTTTATAATAAAATCTGAAATCATGTACCTAACCATGAATACTAAATTACAAGCTATAAGAAGTTTCTAATTTTGACAAACTATATATAGTTTGTTAAAATTAGGATTCCCACAGTTTAACTGAAGTACATTATTGTTCAAATGAAAATTTCCTAAGAGCTAATCGAATCGGATGCGACTCATTAGAGTTGAAATGTAGGAATCGTTCAGCTCCATCTACGATGACCAGTAATCTCGATAGCTTGTAAGTTTTCAACACCCATCAAAATATTTATTGGTATATTTGAAATACCACCTAGATAAAATAACATCAAAAATAAATGTTTATGCAAACATTCATGATTATGGTATAGAATCTAGAAATGTATTTATTCCAAGAGGAAGAAATTGGGATACACCCAATCAGCGTGCATTTACGTAGGAAATTCTACCAGTTACTCAGTGGTCTAAGCTATCCATCCACTACTAGCTTTCCAGGTTAGTACCGGAGCTATAAACGTTCTCACCCATCGGGGTGCATCCCAATTTGAGGCGACAGCTGGGGCCAACGGATGAACTGGCAAGGAAAATATCGTTTCTTTAAGGGACGAACCACTTGTCCAGCATTAGAACTACTCCCACTACTTCTGACTTCACTGCCCGATCGAATCCAACCTTATTGGTGGGACATGGTTTTGAATGGTTTTGCCATCGCGATGTGACAGTTATAGGCCTGGTGTGTTCCTGACACAGCTTCGTCTCGAATCTACCAAAGTAGAATCCCGCTATGTACCAGTTAAAGTGAAGTTTTCTTGAACGTGAGCGGCTATATATTCGCATCAACGCCCTTTAAGCGTAGTGCTCTAGACGATTTCTGAGAATCAGACGACTGCAACTGCACAGCCAAAGTCTGACCTGTAATGAAGAATGTTCAAAGATGACAAATTACATATTTCTGACAGTGCAGTGAAATTATATAACTATTTAGATGTATTATTTAATTAGACTAATTTAGTTAAAATCGTGTAATATGTGCAAGCATAATCTGTTACATAGCTTCTTTGTTTGACACAATGTTCAATTATTATCAATATACAATATCAATATACAATATCAATATACAATATCAATATACAATATCAATATACAATATCAATATACAATATCAATATACAATATCAATATACAATATCAATATACAATATCAATATACAATATCAATATACAATATCAATATACAATATCAATATACAATATCAATATACAATATCAATATACAATATCAATATACAATATCAATATACAATATCAATAAACAATATCAATATACAATATCAATATACAATATCAATATACAATATCAATATACAATATCAATATACAATATCAATATACAATATCAATATACAATATCAATATACAATATCAATATACAATATCAATATACAATATCAATATACAATATCAATATACAATATCAATATACAATATCAATAGACAATATCAATATACAATTGATAGCGAGTAGACGTGTTTTAAAATATTTCCACATATTTTACATCGTTTTATATGTATTAAACATTTGTTAATATTTATTCACATAGTGCACATTTAAATTTAAAAATGTCACTTACACAATCACAGAAAACAGACGTAGTTGAGGTAGTTAAAGACACAACAAAAACTCTATTTGGTGTAGAATGGACGAATAAACTAACGGAATCTATAAAAACATTAATTAATTCCGAAATTGAAATCAAGCTTAATAATTACGATAAACAAATTGAGGAACTAAAAATAGAAAACCAACAACTTCGTAACAGTATTGATGAACTTGAACAATATCGTATATTTAAATTGCCGGAAACTGATATGGAAAATAAAGAGAAAGTCTTGTTTATATTTCTCAAAGACAACTTAAATGTTCAATTAAATAGAGAATAGGCCGATCGAGTCCACAGAGTGGGACAAAAAAAGCCAAAAATAGATAGACCGATAATAATTAAATTTACTTCTTACTATTATCGGCGGCTAGTATTTGGAAAAAGAATATGTTAAAAAATAAAAATGTATTTATTTTGTTATTAAATTAATTAAAAGAAGCATTTAATTCCAATAAAAAAAACATCTGGATTTACAATGGCAACATATTTATAAACATAAATTGCAAAACATATCAGATTAAATCCATCCAGGACATTAACTCTATTAAAATGCAGCACAAAACTCAAGTAAAAGATGGGCAAAATTGATCTATAATGGTCTCTGGATTATTACACGTAGTATAAATATAATTTATATTGATTTAAAATTTAATTTTACTTTATTTCGTTTTGTATAAATATACTTCATTTATATTCAATATTAGCTATTTTCCTTACAATTCCTGTATGTATTAAATTATGACTTTTTTTAGGTATGAGATTGACACATTTTTCGAAAAGACAGAGAGTGGTTTTGTAACCATATATAAACTATTCTGTCTGTACTGTTATTCTATCTCTTAAATTTTTGAGTTATGATTTGAAAATCTGCAAGTATGTCCAACCAAGTTATATAAATGATCTTGATAATGATCAAGATATGAAATTGCTTATTTTTGAAAACTTAGAGGAATTAACCCGCAAAATTAATCAAAATAATAAAACTTTACTAAAAATGCACCAAAATATTAGAAGTATAAATAAACAAACCACATATGAACAACAATTTATTACTTATATTGGTCCCAAATTACGTAACAAAATTCCGTTAAATATTAGAAAAATTAATCACTCAAAATTAATTGCCAAAAGGGTCAAGGTATTCATCAAACAAAATCATGAGTCTTCGTAAGTACCAGCCCATTTAGTTTATAATGGTATAATTTATCCTGTTCTCTCCCTGCTGAAGGATGCGTCAACACATGCTTTAAACAGTTTTATAAAAGAAATATTGTTTTTAAATTGTTTTCATATATTCAGTCATTCATATATATATACTTATTTAAATAATATATTTTAGTTCTTATGTATTATTATTATGTGTTCTTATGTATATCATAGAATATGCAGTGTTATATAGTATGGATTGTGGTTTCAAACGAACTTTCACTTTCTGTTTAAGCCTTACTTTTGCAGGTTTACTGAAAATTATTTTATATTTTTTGTGGACAATAAAAGTTGTCTTGTTTCAAGAGTTTCATTCTCCGATTTTCATTTATGTTTCGATTCGAATCATGACAGTCATAATTTTATATTTTTCCGTGAAGAATCATCCGTGAAAACATGCTGTTCCAAAAATTTCACTCTTAAATAAGTTTAAAATTCTTACATACAATTTTTTGTCTTCGATCAATATCAAAGTTTGTTATCAAAACATCTTAATTTCTTCTTTACAAAAAAAAGAAATCATGTTTCAATAATGGTTTTTCTTATATAAAAGTAGTTGTTTTCATCGAATAATACATTTCAAGAATTAGCTATTCTATTAACAACTATTCTCGTTATACAATATCTTTTAATGAAGACAGCAATTTCTTTATTTTTAAACAACCAGAAAAATATTTTCTTTTGGTTTAAGCAAACCTTTTTTTCTGTTTATCTGCTTGAAAAGAAAAGGCAGAATATAAATTGATAATAGTACCCTAACCTATTTTATTAGTGGTTTCTTAAATTACTCCACAAGACAGTTGATTTGAGAGTTTGAGTTTATACGTATCTGGACTTTTCAGGATATATTATGGAATAGACAACACTCACAAAGTTCTGTTATATCAGAAAACTGTAAATATTTAGTTTAAGCAAGTTTAGACCCATTGGAGGTAATAGGAGTTGGTGAGAAATTCAAAATCGGATAACTATGGTATAACCTTAGTAATTGGCCCAATAGATTGTAATTAGGGACTTTATAAAAAGTGAATAGATGAATTTTGAACCCACACTATTCGATACTTATATTGAACTCTTGTACGTATCGTTGACTTTCAAATTACTTAGTTTTTGCTTTATTTACAGAGGAGGAAAAAGCCAGTAAAGCCAGTTAATTTATATAAACTAATTTTCAAGTGCGTTTGTCGTGTGGGAAACTATCAAATATTTCTTCACTAAACTATTTTGGAACAGATAAGAAATGACTCTTCTTTCATGTTGTATTGTCAATCATGTACTTTTGTTTACATAAAGTTTTGCAGCAAATCAGTGTTTTATTTCCCACACTGTCTAATTATTATCTTTACCATATGCTCTTTTACGAGGTTCCCACGAACACGAAACTGTTTTATCAAAATTCCTCCGAAAAGGATAAAAGTTAAAAATAAGATAAGAGATGTTGAAATTATTTAAGAAAATAATTCTTGCATTTATTTACATAGAAGGTAGAGCTTACAATATACGATATAATATTAGTTAGTTCACTCAATCTATACATTTTACTATACATACAGCCTTTAGTTATAGTCATTTACACGCATGTACACATTTGACTTGGATTGAACTAGAGTTCCTAAATGAAAACTTCAACTGTGTTATTTTAGAGTTAGGACACGGATGTCAAAATCTATCTCTTTCTAGGCCAAAACTAAGCTATCTGAAACAGAGATACTTTTTTAAGGCGTTAATATCCATCGTATAGCAGACAATACTTGGATACGTAGCATTTCCAAGTAGGCAATACCGTTTAAATTATTATGGAAAATAAAGGGACCTATCAGGTGATTGCCTGAAAAGGAAACTTTATTCCTTTAAAACCTAATAAATAAGCAATAAAAAACTATAAATACCTATAATTCCCACCAAACGTTAAAACCAAACCGAACTTGCAACCTTCTTTGGTTATAGTGATTGGAATTTTCCGTGCCCCATTGATGAAAATTGTGTCTGTTGTATACTCCACAGTTCGTAAAACGTGTCTATTCTGTCCATACCAGTTTCAAAGGAAAATTAGGATCTTGTCCAGATTTCTCAACGAACCATCGGCAAAACTCTCGTCTGAGAAAATCTCCATCATGTAATCCTTGCACGATGACAGGCTTGTAAGGATGATACTTCATGAGTTTTAACGTACGATGTACAGTCGACTTTGAAGTACCCGTACAACGTTCGTGGATTGTTGTTAATTGCTTCTATTACGTCATTGTTACGTTCAGCATTACCCATTTCGTCCGTACCTTTCTTCGCTGCAAAACTTTCAAAAGTTAATAAATTATTAATAATTCTTCCAAAAATCTGCCGATGTGGTTGTTGCCTTTCTGGGAATCTTTCGAAGTAGTCTACAACCGCACGTTCAGAATTTCTGTTGGCTTTAAAATAACATTGCAACAAATCTAATTTTTCTTCATTGGAATATATGTATTTAAGCCATTTTTTTTTAGTTTTTGGTAATATTTGTTGCAACAAACGTTATTTTAGGAGAGCTTCATAGCAGGAACACCACCAATTTTATTTATGCATCACTTATCAATCTGTCAATTGATTCAGTAAAACAACGATACAGTAGGTAACAAAAACAGTAGGTACAAGTACAGTACTAAGTCTGATGTGTACGCTTTTGTACTGCCGGAAAATGTAGAGATGATAGAAGATCGTGTCAGAAACGTTTTGCGTTCAATAAATAGAAACACGCTTCGTCGAGTTTGCAGATCTGTTCTTAAAAGATCCCAAAAATGTATCGAACAGAATGGGGGACATATTGAACAATTTGTCTAATTTCTGTGTTTCTTGTTCGTCGTTAAAATATGTATTCTTGTTTTGTGTTAGGCTATTTCGCAATTGAAGCATACTTTTAGACTTTATTATGTAAGTTTTCTTGTTTTACAACAAATAGTAGGTACAGTATGTTCATAAAAACTACACAGTTTTAGGTTTTAGCGTTTTTTCTAAATAACTTTACTAAAACAAAATATTTTCTGTACAAGTTGCATATCGTTGAAAAGCTTATTCGAGAAGCCATCGCTCTGCGTAAAAACCCACGTTGAGCGCCATATGAAAAACAAAAGTTGACATTAAATGTTCAGAAACAAATGACGATAGGGCGTTATTATTAGTATTACCTTATTCACCGTGCAAAAGTGCCTTAATACTGTAAACGCCTAGACCGTGTCAGATTAGCCGTTTCCGTGCTATTTAAGAAAAACGAAAATAGAGATGTTTTTTGTTTTTCTCGAATAACTCAAGAACTGCAAAAGGTAGATCAAATTGTCGATAATATTCGAAATCAGCATGGAATTCTGCGAAACTTTCCTAATTTAAACATCTCTCTATCTCTAATAATAACGGAGATACCAATGTTGATGACATCAATTTGGGACACACTGTATATATAGGTACCCAGATTTAAAAATTAGTATTTATCAAAATTAATTTTTCTTATTTTAAATGCCCATTGTAGAAAGTAAAGGGTTATTCATTATATTTTGACCATCCATTATCTTTATTATTATTATACTATGAAGACTCTTCTTGGGAGTACCTAAAACATAAAGTTGAATCTGATTTTCCTCAAATTTTAGACCTTTTCAAAAGCAAACTACTTACCATAAATGCTTCTAAAACCCATTTTATGCCATGCACAAGTTATGCCACAAACTTACCTGATTATAATAGTCTGACGTTTCGCTCAGACAGCTCAGAGATTGTGATATCTGCAACCACTAACATAAAATATTTAGGTATTTATATAGATAGCCACCTTCAGTGGGATGCTCATACAAAGAGGTTAATAATAAAATTAAGATCCATAATTCTTAAATTTAAAATATGTAAAGGTTTTTGTGACATAAAGCAACTCAAAATAATGTACTACGCATTAGTTCAGAGTCTCCTTTCATATGGAATTATCGCTTGGGGAGCTTTGACAACCATATGCAGAAATTAGTAGTTATTCAAAAATGGATATTAAAAATAATTTTTAGCAAAAATTACAGATACTCCTCTGATTTACTGTTTTCAGAGGCTAAGGTTCTACATGTTAGACAGTTATATTATCAGGCGCTAATGAGATACCAATATAATAGTAGACATGTGTATACCTTAATCACTCATTCCTATCAGACACGAAATAAACAGGGATCTTTAGTTGTACCAAAGATCAATAAAACTGCTGGTCAGTGCCGTCATACTTTTCTTGGCCCTAGGCTGTATAATTTGCTACCACCGGAAATGAGATTGTTGAATTCATTTAGATTGTATAAATCAAAATTAAGAACATACATTCTCAGCATGAGTAAGGTTACTAGATCAACACACTACGTGTTAAGGTAACGCCATTTCATTCCTCGCCTGAGAAAATTGTAAGACGAAAATAACAAATACAATTTACACAAGTGCAACAAAGAAGACAATAGTTTTGGGGAATTTTGTTTGACATAATGGCTTACCTGTAAAGTACCGTAACGTCAAAAAATATGTTAGGTTATATCATTTATTTGACAATCAGAGGTGTTTTATGGGTTGCAGATTGTTTTCAATCAAAAATTCCCAATAAAACCAAGTTCTAAATTACAATATTTTTAATCAGTTTTAAAATAAGAAAAATCATTTAATATTTTGAAGTGCTCTTCTCATTCCCATACTTCTACTGTCACATTTTGCAGATCCTTGTCTTAAATTTACCGTGGTATTATTTTCTTTCCTCAACATAAAATAAATTCTTGACTTAAAATAAATATGTAGTTACAAGTTCATAGGCAATGTTATGGCAAGTTGGAAAAGTAAATACATTTGATTTGAAAAATAATGCCACTATAAACTTTAGTTTGGTTTCTCCTTGTATTAATTTTGAGGCATATTTTCTTATGTGCATTTCTGCTTTTCTTAAAAGCTCCAAGACTTCACTGAAAGTTAAAAATGAAAATATACAATCTTCAATTTAAAATAGGTATAAGATTTCTTATAAAAATAATCATACCTTGTGACAAAAATAATGTTCTTTGAATACGCCTTAAACTCTGTTAAAATTTTCAACTGAGAAATAGTTGGATCGGAAGAAGTTGTTTTTATAACTTTCAAGCATGTTGCACATTTAATTTTTTTGAGTTTTATGTATTGATGAACAGTTCGTCCTGACAGGTAGTACAAGCTCTGTATTTCGTCCATTTCCAGTTCATCTACATAATCTAAATCCATTTCACTCTCATCAGAAAATTCATCCCCTTCGTTTTCCATATATGACACATTTGAATTTTGAAAAAAATCAACCAAATATTCACAGTCATCTATCTGGTAATTTCCTCTTTTATTTGGTTTGAAAAACTGTGCTACACAAATTAACCGTAAAGCCATTTTCAAATATTTGGGGCTTGGTATAGGATTGATATACCGCACCATCGAAAATAAGTTCTCTAAAGCATCCTGTGAGAACCTCCCAAACAAACATAGTAAAATCCTTTTTCTTTTATGTAATACTCTGAAAGTTGCACAGCATTGGTTGAAGCCAGTATAACACCAGTTTGTACAGGCTTCCATGCATGCTTCGGTCCAATTTTTAAAACATAAAATAAATCAATTACTTCCTGAAGAAACTTCAGATTTTTTTCGAAATTGCTGGACTCTCTAGTGATAGCAGTCTATTCTTGATCTACTTGTAACAACATTAAACCATTTGTGCACTTTCTCAAAAAACCACGCTGTAACAAGTGCTTCTTCACAAAGTTTATTTTTCTCCACATAATATCTTAGGGCTGCAGCCGTGTCATGATTGATTAAGCGGAGTGCAAGTCCCACGCTCATTTTTTCAAAGTGACTGGGTTTAAGGCATGATTCATTTAAATAAGGGGCCGACTTTAGGTCCAGTTCGTTGTCCAGATCTAATAATTCTCTCACATATGAGATCTTTACAGGAGCGTTTGGTAAACCTAGGTTTGTCAAGATATATTCGGGAATAAAAATTTCATAACCGTTAGTTAAAATATCCCGCAAATTTTTAAACACATGTGGTGGATCCGGATGAAAATATAAATTTCTAGAAGTGTCACAAGGGTGTGGACAACAATTCTTAACTCTTGAGAACCTTCCAGCATGAATATCAAATAAACGCCAAATGGCCTGATTTTGGCCTCCCATGTCGCTAATTACAGCATCCACTTTAAGGCCCATAGCTTCTGCCTCATGAATTAAATTAATTATATCAGTTTTTATACAATTTGCATCAAAAGAATTGCCAGTTAACTGATACCCTACTATTTGCTTCCAGCGAGTTGTAACTCCAGCTATCATATAGACTAAACCATGTGTGGCTAGTTCTTCAAATTGCCCGTTGCTTGAAGGAACAGTTGGCTTTCCAAGGACTAATCCTGTACTTGGGTCATAATCGTATTTTGGAGTTATTGCTATTTCGTCTAATAAAATGGCACAATGTTTCTCTTCAGGTTTCATGATCTCGGTCTTAATTTTTAATCGAGTTAGTATTTCGTTAAGTAAGCCAGGCAAAAATTTTAAATGTTCAATTCTACGTTGAAGAGTACGCTGGGAAGGTAACGGTTGACCCATTTCCCTAAGGACGTCGTATCCAGTGCTACCACATGTCAGTCTAATTTTGAATGCTTTCATTAAAGTATCTCTGGACCATGTTGAACCTCTCATAGAACCATTTTTCAAACATTTAATTTGATCCTCATTTAGTAATTTCGCCAATCCACTGGTAATATTTTGATTGATTTCCTTAAGTCGAGCATTTTCTTTTTTAAGTGAATTAATTTGCCTTCTGAATTTTTCATTTTCTTCCTTCATTTTTTTTAACGCATCGTCTTCATTATTTACAATTTTGTCCTTATCGATCGTAAACCTAACATTGGGAGGCACAGCGGCGTTTTCGTTAAAGGAAGGTTCAGGAACAGGAAGTTGAGGGAAAATTTCAGTTGCAGGGTGATTTAGAGCAACTAAAGCGGAAAAAGATAATGTAGATGGGTACTACTGGATAAAAAAACATAATTATTGCTAAAAATGTTTATTCAAATTCCGATTTGCAAATTAAATGAACGGTTGTACCTAATACTTTATCACTACTTTTATTCCAATATTTCAGAACCACGAAAATGATATCTTTGAATTAAGTAGAACCTATTACAGCATGATAAAGAAATTTGTGTCTATTATACATAAAAAAAGCAATAAGTGGACATTTATTATACATATTAAAAATAATGTAAAAAAAATCAAGATTTTCATCCACTAATAAACATTTTTTATAAATATTATATACAAACAGGACACATACCATGATCCGTAGGTTCCAATAAAAGATGAGGAACAACTTCAGGCTTCAACCGTTGAAAATTTTCGGCCAAGAAAAAATCATCGTTACTAAAGTGTTTCTGAAAATTAAAATAATATTTTACCAAATACATAAACACGAGACATACAAAAACTAAATCATGTTTCTTGGTACTTACTGAGCAGATTTGTAGTTCACCTTTGACACATGAAGCCACAGAAAGTCTTAATTTTCTTAGCCATTGTTCTCTACGCACCATGTTCTTAGCTCCTAATGTTAAACTTAGTTAGCGGGTAAAAGGGATAAACAACAAGAGACTTACCGTTCGGAGCAGAAAACAATTTGGAACCATTTTTTCTAGAACTTGAGCAACCCTTAACACAACACTTGTTGCTGACCATGTTAAACTACCTACCTATCTATTTAAATAAACGTAACTGAACTAAAATGAAAAATATAACGAGACCAAAGAAAAACGAATGGAACTACTATTTTAAAACAAACTTAAATCGAAAACTTTAACGGTATAACGAACGAGATGGATCTTGATAGTGAAGGTAATTATGCAGTAAACAATTGTGACAGTAGTTTTTGTCCAAGTTACATCAAATCATTTTTAGACTGTGTTTTTTTTATCCCCAACTTGAGAAAATTGTGCGACAAGGATGGATATAAAAAATCACTAATGGCGTTACCTTAACACGTAGTGTGTTGATCTAGTAACCTTAAGCATGAGTAGACAAGAGCTACATCTATTAATAGATATAAAAAATAATTAAAAAATTATTTATAATTTTACTTATTAAGATTGCCCTTACATAATATCTTAAACTGATTTTTTTTATTTTATTTTATTTCATTTTAGCTATTGTAGATTTTAAATATTGTATTGTTAAATTCCTGTCTATGTAGTATCTATCAGTAACACCAGTAAAAAATTTTATAATTTACATTAAATGTTTGTCCAACCTTATACAAGGTGGATGCCACGTGCGGATTATTTTCCTTGTGGCTACGTATGTTTGTTCAGTTTTGTTTATATTATCTTTGTTATTATTACCTATATTTTGGAAATTTTGTGAATAAACATTATTATTATTAAAATATTATTATTATTTATTATTAAAAATTTATTATTATTATTGGAAATAAAAACAAGTTTTATGTAAAAATTGTTTCGTTCTCCCTATAGTTTTTTAAATGTCGTCCAAAGAACAATTGCATGTATAGGTCACATGAACATAGAGATATTTTCTAAATGAAACACTGTCACCGCTTTCGCCCGCTTAAACGGTAAAGGTGATGTTGTTATCTTGATCTGGCTTAACTAGCTCACTAGATGTCGGAGAGGGGAAGTGGGTGAAAATAAAAGGAATTAAAATCAACCACCTACCTATACAATCAAAATAAATGCTCGGGGCGCCACTTGGTTTAACCCTAGTTTAAGAGTAAATACCAGACTCAATTTCAAAATGCTTTCTTACCACCAAGAACTCCAAAAGCACCCACCTAATACCTAAAATTAGTTCGGACAAGAACAAAGGTTTCATACAATAATAGATATAAGAGTACCCAAAAACACAATGAGATTTATTATATCAATAAATTTAAAAATAAAGCAAACAATTTACCACATAAAAATAGTAAGAGAAATGATCAAGTTCATGTCATATAGATAAATTAATAAACTGAATATGTAATAACATACATTGAACAATTAAATAATCAATATTAATATTTATAAATTTAAACACCAAAAAAAATAATATAATTTCCCAACTTAATTTGAGGCAAAAAGGTAAAATATAGTTGATAGAATTTTTTAGATACGAGAAGTACCTTATTTATACAAATGTTACTTCCATTCAATCAAGCATACACCAAACACAACATTTGAATCAAATAAGTTATAAATTAGATAAGTAAACAAAAATTACATTACCCGGTTACCAATAAATAATAATTATAACCCTCAAAAGAAGTTATCGGTTTCCTGTGAATTGTCTGTTATTACAAAAGTTGATTGACAAGATTGAACTTCTTGATTTCCATATCCATAAGGTCTCCAAGGTTACTTCAAGATCTCTACCAAGTGATCTCCATCTGTACTAAATTCACCAAAGACCCATACAAAAGAAAATAAAACAGCTCCAACTTCTTCACTTATCAAAATGTAATTTCCATCCAAATATTACATTTAATCTTCTTAAATAAAAAAGACGACGATTGTATTGTCAATACCAATGATACGATGAACAACAATTAAATATTTAACAAATTAAGAGAGGTAATAACCACGATGACGATAACGACGATGATAACGACGATGATAACGACGATGATAACGACGATGATAACGTCGATGATAACGACGATGATAACGACGATCCCTACGAAGAACAAAAGAATTAGTCGTAGAATTCACAAGGTTATACAAAAGATAAAATAATCAAGCAAAATATGCGTACCTATAGATAACAAACGGGATCAAGGTAATAAATCCACGACGTATGCACAAAAATCAAATCCTCGAAAGATGAAAATTAACCAAACTAATCTACCAAATAGTTAATCTTCTTATTAACTGAAGAACTTTAATCCATCTAAGATGCGGCTATAACAATAATCGAACCAATTCCAATCAATTCAATAAGCCAAAATCCTTCAGCAATATGTGCGATACGAAGCAAACTTAAATCGGAAAAAAAAGGAACAATTTCCTTGCGATTGACAAATGACAACCCTCAACAGGCGCTAATACGCATGACCATCTAATCTCAACTACAATACGGTTCATCGGATCTCAACGCTATACCGCAAATAAAGGTTCATGGGATATGAAAATCTTAGATCGAAAATATACCGTAACAACACCCTGTGTATTATATGCCTTTTTATAATAGCCCTTTATTCTAAATTACGTATATATATATGTTGTACTACGAGGCTAAATCAAATATAAACGGTAATCTTTTTTCATCTTTTATTGAATAACGTTATACACAAATCATTGTTTTAACATTTTTCAATATAGTTTCCTGCGTGATCTACACACTTTTGCCACCGATTTGGAAGTTTCAGTATTACCTGGTTATAGAAAGTTTGAGGGCGAGTTGTAAGCCAATTGCGCACGTGCTCTTCGACTTCTTCATTGCTTCCAAATCGTTTTCCTCTCAGTGATTCCTTCATAGGCGCGAACAAAAAATAGTCACAGGGGGACAAGTCAGGGCTATAAGGAGGGTGCTCGAGGGTTTCCCAGCCCATTTCTTCCAGTGTATTCCTTGTCAAGGCCCCGGTGTGAGGCCTGGCGTTGTCATGGAGGAGAATGACATCTCGTCTTTTGTTTCGATAGACGGCTGTTGCCGACCGTAACAACTGGCAGTAGTAAGCCGCACTCACTGTACGTTGATCGTGTAGAAAATCGATCAGTAAAATTCACCTAGAGTAAAAAAAAATCGTTGCAAGGACTTTTCCAGCTGAGTGCCGAGTTTTGGCCTTCACTGGGCAACCTTCATTCTTTCTTCGCCACTCCTTACTTGTCATTTTAGATTCGGGGGTGTAGTGATCACGTCTCATCATGCCACGATGCGCTGCAAAAAGGCCTTCCCTTCTCGCTGAAATTGATTCAGAAGCCTTTCAGCGATCTCCGACCTAACCTGTTTTTGGTTTCCAGTCAACAACCTCGGAACCCATCGAGCACAAATTTTTCGAAAACCAAGTTGATCAGTTATAATGGATTGAACACTTCCATAGCTGATACCCACTTCTGATGAAATTTCTTCCACGGTTAACCGGCGATCACGTTCAATAAGCTCTCTAACGGTACTGGTATTGTCATCTGTAAGGCTTGTCCTTGGGCGTCGATCATGACTTTCGTTTTCAACACGTTCTCGTCCGCCCTTAAATTCTCTCGCCCACGTATACACACGATTCTGAGACAGTGTACTGTCCCCAAACTGTGCGTTCAAACGAGTTAAAATTTCTGACGGTTTAACGCCTTCATTGGTTAAAAACTTTATGATAATCCGTTGCGCAGCAGACGAATGTACCTCTTGCTCGGTCATGGCTCTACTGACGACAAAGCCAAGGATGTGCGCGAACCCGGCCGGCTCCCCACTCCTCATAAACCAAACATCTACTCCACACAACATCAGCTACCTCGGAACTGCATTCTAAGCGGAATAGCAAAATTACCGTTTATATTTGATTTACCCACGTACATTAAATTAACGGCCCACTACACAGTAAAAAGTAATTTAGTGTAAATTGTACAACCAAACCGTGTACACGTACAGTCTAAAATAATTACATTTTTAATCATTTATGGTAACTTTTTTTAGACTAAAACAGTCAAATTTCTAATCGTTTCGGAGTAAGATTTTACTCCTGACTTTTGAATCTTTTACTCTGCAATGGAAAAATGTTTCTTATTTATAGTGGATTGTTATAAAACTTTTGTATAATTTGTTTTCTATTTAGATTGAGATTTTAGGAAGTACTAAAATTAGGAATGATAGTACTGTATTTTTTTTATTCTGAGGGTGGAAATTAATTATTTACTAATTGCAATGTCAACATACATACAAAGCACACACAATTAAAATATAATAATGTATTGAAAAAATTATATACGAGCCCACGCTGATAATAGTTCTGGACAGTAGTTTTGTTAAAGGAAACCGTAACTTTTGCTTGGTTCACGGTATGGCTATTCATTATCGTGATAGTGAACTACTACTGCATGCCAACTTTCATGAAACTCTATTAGGAGATTCCCTCGCCCCACTCTCAAAAAAAAGTTCAAAACTAAGTTCAAAATTATTCTTTTGTTCTGCGAATTTCATATATAATTATTATTGTTTTTAGTTACCTAATCTTTTAATATCTTTGTTTATTGTTGGTAAATAAAACACTGAATATGAGTTATATGCATTTTATTTGTAATTATGAAAATGAACGAAGTCGGATACAGCTGCTGCTTGTCTTAACTTTAAAATCTTTACCTAGTATTCTAACAATTGTTCACAAGGCTGATTTTTAATGTGTAGCTTAAACGTTCTAGTAAATGCTATAGAGATGGAGACTAATATGCGAAATAAGTAATGTAATAAATGCCACATAAAATGTCAAACTAAACATTTAAAAATTAGTTCTTTAAAGTTACATTTGTCTCATTTTAAAGATATCTATTTGGTAAGAATGATTTGCTAATAATGACTATAATTTAAATAGAAGAATAATCCGAAGCAGAGGTAAATCTGTCAATGATGTAATAAATGCATTAAACTTAATTGTTCCAAATCCTACAGTTGCTGAAACATTTTCGGATTATAAATTTTAAGCAATTTGTGCATAATTGAGATTTTAAACGTATTTAACAAGCCGAGTATATTCAAAATCGAAAGGATTTAATGAAAAATATGCACAAATGCTGTAAAGGAAGACTGGAAAAGATGAATAAAGTAAAAGTAAAATCTCAAGTAGATTAAAATATGGGATTTGATGAGCTCTGGACGTCAAATGGTCCATCGGAATTCAAGAGGTCGAAAACTGTTAGTATACCAAGTTTGTCTGAAATGTTTGTGCCATGTCCTTTAGTTGAAAGTTTATTAATTATATATATTTAATTTTGTTAATTATATTATAATACAAGGGTGGTTTGATAAGTCAGTGACTTTTTGAATTTCCCGCGCAGTAACTTTAAATGCACTACTGCTCCCGTCAACTGCCATCTATGAATAGACTACTGTAAAATTTTGAGAAGGCTGCGCCATTTAGTTTGTGTTTGACAGCCATTGAAAGCAAAACAACCTCGTGAATTTTAACGAAAATGGAAAAAAGTGAATTTTTTGTGCTGATTAAGCATGATTTCTTGCGTAAAGAAAACCATCACCGAAACTAAGGAAAGACTTGATAAATACTATGGGGACTCTGCACCATCAATTTAAATGGTTAAGAAGTGGTTTACTGAGTTCCGTTGTGGTCGTACCAGCACAAGTGACGCCGTACGTTCAGGTCGCCCAAAAGAGGTCGTCACGCCAGAAATGGTCGATAAAATCCATGGAATGATATTACACGATCGGAGAATGAAAGTGCGTGAGGTGGCTTAGGCTGTAGGCATCTCAACTGAGCGGCTACATCACATTTTACATGAATATTTGGACATGAAAAAGCTATCCGCGCGCGATGGTTGTCGCGATTGCTCACACTCGACCATAAGCGCAACCGTTTGACCTCTTCAAAGGAGGGTTTGGCGATGTTCTGCCGCAATCCGAACACGTATTTGCGGCTTTTCGTTACCGTAGACGAAACATGGATCCATCACACTACACCAGAGACCAAGGAACAATCAAGATAGTGGGTTTCTCCGGGTGAACGTGCACCAAAGAAGGCCAAGGTGGGTCTGTCGGCCAACAAGGTCATGGCCACAGTTTTTTGGGATGCACGCGGTGTCATTCACATCGATTACCTTGAAAAGGGTAAAGCGAACACCGGCGAATATTATTCAGAGCTTTTGGACAGATTCGATATTGATTTGAAGCAGAAACGACCGCATTTGGCGAAGAAAAAAGTGCTGTTCCATCAAGACAATGCACGGGTGCACACGTGTGTAGTCACCATGGCAAAAATCCATAAATTGGGCTACGAACTGCTACCCCATTCAGCATATTCTCCAGATTTAGCCCCCTGTGACTATTTCCTGTTTCCAAACCTGAAAAAATGGCTGGGCGGTAAGAGATTTGGGTCGAATAGAGAGGTCATCACTGAAACAAACGCCTATTTTGAGGGCCTTGAGAAAACCTATTATTTGGAAGGAATAAAAAATTGGAAAAACGCTGGACTAAATGTATCGAGCTAAAAGGAGACTATGTTGAGAAATAAAACGCTTATTTGCCGAACTAAATATCTTTTATGTCCGATTGCATTATAAAGTACTGTTTATTGTATTATTTTGCGGCAGTAAACTGGCTTATTATTGTACTCGTAAAATAAAGTGGTAGTAGTAAAATAAAGTATGACAACTGTATATTACATGTCAAATTTTTTGTCAAGAATAGATGTCAAATTTATAAACTGATTTTCTTTTGATAATTACCCAATTTTAGAAATTGCACATAAAGCTTTGTATGCAACTCTTACATAATCGGACCTTATAGACTCGTCCGTTTGATAGGCCTTGCTCGCTTCGCTCGCTCGGCCATAAACTGGGCTTGCCTATAAAGTCCTACATTATGTACTTATTACATAAATAGCTATTATTCAAAATTATACTTATCAAACCACCCTCGTAATTTAGGTACGGATCTGAAAAAAGACTCGAATGACAGGGTCTTAAATTGAAAGGCTGCAGGCGATATGCAACAAACAACATAAATGTAATTCTCGTAGATTTCTAGAGACTTTAGTTAGAAATAAATTTTAGATAGAACTGTTTATTGGTTTCACAATTAGTACTGTCGTCAAGCAGATTCGGAATAATTTATTTCAGCGTCAGTTTTCTCCGTAAAGCTTATCTTTTGAATGCGTAAATAGGTTACATATCTCTATATAATACACATCGATTCTGTATTAATACTGTGCATCTTCTTGAAAAATAACAGTTTTATACGAAACATGGCTACTCATTATCACAATTTTTGCTTGAGTTTTTTGGTTCTTGTTATTTTAGGAATCTCGGGCTCACTAATACATGATGCTACTGCCGTTCCTGTCAACATACAACCGGTAAGATAGTTTGTTAATAATTCATATTTTACTATATTAATTGAGTTAAATATTGTAAAATATCAACAATTTATTTTTATAATGTATAGACACATACTCTGAGCATCAATAACATAACAACAAACTTACAAGGGAATGTTCTCGACGAATTGAGGAGGCGTTTATTTCTTGAATTGGCTAGACGAAGAAATCAGAACAGAATCCAACTGCGTAGAGATTTTTAGATCATCTAAATAAACAACTTATAGTTAACTTGTTTTAAATTCTTGTTCATCACCATAGCATAACTATAGTTTTAACTCCTCACTCAACTGTTTTAGGTACATATGTATTTCATTCTGTTGCTTTACAATTGTTAGTCAACAATTTCAATGTGTTTAATAGTATAGTACATAACGAGTGTGGAAAGTGAAAATGTTGGCGGAAACATCCCATGAGTGCATATAAAAAACATTTTCTACCGTGTTTTGTACACTATTTTTCCTACAACCACAAGAAATTCTCAGAAATCAGCAAAATAAATAAAGAAAACAACAATACTGAGCTTTATAAAAATTAATATAATTTAATATACTATTAAAGTGTCGGTAAATTAATTGTTTTTTTTGTTGCTTAGGATTACAATTTATTTATTAATTATATGATCGATTTTTTTTATACTTACGTATTTTTATCTACCTGTATTTATTCACTAAATTAAAAAGGATTTCAAATTTAATATCAAAAGCATTATTATTCCTGTTCACGTTGATATTTAACCAATGAAAATTTTGAATGGAATTTTGTATGTAAATAATTTATTGGAACACTCAGAGTATTGCTTCAAGTTGTCTGAACAAAACAATCTTTATATAACGTAGTAAGTAAGGGTGAAAAAATATTATTATATTTTTTATTTATAATGATAATAATAACCACTGCTACCCATTACTTACCAGCTAACCAGGCCCCAGAAACTATGAAGCTTGTGCGAGAAAGAGGATCGATTATTATTACGCAGGCTCATCGTGCAGCTACAGCCGACTTACAGATGGTATAGCAGAAATCCCACATTTATGTTCAAGCTAAGGAAGACTGCAGAAAACTTTAAACAGATCTTCCGGCACCGGGATTCGATCCCGGTCCGGCAAGGTGAATACTAGTACGCTAGCCGCTATACTACCATTTATTTAAATATACAAAGACTAAATTATAGTGTTTATTACAATTATATTTCTTGCTTAAGAAAGAATTACTACTACTAAAGAATACCACTACTTATTAGAGTAAAAAATGTTACAACATCGCTAAAATGTAAAGACCTGTTAAATACTTGTAAAAACCTTGATCTTATGTAAAGTAAGGTTATGTAACAGGCAAATTGTGTTAATTCTCTTTATGAAATACTTTTAAATTACTATTTACTTAATATTAAAGGAATGACATCATCTAAATCTAGATAAAAAAATCAATATATTTAGAAGAATAGTTTACTAATCATTAGTAAGTATTTTCATAAGACACGTTTCAAGGACAAATGCCAAATGGTCCATGGTATATTTAAGTATTATAAATTGTTATGATCTTATTTAGCAAATAAACATATAGGTAACGAATAAAAATATACACAAATAAAGGGTACACAATTAACACAATGTTTTCTTTATTAAACCTTAAAATTAACAAAACAATTATAAAATTAAATATTATAGCAAATTACATAAATCTTTATAAGAGAAACAGGCAGACTGACTTATAATTGAAATTAAATTTAATCAATATTTCTGTTTTTTTAATTTTCAAAGAAAAAGATTAATCTTATTTAACTAAAGTAATTAATTAAATTATAATGAAAATAAAAAATATATTCGTTGATAATCTTTTTATTTCCTTAATGATTTGAGATTTTTGAACTTTAACTAAATACAAATTTTGGCCACACGTCAAATTATTACTAATAAATGGTATCAATAAATAATTATCAAATAGGTTTTTAAAAACTCACTATTTTAGAATTTGCACCCATAATAATGGTTAGTTTATCTTATTGCTTCAATTGACAAATTCAATCTGCTGGTCGATATTTTTGATAGCTGCACATTTCAATATATGTAGAATAATAATATCCATCAAAATAATTATAACATCCATACAATATAAAACTAAATTGTTGTAATTTATTAAAATAGTATCTTCTTTTCAGTGCCAGGTGAGTATTATTTTTCCATTAATCTTCAATAATTTATGTCCAAATAATGTTTGATCATTAACGATATTAATTATCTTTCTCTTTTTTATAATGCAAAATTTAAATGTTTATTATTGTCAATAACTTTATCTAAAAACTTTTATTTATGTTTATCACTTAAAGTATACCCTTACTTTGTTTTAATTTTGAAGTTTAAGTTCTAATCTCATTTTAAATTCTGCCATCTTATGCAAACTAACCCCTTACATTTTCAACTTTTGAAATAGTCAGGAACACACCTTGTGCCTTCAAAAGAATAGTGCTATTTATTTCTTTATTTGCTAGCAGTCTTATTTATACTTGTGCAAGAAACAAATTATTTTTCCTTTGAAACAATCAAATTTCTGAATTTCGGAATTACATAACCAAATTGTTTTATAATAATTTTCATTATTTACAAAACTAAAAAGACAAAAATGTTGCCCTTCTTTCACATATTCTAAGAACATACAATACTTAATGTTTATTTTGAATAAAAACTTCCCTATTCAATGTCTACCGAGAAACAGAAACACCTTTCCAAACTGCTTTTTATAAATAAATACTGTAATTAGAAGCTTAAATAACTTATTTGAAAGTTTTTAGCTGCGTCAAAACAAAATCTGCAACCCAATTTGCAGGAATCTACATTACAAGGTCAAGACGCAGCTCTACAAACACGTTTTCTTTAATTTTTATCAAGGACACTCAACATTTCCAGTGAAATCTCAACAAATCCTGTAGCTAAGATAGTATTACATGTAATTCCAGTAATACTTTTTATTTTAAGATTATACAATTAACAAAAAACTACTAGAAAACAAGAAACTACCTTCCTACATTAAAAATACGTATATGTATAGACGTAATGTTTCTCGTTAAGCTAATAATACAAACTGTCTTTTTTTAAAGAAAATCTGATTACTGCAGTATCCTTTAAGTGGCTTAAGTATATGTATGTGCATGTTAAACTTAAATGTATACTATGATGATGTTAGTTAAGAAACCCCTTTTCAATTTTTTTTAAATTGAGGTTATGTAACCTCTAAATCGGGAAATTGAAAATATGCATATATCTAACAAATGTAATTATACGTATGATATCTTTCTAGAATAATCAAGTATAAGTTCTAGAATCACCGGATAGACATGTAAGGACATGGAGACGCCCTGGGGAGCTATTAGCTTGGTTTACTTTTTTCATGGTGTACTTTTTGGTAAGAGCTCTATAAGATTTTGTGGAGGAACTTTTTATGAAGCCTGTACAGAGCTAGTTGTAGTACGTGAAGCGTTTATGAATGCGTGATGGTATGTGGAGAACGCTTTCAGGAAGATCACGTTGTACTTTTTCCTCCTATAATCGGTGCATGATGTATGCAACACCTCACACTGCCTGAATGGTACATCGTCTGTGGATTAGTTAGTAAAGTCAGGATTTGTTGCATGGATTGGCCACCGAAAAGTTCAGACGTAAATCCAATAAGAGCATGTCTGTGACTTGCTTAAAATCTCCAACAGTTACATTTCCAGAAGTTACAGACATGTTAAGCATAAGTACACTTTATCACCTCTATTATTATTTCAGTCTTAGACAGTATAATGAGAAAGATAGTGAACACGTCAAAAATAGAATCAGATGAATTTAAGTCCTAAGTAGTGTTGAATATCAAGTCTACGCAGTTGATGTCGTATTGTTGTCATACGTACAAAGTAATAGAAGGTTACTTCAACACTTACCCAGTTAAAAAAAATATTTAAAGTTGAAAAAATTAGAAAAAGAAAAGTTTTTAAATTTTTTTTAACGGCATTGCATTCTTCGTCAAAGAATGCATAAATTTTGTCCACTGCGTGTTTTTGTCTAGAGTGCTTTAATTTAGAGTAAAATCGAGAACAACAATTTGTCATTTTTGAAAGTTTATCATTTTTTTCGAAAATGGTGCCAGATAGAAAAAAATTGATACAGTAAAAAATGCTTATTGTTACTCAATGAATCCGAATTTTTAAATTTTTTTTTAACGGCATCGTATTCTTCGTCAAAGAATACATAAATTTTGTCCAATGCGTTTTTTTCCTAAAGTGCTTCAATTTCGAGTAAAATTGAGAACAACAATTTGCCATTTTATGAAAGTTAATCATTTTTTTCATCGAAAATGGTGTCAGATAGAAAAAAAATGATAAAGTAAAAAACGTATATTTTTACTCAATGAATACGAAAACATTACATGAATGAATTACAGACCGATTTAAAGCGATTTTGAAAATTACAGTTATAGGTGTTGCCTATCTATGGCCATGAATAACAGATTTAAAACCTAAAATGATGAAAATTTTCAAATCGCTTTAAATCGGTCTGTATTTTTTTTCGTATTCATCGAGTGAAAATAAGTATTTTTTACTCTTATTAATCTTTTTCTATCTGACACCATTTTGATGAAAAAATGATAAACTTTCAAAAATGGCAAATTTTTGTTCTCAATTTTGCTCGAAATTGAAGCACTCTAGGAAAAAACGCAGTGGACAAAATTTATGTATTCTTTGACGAAGAATGCGATGTCGTTAAAAAATTAAAAAAATATTTCTTTTTCTAATTTTTCCAACTTTTAAAATTCTTTTTGGAACTGGATACGTGTTTACTCTGTTTTAGGGGTCAAATATAATTTTTTTCATATAGGAGACATGTGACAATCGAAAGTAGAGGTTTCAAGCTTTAAAAGGACCCCGCGCTGGTCTTTTTAAGTTGCGCTAATTTTTGGACTTAGCCGGTGGTTGAGTTCGGAAAGAATGACTCATATATGTGTTTTTCTTTATTCCTTGTTCATTCAAATACTCAGTACAGAGGCGCCACTGGTCATGGTGTCACCTGGTGCGGTAATTCATGGTATTCTTTTTACCCCTCCCCTTCAAGTGACGCCATTGACTTAGTGACCCACGGGCTGGTATTAAAACAAATAATGAACAAAATTTGACCCACTTCTCAAAAAGGTTGGCCATCACTGCCATAGGGTATCACATAATTGGGGAAACCAGAAACAAGTTGACAGAGTACCATAGGAAGAGAGATTGTAGCTGCCGACATAAACTGCAGAAATTACAGTGCTAGAAACAGCGCCAGCGTCCGTTGAAGTAGTACTGATAAAATATTATTAAAAGTAGAAGAACCGATATTAAACATTTGAATCAGAGATAGTATTTCTTATAAACAATGTTTTTTTTTTGTTTCACAAAAATACTAATAACTAAAACTGTCTACGCAGTGCATACGTATGTCTTGCATAAATAGGAATGGTATTAAGTCTGATTAAGGAAATAAACTGAGAGAAGTACTTGCAAAATACCGAGATGAACCAACTTTGTTCTTAAACCAACTTTTATCGACATGCTTTTCATAATCGAAACACATTTTACAGAAAAATCCTATTTTAAAAATCCAAATTATCAAATTTTTACACCAATCATCCAAACGAAACTGACTAATCAGGAACAGTTATATTATGAAAACACTATGATCTACCTAAATATGAAGAAGAAATGCTTCAGAGCACATTTATATTATCATACGAACTCGCTGTTGCGGCTGTGTACGGCTTTCCTATAGGCACAATATTGAAAAAGAAGATGAACAATTCTTTTGCACATTGGAACCTGAGATCATTGCCGGAGAATATTTCAACAGTAACCATACTATCTCGGGATCTCAATAAGTCACTACTAAAGGTAAATGGTTGTACAAAGTTATCCAAAAAAACATTGGTCAAATCAATGTGACATCGACAAACTACATGATATTTCAGCAAGCTTCGATTTAACATCAGACCATTTTCCAATTATACAAACTATTAGTACATACGTCAAGATAAAGAACCGTCTAACAAATCACATAATCCAAAGACAAACTGGAAACTAAATTTCCATAAAATAAATAAATGCACATATTTGAATATAAGTCCGAAGGAAATAGAAGAAGCTGTCAACAAACTCCATACATTGCTAACTTCCTCTGGACATTAAAACGGTAGTCAATCAAAAAAAGAAAAACCCGAGCTTAATGGTAAAGAAGTCACTATCCATTAAAATGAGACTGAACAACTTAAACAATCCACTTGATCCACTAAGGGACGACATTTAAAAACCACGTATCGAGATTAAACAGATACGTTAACTCAATTTGGAGACCAATAAAATCTTCCTTAAAACCCATAGCTACCCTCCTCCAGCATTAGGATGAAGTAAGAGCGATCAAGAAAAAACAAATTTATTCGCAGAATTTCTTGCAGGCGTATTCCAACTACCTGTTGACATAACCGATGATGCAGTCCTAGAATATCTGACATCAACCACAACAACTTCCGCACCCTTATCATCAATTACTCCAAAGTAAATTAAAGAAGAGATACAGCACCTAAATGTCAAGAAATCACAAGGATCGCACCAGAATACACTCAAAATGTTAAGAGAACTACCAAAAATGACATCGTGCTATTTGCCTAAATATACAATGCTGTACGACAATGGTGATGAGACTTCATTATTGTACCAATAAATTTAAAAAACCTGTAATAGTTCTTAATTCCTAAGTCAGGCAAAGATCCCAGCAACGTAACATCTTACCGCTATACCTTCTTATATTCAATAATTCTAAAACTATTCGAGGAGTTAGTGTTACAAAAAATTGACCATGACTTTACATCAACAGACTGGATACCAGATTATCAGTATACCAGGTTACACTAAACCATCCAACAGTATCACTGCATTGCACACACAATAAATACTGCTGTAGAAGAAAAACTTATTTCACAACTGCTTCTTAGACGTTAGCCAGGTTTTTGAGTCTGACATAATCCCCCTTTATAAAATCAAACAACTTCTACCATCGCAATCTTACTTAAGAAACTCACAATTTAGAACAAGTCAGCGATGGAATTTCAGCTGTATATCCTATCCAACCTGGAGTACCTCAGGGAGGTGTCTTGGGACATCTTCCTTATATTGTTCACCTCAGATCTACCATCAACACCAAGCACAACTACAGTCTGTCTTGTAAGTCATGAAGATGTAATATTGCGTCACTTCGTACAAAACCACCTTAACCGACTTAAAGACTGGCTATAAAAGTGGAAAACAAAAGTCAATGGAACAAAGTCAAGTCATGTGACCTTCACCTTAATCTTAAAAAAGCAGTGTCAACCATCCACTTAAATAATATTGAAGTATCCCAGCCAACTACTACGAAATACCTGGCGTTCCATCTTGACAACAAGCTCGACTGGAGGAACACATCATCAAAAAAAACAAATAGATCTAAGACAAAAAATGCACATTGGCTAATCGTACGAAATTCACAATTATCCTCAGACAACAAAAAACTAATTTATAAAATCACCATAAAACCTATATGGGCTGTGCCAGTAAATCGAACATCGTCATCATGCAAAGATGCCAATCCAAAATCCTGAGATTTTGTAGATATAGTAGATGATCCTTGGTACATAACCAACCAAATGATACATGAAGACCTCGACATCCCGTTAATAAAGAATGTCATACCCGAAAGAACATTGAAACGCCTTGAAGCGTTACCTACCCCATTGCAGAAAATTGAAGAAACGCTGTACCGTTTTGAAAGAGAGTAATGTCATATTACGCACTTATTTTAGTGATAAAGTAATTTAATTTAAAGTGTCAAACCTTTCTTCATCACTTGCCTGCTTCCTTTTTTTATTTTTAAGTTTCTAAAAGAAAAAGATACCAAGATGTAATGGAGACCAATCTTTCAAAAATAGTTGGACATACGCTTTGAATAAAAAATACAAAATGTTTGATATATTTCCCACGTAGATTAACAAAAACAAACGATGTTTTCATGATTTATCAAAATTCCAGAACCATTGGAAAGCAACGAGATAATTTTGACTAATAAAGTAATAAAACATGTTTTCGAGCATTTTTCATTAATGTGAATTAATTATTATTAATGTATAATAATTAATAAATTAATGTAGATTAATTCCGAAGTTTGGCGAAAAATGCAACAACTTCATAAAATTTTGGATTGAAAAATTACATAGGTAATTATATTTATGTATATCCGTCCGCCTATCGTTTGTTATTTTAATCACTCTGTATATTTATAACTATAGGGACAAACAAATACTTTTATGCACAGATGCATTATAATTAGACTATTATTGATAGATCTATCTAAACATAACTGTCTCTTTATGCCCCAAGGGCCTCTTTATGATCCGACGGGCAATAATGAAACGTCAATTAAATGTCAGAGCTGTATCTGTAGAACTTGATTGGTTCTTAATATAATTTGTAAACTTATCACCAATGAAAATAAGCTGAAATTAAGTATTTTAGATAGTAACTATAGTAACGTACTTCGTATATATGCACATAAGTATACGTACAGCGGCTTGATGTAACCTACGTACTCATTTAATTATATTTTTTACACAATAATAGATTTGAGATAAAAACAATCTGTGCATAAAATAGTGTATGCATTTCGGGCATAACTTGCTTTTATGGCCCTACAGCCTTTTCCTAGCCCTCGGCTGACGCCTCGGGCTAGAAATAACGCTTCTGGTCATAAAAGCTTCTTTATGCCCTTAATACATAAATAACTATTTTCGCCTACCTGATCAGAAAGTGCTTTCTAAATGTTCTGTTTTGAGGGCAGTTAAGGAGGTTACAGCGGATCTTTGCGGGGTGAAGGGCAAGGGGATATCTCCTATGCTTTTACATAGGCTCTAACAACAAATACCAATCGATAAAAAATAAATTAACATTCTTAAAAATGAACAAAATCATTTTATTATGAATGCCTGTAATGCATTCATTAATTATTTGTATATATTAAAATAATTTAAGTCGATTGAAGTGCATTTGTTTAATTGTTGAAAGTGTAAATATAAATGTAAATAGGTTAAGAATCGTGGCAACACCTCAAAGAAATCAATCGATTTTGTTGGTAGCAGTGTTAGGTTTCAACTTTCGATTGAGTTGACATCCTAACCTCCAAATGTCAATCCCAAAATATAAGTGGAAACATGTTGAATGTTTTGTAATTTTGTATGCAATTACAGATGGGAATATTCTATTTTTTAACTTTTGTATAGTCTAAAGATTACAATCTGCTAAGCAGATACAAGAAATATATAAAAAGTGGTTGAGGTTTAATACATATATTTTTAAAATTAGTGTGTTTGTATTACTGATTTCTTGGATATTCTGATTGTGATGATAAGTTGTATTCATCACATTGCAGAAGGTAATTTTACATTTTGCAATATTTCCGTCGAATTAACATTTGTATTCTGATATTATTAACGCAGAAGACTGAATTGTTCAACATAATTTGATTAATAAAATATATGATTATTAGTTAATACAATAAAATATAGATTATTATAACAGTCATCTTTCTGTTCTGTTATTTGAATTCGCGCGCTATGAGGTGTTGTCACATCTCTGCTGTCTTTCCACATATGTCGTGAAAAATTCTTGTTTTGTTTACTTTAAATTATTATTGTGCATTAACTAGACACAAGATTTCAAAAATATTGGGCAGCATTGTTCTTCGAATATGAGAGTATGTCATTTTAGTTTTTTATCAGATTCCCGACATTTCTTCATCATAATTTTTCGTTAAAACTGCTAAAGGTTAGATGGTCTCCATAAGAGACCATGTTAAATTCTGGATTTTATTTTCCATTTTTCTCGGTAATGGTACACAAGAAGATTATAAAAAAAAGTTACCAAATAGAATAAGTGTTAAAGAACTCGAGGTTTAAATTTCACGTCATTCTCTACATTTTTACATTTCGCTGTATCCTCCTTAAGGCTTCTTTGCGGGCCTCTTATGTCAAACTTTTTACTGCCCTCTTATGTCAAACGCATAACTCTATACTACTACTAGATGAAAGCACGATTTATTTATGTTAAGTTGGAGATGCTGTAAAAATTGAAATTGTTTTTTAAATAGTCATACTTTGACCACTCCTGTGCATTATCCTAAAAAGATTTTAATCAAAAAATGAAATCATAAGTTTTTAACATTAAAAATATAACTCATTCGTAAAACTTTTAGCAACGGAATATGACGGAAAATGTAATCTGAAACATATTTTTACTTAACCTTTAACAATATAAAAAACATACGTCAAATTTTTCTAGGCTTCTTAGATCATAACTTTGATTTTCATGTCTTCGTCGATAAATTTGTCGTTTGTTTTTTTCTTTTCACAGTGTCATTGTATGTATAAATGGAGGTTGTGACAATTAATTAATAAAAAGAATTTCAATAAATTATACAATGATAGACAACAATAACAACATTATTGAAAGCGATGACTTCAGTTGTACACCACCTGAGCTTCGAGAACAAGCTACTGTCTTTTTTATTACTCCTACTATTTATTAGTGTTTACAAGTAAAGCCGGCTGAGCTGAGCGGCCCGGAACAGCAACAATCCTGTCTAGCGACCTAACCAGTACTAAAGACTAAAAAGTCTAACAGTGCGACCGTGCGAGACGCGAGCTGTTCGCCGTAAGCGCCCGTATGCATAAAAAATGTAGCAAATTCGTCTACTATAAATTGATCTAACTCATACTAATTAAAAATCATATCCTGTTATTTTTATTTACCAATAATAATAAAAACATTTACTATACGGCCATCTTGTATGTAATGTAATGATTATTAGGTTAATTTAAGTAATAAATTACTAAAAACGTCTGGCGTTATTTTTATTTTCATTCATTCCCTCTAACATATGCCTATTTAATTTACTAATAAGTTACGTTACTGTTTAACTTTTGGAATTCTTTTTTAAACTTTCAAACATGTAGGCGAAAAACTTTTATATGTCAATCGGACCGAAAAGCATTTGTAGCCCTGAGTTGTCCGCTGCTCAAACAACTGCTGACTACAAATGCTAATTTTCTGCCCTTGAGACACAAAATACTATTAACTGGTTGCTTTTAATCATTCAATCATATATTTTTTTTTATTCTTGTACATATTTTTCTCGTTATTTCGACAGATCACGCTAAACAAATTTCCACTAAAACTATTCAAAAATATTCCAATTTCTATTGCTGTTATGCTACAAGACAAAATAATAAATAAATCGTTTCTCCAAGAAGCAATTTACACCTGTTCGCCCTATCAAAAATTGCTTACTTCAAACAACGGGGTGGAGCGTACGTATATACTTGCTATACTCGGGACGCTGAACAGATATAGTAATTAAAACCGCCTACAATTACCCCCTCTTTTTAACAAAACCTTTCTATTGGTAGCAAATATACCGCTCAAATTGAAAGGCATGTTTACTTGTACCAAAAAGATATTAATTCGTTTACTGTCAAACTGTCTTACTCACGAACTTTTAATGGTATTTTTAGTAAAGTAATAAAACTGCAATTTTTTAAAATGTATGGTTATTATTTATACTAGCATCTCTCGAAGTGACATTATTTATAATGAAGTAACAATTTATATGGAAAAATGTTTTATTGTAAATTTCACTTCCACATAAAACCAATCAGAACAATCTGTGCTGCCTTGATTCTTTTTGTACTATATCTATTCGGCGGCCCCAGTATAGAACTACTACACTCCTTCTGTACCACATTTCATTATAAAATTTCTTCGCATTGCAAAATTTTCGTACTAACTTTGTGTACGTTTTTCATGGTTATTATTTATACTATCGAAATTATTTTTTTTAATATCAAAAATAAATAATGGCCGCTGGATTTGTAGTTTTAATTTTTTTATGTTTGAATCAAGTCTTATATAACTTTTTAACAGATCATTTTTTGCAAAAACGGAGACTACAAATCCGGTTGTATCATCAACAATATCACAATTTAAAAATTCAAAAAAAAATTGGTCGTATAGCAGCCGAGAAAAATTTACACAAAGTTCCTACGTTCGGGAGAAAAGACTTAAAATAAAAATTTTATATACGAGGGTGGTCCCAGAAGTACCCGACCTGACCAAGAGGTGGCGGTAGTTGTTTGAAAATATCACTGTATTGGAAAGTACGCAGTCTATAAAGCATATGTTTCAAGTTTGAAAGCGCCACGTTGTTCAGTATTTGTTTGGCAGCCATCAATAGTGAACGTTGTCAGTGAATTTGTGAAAATTGAGAAAATTGGTCATAGTTATGTGATACAATACTTTTATTTGAAAGGCCTCAGACCAACCAATATAAAAGCTGAACTGGATTCTACTCTGGGTGAGTCTGCTCCTTCGTTTACAACAGTTAAATTTTGGGTAGCTGAGTTTAAACGAGGCCGTACGAGCTGCCAAGACGAGCATCGCAGTGGTCGACCAAATGAGGTGACGACTCCAGAAATGGTGAAGAAAATCCACAAAGCGGTACTTGATGATCGTCGACTGAAAGTGCGCGAGCTAGCAGACATTACGGGCATTTCAAAAAGTGCGGTACATCGCATATTATCTGAAAATTTGGACATGAGAAAGCTGTGTGCAAGATGGGTGCCGCGTTTGCTCACACTCGAGCAAAAACAGTGTCGTGAAAATGTTTCAATTGAGTGTTTAGCCTAGTTTCACAGCAACAAAGCAGAATTTTTGCGCCGTTTCGTAACAATGGATGAAACATGGGTTCATCATTTCACACCCGAGACAAAAGAACAATCGAAACAATGGACTCAAAAGGGAGAACCGGCTCCAAAGAAGGCGAAGACCGTTTCATCTGCAGGCAAGGTTATGGCGTCGGTTTTTTGGGATGCGCGTGGAATAATTTTTATTGACTATCTCGAAAAAGGAAAAACTATCACCGGCCAGTATTATGCAAACTTATTGCAACGTTTGAGCGAAGAAATCAAGCAAAAACGGTCGCATTTGGCTAAAAAGAAAGTGTTGTTTCATCACGACAACGCGCCAGCTCACAAATCCGTTATTGCAATGGCCAAAATTAATCAATTAAAGTTTGAATTGCTACCTCATGCACCATATTCGCCAGATTTAGCCCCCTCGGATTATTTTCTGTTCCCAAACTCGAAAAAATGGCTCAGTGGTCAAAGATTTTCCAACGATGAAGAAGTGATGTCAGCAGTTAATGGCTATTTTGAGGAGCAAGACAGTTCTTATTATAAAAAGGGTATCGAACTTTTTGAACACCGCTGGGAAAAGTGTATAGAGCTGAAAGGAGATTACGTTGAAAAATAAATAAATGTTTTTCCAAAATTTTTGTGTTTTCTTTGTTGGGTCGGGTACTTGTGGGACCACCCTCGTAATACCCCGGCTTTACAAATGTATTGTAGTGAGTAACATAAACCGAGTACATTGAGACTCTCTTAGGTTTGGGTCGATGATGTAGAATATTCTTATTTAAATATAAAAGTTGGTTGTTAAACAAATAAGAATAAACAAATGACAAAATACATAATAAAGAACACAAGCGTTTTATTTATTAAAAAAAAACAAAAACATAATTAATCGCATAAAAAGAACATAACAAGAACAAAATTAATTCCAAATTAAATTTTGAAGAAATTCAGAAATAAATTACTGTTTACAAATGAAATTAAATCAAATTAAACTAATTATTTAATAACAAATAAAAAATTATTTAAATGGATAATCTTCTCATTTATCATTTTCACACTCCATATATCAATCGAATACAAAAATATTGATCGATCTAAATATAGTTTCCAGACCAATTAAAAACCAAATTATCATTGTTTATTAAAAAGGGATCTTCTGTCAGTTAAACAGGTAAGTATAAAGTTTAATACTTTTGTTTTGATGATCTGAAGCTTTATTAAGTTGAAAAAATGCATAAATGATCCCCAAATCGATAAGTTATGAGAAAAATTCTATATTCTATAAAAAACTGGATTCCTTCATATCCTTTTTCTGCTTAAAGAATTTTTGCGTGCATATTTGTCTTAATTAACTAAATTTATTTTCATTAAGAAAATCTTTCAAAATTTATTTTGTATAAATGAGGTTATACAACGTCCATTATTAAATATTATCCTGAGAGTAAATTCTCCCTAGTATGATCAAATATCATGACAATATGTAATAGTATCTTTTAAATATTTTTAACCATATGCGTTTCTTCTATAGAATATCTCCCTTATTGTATTGTTTATTACAACTGAGGAAAGAAAAGCATATGACATTATTAGCAATAAGTACCACGCTATGAGGTCTGCAACAGGACCTGGAAATAACAAATTTGGAAATCTAACTTTGTTTTTATTTGAGGACGTAAAACGTTTTCGTGTCTAAAACTTGCCTCCAGAACGTGTTACCATTCTTTCTGTGTATATATTTTATGGACACCCTGTAGTGTACACTGTACACTTCAATAACAATAAGATTTAATTCTTACAATAACAACAAATATCTTTATTGTTGGTAACCGAATCTAGGTTTCCTTATCACGTTTTCTAAAAAATTAATGACACACAAAAGTAGTTAAGAATTATTTCTAAGATCACTGTCATTAAGAAGAGGTTATCTGTTAGAAACAAATTGAGATCAACATTTCCTTCATGAAATTAAAATCACATATTTTAGCTTCTCTATATTGGCAACTTCAATTTGTAACAGTCAACAGTGTTTCATATATTAACTAAAATGTTTTGCAAATTTGTATCATCTTTCCTGATTTTAATGGTTTTAGGAGTGGCTTCCTCAGTACAACAAGGTACCAGCGGTGTATACAATCAGGAACCACGGGTAAAATGTGTTTTAAATTGAATATCAGCTTATTTTACTTAGTTGTTTTAAATAGGTAACAGTCAAAAGCGTGGTTAACATGACACCAGAAATGCAAAAAGATGCGATTGAATTTTTGAAGACTGCTTATTATGTTACCAGTGGTTCAATAGAAAGACTTGATACTTGGAAAAATCTAGTTGTTGCAAGATATCCTTCAAATAACTGGCAAGTAGTCCAAGATGGTACAAATACCACAGTAGATAGAAAACCTGTCAGAAGCATTGAGTTAGAAGTTGGCGAGGATAGTTACTTGTTGATTGCTACAAAATAAAGATTTCTCGAAATTTTTATATGGCATCATCATATATCGTCATGATTATATCATCTATATAAGTAAGTTATTAGCATAAGACCCAACAATGTTAAGCAATAATGAACCAAAGCAACTTACTATGTATATATTATTCGGTTCTTTTTGAATGAATTTTCACTTCGATAGCGTAAAATATCAAAAATGAATTATCCGGAAGTGTGTGTAGCAAAGTCAAGTTACAGCAATAGCAAAATTATATGTTTATAGTTATAGTAAAATTTATTATAATGTCATAATTTTCTTTCATTAAAAATATAAAGATATAAAACCGAATGTATTTTCTTTCAAAAGCCCACAAAATCTGGTGTAATTTATTGTTTACTTGAAATAAATAAAAATTAGTAAAAGTTTCACATTTGATTAAAATATAGTAAAAGTATTTATTAAAATATAACCTGGCAATATTGTTTCGACAGCTATGCTGTCATTATCAAAGGTAATATAATTATAAACAAACACGTCGCTAAGGTAGATACAAAAATAGGTAACTAGATAAAATAATAATAATAATCAGAATTAAATATCTAATACTTCCAGTAACGGAGAATTACTAATTAATTGTTAACTTGATACACTTTCACTCTACAATATACTTTATTTCATATTGCCCTTTATATCCAACATTACGTCATTAATTTGAGTACGGGAAATGTCACCTTACAGTCCAAGGCTAGAAAGTGTTGCTTAGCAACCCTTCCCGGACTACTTCAAGAAGAATTCAAAATTAATCTTTTTAAGTGATTTTTACTTATTTAAATAGTTATTTACGATACAAGTGCGGGAAAACAATTTTCCCGCGTGAACGCAAGTTTGAAGCACGAGCGACCGCAGGGAGCGAGTGTTTCATCTGCGTGAACGCGGGAAAATTGTTCACGCACGAGTATTGTACAATATTTTTTGAAACGAACAAAATCTTTCTTAAAAATATCGAACAAAAATTATATCTCTTGGATTTTACTTTTGCTTCAAACATTTGAAACAGTCAGGCCATGGCCGTAACAATTGCTACTTTGACAGTTATTAATATTGTGGTGGTCAGTTAATTTTTTTGTGTTAAGTCTGTGCCCAAAAATTATAAAATGTCCGATTCCGAAATAAATTGTACACCACCCGAAATCCGGGACGCTGCTAATGCAGCTGTAAAAAATTTGCTTCCCGACAAATCTAAGCATAGATATGAATTGACGTACACTAAATTTATAACATGGTGCAAGTCCAACAAAGTTCATAATTATACAGAAAATTGTTTATTGGCATATTTTCAAACTTTTCAAAGTAAAAAATCGTTGTGGCCGACATACTCTATGTTAAGATCATGTTTATTGATAAAAAATAATATAGACATATCAAAATATAACAAATTAATAGCATTTTTAAAAAAAGCAACACAAAATTTACAACCAAAAAAATCAAAAACTCTACAGAATTGCGAAATTACTAAATTCATTCTTGAAGCCCCAGATGACTCATTCTTGTTAATGAAGGTATGTACACAATATTTATTATTAACATTACAATCAACGTAACATTCTACAGGCAGTGGTAATAATGGGTATCTCTGGCGCCTGCAGGCGTGAAGAATTATGTAAAATGTCAATTAATGACATTGAATTTAAAGGTGATGTTATCTTGGTTAGTGTGCCAGAAACAAAAAATAATGTTCCACGACGTTTTGCTATCACAAATCCAGAATGGATAAATTTATTGCTAAAATACAAAGAATTAAGACCAGGAGCCACCCAACGATTTTTTTGTACTTACAGAAATGGGAGGTGTATAAATTCGTCTGTTGGGATTAATACAATTGGCAAAATTCCATCCCAGGTGGCAGAATATCTGAAATTAGAGGCTCCGAAAGATTATAGTGGTCATTGTTTCCGAAGAAGTGCTGCCACCCTGCTAGCTAACAATGGTGGTGATTTGTTAACATTAAAAAAATTTGGAGGCTGGAAATCTTCAAGTGTAGCGGAAGGATACGTGGATGATTCCGTGCAAAATAAAATCAACGTTGCCGAAAAATTGATGCAACCAATAGCAGGACCATCATCTTCAGTACCTAAAACTGTAAATTTAACACAGTCTACCTTTTCAAACTTCAACCCATATCCTGCAGAAAGTTCCGCAAATTCAATTTTCAATTGTACAAATTGTACGATTAATGTGTACAATAATAACGCTAGTAACACAGGTTAACCTAAAAAAATATAGTTTAGTTGAATCATATTTACTAGTTCAGTGTGGAATAATAAACAATAAAGGTTTATTTAAACATGTTTACAAATATTCTTATTAGTATTATTAAGGAATAATGATTCATACTTAATTTATTTACTTGCTTGATGTGTTCGCCCACTGTTTGTCAACCTTGCAAAATTCCTAACCTCAAATAATTCGCAGTTCGAAGCTGGTTCGATGGGAGACCACCAGCTAATAATTTTTAGTTAACTGAAATTTTCAATTTGAAATTGAAACATGTACTAAATTTTTAGTACATGTTTCACAGACAAGTGGCCAACTCGTGAAAAGTAGGCCATGTATTTCCCGGTTTAGTAAACCGGGAAATGCGTGTTCCCGGTTGACTACAGAGTGCGTCGAACGCTACTTCCTAGTTAGTGAGTTCAAAAAATATATAAAGTTAACCTAAAAGCAAAGAAATAGGTAACTTAAACTTTATGAATAATAAATAAGTAAAAAAACACATCCATTTGTAACTAACTTAAGAAACAAATATATAAAGTTGATGCTATGATTTAAAACGGAACATCTAGAGGAGGGGGGGAGTATTGTTTAATTTGACATAATTTAAATTTCACAAATGACGTTTTATAAAAGGAAAATAAGTAGGTATTCAAATAAAACATTAATTGTTTTGACAGTATGAAAAAAAAATCGTTGGATGGAAAAATTCTGGACTCGGCCCCTTCGTCGCCTCATCCATAAATATCTAAACTCGTACATTAATAAGTCACTTCCCAGACTTGTAACGTAAATAACTATTTAAGTACAGTGACATTAGAACTCAGCGTTATTACAGTAGCTACTGAAACAGCGATTGACAGTGACTAGTATCAAAAAATTACGTTAATATAAAATAAAACGTATACAGATAGTTACTTGGCTTCTCAATGCTCACTGCGATAATGATTTTTTCTGGGTGTCACGATAAATAAGTAGCAATCTATTTCCAGAAAGGCTGTGACATACTTCTTAGCAAAGTAAAAAATAGTGGTCAGTTTCAGGAGACTGAGGCCATGGGCTTGTGAAAGCATTGAGTTACTTATTTTCATACAGCTTACAGAATGCAGATGGTTTTTAAAGTTTACTAAAACCTTATAAGAGAAAATTAAAAACCCATCATGTAGTATTATAATATTAACCTGAATGTGGTACAAAAATGAAATCGTTGCGAATTCCCATCTTCATAAAGAAAATCGGGAGAAAAACACTCAAAACTTTACATGTATCAGTGCTATTAGATGTATCAACTATTTGATATCTTTCGTTGGTGCTTGGTTGCTTTGGTAGTAGTCTGGAGATTGGAGAGGAACTTTTTTGTTGGTTTCTTAATAAACTGTTCTACTGTGTCAATTCCAAGTGTATTTGTTGGTTTCGCACAAACAATAGTGCGTTAACAGCCATTCGAAGAATATTGTTTTCGAAAGCTTTTGAATTTTTTTAATATTGGTTTTAGAAGTTGTACTCCACACTTGGTACACAGTATCAGCGGATGTAGAAAAAGACGTTTCTTGGGTTTAATATTTATCAGATCTATTAACACCTTGTAATAATTTGTGCTTCGTCAAAAGAAAATTGTAGAAATCACTGCATGAAAAATCTTTAAGATGAGTTTTACAGGGAAACGATTCTTCTCATCTGCCAATAGTGCATTTGTAATCTAATTTATAGAACTTGAAGGCCTATTATTTAGTAAGGGAAACACTTATAGAACATTATCATCGCTCTAAAAGAGCTAAAATGGAGAGTACTATAAGAGTCTCGAAAATCTTTACTTTGGTAACCTTATAGAACCGAAGGTTCTAATTATGAAATTACCGGAACATCTTGGTTACCTCTATAATAATACTTTTTCAACAATGTTATAACGTCTCTCATTATAACAAGGCCGAGAAATTTAAAGCTCATCGAAAATAAGTAAAATTAAAGAGATTTTCGCAAAATTTGGTATTTACCAGAAAATTCTTTTTGTCACTTTGCTTTGTTTGTCATCTTGATTAATTAAAGTGGTAGTAAATAAGACTTTGTAAAAACCCTATTGGCATAAGTTATTGCAAATTGCACTTTACAATTACAATTTACTTAGAACTGTACTTACAGCTTAGAGCCTTCTTATAAAGCTCTTATAGAACTTGGGCAGCGTTAGAACGAATTTAATACTGGCTGTTATATATCTTATATGGTATCTTACAAACATTTTTAAAGTCTGTGGGTTTATTAAGAGTAACTTTTATTCCAAATGGTATACTAGCAGCGTTAAAAAAGTACTCGAGGTAATGCTAAACACCGTTAAAGCCCTTAATGTACTATAGTGGTAACATTCTTTTTTCACTACTTGGTAAAACAGTGTAACCCAACATCGAATTTAGGTGTTCAACAGACCGGGAGCCGGTTGCAAACAAAACTACGTCATCGGGTTTCGAGATGAATTAATTATGTAGGAATAGGTCATCTATAGTATGTGGGAGAAGTAATGGTCGGCCGCGGCGGGTCTTGGTAGGTTATGACGATGACGTCATCACTCTCACGTCGATTTAGTAAATACAAAATTTCTTGTCCCAGAACAGAGAACTTTACGCCATTTAATAATATATATGGTTTACACCATTTTTGACTGAAAATAAAATTGCTACAATTAATTACCCCCGAGGATATGCAATCTGTTTGATTTAAATTGCCCGCTTTGTAGCAGAAATATTCAGAATATGTGACGCTTTCGATATTTCTGTACAAAGAAAATACTATGAATTTAATATAAGTAATTACAAAAAAATTCTTGGTTCTTTAGTTGAATTTTGAATTGAAAGATATTTAAGTAAAACGGTATACTTAATTAGGTTGCATTATCTACTTTCCAGTAGATTTGTATTATGATAATACAAATAGAATATTGATGGATAATAGTATTATCCATCAATATTCTAAACTGAGTAAATTTTCAGTTTTTTTGCGCTACTAATGGTAAACAAATGATTCATATCTATAGACAATAAGTTGTATCCTACAGGAACCACAATACCTTTTATAGTGAATTTATTCATTAGAAGTTGTGATCGTACAAATAGTATATGATGTAGATCCAAAATTTCCTCATGGCTTTTTCTGTTTTTATAAAAACTTCATACATAAAGCGTGATTTATAAAAAAGAATTTAAGAGCTATCGAATGATACTAAAATATATAAAATTGTGGGAATCTAAGTTATTTTTGAAGAGCGTCTTTTGGTATAGTATGGTATTAATTAAAGTTTGTAAAGTATGCTTAAGTAAAAGAGAGTACCAGAGAGATAATTTGCTTATTTCTTAGTTAGCTCTGTGGTGGCTGAAGTGCAGAATATCAAAGTTACTATCGTAGTTGATTTTCCGATAAGATCAGGTAAGATACAGGTAAATAACACACGAAAGAAGAAGTCATAAACGCCATTATTTTAATCCCGCACGAAACGAGAAGGATTCAGGTAGATTTTCGTCGGCGGACGAAACGCGACGCACGAAACAAGAATATACCGTTTCTAATAAATTCCACATTACACATTGAAAAAGGTTGGTACATAATTGTGTACTAAACTTTTATTAGGAAACTAATATGACTGGGGAGATTACACTACTATACTGTTTTGAATATAAAAAGAATCCGAACATCAATTATTCATAAAACTCAAGGGCAGAATTTATTCTTTTCGTCCAAGCCGCGTAACGCGGCTTTAGCGACCTATCGCGATTTGGGGACGTATGGAAACTTATGTTAGGATTCGATTTTTTGTCATCATTGTGGTTTTTATATTGAACCACACAACACGAACTCATACTGATAGGTGTATTTTGTTATGAAATCAAAATCAGCATCAATCCAGGAGACACAAACAGACGACTACACATAATAATGCAGTGTGTGTGCGAGTGCGTTTCGGAGCTGGTGCTGATAGTACCTACGTCATCACTCCACATGTTTCACACTTTACAAGCGTTTTTCTCGGCCACGATATGTATTATAAACAAACCGTTTTGACAAATGAATGTATTTGATTCTTGACTATTAATATGTTAAATAACCCAATGAAAGACCAATGATTTAAAGCAGCCGTCGGCAACCTAGGACCCGCGGGTCACTAAGTGACCCATTTGATAATTTCAAGTGACCCACTTAAGTGTAAATAAAGTATAATATATAAAAATAAATTATAAAACATAAACATGAAACGAACACTTTGAGAAAATATCAATAATAAGATTAACATTTTGGTTTGATTACAAAGTTGCAGAAATGAACATAGGCAGAATACAGCGACATTGTCCGAAATGAAAAAGCCCATTGACCCGAAACGTCTTCTTATAGTCATATTTTGGTTGATTTTAACCCGCATCTAAAAAAGGTTGCCGACGCCTGATTTAAGGGGATCTTTAAATAATAAAGTGATATAAAGTGACAACGGTAACGGTTATCAGCCATTATTTTAGCAGCTTAAGTGATATGGTTATGGTTCTGGTATGTATAAGAAAGTGATGTAGCGCTCTATACAACTTGCTTCAATATATCTTGAAGACTAACAGGAAACCATTATAACTGTTTTACAGGAATTGAACGACACTTAAGTACACAAAATGTTCATTGAGCAGGAGAATCAATTGAAAATTGAAGTGCAAATAACCAATGCATAATGGGAAGTTCCCACGTTTTTGCCTTTTTTAGGTTACAAAAAGCCTTATAAAAATAGTTATTTGTTTATCTAGACATCACTTATTTTGCAAATATCTCGCCTTCGGCTCGCCAAGGAACCTTCATTTTCGAACGCAAAAGTAGCATTTCGCATTCGAGATGCAAAGAAGAATTTTTTGATAACTGCATCAATAGTACAAAAAATTATAGAACTGCTAACATTAATTCATTTATGAATAATTATCAAAAATTATCCCCATCAGATATGGTCTGAATTGATGCAATTTTTCAATAAATTATTTCCAACGCCTTTGGCTACGAAATACTTTTACGTTCTAGAACGTAAAAATATTTGGCATCCTGTTAGATCGCTTCGCTCATTGAAAACAGAATGAAAATATCAACTTTTTTGGCTGTATTTCAGAGAAGTATTTCCAGAGAAAATAATTCCTCGGTGGATTAGTGGTTTGCATGTTTGCTTCATAATCCAAGGATCGCAGGTTCGATCCCCGGCCGAGTTGGTAATTTTTCATAGCGGAGAAAAATTAAAAACATGCCTTCTTCTGGGATAGGAAGTAAAACTGTAGGTCCCGTGTCAATGCGATGTTTGGCACGTTAAAAATCCCTACTGGGGGTGGGATTCCCCCAGATTCGGCTAAATTCTAGTAGGGTCGGCTAAATGATCATAGCAATCGGTGCCATGAGGTACGAAGGATGCTCCGCCATCCTGATTCCTCGCCCAAAAACAAACAAACAAACAATTAAAAATATAAACTTTTATAACAGCCTTAGTATACAGAAAGTGATTTTTACTGATTCGAATTCTGTTGGCAGTTTCCATGGTGACAAAGGTATGAGGCCATTGCAATTGGCTAATAATATGTAATAATAATAATAATCAGAGCAAGACGTAATTCCGTTAATGTGTCTTGTTATTAACACTCCAGCGAATTTCTAGGGTGCTACCTAATTCACACTTCAATAAGTCTGGAGTTGCAATTCCTTGCAGATAAATAGGCAAATATATATAGCAAATATCGCTATGTAAAATATGAAAAAATTTAGCGTTTGAATGCTAGCGTTGAATTTTTTAACGATGATGTGCTTATCTGACACTATCTTTCAGTTTTTAAATGACATCTTCAGTTACCGGCAGCCTTAAATTTAAAATACGAGATAATTTATTGTACTTGAAATTATGTGGATTTCATATGTAATATACAGGGCGAGTATAAAGTCTGGAGCTATCGAAATAAATCTTTTATTAAATGGTTTTGAAGAAAATTCAAACACGTCGACTTTTATCGTAAATGAGATATTTTAGTGTAATATTTAGTAGATATTTAGTTTTAGTGTAATAGTTATCTGAAGATTGTCTTTTGAGTTATGGTGATAGCAAATTTTTTTAAATAGAAACCGTATTATTATGATGGATTAAGAAAGATAATGAAATTCTAAAACCAAATATGTTAAAAAAGTATACTATATTCAGAAAATCTCGAGACAATTGCTTTTAAAAGTTTTAAAATAAAAATTGAATAACAATCAAGAGTTCCAAGTTTTAATTAAAAAAATTTAAAAATTTTGTAGAGAACTGTCATAATTTTAATGCTAATTTGATTGTTACATGGCTACTTGATTTTTTTTTATTAAAAACTTGGAACTCTTGATTGTTATTTACTCAAAGTTCAAATCAAGAGTTTAGATTTTTTGATAAAACAATCAAGTAGTCATGTAACAATTGAGTTAACATTACAATTATGACGGTTCTTCATAGAATTTTAAATTTTTTTTATTAAAACTTGGACCTCTTGATTAATTTTCGATTCTTGTTTTAAAACTTTCAAAGCAATTATCTCGAAAATTTCTTAATACAGTATCATATTTTTTGCATATTTGGTCTTAGAATCTCATTATTTTTCCTAATCCATAATAAAAATTACGGTTTCCATTTAAAACGATTTCGCTATCGCCATAACTCAAAAACAAAAGACAATCTAGAAATACAAATTACACTAAAATATGTCTCAGTTAAGATAAAAATCAACGTGTTCCAGAATTTCTTTCAAAAACATTTAATAAAAGATTTTTTTCTGTGACGGGAAAAAAACTTGACATTTCATCTCTGTTGACAGGTAATAAAATATGACTTTTCACGAAATTACTTTTTTCCCCGGGAAAAAAGTGAGTACTTTTTTCCCGGATATTTATACATAGATATAGATAGGAAGATGTTTGATTTTAGAATATTTTATTGAACATACATAAGTTACATTTCCTTTATATCAAAAGAACAATTATTGAATGTGCATTGCGTGAATGACATGTTATTCGGCACAACAGAAGAATTTTCTTGTGTTGAAATGATATTTTTCCCTGACATGGACACAACTGCTGTTGATGTACCTGGTTGCAAATCTGGTGTTATTTTAGAACTGCCACACGTTCTGAACACTTTATTAGCAATTTCTGTTCTGTGTGCCACCGATTCATCAACATACCCTTCAGCAACCGTTGATGACTTCCAACCGCCATGTTTCTTCAGTGTCATCAAGTCTCCCCCAGATTCAACTAACAGTGTGGCAGACGATCTCCGAAATGAATGGCCTGTGTATGAGGTAGCATTTTCAAGTTGAAGATAATTAGCTACTGTTTCAGGTACCTTATAAAACATATTTCTACCCACAACCTGATTTATACATTTTCCTTTGCGATATGCATAAAACAGGCGGCGATCTTTTGCTGCTGCTGGACGGAGGGCTATGTACATTCGGTAATATTTAATATATTCTTCAGTAACAACAAATCTCCTATTGACATCATTCTTTGTTTGCTTCAGTTTCACAATTAATAACTTTCCCGAATCTTCAATATCATCTAATGTTACCTGGCTGATTTCACAAATTCGACAAGCTCCTGCAATCCCAAATACAACAACAACCTTGGCCATCAAAAAATCTTCATCGGGTGCATTATTTAAAAAATCACTAATTTGTGTACTCGTAAAAATCGCAGCTTTCTTGGGCGTGTAACCTTTTCCATTTTGTTTTAGAAATGTAATTAGTTTCAAATATTTTGAAATGTCTACATCATGATTGGATCGTAACATACTTTTAACCATTGAATAATTCGACCACACTGTTGATGGCTTTTGTAGTTGTGTCATTTCCGAAAAATAAGCCAATAACACTGTCTCCGAGAAAGAACTGCATGTCTTTTTCATTCTCCAGTCCATAAATCTTGAATACGCGGTTTCGTAAATTTTCTGCGATTTTGCTGGCAATAATTTTTGTGACGCTACTTGCGCTGCTTCTACCAACTCAGGTGGAGTCAGAGAAAACCCGGAATCATACATTTTTTATATCTATATTATTCTAAACAACTAATGAACAATTATTACTGAGTTCGCAATTTCTGAATCAAATAACAGAATTAAATTGACAGATATGTCTTTGATTACTTTGAAGGTTTCCTTAACAACGCAAGTCCAATTGTCGCTATAACTACAACAGCTTACTAGTTTAAAAGTTTCAATTTCATATCGAAAACATTCTTATATTGTAATAGTTCTTTTAATATTAAATCGTCGTTTTTCCCGTCACAGAAAAAAATAGTGTATTATACACGGGAAAATATTAGATTTTAGCTCTCGGTTTTTTGTCTCCCTCCGCTACGCGTCGGGAGACAACACAACCTCGAGCTAAAATCTAATACTTTTTTCCCTTGTATAATAAATAACTATATTTCGATAGTTCCAGACTTTATACTCGCACTGTATTAAAACAGAATTCTGATATACTGGAAAATGGCTCATTTGGGGGTAATACTATTAAAGTACAGATACTTAAAACTAATAAGTTATCTAAAATATAGAACTCACAAACTATGTAGTACCACGAATTTTCCTGCGATAAATATATGATATATTTATTTGCTTGAACAATTGCGCAAATTACTTATTATTAAATAATCTGCATTATCTCTTAATTGCAAGTAAAAATGTAATATTATAATAATTAATAAGAAAAATATAATAATTATATTGATAAATTATAATCTTTCTTCAACAAATATTTACGTTTACTTCATTACGCTATACTTAAAATCAATTTTTAATCTGTCTTGCTAATTAACTGTGGAGCAAAACTATTAAGAAAATTTAAATATCATCTTTATTTTTACAGGAAGGTTATCTTACCAAGAATATTAGGTCACGTAACCTTGGTTTTCAGCATATATTAATAAGTTATTTAAACCAAATTTACACAGTGTTGATCATATCATCGACAGAGCAAGTTTCGGTTCCAATCATGGCTAACTACAAATTTTCTTTGTGTTTTGTTGTTTTGGCGTTTGTCACAGTAATCTCAGTTACTGCACAATACCGTCCACCACCACAACCTACTCCACAGCAGCCAGTGGTAAGAATCCTGTTTTATATATTTTTTCTTAAATTTGGTACTTAAATATCATTATAATTGATAGGTAGCAATTCAGAGGGTTGTTGGCTTTACACCAAAAATGCAATTGGATGCTAGCGATTTTCTAAAGAGGGCTTACACTTTAAACACTCCAGCTGACAGATGCAATATCTTCAGACAATTGTACGCTGAAAAATACACCAGTAACAAGTGGCACGTTGTTTTATATAACCAGGCATACTCTGTTGATGCGTTGAAGAGTATTGAATTGAGAGTTAATAATAATGAATATTACCTATTATTTGCTACTAAAAATTAAAATACAATTATTTTTTGTGTATTGTTAATTTAATTACTTGTTTTGTTGAACAATAAATCGTATTAACATTATATTATCTAGATTGTTTAGTGTGTGCATTGTACTGTATATACATATCTTTTTTTTCTTGCTCTTCCAACTTGCAAAATGTCTGGACAATCTTTAGCTGATATTAAAATCTGCTAAAATATTGTCGCAGTATACAAGGTCGCTGATATGTATGGAAACGGTCGATTATCTCCTAAAGTAAGATAGCTAGCGAAAAATGTTAAATACAAAATTTTTAGGGTTTTTTAAAATCTATTACAATAAAGACAAATTAAGTATACAGGATCAGTCAAAAAGTCGTGACGAAACAAAGTTGCTTTTTTTTAATAGAATACCCTGTATATTATTCCATATTTCAATTTATCTCGAGATTCTAAAAAAAATTGTATAGCACATCATTATACCTAAACCGTTTTCGAGATATCGAACTTTGAAAATCATTTTTTACTACCTTCAAATTTATTAAAGAAAAAGCCCGAAATGATGAATATTTATTATGAATTTTACACAAGGTGGGGGAATATGGTGATATGGATATGATAAAAATGCATTTTTTAATTAATGTCCTGGATATTTTACATTTTATGAAAATAATAGTTATGCCAGCAAAAAAAGAGAAAACAAATATTTTCTTTGGAATTCTATTTTATAAGGTGCTCAAAGTGTTCACCATTTACTTCCTGCATTGGGAGGAATATTGAAAATTTCTTGCCTTATCCTTTCTTCCAACTTTTCGATTTTTTGCGGCTTATTTTTGTAGACAAAATTTTTTATATGACCCCACAGAAAAAAGTCAAGCTGGGTCATATCGGGAGACCTAGCAGGTCATTCAATTGTCCCTCTACGTCCAATCCATTTTTCAGGAAAAATTTCATCTAGATATGCCCGTACCGCAAGTACAAAATGTGGGGGAGCCCCATCTTGTTGAAACCAGATTTGTTCTGCCGGTAAATTGGGATTGTTATTGTTCGGGAGTAATCGTTTAATCTCTGGAATAATATGCTCTCGCAAAAGTGCATATATCAGCATATATCATATATTATATATATCAGCAAAGTGCATATAAAAGCAAACTATCGTTCAGCGGTGAAATTTTCGTTTATAAAATAGGGTCCTATGACGTGTCCACCAATAATGCGACATCAAACATTTACTTTTTGTGGTCGTTGGGTGTGAACTTCCTCCATCCAATGTGGATTTTGGTGTGACCAATACCTACAGTTGTGTAGGTTTACGTGCTCGTTTAAACAAAATGTAGCTTCGTCAGAAAATAATATGTGGGTGACAATGTTGGAATTTTGATTTAATTTATCCATAATAACTTCGCAGAACTCGATTCTACGATCAAAATCGTCTTCGCTTAGTTCTTGTAACAAATGCACTTTATATGGAAGGAATTTTTCCCGTTTGCAAATTTTTTGAATGGAATATCGACTCATGTTATGATTTAAAGCCCTCTGTTGTGTCGAATTTATTGGATGTTCTACCACATCTAACATGGCATTCAAAGAATTTTCTTCATTTGTAACGCTTACTGGTCTTCCACTTTTTGGTCAATCTGTGACACCTCCAGTTTTATGAAAACGCTGCAATGTTTTTGAAACGGTTGATTTAGAAAGACGTTCCCGATCGGGATGCAATTCATGAAAAGTATCCACTACTTCGTCACAACTTCTTCATCTATCACCATATCCTATGATCATTAAAATTTCAATACACTCAGTTTCACTTAAACGTGCCATTTTTGCGCGAAAATTATTCACACTAAATAATGTATTTTTGACATGTGTTGTCAAGATAATCACTGTTAGACAAAAGAACGACGCTGCATTGTTATGGAGCTAGAAACTTTCAAGGTAACTTGATGGACTAAAATATTTTTGTATAATTTATAAGAGTGTTTCTCAAAGTTCGATATCTCAAAAACGGTTAAGTTTAGGTATAATAATGTGCTCTACAATTTTGTTTAGAATCTCCAGATAAATTGAAATATGGAATAATATACAGGGTGTTCCATTAAAAAAAGCAGCTTTGTTCCGTCATGACTTTTTGACTGATCCTGTATACTTAGTTTGTCTTTAGTGTAATATATTTAAAAAAAAAAACTTTTATATTTAACATTTTTCGCTACCTATCTTACTTTAGAAGATAATCGACCGTTTCCATACATATCAGCAACCCTGTACTATGTATGTTTGTGTTATTGCTAAGTAGTCCGGAAGGTGAGTACTCAATATTTTAACAAAGTTGCGCATTTTAAAGGTAAAGGCGTAAAACCTAGCAAATGTGTTATTTAGAGCTATTTAGTAATGTTTGATCAATACCCAGATAATCGTCTGGTTCCGGCGTGTGAAGCTGTTAAAAACTTTCCTCTTCGTTTAGTGGTCGAGCCATTGGCGCCTTATATATTTCTTTGTTCTGTAAAGATACTTAAGGGCTCTTTCGAATGCTCGCGAAGCGGTTCTTTCTACATATACATGAGTTGACCTCTCATATAAATATATACATATTATAGAAACCAAAGTTTTTTCGAATTATTGTTATTTATAGAATCGCGCTACACTGAGTTTTGTTAGTTATTGTAATTAATATTATCAAAATAATTTATAAGCAGATGCTCGGCATAACAGATTTTAGAAAATCTTAATTAGCAGATTTTCCAGACAACTTACTCTGTAGCGGCATTGCAAGTATACTTGTTAAGCACAGTGCAAAATCTGAGGATAATCCTACACGCCATTTTTTTGTTAGAAGTATAATCGCAAAAATTAATTAATCATTGAGCGGTGGCCCCCTCGCCATGGCAACTCATTTCTCCTCTTTGTCAACGCGCAAAATCTTAGATTTCAAAACATGTTTACATTCGTAAATGCATTAATATTAATTGTTGATTAATTAATATTAACCAATTAATAAGTGAATGTACAGCAATTAGTAATTGTAAAAAAATCACCAAAAATAATAAAAAATAAATTAATACTTAGAAAGAAACAAACAAAAAAATGATGATAAATGACATTCATTAAATAAGCAGACAACGCCAGCTGAATAAATAGCCGGATCTCAGACTAGCAACCACGGTTCAAATCCCATGCAGTTCGTACAATTTCTTTTTTTCACTACTAGCTTTAAAACATACTATTATCTAGTCTGTTGTCACCTTGTGAAGTTAGCCTTCTTGCCTAGTGGTAAATAATTTTTTATTATTGACTACTAGTCAATAATCCAGATTTTAGTGTAACACGGGGCAAAAATTCATCCCATTATACACTGGCATCCAGGAAAAAATCCGTGATCGCGATAGTACGTTTTTTATGTGAGAAGAATAAAAGGAATAAAAGTACTAGTAGTGAAAAAAATAATATATACACCACGGTTGTGAAGTGTTTTCTAGAGCCTCTCATCTTATATCCCTCGATGCTGCGCATCTCGGGATCTAATAATGCTCGGCTCTAGAAAAAACTCTTCACAACCTTGGTATATAATATACTATTAATAAAATATTTAATATATATTATAAATAAACCTTTTTTTAATAATTATAATATTTATAAAACAGAATAACTTACAATTAAGTACAAATAGGGTAATGTACAATAATTTAGTTTTATTTTTAATTAACATAAATATTATACATATTGTTGTGTTATATGCAGTTAAAAATTTTATATAGGTAATTTGGGTTGCCTATCTTTCAGGCGTTCATAAACTAATCCATGTTAAAAGGTTTATTTTATAGTTTCAAAAGTACGGTTGAAGCCAGCTAAATACAGGAGTTAAGATAAATTTATCCTATTTGCGATATTTTCTTGTTAAAGTTACATTTCATGCAAGGTTATTTAACGTTCCGATCTATTCATTACATAACCTCAAATTTTGAAAATAATTTTAAAAATGGGTTTCTTTAGTGGAATAATTTATTCATATTATGTTAACATGCATAAAAAGTTTTATATTTCAACAAAAGGATACTAGTTAAGTGTGTATATAACTTTATAATTGTAATTTTTAATACAACGACTGATACGTTGAAATATTTTCTTAATCTTCCGTCAATAGCTCAGATTTGATAAAATGCACCTATAATTAAATAAAACGGGTTATTATGAGTAGATTTGCATATATAAAAGTTACTTACCTTACTTAATTTTCAAGAATGGGTGGTTTTTCTTTTTACGGTTCCTAGTGTTGGTTTGTCGAGCCACAGTTCTAATTTAATTTATGTAGGTTTATGAAGTTATTGTTGGAGTTTTGTTGGTTAACATCTTGGCTGTGTAAGCTGTATAAAGTTTTTGTAGTTCAATATGTTTTTTTAGCCAATTCAATTTAAAAATGTCCACAGACCTGTGCCGATAGTAAAATTTCATTTTTAGTTAATTTTGTATCTTAAGTATTTGTTTTTTGATGTCAAACTAATGGGAAAAGTTAAATAAACATATTGTGTACAGATTAACGGGTAAAATTGGTATGTGGACCTATTTAAATGGAAATTTATACAATTTTAGTCGACCGTGTGAATTTGGTTTGTTCGACTCAAATTGTAAGTTATTGTTGGGTTTTTTAGATAGAAATGTGATATTGTTATTTTAAGGAAGTGTTGGGGATTCTTTTTATGTAATGAAAAATTTAAAGTAATTTATATTTTATTGAAAAATGTTAAATGACAGTTCAATCCATGGATTACTTGATAGTATTATATTGTTTTTGTTTCTATATGTTTTTAATGTAAATTACAATGAGAAAAACAATCAGTAATCTCCAGAATGCAGTGAGAGGAGATTGTGTTGTTTCTATGTTGATTAACCTTTAAAAACATGCATTTTCATAATTTAATTTCGTACAAGAAAAATATATATAACTTACGCTATCGTCATAATTTCAAGAAGAATATAAATTATAGAATCGATTTGGATGGCTTCATATTAGATCAAAAGTTTAATCTGATAAAAAAAATTTTAAGAAGATTTAATTTATTGCAATCAAGCAATTTTACACTTCCACCAGTGAAGAGGTTGGCAGTGGTTATTAAAGCAGTCTGTTGTTCCTGGGATCGGTTAAAGGATGTATCTAGTGTGCGGAAAAAGTGATTTAAAATTCATTATACTGGCCAGTCAAAAATTATTTCGGACAAACATTTTATTAAAGAGATATCGAACTATTTTAGATTGAAACTATTAAAGAATATAACTGTATAATTAAAAATTTTTGAGAAATGTTAACCTAATTTCATGAAAAAGAAAATTTACTAAATTGAGATAATTTTTTTTATAAAAAAAATATTTAATTTTTATTTGATTTTGGATTTGTAGATTAGATAAAATAAAAAAGTAGGTAGAAATCCCCAACAAAAAAAAAAGGCTAATTGGTAGTTAGTAGAGTAATTAGTCTCTCTCCCATTATTTCTTTTATGTTTTGTTTATTTATGATTAAATAAAATTGTGTTTTACCAGCCCAGGTGTCATCATTACAGGTGGACCCATTGATACAAAATTTGGCAAGGTAAGGTTGATTTATTTCAGATAAAAGAGATATTTGTCGATTGCTTAACCGAGATTAAATCTGAGCTAGTGACAGGGCAAAATTGTTATTTAAAAATTTTAAAAAATATTGTAGTGATATATTTATACTATTGTCTTATTGAATTTCATCTCAATTATATTTGGTGCCCAGAAATTGGAATTTTCTTTTTATGAGTATATCACTGCAATATATTATGTAGTTTAAGCAATGACTATAAAATTAAGGGATAATTGTATGTAATTATTCTTTTTTATGTTTATTTATAAAATAATCACTTCCTTCCAAAACAACAAAAGGAACAAAAGGGTTCCAGTGAGCCCTCTCCTTACGGAGTTTTTAAGTAAATAATAATATTAGAAATAATTATTTACTTTAAGAGCTTTGGACTAATCAAGTAACTTACATAATTAATTAAAGCAATAAGGCAAGTTTGAAGGTTTAAATCTTTTTAGCCTCCTTGGTTCACCATTGTCAATCATTAAGGAATGAACAAGTATGCTAGGATTAGCACTAAGCCTGTCTTTATACTTTGTTGCATATTTCTGAATTTCGCTTTTCACAGTCGGAACACTTAAATCATTCAATATCACTCTATTTGGCACATACCACGGCGCGTTAACTATCACACGAAGCACTTTGTTCCCCCAAAGAGGAATTCCATAGGTCCAGATAGGTTTTAAGGCGATTTTATAAACTAGTAGTTTATTATTCAATGACATTTTAGAATTCCTTCCAATGAGCCAGTAAAGTTTGTTGAATTTGATTCCCAGCTGCTTACGCTTGGTAAGGATATGTGTTCTCCAATTAAGTTTACGGTCAATGTGAAGGCCAAGATATTTCACAGTTTCGGAGTGTTTCAGATGACCATTGAAAGAAACTGATGGACAGTTGTGTATGTCATCGTGAAGGTAATGTGGTGTGATTTAGATTCATTAACTTGAATTCTCCAAAGTTTGAGCCATTGTTGGATTCTGTTTAAATGTGCTTGCAAATATCTAGACGCAGTTTCAGATTGAACATGAGATGCTAGTACTGCGATGTCGTCAGCAAAGGTAGCTGTAGTGGTTCGTCGTGAAGTTGGAAAATCGGATGTGTACAAAAGGTAAAGTAATGGGCCCACAACACTTCCTTGGGGTACTCTAGATAGCATTGGTTTAAGATGAGTAGCTTCGCCTCTATATTTAACGAAAAACTGCCTATTAGTCAGATAAGACTTGAGGATTATATAGATTTGCAGGGGGAATAGTTTTTTCAACTTGTAGCATAGCTCTGTATGCCAGACTTTATCGAAAGCAAGTGAGGAGTCTAAGAATGCAGCGGAGCAGAATCTGCTGCTTTCAAGATCACACGATATTTTATCAACCAGCCAGTGAATTTGCTCTGTTGTTCCATGTTGGTCTCGAAAGCCAAATTGGTGGTTTGGAATCCAAGAGTCGAATTAAGTGTCTAATATTGGCTTAATTCTCATTAGGATTAATTTTTCAAAGATTTTCGAGAGTACAGGAAGAAGGCTAATAGGTCTATACGATGAAACCTCCCCAGGGGGATACCTGGTTTGGCAACCATAGCTATGTGGGCGATTTTCCATAGGCTTGGGAAGTGTCCTACTCTTAGGATAGCATTATAGATTTGAGTGAGATGACATATCGCTTTTGCAGACAATTGTTTAATGACATCTCCAGTTATCAAATCATAACCTGGAGCTTTTTTAGTTTTGGTCTTATGATTTATTATTGTACGTAGTTCTTTCACCGTGAACGGTTTAGGCGGTAAACTCATTTGGAATGGTGTTTCCAGTGAATTGTTAATTTCTTGGTCTTCTTGAGGACATTCTGAGGGATGAGGCATAAAAACGTTGGTTGGATAATTTGCAAAGGCAGCAGCCCTGTCAGAATCTCTTCGAGCCCAGGACCCGTCTACATTTTTGATGGGTGAAATGAGTTGCGTTGGCTTCGTAATTTTACGCACCGCTTTTCAAAGCGAATAATCTGTGTGCTCTGAATCAGAGAGGTTTTCTAGGTAATTCTGTATACTAGAATTTTTATGTTGTAGTAATAGTTCTTTTAGTTGCTTGGTAGTTTTGTTTAGTGCCCGCTTGTCTGCATCGGACCTGGTGAGCTGCCAACGGGCTCTTAGCCGTCCTTTTACGCTAATTTTTTCTTTAATTACAGCCGGACAGTTGAGATTTGCATAGCGGTTTAGCGGTTCTGGTGTAGCTTCCCATGCTGTTTGCTGGATCAGTTCCGTGAAATTCATCACAGATCAATCAGTGTTTTTATTGAATAATGTAGGTTCTTTCTGCATAAGAATTATATCAGAGTTTATGATAATTAATATGGCTGAATGGTCTGCAGCTAATTCAATGCAAGATTTGATTTGAGATTGATGGATGGAAAAGCCTTTTGTGATAGCGAAGTCGATTAAGTCTAGGAGTCTTTTGCGATCAGTTGGCCAGTAGGTTGGTTCACCGGTAGATAAATACCTTAGATTATTTGCTTGAATGGCAGCAAGTAGCCTTCTTCCATCAGGCCTTGTTACACGTGAGCCCCACTGTTCATGCTTAGCATTGAAGTCACCAGCTAGAATAAATTTGTTAAGGGTCTTGAAGAAGTGTGTGTAGTATTCTGTACTAATTATATGCTTAGGAGGGCTGTAAATTGCAGAGACGGCAAAGGGAGCATATTTATCTTCAATTAAAACAGTGGTGGCTTGTATGTGATTTAGTTGATAATTATCCATTACGTTGTGTTTAATGCTACTGCGTATTATTAGGGCTGTACCGCCATGTGCAGTGCCATCCTCAAAATATAGTGACCTTGTTGTAATAGAGCGGGAGCTGACTGCAAACTACGTCATTGGGTTTCGAGATGAATTAATTATGTAGAAACAGGTCATCTATAGTACGTTACAGAAACAATGGTTGGCCGCGGTGAATCTTAGTAGGCGTACAGGTGAGTTTCAGGTGCTATACTTTAACGTGATTGAGTTACTGCATGATTTTTTTATGTTGTAGGTTTCGATTAGTAAAACATTAATAAATTAGTCGGTCACGTAATATCTTGGACAATTATGCAGTCCGACTAAAATAGAGGGTTGTTTGCAAGTAGGCTTTTACGTCATCGAGTTTCGAACTAAATCTAATACCAAATCAAAGCTGAAACTATGCACATTTAGAATATTATTGTCGGTCACTTTGTAACCTGGTAGATTTGTTAGTCCGACTGAATTTATAATTGAAAAAGCATTCATAGCAAGTCATATTTCATTTTATATTATTTTATTTTTCTAGCAAGCTTAGGTAAATAACGAAACTTTAGTTATTCTGGTGATCTACATAGTACCTTTTATGTCTAACGTATGATTGTTATTCACCAGTGATCGGAAAAAAAGTTTTCACTATGTGGGAAACTTTTTTGTTTTTCATTTTTGAAAATTTATTCTTGAAAATGTCTGCTAAAATGTGGAAAATGTAGTAACGAATTTTCCAGCTACCGCTGACTAATCTTCTTTCAACTTTAGCCAAGCTTCTCGAAAAAGTGCTATGGTCAATACTGAATGAACAAATTATCAATCAGCACATCATACCAACATACCAATTCGGCTTCAGGCGTGGCCATTCCACTTTTCATCAACTTCAGAGGCTGGATACACAGCAGTATTATTCTTGGACATTAGGCAGGCATTCGACCGTGTCTGGAACATCGATTTCACATACAAGATCCTCTACTTAAAAATCTTCGAATACCTCAATGCAATTCTTTTTCATTTTTTGATAACCGCACATTCGCCGTTAAATTTCATAACTACCTTTCTGAATGCAAACAAATCCATGCTAGTGTACCACAAGGCAGCGTTCTAGGTGTCATCCCCTTCAACATCTACATGCACGATATTCCACCAATTCAGAACAATATAGCTATGTTTGCTGCCAACACTGCCCTTCTGGCTTAAAACGAAGATCTGAATCAAGCGCAGTTCTAGCAAATTACTAATAGGATCTGCAATTAGTTTTCAAAATGCAACCTTAAACTAAATCAAACCAAATGTGTAGCTAAATTATTTACTCTAAGAAAAATAAACAATCCTCCGTTGATTATTATTGTTAACGAAACTGCCGTACAGTGGAATGTAAAAGATGGACCGGTAAAATATCTTATCCGATCTACGATGATAATGATGATGCATGGTTTAGGGGAACACTACGAAGACGAATCTGAACAAAATACTTCAGTAACTAGTTCTTCAGACTAAAGTATTAAGAATAGCAGTAGACACCCCCTGGTTTCATCAGTAATAATCAACTTCATTGTGAACTTGGAATGGACTCGGTGTAACAATATATCAAGAAAGTTACAATTAAATTTTACAACCTCCAAAATTGTTCAGGTGCCATTCACTACGACCTAGTTTCAAAGAATATCCACACGAGACCAAAGCGGCAGCTACCCCAAGATATATACCTGTCTGACAGCGAAGGTGTAAATGCTTGAAAATCCAGAAGTATCCCGTAGAGGTGACAAGGTGCCTTCAAAGGTATGTTAACTTGTAATCTTATAACACAGCAATGTATAACATTTACTGGTTTAATAAATAAAAAAAATAACATGTTAAAAAAATAAACGAACGATTTGCAGCATACCACTGCTTTATTTTTCCTAATAAGTTTCCTAAATGATTTTACAGTTGGTAAATTTTCAAGGTCGGGAATTGATAATATGGTGCATACTTTTTACCACACACTGTATACTATAATTAACTTCATATTATGATAGAAATACTTTATTGGTATATCTTTATTACAATATTAGACAGTAAAACTAAAAAAAACATCGTTAATTATTATTATTATACATCTGCTTTCTAATAGCAAATAGCAAAATTTTATCTTTGTCATCTAGTTTAAATGCTATAAACATATGATGATATATAGCGTAATTATTGTATACGATACAACTCCAGTAATAATCAGGATAATTTGTTTGGAAGTAATCTCTTAACAAAACGCAAGCTTTATTGGCATCGCCAAATCTTAATGCACATTTGAAAACATCTAGAGCTTCCACCTTAAGGGATTCAGTCATGCCACCACAGCTTAAAATGCGAGCCTAAAACAAAATTAATTAACTATAACCTAACTTACACATTTAATTCCTTGACAAGGTAAAATCTTATCATTAATACTATTTTCCAACACTTTCAATGCGCTTTTTAAATAAAATACTTTAGTTTACCGTATGACTTTCTTGGGCTGATTTCGTCATAAATCGATAGTTCTTAGTCTTCTCAGTTCTTAGTCCAACGGTGTCAGATTTGGGTGGGGAAAATGCCTAGGCAAAAAGTTATGGAGGGTCAAAATTTAACATGGAACTCTATGGAACAAACATGGAAAACACCTAATCTAACCATCTTTGGATGGGTATGATTGTCCGGGACTTTAACATCCGCCCATCTTAAAGGATATTATCGGAGGGGCTTAAGCGCTTGCGGTAGGCCGGCTAGACCCGAGCAACTCCGCCGGGCCGGTCTCCCAATGTTCAATTCGGTTATCGGGGGAAGGTCTTGGATAAAAATACATTGTTTTACATGTATTTTTCATAGACTTTCATGTGTTTCCCATAGAGTTCCATGTTAAACTTTGGCCTTTCATATTTTTTTTGCCTAGGCATTCTCCCCACCCAAATCTGGTACCGTTGTACTCAAAATACCGATAACTATCATTGATGTCAAAATCAGTCCAAAGAAAGTGGTTCGGTGAACTAAAGTCTAGCCACACCAAGTTGACCTGCATAGTATACAGCCCATACATCACAAGAATGTTATTTAACAACACAGTACAGATTTAAGGGCACATTTCAATTTTTTCCCTATTTTTAACGAATTTAAAAGTCCGTTACTGAAATCGAAAAAGTCCGTATCTGACTGTTAGCGCAGTTTTTTTTTGAAATTCAACATTTTGATTTCATATTCGGATATATAGAGCATCATAAATGTAGACAAAAATGTATCGGCATCATCTTCCTAATCACCCGATTCATACTGCTCATGTAGATTAACGACAACTTAATGCGGTTTACATACTGCAGTGCAGGGTAGTCTTTAGTTTTGAAAATTGAAACCCAGCCTGCTCATTTTCAAATGGTGTCAAATATAATGAAACTACATGTGATTCAAAAATTGTGGCAATGCATTATAGTAGAGTTTGTAAACTTAAAAAACACATCTAGAAATCAAGTCCGTGGTACATTGAAAGGTAAAAAGCTATCGAGTACGTTATCCGATGCTATTTAGGGTGTATATCAATCCCCTAAATTCGTCTGGCGATATCGATGTCCAACACCCCCCCGGGGGGGAAAAACTGGAATAACAGCAAATCTAGAATACTTTATTTGCTATCCGGCTATATTAAAATAAATACGATCTCTAACGTATTAAGCGAGTTAGAGCTAATTTTCACTCAAGAATTATCATTAGATAAACGGAAGGATACTCACTAGATTAGCTTCTAACTCCCTTATTATGCGTATTTCAATTTCTGCAAACATAGAAAGATGTTTATATCGTGATAACTTTTGGACGACACAAGATATCAAAAAAGTTTAAAAAATAATTGTTATTAGTTCGAGATTTTACAATCCAACGCTTTTTGAAACTTTGAAATTGGCTAGACAGTAACGAAGATATCACCAATTTATTCTGACAATGTATAAATTACCGCTGAGCAGCGATCGTTCTATCTCTATTTTCACCCATCTTCCGTCTCATTCTAACGCACTGCTCTTACCAGGTTCGTAAGTACATACAACTATTAGCGCAATATTGTTGAAGAAAATTATAAAATTCTTACTGTTTTTGTAAATCCGACAGTAACCTTAACACGGAGAGTTCTTCAAGTTATTCTATAACAGACTATGAACTATAACATACATTTAAATTTCTTTAAATTTATAAAAAAAGAAACAGATACGCAGTTATAAAAAATGTGTTGTGTAAAACGGGCGGGAAACTTCAGGAATTCACTGCAAGAAGTGCGGAAACTATTCAAAGGTCAGTGAAAATGAGATTTGATATGCAATAAAGTCATAATGGAGCATTAATAGAGCTTCTTGATATAACACACAATTCAAATTTACGCGCATATATAAAGTATTTCCACTATGAACTTAAATGTACATAGTAGTCAAAATATATAATAACAAAACTGAATATAAAGGTTATTCTGAAAACCACTATGTTATAGTAATACAATACTTGGACAAACGTAATTACTGTATATTTTACATGATTCAGATGTGCAGTGATATCTCGACACCTAAGTATGGCTGTCCACAATGTAGTATTGTCCGAATTGTCAGTTATTTTGTTGAAACCAGTCCATTGAGGTACAATCTTGGTGTGGTGGCCTGGTGTGGTGTGGTGACGTCAACTACAATTTTAAACTCTACTTAAAATCCACATCAAATTATTTGTATCAGTAGGTACTGACTATTCTTGATTTTTCGGCAAATAACTAATTTTACGTTTCGTTTGCAATGTGGCAAAGGTATTTTAGTCTTGGTATACTGAGAGTTTGACAAGGAATGGAAATCTTGAGGCATAAGTAGTCGCTTTGTATTGGAATTCCTACAGATAATTCGTTTTCTGGACATTGCTGAAAAGTTACCATCTGAGTTGCGTGAAAGGTATTGCAACCGTTGATAGTTTTCTTTAACACGTTTACATTGTCTGCGGCAAATTGTAAAAAATAATGTCCTGAGCAATGCTTAAACTTCTGATTTCTTTAATCACACAAAAGCAAACTTAGCAAATTCAATAGCGATGGTGGAATATTTTTCTTCATGTTATCTTCATTGGTAACTTCTAAAATAGCAGCATCTTCCACATCTCGAACGTCTTTTTTTAATTTGCGAGGCTACTAAATAAAGTACACTTTGCACCATAGGTCGATATTCAAAGTTCAAATCTTTAAACATTTCCACCATATTATAAATATTGTTTTGTGCTTATGGGTACATTAAAATAACTTCATTATTTTTATCAGATCTGAAAAATACAATGTATTTACAGTTCCCGTAGAAAATACTACGGGTTCAAGTTACCACCCAATAGGACATATCGGTCGTAAATTGTAACTGAATTATACACTTTTCTTTGGCTATGTCATGTTTTATTTCCCCAACAATCTTTTCCCAAACCTCGCCACAATTTATCCCTTCGGTTTTCAGAATAACCTTAGTGTTCAGTTTTGTTATATATTGTGACTACTATGTACATTTAATTTTATAGTGGATATATTTTATATATGCACACGAAAAATAACAGTGTTTTCTCATTAATTTACTTAAATTGTGTTATATCAAGAAGCTCTATTAATTCTCTATTATGACTTGCATATCTAATCTCATTTTCAATGACCTTTGAATAGTTTCCGCAGTTTTTGCAGTGGATTCCTGAAGTTTCCAGCCCGTTTTACACAACACATTTTTTTAAAACTGCGCATCTGTTTCTTTTTTTATAAATTTAAAGAAATTTAAATGTATGTTATAGTTCATAGTGTGTTATAGAATAACTTGAAGAACTCTCCGTGTTAAGGTTACTGTCGGATTTACAAGAACAGTAAGAATTTTATAATTTTTTTCAACAAATTGTTAAATCACCTGTATTTGTAACTCCAATATGTGCTAATCGTTGTATGTACTTACGAACCTGATAAGAGCAGTGCGTTAGAATGAGACGGAAGACGGGTGAAGATAGAGATAGAACGATCACTGCTCAACGGTAATTTATACATTGTCAGAATAAATTGGTCATATCTTCGTTACTGTCTAGCCAATTTCAAAATTTCAAAAAGCTTTGGATTGTAAAATCTCGAACTAATAACAATTATTTTTTAAACTTTTTTGATATCTTGTGTCGTCCAAAAGTTATCACGATATAAACATCTTTCTATGCTTGCAGAAATAGAAATACGCATAATAAGGGAGTTAGAAGCAAATCTAGTGAGTATCCTTCCGTTTATTTAATGATAATTCTTGAGTGAAAATTAGCTCTAACTCGCTTAATACTTTAGAGATGGTATTTATTTTAATATATCCGGATAGCAAATAAAGTATTCTAGATTTGCTGTTTTTCAGTTTTTTCCCCCCCGGGGGGGTGTTGGACACCGATATCGCCAGACGAATTTAGGGGATTGATATACACCCTAAATAGCATCGGATAACGCACTCGTTAGCTTTTTACCTTTCAATGTACCACGGACAACAAAATCCGCTTTCAGATTTACTCTACTATTAAGTAAACTTCAGATAGTCAAACGTATAGTTTTTGAAATTCCGTAAGTAATTATTTTATCCTATTATAAATCCGTAAGCTCAGTTTTTGTGTCATATCATATTCAAAGAATTTGTTTGAGAGTCATGGTACGGGATCATTTCACAGGTTTCCTTGTGTAAATGTGCCTTTTTCGGGTTTGACTGACAATAAATATTGACAATGACAATAAATATGTCATAATTTGATTTCAGCACCAAATCAACTACTGCCTGTACCATAAGCGACTAAGACTTTTAAATCACATAAACAAACTATTTTTGACAGTATTAAATTATCTTTTCGTTGTAATATTTTTAAATAAAAATTCAGTAAATTTACAAAACTCTTACAATACAAAAACTATACGTATAGATTTATATGTACATACATAAATTAATTAAAAGGTACCTACTGTGTGATTGCCTGGGACACATCTTGGAAATATCCTTGGTACAAAAATAAACCTTTGAGAAGACGTTTCCATTATAAAAAGGATAATCAAAAGATAGTATTTAGAATTAATCATTACCGGCATGCAGTTATATGTTATTAAAGGAACATTACAAAAAATAGGAAGGAGCAATTGGACTTAGTTTGAAGAACTGCTCTTTTTATGTGGTGTAGAGTCAAGTTACATCCCCAATACTTTTCATAATTAAGTAGAATTGCTGCAACGTTACACTGTATATCTTTAAAAATAAAAATATTCAAAAGTACAGCAGTATTTTCTATAAATCGAAAAAAAATCAGTTTGTTGCTGTCAATTGTCTTGCTGTCAAAAAATCTAGATAGGCAAAATGCAACCAAATGGAGTTCTTTCATATATATTCCCTGGTACGTTGTATAAATTTGATTAGCATTTAATAGAATTTACTCGAACTTTTAACGATTAACATTAAAACATTAACGATTTTAACTTCAGATGAGCGTTTCACTTCTATAACAAGTACTACATTTGGATGATTCCTTATGAGAAAACTATAATGGTCCTAGTGCTACTACAGTTTTTTGGTTTGACTGCAAGGGCACAGATTCAAGGTGAAAATAATAAAGCTCTTCTCACCGCGAGAAATAGTTAGTACATCAGTAGTACAAGTAGTAGAATTAGGCCAAAATTAAGCGAATAAAAGAAAAACTATGTAAAAAATGTTTGCATCGATGTTCATCCCATGTAGGAACTGCCAGTCTTGACAATAGGCCCCAGCTTGGCTGAATATTGGATAACCAAATGTCGTTATTTCAACATTGGTCGAAGCCTAGGCCAACCTTCACATCCCACGCCTCGGCTGCTTTGTCGTGGCCCAAGGGTCAACCAACGCCTATGTACCAATGCTGGGCTCTCTAATCTCTGCCCAAGTCAGAGCCAACATTCAGCGTCCTAGTCTCGGTTTCTTACTGTTTACCCAAGCTCCAACCAATGCTAGTGTTTTTAGACTTGGTTTCTTACCCTTGAACCAAGTTTGGGCCAATCTTCATATATTCTACCAAATCAAGCTTGTGAAGTTTTCTGTCTTTATTATATCAGCTAGTAATTAATTAAGAGAAAAATATGAGAAAAGTTAAACTAAAATACCTACATAGATTATAATTATTATTACTAAATATAAATTCAGCTTTCAAATTTTTGCGCGCTTCGTTTCTTCGAAACAAGCACAGACATGAAAAGTCAGTAACGCGGCAGCTTACAAGGGAAAGCCTTTACCGACGTATTCGTCAGTGTTCATTCGCCTACCATGAGTGATGTTACGTTTAACCGTTTTGTAATATTATTAATACAATAATGTATATGAAATAAAAAGTGTTTATTTCAAAACAAAGCTACGCTAATAAGAATAAATACAATTTTTAGTAGTAAAAATTAAACTTGTATGCTTGAAAACAATTTTTTAAGTCACTTTTTTTTAAATTTATTTGTTAAACACCTAAAATATTATTAATTTCGTATAAAATCGGTCTCAGCCTTGTTCTTGTGTCACAATTTTTTTAAGTTACGTTGTTATGTTACTAATAATTGAACGAATTAAAATAATTGGTAATAATTTAGAATGTTTGTGTTACTTTGTTTTCTTCATCAAAGTTATTTTATACAAGTCTTAATAAGCTATAGTACAATATTAAATATTAGGTTGGTTTCATACTCAAAGGTCAGTAATAACCCGGAGCTACCGTTGGATTACGAACCTACACTATCAATGATTGTCAGCCATGATACCACATTAATATTAAGAGTGGCCCAATATTGGTTATATACCTTGGGCCAAGACTCAATATTAGCGTCGGCACTATATTGGTTTTCACTATTGGGCCAAGATGTATCACCAATCTAGGGCCATGACTGATTAACAAGCTTGGCACGAAGTTATCATCCCGATTTTAGACCAGTCATGGGCCAGTCTTGGATTTCAGGCTTGTACCAGAGTTGATAATCATCGTCCCAAGCCTGAGCCAAGCGCGGGCCCTTTGTTATTTCCTATATGGGATGTTGCATAGAAAGCGTATGGCTAGGCTTGTTTCAATATTTCACTTACATCATATATGGTTATTCTCTGTTCAGGGTCGTTAAATAGCCAGTGATTATAATACGACATTAATAAAAGAACCAGATATTCTGTTGATGGTCTTGCGTGCTTAATAAAATGTCCAAACTACTTCAGGAATATGTCTTTGTTTACCCATCCCGATGAACTTCCCCTTGAACTCTCCGTGGTCCATCTTTAATCATATGTGGTTTGAAAATTTTACATATAGTTCAGTCACACAACATTTGAAATGGAAAATGGAAGTACATGGGATTTTTTATTTCCAGCATGCAGGGGGGGGGGTAGAGAAGCTTAACTTGAAGTTTTCGACCTCAAATTCAGATCAGCTTTTTCCGCCATTTTGAAAAGAAGGGATGAAGTGTTGTTTTGAAATTATCTCTGAAACGGTAGATGCGACAAAAAATTTGTATCAAGCATTTTTGTCGGCAATACGATTGTCTACAAATTTTATTTGAAACTTTTTGCGTAATATAAAAAATGAAAAAGGTGCGAGGGAAAAAATATAAAAATTGTGGCTGCCAATTTACCTTTTTTAGCTGGTTTCCTGAAAAAAACATTACATTTATTGTCTGCGAGTGCATGATTTACATGAGTGTTTTACGTGGGGTTCCCGTGATAACATACCCCCCACGTTCCTTCCAAAGGAGGAAGTAATTGAAATACGCTCAATCAGTTCGCAATTGCACAGCAATTTTTGGTTGCAAGCGAGGTTGCCTATCCACCCTCTACTAACTAACCTGGTTAGTTAGTACCGGAGCGATTGACTTAACACGTGCTCACCCGCCGGCCCCCTCCCGTCCTCTTTCACACGGGGCTAAGTACCTCGTCCAGCAATAGGACTATTCCCGCAACTTAGGTCAGTTCAGTACAACCGAGCCAGAGTTGGGGCCACTGCCCGATCGAATCCAACCTCAAGTGTGGCGGGACTTGGTTTTTAAATGGTTTTGCCACCCTGACCTCTCAGTTATGGGCCTGGTTTGCACCTGACAGAGCTTCGTTTCGAGGCTACTTTGTAGGGCCCATCAAAGTAGCGTCCTGGTGTGTACCCGTTAAGGTGAAGTTGTCTTGAACGTGAGAGGCTATGTATCTTCGCATCAACGTACTTTAAGTGTAGGTCTCTAGACGATTTCTGGGAATCCGACGCTGGAACTGACAGCATATGCCAGACATCCGTACTGTCACCTCCGAAACCCTACCTGGTGGCTTGCAGTTTCTCATGGGCTAGCGAGCGAACTCCCTAACCGAGATAAACCTCACTTAAATCTCCTCCATTCGTCTAGGCCAGACAGCGAGGTACTTAGCTCCATAAAAGATCCTACGTCAGGTAAGATTTAATCCACCCACACCGGACTCTCTTGTTAGCAGAGCTCCCTCCGCAACGTTTTAGAGTCGTCGTCAAGAAACACTCCGGTGAAACGTAAACGAAACACCTCGGCATAACTATACCACACATTTCATTCTGATCGCGTCATCCGTTACCCAGACAAACCTAGGATTGGGTAGACAACGACCAGTTCTAAGGGTGAACACCGTGTGGTCTGCCCACAAGCTAGTCTCGAATCCTAGTGCTTCCCGACACCTCTAACGACTGCCCTCCCTCTATCTTCGGGCTAGTCTCGGATACTAGTGAAGTCCGACATCACCAACGACGGCTTGTCCGTTCACCCTGATGTCTGCGAGTGCAGTGAGCAAAACCAACAGGTCAATGTTTTCTCAAACACGAGGAATTCCATTCAACGCTTCAATTATTTAAAGCGAAAATTGTCGACGCAAAAGTTCTACTTGCCACTGGAGAGCGTTTTTTGATGGCCTTATACGGGCCGATAAAAACGAGAAATCTTAAATTCATTGAGGTACAAAAAATTCTGCACGAGCACGGCAAAGAAGACATTTAATTTGTCAGCAATACCACCCACCGAGGCTCTGCGCGACAGCATATTTTCCGAACTTACCATCAGGTTCAATCGTGGTTAGGATTTGAAAAGGATCCAGAGGAATAGGGTTGGCGAAGAACTCATCGAGGTCTTGAACCTATCACAAGCGCCGCCGAGCCCGTGCCGGGAAACCTTTTACAACTCATCTCCTGCAAATGCAAAGGGAAAGCTTGCGGGTGCAGAAAAGCAGGCGTTAAGTGCTCCACTATTTGTCTGCATTTAGTGGGCAGACCTGCGAAAACGTCACTAAATACGACCAAGCTGTCGATGAAGAATTATTAATTACATCTACTATACATGTAAGTATTAAATAAGATAATGTAAATTAGGCAAACTATGAGACGATAATTGTTCCCATGCAGAATGGTTTACGATACACAATATGTGATAGTACGCGACGCGTACCAAGCAGTTCACGTATACTAACCTCCTTCGAGCGTTGACTTGATCTATACCAATAAACAGAATTAAAAAAAAAGTCATTAGGAAAAATTGTTCGTCATGAAATGCTCTACAAAAAAACGAATGAATAATTTTTTGCTCCACTAATAATGAAATAGTTATACCATCTACAAAATTAAGCAACAATTTCCACCCCCTCAATTTTCAATGTTTCTCCCTCACAATTTTTACATTTTTTTTATTACGCGAAAAAGTTTGGAATAAAAGTTGTAGACAATCGTATTGTCGACAAAAATGCTTGATACAAATTTTTTGTCGGACCTACGGTTACAGACCTAATTTCAAAACAACACTTCATCCCTTCTTTTCAAAATGGCGGAAAAAGCTCATATGAATTTGAGGCCGAAAACGTTAAAGCTTTTCTAGACCTCCCCTGCATGCTGGAAATAAAAAATCCCATGTACTTCCATTTTCCAAGTTAAGCCGTTTTTTCGTACATTTTGACTGGACTAATAAAAATATCAATAACGGTGGGATTGAGTTTCCTATTCCATTAATAGTTCCAACCATCGTAACAAGGGTGTCTGTTTTACTTGTGGTAACTTTGCCGACTTGTTTTTGGCTCTTTGTCGCGACTATTTTACTTGAGCCTTGGACCATGGTTAGTACGGTTTCGTCCGTATTAAACAATTGAGCAGGGTTATATTTATACTTAAAGCCCATAGCCCTAGCCAAAGAAATTGTTTCTGCTCTACGAATAGAAATAGTTTTATTTTGTCTCATAGAAAAATCAGTTTTTGCCTCACATTTGTTTTCTTCTAATATTCGGGTATTTTCCTGTGATAAGTTATAAGTAAACGACCTCACTTGCTTTGGAGTTAATCAATAGTGTAGATACTGCATATTTCTCATACACTCTGTAAGTTTTTCTCTTCGGCTTTACTAAAAATTCTGTTGACTTCAGAATTCGGTGTAAGTCTTGAAGCACCTTCTAGGTTAATGCTCTAAAATCTATATTTTCTATCGCTTCTTCGCATTTCGCAACAAAACGCATAAATGTTGTTCCGAAAATGTTGTATTTTAGAGCAGCTCTTCATAGTAATTTCTGTTGTTTTTCAATCCCCGTTCTTTTGGGCC